>CM062804.1:581009760-582317016 GCA_031772625.1 Pinus tabuliformis | reverse complement strand
CCATATAAAAAAATAAATAAATAAATAAATAAAAAACCTTCTATGTTTTTTCAAATGTATATATCGTTAACTTATGCATTAATTTTCTTTATAATTAATAATAACAATTTAAATATATATACATATATATATAATTTAGTTAGTTGTATTATTTTTAAATTTTCAAATGTATATATCGTTAACTTATGCATTAATTTTTTTTATAATTAATAATAACAATTTTAAAAAATATATAATTTAGTTAGTTGTATGATTTTTTGATTTTTAAATTTTTAACAAAGGAGATGTATTAAGACATAAGTGTTTTGATGCTTATTATAAATTGATGTCCATCTACATTTACCAATCATTTAATGTATTGAATATTTCAAATTTAAACATTAAACTTGCGTAAGTGAATGTTAAACTAATGAACTAACTCTGTAGTGATATATATATATATATATATATATATTTTAATTTTAACTTAAAAATTATAATTATGTATATTTATTTTCTTTATTGTATGTAATAATAAATTATATTAACATAATATAGTTGTAGTTGTTTATTGTTCTAGGTGGTTTTGGAGGGTTTTCCAATACATTATCTAGTGTAATTTGTCAAAGAACCCAATAGGGATTTCTTGGAATCGCAATTTTAAGTGGTAAACTCTTTACAATCTGAGTGGCCCATAAATAATCCATATATGCATTGAAAACCCCATTTTAAAAAACAAAGATTAAAAGTTGGCCAAAAAAATTCCATCAAATTCTAACCAAAATTCCAAAATATAACATGTTTAGACAACACCAATATATTTGTATATGCACATCGTCTCAATTTAAATATGCTTTAATGTAATAAAATAAAAATGCTTTAATGTAATGAAATTTAAACTCTCTTAGCTTTCATTTTCACTTGTGTAGATTCATTAACTTGTCGCATCAAGAGGCGCTCTATATGGGGGAGATGTGCGATGTGTATGCTTTAGATATAATGTAAGAAAGATTGTATGTCAACATTTTCTAAATAGTTTATAAATAGTTGCAGGGTAGCGTAGTCCATGCCACTTATTAAAGTGGACGTTATGCTTTTACAAAAATTGTAAATTGATATATGAAGTAAAAAAGTTAAGTGCCTACTAAAAGATAAGGATCTGCATAAATTTTTAGTGGGTAGTTACCACTATTAAGTTGACACATTTACAATTTTACTCCTACAACGTTGAAGAAAACATAAATAATGGTAGGTAGTAGCTAACCATAGGTATATTTATTTCCATCTTGTTTCTATTCATTTTTTATGCAAATACTTGAGCTATTTTCAAATATTTTAATTATGAAGGTTAACAATGAAAAATCATTGCACAAATATTTAAAAATCATGGCATAAATATTGTAACTACATCCATAAATTATGGCAAAAAAATATGAGGTAGTTATCCACATGGCACAATACCTTCAAATGGTCCAATCAAATGTTTGAAAAATATTTTTTTCAATAATATTGAAAAATAAATATTTATTTTTCAAAGTTAAATAGTATAACTTGGATTGGTCAATGCTAAACTAATAGTGATCAACAAGAAAATCTATTGCTATAGTCTTGCCATGGCAGGGACTAATAATTGCACATAAAAACTTAATACTTACAATAAACTTACAATATAACAAGATTCTTAACTATGAATATTAACCCTCATTTTACCATGAATATTACTAACTTGTAAATAGGCTTTATTACAAATGCCATGGGCCAATGTCATTTTAGATTTCAACCCACTATTGTGGTTCATCATTAGAACATGGATGAAAAACATGACCTAACCAAAAAATAAATAGGGTGGAGATGCTCCAAAAAAATTCAAAAAAAAACAAAATAATATATTAGAATGTAAAAAAAACTAATAATAAAAAATTAAAATAAGCATTTAAAAATATAAAATAAAATATTAAAAAATAATATATAGTAATAATAAGTAATAAAAATAATAATAAAATAAAAATAGTTAATGAATCACTTTATTAATCAAAATTCATATTAATAAATATAAATTAAAAAAGCATCCAAAATATAAAATAAATAAATAAAATAAAATAAAATCTAATAACATTGAAAATTATACCAAAAATATCTCAAATTTCAATCATTAAATATTATTTCCTACTCTATTAGATTTCAGAAGAAAAATATTGAGCTAAACCTTAAAATAAAAAATATGAGTATAAATCACTAAAATTTAACGCCCAAACCGTTTGAATGTATCTGAAATGATTTGTAAAGCATGCGAGATCTGATAAAAACGAAACGACAACAAAACATACATCTGGAATAGATGAGCTTTATTCTTTTATTAATAGAGCCCTTTTGAAATGCACACGCGACCGCCCCTCCCTTAGCTGAGCATGGCATGCAATTGAAACAATTTTAAGGATTTAAAAGAACATTTTCGATCCCAAAATTTTAAGTGGAGGATTATTTGGATAAGAACATTTGTAAAGATTTTATTAGTTCTTGTGTTTATTAATCCCTGCCCCATACAATTATAGTTTTCTATTAAAGGTCAAAAATCCCTTTACATAGTAATTTTTCAAATTTATTGTTAATTATTTTTTAAAATAATTGTTTTTTATTAGTTAAATCTCAGAATTTTGATTTTTTATGTTTGTACTTATATGATGTGATTTAGATCTAACGGTGTATATTATTTTTAATTTTTTAATTAACGGTGTATATTATTTTTAATTTTTTAATTAAAAATAATTTTTTAATTTTTCAATAAAAAATGAATTAAAAAAACAATTCTTGAGTGGTCATTTTTCATTTACGGCTCTTACGCTCTGAACAATGCAAACTCTACTTTGACATTGCTACAGTTGAGGTGAATAACGGTGTCATGGAGGTTTAAACACAATACTAATTTTGAAGCAGGGCGATATTAAAGCTAACAGGCTAATAGGTTGGCTATGCCCACCTACTTAGCCCATCGTTTCTTATCTGGGTTCTGTAGGTTTGTTTTTTGGTTGGGTTATAATAATATATTTATTATAAAGTTTTAATTATAGATAGAAATGGGTATAATTTAATATCATATTAAAATATATAACATATAAATAGTATTTTTAAAATAATATCTATTTTATTATAGAAATTAAAATAACGATTCAATTATTATTTTTAAATTTAATTAATAAGCAGAATAAAATTTAATATTTACAATATAACAAGATTTTTAATCATGAGTGTTATTAACTTTTAAATATGTTTTTTTATAATATCATAGGTTAATACCCACGAGGAAGGCAAAGACGGAGAGGAGAAAAGAAAATCATAATACTATAGTTTATCAAAACCATGAGCTATCTAGGCTTTTGATTATTATGTTATGGATCTAGGCTTTGAAAAACTTTGTTACAATACCATGGCTTATCAATACCACATGCCCAAATTTCATAACTTATTTCAAAATCAAAATATTTTATTTTAATTTAATTTTATAACATTTTTTAATTAAATCTAAAAATAAAAAGGTTATAATTACTTTTGAGGTATATCTAAACCCTCCATCCTCAGCGTTACTAAAAATATTCCCATAGAGATTAAATCAAGGTTTTATACAACCACTTGAAAGGATGTGGCTAACCGCAAGAGAAAGAAGAAAACAAATCAAAAAACTAACTTTTTATTAGATCATAATGATGATTGCAACTACATTGTGTTGGACAATCTCCCTCTTACAAAGTGAGGCTCGTTATTTATAGTCTTTTTTAGTTACATTACCATGGGTAAATACCATGGATGGGTAATACCATGGGTGAGTTATTTATGGCATTTAGTTACATTACCATGGGTAAATTTTCATTCAGATCATTATATATGTGAAATTTATATAATATAAATAATATTATAAAGAACCAGAATAGATGCATCTTAACCAACAATCCAAGGGAAGAGAGAAAACAAAGTGACTAACAATGATAGAGGGTAGTGCATGATTTTTTAAAGTTTTTTATTATTGTATTTTCTTTGACATGATTGATCCAAAATATAGGTTTAATATTTTACAACCAAATATTTGTTTTTTAATTTAGAAACTTTCTTAAATACAATACAATGGAATCATATTTAAGAGAGAGAGTGAGATGGAGGGGGAATAGAGTGGGGGAGAGAGACACAGAGGTGGGAGACACAAGGAGAGAGAGGGAAGAGAGAGAGGGGAGGGGAGAGAGGATGAGAGAGGGAGGGATAGAGAGACAAGCAGACATAGATATGGAGGGGGGAGAGAGGGGGAGAGCGAGAAGGAGAGAGGAAGGTGGGAGAGAAAGGGAGAGAGAGGAAGGAAGAGAGAGAGGACTTGAGAGAGGGGAGGAGAGATGGAGTTGGAAGGCGAAGAAAGACATAGAGAGAGAAAGGTGGAGAGGGAGAGGGAGTGACAAGGGAGAGATGGAGAGACGGTGAGGGAGAGAGAGAGGAAGACATGGGAGAGAGAGGGGGGGGAGGAGAGGGAGGGAGATATATATATATGGAGTGAGAGTGTGTATGTTTTGGGGTGAGAAGGAGAGACAAGGGGAGATATAGATATAGATGGAGGGGAAAGAGAGGGCAGAAGAGAGAGGAAAAGAGAGGGAGGGAGGAAGAGATATTGATGGGAGACAGAGATATAGATGGAGGAGATATATATATATATATGGAGAGAAAGAGTGTGTATGTTTGTGGGCTGATATAAAGAGATAAAGAAGAAGAGACATAGGGAGATAGAGATATAGATGGAGGGGTGAGAGGGAAGAAGAGAGAGATAAAGAGAGGAAGGGAGGAAGAGAGATGGATATGGGGGGAGAAAGAAAGTGTGTGTGTGTGTGTGTGTGTGTGAGTGAGACATGTGTTTAGGGGGTTGAGATAGAGAGAAAAATAAGGAGAGATGGAGGGAGGTATAGATATAGATGGCAGGGGGAGAGAGGGAAGAAGAGAATGATAGAGAAAGGGAGGGAGAGGCGAGGAGAGAGAGACAAGGGAGAGAGGAAGGGGATCGGAGAGGGAAGAAGAAAGAGACACACAGAGACAAATACAGACATAGGAGTTAGCTCTAGAAAGTCATGAATATCTTGGTTTTTCACTAAAATAGATGTATTGATTTCAGTGTAGTTGTTGATTTCTAATCTTATTTGATCACTTGAATTAGATGCATTTATTTCAGTGTAGATGTCGATTTCTAATCCTATTTAATACCTTACACTGGATGCATTGATTTCAGTGTAGATGTTGATTTATACTCCTATTTAATTGTTTGTACTGGATGCATTGGTTTTAGTGTAGATATTGATTTCTAATCCTATTTGATCGCTTGCACTAGATGCATTGATTTCAGTGTAGATGTCGATTTCTAATCCTATTTAATACCTTACACTAGATGCATTGATTTCAGTGTAGATGTTGATTTCTACTCTTATTTGATTGCTTGCACTAGATGCATTAGTTTTAGTGTAGATATTGATTTCTAATCCTATTTGATTGCTTGCACTAGATGCATTGATTTCATTGTAGATGTTGATTTCTAATCCTATTTGATTGTTTGCACTATATGCATTGATTTCAGTGTAGAGTTGATTTGTGATTTGATGCAACTAGATGTATGATCTACACTAATTTCAAAGTAATTAGATAAATAGTGTACATTGATTTCAATGTAAGCACATCTCTACCTCCTCCATCTATATCTCTATCTCCCATTGTCTCTCCTTCTTTATATCTATATATCACCTCCCAAACATACACACTCTCTCTCCATATCTATCTATCTCTCTCTCTCTCTCCCTCCTTTTTCCCCTCCCTCTCTCTCCCTCCCTCCATTTTCCCCTCCCTCTCTCTTCCCCTTCTCTCTCTCTCTAAAACTTCTCTCTCCATATATATATATATATATATATATATATATATATCTTCCTCCCTCCTTGTCTTTGCATCTCTCTTATTCCCTCTCTCCCCCCCTCCATCTATATCTCTATCTCCCCTTGTCTCTCCTTCTCACCCCCAAAACATACACACTCTCTCTCAGTGTAAGCACATAAAAATTATTCATGACATGCATTGACTTTTGTGTTATAGTAATTCAACCATAAATACAATACTTGAATTTTCATCCTAAATAAAATGTTCACTTGCCCGAAATGTTTGCTTGGAACTGTAACTATTTGTAATTGGCTACATTCTTATTATTCCCATTTTCCAACATTCAACATTGTTAATCACTTTGCATTCAAACGCAGTAATAGAAAATAACTACCATTGAAAAGTATTTAGGGTTTAACACTTCATAATTCACAACGATTGAATTTGGAGAAAGCTACTATTAATATTGGAGAGCAACAAAGACAAGGTATGATGTTTACTACAGTAGCTCGAGTTAAATATTTGAATGGTATATGATTTTAACTGCCTTTTTCATATGATCGATATGAGAAAATGGCAAAACTAATAGGTGTGACAATAAGAACAGTAGAAGAAACTAGTTTCAGATTGATTGCAATGAATATTGTTTGTAATTGACTATATTCTTATTATTCACAGTTTCTATCATTCAACATTGCTACATTGTCACTTTTCACTCAACAGTTTTATTTCGTCATTTTTCATCTTCAAGTTACAAACAGAATCTCTCATCTCAACAAACTAAGGTAACTAAGAAAATTTAAAATTAAATTGACCAAATTAATCTTAGACATATTTAGCATATTTAAAATGATCAAAATAATCAGATATTCAACAAATTTTGTATGACTGCACACGACTAAAACCAGCCTAGGTCCATTTTAACCCCAGATCTATCAAGCACCGAGAGGGATCAAATTTCTCGAGGTGCAAACCTTTCCTCACGTTTTGCACTCAAAAAAGAGGTTTCCACCTCGAGAGATTTGATCCCTCTAGGCACTTAATCGATCTAGGGTTAAGATGGATTTAGGTTGGTGGGTAGAAATGAACTTTTTCACCTACTATAAAAATTATTTTTACCATTAAATATGTAACATCCCTGGTAAAAAATCCATGTACTAAAAGTTAATAAAGGAAAATTAATAACCACGGTTGATGGGGCACTTATTCCAAGCTGAATGTTGGGCAAAACATCCTAGTGTGGGTGTTCATTTGGTTTATTATGGCTAAGGAAATTGACAAAGGCAATGGCTAAGGCATTTGAAAAGGAAAAGTGGCATTAATTGGCATTTTATTTATGAAAATAATGGAAATTAGGAGAAAAGGAAAGTGAAAGGTCACAGGTTGCATGTGAGGAGGAAAATGAAGGAAAATGAAGGAAAATAATGGAAAATGAAGAAAGTAGAGGCCTCATTAATAAAAAGGCTTCTGAGGGTCAGTTGGTACCTTTTGTCAGTTCAGTTTTGGAGCTCTCTCATTATTCTCTCTCTCTCTCTCTCACTCTTGGATACCTAGAGTTTTCTTGGAGAATTTCAGCATTGGATCAAGAAAGGCAAAGGAGGCAAAGAGTAAGCAGAGATCAAAGAAGAGCAAGATCAAGCAGCTACAACAAGATTCTTTGCAAGTATCGATTTTCATGTGTGGTTTCCTTGCCATATTTGGCATGCATGGTGTTGCATGTTTGTTCTTGGTTCTCTTTCTATCATTGGCATGGGTTTTTCCAAGTGTGACAGTGTTTTTCAACCTAGCCTTGCGATTTCTGGATATCCATGGTGTGATGGGGTTCTCATGTTTTGGTTGAGCTAGATTTCTAGATGGATTCGAAGCTTAGTGAGGTGGATCTATGAATAAAATAACGCGTGACCTAGTAACCCCTAAACCAGACTATGGGTTGTGGTAAAGCCAGATTTTGTGTTGCCTCAGTAGGCCTAGGAATCCTCGATCGGTGAATGGCAGGATATACGGTAAATCCTAGAGGTGGGTGCTCTCCATCAGGCCTAGTAATCCCAAGATGGGATGTACGGTAAAGCCTAGAGAGTGGAGTCTTGGTTAGGGCCTAATGATCCGGTGTGGATTGCGGTAAAGCCTAGAGACTAGGAGACAGGAAAATTCCTGATGGTGTAGGTGGAGAAATCCGGTGGCATCCATGCTTGTTTTGGCCTATTAATCTGGTGGAGATCATGATAAAGCCTATTATTACATGTTTATTGTTTTGGCCTAGTGATCCGGTGTGGATTTCGGTAAAGCCTAGTTTCTATTGATGAGGGTGAGGTGGTTAAGCCTATTTGGTTTGAGTCCCACATTCATGTTTGGGATATGGCACGGGGGTGATTGGCTGAAGAGGTATTTGGCTCAACCAATCTATGGTCGGGTGGAACATGGTAATCCCATACCGGGTTGGCTTTTGCATTCATTAATAAGATGTTCTTTCCTTGGTATCTTATGTGTAAATGTATTGGTTTATATGTGGATTCTATGAATTATGTATCCTTGAAATTTTTGTTGTTATTATGTTGGTTATAAGCATGTATTATTACAGTGATGATGCATGTCTCTCCTCATGTTTTGATTTTTAAATGAATGAACAATGTATATATCATCTAATAGATGATATTGCAGCTAATGATATAAGGGAACAATGCTTCTTAGTGATTCTAAGATAAATATGAGACCCATATGCTCAGATCTGTTGGTTAAACCTATAGATATTTGTGACATGTTTGATGAAATGCCTTTCATGGCTAGTAGGGGTCTAGTCAATTTCTTGTTCAAGTAATTGCATTTGTATCATTATTTTGTTGTTATCTTTCAGTTCTAAAAGTGTCATGGAATTTTGGGCAGTGACTTGGGCTTTGGGCCTGAAAAAGTGGCACAAATCTCGGAGTCACAGGCACATGACTAAGGAGAAAATTCCCTATATGCACCCATGCCTTACTGTGGGAGTGACTAGAGCCTCCCAAACACACCCTTGTCCATATCAAGGGAGCATTCAAGGGTTTAATGGTCTAAAAAATTAGTGGGACTGGTCATGGGGATGACTAGGAAGGCTTATGGAAGTCCTGTAGCAAGTATAGAAGGTTTGTGTTGTGGGTTTCCATCGATTCCACTTCCTTAAGGTCGCCTAAGAAGTTGAATCCTATTATAGTGGCCTCTCGTCGCATATTTACCCTAGTTGTTTGGTTACTTAGGTAGATGTGGGATGAGGGTGTTACAAAATATACTACTGTAATTAACTCTTATTCTTTTATTGTATGCATTATCAATAACACCTAGAAAAGACAAATATGTTTGTGGTATAATTTACTATTCATTTTACTTTATCCATAATTTTATTATGCACGAACTTGTGCCCTTTCTCTTTGTTTGATTGTATTATGAGTGTGAGGATAAAAGCCAAAAATGAGCGTGAGGATAAAAGCCAAAAATGTTATGTTATGGTTCATTTTACATTATCTTTGATTGTATTATGAGTGTGAGGATAAAAGCCAAAAATGAGTGTGAGGATAAAAGCCAAAAATGTTATGTTATGGTTCATTTTACATTATCCATTTATTATGCGTAGAATTGTGCACTTTTACATTGTTTAATTATTTTTTAAATGTCAAGATAAAAATTCAAAAATATATGTTTCAATTATTAATTGAAATATTTAAATATAGTTCAAAAAATAATTTACTTATTAATGGAAATATTTAAATATAGTTTTAAAAAATGATTTTTTTTTAATGAAGTAAAATGACTCTATCCAAGAGTTAATATAGCAAAATCTAAGAAAAAGTAAAACAAGTATTTATCTTATGGTTAATATAAGTGAAACCTAGTAGAGAGGGAAGTCAATTATGATTGAGGTATAACTCTCTAGAACCTTTAATGCATAGGTTATTCAGAGCTAACTTTTAAGATTATATAAAACACATAGATTTCATAAATTTGGTGAAAGATAGAGAATGTTTTGATCTAAGATTATAGTTATATTTAATATTTATTAATTTATTAATTTGAGACCTAGACTTGGACAAAAAATTGCATAAGCATACTTCATCAACCATGCTTATGTAGTAGTCTCAACCACACTCCAATCTAAGAAGGTAACTAGTTGGAGAGAATCTCTTCGACGACTACACCTCAATAGTCTCCTAAATGATAGGGACAGACTTCCTTCTGGTAGAGCCTAAAACTAGAACTATAGTGACTAATAATTCAATAATTAATTATGAGGACAGTCATAAGACAAGTAGGATTTATGTACTCCAACTCTCCCCTTGTAACAGCCCTGGTGAAAATTCCATGTAATAAAAGTTAATAAAGGCAAAATAAGACCATAGTTAAGGGACACTTATTTCAAGTTGAATGTTGGGCAAAGATATCCTAGTGGGCATCCCTGAATGTGTGTTTTTGGCTAAGGAAATTGGCAAAGGCTAAGGCAAAGGCATTAAAAGGAAAAAATGCATTTTTGCACATTTATTTATGAAAATAAAGGAAATTAGGGGAAAATTAAGGTGAAAGGTAATAGGTTGCATGTGAGGAGGAAATTGAAGGAAAATAATGGAAAATGAAGAAATTAGAGACCTAATTAATAAAAAGGCTTCTAAGGATCAGTTGGCAAGCTTAGTCAGTGTTAATCTTTTGGTCAGTTCAAGTTTGGAGCTCTCTCTCTCTCTCTCTCTCTCTCTCGCTCTCGGTCACTTAGAGTTTTCTTGCAGCACTCTAGCTTTGGATCAAGGAAGGAAAAGCAAGAAAAGGGGAAGGAAGGAAAGCAAGGATCAAGGAAGGAAAAGCAGGATCAAGCAGCTTCAGCGGGAATACTTGCAGGTATCCTTTTACATGTGTGATTTCCTAACCGGTTTGGACATGCATGTCTTTGCATGTTAGTGTATGGTTCTCTTGTTGTCGGTGGTATGGTTTTGCCAGGTTATGACAGTAGTTTTCAGCCTAGCCTTGTCTTTTTCCGGATGCCATGGTGTTGGGATGTCTATTTTGGTTTTTGAGCTTTGGTTTGCCGGATGGAATTTAGAATCCGGGGTGGAGGTGGTCTCAAGTTTCATTCCCAAAGGCCTAGGAACTCCTTGACCAGTTTTGGCTGGATACACGATAAAGCCTAAGGGAGAAGTCTTGTTTTAGGGCCTAGTGATCCAGGTATGGATTGCGGTAAATCCTAAGAGACTGGTCTCGGTTTAGGGCCTAGTGATCCAGGATTGGATTGCGGTAAATCCTGAGAGACAAGGAGACAAAAAATTCCTCAATGATAGTGATGGATTCTGAATGGCATTCCAAGTTCGGTTCGGTTGTGATCGGAGCACCAGATTTGGTGTGATAACATTTGGTGAGGGTGGAGATGGTTTAGCATCTGGATTCCCTTAGTTGTTCTTGGATTGGTTGTTCTATGAGATCCCACATTCATGCTTGGAATATGACACGGGGGTGATTGGCTAAAAGAGAGATTTGGTTCAGCCATGTCTATGTTCGGGTGGTATGTGGAAGTCTCGAACTTGATCAGATTTGCCTATGATTAATAAAATATAGGTTATCTTACTTTTGCACTTGTTTATATGTGGATTTGATGGTTTTCATATCTCTAATATTTATATGGTTTTATGTTTTGTAAGCATGTTTATATGACTGGTTCATGTCATGGTTATTTCATGTATTTACTTGTAATTGTTAAATAGATGGATGCAATACCTAATTGATATTATAACAGTTCAATGGAGAAGAAGGTGAGCCTTCTGGTTATGTTTCGTAAGTTCTTTCAGTCATTCATGCTCTGTCTTGTATCCTAGACCTGTAGGTTCCATTGATACCAAGTGTTTGACAGAATGTCAGTCCCAGTTGGGGATGCTCAGGCCTAGTCCTGAGGTTGATTTTTTATTTGTTAATACTATCATCATGTCTTTGATGGATTCTGGAGGTTGTAACAAGTTATGGGTAGAGGCTGAGATTTTGGGCTAGAAAAGTGGCTCAAATCCTGGGGATGCTAGCACAGGTCTGCTGAAAAGAGTCCAGGGACGCTGGCACACGTCTGTTAAGAAGAGTCCAGGGTTGCCGGCACACAGGCCTGTGAGAGAAACTTTGGCTTCTAGACATTGTCATGCCTATATCATGAGAGAGACCAGGGTTTAAAAGGCTTAAAACATCAGTGGGACTTAGGGACAGGATGTCTAAGTGGCTAACATATCTCTTGAGGGTGTTGTTGCTGATGTGGATGGGTTTGTTTGATATGTTTTGTCGATTACATTTCCTTATGGTCACCAAGGAATTTGAATCCCTTATAGTGGCCTCTCTCATCGCATGTTTACCCTGGCTGGTCGGTTGCTTGGGTGGACCTAGGAGGAGGGGGTGTTTCAAAGTGGTATCAAAGCGTGGTTGCACTCTCCTTGGTTGAGGTGTTGGTCATGCATGCATGTCAATTTCATTTGTGTCTCTTACACTTGTATTCCATGTGCTTGTTGCATTGCATCATGTTGATCATGATTGTAGTAAGGTGGTCATGAGGAACTTGATGTTGATTTTGTGGGATGCATCGTCAGAAGTATATGACTGGTTACATATTTTTATGTCGCTTGCATGTTGTTGTATGTCACTTGATTACATCCTTGTATGTTAGGTTGCATTCTTGTATGTTTGATTACATGTATCAGTCTTGTAGGTTGGTTACAAGAATTGATCGCTTATGCTTGACTACATGTGTTCATGCATATGTGTAGTTGATTAGGCATTGCTTATGCATGTTGATGGTTGCATGTGGCAATGTGTACAGTGGAGTAATGTTTGTTGTCATGCATGAGGTCATGCTTTGTGTAGTTGATATGGTCATGCATTGATGAATGGACTCTAGCTATAATAGTTTGGTACTCATGAGTTATATGTCTATGTGCAGTTGTTATGCATGTATGGTCTTGGTTATAGTTATGCATGAATAGTAGGTAAAACATGCTTTGTGAAGTCATGGTATGAAATTTGGGTCATCATGGTGTTATTGGTTGTTATGATGGTAATGTGTTGTATGAGATAGTGCAGAAGATGTGGATCATTAAAGTGAAGTTGCGGCATTGGACCTTGAGGCAAGAACATGTCGTCATACAGGTATTGTATGTTTGGCATGCAGGTATGTAAGTTAAGGATTTTTATATGCATTAGTCTTATGTACATTTATTTTGATGTTATGGTTGCATACATGATAGATTCTAGTTGATTGGTGTAGTTATATGCACATGTGTCGGATAATCAAGAATGATAGTAACTTGTAGTTGTATCCATTGATATTGTTGTTTTATATGAGATAACCTTATGATTATGTTATATGTTGTTGATGAGCATGATAAGTTAACTTGTTGTTGTTATATGCTAGTAACTTGATGATTAGGGTTATTACATTAAGATATTGATGTTACATGTATCATGCTAATTGGATTGGCCTATGCAGATGGTTAGGGTTACAACATTCAGGTATGAGACGACATATTTGTGATATGGCATTGTACTAATCTAGATTGACTTTTCATATGTGTAAATGATAATTGTGTATGAGTTATGATGTAAACATGCTATCTAGTGACTATTTTGGGTATCATGATCTTATTTATGTTTGGGTTTATATATTGTAAAGATATATCGTGTTAATATGGATTGATTGTGCAGACAAGATTGCCTCCTCTGAGATACAGTAAGGTACGAGTTTTCTTATGTCGTATATTTGGTGCTTGACTGGTTGATTATGTTGTCTAGTTGATTTATTTAACGTGGTATGTTTGCAAGTTGGTTGAATGTTTGATGACTTGCATAACATGAGTATGTGTTCCAATGATCTTGATTTTATGTGTTGAGAGAGTTGATATGTATTTGCATGTAAGTAGGTGATAGTTGTAGCATTATGTCTAATGACTATGAGTTGACTATGGATTATGACATGATTGTTAGTCTTGCTAAATGTTGATTTAAAATTGATAGATATGATTGTCTTGATATTTGGAACATGTGATTGACATGTGTGAGTAGTTTCAGGAAGCATGTTGGTATTAGCCTGACAAGGTAATAGTTGATGTGCTTATATCACTAACAGTCAAGTGATGTGACAGTCCATAGTAACACTCAATTGTAGCAAGGAAAAGGTCAAAGAAAGGAATTGGGCAAGAATTCATTTGGCTATGTTTGGAAACCCTAATTCGAAACGAATGAGTACTTTGCCTGTAGGAAGTCTTATTAACCTTAATCTTGTCTGAAATTATGTGGATACATGTTATATTCATGGACATGTACTTGACAGATATATTAGCTAGTCTTTAGTTACAGGTGGATCTGTCAAAGGATTGGAGTCCCTTGAGAGATGGTGTGGATGTGTTCAGTTACAAGCAACATGATTGGCACAACAAAATGAGGTAACTGGTGTATTTTTATGTTTATTTATGCACTAACAATTATGTGTTAATGACAACATGATGCAGGGATTGCATGGCAAAAGAAATTTCCATGAAATCTTGAAGAAGGCTCATGTTGGGATTTCCTTGGGAACCATGGGGATTGAGTCATGGTGTCTGTTGTTAATCTTGTGCTTTTGGTATTTTGGAATTGTTGCACTTGATTTGTGATTTTGCGTGTGTTTGGTGCATATCTATGCCACTTTGTTGCGGTGTCGTGTTGTTATTGGTTTTCATGGTTTTGCTTCTTATTTGTTTCTTGGCATTTCCTTTTATGTTTTGAGTTTTGGGAATTGGTTGGGAAAGGAGGAAGTTAATGGAGCTATGGGAGAGTTTTGTGGTACCCAACAGATGATGTAAGACCTAGATGAAGCTCAGTGCATGAGTAAGTGCAGCGGAAGGTAAGACTATGCCAGTCAATTGGACTAGTTGGTCCATAGTGGTAAATGGACGGTAGCAATACAGACATGTGAAAGGTATATAGAAAAGGTAAAGTAAATGGATCTAAGGTTCCGGATGCCTTGGCTATCTTGGGAACGATTGTTCTCAATGTTGTGAATGATGTGCACAAGTAAGGAAGTTCTCTTAACCTAGACCTTATGTTATCTAGTAATCATGTTATGATCATGGTTATGCTGATGTTTATATAGGTCTACATGTATGTATGTCGTTGTCTAACAAGATGATGATTATTTTATGCTAATGATTATACATGTATGTATTTATGTATCTATGTCACTCTCTGACAAGGTTGTCAGGGATCGTTCTTGTGGAGGAATGATTTATTATGCAAGTGAATGGCATGAAGAGACTCTTCGTTCATGAGGAATCAAGTGGGAAGAGTAGCCTGACAAATATACAAGGTCAGTGTGATATGGTTATGAGTTGATATTATGTGATTATATTATGTCTATGTTATGGATAGGTTCTACCGAGGGATACAACAGTGAAATGAAAGCAATGCGGTTTGTGACATGCTGGGACAAGCATGGATAAGACACTGGAAGAAAGGTTGCTTGGTAAAGATAGTGTGTTTTTGGATGTATGTCACTATTGTTGTGCACATGTTGCATATGTGTTGTTATGTGCATGTAGTGTTGTGCGGATATTGCATATGCAGTGCTAGGTATAGATGGTGCCATGTAGATGTTGAATATGTGGTGTTATGTACAAATGATGCTATGTACATATTGGATATGCAGTGTTATGTACAGGTGGTGTTGCGTACATGTTGTATATGTGGCGCTATGTACATATGGTTTTGTGCATGATTATACAAGTGGTGTTGTGTGCATATGGTGTTGTGTACATGTTGTACAAGTGGCGTTGTGTGCAGGTGGTGTTGTGTACATGTCGTGCATGTGGCACTGTGTACATATGGTGTCGCATACATGTCGTGTGTGTGGTACTATGTACATATGGTATTGTGTACACGTTGTACAGTGGTGCAGTGTACATTTGGCGTTGTGTACACGTTGTGCATGTGGTTTCGTGTACATGTGATGATGTGCACACGTTGTGCAGGTGATTGCAGTATACAGGTGGTACTGTGTACATATGGTACATATGGTACTAGTGCAGATGCATGTATTGCATGGTGTTGTATAATGTGTGTAGTTGTATGTGTATGATGCACACTATGCATGTGCAAATGGTTGAGGAGAAGGAACTTGGTGTTTTTCTGGTGTGGTGACCAATCCGGAGTGCGTATGGAATAAAGACGAAGGTAGAAGCTAAGGATTGATGAAAGGATAAGTAATAGAATTTTATTTCAGTTTTATTATGCATGTGATTTATGACTAGGGTATATGATGATTATATGTGATCTATGATTTTGGTTTATGATGGTTACATGTGATTTATGATGTTAACCTATGATGGTTGCGTCTTGAGCTAACCAGACGTGATACACGATGTTTTGATCAAACAGTTAGTTTGACTTGTTATGACAGGAAGCGAATAGGATTGCAAGTGTACCTTATTGACGAACTACCAATGAGGTATGATTTTAGGTTACTTCAATTTATTTGAATCTAATTGAACTTATGTTCTTGGAACAACAATGCATAAACATGCCTGGTTGGGTGGTTGAAATTGACTACAAGAATTAGCAGCGGCAGTGAAATAAATTGGAACATGTAGTAGTATGTTGGTAGAGTACTTCAGGAGCAGGGCCATTGTGGGACACTGATACCCAATAGTGTCCATTGATTTCCATGAGCATGTTATGACCGATATGATGGTTTTGAGGCAAGTATATTCTTTGGTTGTTGATCTTCCAATGCGAGTAATCCTTACCAAGGGATGGATCGCCCGGGATAGGGGATTCTGGGGAACTTGGAAGGTGAGTGACTAATGGAAGGGGGTGACCGGATTTCCCGAGGTATTGTGTAGCAGAGAAGGGAAGGTCACAGATATATTGGTTTTGGTCATTAGAATTTCCAAATGGAATCAGATGCACATTGGGAATACACCTTGGAACAATGAGCAGGTAACTGTTCGCTAAGAGGACAAGTAGCACATGATTATAGCATTAGACATTGGATGCAGCTTTGACTGTGGCAATGGATTTTGGACTTCCTCGGGAGGAGGTGAATCCTGGTACTACTCTTGAGGGTGGAGGTGTGATCCTCTGGATTCCCTTGTTTATTGATATGGGCATTGTGTCCTTTTATTTGTTGGTTTAGCAAATGTGCATATGTGTATATGTGGTTATTGTGAATACCATAATGAGTTGTGTTATAAAGCTCCAATAAGTGGTATGGTTGTTATCTTTTCATGTTGTCATGATGTTTTTGTTTAAGCAGGTCATTCATTGTAAATATTGCAACGAGCTATGTTATAAAGCTCCATGGGAAGTATGTTTTATTTTTAGCAGTCTTGTGCTTATAGAATTTGTTGAACACCGAGGATGGTGTTCCCCCAAGGTGTAGGGTTTTGTAACAGCCCTTGTGAAAATTCTATGTAATAAAAGTTAATAAAGGAAAAATAAGACCACGATTAAGAGAAACTTATTCCAAGCTTAATGTTGGTCAAAGATATCCTAGTGGGCATCACTGGATGTGTGTTTTTGGCTAAGGAAATTGGAAAAGACTAAAGGAAAGGGATTAAAAGGCAAAAAGGCATTTTTGGCACATTTATTTATGAAAATAAAGGAAATTAGGAGAAAAGTAAGGTGAAAGGTTACAGGTTGCATGTGAGTAGGAAATTGAAGGAAAACAATGGAAAATGAAGAAATTAGAGGCCTCATTGCTTCTAAGGATCAGTTGGAAAGCTTAGTCAGTGTTAAGCTCTTGGTCAATTCAAGTTAGGAGCTCTCTCATTTTTCTCTCTCTCTCTCACTCTTGGTCACTTATTGTTTCTTGGAGCACTCTAGATTTGGATCAAGGATGGAAAAGCAAGCAAAGGGGAAGGAAGGAAAGAAAAGATCAAGGAAGGAAAAGCAAGATCAAGTAACTTCAGAGGGAATACTTGCAGGTAACATTTTTCATGTGTGATTTCCTAGCTTGTTTGGACATGCATGGCTTTTCATGTCGGTATATGGTTCTCTTGTTGTCAGTGGCATGGTTTTGTCGGGTTATGACAATGGTTTCCAACCTAGCCTTGCCTTTTTCCAGATGACATGGTGTTGGGATGTTTATTTTGGTTTTTTAGCTTTGGTTTATCAAATGGATTTCAGAATTCGGGGCGGAGGTGGTCTCAAGTTTCATTCCCAAAGGCCTAGGAATCCATTGATTGCTTTTGGTGGGATACATGGTAAATATTGAGGGAGAAGTCTCAGTTTAGGGCCTAGTGGTCCGAGTTTTGATTGCGGTAAATCCTGATAGATTGGCCTCGGTTTAAGGCCTAGTGATCTTGGGTAGGATTGCGGTAAAGCCTAAGAGACAAGGAGACAAAAAATTCCTCAAGGATAGTGATGGATTATGGATGGCATTCCAAGTTTGATTTGATTGTGATCGAAGCACCGGGTTTGGTGTGATCACGATTTGGTGAGGGTGGAGGTGGTTTAGCCTCTAGATTCCCTTGGTTGTTCTTGGATTGGTTGTTCTACGAGATACCACATTCATGCTTGGAATATGGAATGAGGGTGACTGGCTGAAAGAGAGATTTGGTTCATCCATGTCTATGATCAAGTGGTACATGGAAGTCCCGAACCTGGTCGGATTTGCCTATAATTAATAAAAGCTAAGTTCTCTTACTCTTGCACTTGTTTATATGTGGATCTTATGGTTTTCATATCTCTGATATTTATATGGTTTTATGTTGGTTGTAAGCATGGTTATATGACTGGTTCATGTCATGGTTATTTCATGTATTTACTTGTAATTGTTAAATGGATGGATGCAAGACCTAATTGATGTTATAACAGTTCAATGGAGAAGGAGGTGATCCTTCTGGTTATGTTTCATAAGTTCTTTCAGTCATTTATGCTTTGTCTTGTATCCTAGACCTATAGGTTGCATTGATGCCAAGTGTTTGATAGAATGTCAGTCCTGGTTGGGGATGCTCAGGCCTAGTCCTAAGGTTGATTTTTTATTTGTTTATATTAGCATCATGTATTTGATGGATTCTAGATGTTGTAACAAGTTTTGGGCAGAGGTCGAGATTTTAGGCTAGAAAATTGGCTCAAATCTCAGGGACGTTAGCACAGGTCTGCTGAAAAGAGTCTGAGGACGCTGGCACATAGGCTTGTGAGAGCGAATTTGGCTTCTGGACACTGTCATGCCTATAGCATGAGAGCGAATAGGGGTTAAAATGCTTAAAACATCAGTGGGACTCAAGGACAGGATGTATGAGTGGCTGACATGTCTCCTGAGGGTGTTTTTGCTGATGTGAATGGTTTTGTTTGATATGTTCCATCGATTACATTTCCTTAAGGTCACCAAGGAAGTTGAATCCCTTATAGTGGCCTCTCTCATCGCATGTTTACCCTGGCTGGTCAGTTGCTTGGGTGGACCTAGGAGGAGGGGGTGTTATACCCCTTAACAACTACTTGTTTTGATCTTAGTTAGAAAAGTCTATCTATGGTCCAACCAAACATTACAAAATTTCGATGTCCATATAAAGGAACAACCATCCACCGGAATGAATGGGTATCTAACCACTGCAACTGTCATTCTATTAGGATGTCCTTCGTGTGCATGGTTCATTCAACCATTATATTTGTGTACTTGTACTTGTACTTGTACCTGTAATCCCCCCTGCACCATCATCATCTTGAGTTTATTCATATTACTCTCAACCATGCTCTGGGTTTTGTCAACTAACCCTCTACCGTGCTTAGGGTTTTCTCAACTAACCCTCAACCATGCTACAAGAACCCTTGTCCACTTCCCTCTCACAAATAGTTTATAAGTTACCACAAACCTACACTACAAATTGGTTTATTTCTTACCACAAACCTGCACTTACAAAGTGGTTTTAAGATTATCAAGAACTTAATAGGGGTACACATGCCTTATCAGACTTACATTACAACTTACTCAAGTACATACCATTAAAATTGTTTCAAGGACCACTACAAAACATCATAGACTCTGCTTACAAACAAGATGTGTGACTCACATTACAATATGATCACTATTTTGCTTTATTCCACACTAGTCACATGGGTTTACCTTAATTTTGCCACCTTTATTTGTTCTCCACTATTGTTGCTCCAACCATCATCCATTGATGCCATCTGCATTATTTTCTATCCTTGTCCTATCTTCATCATACTTGATAGTCAATAATTCCTGCAAATAAAAGGTTTGTCTTATTGGCATGGCCAATTCAAACATAGACTCATTGAACGCATATTATTCTTTTTATACAGTAAAATGATATTGGATCATATGAGGGGTTGTTATTAGTCCCTGCCTCCGGCATAGCAGGGACTATAACGTTCGATACGGCATTGACTGACAATTAAACACTTCTTTGACCAAACATTTCGCTTGCGTACAAATATTTAACCAAAGTTTTTGCCGGCAATTATTTGTTTCAGAGTTTAATTGTATGTCGATAATATTAAACATTTGGTTTTATTTTATTGCCTCGTCGAAAATATATAAATATATAAACATATTGAAAGAAGTGATATAACGGTGCAAGACATGTATATAATGCTTCGTATCTAACGATGCATATGGTGTAAATTATTTATATGTTTTAAATTATTCATATATGTTAACTTTTATGGTGTTAAACTACTCAAGGTTGAATAAGGGCCAAGGTTTTATCATGAGTCTATATAAAGGGGTTTTTATATTTAATCGTTGACGTTTTAATCACGTCTTTATATTTAGTTGTTGATGTTTTAATCGAGTCTTTATATATATATATAGTACCATTTGTCGCGTAGTGTTAAACCAACTTCAAGGAGTTGTTGCATGTACATTTATATATATGTAAGTCGAAGGTCGGCAGAGCATTACAAGTTAATGTTCGAGTGCGCCAGATTAATTGTATGATTTTATATGGGGGTAGGGTTCTAGAATGGAACCCCTGCTGGTCCTGCATTGCGTATAAAAAAAATTGATGTTAAAAGATTGGAGGTGAATAAAATTAATGTATGTGTGTAAACAAGCTGCAAGCCTTCAGAGGGCATGACTTTTAGATCGGGTATCAGAATAATGAAATTAGATAGTCAATAGAAAGATAATGACAAGGACAATGACTTGGTAAACCTAGATTTTGGAATTCAACAGGAATTTTGGGAGAAATTCATTGTAAAATCCATAGGAAAAATTACCTAATGGTGGCTAGGATTCTAGAATATGCCCAAGGGCCTTACAATGAAGAGGAAGTAGTCAGGGGTGTGAACATAAGCATGAGTAATGCTGAAACCGAATCTAATGGTCATGGAATGGACCAACCAAAGGGTGGATATTTGGAAGAAATTGTCAAGAGTCTCAAATTAGAAGTGCTCAGTGACAAAGCTGACAATGAAAAGTTGATGAAGGAGTCGCAGTAAAGTGTCAACTCCCTCTACATAAAGACTCGATTGATCCTGAACCAGTAGCATGCACCATGCACATCGATTTATAGATTAACCATTGAGTTTTTGTTTTGGTTGGCCTATGAAACTATGTATAGAGGCACTTCATGATAGTATGGTTTCCATAACTCCATCAAATTTTGTAGAGTTTGAACAAAATTCAAAGAGAATTGGGCTCACAAAATGAGTCTAGACTAGCATATGATCATAGTGCCAAAGCTAGGAAGAGAGGCACTGGAAATTTGAGGCATTCTAGGAGTGATGTTCATTTGCACCATTACTCAGCAAGGAGGAGCAGTATAAGGGCCCATTCTATATCTGAATCCAGTAGTAGCCTTAGTGTGTCACCAGTTAGGAATTCAAGCAAAAAATTAGACAAGGAAAATTTGCAAGGAGAGCTAAGGAAAATAAAACCTCCCACCTTTAATGGAGAGAACAAGAAAGGAGGGGAGACAAAAGTTTGGTTGTTGGAGATGAGAAAATATCTTCAACTGTATAATTACTCTTCAAACTTGGAGGCCGGAGTTGTCATATATCATCTAAAGGGAAAGCCTAATATTTGGTGGGAGCAACTCAAGGTAGTTAAGCACTTGGATGAAAGGTGGATCACTTGGAGAAAATTTAAAGAATATTTCCAAAGGACGTACTTATCAAAATATTATTGAGAGGAAAAAATAGGAATTCTTTGATTTACTGAGACACATGACCATGGAAGAATATGGTCAAAAATTTGTTAATTATTGAGGTATGTCAACTTTATTAAAGATGAAAAGGTTAAATGCAAAGAAACATCAGTGGATTACCATCCTTTTATGTTGGTAAGTTGAAATATGATGAACCTAAAACCCTAGAGGCAGCCATGAGGAAGGTAGAATAGTTGTACGAGAATAACAAAAATAGATATGTTTTGCACAAAATTTTGGGCAGTAAAAGGAGGAATTTTATGGAGCAAAGAAAGAAGGGTTACAAACCCTTGTTATTATAGGATAATTTTCAAGCAGGCTAGTAGACAACATTGGCTTCTAATGAGATAGAAGGGGGTGATCCTTCAAGCAAGAAGCTTCAACTTCCACTTATTAAATGTTGGGGTTGTAAATGAGACCACCGATACAGAGATTTTTCTCAAAAGACAAAGAAGATGAAGATTGTGCATAACATACAAGAAGCAAATACTTTGGATGATGTGGGCAAGGGCATGCCCAGAATTTACACGTCTTTGGATAATTGGCAAGTGGAACATCAAGCACATATGATAGAGGTTGAAGGTAAGCTAAACAATCAGTCCATTATTATTTTAATTGGTTCTAGATTGAGTCACGGTTATATTAATCTGAATCTGACTAAAAATTTTAATCTAAAAAAAATAAACATTCCAAACCTTGGTTAGTATAGCTACCTGCAGGTATGAAGAGAAAGCCTATTACATAATTAACTAGATAATTCCCAATTGAGATGAATGGGTTGAGAAGAACAATTATATTGAATTTAATTTCATTGGGTAGAGATGATAGTTTGATTGGCATGGATTAGCTAGAAAAGCACCATGCAATACTTGAATGCTACAAAAATTCTTTTAATCGTATTGATGATGAGGGACAACAGAAGTAGGTCCAAGGAATTCCTAGGATGATATCCATTACAGATATATCATGCATGCAATTGAAAAAGAATTTTAGGAAAGGATGCTAGATCCATGCATCTCATGTGGAGGAATCAAATATGGACCAACAAATTAATATAGAAAATTATCTAATGCTTCAAGAATTTGTTGATGTATTTAAATACCCAGATTACCTCCAAAGAGAGAGATTGTTTTTTTATTGACCTAGTGCTAGGAGTTGCTCCAGTATCTAAAACACCATATAGAATGAGTACTTCGGAATTGAAAGAGTTACAAATGTAGCTAGAATAATTATTGAACAAGGGATATATACACCCGAGTGTATCACCATGGAGTGCTCTAGTTTTTTTCATTAAAAAGAAATATGGTACACTATGATTGTGTATTGATTTTCGGCAATTAAATAAAGTTAATATTAAAAATAAATATTTGTTGTTGAGAAACGATGATCTATTCAATCAACTTTGTGGGGAAAAAGTATTTTGTAAAGTTTATTTAATATATAGATGTCACCAGTTGCATATCAAAGAGGAATACATCAGTAAAACTGCATTTCAGACTCGTTACGGACATTATAAGTTCATTGTAATACCTTTTAGGTTATCTAATGCACGGGAGTTTTTATATGTTTAATGAATGGAGTCTAACAATGAATATTTAGATATATTTGTCATTGTTTTTCTTGATGACATTTAATATAGTCTAAATCTAAAGAGGAGCATCAGTAGCATTCGAAATTGGTTCTACAGGTACTCAGGGAGCATCAATTATATGATAAGATGAGTAAATTCTCACTTTACTAGAGGAAGATCCATTACTTGGGTCACATTATTTCAAAGGATGGAATAGATATGGAACTAGAGAAAATTAATGCTATAAGAGAATAGCCAAGTCCAAAAAATGTTACAGAAGTTAGATATTTTATGGGACTAGCTAAGTATTACAAGATATTCATCAAAGGGTTTTCCATAATAACATATCCAATTACGTCATGAAAAATAGGAGTGTAAAATTTGATTAGAGTCTTAAGTGTGAAGCATGTTTTCAACAATTAAAATATTTTTTAATTAGAGCCCCAGTATTAAAAATTGTTGATCCAAATGAGAATTTTTTGGTATGCACAGGTAATCTACAACGAATCCAAAAAATTAAAAGAGCATGAGAAGTATTATATTGTCCACTACTTAAAGCTTGCAATTATTATTCACACACTCAAAATATGGACGCATTATCTCATGGGCCAGATATTTGAAATACAAACTGATTATTATGGGTTACAACATTTATTTGAACAACCAAATCTAAATGCACGGCAAATTAGGTGGTTGGAATTGTTGGCATAATACAATTTTGAAATCAAATATATCAAGGGAAAGGAAAATCAAGTGGTTGATGCACTCAATTGGAGAATGCGCATTATGCATGCCACAACAATCAACATTTATAGAATAGATTTAATGGGTAGAATTCTACATGCTGGTAATTTATACTAGTAATATATGCAGATTAAAAATAATATATAGCAAGTTACAATGCATCCAAAATACCGAGATTTTGAATTGAGCCTAGATGCGATCCTTCTGTATAAAGGAAGAATTTATGTGCCAGATACACCATCTTTGAAAGATTTCATTTTACAAGAAATGCACAGGGTATCGTATGTTGGTCATCTAGGGTACTATAAAACTTTAAAAACATTTAATAACCAATTTTATTAGCCAGGTTTAAAAATGGAAGTGGTTAATTATATGGCCATGTGAATGGAATGCCATGGGGTTAAAACCGAGCATAAACACCCCACTGGTTTGTTTAAGCCATTTCCCATTCCTGAGTGAAAGTGGGAGGTGGTATCAGTTGATTTTATTACTAAGCTTCCAAAATTTGTGAAATGACATGATTCTATAATGGTGGTAGTGGACAAGCTTACAAAGTCCGCTCATTTTATTTAGATAAAGTCAATGCATAAGGCAATGAATATTGCATATATTTATATGCAGGAAATTGCTAGGCTTCATGGGTTTCCTAAGGAAATAATTTCATATAGAGATCCAAAATTCACATCTAATTTTTGGATTGGTTTATTTAAAGGAATGGGTACCAATTTAAACTTCAATACAACATATCATCCCTAGCCAGATGGACAGACTGAGTACGTAAATCAAACAATTAAAGATATGTTATAGATGTACATGATGGATAAGCCATCCAAATGGGAGGACTACATCCATTTTGGTGGAATTTGCATATAACAATGGGTACCAGGCATCATTAAAAATGAGCCTATTTGAGGCTTTGTATAGCGGAAAATGTAATACTTCTGTGAGTTGGAGTAACCTAGTAGATAGAATTATGGTGGGTCCAGTATTGCTCAAGGACATGGAAGAGAAGATGGTTAAAATCAAACGGAATTTGAAAGCTTCCCAGGATAAGCAAAAAATTTATGCAGACAAGAGTAAAACAAACAGGGAATTTAAAGTCGAGAAATATGTAATTTTGAAAGTAAAAGCAAAGAAGAGTTTGTTAAAATTTGGAAACCGTGTCAAGTCGCAGCTAGATATTGTGGTCCATTTGAGATCCTGGAGAGGATCGGCCCAGTTGCATATAGACTTGCATTTCCTGCATCTCTGCATATTCATGATGTGTTTTATGTTTCAATTCTTAAGGTATAGTCCCTAGCACTAATCATGTTATTGATTGGAAAATGATTCAGGTGGAACCCAATAGATAATTCTAGGTTCATCCAGTGCACATTTTGGACATCAAGGTCAAGGTGCTCCAGAATTGAGCCATCAACATGGTAAAGGTGTAGTGGACAATGCTAGGTCTTGAAGATGCGACATGGGAGAAAGAACATGTCATGAGGGCATAATACCCTCATCCTTTTTATTGACATATTGTATATCTTTGTATATTTTTATATACAGTGCATTAAGGACAATGCATAAAATAAGGGGGGAGGAATGCAATACCCCCACTTGTTTTGACAATGTAAATATATGTACTTTTGATATTAGGTTGTTGAATCGGATGTTTCATTATGTGGCTTGTGTGCCCATGTACTTATTTTTAGACATGTTTTGGGGCCATCGTGCCTCACATTGTAAATTAGTACATATTATGATATTAATATAATAAGGTTGGTTGTGGAGCCCACTCCATGAAAAGCAATTGAGTATTTTCGATGAAAAGTGTACCCGGGCCCAGGTGGTTCTAGAGGTGCCACATGGAAATTTAGGGCCATGCATACATAAAGAAGTGTAGTTTGTTTCTAAGAAGAAGGTAAATTAGTTAATCATTCATTTTGTTACCGATTACTCAGTGAGTCCTGGGGTGGACTCTGAGATTGAGTAAGGTGTGGTTATTAAGTTAACCACGCATAACTATATGCATATTTTGTATGATGTGAGACCCTTTGTTGGCTCTGGGAGCTGGGTGGCTCCAAGGGTTTGTTGGTGTTTATTTGTGTAGATTAGGAGGTACTCCAAGGCCTAGGGTTCAGGGTTTGGAGAGCAAAGCACCACAAGGGTCACTTGTGGGCTTGGAACCAAAGGATGGGGTTTTGTACCCTATCTTGTTTGGGGAAATTCAGGAGGCACATTTATACATGTGATGACATGAGATGAAAGAGGGCGGAAAGACAAATCTAATGCTTTATAAATCATCGAATTCTGATTTGTAGAAGTGGAGAAATGAGTTTTTCAAGCTGACAATTAATTATGGATAGCCAAAGTCATGTACGCTTGAGGAATTCGTCCAAGAGACATGTCTCTTCAAATGAATTCGTTGGAGCCCCTCTCTAGGCTATAAAAAGAAGGTGGAGGCATTGTTTTAGAGCATCCAAAAGTGCAACACGCACTTGATCTCAAACTTGTGGCGGAAGAGGGATATCTTTGATTTAGTCACAGCAGAGAAGGAGAGGACATCGTGGGTGTTTTAGAGTTGTTAGAGCCTCTTGGTGACTGTGTGGAGGATTTTTATATGCCACATCTAGGCCAAGTTTGAAGAAGGGAGGACACAAGTTTGTGAGGGCAGAAAAAGAGGTAAGGAAGGTTGTTTTGGATGGGTTGTAGGTGGCATCGTAGGTCTGTGCTAGGCCACAAGCCTAGCCACTCCAAAACATCCCAACGTGGAGGTGTAAGGGCCTATAAAATGCCCAGAAGAATAACACACAAAAGGAGGAACCTTCCTTGCCTAGGTCATAGTTTTTTAGGGTTGTTTTGGGTTACTTTTCTAGGGTTGTTGCAGAAAGTGGGTGCCCTAACCAGTCACAGTGAGGAACGGCAGTAAACGCAGACTTGAACAATAGTTTTTATCTGTGTTGGATCTGTGTTTTGGGTTAGATTTGATCGGTTTTATTGTAACCTGTGGGAGCCAATTTAAAGGCTTATTTGAGTGACCATATGCCTTCACCGATGCAGATTCCGTAGTAATTGATTGGGTACCATTGATCTGATTGGAGGGAAGTGCATTGGCTACCCAAAGTATCCCTAGAGCAGCAGACAAGAAGGACATTGTTGGTGCATGATTGGTAAAGTTTGCAGCCTAAAGAGAAGCACTTTGATGGACGAAAGTGACTGCTAGATTGGAAAATTGGAGCTCAAGAATTAGGCCTACCCAGAAAGCAGTTGATGAGCCCGTGTACATGTAGCATAAGTGACTTGCAACATTGTTAGGTGGAAGCCCTCTTGGAGTCTCAATGTGTAGTGGCCTTGATGGACTAAGGCATTACTAGTGAGCAGTACGAGAGCGAAGGACCGGCAAGACATGATATGACATCAAAGTTGCAACGAAGTTTGTCATTGTATCTTGTATACCATAGACTATTGTATTATTCATATTTGGTTTAATATAATGAAGATTGGGATTGTACATATTGTACAATTTTGTTAAAAACCGTGTATATTTGTGCATATGTGATTTACTGCTTTATATTTCCATTGTGCAAAGTAGTTTATGGTTGAGATTCTTGGTTTGGTAGCGTTAATGATTTTAAGACTCTAACTTAGACCCAAGGTCATGGAAATTCAACATGGTATCAAAGTGTGTCTAAGCTACTTTGGAAGTAAGTAAATCAGAGTTGTGCGTAGTGAAGTACATTGTGAGAGGGAGTTGGTCACATTGTAAGTGAAGGGCTCACTACAATGTCGAAGTTGCAGGCAGGTCTCCGGTATGAGGATAGGTTGGAGGGGTTGTCCAACTATAGTCCTTGGAAAGAAAGGATCAAGTTTGTCTTACAGGTCAACAGGATTTGGGAGTTCACCGAGAAAGAGATCAAGAAGCCAACCAACCCTAAGGAGCTAGAAATATATGAAGATTTGGATGCGAGGGAAAGATTGATCATCCTAGATGGTGTGAAGGATGCCCTAATACCTAATTTATCTGAGAAGAACAATGCACATGAGATGTGGATCGCTCTTCAGAATTTTTTCCAGAATAAGAATGAGAACCGGGTACTGGTATTGGAGGATAAGTTGAATTCCACCAAGATGATAAAGGGTGAAAGTGTGACCTCCTATCTAACGAGATTATCTCAGGTCAAAGATGAGCTTATTGCCATTTGTGTGTCTACCTCAGATGGAGATATGGTAAGGATTGCCTTGAAAGGGTTAATTGAGTATTCAAAGCCCTTCATCAAAGGGATCATTATCAGGGAGAAGCTACCATACTGAGATTGGTTGTGGGATGACTTCATTCAAGAAGAATTGCGAGATAAGGATCTTCATCCGAAGAAGAAGGCTTCAGATGATGACATGGCACTTGCATCGTGATTGAAGGGTAAGAAAAAGAAGGGCTTTGGAAAAGTCAAGTGTTTCAATTGTGGCGAGATGGGTCTTTATTCGTCGAGATGACCGATGAAGAAGAATGGGGATAATGAAAAAAGGAAAGGGAAGCAGGTCACCGGTGTTGCCACTTCAGTAGAGATAGATCATCTCTCTAAGAGATAGGAAGAGGAGGACTTTGCTATGATTTCTCATTTCTCACAAGATACCATCAATGAGGATGGATGGTACGTGGACAGTGGTGTGACGAAGCATATGACAAGGTCACAGGAGGTTTTTGAGACTCTAGTTGAATGGGACTCAAAGTTTCACATGGTGTTGGGTGACAAGATTCATTTGGAGATCTGAGGATCGGGTGTTGTACCATTCAGTATGGAGACAGGACGCGTGATGCGGGTCTAGGATGTATTGTTTGTACCAAGACTCAAATATAGCGTGATTTCCATCTCGATGATCGAAAGAAAGGGATTTGAGGTCTTATTCCAGGATGTGAAGGCAAGACTCAAGCCAGAGGCTCTAAGTCCGGTGGGATTTTACTCGGAGTTAGAGAGCATGGTCCCTACAGGTTGACAGGAAAGCCTGTGGATCGTGGAAAGAAGCAGGTGGAGCAAGTGCAGGTTCCAGAGAAGTAGGTGAAAGTGTAGGTGCAGGCTTCAGAGGAGAAGGTACAGGTTCCTAAGAAGAATGTAAACCTGCCCGAGAAGGTTCAGGTTCCAGATACTCAAAGGGATTCTAGTTCGAGAGGGAGCTTGCAGATTCAGAGGGAGACTCTTCAGCCCAAGAAGAGCGCATGGTAAGTGGGGAGAAAGGGTGCTCCTACAACTGCCAAGAAGGAATCATGGAGAGAATGGAAAATGTTACAGGATAAGAAGAAGAAGCAGGGTGCTTCTAGTAGTGACAATGACACTTCTAAGAAGGGCGTAGTTCACAGTACAGGGATTGCTATGATTGTGAGCGTAAGGAGTTAGGAAAGTGTTGCGAGCAGTGATTATAATTACGAGAGACTTCCTAGTCTTAGAAGTACCTCCCTAGCTAAGAGAGAGTGTTGATTGTATAGATTGGGAGGTACTCCAAGCCCTAGGGTTCAGGGTTTGGAGAGTAAAGCACCACAAGGGTCACTTGTGGACTTGGAACCCAAGGATGGGTTTTTTCACCCAATCATGTTTGGGGAAGTTCTAGACGCGCATTTCTACATGTGATGGCATGAGACAATAGAGGGCGGAAAGATGAATCTAACACTTCAAGAATCGTCGAATTTCGAGTTGTAGAAGTGGAGAAATGAATTTTTGAAGTTGACAATTAATTATGGACAACCAAAGCCATGTAGGATTTTGGAATTTGTCCAAGAGACATGTCCCTTCAAATGAATTCATTGGAGCCCCTCTTTAGGCTATAAAAAGAGGGTGGAGGCATTATTTTATAGCATCCAAAAGTGAAACACACACTTGATCTCAAGCTCGTGGGAGAAGAGGGATATCTCTGATTTAGACGCAGCAAAGAAGGAGAGGACAATGTGGGTGTTTTAGGTTTGCTGGAGCCTCTTGGTGACTCTGTGGATGGTTGTTATATGCCACAGCTAGGCCGAGTTTGAAGAAGGGAGGACACAAGTCTGTGAAGGTAGAAAAAGAGGTAAGGAAGGTTGTTTCAGGTGGGTTGTAGGTGGCATCATAGGTTTGTGCTAGGCCACAGCCCTAGCCACTCCAAAACAGGCTAGCCTGGAGGTGCTAGGGGCTGCAAAATGGCCAGAACAACAGCACACGAAAGGAGGAACCTTCCTTTCCTAGGCTGCAGTTTTTGATAGTTGTTTTGGGTGACTATTTGAGGGTTGTTGAAGCAAGTGGGTGCTCTCACCAGTCACAGTGAGGAACAACAGCAAATGCATAATTGAACAATAGTTTTTTATGTGCGTTGGATCTGTGTTTTGGGTCATATTTGGATCGTTTTTCTTGCAGCCTATGGGAACCAATTTGAAGGCTTATTTGAGTGACCATAAGCCTTCATCAGTGTAGATTCTGCAGTGATTGATTGGGTACCATTGATCTGATTGGAGGGCAGTGTGGTTGCTACCCAAAGTATCCCTAGAGTAGTAGACAAGAAGGACATTGTTGGTGTGTGATTGGGTGAAGTTTGCATCCTAGATAGCAACACTTTGATGGACGAAAGTGACTGCTAGATTGGCATATTGGAGCTCAGAAATTAGGCCTACCCAGAGAGCAGTTGATGAGCCCGTGTACATGTTGCAGAAGTGACTTGCAACATTGTTAGATGGCAACCCTCTTGGAGTCTCGATGTGTAGTGGCTTTTATGGGCTAAGGAACTACTAGTGGGTAGTATGAGAGCAAAGGTCCGATAAGGAAAAGATACAACATCGAAGTTGCAATGAATTTTTTCATTGTATCTTGTATACCATAGACTGTTGTATTATTCAAATTTGGTTTAATATAATGAAGATTGGGATTGTACAATTTTGTTAAAAATTGTGTATATTTGTGCATATGTGATTTACTGTTTTTTATTTTGGCTGTGCAAAGTAGTTTATGGTTGAGATTCTTGGTTTGGTAGCATCAGTGATTTTAAGACTCTAACCAAGACCCAAGATCATGGAAATTCAATAGCTAGTCATGTTTATGGCTTAGTGCCCATGGAGTTTTGGTTAGGGAACTTAGTTCTTAGTTAGTTGGTGAGCCCTAGTGGGGCTCTAGCACCGGCTATGGAGTTAATTCAGTTTGGTTGTTGCTACTTGGATGCCCGAACAATAGTAGAGCTCCTAAAGTCATGAGTTAAGATTGTCCTAAACGACTGTAAGTCACCTTGGAAGGTGGGCACCACCGAGAGATTTGAGTTGCACCACTTGGGTGCATGTCAGGGGGGACGTGAGCCTGTGGCTGGAGACTGGGGTTGTTTGGGTGGGTGTTTCCTATGGAGTTGCTGTCCCAACTTGTTGAAAATAGCAACAAGAAATCATAAAAATAGAAATGCTATAAATAGCATTTCAGGATATACTCCAACTCTGTTGAAAATAGCATCAAGAAATGATAAAAATAGAAATGCTAAAAATAGCATTGCTATAGATAGCATTTCAGGATATATTCCAATTTTGGTTTGTCCTTGAATCAAAATTGAGAATTAAAATTCGAATTTAGTCTCACTAGTTGTTTGAAAAATAATTAATTAATTCATCTTGAGTTAATTAGTTGGAGAAAATCAAACATGAAGCGTTTTGTGAAGACATGCAACAATTATCCCTTTGATTGAGGAAGTTATCCCTTAATTAAGGAGATAAGGATGAGTTGTAATTGAGTTGTAATTAGTTAGCTCAGTTAACCGAGTTAAGTCCAGTTAAATTAGTTCCACAGTTTGTGAAACTAATTGTGAGTTCAATTAGTTAATGCATGCATGCATGCAACTAGTGTTCTCCAGATAACTGAATATTCTCTCATAAATAACCAATGCATGTCAGTTCAGACAGAGACCCAGTTGAGATTAAAGGAAGGGACAATGTACTATCAGTTGGAGGAATTTTCCTATAAAGGAAACTCATCCATACATAGGGAATTATCTCCTTCAGGATTGCGCAGTTATTTCAGAGTTCAGTGTTGTGTGTGAGAGGATTATTCACACAGGTTGCAGCTAGAGGACCCAGGAGAAACTGCGCAAGGAAATAGGAGGCTTGGAGGACTGAAGGAAGGCATATGTGTTGTCTATTCTATCTATGAGCAGCAGTGAGGGATTGTACTAAGAGTTGGATAGCTTGTGAGCTAAAGCTTTGTCTAATCCTGAGATATTTCCACTTATATGATAATACAGATAGCGGGGTTTTTAGCTGAGGCTTTCCCCTGAGTATTTTTCTGTGTTTCATGTGTATTGAATTTTGTTCTCTGTTATATGTGTTATGATTGATCTTGCTCAAATTGATTAAGCTTCCGCAAAGTTTGATAGTAGAAGTAGATCAAGTATTTTACTTTAGTATATTGCATTATCAGGTGATCTACGGTGAAATTTCTACACAACTCGAGGGTGACTGATGGCTGAGCTTATGAACCACCAGCTTTATGGCTGGGAGGAACATGGAGAGACCTTATTCAGTCAGCTTGTATTTCTCAAATAAGTAAACACGTTCTTATGTACGATATTTTATTTATATGTTGTGTTCAGTTAATATTTTTACTTTTAAACCCTAGTTTTATGTGTTGAGGCTTATTGATGTTAATGTACACTTATTTTATGTTGTTTTATTTAAATTACATTGTATGTTATGAATAATGGTTGTAAAACATGTAGAACTACATTTCATTCTATATTTATTTGTCAAGCACGGAGTATTAATGAAGACAGACTTTAGTGTTTACATGCTTCCGCAGATTAAATTAATTATAATTATACAGTTATGGATGAGTGGTGTTGCCCAACTAGGGTCCAGGGACACTACAAGCAAGATCAAATTCTTGGAGTAAGTCACTAGTCCATAAATTCCAACTTTCACATCGTTGCAATACCAAAATTCAATGCTTTTATATAATCATTTCATATAACATCCCATGTTGCTAACAATATTGTTTCAACTTGCTCCTGCAGCTCCAACCCTTAACCATGGTTGCCTCTCTTGCTTTACATTTTGGCGACAAAGTTCCTATCAATAATGTTGGATCCCACCATAAGAATCTTTGCCACACCATTTTGTACAGTATATTTTTCCAGCCCGTAGTTAGACACAAACAAGCCTTTGAGTTGCAGCAATTTTGTTAGATACCCCATTTTAAACACCCACAATAAAGAGGCAAAATGGCATAACAAAGTCTGTAATTTTTACCCCATTCCAAGGGGAATGATTTAAAGCAGGTATTATTCCCCCAACGTCATCAACTATTGTCATGAGTAGGATTTCCACATCGTGGAAAACATCAAGAGATGTAAAGCGATGTGACTTAGGTTGATCTAGAAGATCAACTGAATCTCCTCGTGGATGTGATTGTGAGCTACTGGTGTCACTCACCTTCTTCAACAATCAAAGGCTTCATTTGATGCACCAAAGGATAAGAGATTTCTCCAAGCATTGTTCGTTGTTGTTCCAGAGGTATGTTTGGAAGAGTTGAAGCCAAAGCTCCAATAGGTATAGGCTATGAAATAGTTGTCTTAGTTACATGTAAAGGAAAACCACCCATGTCTAATGGTAAAGGATGTATCCCTCCTGCGACTTGAGATAAAGGAACTTTCATTGACGTTCATTTTCCATCATAGCATTCACATATTGAATCTAGTGGAAGCATTCGTATTCCAAACATGAACACCAATTTGAAAGGAAGTCAAATCCCCTTTGTGATTGCATAAAGCTTATTCACATTGAACTTGAACATATCTTACATCATGTACTCTTCCCTTGATGCAATTATCCTTGCTTTAAACTCTATATCATGTATCACTCGGCTCCTACTTCCACCAACATCAAGCAATAGCATCAAGTAGCATCTTGAACCACATCAAGAATTGGCACAGACTCGCAAATTGTAACACATTCCATTTCATCCTCAAAACACATTAGAAAACTATGTATTGCACAATGCATAGCTCCTAAAAAATGTAGAGCTTGTTTCCTAAGACATGTTGTCTGTTTGGATTGGGCAGTGCCTCTAACATCTGATGTCATCTACAGTGTCTCCTTTAGGAACACTTAATGCAAAAGCAACTCCCACATTCTCTTTTCCTTCAGTTTCTTATTAAAATCATGAACAGACAAAACATGCACTACAAAAACTATTCTACTCTCCCTATGCCCCTGACCCTCCCCTGAGGGAGTACCGAGACAGAAAATTGCATAAGCACTTCACTAATAAAATAATATTACATATGAATACATGAAGTTTTAGTCTTAAGATAGATAGACTATCTTAGAAACACAATCAATTGGTTGAGGGAATATCTCAATCACACTATAATCTAGGGAGGTAACTAGTTGGAGAGAATATCTCAACCAGCTAAACTAGATAGACCTCAACAATCTAAGACAACTAGAGTTATATATACTAACAATTCAATAATTAATTATGAACTCATAAGAGAACTAGAAAATAACTAAATTTGTATACTTCAACAAACTCTTCGCTATTCCATGTGACTTTTGATATGGGAAGAGAATGAAACAATTATTTTATGAATAATATCCATCAAAATATGTATAGAAATAATGATATCCCATTTTCTTGTTTATTCACATAACAAATATTAACTTTTCTTTGTGCTCTTTCAAGAATAGTCCTATTTCATAAATTTCAAAGTTAGTATGTTATGCTCATTTTCATAAATGTTATGAAATATATGATTATTATTATTGTGCTTTGGCTCACCTTCACTATATTTTATGTTACCCTATAGCTTTTGTTCCTTTTCATTCTTGTAGCAGGCCTATTGAAGCACCACCTACATTAGAAATAGCCACAACATATGTGTTAGGGAAGGGTGTTACACTATGCGCGTAAACGGTAATGGGGATTTGACGAAACACAAAATGTTGGAACGCAAAGGCATAATCAAATTTAAAGGGCCTGTTTCGACTTTCCCCTCCCTTCCTCCAAGGACAAAAAAAACCAGAGTGGAAGGTCCAATCCAAGAATCCATGAAACGAAATTTTGATTCTCTCAAGGAAGAAAGTTCATTATTGCGCCCTCCTTGTCGTAGAAGGCAGTGGTAATTGGAAAAGAGATTGTTTTTGTCTTTCAAAACTCGCCACATGTTTTTGTTGTGACAATACCCTCCAAAATTTTAATTATACTTGAATTTTGGATCCTATTGTGGACCTTGCGATCAATCGTTTTGTAGTCGCTTCTTGATTGGTTGATACTCTATTAATTCTTTGAGATCCCTTCGTAGATTGTAAGTGTCGAAATCACCTGTTCACACATGCTCAGTCTATAATGAATTCATGACCACATTCCTTCATGCAAGCTTGAACAGACCTAGCATAGTCCATCAAAACGGTGTCTGTACAATGTTCAATTCATGTCAACAGTTAGTGCGCATTGTCATTGATAGTCTCTCACTTCTGGTTGTGTTTGTACTTCTATTTTGATGAGTTTTTCAAATTGTCGCTTTTGCACACCTTCATTTTCACGAGTGTCGCTTTCATGTTTTCAACTGTCGCTTTTTCTTGATTTCACCTTAATTAGTTTCGTTTTCATGTTATATGTTCTCTTTCATGTGTTTCTTTCACCGTCATTCTCATATCGCAGGTGTCGTTCACACTTTTTTTTTCATATAAAAAATGTCATATTTTAGCATGGTAGATGTCGCACAATGTATAAAAGTAGTTTTGGTTTTTTTCAAGGGGTAATATTTGGGTTAATGATTTTCTCTTATCATGTAAACGTGCATCACTCTCAATCCAAAAGTTTCAAGCACTATCACACAAATGTCGTCATTGTCCTTGCAAAGTGTAACTTTAATGTCGCACTTGGAGTGAGTTGTCACAATGTTGTCACATTGAGGAAAGAATGTTATTCATGTGTTATGAGTGTTCTCAGTTGTGTCGTCAAGTGATCCAAGTGTGTGGTAATGTTCAAGTATTTATTTTGTTACACTTTCTCTCACTGATCCAACACTTAGTCAAAACTGGGAAAACTCCATGTCCGGGCCTCTCAACCTCATTCAACCCTCCTGGACTATGCACTGCGTAGTCTAAGTCCTCAAGTAGTAGCCTTGCCTCTTGGAATTGCACAATGAGAAATTTATTCCCCCCAGAACTGTGCACTACACCATCTCAGTGCCCAAGCACATCCCCTGAGCTCCAGAACTACACAATCCTTTCCTCCAGCTAACCTTCTCTGCGCACTGCACAGTCTCAAGTATCAAGCCTTAACCTTGAGCTCTTGAACTGCACAACTACAGAATCACTTGGATTTTCTCCCTCCAGAACTATGCATTGGGAAACTTCAAACCTCAAGCCTCAAGCTTAAGGCCTTGAACCCCTCAACTGCGCAATCTCCCATCCTGTTCTTCTACTTGAACTATGCATTGGACAACTTCAAGCCTCATATTGAACCCTTGAGTCCCTCAACTATGCAATCGTTTGACTCTGGCCATCCTAAACTACACATTCTTCAGTCTCAAGCCTCAACCCCAGACCTTGGCCTCTGGAACTACGCAATACCTGATTTAGTCACTCAACCAGTCACCAACTCTAGCCTTAACAAGTGATTTCATGAAGAATATTGGGCTATGGGTTTATCATACTAATTTCGTCTTGTCATGGGTGGATTGCAGTCACAGGTATTCTATTATGTCATGATAGGATGATGATGAAGGAGATGGAGAAGGATACCATGCTAGAAGACACCTAAGGAGCTGAGGAGATAAGATGATCATTAGGCAAGAAGATGAAGGAACATTGGATTACAACAAAAGACCAAAGATCATGACCACATAAAGAATCCACCAATTCAAAACCCTTTGGAGGGCAGATATAAATAGAAAAGCATATCTCTTACAAAGATGAAGTATTGGATACATCTTTTATCAAAGAAAGCAGCAACAAAGAGTGGCTTGACATTGCCATGTCATCATGCAGCCTATGTTAGCAGTGTCATGTCATGTCACCATGAGTCATCATGTGCCACATCGTTTCGTGGATTATGTAAATTCAATATTGGAAAATGAATTGTAAAGTGGAGGTCCAATAGTCATGCCCAGAATATGAAGAGTCATGTAAGAGTTGAAAAGTCATAGAAAAGTCAAAGAGTCATGATGGTATTCCAAGATTGACAAGGGAGGTGAAGGATCACCCCATTTGTTATATATAGACCCCCATTGTACAAGCAAAGGAATTTTCACCTTGGCTTCTCCCATAAGGCATCAAAGAGACAGATTCAGTACTTTTGGGGAGCAAGTCGTGGCTCCAACGCTCCACTATTGGAGTTAGTGATGTTCATTGTATTCATGTATCTTGGGACGTTTACTTAATACTTGAAGCTTGATGGCTAGCACGTTTTCATGCATGGATTGTGAATATTTGTAATATTGTTTTGTGAATGTATACAATTCATGTTTTCTTTCACTTGTACTAAAGTAGTTGAACTATTTCAGTTATTTTAGTGCTTATCTTATTGAAAATGTGTTGTAATGGTTATAGTAATCGTCTCGTCTATGTGGACTATTTTGCTTGATATTAGGCAATTCTCTTTTCGCTTGTGTCCGCCTCTACTAGGGTGGTACTATTACCTCTCTCTTAGAAGCTCACTTTTCCTCCCTTTGCAGTAGACGAACCTTAATACACCTATAATCGAACATTCACCAGACACACTCATTTGCTTTTTTGCAAAGACACATACACACTTTTCTCTCTTGCTAATTGCTTAAGCTAAGGAAAATTTGTAAGAATATATGGCAATCGAGTTGATACTCCGGATGGGGCTCCTATTCCAAATGGTGTGAGGTCTAATTGGGACTTCACATCAGGGAGACCGGTTGACAGATTTCCAACACCATCAACAAAATGGCGCTAGAAGGAGGGACATATGACACGTTGTGCCCGTTAAGTCTATTTTGAACCTCTTATCTAAAATGGCTCATCCTAAAATCATACTCCCGAGGTGTTTTTCTAACATATACCCTGGTGAAATTTTAACCACTGATAAGCCTATTCATGACTTGTCTCAACTCAATTTTGATGGTGAGGGTGATACATCCATTGTCGAGCATACATCTCTTTTCCTTAAGTTCTGTGAATACTACGAAATTGACTATGAAGATGTGCCTTGTATTCTTTTCTACCTCACACTTGAAGGTAGAGTTAGTCGATGGTGTCATACTCTACCAGTTGTTTCCATTCATTCTCTTAAACACTTCATCAAGGAGATTCATTTAGCATTTTATAGGTATGATTATTGAGCAGTTTATAGAAGGGTTAATCAACTAAGAATGAAGCCTAATGAATCAATTGGGGATTTCTCTTATCGATTCCTTCACCTCTATTATGAATTTCATGAAGGAGACACAGATTGGGATTTCTTTAAAATAAAGTTCAAGCATTTATTTCATATCTCTTTACCCAATGAATCTAAACTTCTTGATGTTTCTCCTTCATCAACTCTTATAAGCCATGAGACACCCCTTGTTTCAGAGGAGGAACCTACTATTCCTTTTGTTCCTTGTCCTACTCCTTTTTCAGTTCCGATGTGGGTGCCTCCTTGCAATGATAATAAAGTTGAGAAATTCGCAAATAAAATTTCTAATCCATCTTCTCATCCTCCTTTTTCTTGTCATGATTCATATCCCATGGAGGAAATTCTATAATGGTTTATGAAGCCTACGGTGAAGACTAATTTATCCATTTTGCAAGATGATATGACTGCCCATAATTTAAATCTTGAATTTGATTTGGATACTTGTCATCCTCTACCGTTGTATATTTGTACTTGTAGATTCAACATCTTATGTGATATGTTAAAACATAAGACAAGAATCTACTCTACTCATTAGCAGAAACCAAAATTGATCGATGAAAACACTAAGCAGAAAAGGAAGAATTCCAATCGCACATAACACAATATTTCTCTGGGGAAAGCAACGGATCAAAACCCCAACTATCTATATTTCATTAACCAGAAGATCTGAGAGCAAAATACAATGCTTGTTCAACCCCGAACAGTTCTTGTGCAAGTACAATATATCTCTTTGCTTCCCAAACCAGCTCAAGCTAACACTTAGCCAAATATGTTATCTAACAAGCCCCTACTTCCTTGTGAAATTCCTGAGAGAATTAGCCCATATTTAATTCGGAAATTCTCTCTCCATAACTATGCAATCCATCGATAGGCCCTCAACTGATTGCATGCACCATATGTACAACTTGGAAAATTATACAACTGATAGTACATTGTCCTTGAACTCTAATCTCAACTGGGTCTTCCTCATAACTGACATGCATGAGTTATTTATGAGTGAATATTCAATTAACTGGTGGAGCAGTGAAGTTCCATTGGTGCTTGTCCCCGCTACTAGACCTCCTACTAGTTCATCCAATTATTTGAACTAGTTTAACTGACTTTAACTCAGTTAGACTGAGTTAATTAATTACAACTCAAAATAACTCAACCTGGACCCCTAAAATTTAGGAATCACTCTACATGACTCTAGATAGACTTCCAACTCGAATTTACTGAGCCAACTAAGTCAAATTAACTTAGTTAACTATTACAAGTTTCTATGACAATAGAATTTCGATTTAATTCCTAATTTAATTCAAGGACAAAATAAATTAGGATTTCTTGTTGCTATTTTTAACACTCCCTCTCAACAAGAAAGGGATTATCTGCTACCTCGATCCAGCCTACGTGAAACCCAAATTTTCATCTTGACAAGGCCTTTATCAAAATATCTCCATCCTGTTCCTCTGTGGAAATGTACTCCAACAACATAATTCTCCTCTGCACACAATCTCGAAGATGATGATACCGGATATAGATATGCTTGGATCAATCATGAAAAACTAGATTCTTAGAGAGTTTGATACAAGTCTGATTGTCACATTAAATAATTGTTGGATCCATCTGCTAACTAAACAAACCAACCAGAATCTTCCTCATCCAGATAGCCTCACAAGTTGCTTGATTAGCATCCATGTACTATGCTTCTGTTGAACTAAGTGCAATTGATCTATGTTTCCTGTTGTACCAAGAAACAACTCCTGGCCCAATACTAAATATCCTACCTGATGTGCTCTTCCTGACGGATGGACTCCCTACCCAATCTACATTGGTGAAGCCTTGAAGCTTCACTCCCTCTGTCTGTGTGTACTAAATACCATACTAAGTAGTGCCTTTGAGGTATCTCAACACATGTTTGGCTTCCTTCCAATATAGCTTTCTCAGCTTAACCATTGCTTGACTAAGTTGGTTAACTAGATAACACATGTTTGGTCATGTGTTCACCAAATACATGAGTGAACCCACAAGCTGCCCGTAAATAGTAGTCTCCACTACTTCACCAGAAGTAGCATCCTCTTTCCTCTAGTTACTAGCTAGAGGAGTCTCCATGGGTTTACTGCTCTCCATGTGGAACTTCTTGAGTATCTCTTTGGTATACTTTCCCTGAGAGACAAACAATTCCTCATCACCTTGCCATACTTCCATCCCCATAAATTAGTGCATGAGCCCCAATTCCTCCATTTCAAACTCTCTTGCAAGATCCCCTTTGCAAGACTTAATGATCTTATCATCACCTGTCATAATCAAATCGTCGCCATATAAAACAATAATCAACAATTTACCTACAACCACAATATGGTATAGGTTCACATCTGCTTCACTTTTGGTGAAGCCCAACCCAGCGAAATAACTATCGATCTTATTGTACCAAGCACGGGGTACTTGTTTCAGTCCATACAGTTCTTGCTTGAGTCGGCACACATGTGACTCTCTGTTGAAGGTCTCAAATCCTTCATGATGCTCAATAGAAACCTCTTCCTCAATCATGTCATTGAGGAATGTTATCTTTACATCCATCTGATGTATCTTCCATCCCATTTGCACTGACAGTGCTCGAATGGACCTGATTAACGAGTGCCTTGCAACAATAGCAAATTTCTCATCGTAATCAATCCCCTCCACCTGAGAAAACCCTCTTGCCACAAACATAGCCTTGTGTTTCTCCACACTACCATATGTTGCTTGATTTACCTTGTAAAGTCATTGGGAACTCACCACGGATTTGTCTGTCGGTCTTGGGACCACATTCCAAACATTTTTCCTGACAATGGAGTCATACTCCTCAACCATGGCATCAACCCAAACTAGTTGCTGCACTGCTTCCTCAAAATAGGATGGCTCAATATCTACATGTTCGCTCATCAGATACATGTAGCCAGTGTACCTCTTCGGTGACCTACTCTACCTGCACTATTATGTGGGTGCTCCCACATTCTCTCTAGCATCATGAAATAACCTACCAGCCTCTCTAGTGTTCTTTCTCCTATCTCTAGAATACTCTGCATGAGTGGGTGTCACCACTCCCTGCTCCTCTGCATGTGGTTGCTCCACATCATACTAAGGTTCCTCCTTAGGAGCTAAAATCTCCTCAATCGCATGTAGTTGAATCTCCCTATCAACAGAACATCACATGGCCTTCTCTTCATCGAATTTTACATCTTTGCAAACCACTATCATCTTGTTGGTTGGAAGGTACACCCGATAGTTGTGAGGTGTATCAATTTACCCCACAAATATGCCCAACTTTGTTGTTGGCTCTAGGTTTTTCCATGCATCTTTCGTAACATGGTTGTAGAGCAATGAACCAAAGATACTGAAGTGTGCCACATCTGGTTTCTTCCCGGAAAAAGCCTCTTTCGGTGTACTCATCCGGAGAATTCGATGAGGGATTTTGTTCTGCAAATAAATAGTTGTCTTGCATGCTTCAATACACAAGTGTAATGGTAGGCCCTGATCATGCAATATCGCCCATGTTACTCCCACAATACTCCTGCTCTTCCTTTCAGCCACCCCATTCTGTTATGGGTTATGAGGTTTATCAACTCCCGTCGAATGCCTTATGACACACAAAAGTTTTTGAATTCATTCGACACATACTCTCCACTGTCATCACTCCTGAGAGCTTTAAATTTCTTGCCAGTATCTTTCTGTATAAAATCATGTAGATTCACAAGCTCATGCAATGCACTAAAGCAAAAGACAAGAATATACTTCTACGTTCAACCAGCGAAAGCCAATAGATCGATGAAAACAATATGAACAAGAAGTAGATAAATCAATGGCACATAACACAATATTTATCCGGGGAAAGCCACAGCTCAAAACCCCTACTATCTATATTGCATTAACAAAAAATCCAAGATAAGAATATAATGCTTGTTCTCACAAGAAAAATCCCAGTACAAGTATAATCAACTCTCAGCTCACAAGCTAGCTCAAGCCAATTCCTTAGCCTATTCTTCAGCTCTCCAAGCCCCTATTTCCTTGCACAATTCCTAGGATGAATAGCTTGTATTTAAAGGGAATTAATGCTTCAAAAACTGCGCAATCCAAACATAGGTCCTTCTCTGATTACATGCATGATATTTATAACTCAGTAAATCATACAACTGATAGTACGTTGTCCCTACACTCTAGTCTCAACTGGGTCTTCCTCTGAATTGGTATGCATGAGTTTCTCATGAGGGAATCTTTAGTTAACTAGAGTAACACTTGTGGATGCACCAATGCACCAATTGACTGTTAGTCCTCTATTAGTTCCACAAATAGTTAGAACTAATTTAACTGAACATAACTCAGTAAACTAATTTATCTAATTACAACTCACAATTAAACTCATCCTGGACCCCTAAAACTTAGAGAGAACATATACATGACTTCCAAAAGACTTCCAACTCGACATTCCTAAGTTAACTAAGTCAATTTAACTTAGTTAACTTTTGAAATTTTCTATGAGAAAAGAACTACAAATTTTAATTCACAATTTAATTCAAGGACCAATTAAATTAGAATTTATGGATTCTATTTTTAACATTTATTGTTGTTATTTTCAACACTTTCTTCACAAGTGCTTTAAATTCACAAAACTTAGAAAAAGTCTGATCTTTCTTTTGCATGAAGAAGATACAACAATTACGAGAAAAATCATCAACAAATATGACATAATACATGTGCTTGGAGGTGGATGTTGTCAAGAACGGTCCACACACATCTGAGTGAACTCGATCGAGGATCGCCTGTGCTTGAATTTATTTGTCATGAAAGTAGATTTGGTGTACTTCCCCAATGTACACCCTTTTCATGTGTCTACCTGCTCTAGTGTACCCTTGGGTATACCGGTAGAAATTTACTACATGGTCTTCAAAGTGCCATGGTTCAAGTGACCCAACCTCCTATGCCACAACTCATTGATATCTCAACTTTACACCTTCTCTGCGTTAGTGCTCAAGGCAGCACAATCTTCTACTCCAACTTGTAGAGGTTTTTCACTTGAACGTATATCCTCTTCACATGTCATGTGGCTATGTGACGAAGGAATGCCTTTTCATTACTAAATTTCACGTCATAACCTCTATCCTCCAACATGGCAACAAAAACCAAGTTTTTCTTCAAACCAGGAACATACATAACATCTCACAAAGTGAGGGTAGAACCAAAGTCCCTCTGAAAGGTAACTGTATCAATCCCGATTGTGTTATACCTCCCATCATCACCCATCTCGATATGCATCTGGAGATCCTTCTCCTCCAAGTTACTGAAGAGATCTTTGTTATCGTTCATGTGGAACGAAGCTCCATTGTTTAGGTACCACACACTACCCATCATAGATGACACCATACAAGTGATGAGGGTAAAGTCTAGTTCAAATTATGAAGCAAGAGCCTCACCTACTGCTCCTCCTGGGATCTTTTTACCGACCTTCTTATGCGGACACTTTGTGGAAAAATGTCCCAGCTCGTAACTGTGAAAACACTTGATTTTCAACATGTCCTTCTTCTTGCCGCCCTGACAGAATCTGATTTGGAACGAATGACTTCCCCTTCCCTTTCTTTTCCTTACAGGCTAAGGTACAATTCTCCTCATCATCATGCTTTGATAAGGATCTGTCTCTGTTGTTCTGCCGAATCTCTTCCTGTACCAAGTTGGACCACAATCACTCCCACTCTGGTAGCTTCTCCCTCCCATTAACTAAGTCTTACTAACTGTGCCATCTCTTGGAAAGTCCTATAAGTGCTAGGCTCATCAGATCTTCTTCGGCAACAGTAATTCCGACACTTCCAAGATCATCCCAACATTGGGTGAACTTGGTCAAGTACTTCGGAATAGAGTTGCCCTTCTCCATCTTGATCTTTTTGATTTTTTCCTTCAGTGTCGGCTTCCTGTGGTCACTAATATTTTGAAACAGGTCCGTCAATGCCTTCCTTAATGCAAATGGTGTTTCCTTACCATGGAGATTCGAGACAATATGATCTCGAACTCCTTCTAGGATAATCCTTCTCTCTTTTGCCACACACTTTATCCATTCAGCGAGATCTTTAGCATCAGATGATGGAGGCTTCATAATATCATGATCTATCAATTCCTTGAGCCCATTTTCTTCCAGCACTGCCTCCATCCTGTCCTTCCAAGCTATGTAATTCGAGTTTCCCTCCAGGGCATACTCAAGTCTCAAACCATATAATGACATATTGCTGACTCTGAAATATGAACCTAAAAATTCGATTTCACCTGCAAAACAAACTCGAATTATCATCTTCTATAATGTCTTTAGCTTTGATACCATGTATATTTTTACGTGTAGATTAAACAGCTTATGTGATATGCTAAAACATAAGACAAGAATCTACTCTATTCATCAGCGGAAACCAAAATTGATCGATGAAAACACTAAGTATTAAAGGAAGAATGTCAATCGCACATAACACAATATTTCTCTGGACAAAGTAACTACTCAAAACCCCAACTATCTATATTTCATTAACCAGAAGATATGAGAAGAAAATACAATGCTTTTTCAACCCGGAACAATTCCTGCACAAGTACAATCTATCTCTTTGCTTCACAAACCAGCTCAAGCTAACACTTAGCCAAATCTGTTGCTTGTCAAGGCCCTACTTCCTTGCGCAATTCCTGAGAGAATTAGCCCATATTTAATTGGGAAAATCTATCTCCATGACTATGCAATCCATCCATAGGCCCTCAACTGATTGCCTGCACCATCTGTACAACTCGGAAAATTATACAACTGATAGTACACTATCCCTGAACTCTAATGTCAATTGGGTCTTCCTCAGAACTGACATGCATGAGTTATTTAGGAGTGAATCTTCAATTAAATGGTGGAGCAGTGAAGATGCATTGATGTTTATCCCCACTACTAGATCTCCTACTAGTTCCTCCAACTATTTGAACTAGTTTAACTGACTTTAACTCAGTTAGACTGAGTTAATTAATTACAACTCAAAAGATCTCAACCTGGACACCTAAAATTTAGGAATCACTCTACATGACTCTAGATAGACTTCCAAATCGAATTTACTAAGTCAACTAAGTCAAATTAACTTAGTTAACCATTACAAGTTTCTATGAGAATAGAATTTCAATTTAATTCCTAATTTAGTTCAAGGACAAATTAAATTAGGATCTCTTGTTTTTATTTTTAACAACCATATATTTCTCATGACCCCTTGTCCCTCAATCTTCCCAATCAATCTCTTTCAAATCTAAGCAGTGATCAAGTGTAAGGTAGACACATTTTGCATGTAGAGGAGTAGAAAGGTGAAGATTCTTTCAATATTTCTTCTCTTTTTCAAAATCCTCCATGTGAAGATGGTGTTTGCTCATTCTTGGTTGATATTGAATCTGGTAATCTTAGTAGTCAATCAAATGAGATCAGATTTCCTAATCAATCTCAAGCATTGAGGAACAATCATTCTAATGAGGATGCCTTTGTTGATACATAAGATGATGAATGCACAAGTGCACCAACTAATCTTTCAATTTCTCGAGAAGACTCTGTTTCAAAAGTTTTAGATCTTAAATTAGTTTTGGTCAAAGAATATTCTCTTATGAACGCTTCTTCCTCTTCACCTCTCTGTCCTTTGTGCTTTATTGTTTACAATGCATCAACTTGAGATGGAGACTCTCAATGCTCTTCAAGTTTTTTATCTCATGAGTTGAACCTTGAAATGACATGGGATAGTGAGAATATCCATGATGAGGAAGAAAGCGATGAAATTATAGAGCATCCCTTATCATCTCTTGTTTTGTATGGCGACAACTCTTCAAATCAGTGTGATCACGAGATTTTTCTTATTCATACATCCTCAAACTTGTGATCGGAGGAATATTATGACTTGAGTAATCTATTTGTTGAAGTTGAAAAATATAATCAAACGAGTGATGTAGATGGATGCCATCTGAATGATGGTGATATTGTTCATAGCAGTTGTCCACATGTAATTTGTGATTTGACTCAATTTACAAAATGTTGTTATCTATCTTTTCAAAGTTCCAGAACTTGTTAGGAGGTCAAGGCACTTCAACTCCCATTGATGGTTATGTTAGGTTCTCGTGATCCTGGTGAAATTCTTGAACCATGTCAAATCTAGATTTTCTCGTAGAATTATTTCTTTCGTATTATTTCGTTGGACGCAAACTCGTTCTTGGTGGATTTTGGGATTTATCGTTACAATTTTCCTATTTCTAGATATCAGGTTTTTGATCATATTGTTGTAGTGAATTCATCCTCATACAAATCACTTGTATCAAATTCGGGTTTGGAGTGTATACCTTTCACGAATGTGTAGAATCGCGAAGTTGATAAATTTGAATATTAACTTTGCCGAAGAATTTATATCTGTTGAGTGCTATGGTGAATAATGAGCTCCTAGTATTTCTTGTGAATGTATTCATGACACCAAAAATCCTCTTCATTGTTAGCAAGTGGTTGAGTTATTTATTAAATCAGGTTCCTCTTTTTCATCCATTACATCGAAACCCTTTCGTATGTTTGCTATACCAGCATTCTTTTTCAATTATTTCGATGATTGTGATGCTTATACAATTTTTCATGAGTTAAAGGAAAATGGTTTGTCACGTTTAGCATGCAAGGAAGTTGATCATATTATTCAGGGCATTTGCAGAGTTGTTCAATTAATTTATCTGTGTTAGCTACAAATTGGGAACATGATGCTTTAATCAACCTATCTGATCATGATTCTAGCTCTGATGGTTGTTATTTAGCTTACCATTTTATAAACAGTGCATCATATGACAATTGTTTTACATCTTTTGATCTATATGGTTAAACATTTCGCTATTCCGGTACTTGTCAAGTAGTTGAGGCACTTTGGCCTTCGTTGATGCTTACGTCAGGTCACCACTATCTTGGCATGCAATCTTAATATGATAAAATCCATTTTCCCTCAAAAGATTCTCATCCTCACCCCATTCTTTTAATTGAAAAATCATCTTTTCAAATATTTCAGGTTTCTCACAAGGATTGTTTTGAATTTTATGATCCAATCGTAAAATGGTTGGAGAAATCCTACTTGTCAAGCTTCGTCACAAATAACAAGTTTCAATCTTTCCCCATGCTTGCTAAGAAGTCCAGTGCACATGAAGGTGCATTCGCGAGAAGTCTTCGAGGTTTGTTTAATTATGGTTTTCATCAAAAAGGTAAGAATGTGAGCTAGTTAGAAGTAGTGGTTATGACATATCTTTTTGCTGACAAGAAAGACCTTCAATTTTTTGTGCAAGATATTCAAGCTCTTATATTTTATAATGAACATTATAGTTTATTACTTTTAATTTCTCGTATCTTTGTGTATGCAGGTCAGGAGTAGCTATGGTGGCTATATTAGAAATTTCATTATACGTGACCCTAACCTTCTAGCTCGTTAGGTTAGGAGTAGGTCTAGTTGTGTATTAGTTTCCTCTGCACATGCATCATACACTCACCTTTCGTAGTCTTTCATTTGTTTTGATTTCTATTTTCGGTTTAGCCTCCATTTGCTTCACCTTTTTTATTTTGGTTTTCTCATTGTGCCTTGTCTCTTTTCTTTCCTTGTTTAATAATACTTTGCATGAAGGGTGTCCCATTTGAGCTCGAAAGACAATGTAGCAAAATAGAAAAGGGCTTTGTGACACTGCAACATTTGTCTAACATTCAGTCCTTCTTTGTCTTGGTTATCCATTGGTCAATGATGTTCTTCCGGAAAATAAGATCCTTACGTTAGGAAAGCCATTTTTCAAACCATGATATTCATTTCTATTCTATAAACCTCATCCCTACGATCGGTTCTCTACATTTCGGTGTTTTCCATGTTGATCCAATAAAGTAGAGAAGGACAGGGGGGAAATCTCAATGAGAAAACCAATATCAGAGGTCTTACATATGATTCTCTGAAGGAACAACCTCTTCTAATCTCAAAAAGGTGAGATCCCTCTTCTACCAATGAAATGAATAAGTGTCGATGCACAGTCCCATATAAAAATAAAATAAATAAAGGGTGAAAGAAGAGAAAGGCTTCCTTCGCAGGGAGGTGAAGCAAGCAACTTCGTCAAGGTATTGTACAAGCTTGCTGGGAGTGGAGCGATATTTGTGTTCCTAAAGTGACTCCAATGGGGTATTGTCTAGGTCTGCTGACAGCAGAGCAACACCAGAGATGATAAACTATACTCTGAAAATCTAAAGCCCATGTGCTACATTATCATTCTCCCGTGTCGAAATGTTGTGATATCGTTGGTTCTATGTTTTGTTTTTACCAAGGAGGAAAGAAGGTCCCTATCTTTATAAATGGGGTAAGTTGGGAATCTGGGGTAATCCAAATGATGAATCAATACTCCTTGAGGAACTAAACCCTACACTAAGTTGGATTTCTATCAGTGTGTCGCCAAGTGTTGTCGTTCTGAAAACACCCTCCAAAATCTTGCCTATACTTGAATTTTGGAGCCTATAGTGGACATTATGATCGGTCGTTCCATAGCCACTTCTTGGTTGGTTCATACTCTATTAAGTCTTTGAGCTCCCTTTGTAGATTGTACATCTCAAAGTCACCTCCTCACACATGCTCAGTCCATAATGAATTCATGAGCGCATTCCTTCGTGCAAGCTTGAACAAGCCTAACACATTCCATCAAGACAGTTCCTGTGTAATCTTCAATTCATGTTGACATTTAGTGTGCATTGTCATTGACAGTCTCTCACTTCTAGTTGTGTTTGTACTTATATTTCGGGGATTTTTTCAAACTGTCACGTTAGCGCACCTTCGTTTTTGTGAGCGTCGCTTTCATGTTTTCGACTGTTTCTTTTTATTGATTTTTCCTTAATTAGTGTCATTTTCATGTTATATTTTCTCTGGCATGTGTTTCTTTTACCTTCATTCGCATATCGCAAGTTTTGTTCGCACTTTTCTTTCCATATAGAAAATGTAATCTTTTAGTAGGATAGGCGTTGCACATTGTATAAAAGTAGTTTTAGTTTGTTTCAAGGGGTGATATTTGGGTTAATGAGTTTTTCTTATCATGTAAACATGTATCTCACTCATTCTTAAAGTTTCAAGCACTATCGCACAAATTTCGTCAATGTGGTCGCAAAGTGTATCTTTAGTGTCGCACTTGGAGTGAGTTGTTGCAATGTTGTCGCATTGAGGAAAGAATGTTGTTCATGTGTTTTCAGTGTTCCACGTTGTGTCGTCAAGTGAACTAAGTGTGAGATCATGTTCAAGCCTTTATTTCATTCAACTTTCTCTCACTGATCCAACACTTGTTCAAAACTAGGAAAACTCCCTGATCGATACTCTCAATGTCATTCAACCCTCCTAGACTGCGCACTGCGTAGTCTGAGTCCTCAAGCAACAGCCTTGCCCCCTAGCATTGCATAATGTGCAGTTTATGCCTCATAGAATTGTGCACTACGCAATCTTAGTGCTAAAGCCTAGCCCCTAAGCTCTTGAACTATGCAATCCTTGCCTCTAGCCAACCCTCTTTGCGCATTGTGCAGTCTCAAGCATCAAGCGTCGGCCTTGAGCTCTTGAATTTTGCAATCACTTGCCTTTCTCCCTCCAAAACTACACATTGGGAAACTTCAAACCTCAAGCCTCGAGCTTGAGGCCTTGAACCCCTCAATTGCGGAATCTCCCAACCTGTTCTCATGTCTGAACTAATCATTAGGTAACTTCAAGCCTCAACTTGAACCCTTAAGTCCCTCAACTGTGCAGTCCCTCTACCCAGGCCTCCAAAACTACACATTATGCAGTCTCAAGGTTCAACCCAGCATCTTGAGTTCTTGAGTCCCTCAAATGTGCAATCGTTTGACTTTGGCCATCCTAGACTATGCATTGCGCAGTCTCAAGCCTCAGCCCCAGACCTTGGCCTCTGGAATTGTGCAATCCCTGAGTTAGTCACTCAACTAGTCACTAGTTCTAGCCCTAACAAGTGATTTCATGAAGCATCTTAGGCTAGGGGTTTATCGTATTGATGTCGTCTTGTCATGGGTGGATTACAGTCACAGGTATTCTATTATGTCATGACAGGATGATGATAAATGAGATGGAGAAGGAGACCAAGCTAGAAGACACGTAACAAGATGAGGAGATAAGATGATAATCAGGTAAGAAGACGAAGGAACATTGGATTACAAAAGAAGACGAAGGAACATTGGATTACAAAAGAAGACGAATGATCCAAGTGGCTCCATAGACGCTTATAAGTTAGCAGTGGCTATGGAAAATATCAAAAATCAAAGTCCTCGTATTGAAGTGAAACTAGGACCATATTGTGGTTCTTGTCGCCCTGATTCCAACGATGTGAACGCCACTAAAATACGAGTTTGCATGCTTAAGTTATAGCTGGTCAAAGTTTTGGGCAAACTTGGCCAAGTGGAAGTCTTAACGAGGCAACAATTTGGTAGCATCCCGACGCACGAAATCCGACCACTGAAACGGGAAATTTTGTTTCCTACTTAATTTTTCTAGTAACCCTTATTTTTCAGTGGAAATATTTGAACCAGTTGGTTTAAAAAAAGTCAAAAAATATATATTAAAATAGGGGTGGCAGGTCGCCACCCCCACCAACGTTGTTATATGTCATATATACCAAGGTTGGTTGGTGTGCCACCAACCCCGCCAACCATACCACACCACATGTAACGCATATAGTGGAATCAGCAAGGCTTGAACCCACCCGGCCCGGTGGCACTAGATCGCCACCCGGGCAGTTCCAAAACGGTGGAACCTTATATATATAGTCGTCTACATTATGTATATCATGCCATAAACCGTGACCGCCGACGATTACAACAAATGTCGAACCAAAAAATACATGTGCCAAAATTATATGCTATGTGGGGTATGGCGGGGGTTTGAACCCCAACCACCCCCCGCCTAATAGACTCTACCACCGTTGGGCCAATGGCCCACACCTTGGAAAGTCTACCCACCACATGTATTTAAATCCTCATTTAGCCATTCGACGGGGCAAAGCAGTGGAGGAGCAAGAGAACTAGTGGAACCCTAAGAAACCGAGTGGCAGCGGAACCATGAGGAGGAATCTATTTAGATGCTGAAAAGATTCCCTTAGAGGGTCAAAGGTGCCAGTGTCAGAATTTGACAAGTTGATAGTCATTTTTTCACATTTTCTCGCCAGGAGTCCAATTGTGCAGTCTGTTACCCCATATGAGCAGCAGAAATTCAAACATCCAACAGAAAGGAATCTTTGCATAATCTTATGGAATCTAAAAGATCCCCTTGGAGGCTACTTTTTTATAGAGGTTGAATGATGCTGACTTTATAGTCATTTTTCATAGAATTTTGCAGGGAGCACAGTGTTGTGATCAGAATTTCCATTCGAGCAGCATATTTTTTTGCCATCTCCAGGAAGGAATCTTTGGGGGAATATTTGAGATTCCATAGGATCTAGAATTCGATGGTGTCAGAAAGGGGAAAAGTTTATAGTTGTTTGAAACGATTTCACGCCATGATTTCAGCATTGATGGCCATTTCAGCAACTGAGCTTTGCATTTTTTAGCCATCCCCGAAAGTGGAGGTATATGATGCAGTTATGTCATGCTTTTCTTTGATTTGCTGAGATGATGTTTTTGTTGTTGAGATCCCTAATTACCATTATGTTGAGGGACACTTGTATGCCACATCATATGAAATTTTATTAGCATGTCATGCTAAAAGAGGGCCCATTTGAGTGATAATTCCTATAGGATGACATCTCGTGGAAAGACATGCCACTCTTGTTGAGGGAATTTACCCATATGAGTGAGAGTTCCTGAGAATGTCTCACGGAGAGACATGCCACTCCGATTGAGGGAATTTTTCCTTGTAATGACAAAGAATGTACTATGTACTCATCATCATATTACAAAATTTAATGAAGTGACTTCCCCACTCTTAACACCAAGGCCCGGAGACGTAACCCACACTCGGTGAACTCCGTTATCAATGTGTTTGTGTTCTTTGATTTGATGGATTTCATTCTGTTTGATCTTATTTAAAAAATGAACATGTGATTATTTATGCTCTTTCATATGCAATTCTGCTAACATCATAGAAGTAAATGATCTTGGTTAATTCCGGTAGCTGAAGAGATTCAAATCAAGTTTGGCACCAGAATGGTCTTCTCACTGATGTGAATTGCGAGTGTGAATGATTGAACATGCAACAAGAAGGGGAATTGAGAAAAGCATAGATCTCTACGAGGACCTCCTCAAGATGACACACATAGTGGACGTAATGTATGCAAATTATGAGGATAAGATGGCAAGAAAGGAACAGGAGAAAGAAAGAGCATAGGACGATACTCCATCTCCATATTCCAGTGACCATTCATCTTCTTCATCGTCTTCTCATCATTCGGATGAGGAGATCAATCAAAGCCTTCAAGCAGAGAATTTTGAATTGAGGAGACTTCTACGAGAAGAGAAAGAGGAGAAACAAAGATTGAAACTTCAGTTACGAGCCACGAAAGAGGCCTTGGAAAATTTGAAGCGCAACGAAGGCTTAACAAAGTCATCATCACTTGTTTTAGAATCGACAGTTTAGGTAAACAATGTTGATCATTCTTCAGTTTCATTTTCACATGATACTTTTTCTGTTGGAAACATGGAGGTACCCATTTTAGGAACTCGCACGAGACTCCTTACCAAAATTGGACATAAAGGAGGAGGAGTTTGTGTTAATGGCCAAGGAATCACTCAACCATTGGAGGTTGTACAAAGACCTTGATTCGCAAGTTTGGGATACACCGAAGGAGAGTGCTCAAAGGTGTCAGAATCTTCCACGAAATTGTTGAAACCGTCGAGGAAAGAGAATGATGGGAACACATCACCATCTTCCCACGACATTGCACATCACAAAGGGATATCTAAGGCAATCTCTCATCACCAGAATCGCACCAGAGACAGTCAAGAGAGGTAAAAAAAGTCTCAGTACTCTAGATTTCATTTTGATTACAAGCATATTGTTAATGATGAGCAGAAATCATGACATAGAAAACCATGTAGTTTTTGTGGTTTACATAACCATGTGGTTGCTGAGTGCTGGAATAGAATGGAAACAAGAAAGAGGATGAGGCGTAAAAGGCCTTCTCCACATAAGGGAAAGAAGAAGGTTAATAAGGTCAGGAGGAAGAAGACTTTTTGCAATCATTTTAACAGAGGTGGACATCAAAGAGCCACATGTTGGAGGCTCCATCCAAGTTAGTGTCTCAAGGACAAAGCACATGTGCAAGAACCAATTGGAAAAGTTGTTCAACAAGCGAATCTTCCATGCGGAGATGATGACCCATTCACTTTCATGAGTGAGAGAAGATTTTTATAGATATGGTAACTTTCCATGGCCTCATTTTGTAAATCATGTGTTTAATTTAAATTGTAAAAGTGATGATGTGTTCTCCATCACTTATTAAACCAACAATGATGTTTTGGCATTTTATTGATAGATGGGGTATAGTTCCTATTATGATGTAAACATGACCAAAGAGTGTGTCTTATAAGCTCTTGGCAAGTATGGGGACGCTTGGGTCATGTTTGGTCATGTAATTGAGCATGAAACTTGCAAAGATGTACTACAGGTTTGTAGAGGATGCAAGTGTCGGTTCATCACTTATAGCTCTGAAGGACAAGGGTGAAGGAGAAGGAAGGGTGACATGTTAGGACGCTTGTGGTGCAGACAATGTAACACAACGATTGCATATTATATTCATGCTTTTGAATTACCAAAATCTTCTCAGTTGGGAGGAATGATCCAGGTGGCTCCAAAGACGCTCAGAAGTCAGCAATGGTTATGGAAAAGATAAAAAATCAAAGTCCTCGTATTGAAGTGAAACTAGGACCAAATCATAGTGCTCGTCGCCTTGATTCCAACAGTGTGAACAACACTCAAATCCAAGTTTGTATGCTCAAGTTATAGTTGGTAAAAGTTTTGGTCAAACTTGGCCAAGTGGCAGTCTTAACGAGGCAACAATTTGGCAACATCTCGGCATACGGAATCCAGCCACTGGAACGGGAAAAAATATTTCCTACTTAATTTTTCCAATAACCCTTATTTTTCAGCAGAAAAATTTGAACCAGTGGGTTTAAAAAAAGTATTAAAAATACATATTAAAATAGGGGTGGCGGCTTGCCACCCCCGCCAACATTGTTATATTTCATATATACCAAGGTTGGTTGGTGGGCCACCAACCCCTCCAACCATACCACACCACATGTAATGCATATAGTGGAGGCGGGGCTTGAATCTCCCCGGCCCTATGGGGTCGGCCCGCCACCCTAGCGGTTCCAAAATGGTGGAACCTTATATATATAGCCACCTACATTATATATATCATGCCATAAACCGTTACTGCTAATGGTTACAAAAAACTCTGGACCAAAAAATATATGCACCAAAATTATACGCTATTGAGGTGCGGCGGGGTTTTGAACCCTGACCGCCCCCGACTTAATAGACTCTGCCACCATTGGGCCAATGTCCCACGCCTTGGAAAGTCCACCTGCCACATGTATTTAAATCCTCATTCAACCATTCGACCGGCCAGAGCGGTGGAGGAGCAAGCGGACCAGTGGAACCCTGAGCGGCCCAGTGGCAGTGGAACCATGAGGAGGAATCTATTTAGATGCTGAAAAGATTCCCTTAGAGGGCTAGAGGTGCCAATGTCATAATTTAACAAGTTGATAGTAATTTTTGCATGTTTTCTCGCCAGGAGTCCAACCGTGTCGTTTGTTTCCCCATCTGAGCAACATAAATTCATGAGTCCAACAGTAAGGAACCTTTGCAGAATCTTGTGGAATCTAAAAGATTCCCTTGGAGGCTGATTTTTTGTAGAGGCAAAATGATGCCGACTTTACAATCATTTATCATAGAATTTTGCACGGAGTGCATTGGTGTGCTTAGAATTTCCATCCGAGCAGCAGATTTTTCGGCCATCTGCAGGAAGGAATCTTCGAGATTCCTGAGGATCCAAAATTTGACGGTGTGAGAAAGGGGCAAAGTTTATAGTCGTTTGACACAATTTCGCACTAGGAATTCAATGATGATGTCCATTTCAGCAGCTAAGCTTTGCATTTTTTGGCCATCCCCAAAAGTGGAGGTATATGATGCAGTGATGTCATGCTTTTCTTTGATTTGCTGAGATGATGTTTTTTTTGTTGAGATCCCTGATTACCATTATGTTAAGGGATACTTGTATGTCACATCATGTGAGATTTTATTAGCTTGTCATGCTGGAGGAGGGCCCATTTGAGTGAGAATTCCTATAGGAGGACGTCTCGTGGAGAGACATGCCACTCTTGTTGAGGGAATTTTCCCATATGAGTGAGAGTTCTTGATAACGTCTCATGGAGATTCATGCCACTCTGGTTGAGGGAATTTATCCTTGTAATGAAAAATAATGTATTATGTACTCATCATTATCTTACATCATTTAATGAAGCGGCCTCCCCACTCTTGACACAAGGGCCCAAAGATTTAACCCACACTGGGTGAACTCCATTATCAATGTGTTTGTGTTCTTTGATTTGGTTGTCTTCATTAAGTTTCATTTTATTTAAAACATGCACATGTGGTTGTTTATGCTCTTTCATATGCAATTTTTCTAACATCACAAAAGTAAAAGATTTTGGATAATTCTCGTAGTTGAAGAGATCCAGATCAACCAAAGATCAAGGTCGAATAAAGAATCCATCTGATTCACAACCCTTTGGAGGGAGGATATATAGAGAAAAGAATATCTCTTACAAATATGAAGTATTGGTACATCCTTTATCAAAGAAAGCAGCAACAAAGAGTGGTTTGACATTGCCATGTCATCATGCAGTCTATGTTAGTAATGTCATGTCATGTCATGTCATAAGTCATCATGTGCCACATCATTTTGTAGATTATGTAAATTCAATATTGGAAAATGAATTGTAAATTGGAATTCCAAGAGTCATACCCAGAATATGAAGAGTCAGGTAAGAGTTGAAAATTCATAGAGAAGTCAAAGAGTTGTGAGGGTAGTCCAAGAGTCACAAGGGAGGTGAAGGATCACCCCATTTGTTATATATAGACCCCCATTGTACAAGAAAAGAACTTTTCACCTTGGCTTCTCCCATAAGGCATCAAAGGGACAGATTCAGTACTTTTGGGAACAAGTCTTGGCTCCAACACTCCACTATTGGAGCTAGTGATGTTTGTTGTATTCATATATCTTGGGACTTTTACTTAATACTTGAAGCTTAATGGTCAACACACTTTCATGCATGGATTGTGAATATGTGTAAGATTGTTCTGTGAATGTTTATGGTTCATGTTTGTTTTCACCTGTACTAAAGTAGTTGAACTATTTTGGTTTTTTTAGTGCTTATCTTATTAAAAATGTGTTGTAATGGTTGTAACAATCGTCTTATCTATGTGGACTATTCTGCTTGATGTTAGGTGATTCTCTTTTCGCTTGTGTGCGCCTCTACTAGGGTGGTACTATTACCTCTCTCTTAGAGGCTCACTCTTCCTCCCTCTGCAGTAGAAGAACCTTGATACACCTGCAACCAAGCATTCACCAGTCACACTTACTTTCTTTTTTGCAAAGGTACATATGAGATTCTCTCTCTTGCGAACAACTTAATCCAAGGAAAATCTATAAGAATATATGGAAATCGGGCTGATACTCTAGATGGGGCTTCTATTCCAAATGGTGTGAGGTATAATTGGGACTTCACATCGGGGAGAACCCTTGGTTTACAGATTTCCAACACTGTCAACACCACCCCCGAGCCAATATGAAACATTCACCGTTAATAGAGATGTTGACAAAATCTCATGCACACTCACTTGAACCATGGCCAAAAGTAGCTACCTCACATCAATAAAGTACAAGTAATATGTGGATACATGTTTCATAGCATGGATACAAATTAGCCACGCAATTTTTGAGGGTCCAAGTTAATTATTACTATTAAGATTAGATGAACCTCCTCTCACAACCTGCTCCAATTCCCATGACCTTCCTGCAATTCCAAGAGGCACTTGTGACTTAACTGCGCCAATTCCAAGACACACTCGTTACCTAACATGTTAAGAATATAAAACCTTATTACCTAGGATATAAAACCTTATTACCTCTTTTTCTCATGTGGTAGAGTTTTAAAATGTGTGTAATAATTTATTAGAATTCTCAAGAGGTGAATTATTACATATGCGTAGGAAAATGACTTAAGAGCAAGCTCTTTCAAAATATAGGTGGATGTATATTAAAATCGATGGCTTGAGGAGGAATATATAGCATTTGAATCGTTTCCTTTTATACGAATGTTCTACATGATATTTTAACTTGGAGATTGATGTTTATGTATACTACATTGAAAAAGTAAAATTTTATGATATTTATGAGAGAGAAATATTAAAAGAGTTGTATTTAATAGTTATTAGTGACTAATCTAATTGGCAAGCAATAAATCCAATGTTATAGTCCCAGTAATGCGAGGGGGCAATATATGCCACCCATTAGATTTATCCAAGTACATTATCCAACAAGTGGCATATACTGCCCCTGTGCATTAATGGGGCTATAGGATTGGATTTATTGATTGCCAATCTAATTGGGATATGTTTTTATTTTTTTATTTTTTTTGGTAGATTTGTCCTCAATCATTAATGAGACTTGAGATGTGTCCAAATTAAGTAAAAAAAAATAAGTAAAATGAAACTTGAGTTGGGTGAAGAAAGGCTTCTGGCGGCGAGAGGCTCCTTCCTTCCCCCTTCCATTACTACTTCTAGTTTGTTACCTTCTTGGCATCGAGGAAACTATTATTTTCCTATCACTGAAACTACCACTATACCCTCCAATCTAAAACAATCACCCACAACTCTCAATAGACAAATAAATCAAATTTTAAACCTAGACAGAGCTCCTATATAAATTAACAGATAAATCGATTTTTAAACCTAGAGAGGGCTCTTATATAAATTAAGAAATATCATTACCTAATCCAATGGATTATGTTTTTACCGGTGTTATTGAAGTGTGGATTTATAGGAATGGTCCATATATAGCTAGGAACATAATTAAACTAGAACAACTCGCATTCAATTTCTTAAACATTATGCCAATAATTTACTTGTGAACAAGAAAAAATGTATTTCTTGGGGGATTATTATTTAAATTGTTTTTTTTCACAAATAATATTCAGGTGAATTTTGCAGTTTAAATGCACAAAATAATCTAATCACATTTTTTAAATAAAATTTATTTGAATTTTATAGTTCTTAAAATGCATGACACGACCTGATCGTGTTAACTTGCTGGAGTTGATTGTATATGTATGATTTAATATTTGTATATTGTTTTAAAATTACAACCTTGATCATCATCTATAACACCATAGGGACAGACAAGTCAATGCAAGAGAGACACATATATATACTAATTGATTAAAGATAACTGAATTTTCATTTCTCATTATGAAGATATCCCCTCCTACAAGTGTTTGTGCTACAACTAAAAATGTTGATGTATATAATCCTTCGCATAGATGACTAGCCTCAACGATTATAGTCACTCATTAACGTCATTAAAGTCAAACAACTAGCATTCAATTTTTCAAACAATACGAGAAACAGATCTTGAAGTTTGCCTATCTAGAAAAAATGAAATGTTTTTTGGATCAATTTTTAAATTTGTATTCTTTTAATTAATATTCATTTGAATTTTGCAATTTTAAAATTTAATACACAATCTCATTATCCATCTATAATATTCATTCGGTTGTTTTTTTTCCCAGAAAGAAAAAAACATTGATATTCATATTACTATGAAAAAACAATGCATATAAAGCCAAAATGTAACAATCATATGTTGCATAGAGAGTCTCAACTAAAGGAACCTACAGCATATAGAAACATGTTTAATACCCTAATTAACATCAACGTATTTTCCTGGCTTCCCTAAATAGTTCAAAATGTGCTCTTTATAAGAGTCCATATAATTAATGTATGTCGTAAAGCTTCCAACAACAACTAATTAAGGAAGAAAAAGAAAACCATCTAAATATTACTATTCTAAACAACAAAGACTACAAAATACTGGAATAACAGCGGAAGATATCCCTCGTCCTATCTATCACCATTGCAGAGAAAGTTGTAATGAAAGGTCCCCAGGTCCGCTATAAGACCCCTTTTTTATAGAGAATTTACAACTTCATTGAATTCTATGTATATATGTCCAAAGGAGATGCTTGTAAAAGACTTCCTCAAATTCTCAATGCGGATCATTCAATTTACTAGGTTGGGAGCACAAAGATTTTCCTTTCTACTTGTCCATTCAATGATAACCCTCGCATCACCAAAAATGATAATCTGCTCCTAATTTAGTCTTTCGGAAAAATGCATAAGTTCCCACAATGTTATAACTTCAGCTTGTGTATTGGAGCCCTCATCGCCATACCATAAAAATTGATATTGGTCATCCGAGTTCAACATTAAAACCGCTCCATAGCCATAATGACCTTGTTAAGTTGCACCATCGAACAAACCTGTCAAATAAACCAAATTTTTAATACAATCCAAATTCCTACGAGGTTTAACTTTAATCTACTTTTGGGCATGTTCACCAAAATGTCCACATATCTTGTCACCATCCTTGATTAAGTGTTATAGGGAGAGGGCAGGTCTAGGTCTTAATGCAGGTGTGACAGGTAGTGTAGTTAGGCTTGGGCGATAAGCAACAAGGGAATCTCTAAACTGAGGGAGCTTAGGACAGTGGTGCAAGTAATGGCCACAAGCCCACCAAGATAACTCGTCGATTATTTATTTCCCATTTAGAGAGATATCAGTTATGCTAGATAACAAGAATTTTGTCTATGTTCGGTCTAAAGCAACCTTATTGCCTCTATTTCTTCAAGTGAAGGTACTTGCAATTGTCTAAAGGTGGGATCTAGTACAGCAGCAGACTGGGTATAAGTCGTGAACATTTCATGTCCTATGGATGTAGAAAGGCGAAGGCGTCAAAAGGGGTGAGGGGTATAAGAGGCTCTTTATAATGCCATCCAAGGTCGGTGAAACCAAGAATGGTCTTTCTTTCTTCTTTTTTTTATAAACAACAAATCACAATAAATAAATGCAGTAGATCTGATTCACTGCCCTGCCTCCTAGCGCTCTGCATGCACTAGGGTTGCTGGGTGCTCGCCCGCGCGCCCCTGTGGCTGCTGCGCTGCAACGCTCAGCCCTGCTGCGCTTTCACATCGCCCATGGAGTCCAGCGGGGGCCTTACCCCCCCCCCCCCCCGCCATTCCGCCCCCGGAGGTCCTAGCGTTCAGGTCCATGATTGTTGCAGGCTCAAAGCGCCCTCCCTCTGCGATTCAGCAGAAGTTTATAAAGAAAATGGATACTATTCCTTCAGTTGCCCTTCCAGAAGAAGAAACCTGTAAAGCGGCCCTGAATCTGGCTGAGAGAGGTCTCATAGGCCAGTTCACGGGCCTCTGGCCTTCTCCCAAGTCGGTGGATGATTGGACTCAAAGGAACTGGACACCATTGACCAAAGAGGGTGTCAAAAGCTATTTTGTGGGCAAAGGTTTCTTTGTATTCGTATTCGAAAGCCCGGAAGACAGAAGCTTAATCTTCAGGAATGGCCCATACTTCATGGGTCTGCAAGGACTTTATCTAAACAAATGGTCTCCAGATTTTGATCCTACCCAGGACGTCCCCTCTGCTGTTCCGGTTTGGGTGAGACTCCCTCATTTTCCCCTCCATTGCTGGAACCAAAAATCTCTCCAGATCATCGGTAATGCTCTAGGAAAATACATAGATCAAGCCGCAAGAAAAGATCAGTATTCATGTGCCCGCATTTGCGTAGAAGTGGATCTAGAAGAGGGGCTGCCGGAAGCAATTAAGCTCACTGTTGCTGGGTGGACGCATGTCCAGGAATTGGATTACGAACAGCTTCCTTTCAAATGCAGACATTGTCATGGCCACGGACACTTTGCAAAGCATTGCAAGAAAAAGGCTGAGGAGCATGTAGACAAACAAAACGGGGAACAATGGACTCTAGTCCAGAAAACTGCTCATCCAAAAAAAGGCACTGGTAAAGGCAACACGATAGGAGTCCCAAGCAGCTCCAAGTCCAACCAAGAAAAGGAAGCAACCCCAAATGGTACAGAAAGCGTCCAGATCAATCCGGCAAACCCAGTCCAGGAAAATCTGGAACAGACAGAAATCCCACCTTCAAGCAAAGATGGAGGGGAAACTATACAGATCGAAGCCTCCCAAGGCAGCCCCTCCAATCCCTCATACGCAGAAGTCACAAGGAAAAAACCTGCGGAAAGCTCAGGCTCTTCGGAGGACGAAACCTACGAGCGCCCTTCAAAAAGAGCAGGAAGGAAATCCCGCAAAGAAGTTAGGGAAGAGGAGGCTGAAAGACTAAAAATACAAGGAAGTCAGTCCACAATAGAAATGTCTATTGGACGAAATACCAGACCAAGGCCTTCTAAGGGAGGCTCCAACCCCCCCTCAAGTAAATAATGAAACTCGTCTCTTGGAACTGCAGAGGACTGGGGAATCCCTCTAAAATTGAAGCAGTTAAGGACCTCTTGAAAACAGATCCCTCAGACATTCTCATGCTCCAAGAGACTAAGATAGAAGGGCGAGCCCTTCTAGATATCAGCAAGTCAAAATGGAAGAAAAGTTCAGGTAAAGCAGTCAGCTCAAGGGGCTCTTCTGGAGGGCTGGCAACTCTCTGGACCGAAGATTTATTCCAGCTGAATAAATCCCATGAAACCCAACACTGGATCTTCACGGAGCTGACGCACTGCGCAAGTAAGTTGACCATCTCTCTCTTCAATCTTTACGTACCTGTCATTTACTCTGAAAAATGAGAATGTTGGAATTCTCTCTCTGCTTTTTTAGAGCAGCTTTCCCCCAGCAACATCATCATAGTCGGGGATCTTAATATAGTTCTGAAAGCAAAAGAGAAGAGGGGTGGTTCCAGTAGCAGAGATCCCATGTTGGCCACAGTGGAAGAGCTCACACAGCTTTGGGATCTCTTAGATTTCAATCCCGTCCAAGGTCTTTTCACTTGGTCCAATAACAGAGTTGGGTTGGACCACATTTCTGCCCGCCTGGATCGATTTCTGGTGCAAAGCTCCCTAATGATGAACAAAAAGATAATCATCTCTAAAATTCTTCCCAAACTGACCTCAGATCACAAGCCTGTCCAACTTCTACTGGAAGATGAAGAAGATCTGGGCCCTATACCATTTCGATTCAGCCCACTTTGGATCGAGAGAGAAGGCTTCACAGAAACAGTGAAAGCAGCTTGGGCCAAATCCTTCTCAGGATCCTCAAGTTATGTTTGGGAGAAAAAACTTAAGGCCACAAAACAAGCATTGAAGGAATGGATAAAGAAACTAGTCCCTACTCCAACCAGCCAAAGAAAAGAAGCAGTGCAGACTCTGCAGTCCCTGCAAACAGATATGGAAAGCAAAGATATCACAGTAGATTTGTTGGAAAAAGAAATAAAAGCCCAATGCTCCACATACCGATCCTTTCGAATGGAAGAAGAATACTGGAGACTCAAATCCAGAAGTTTGTGGCTTAAGGCAGGGGATCGGAACACCTCCTTCTTCCACTGACAATATAGAGCACGTCTGTCCAGGAATCATATAGCAGAAATCAAAACAGCGGAGGGCCAAGTCTGCAAAGGTTTCAATCAGGTCAAAGCTGCTGCTGAAATCCACTTCAGGAATCTATATAGTGAGGGAACTCATGGCAATGAGGAGGAAGCTGCCGATTTCCTCTCTAACATCCCTTTACTCATCAGCCCTGAAGATAATACAGCCCTCTCTAGACCCACAACTAAGGAGGAAATCATCAAAGTTATTTGGTCCATGGAAGCAGATAAGGCCCCTGGGCCAGATGGATTCACAATACATTTCTACAAATCTTGCTGGGATATCATCAAATCTGACCTTCAAAAAATGATAAGAGGGTTTATGAAAAAATCCAAGATAGGCGGAGGAACCAATTCCACCTACCTAGCCTTAATTCCCAAGGACTCCAATCCTGAATCATTTGCAAGATTCAGGCCCATATCGCTTTGTAATGCTTCTTACAAAATCTTGGCCAAACTATTAGCAAATAGGATCAAGCCTCTGCTCAAAAGACTGATCTCCAGCTCTCAAGGTGGATTCGTGGAAGGCAGGCACATTCTGGACAACGTTATCCAAGTTCAAGAGACAATCCACTCAAGCAAACAGCGGAAAGAGAAAGGTATGTTGATAAAACTAGATATGGCGAATGCATTCGATAGAGTTAATCGCTCTTTCCTCATCAATGTTCTCCTCTCCTTTGGCTTCTCGCCTCATTTTGTTCACCTTATAAAAGCCTGCATTGACAACCCGTGGATTGCCCCTCTAGTCAATGGTCATCCTACCAATTTTTTCCAAGCTCGGAGAGGCATCAGGCAGGGATGCCCTCTCTCCCCCTTTCTGTACATTTTAATGGCTGACTCCCTCAGTCGAAAACTCTCAGCTGAAAGAATTGCTGGTACCCTTCCGGGTCTCAAACCTTCCGTTGGCGCAGACCCTCTGAACCATGCTCTCTTTGCAGATGATTCCCTACTCCTTGGAGGTGCCTCCACCAGAATTGCCAAAGCTTTCGACACTGTCCTTAGAAGTTATTGCAGAGTTTCGGGAGCATTAGTCAATGAGAGCAAAAGTGAAGTCTTCAGCTGGAACATAGACCAGCAAGATCTCATAAGCATTTCGAATCTCCTTGGGTTCAAAGGTCATGCTCAATGGGACAGGATCAAGTACCTTGGCCTCCCCATCACAAATGGAGTTAATAAGAGATCACTCTGGAGCGAAATCATCAGTAAAATCAAATCAAAAATCTCAGGTTGGGGAGGCTTCTGGTTAACAAAAGGTGGTAAAGTCATCCTAATCAAGTCTCTGCTGTCTGCACTTCCAATCTATCAAGCAGCATTTCTATTAGCTCCAAGAAATGTGATGGACCAGATCTCTAAACTCCTCCGAGATTTCTTATGGCAAGGTGGGAAGGGCAATGAAAAAAAATGCACTTAGTAAACTGGGATTTGGTTAAAAAATCGACTGCAGAGGGCGGTTTGCAAATTCGAGATCCCTCTCTTGTCAACATAGCACTTGGAGGTAAGATTCTGTGGAAGATGGTCCACGAGCCCACTCATCCAGTCAGCGTCATTCTGCGGACAAAATACGTACACAACAATTCTCTCATAAATCTGCAATGTGACAACTCTGTTAACTGCACGCAGGTTTGGAGACTATGCTGCAAAAGCAGTAATTTCTTCAAAAAATTTGTATACAGAATTCCTGGCAATGGAAAGCGCACAAACTTGTGGCTTGATCGTATCATGGGTCGTGATCCCTTGGCTGAAAACGAGGAAATCACAGAACTTAGAGAATGGTTGGAAAGCGCAGGTATTAACAGTATTTATGACCTTTCGAAATGGGATCATCGTGGTGAATGGACCGGCTGGGATTTTCATGGTGTCCCTGTCGGTTAATCCCTCAACAATACTTACTTGTTGAACTACTGGAGGAGTCAGTCCCTGCAAATCGATTCATGAAAGCCGGTTGGGGCTGTGGCCAGACAGGAGCATATTCTACAGTAGCAGGTTACAGAGTTCTACAGGCCTCAAGGAATAGCAGCCAATCTCTGGCCTTTTGGAAACATGTCTGGGAACCATTAGCCTTACCAAAAGTGAACTTCTTTTTCTGGACCCTGGTTCATAATAAACTTCTAACTGGTGATAATCTAGCGAAAAGGAACATAGCAGGGCCACATAGATGTGTGCTATGCAGAAGCAACCTCGAAACAGCCCAGCATTTATTCATGGATTGTATATTCGCCAAAGAGGTTTGGGGACTTATCCTTCAGGACTTCCAGATTTTTGTCCCTCCACAAACTTCTGTCTCGGAAATTTTCGCCTCTTGGAGTCTTTTCTACCCTCATAGAATTCCTATCAAATCATTTTGGCACAAAGTCTGGACAACTTTGCCCAAATACGTTTGCTGGCAGCTCTGGTTGGCCCGCAATGAGCTGATTTTCAAAGACTTGCAACACTCCCCGTTGCATGTAGCAGCTAAAGCCAAATCCTTCCTCTTGGAAGCTGCCCAGCAGCAGTATTATAAAGAAGACTCTTTGCTCCTGCCCGAGGAAAAGAGGTGGCTTGGCCCCCTTGAGCCATATCCTCGAAAGTATCTCCTTACCCCTCAAACAGCAAATCCGGATTGGCGTAAAAGAGATCCTGATGACACATTCCAAAATTGGTGGCGGATTCAAAATTTAACCACAATATTCTTCGATGGGGCTTCCAAAGGAAACCCCGGTGTTGCCGGTGCAGGTGGGGTCATTTACTCCCCAGATGGGCCTTCAAGAGATTGCTTCTGTTGGGGTTTAGGCCAGAAAACCAACAATCAAGCTGAGATCCTCGGTCTTCTAAAAGCATGCCTCATAGCAAGAGACAAAGGTGTCAAAGACCTCCAAGTCTTCGGAGATTCAGAGATATTAATAAAAAAATTAAACTCGGAGGAACTATTCAGCAATGCTAGTCTCAACAAAATTTTGGGCAGATTGAAGAGAGTCCTTCTAGACTTTGCTTCCTTCAAGTTTTATCATATACTCAGAAATTCAAACAGTGAAGCAGATCAGATGGCGAACAAAGGTTGCTCTCTCATGAAAGGGCAGCTAATCCTAAATGATGAAAGTACCTTTCAAATTCCTTGAAAATGTTGTAGCTCAAAAGCAGTATTTGATGGACAACTGCATTGTAATTGGGGTCGCCTTGGCAAAGACCCATTCTCTCTTCTACAATTAAATAAAATACATACTCGTTTCAGTTAAAAAAAAAAAAAAAAAAAAAATGCACTAGATCTCATAAATGCAACATCATTTTACCTTTTACAAAGAAGTTCAAACATTTTGGAGCTTGTTGGACTAGACTCAACCTTCTAAACATACAAATTTATCATTCTTAAACATTTTTGTGTTAAATTCTAACCATAGTAGTTGTCAGCCACTGCAAATTCCATGTTTCTCGAACAAATCTTACAAGAATTCAAACCGGCCTTCTCGAGGTCCAAATTTTTAGTTCGAGAGAAGAAAGAAAAAGTGAGTGGAAGAAACAAACTTAGTCAGGCAACCAACCGACGGACAACTCTAGCAAAGAGTGCCTCCATCGTATCTGAGCTTTTAGGAAATCATTTTGGTCATACAATCATCATCGACCCTAATATTCTCTGAGAGAAGGATTGAACTACACTACTAGATTGATTATTGGTTCATTGGTTTAAAATTGTGGGAGTCTAACTTTGTGGTTTTCATGGATGATGAGACTTTTTGGGAGGAGAATGACAATTTTCATGGATGGATAAACCTCTTTCCCCCTGCCTCCGTCTTCTTGAAGAGTTTAACACTAATCAAATCCCAGAACTTAAAATTTTCAAATCCAAGTCAGTAGCTTGTTGCATTTTACTATACCTCAAACCAAAAATAGATCGAAATGGAATGTTACGGTATCAATCTATGTTGTGTTGTGTGAAACCTAGAATGGTTAGAAGAATGAATAGTTGTGTTTTCTCCAATAAATTTCCCATGTTGAGAGAAGTTAGGGCATCATATAGGTTAAAGATGTATATGGGACCAAGCTGGCATATACGGTCAATGAGTGGAAGAAATCCCTCAATGATATCCAGATCTATACAATAGCAAGAGGGAGCCTTCATTAAAAAAAAGATAAGACCTTACCACCATATTTGGTTCCTTTGTGCCTCTATGCCACCACCTGCCCACACCTACCACGGGAACCTGCCCTCGTATTGTCGAATGCCCTTGTGCCCTCCTTGAACACCCCTACTCAGTGAATGCTCTGCTTTGCGATGGGTTTATGTTTGATGCAATATTTATAACGATTGTTGGTCTTTTGAATCATCCTCTAATACAAAATTACTCATATAATTATTATATTATTACATTTTTATTTAAAATCCCAACGATTGTTAGATATCCGTGGGAATTCCTTAATTGTTAGATATTAGACAGTAAAGGACTCTCGTCGAATATTTAACGTTTAAGAAATCTCGTCAAATATCCAACGATAAAGGAAGTCCTATCAGATATCTGATGACCGTCAGGATTTAAAAAAAAAAAAACAAACAAAACAAAAAATACATTTAACTTATGATAGTTTTTTCGATCTTATATGTTTCGTCAAATTTCGCCATCTGATTTTCTTCCCATGTGTGTGTGTGTGTGTGTTGTAAACACTGCAATGAGTTGTGTTATAAAGCTCCAATAAGCAATATGTTGTGAATACTACAATGAGTTGTGCTATAAAGCTCCAATAAGCAGTACGGTGATGATGTTTCAACAGTTAGTTTATTGTAAATATTACAACAAGCTATGTTATAAATATCCATAGGCAGTATGTTTTTATGGTCATAAGAGTCATAGAACACCGACAACGGTGTTCCCCCAAGGGGGATGGATTTGTAATAACCCCTGGTTGATTTTTCATGTAAACAAAATAAAAACCAAAGTCATGGGACACGTTCGAAGTTGAATGGTGGGTAGATATTGTAGTGGTAAGCATTTTCGTTTTATCAATGGCTATGGAAATTGGCAAAGGCAAAGATGAAATTAATGGAATTTAATCAAGGAAATAAAGGAAAATAGGAGAAAGGGAAGATGAAGAGACACAAATATGCATGCAAGGAAATTAGAGAGAAAATCAAGGAAAATGAAAGAAAAAGGAAAAATGAAATGAAGATAAGTCTAGACATCAATGATAAAAAGGCATCAGAGAAACAATTCATAGCTTTTGATTAGTTCACAACTTTTGACAATTTTTTTCTCAAATCTTGTTCATTATAGTTCTCTTATACTTGTACACACTTAGAGAATTCTTGGAGCATCCTATCATTCACTTAGACTTGGAGAGAAGCAAGCAAAGGAAAAGTAAAGGAATTATGGGTAGCGGAAAAGTAGATTGGATCAGCAGCTACAGTTGGAGTTCATTGCAAGTAGCAGGTTGCATGTGTGATTTCCTTGCTACGATTTGGATGAATGGTACTTACATGTGGTTTTGTCGTAGTTGTTGAAACACCCTCCAAAATTTTAGCTTGCACTCAAATTTCGGAGCCTTTCTTGGTCTTTCCCTTGATTGTTGCAAACACTTAATCTCATTTCACGAGCTTTCCCCAAGTCCTTTGAACCCTTTCGCCTGTTGGATTAATTATCGTCTTTTGGCATGTTTGGCTATTATGTTATGTTTGCAAACCTTTTCTGGTGGTTTCGAAGGTTGGTTTTTGTGTGTACAAGTTGTCCTAGCCATGTAAACACTTCTCACACTCATACACAAAGTATTGAGCACTTTCGCACAAGTGTCGCCATGGTCATCCTAAGCTCTATCTTAAGTGTCGCACTTGCCGCTTATTGTCATGAGACAGTCACACAGAGGGTAATGCTTTGTTTTTTTGTTCCGGTGCTCTATGTTGTCATGTCATCAAAGTATGCTAATTGTGTGATCACAGTTCAAGTTTATCACAAGTCTATCTCCCTCTCGCACTTAGCCATTTTCGAAAAATCTTCCCGACCAGCCAACTCAGCTTCACTGGGTCCCGACTGAGCTACGCAGTCCCATCCCTCATTGATGTGACCTTTCTTGTTGGAACTATGTAGTGCACACTCATTGTCCTCTAGGGTTGTTGTATTATGGAATCCCAAAGCCCAACAACCTTCCTTGACCCCCAAAATTGCGCAGTTGTGCCTCCCAGTCTACCTTGAAATATGCACTTCACACTTTTAGTCCTCAAGCTTTTCCCTTGCCTGCTGGAACCCTGCAATGCACAAAGAGCCTAGCCTCCCTTAGTCTCCAGAACTGCGCGAATGTGTACTCCAGTGCCCTTTCCTCATCCAGAGCTCACTGTCCTCAAGGACTGCGTAGATTTTTCCTCCAGGTCTCTCTGTTGCCCAGTCCTCCTTAGCTCTGAAAACTACGAAGAACTGACCTCTCAGGGCCTCATCCCACATCAAACACTACATTCTTGAACTGCACAATCCTAACTCTCAATGGCCACTGTGCAATTTTTATCCCCAGTGGGGACTGTGCTGAAAAGTTCCCAGTCAATCCTGAGTTGCGCTCTGCACAATCTCAATGATCATGCTCTCTCCCTGTCACCTGGAACCATGCAATGCACAGTTACTAGGCCTTCTCTTCCAGCCTGTCACTTGTCCCGGGCTTAGTTCATGGATAATAATGCATCATCTTAAGTTAGGGAGTTTTCAGATTGATGTCATCCTGTCATGAGTGAATTGCAGGAACAGGTACACTATCAAGTCGTGGGGAGATGATGAAGAAGAAGAAGGATGGAAGCATGCCTAAAGACTTAGTTGTAGTTGAACAGACAAGTGGGCCTACCAAGAGCAAGCAAAGGAATACAAGTGTGCAACCACCTTCCAAGACCAAATATCATTGAAGACCTTGCATTACCAAGCTATGTGGAGGAGAAGAGAAAGCATATCCAAGAACATATTTAGTACTCAGCAGCAACAACGAATTGGCATTGCCACATCATCAAGCCAGTCCATGTCAGCAGTGTCATGTCAAGTCGTGTCATGAGTTGTCATATGCCACATCATTATTGTGGGCCATGTTTATTGTAAATCAAATGTATTGTAAAGTGGAAGTCCAATGGACACACATGAATATGAAGAGTCATGTAAGTTTAAAAGTCATAGGAAGTTGAACAGTCATGAGGGTAGTCAAAGAGTCACAAGGGGTAAGCATCACCCCTTGGTTATATATACCCCTTCATTGTATGAGAAAAGTACTTTTCACCTTGGCTTCTCCCGTAAGGCATTAGAGAGATCAACTAGTTCTTTGAGGAGCAAGGTGTGGCTCCAATATCCCACTACTGGGGCTAGTGATGTACAATGTAAATATGTGTCTTGGAAATTTTGCTTAATAATAGAAGCCTTTTCAGGCTAGCACATTCTTCATGCATGAACTATGGATGTTTGTAAGAATATTCTGTGAACATTTGTATTTCATGTTTTCTTTCACATGTACTAAGATAGTTGAGCTATTTTGCTTATTTTAGTGCCTATCTTGTTGAGAATGTGTTGTAATGGTTGTTATCGTTGTCTCATCCTTTTGGATTATTTTGCCGGATACTAGATAGATCTTTCTTTTTTTATTGGTTATAGAAATTGTCACATTAGTTGTGGAATATTATGCGAGATGTTAGATGAACATCCCCTTGTTTTTTGGTTGTAACGACTGTCGCATCCGTTGTGGACTATTTCGCTATATGTTGGACAAGTCCTTCTGGTTCATGTGTGTCTCTTATTGGGTGGTACTATTACCTCTCACTTAGAGGCCCACTTCTCTCTTCCCCTTTGTAGTAGAAGAACCTCAACATAGTTTCACTGCACACTCACCAGGAACGCTTCCCTTGCTTTTCGAAGACACCATTGCATCACTCGCTTATGCTAACAGTTAGAGTCAAGGAAAATCTTTAAGGATTTGGCAACTAGGCCTTTATACCGGATGGGATTCCTACACCAAATAGTGTGAGGTTTGATTGGGACTTAATATCGGGGAGATCCCCTGAATGTTGGCAGGTCCAGCATCATCAACTGGTTCTTTGGTTATTTTGTTGTCATTGGCAAGGGATTTGCATAGATTGACAGTGGCTTCATCCTTTCCTTTCCAATTCCTGGATAGTCATGATGTAGTGGGTTCTCTATTTTGATTAAGCTTTGGATGGTCGGTAGGCTTGGATCTTGGTTGAGGTGGTCTTAGGAAAATTCCAAAGGGTCAAGGGTGGAGATGGGATTTCTCCTGGAACTCTTGACGGATGGGTGGAGATAGGAAAATTCCTTTGGCACTAGTGAAGGAAGTCAAAGGCATCCAAGCTTGTCTTGATGTTAATGATTTCTAAACTAGTTTAGGTGAAATCATTATGGTTGAGGGTTGAGGTGGTTTGGCCTCTAGAAGCTCTGGTTGGTTCTATTTTGGTTTAACCCATATGATACCACATTCGTGCTTGGAATATGGCACTGGGGTGATTGGCTAAAAGAGACATTTGGTTCATCCCCATATATGGTCAGGTGGTACGTGGAAGTCCCTGATTTGGTTGATTTTGCATATGATTAATATGAGCTATTTTCTTATTATGATTGATGAGCACATGTACTGGTTATTATGTTGATCTTATGGTTGGTTTTTCATGGATTCTATTATGGTTATATGTTGGTTGCAGGCATGGTTAAATGATGTACTCTTACTATGGATCTTATTCATGATTTGATTAGTTATGGAATGGTTAATGTATGCATGGGCTAACAAGTGTTGTTGCAACTAGCTTGAGAGGGCATTGAGCCTTCTTGATGATTCTCTAATGAAGTTAAGAAGATCATGATCATATATGCATTCATGACATGTAGCTACTATGTTTGATTTATGTTTGATGAAATGTTTATCATGTGACTGGCATTTTTTAGCAAGTTCTAGTCTTAGTTATTCAATGCAAATATTTTTTGTCATTCTATAATGAGTTCCAAAGAGTTATGGGTGGTGTTGAGCAGTGGCCTATAGGCTAGCCCTGGAAAAGTGGCACAGATCTCGCAACTGCACCCTCTAAACTGGATAATTTCGGTTATAACCACATGGAGGAAGGTTCTTGCATGTGGTTGGAGCCTTTCAACTGCATGCACAGTGTTTCAAGCATGTGGTTGGGGTGTAATGTCTAAGAAGTGAAAGTTCCAGCTCAGGGATTGATCACCAATGGTTGTTGTTAGTCACCTAGGTGATCTAGTGTCCCTGAGGAATGGAAATATGTTCCGGTTAGTAGACCCCACGTCCATAACTGGAACTTGGAGATTGGGTCATGTCATAGTAACACTCAGCCCATATTTACCTTGGAGAGCTTATAAAAGCGGGTAAATATGGGATGGGGTGGTTACAAAATGGACTTCAAAACAAAAATATATAACCAAAATCAACTTTATAAGAACCAACAGAATTAGATATGATGATGTCAACCATGAGGGATAATTCACCATTTTTGGAGTAAAAAGGTGAAATGACAAAAAAATAAAAAAATAAAAATAAAAATAAAAAAATTGCTTTTTCAACTTATCTCCCCACGATTTTACCCAAATTTCGAGCAGGAGCATTCTTTAGATGCAGAATTTAATTTTGCATCCAAGGAGTACCCATGTTGAATATTTTTTATGGAACCTGCTACACGAAAAATGAGAAATACATGAAAAACATGATTGCAATCACGTTTTTCCATGTATTTCTCATTTTTTATGTGGTAGGATCCATCAAAAGTATTCAATATGGGTACTCCTTGGATGTGAAATTAAATTCCAACATCCAACAAGTGCTCCCGCTTGAAATTTGAGTAAAATAGTAGGAAGATAAGTTGAAAAAGTAGTTTTTTTTTTTCACTCCAAAATTTGATGAGGTAATCTAATCTTATTTTATAATTTTCCTTAGGAGGCCCATTTTAGACTGCGAAATTTCTCTAATGGAAGGAAGAAGGAATATTATATCTTGTGCATAGTGATGTGTTTGGACCTGTGTCGGTTCCATCATTGGGTAAATTTGTGTACTACGTCTGATTTATAGATGAATTCTTGAGGAATACATGGATATATTTCCTTGGGAAGAAATATGAAGTCTTTGACAATTTTAAAGAATTTAAGGCTCTGGTGGAAAATTAGATAGAGAGGAAGATCAAGGTGTTGAGGATAGATAATGGTGGGAAGTTCTGAAAGAAGGAATTCAGAGAGTTCTGTAAGAAGTGTGGTATAACATGGTAGAATTCTATTCCATACACACCTTAACAGAAAGGAGTTGCAGAAAGAATGAATAAGACACTGATGGAAAAGGCAAGGAGCATATTCAGTGGTGTTGTATTAGAGCAGGAATTTTGTGCAGAGGTAGTATATACTACATGTTACCTATTTAATAGATAACCTTCAACAACGTTCGAGGATAAGACTCCACATGACGTATAAGCTGTTAAAAACCATAGGCACGTGTTCCAAAGGGGGAAAACCCAAGTTGGATAGTAAATCTAAAAGGGTGCATATTTATAAAGATGGTTTAAAAGGTTACAAGCTTTAGAACCCAAAAACAAGGAAGGTTGTGTATAATCAAGATGTGGTATTTAGAGAAGTGAAGGATGTTATGAAACAAGAATTCCTGCCAAGGGAAAACGAACCAGAGAAAATAGAGTTTGATCTGAAGAATGAAGATTCACACTCCACGAAAGAACAAGAATCATAAGAAGAAGAACCACACACTCTAGTTTTGAGGACCTCACTTCGGGAAATAAGGCAACCAAAGAGGTATAATCCATTTGATTTATGTTCAAATTTTTCTTTATCTGTTGCTAATGATGATCTTGAAACTGTTAGGGAGGCAGTGGATTCAGAGGATGGAAAAGTTGAGAAGAAGGCCATGGTTGAAAAAATGGTAACTTTGGAAAAAAATGAGGCATGGGATCTGGTAGAGTTGTCGGATGGAAGAAACCCATTGGCATAAAATGGGTGTTTAAGAAGAAGTTAGATGCAGAAGGAAAAGTGGAGAAATAGAAAGCTCAACTAGTAGCAAAAAGTTATTCCCAAATGTTGGGAATTGATAAAAGTTATTCCCAAATGCTCGGAAATGATTTTGGTGATATTTCCTTCTTAGATTTTATTATATTACTTTTATATGTTGTTGTTGTTTTTTATTTTGAGGTAGAACAAATGGATGTGAAGACAACATTCCTACATGGGGATTTGGGGGAGATCTACATGAAGCAACTAGAAGACTTTGCAATGAGGGTAAGAAAGAACTGGTGTGCAAGTTAAAGAAGTATTTGTATGGGTTAAAGCAATCACCAAAGATGTGGAATAAAAAATTTGATACATATATGCAGGGATTTGGCTTCACAAGGAGAAAAATGGATCACTATGTGTACTTTAAATTAATTAGTGATGGTGTTATTCATTTGGTCTTGTATGTGGATGATATTTTGTTGATTGGAAATGGCAGAGAAATTATCTAGAATGTGCAAACCCAATTGTCCTCTAAATTCAATATGAAGAGTATTGGTGCTAAAAACTTAATTTTCGGCATAAAAATTAAATGAGATTGGGCAAAGAGGAATCTATGATTAAACCAAAGGAAGTATGTTGAGACAATATTGCAGAGGTTTAATATGCAGGATAGTAAACCTGTGAAGGTTCCTATTCCTGTAAGTGTAAAATTATCTGTAGAAAAATGTCCCAAGACACAGTAGGAGGAAGAGAACATGTCCCATGTTCCATATGTGAGTGTGATGGGTAGTTTGATGTATGAATTGGTTTGTACGAGACTATAAATTACACATGCAGTGGGAGTATTGAGTAGGTTTATGTCAAAACCAAGAATGAGCATTGGACAAAATGAAAGCGGTTTTTTAGGTATCTACCTTGCACTAGTGATTATGGTTTGTGCTACCAAGGAAGAACAATATTAGACAGAGTGTTGGACATATATGGCTTTGTTGATGCAAACTTGGTTGGAGATCTAGATCATAGAAGATCTACAAGTGGGTATGTGTTTAACCTATTTGGAGGAGCAATTAGTTGGATGATCAAGAGACAGACTGTAGTGGCACTTTCAACTATAGAGGTTGAATACAAGGTAGCCACTCATGCAAGCAAGGAAGTAGTTTGGTTGCATAGATTGTGTTCAAGTATGGAGTTGCTACAAAGAGTTATAAGGATAGACTATGAAAGCCAAAGTCCAATTTTCTTGAAAAAGAACCCTGCTTATCATTTAAAGACAAAGCATATTGATGTTCAATATCACTTTATGAGGGATATGGTTGAAGACAAAAAGGTGTTGTTGGTAAAGGTGGACACTTTTAAGAATGTTGTAGATGCATTTAAAAAAAATTGTGAGAATTGAGAATTTTTCTTACTGTAGAGAAACAATGGCCATTGTAGCCCTGGACCGATGATTGTGTACTCTTGTGGTCCCCAGTGTGCAAAGAAAACAATAAGTGGGAGATTGTTGGGCATGTGTTATATTCTTTGCATGACTATCCCTAGGCATTGTTACATTGTGTTGGGTGTAGCAGGGAGGTTGTAGGGAGGTCACATAGTGCCCCCCCGCATAGGGTTCGGGGCAATGACCCAAATGTTTTTTGAATGCGAACCTAGGGATGGAGGGTGGACCCACCCATGGTTTTGCACATGGTTTTTTGCACATGCCTTTGGTCATGATGGTTTTTTCCACGGTATTTGTAGCGCTGGGAAAGGGAACTACGATTATGTTCTAATCCAGGGTTAATGGATTGGGGGTTTTGGATGCTTTGGTATGTATAAAATTTATTGTAACATTGAAAGGAACATAATGAAAAATCAATCTAGTTTTCCTAGTTTTGGTTTCCAAGAGAAAAATCTTTTTGTATATTTACTATTCTCGCCATTGTATATTTTCTATTTTTTAAGAATTTATTTGCAGGTAATTTTTGCACATGGTTAAAACCTTCAAAGTGGATGTTCATTGTTGTCATTTTCCTTCTCTTGATTCTTATATAATTGTCAATTGTTCCCACACTACCTAAGTACTTGAAGGGGGGTGGGGGGAGGTTGTTTCTTCAACTGCAATATCTTTTCTAAGTTTATTTAAAATGACTTTTAATATTCCCAGACCTAATTAATCTGTTCATATAAACATAGCAAGGATTCATGAAAACTTACCAAAGTGGATGTGTACGTTCTTACCTCTCATCTTACCACTGCCACTTCTCCTTGTACTAAATTTTTATATCAAAACAATGCAAAAACAAAGTAAACTATTTAAAACTAAAATATTATTTTAGTTGTGTTTCCCTAGCAACAACACCAAACATGTCAAGCCTAATTTACTTGCATAAATTAAGAGGGTTATCATATCAATCAGAGATTTGTAAACTAATGAAGCACACTCACTATATGTGAATGAAGTAGCTTAATTTCCTAATATGTCACTTTAATAATATTAAGCTTAACTAAGAATGAATTTCAAATGAACTTTTCAAGAGACTAGTAAAGAATGTTAATTGAAGGATTGAGAAAATAATTAGTTTTGATCTAAAATCAAGAACATATGAAATATAATTAAACTACTAAACAAACTCTAAATGAAAATGAAGTTTAAACTTTAACTAAGAATGAAATTCAAGCTTAACATCTATAATGAAATTTAGACATTCATAATGTTTTCAAACTTAACATTTATGATTAAAGAAGGTATAAATACATCAAAATCATTCATTGGAAAAAATAAAAGCTCTTGATATTAAGATTAATTCTACTTGAACTATTTCAAAGCAAAATAAGATTCTATGCTACCAATGTAACTTTCAAGACAAAATGGAACTAGTATTTTCCAATCTAGGCTACCAAAGCTTGCATAGGTAGAAAACTAGGTTGTTGAATATCATGTCTAAAAGGGCTCATATACCATTGTTCTCTTCACTTGTGGAGATTATTGGGGATAAATTTATATTTCTCTCATTCATTGAATTGAAATGTTGTTCTAGAACAAATCAAATGAAAGCAATGGACTCAAGCCTCGTTAGCTAATCAAGCATCCATTAGGGTCTCAAGGGGTGAACAATCAGGTTGTAGTGTTTATATTCTACTCCCATGGGTGATTAAATCTTGCAACAATTCTTTGCAAACCATTCCAATCATTACCCAAAAAGCAAGATGTAGACTTGTTTTCAAAGCAAATTCTATACCAAATTAAATGAAATAGTTTGTTGCACATAAATAGAAGCTAATATACATATATTTAACAATAATTTCAAGAGAAAATAATGAAATATTTATCAACATAATGCACAAGAAACTAGAATATGTACACAAGAAGGAAAAGGTGCACATGCCAAGAGACTAGCGGCCCTCCAAGCTTTAACTTGCACACACTAACCAAATTACGGACTGAAAAAACTTAAGAGTTTATATATATATATAATGAAAAGATAGGTATGGCACTTAGTTAAAAAAATTACTGTGTGAAGGAACATAATCCCCATGCCTTCACGTGTATGAGTATTTATGCAAAGCAAAAATGAAACTTAAATGCTAATAATACTTTATGATCTAACTAGATGACTATTTTAGCATTCATCTCCATCATATTTGGCCTTTGTAGTAGCCAAAATCATGCTAAATCATAGACTATTAAAACAAGAATAGATTTTCTTGTTGTAACAACATGATTTTTCTTTGACTGGTAGCATTAGCCATGCATTGACCAAACATTTATGTGTGGATTTTCACAGATCCAAGTGGAAGTTGTCCACCTCATGAATGTTGGGAACAAAACTCATGTCCTTAATTTTCATCAAACTGCCTGCAAATATTGTAATGAACGAGAAATTACTAGATTGAAATATTTTTGATAAAAACTAGTAAAATGACCTTTCAACACTTACAAATTTCCAAATAATAAAAATTAAAATAAAATAATTTAAACTCCTTTTTATGGTTTTATTTGTATTTATTGATAAAAAAAATGTAAACAAAATGAGGAAAAAGTGGAGGCAAATAAGGTAAACATAAACAAAATGACATTTTTTAAGGTGACTTTTTAACAACAAAATTGAGAACCAGCAATAGTATCATCTGTACCATCTAAAAGAGAGATTATTTATGAACCTAGGTCCTACTACAAAATTATGTCCATGTAAGAAAAAGGAAAATTATCTCAAATGCTTGCCTAGTTCAAAGCTCTAAAATCTATGCAAAAGTGGATGGCACTATTCCTTTTTCAAATAAGAACAAGATTGGAAACCTAGTTTGAATAACGTATGAGAAAGATGAGATTGACTTTAAGAATTTCAACTAATTCTTTCCAAAATATAGCATCGATATTGGGATTAATAGGGCACTTTATTTGCCTAACTAGCTTAGCACCTCGTTCAAAAGGCATGGAATGTAGATTATACCAGGTTCAAAATAATACAAACATTTGTAGGACCATGTGAAAACATCTTGGAACTCTTTGAAATGTGAAAGGAACTTATTTTTCTCTTCCTTGGAGTATTTGGCTCCTACATACAATCATTTTAGGATCATTATCGAAGCCTATGTTAATCAATATAGTCTCTCTAACTTTGTGCTTAAAGTGTTCATTTCTTTAGGTTGAGATCCTAGACGATTATTTCTAAGAAACATGTTTATGAAAGGAATGAGGTCCTTAGGGTAAACATTGTGGTTAAGATTCTTATGTTGAAAGAATTATATGTCCCCTTGATTTACCCAAAAACAACAAATGCCATCATTTTTTTAATGAAATGAGTAGGGATATTTATATTAATAAAAGTTGGGAGAGGGCCCATAACCCTTACATCTAATATCTGATACAGAAAAAATATCTTCATCATAGTAAACATAGATTTTACTAGCCCCTTGGGATGGAAAACCAGTTCATACAAAAAATGTAACCACTATATATTATGCAATAAGTCCCAAGCAAAAGTATGCATTTACAAAAAAACATAACTAACAGGTGGAGAAGACTAGAACTGACCACATAACCAAAATTGTCTCCACAAGAAAAGGCAAGAATTCACTCGGTGCTACGACCACCCTCTTCAATCCCTTTAGGGCGACGAGTCCTTTTGCGATCTGTAGGAACCCCAGAATTGGAACTTTCATGTAACATTCTTGCTGTAATGGACGAGGAGACTTCCAACACAACCACCTGAGAGTTAAGAAGGTGGATTTCCTCTTTCAGACCGTCCAAAGAGTCCTCCATTTTAGAATGATGGGAGAGAATTTGGCCTTCAACAAGAGCTGGAAGGAGCAGCTTTGCCTCTCAACCATGCCTTCAAGCCTTTGAATAGAAACAAGCAGAGCCTAAGAGGCATCCAGTAGCATGTCCATCATAGTTGACACCTTGTTGCTTTCCTGAGGATACAAATTTCTTGTCATTCTGAATTTTAGGATTGCTACAGTTTTGAGCAAAAATATTCACTTCAGAAACCTCAGTCTAGGGAGGCAATTGAAGGGAAGAATAATGAGTCGAGGCACAAATAAAAACAACAATATCCCATGATGGGAGCCGAGGACTTGAAAGGATTAATATATCGGGAAAACCCAAGCTCTGGCAGGAGCCATCCTGTAATGATAAGACCCAAAACTCCATAGAAAATTCATCGACGCAAAGGAGTGATGTTGAAGGGACACTACAGGATGGAGGAATTGACTTCATTCCCTAGCAAATTGTATTGAGCGCCTCGGCCCGATGAAACTGTAATGACCAATTCCTCATGCCAATTAAATAGACAATACCTTCAATAAGGGTTGATGTTAGAGAGGGAGGCCACTAGTACACAGTCAAAAAACACCCAGAGTGAATGTTGATAAGCTGGGACCAAAGATGAGGGAGGGTCGACTGGGAAAAATAATGATGTTAGGCCTAGAATTCCACTAGTGAATAGTCTTGATTGCACTTCGACATACTCAATTTTTTTAATGGATGAAGGAGGTGGCAAAGAACTCTCTCCCTCGACGTCAATTTTGTATTTCAAATACTCATGATTTCAAGGGATTGGTGAGAAGTCTTGTCATTGGTTTAATTATATTTCCCCTTGGTTCATGGTGGCACCCTTTTTGGCTAGCTCATTCAAAGTTGAGCTTAAGTGTCTAAACACATGCTAGAAATTCACCTAATCGAATTGGGAGATTCAAGAAAGAATTATTTGACTTAAGGTTGTAGACTCATTGCCAATGGCCTTCTTGGCCTTTGTAAATTGTCGAATGATGAGGATCGAGTCCCCAAAGACATTTATTCTAGAGATTTTACAATCCTTGGCAATCTCTAGACCCTTCCATGGGGCTAGAAATTCTACTTTATTGTTGGTGGTTATTCCAAGTACCAAAGAAAATTGAGAGACCATTTTTTCATTGGGACCAAAAATGGCCCCTCTTGCTCTAGCCTCCCCCAGCTTTCCACGAGACACCCCGTTAAAGAACAAGGAAAAGAGTGACTGATCTTCCCGCCATTTTCTAAAATCTTACTAAACCAACCTTATACACGAGATCATGTTAACTTCGGGTCAAAGCTGAATTTTAAGAGAGGTGTTAGGGAGCATACCAAATTTGATCCAATCACATTCATGTTTATTTGAATTATCAACCTCACTGGAACTGAAACCATGAGCAGATATGTACTCTAGAAGCATGGACAAAGCTTTAGTTGTAGCTTTTAGAGGGGAGGGAATTTAAACTTCAAAAATTGCCTTGCCCTGGGAAATCCATATTTCCGAGCATAAGAGTTTTGGAAGGGTTTCCCAACATTATATCGATATGGATGAAGCCTTCCTTTTCCAGGGGTACTGCCTTTTCCAATCTTCAAACATTTCCTCCCACTAGCTTGGAAATGAGGCAATGAGATGAACTGAACCGAAGGAAATTCTCCACGTCTCCAAAGAAAAGGAGCAGAGCCAAAAGAGATGAGGAAAGTTTTCCTCGTCCCTGCAACATAAAGCACACCTAGATGGCCCAATGATATTTATCTTCTTGAGGTTCTCAGCAATTATGATTTTCCCATGAACAAGGGACCAACAAAAAGTGTTAAATTTTGGTATACAATCTTTACTCTAGATATGAGACCACAAATGACTTTGCGGGGAGTGTGATAAACGCTTTATGAGAAGGGAGTAACCCATTCAGACTAAGTATATCTAAGAAGGGATTTTCGTCCATGCTTGGTGATCCCTCAAATGCTTCGAGATAGGGGCCATGCCCTTTAAATGGTGAATCATTATGTTCCATTGGGTTGTCAATTGAGGAGAAAGGTCGGGCCTTGACCAACCCTTCCAATGACCTTGATAATCCAAATTAGAGATATATTTTAGCTTTCTATACCCCTTTCCTTACATCCATTACCTTAAATTTTGAAGTTCCTCCAAACTTCCAAGTGGTCTTGTAGGGGATAAATTATCATCCCAAATGTTAATTCAAGCTCATTTCTAGTGCACAAGCGTAACTGATCAACAATTAGGGGTGCAACTTCCTTGCATAGTGCCCATATCTTATAGTGTGTACCAGTCCGTGAAGTAGATTCCACCCTTAACAAATGATTCCTTTTGAACTATTTTTAGACTAGAGTCATCTTCCACCATTCCTTTATATTAGCAATTATTCTCCATACTATTTTTAGACCAAGATCTAGATTCATATATAAAGGATATCTCACCACCAAGCCTCCATTAACCCTAGGCAAACAAATAGTGTTCCACTAGACTAAGTGAAATTTCCTTTCATTGTTTTTACCACCTTCCCAGAGAAATCTATGGATTAGGACACTCATTTGCATTAGAATAGATTTAGGGGCCAAAAAACCTTAGCAAAGATAGATTGTGAGGGAGGAGGGAGGAGGAGACATATTTAACAAGGATCACCCTCTAGGTTTTTGTAAGCCACTACGCACCCCAACCTTTGATTTTGTTTTTGAATTTGTTAAGAATTACATCCCATCAATCCAATTTTGAAGAGCCAACTGAAATCAAAATTCCAAGATATTTGAAATAGTGACACTCGATCATCAAGGAGAATTCAAGAACCCTAGGGATCTCCAGAAATATCCAGAAGGGTTTGGAGGGTGCAGTTCCATACATACAAGTGACTTTTCTTCTTGGTGATAAGGCCTCTAGAGAGAGCCAGGTACTTATCCAAGATCTATTTGAACCGGACCGTAATTTGCTTGGAGGCGCTTCCCAGTAGGAAAGTGTCATCCTCAAATTGTGAATGATTTACATCCTTGATATTGTCTGCATTGCATAATCCTTTCAACTTTCCTTCATACTTGGACACTTCCAAGTTCCTACTCATGGATTCATCCATAAGAATATAGAGGAAAGGGGTGAGAGGGCATCCCTTGTTGAAAAATGTGCAACAAGAAATGCTAAAATCAACATTTTGGGTACCAGTGCTGGATTGGGCAACAGGGAATGAAAAATGGAAGTGCTAAAAATAGAAGTTCTATTTTTATCAGTTCAGGTTGGATTCTTATTTTAGTCAGTCCCTGGACTAAACATAGGAAGTAAAATTCGAATTTGATATCAACAGCAGTTTGGAAATTAATTAATTAATTCATCTTGAGTTAATTAGTTAAGGAAAATCAAACTTGAAGTCTATATGAGCACATGCAACAGTTTCTCCATTAATTGAGGAATTTAACATTCAGTTAAAGAGATAAGGATGAGTTGTAATATTGAGTTGTAATCAGTTGACTTAGTTTAACTTAGTCAAGTCCAGTTAGATTAATTTAACAGTTTGTTAAATTAATGAGAGTTCAGTTAGTTAATGCTTGCATGCATGTAACTATTGTAATTCAGATAACTGAGTATTCACTCATGGATAACTCATGCATGTCAGTTCAGTCAGAGACCCAGTTGAGATCAGATGGAGGGCCTGTGTACTATCAGTTGCTAGGATATTCCTTGGTGAATATTCCTTGCATGCAGAAGGAATATTATTCCTTATGGATTGCATAGTTGGACCTGAGGTTACAGTGAGTGTGATGAGGCCAATTCACACATGTGATATCATTGGACCCCAATCAAAACTGCGCAAGGAAATAGGAGTTTTGGAGGGCTTGAGGAAGATATATTCTATGTCTATTGAGTTTTTGAGCAGTATTGTTTGAGTGCAGAGAGATCAACATAGCTTGAGAGCTATTTCTTTTTGTAACTTGAACAAGATTTCCACTTGTATGATAAGACAGAGTTTGGGTTTTAGGTTGGTGCTTTCCCCAGTGATATATCTTCTGTGTTATGGTTGATTACTTCTCATTCTCAGTTATATCTGTTCATGCTTGATGTTGCTTATGTTCGATTAAGCTTCCGCTAAATTGTTTGTAGAAGTAGATCAAAGGTTTTTCTTTAGTACATTGCATTACCAGGTGATCTATAGTGGGAATTTCTACATGGTATCAGAGCTAGCTGATTTGTAAAAAATTCTACATGGTATCAGAGCCAGGTTATCAAGGAAGAACAGTATACAAATAGGAGAAGTTCGAAGCTTCGTTCTGAATATTGAATTTAGTTTTTATCACATCTATTTCACTAATGGCGTTTAGTGGTTTAAGACTTGAATGTGCCCTTGTGTCAGTTTGAATTATATAGCCTGGAAGGATCGCATGGAGGTAGTATTGGAAGATAACGGCCTTAAGGACTTCATTGATCAAGAAGTCCAGAAGCTGACTGATGCTACTCAACTGGTGGAATGGAAAAAATGTGTGGCTAGAGCAAGGAGAACCCTCCTGGAGGGAGTTCAAGATCACATTGTCTCGAGCCTCCATGGGAAGGAGACTACATTTTTGGTGTGGAAAACATTGAAAGATCTTTATCAGAATAGCAGCGATCAGAGGAAGTTGGCGCTGAAGGACAAACTTCGCAAGATCAAGTGCGAAAAGGGCGACACAATATCTACGTTCCTGAACAAGCTCACCACCTGCAGGGATGAGCATGCAAGTGTATGGGTCGTGACTGCTGATGACGACATGGTGAGTCTAGCACTCCTTAGTCTTCCAAAGAGTTGGCATAGCTACCAGGACTCGGTTAATGGAAGAGAGAAACTGCCATATTGGGAACGACTTTGGTCGGACCTAATGCAAGAGGAGATAAGGCGGAGCACCAGGGATGGATCTTCATCAAAACAAGATGATGATGAAAATCTAGCTTTAGCGAGTAAAGCTAAGAAAGGGAAAGGGAAGGCGTCCCAATCCAAATCTTCTCATGGTGGGAAGAAGGTTGACAAATCGGAGGTGCGATGCTTTCACTGTCATGAAGTGAGCCATTATGCTATGAATTGTCCACTGAAGAAATCCAAGAAGGGTTCCCCAAAGGTATCTGATGGTGATGCACTAGCTTCACAATTTGAGATGGATTTCTCGCTTATCGCATGCATGGTTTCATCCATGATGGGATGTGTTTGGTACCTAGATAGTGGAGCTTCTTTCCACATGTCGAGTGACAAGAATCTTTTCAGTACATTGGAGTAGAAGGATCTCCAGATGCGGATCGAGATGGGCAATGATGGAAAATGTTGTGTCTCAGGTGAAGGTACAGTTGTGTTTCAGAGGGAGCATGGTGCTCCTCTCACCCTATCTATTGTTAAATATGTACCAGGTTTGAAAAAGAATCTTATGTCTGTTTCCACGCTAGAAGATAAAGGCTATGATGTATTCTTTAGTAAAGGAAAAGTGTTCCTGAGGCATATCGGCACTGGACAGACAAAGAAAATAGGGATTCGAGTAAAGAATCTCTACAAGCTGGAGGTAGATGACTGTACTGCTCTGAGTTCCAAAGCAGAGGTGGTGCAAAGCCAAGATGTTGGCGAGCTATGGCATAGGAGACTGGGCCACTTGCATCATGGGGCCTTGAAGATCATGAAGCAAATTTCTACCGGCTTACCCAAGGGAAAACTGGAGCAAACAGACACATGCAAAGGATGCACCCTGGGTAAGTATGCGAAAGCTTCCTTTCAGGATCGGGATAGTAGAGTTGGAGAAATCCTGGAGTGAGTTCACTCAGATGTATGTGGACCATTCTCTACAGCCTCCACCACTAAACAAAGGTACTATGTTATTTTCATTGATGATTTTTCTCGTAGATGTTGGATCTACTTTATGTAAAAGAAGGATTAGACCTTCTTGAGGTTTTGTGAGTTTAAAGCCTTGGCAGAGAAAGAATCTGGGAAGAAAGTAAAAGCCTTGCGTAGCGAAAATGGTGGAGAGTATATTTCCTAGCAGTTTAAAGACTTCTGTGCAGCAGAAAGAATTAAATGGGAACTTACGGCACCCCATAACCCACAACAGAATGGGGTGGCCGAAAGGAAGAACAGATCTATTTTTGGAGCATCTCGAGCAATGTTGCATGACCAAGGCCTACCACTTCATCTGTGGGCTGAGGCATGCAATACAACAGTGTACCTTCAAAACAAAAGTCCTCATTGTATTTTGGGGATGAAGACACCTATGGAGGCTTTTTCGGGAAGCGACCAGATGTGATTCACTTCCACATCTTTGGATCACCAGTGTTCTGTCATGTGACCAAAGATGCTCGGAAGAAGCTAGACCCAACAGCTGAGTTGGGGATACTTGTGGGGTACACATATACACCCCACAACTATTGTGTGTTTCTGCCTGCCAGTCAAAGGACCGTAGTGCACAGGGATTTGAAGTTCGACGAGTAGAGAGCCATGCGAGTATCACTTGAGAGGGAGCTCAAGTTGCATGGTGATGAGGAACTTTTAGTTCTAAAGGAGGAGGAGCCTCCTGATGATGTGGATCAGCCACATGCAGAGGATCCAGTAGTGGAGACCACCACTCCTGGAGAGTCTTCCAGAGACGGGCGGAAATGCTCGCGGGAAGCTGACAGATTGATGCAGGATGCGAGAGAGAATGTGGGGCAGCCATCCTCTCATCGCAGACAGAGGAGATCTCCTGAGAGATACACTGGCTACATGGCCCTGGTTAGGGAGTGTGTAGCGACCGAACCTTCTTCTTTTCAGGAGGCAGTGCAGCAACCAGTCTGGGTTGATGCAATGGTAGAAGAGTACGATTCTATCATACGGAACAGTGTGTGGGATGTTGTCCCTAGACCTGGGGACAAGTCAGTGGTTAGTTCCCGATGGCTTTACAAGGTAAAGCAGGCAGCTGATGGCAGTGTTGAGAAACACAAGGCAAGGTTTGTTGCCCGAGGTTTCTTGCAGGCAGAGGGATCACATGCAACCATACCTCCAAGTAGGAGGTGGGGCAAAGTGGAGTGATCATCCCAAGGAGGAGGGGTAGGATCCTTGAGGTACCCAACCTCTTTGATTCGACTTTGCTACGGGAGCCCCAATGAGGAGTAGCAGGACTGAATAATTGTGTAGAGACAGATGCGGATGGAGCGGCAAAGAGAGCTACAGTGCAGGAGTCCCAGGACTGTGTAGAGCTAGGAGGCTGCAATCGTGCGAGATGCATGGAGTGTTGCAGCAGCTCAGAGGTCAGAGAGGGAGCACTTGTCAGTAGCAGGTAGAGCTTCAGCATCAGAGTATGTTTCTAGCCCAACAAAGAGGTCAGTGGGGAGTTTTTTTTTCATTCCGAGAGTTGCTGGAGCAACCATAGTTGGTAGATGTGTTGCATGCAGAACATTCTAAAGGTACAAGATCGGGTTCATGTTGAAGCCTTTCTTGTTGAGAGGGAGTGTTGAAAAATGTGCAACAAGAAATGATAAAAATAGCAATTTGGGTACCAGTGCTGCATTGGGAAACAGAGATGAAAAATGGAAGTGCTAGCTAAAAATAGAAGTTCTATTTTTAGCAGTTCATGTTGGATTCTTATTTTAGTCAGTCCCTGGACTAAACATAGGAAGTAAAATTTGAATTTGATATCAACAGCAGTTTGGAAATTAATTAATTAATTTATCTTGAGTTAATTAGTTAAGGAAAATCAAACTTGAAGTCTATGTGAGCACATGCAATAGTTTCTCCATTAATTGAGGAATTTAACCTTCAGTTAAAGAGATAAGGATGAGTTGTAATATTGAGTTGTAATCAATTGACCTAGTTTAACTTAGTCAAGTCCAATTAGACTAATTTAACAATTTGTTAAATTAATGAGAGTTCAGTTAGTTTATGCTTGCATGCATGTAACTACTGTAATTCAGATAACTGAGTATTCACTCATGTATAACTCATGCATGTCAGTTCAATCAGAGACCCAGTTGAGATCAGATGGAGGAATGTAGCGTTCTCATCATATATTTTTTAATCAGAGTCCAATAACAACAGAAAAAGGAGATAGGGAAACAGTCCAGGCCGAGAGATTTATCCAGGCCAAGAGTCCATATGGCCTCAATAACTTCATCTTCTTTTATCGGCTTCATTAACTGGAGGTTTTTAGAATCATATACAATAGAGGGAAAACAAGAGATGAATGTATCAACTTCTAAAGGATCATTCTCTTTGTTTTTAGAATATAAATTTCTGAAATAAATAAAAGGGAAGGCTTCTTGTTTAATTTCATAAAATGAGGTGATTTTTGGCTTACCTTCCGAGATGATTTCCTTAACTCGATTTTTTATATGCCGAGCCCCTGCTTGTTTATGGAAGAAAGATGTATTACGATCTCCTGCCTTTAACCATAGGTTTCTTGACTTCAAGCGCCAATAATCTTCCACCTGCCTACTAAGAGTGAGTATGTGACCACTCATTTGCTTCTCCTTTTCGAAGTGCTCATCCTTGATCAGACTTACTGCATTTGGGCTTGGTGACTTTCTAGTTGTTTTAATAACTCTACATTTTCATGGTTAGGAGGCTTGTAATTGTGCTTTGCCCAAGTTTAGAGAGCTTGCTTCACTGATTTCAATTTTGTCTCACAAACAAAAGCCATAACCCTTAACTAGGAAGGCCCAAGCTTGCTTCATTAATTCTATAACTCCCTCGCTTTGAAGCCATCCAGGATTAAAGCGGAAAGGGATTAGGCCCGAATCTTCTAGAGGATTGATGTTTAGCTCAATTGGTCTATCATCTGAGTCACCTCTACCCAATATAGTGGAGTAGCATTCAATACCTTTGAGTATCCAACTGTTACGTATAAGAAAACAATCGAGCCTAGCTACAATATACCCTAGTCCACTTTGCCTGTTTGACCGCGTGAATTTTCCTTTTTTCGGGACAATGTCCATTAAGTCCCAATTGCTTATGAAGTCTTCCATTTTTTCACAGAAAGGGTCCTGAACAATTAAACCTCCTTGCTTTTCCGAAGAGAGGAGTGTGGTGTTAAAGTCCCCTCTAACAATGCAATCTTTATACCACTGTTTCTCTTTTAATCTTGTTAAATATTCCTAGAAATCTCCTTTGTCACCATAACTAATAGGGGCATAAACATTTATGAAGGAAAAGAACTTATTTTGACTAAGTGTCCTCTAACTTGAATGTTATCCAAAACTTCGCCTTGGTACAATGGATGAGCTTAAGATTGGGGCCAACCATAGGATGCATAAACCCATAGAGGTGCCAAAGGAGCTTTGAGTGCCCCCTACACTGATATTCCAAAAGATTCATGACTGAGTTAGAATCTCTTCTTCAACTAGCTTGGTTTCTTGGAGAAAAAGAACATGTGGCTTTTCCATTCTAATTAAATCTTTTACTGCCTAGAAATTAATAATGTTTCGTAGATCCCTTATGTTCCATGGATAACTTTCATTTGGATTTTGAGGCGGATGACTTACCTCCTCCAGTGCTATTGTTTCCTTTCTCTCTGTTACTCACATTCTTTAAAATCTCAATGATTTGAGACTAGTTCCCCAACTTGATATTTTGCTTTGTTTCCACCTTCCTCCCTTCCTTCCATGTTGGTGGGCCTTCCTTTTTCTTTGAGATTTTCCATTTCTATATTGGAGGAATCACTGGACCATTTCAAGTTTTTCTTTGCACTTCTTCTGAGAACCTAATTGTTTTCTTCCTTTGCTCCTTATGGCTCATTTGTTCTGCGCTTCGGGCTCATCTCCTTTCCATCCGTAGAGAGAGGAGTCTTAAGGGATTATTGAGGAGAAACTTTATGAGGGTTTGTCTCGAGTAGTCATCTCGGCTTAAGTGACTGCCACTTGTTTCTATCTCTAGGACAAGCTCTTCTGTTTCTGCAAAAGGCTCTAAAGGTTTAGGTTCACCTTGAGATAAAGCATCTAAGGCGTTGCCAAAAAAGGAGGCTATGTTCTGGGATGGAATATTGGAGTCTTTTTAGTCTCCTTTTCCTCTATTGGCTCCTCATTTTTTAGTGTGCCACTGATCCTCTTAAGAGAGGGCGGAGCCATTGCCATTATTCGCTCTGTTCTTCTTGCAATCCCGGGCAAAGTGCCCATTGTCATGACATATTTTACACTTGAAAGGGAGTGTTTTGTGGTCTAACGATTGAACCAAGCTCCATTTCCCTTGGTGAGGATTATCTCTGAGTGTAGTCCCTGTTCCAAATCCACCTCAACACATATCTTCACGCAGGAGAATTGTTGACCTTTTGGTTCATCCCTGTCAAGGTAACAACCAACGCCATTTCCAATGGCTTTTAAACATTCACCGCTCCAGCAAGCGAGAGGAAGACGTGGCAATTTAACCCATACTGGAACAGCCTTGGGAACATCCTTGTCCGGGTTGAATTTCGAGTGACCAGGAATTCAAATACATGCCTTTGGCTCTGAATAAATACGGGCCATTGCGGAATTACAACATCACAATCTTCCTTAAACTCAAACAGGAGTCCAAAGAATCTGTTACCCACTGCGTAAACAACTAAGTTTCCTTTCATTGTTTACTTCCAGGTTCTGTCAGACCACTACTCCATCGATTTTAAAGATGGCCAGATGACCATGAAATTCCCAACCAATGCTCTGTAAAAAAAGGTCAGTGAGGTCCTCTGGAAGCTCTGGGGAGCACAACATAAGAAATATTCACCGCATTTTTAACGAATTTTTGTTGCACCTCTTTCGGCCTGGGGTTGGTCTTGAGATTCGATATCAAGGCGCGAAAGGCCTCTTCTTCATTGCAAGTAGGGGCGACAACCCCCCAGCTTGTCACCATTGGAGATCAGCAAAGAGGCCGCCAATGCACATGCAGGAGGCTTAGGGTTTCAGAAATTCAAAATATTGGCAGCGGGAAAGTTGCAGAGACTTGTTTCATTCCAAAATTCATTAACAAACGCCATCATTATTATCAAAAATCTATCGAAATTAATCATTATTGAGCACATAAGGATGATAAAGTGAAATAACTCCGCAAAAAAGTATGTCTATTGAAAATTGTTTACTATTGTCAGATGCATAAACAACTAACTTGTCAAATGTTGAATATAATTCTCTCTTAATGTAAGATAAATTAAATGAGAGGAATTTATCTGTTAGGTGATCTATTATTTAAATGTACCATTTAAAAATATTCTCGACGAAATTATAAAATCTTTTGATTAGATTTATTATTGTCTCTAAATTTCCAAACACACTAAATTTCCAAACACACAAAAGTTCTTGCAACCTAGTTGTAGAGCTTGATCCAGACCTAGACGAAGGGATTCAAATTCAACAATAGTATTAGTACAAGACAAAATCATCGAAAAGGAAAATTGAAGATGCTTCCGTGATGATGATTACAACATTACACCAATACCATTGCTTTCACTAGAAGAGGTTCCATCAAATTACAAATGGCAAGATTGATGTTAGTTGAAATATAACTAAGTGTAAAAGATATTTTTTCTCTTTTATAAATAAGTATCAATTTAGGAGACATCATAATTAGGGATATTTTTAAAATAAGATACAATTATAGTTCTCTCAATATAATAATTTTCTCTCTATCTTAAGGAACAATCATAGGAGAACCATCTACACTAATGTTACAACTAGTTAAATGTTGTCATTCACATCCCAAAATAATGGAATTACTCCCTACTTCTATCTCAACCTCTATAAAATTACATGTTATGAGAATATCAAGGTGTGTGACCATGGGGATATATTTTATTTGAGGGATTTAGGAATGTGGAAAGTGTTTCCCAAAAACAATTTACTATTTTGTCCAATAATAGTCATTAATGATTTGTGACTCATAAATCACATGATAAGAGGTGAAATTGGTGATTGTTGATGAAGAATGATGGTTGCAACTTTACCACCACAAGGAGGCATACAAATCCATTTGGCATGTTGAATAAACAACATTCTTTTGATAGTAGAATTGGTGTTAGATGCACAAAGGCCCAGTTCTACATATATAAATCAAATCTCAAACAACATGCTAAAATAAGGAAACTGTACAACTAATTTTGTTGTATACATAATTAATTGCAATTATAACTATTATAGTATGAACAACTATAAATGTACATCACCCTGTGATATAATCAAACATAAAAGAACATACTTATGTTTAGCAAAAAAAACATACTTATGTTTAGCATAGATTTCATTAAGACTACTTTATTTTAGTAAAGTCATGCCAAAACAAATAAGAGAATACCCAATAATGAGTGCATATGACAAATATATGTGTTGGTTGTCTACTAATTGATATAGAAGTTCCCGTAATTAGTCAAATGAAGATTAGTAGGTAAATAACTCTCACTCGGTTGTTAGTAACATTGACAATTTGGGTATACGTAACCAATTTAGTCATACATGGTTAATTATGATTCCTTAATTCATGTTACTTAAGTCCATGTGCTAGCCCCCAAGCCAATGCAATAGACAATATTTTACATTTTGACATTTTACAAGATCCCCTAAAAGCGCAATATAATCATCAATTAGTGTGCAAATCTTGACACAATCTATACAACACAAGGTTTCATTACATATGCAACCCTAATATATACCTTCATTTTGGTGATTTTAAGGTCACTCAAACGTTGAGCAGATAATAAGTGAGTGATAAGAGTATTTCAATATACTTATGGATCTAGTATTGTGTAGTGCATTTAATTTATCAATATGCATGGATATAGGTGTTTTCAAATGCAGAGGAAAGAGGAAGCTCAAGCCAACATGAAGATGGCCTAAGAAAAAAATATTGTGGGTATTTTTGAATGCAAGAAAAGTATGCAGAATGACAATTATCACATAAAAATTAGATAATAATATCAGGAACCATTACAACAAAATCCAACACCTCAGTGTAAAGCTTCACTAGGTGACCTAGACAATGTGCAACAATGGCAGTGTCAACTATTGTCACATTGGCAACTACTCCCCCCATTTTAGTTGCTGACACAATCTAACATAAGGGAGGATTCCCTAGTAGATATTAGGGATTAAATAATCAAATCGATTTATGCTAAGTGCCCTCTTAAGGGTTCTATAATTATTAACGACCAAGGAGTAAGGTTAGAAATTAGGGTTTAAGGTGGATTTAATGAGTAAATTCTAGATTTGAGTTCAAAGTGTCTTACAGCTCTTCTAGAGGCTTAAATCACCCAATGTAGGCTCAAAATAGGTCCCTAGACACACACAATCAAGAAATTACACTTGGTTGCAATAAACGAGCATGAAAAAATGGAAATTGAAGCAATAGAATAGTTGTCATAATATCAACATGTTTAGCCTTGGAAACTATGATAATAAAGTGAACCATGCACGATAAGAATAAGAATAAATAAAAGAATAGATTACAACAATTTTCTTTGGTTGAAGAGACATATATCAACACCTAAACAATATTTGCCATCCCTAATTTAGAGTTGGAAAATACACATAAAATGACACTTTTGTTTTTCTAATATATTTCAAGCAACCCCTAACCCTAGGAAAATAACATAAAAGACAATAAATGCTAAAAATATATGATTTTGTTGTAATTAGTACCTAATTTACCTTAGAACACAATGCAAAATGAGTTTTAAAGAGTTAAATGATTAGCATAAGAGATAAGCATAATGTATTCCTAAATCTCAAGCTAATGGAGTCTAGGAGTAACAAATCCTTAGAAGAAAAGAGTTGGATGTGGGTCCAAAGTAACCAAGGGAGACTAACTTATGTCCCCTAATCCTCTAACCCTAGCTTCCTTCTATTTCCTTGACCAAATAAGGGGGGGGGGGGGGGGCGATGGGGAGCTAAACACAGGTCACCCTAAAAGAACTTGATGAAAGTCTTATTCTAGGATAATTAAGAGATAAAAAAAGAAACATAACCATGGCGCATATTAATAACCCTTATCTATCAACAATAAACAAGATTGAAGAAATATAATTCAGTTTTAATAACATGCATCATCAAAGTTCACCAATAACATGAAGAGAACCATCCACACCATATGATCTCCCAAGAGAAAAGTCTCCTTACTCGTGCTCCATAACGAGTTAGAGAGAAAATACAAGTTAAGAGAAGTATCCCTCCAATGTGAAATGATCTCAAGTGAAGAGAGTGCTTCTCTATTTATACTAGGGTATCCAAGCACTTTTCCTCAATTAGGATAATAATTCACTAAAAGGCCCTAAAATGAAAATAATCCATGATACAAGAGGGGTAGGTCATCAAGTTGGTCCCCAAAATAGCCTCAAAGATGAAAATACAATGCTAAGACATGAAAAATTCCCTTAGAAAGGTCACACATGTGAAGATAGAGGCCCTCAAAGGGTAACATCATCTCCAAAAGGCATGTCTTTCCTCAAAAGGTGCAACAAACCATTAACATGGCATGTCTCTTGGCCCAAGGATCATGTCTTATAATCAAAAAGTGCCTCTCCAAGCCCCAAGTCAAGGATAAGGTACCACGTCATCTCTAAGAGGCAACATCCTACTTCAAGCAAGCAATGTCCAAGGTGATAAAGGTGGAGAAAGGTCTCTAGAGATGTGTCATCATCAATCCCAACTCTCATCATCAAGTGCCCAATGTCCATCAACGAAATGCAAGTGTCATCACCAACATCCTCCAAAGTACCATATACAAATATGGCATCATCAAGCATAACTCAAGGAAGCAAGTGAGACCAAATCATTGTGTATACAAGAGTTAAGGAAACATAAGCAGTGAACAATATTCAATGCATAGGAAACACATGTAGATCACATTAGACGTCTTCTTCAAACTTCTCACTAGCTTTTGACCTTATACAAGTTGCCATATGTAGGTATGGGAGGGTTATCAACTACCCCTAATAGGAGCTTCCAAGCTCTAGGAGGAGGAACTATTTCTAAGTCAACCCCCTAATCAACAAGCGAGTGTGATGTGATATGGTCATGGAGTGGACTTCTTAAGCAGTGTCATGATACATGGGTTATACATGACCTCCATCCATAAGTGCCTTTTGTGGAGGGAGTGTGTGCATTTTTTGAGTTAACCTTTCCTTGGCACTGTTTTTTCCACCCTTTACCTAGCCTTTTACTTTGATCTAATTAGCTTGTTTTGCATGCTTCATTAATTTCATTTAAGACACCCTTAAGAAGTGAAATTTATGGCTCATAAGGGTTGGGATGTTTCTTTAAGTCCTTTTACTTTGATATGCATGGGACTAAGGTGATGGACACACATGAAGGGGTATAGCTCAAGTTATCTTGGCTTTTAATCATAATTCATCCTTTACCTCGTTTTTGCATTTTGACATTTGGCATGTGTTCTTTATTTATTTCCTTTTGCAATTTGCATCATCCTTTAGGAATTTTCAAACCCCGCTTCTCATAGGATGATACATGCAGGAAACCAATATGTGTTTCTAACAAAAACCAACTTAAAATATAGGAGAATGAGGAAATAGGATGCATGGGAGGTATCAAGTATGGAAGGACATGGTCTTGTTATCTCAATCTAGGCCTCCTATTCATGCCACTCTTGGACAGGGAAAGAAAAGCCTCAGAGTGGTCACAATTGACTAGAAGGAGAAGATAACCACTGAGTTGAAATCATGAAACAAGTATAACTTCCAAGCATCATGATTCATTTTTCAACTTTAACCCATAATCCTTAATTAAATGCCTAATACATTAAATGAAAACACTTCCCGTGAAACCATGACTAATGTACCTCATGTGCTGATTTGGACAAATGAGTTGAGCATATGAGTAGAAAGAGGCATCAAACAGAATGATGTATGCAGAGAATGTTGGTCATCATCTCTAGAATTTGAATCATGGGAGCATGTTCACTGTTAAATGGATGGAAATCTCATCACAGGAGAAACTTTATCTTCTAGGGTTACTCGTGTGTATGGATGGGTAATAGGACCAACATATTAGGGGTAGAAATAGAAAAGGGTATGAAAAATGTCATGAAAAAATGGATACCTAGAATATCCATTAATAATAGGGTGTTTTATTTTAATTAGAAGGGTGTATTGTGAAGGGCATTCAACAAATATTTTGGGAGATAATAAAATAAATTAAGGGTATTCTTTAATATCCTGTAAATCACTGTTCTCTACCATAGTTTATTGAGTGAACCCCCATGCTATAAAATAAGCCACCAAATAAATACATGGCTTATGCTCAAGGGTGTATAAATCAAGCTCAATATACTCTCCATGGAAACCTTATGTAACACCCCAGTTTTATTCCTCAAATTAGCAATGTATATTTGTATATAAGATGAATGGTTGAGGGCCAAGTGATGCGATATGTAAATATTGTACATTGAAGATTAATAATAAAAATGCATCACCAACTACAAGCAAAGAATGAAAAAACATGAGGTGTTGTGATTCCTATTGATTTTTTGTGTAGCAACCAGAGGTATTCCCACATGACAAGAGGTCTCCTAAGTCGGCCTACGATAATTAATGAAAACAAATTTAAAAATATATTTTTTGGCTATCATGTAGGCTCAAAATGGTCAAGTTGGCTCCATCCTGAAAGGGACCATTGGTCAAATTCACCCATTTTGACAAGTATATATACACAATGTGACACCTCCACTTTGACCAATTCAGATCATCACATATTCTCTTCTTGGATGTTTGACCAAGTTAGTTCTTGATTGTTTGACCATAGGTTTGACGCAAGGGTTGACCACAAGAGTCAATCAAAGGTCTGAAGTTGAATGTATGAGATAAGTTTACCATAATTGACTATTTAGGTCATTTAACCAGCATTTTCTGTCTATTAGTTTGACCATCTTTGACTGGTGTTTATGTTGGATTTTGGCACATATTTCTAGACAATTTTTTTGGAATTGTAAACCTTGCTAAAGAATAATTTCTCCTAGAAGAAAATTTGTTGGGAATTCTCCCAAGTTTGGGTTTCCTAAGGTAATTTTTTTGTCTCTTTTGTGCATGGATGTCTCTTTATGATCTCATTGTTTTCATCACATTGTTGTTGAGATTTTCTATGTATAATTACTCAATGATATCAGTGACATGAAATAAATTAATCGAAGATCACTGGGTAGTAATTGTCAAATAAGAAACGTTGTTGAGAATAGTGCTTGTACTACCCAGCAAATGTGTTATATTTTATTGGAATTTGAGAATGACATGTAATTACAACAACAATTGGTAGGAAAATTTGAGCGAGTTTAGAGGCGGGAATTATATTGATGGCTTCCGAGATCGATTCCGCGGCCTTGCAGAGTCCAGCAGGTAAGCGCCCTCTGGAATCATCTTCAGCTTTACCAGAAGTGAATCCCAAGCGGCCTTGCGCGGCTCCCGACACCGATGGCGACAGCTTTGAAGAATTCTTTGCTCTGCTGCAACGAATCGAGGCCACCGAGAGGCACTGCTTGAGGAGGCGCGGGGCTAATTGGCGAGAGCCCGCTGCAAAATGCGTCGAGGCGGGGAAGGCCGGTGATGCGAAAGCCGTTATGTCTCAGGCGTCGTGGTGGCCTTCATTCGAGTGGGAGGATTTTTCAGCGCACGGGAATGGAACCCGCGACGCCGACTCCAAGGCCCGCGCCGGAAACTTGAAGGGGACAGAGCGGGAGCAGGATCGAGGCTCACCGGAGGCGAGGTTGGAGAGAGAAAGAAGCCTGGATCTGAATTTACCGGCGGATGTCGAAGCGATGGCAGAACGAAATGCTTCGAGTAGGGTTTCTGGTGCTCGGGTTCTGGGAATGGGGCGTCTGAAGTCGAGCCCCCGCTCCCTCCACTGGCGCCGCAACAGGAAAGGCCGCAGGAATGGCCCCGGTATTGCTCGCCCTGCGGAGATTCAGCAACAGGGGAAATCGAGAGCCACAGGAAAGGCCGAGGCTGTGGTGATCGTCGGACGCAGATGCCGAAGATCATCCAGCATTTCGCACCGGATCCGCTCAGAAGAAGAAGTAAACCCAGCCAGGGTTAACAAAAGCCGTGCTCTGCCTCCCCGGAATGGTCGATACTCCGCATCTCATTTTCAGAACTTTCCAAGCTTCCTGGATCTGCCTAGAAGGAGCATCTGGGATCTGAATGTTTCAACCTCGATTCCTCTTTCAGGCAGCCGAGATCTTACTCATTTCCAGCAAGCGAGTTTCCAGATTCAGATAATTCTTCTGACTGGCAAAACCCTGCTCCTAGAAGTCCAGCCGTCTTTCACAGTGTACCATCTCTCAAAGATTCTCGAACTGAGGTTGGGGATCCCTTCCTCCCTTCTGCGGCTCCTCTTTGTTGGTAAGCAGCTTGATAACAATCTGCCTCTTTCCTTTTATAATATTGAAAGAAATGCCACAGTGATCCTATCACTTCGACTAAGGGGAGGGGCAGTCGGGCAATCCTCTGCCTCCAAAGGTTTCTCATACAAAGATGCAGTACATGCACAGCCTGCCAAGAAGCCTGCCCAATCTGCCGAGGCTCCCAAACCCTTCTTGGTGGACAAAATGGAGGAAACCCCTGCCATTGAAATCACTCATCCATCTTTGGATGATCAATACCAGACATTTGCAGAAAAAGCCCTCATCTGCAGATTTAATGGCCTATGGCCCCGCACTGCTGATCTATACCAGTGGATCCATTCGAAAGGCTTCTTTATTGTAGTCATTGCCTTCAACGAAGATTACCAGAAAGCCTTAACGGGTGGCCCCTGGTTCTGGGGATCAGCTGGACTTTTCCTCTCCCCCTGGTTCCCAGACTTTGACCCCTCCACTGCAGTCATCTCCAAGCTTCCTATCTGGGTCAGGTTTCCAAATCTCCCTGCGCATCTATGGCATTTTTCTGTCTTTCAGGGAATCAGAGGCACCCTTGGCCGCTTCTTGGCAACAGATACCTCACGGGGGGAGAAAGGAATATACACCTATGGCAGAATTTGTGCAGAAATAGACATCAGTAAAGGGCTACCAGATCAGATCGTCCTCAAAGTCGGGGACTTCCACTGGACGTAAACTTTGGACTATGAGAATACAGCTTTCAGGTGTCGCCATTGCCATCAGACAGGGCATCTCCAGAACACATGCGTAGCGTTCCTCGACAAAAAGAAGAATTTCACTCGCAAATCCAAATCCAAGAGTTGGAAACCTTGTGACAGACCCCCTATGGATGACATAGAGTCCTCTAGCTCTGATGAGGAGGACTTGGAAGTGGATGAGGAGAATTTGGAGCAACCGAAGGACTCGCCCTCAGCCAGCGCCATGGATCCTTTTGCGCCTCTATTCTCGCAAAAACGTCCTCATGAGTCTTCGCCTTCTGATTCAGACAAGGAGTCTCCTCCTTTAGCTCAGATCAGTCTGCAAGTAGTTCCGGTCCAGCCAGATCCATTTGGTTGGGTCAAAGTCAGCAAAAAGAAAGGAAAAAAATGTAGATTGGAAGATTCTGCCCATGTTGGGTAGACTCCCTAGACCAGTTCGTTCTTTTTGTTCAAATAAGATGTCTTTTATTATGCATCTTTGTAGAAAATTCAATATGGTATCAGAGCCTTACTAAAAGAGCAACCATTCAATTCAGCTTAAGGACCAATGGGAGGTGACTTTGCTTATGCAAGATTCATCTTGTGAGAGAAAGATCAAGCCTAAAGGAAGCCACATCTCGAGAGGAAAGTTGCAGCCTAAGAAGAGAAGGATCTTTGTATTTGGGAGTTTTTTTCTCTAAATGAGGTTGATTTTTGTTTTGTGGTGGAGATGGCTATCGATAGGTTTGTTCAAGATATGGAAGGGGTGTTATGAGTAAGTAATATGAGCCCTAGAAGAGGGTCGAGACACTCAAAATTAAGCTCAAGTCAGACCAAAGTTGGGTAGGGCTTGATTAAGGCCAATCATGTGTGTTTTGTGCTTTTTTTAGAGAAACCACATAGCCTATTAAGGTTGGCCATAGGCTGACATTAACCTAGGAGAATATCCAAAGTAGGAACAGATAGATCAAGGGTCTCAAAGTCAAAGAACAACCTAGACAAGGAATAATTGTGAGGGGAAAGGGTTGGTTGAGCCAACTGGAAGACATCTTAGGTGAAGACAAGGAGAGGGTTACTAATAGAGGGTTGGAAAGTGAAGTCAAGAAGTGGATAACATCAAGGTGTAACATGTTGGTTTTATACATAGGACTAAAGGAGTATCCTACCCTTGGGCAAAAATTGACAGTGATCAAAAGGAGTTGATCTCTATGTGAGCATTGGAGGCAAAGGACAAACTGTTACAAAAGTTTGAAGACTTAAGGTTTGTAAACCCTATAGAATACTTGAAGTGTTGGATGCATATTTGGTTTATCTCCTTGATAGCATATGGAATGTAAGTGGGAGATCCAAGGGTATACTTTGTGTTGGTACTAGCTAGTTGTTGATCCTTTGGTGTGGCTAGATAGCTCGATGGATGACTTCCTAAGCTTAATTTGCATAATGAATAAACCCCATCCATTATAGTTCTATTTGGTCAATTTAGTGTCCTAAATTGCTCTACATAAATTATCAATCCGGGTATCGTAAACTGATGAAGTGTAGTGCACTGTTTGTGCTAGACGGCCCTTCTTACTCCGTTGTTTTTGTGTTTTATGTTGTTTTGGGGGTTTTTGGTCCTTTAATTCCTAATGATTTACAATCTAACAAAAATCTCAAATCTAACTTCTGTAAAGACTGCTAAGAGCCTAAAGAAATCAGAATTAAAAGAGCTTAAGTAAGATCTAGAAGCAAAGTTTAATCAAGAAATGAAAACAGAGTTTCTATTTCTGCTCTTATCATTATTTACAAATCATGAACTAAAAACTAAAAAAAAAGTAAAATTGCAACTACTGTCTAATTCATTACAGGAACAAAACCAAATGAGATACTTAAAACTAAAAGTGAAATTGCAACTAACGTCTAATCCATTATAGAAACAAAACTAAATAAAATACTAAGACTGAAAATGAAATTGCAACTAATCTACTATGGAAACAAAACTAAATGAAGTGCTCAGTTACTTTGCCTCTCAATTTTGGGAGAAAAACCTCCTTGTGATGACATTTTGAGGAATTTTGTACTTCATTATTCTAAGAGAAGGTAAATGCAAAAGAAAAGACTCATTGCATGAATGAAGTATTCAACCACTTAGTTTAAGATGAGTTATCAACTAGAAGGGCTCTTTAGAAAACATTCATCTACACCATGAGTCAATAAACTAGTAACAAAATGGCAAGAACTATAATGGCACTGATCAATCTAATTGAAAACTTAAAGACTAGTGAAACAGTAAATTAAAAAAACTACATTACACTACTGAATTTCAACTTCTAACTACTAATAAAAACTAGAAAGAAATTAAGCAAAAAGAAGTTATTCTGTACTGAAAGAAGCTATTCTGCATTAGTAACAAAATGACAAAGATTGCATTATAAACAAGGTTAGTATGAAAAATGGTTATGAACACTGTGGAAGAAATGATGAATTAACAGTTAACTAGAAAAGATAAAACAAAATGAAATAAAACCTCAGTCAGCACAGGGGCCCTCTGCAACTGATCAGGTTATGCGTACTTAATCAAACTCCAAGAAACTCCTTCACATATCCATAAAACTTGCGGTCTTCATATTAAAAAAAAAACACAGGAAATGAGTTTTCAAAATTACAGAGCAGTAGTCTGAGCTTAATACATGAGGAAATTCGAACTCCTTCTGAGTTCTTTACACAAGTATTTATAAGAAAATTATGCAACTGTTTGTGGAGAAAAATAAGCTACAGCCAAAAACACGTAGCAGACAGGCACACAGAATTTTCTTCCTCGGCTGCTGGAGACATAAATCTAAGATGATGGTTGTTGGATTCGGTTGCACAGATGGTCATTGGAGTTCGTGGTTTCAGGAATTTGTTTCGGATAGCGCTTCCCATTACTGTGAAACGTGTTGATTATCCACGAAACACAGTCATGTTGCCCTCAGTCACTAGTTTGACTTCTTCATTGACCAGAGTCTTGTACAATTTTCCTTGTCGACCTGGGCTAGGTGAATAGGACACGATCCATGTCATGATGATTTCCAAGATGCCCATGTAGTTATTTTCTCCTTCTATCACCTGGAACCTGTTAAAGCATGGAAGTAGTTGCGGAACAGCCGATTAGTTGTAGAATAGGTTGTGTTCTATAGCTAAAAGACAAAAACTTATTCAAACAGCAAAACATAAAAGCATAACATGTAAATCACTAAATGTCTTCCTTAAGGCAATATATATTGGTCATTGATGATAGGAATGCATTTTCTTCATGGAAAAACAAAGAAAAGGAATGAGAGGAGTTGCTAAGGAAAGGGCAGTTTTGAGGCTTAGCATACCCCCACTGCAAAACCATTGCATGTCCCCATGCAATCAAAATTGTGAACTTCCTCCTCCTATTGCATTTGTTCTGAAACTTCTACCAACACATCCAACTTGCTCTTCTTGCTTTTCTTTGCACTGACTACCATCCTTGGCTTCCTCATAAGAAATCTGTATTTGAGGTTAATGAGTGTTCTGCTCAGCTTCTTATTTTTCCTTTTTAGCTTCCTATTCTTATTGTACCATAATCCAAAGTGTAACATTGTGTTGTCATGAATAGCTCTATCCATCTTATTTTGTTCCCTCAAGGTTTCATTTTCTTTTTGGATGTGCCTGTTCAGAATTTCTAGCTCAAATATCTCTTGTTTGAGAGAGCTAATTAGAATTTCTTGTTGGGTGATAGGCTGCTCTGGATTAGCTGAAGTTCCTGGGTCTATTGAGGTACTCTTTTTCTCTAATGACTCTATGTAGTCATAGATTTGTTGTTGTACTGGATCTATGCCAGGAGAAGCTCTACTTGGGCTGCCTTCAAAATTATGTGGAGGAGAGTTCTGTGGACTTTGTTCATATGGAATACTGTCAGGGGACTGAACTGGGGTTTCTTCCTCTAAGTTTATAAATTGGGCCTCTTTTGATTTCACCTTCTTCACCTTGCCTCGAAGTCTAGAGCTCCTCCTCAAGTTTTGGAAGCTTATGGTTTCTTCTTTTGTGTCCTTTTTCCTCTTCCCTTTCTCCTTATTTTTCTTGATTTGCTCTTTGATCTTGGTTAGTCTTTCAGAAAGCAGTTGTTCATCTTCTTGAGGTGATGAAGGTTCAAGGATGTCCTTATTGATTTCTTCAATCCTTTCTTTCATTTTTCTCTTTTGTTTGGTCTGCTCCCTAACCTCTGGTTTAAAAGCTATTTCTGCATCATCTTTTTGGGAGGAGCTTTTAATGCTGATATTTCTTCTTCTACTTCTTTTGACAGGACTTCCCTCAGATAAATCTGGAGCATCTTGGAAGAAATTCCTTACCAAGAAGTCTTCCCATGTATCCCCTACACTTCTCAAATGAAATTCAACTAAAATCTTCACTAGTCCATGATGATATAGAGTGGTTTCTATTGATTCAACTTTCTTTTGAACATTTGTTTCCATTCTTCTCAGACTATTCAAAAGGAAAAAGGGAAGATTGAGGGTTCCATTCTCTAGAAAATTCATTAACAATCTTATATGATAAACATACATAGACCCAAACCTTCCTTCACACGTAATGAATTTTTGTAGTATTAACAACATGCTACTCCATTTGTTTTTGAGTGCAGAAATTGGAATCCCTTTTCTAAAGACTATAACATCCATACCTGGGTTTTTAAGAATCTCCTTCCAAGATTCATCATGAAACTCTTTGTTTTTAAACCACCTTTCTCCTAGTCTTGGGAGTTTTGTTGCTTCTGCTATGAAAGACTCGATAACTGCAAATTTGATATCCCCTATTTCCACTTTTGTGCCATCAAATGACCTGGTAAAGGATTTAGTGATTTCCTTATGGTAGCCATTAGATTTTTCAATAAAACATAGCCAATCTGCCTTCTGTAACATTCCCTTCAGCTGTGGATACCCCTCCTTGTATTTTACCCCTATGGGCTCAGTTCTAACAATAAGCCCCATATCCTCTGTTCTCGGTTACCCTTCAAAATTCCTTTCATTGTCTAAGAAATGGAATGACTGCGTATATGGAAATAATAAGACTGTGTATGCAAAAATAGGGAGACTGTGTATACGAAAATAGGAAGACTATGTATATGGAATGACTACGTATATGGAAATGGAGTGACTGGGTATATAGAAACAGAATGACTGTGAATATGGAAACAGAATGAGTGTCTAGACAAAATGGCTGCGTAAATATGAGAGAAAAACTTAAGAGTTGGCATGTAATAAATAAAATTCAGGGTTTGAAGAGTCGTATATAGGTAGGTCACGTCATTAACTGGACCGTTAACAAATGTAGTTGTGAGGACCGGTTAAGTACAAGTTATGGAGTTTGAAGCAGAGATCAGTTATGAAGGAATCATTGGACCGTTTGTCATTGAAGGCGGAAGATATGGCGGAGACATCGTGGCAGTCAAATCACATGATGATTAATTAAGGAGACATGTGATCATACATGTTATACAAGCTTATGTTTTTGAATTGCTTTTTGAAATAAATTTTTGTATTTTACCTTTGGAACCTTTACCTTCTGCTTGCTAATATTTTGATGTTTGCTCCACAGGTGCTTTAGGCATGATTGGTCTTCAAAGTTGATTTTTCTTCAATTACCTGCATACAAGATTTTATTATGAATTGGACACTTGTGCTTGGACTAATAAACAAACTGCTACTGCAGAATCAGATTAGCTACAGAACAGGATCAGCTACAGAACATAATCAACTACAAAACATGGAAACAGTTCTAGAACGTGAAAACAGCTGCAGAATGTGAAACAGAGAGTAAAATATGGCTTATGAATGAATGGAATGGAAATGGTTGTGTAAGTGAAAATAAGACATGATGATAAATGAAAAATGGAGATGAAAGAAATGTTGGGAAAGGAAAAATTTATTGGTGAAATATGGCAATGGAAAGAAGTGAAGCTTGTAAAATTAAAACAGAGTGAAATGAAATGAGACAATAAATTTTGCAGAATGCTGAGTGACTGTGGCTTTTTGTCACCACTTTTTTCAGAAAGGCAATGCAAAATATAGGGTGTCAGAAACTTTTGATTTTCACCCTGTATTTTCTGTATAAGCATGCCAATCAATGATTGGTTTTCAACCTTATACAATTTTTTTTTTTGGTAGATAGGAAAAACAAAGACTAAGTTGGTGGAGAAGAAGGATTCTTTTTCACTAACTTCATTTCAGAATTGTTCTGGAAGATCTTGATGAACTTCTCCTTTGAAATTGGTTTTTGATATATTTTCAATCTATGACCATTCACAAGAAGAGGAGTTTGACTTTCATCTATTGTTCTGATCCTCACTGCTCCATTACTGAAGACTTTTTCAATCTCATATGGCCCAAGCCAATGAGTTTGAAACTTCCCTTGAAAATCTTTAAACTTTGAATCAAATAACAGTGCTCAATCTCCCTCTTGAAACCTCTTGTCCTTGATGTATTTGTCATGCCATTTAGCCCTCTGTTGTTGGACTATACCAGTCCTTTGAACTGCTTCTTGCCTGATTTCATCAAGTTCATTTAATTTCTCCAGTCTATGCTTTTAAGCCTCTGATAAATCCATCCCCAACTAGACTACCATCTTAAAAGTTCTGATTTGGAACCCTATAGGGAACAGGACTTGTTTCCCATAAACAAGTTCATAGGGTGTATGTCTTGTTGTGTTCTTCCATGTAGTTCTATAGGCCCATAAGTCTTTAGGAAGCCTTTCTACCCGATCTCTTCTATTTCTATGTAGATGCACAGTCTTGGCGAGGATTTCTTCAATCACTTTATTTGTGGACTCCACTTGACCATTTGCTTGTGGATGATAGGGAGTATATTTTCTATGCTTGATCTTGTACTCCTCCATAAGTCTTTCCATCATGTTGGATGTGAATTGAGATCCCTAATCTGTCACAATTTCTCTTGGAACACCAAAACGAGTAAAGATGTCCTCAAAAAGAAAATTAACTACAGATTTTTCGTTAGCAAAAGGTAATGCTTTGGCTTCTACCCATTTGGTGACATAATCAGTGCATACCAATATACATTTTCTGCTTAGATGGAGGATTAATTAGTCCAATAAAGTCTAAAGCCCACTTTTCAAAGGGTTCGATAAGTACCTGAGTTTGTAATGGCATTTCATTTGAGGGAGCAGGTTTCCCTACCCTTTGGCAGTTGTCACACCTTCTGACATATTCTTTAGCATCTTTGAAGATGGATGGCCAATAATATCCTAAAGAAAGGATTTTATAGGTTGTCCTCTTGTCAACAAAGTGTCCACCACATGGCTCATCATGACATGCTTTAAGAATATCAGGCATTTCATCTTCCCTGACACACCTTCTGATCATAAGATCTGGCCCTATTTTATACAATTCGTTAGTGATCCATGAATATCTTGCACTTTCTTGAATAATCTTTCTTTTCTCTCTAAGAAATAAATGTGAAGGTAACTTCCCTGTAACCAAGTAATTAGAAACATCTGCAAACCAAAGAGTTTGAGTAGTTATTGCAAAAAGATATTCATCAGGAAACTTATCTTCAACCAAAGAATCTTCTTTGATATTCTGAATCCGGGACAAGAAATCAGCAACTGTGTTTTGTTTTCCAGGTCTATCTAGCACAGTAATGTTGAATTATTGCAAAAGTAAAAGCCATCTTGTAACTCTGCCATTAGTAATTGGTTTATTCATCAAATATCTAATTGCAGAGTGATCTGTATGAAAAAAGGTTTCATATCCTGTTATATAGTGTCTGAACTTATTAATTGCATGAACAACAGCTAAAAATTCCTTTTTCAGTCACAATATAATTCAACTCAGTGGGAGTCAAATTATTACTTGTATAGTAAATGGCATAAGGAATCAAATCTTTTTGTTCCAATATAGCTCCTAGAGCTGTATCTGAAGCATCTGTGGAAATATGGAAAGGAAGTTTCCAATTTGGACCTCTTAAAATAGGTGCTTCAGAATTTTTTGCTTTCAAAGTTTCAAATGCTAGTTGACAATCAGGATTCATACTGAATTCACAATATTTTGTAAGCAATTTGAAGAGTGGAGATGTTATTTTAGTGAAGTTTTCTATAAACCTTCTATAGTATCCTGTAAATCCTAGAAAACTTCTAACATCCTTTTGGCAATTTGGAATTGATAACTTATAGATGACTTCAACTTTAGATTTGTTAACTTTAATCCCATCTCCTGAAATGTGATGTCCTGAAACAATACCTTCTGTAAACATCATAAAACATTTTTCATGGCTTAGTGAAAGGTTTGTTTCTTCACATATTTTAAGAACTTTTTCCAAATTTTCCAAAGCTTCTTCAAATGTGTTTCCATAGACTGTAAAATCATCCATATATACCTCTACACAATCATGTATTAGATCAGAAAAAAATTCCTAGTACTGCACTTTGGAATGTTGCAGGTGCATTACACAACCCAAAAGGAAGTACTCGGTAGGAAAAAGTTCCCCATGGACAAGTAAATGTGGTTTTATCTTGATCCTCAGGTGCTACTTGAATTTGATTATAACCAATAAAACCATCCAAGAATGAGAAATACTTCTTACCTGCTAATGTATCTAACACTGGATCTATAAAGGGCAAAGGAAAGTGATATTTAAGGGTTGCTTTATTCAATTCTCGGTAATCAATGCACGCCCTCCATTTACCATTCTTTTTAGGCACAATTACCAAAGGAGAAACCCATTGGCTATCTGAAATTGGGTAAATGAAGTTTACATTGAGTAATTTTTGGAGCACTTCTTTTACAATTTCCCTAAGATTTGGATTCATTCTTCTCTGAGGTTGTCTAATTGGTCTACTGTTTTCCCCAATATAGATATGATGGATACAAGTCTTAGGATCAATACCTTTCATGTCGGTGTACTCCCATGCAAATGCAGCATAATGTAATGTTTGGTTAGCTCTTTTTGTTGTAGTTTCTCCAAGTTTTTGTTTATGTTCAATGTCCTACCTAGAAAAATTTCAATTATAGAGCTACCAAATTTCAATTGTAGAGCTACCAAACTCTTCCATAGAATAGAGAGACATCTGCCTAGATGACAAGTATTCAACATTAGATTTTTCTTGAAATTGTGCATGATCATATTCTGAAGATGTTTCAAAATTTTCCAATGTATTCAAAATTTGACTATCTTCACTAATTTCTGACATAGTAAAGAGAGGCTGAATATCATCTTCATCATCAATCCATTCCTTGTCATCTATTTATGTGATTGCTTTTGCTGGAGGATACAAAGTAAATTTCTTTGTTGAATTACCATCAGAAATATACATGTCACCAGATCTACAACTAATAAAAGCATCAGCTGTGGCCAACCAAGGTCTTCCTAATATGAGTGGGTGTCCTCCTAGATTATTCTTGGGAGTTAAGATCATGAAATCAACAGGATATTCCCAAGAATCTAAGGAGACTGAAATATCTTCTAATACACCATCTGGTTTGATTACTGATCTATCTGCAAGTTGCAGTAAGGTAGGTGTGTAAAGAAGATTAGGAAGTTTAAGTTGCTCCATAGTTTGTCTACTCATGATGTTTATTGCTGCCCCTAAGTCAATCAATGTATTTGGAATTTCAATTCCATTTATATGTGTCTTGACAATTGGACTCCCTGGATCCACATACTTCTGTATGGCAATTTTTCCCATCATTATGTCTGCTATCTTTCCTACCAGGTGAATTCTTTTTGTTTCTTTTGCTTTTCTTCTTGGTCTTTTGTTGCTCAACTCATTTATTGTTTTGGCTAGAATGGGAATTTCTCTAATGGCTTGTAGAAAAGGAATTTTGATACAGACATTTTTCAATTCATCTAGAAAATCATAATTGGGCAACAAGATCTATTTTTCTACCCCTTTATCAATTTGTAGTCTCTCAGGAAAAGGAGGTGTAGAAGTAGATGTTGGTTGCTCAATGATAGGAGTTGTGTTCGCTGGTTCTTTTTGTTTTTGGTTTTGGAGAGATGTTTCCTCAAAACTTTTATTGATTTTTAGAAAATCTTCCTCAAAAGTGTTTTGTTCTTGAATAATTATAGAAGGTCTTTCCTTTTCTAATATCCTTCCAGATCTTAGTTGAACATCATTAAGATCTAGAGGAGTAATCATGTAAGTTGGAAATTGTTGTCCTTCTACCATGTAAGCATTCTAAGGATTTTTATTGTTGGGGTTTGGTAGTGGTTGGGCCGATAGCTGATTTGGTTTCTGTTGAAATGGCAGTAAGAGTTGAGGATTTTGACTTTGTTGTGGGGGTTGTTGTGGAAATGGCAATGAAAGTTGAGGGTTATGATTTTGAAGTTGTGGTTGCTGATTTTGTTGTTGAGTTTGTGGGGGAGGATATTGATAATATTGAGCAAATCTCCCATAAGGATTTTGTGCCCCTTGTGCCCACGGTTGAGATTGATACTGAGACTGAGGTTGAGGCCAAGTTTGCTACCAAGGATTCCAGTTTGGTGGGGGCTGAAGATACATTGGATTGTTAAATCCCTGATTTTGTGGCCCCTGCCAAGGTCTTCTTGCAACAAAACAAAGAGGTTCTGCAAAATTTGGGACTGTTTCCTCTTGAAAGACAGCCTTAAGACCTGGGATTGAAGGACAACCCTTGGTCTCATGACTTTCTGAACAAATCATACAAGTTTCTACAATTTTTGCATCTAAAGGGCATTCCCTTAGAGCATGTTTCTTTCTGCATTTTGGACAAAAAATGGCTAAAGCATCAGCCTCTGTTTTCTGCTTGTTTTGAATTTTAAGGGTGTCTAGTTGCTCACTAAGGCTCCCTAGAATGTCAGTTTTAAACTCATCAAGCATATTGCCAATTTCTGCCCTGCTTACAAATCTAGTTGCAGATTTGTTTGCTCTAATAAGAGAAGGATCTCTCGGTCCTTTCCCTATTTTAGATTTCCCTCTTGAGAGATGAACACACAGTTCTTCTATATCACTCAATGGAAGTTGAGAGATATCTCCCTTCCCCATCATGTTAAGGATATCTATCCACTCATCTCTAATAGCCTTTAACAAAGGAGCTTTCAAGGTTTCTTCATCTAAATTGTTCATCTTTGTTCTTTTCAAATTATAGTTAAATCTCTCAATCAAATCTTCTAATTTTTCATCCTCTCTTTGCATCATTTTGAACATCTCATCTTTATGATTGGTAGGCATGCAATAATCCAAGTATCTATCCAAAAATTCCTTTTTCATGTCATTCCATGTTCTAATGGATTGAGTGACTAACCCCATGAACCATTTCAAAGCAGCCCCTTTCAATGTGGAAGGAAACAATTTAAGTTTTTGAGAGTCTTCTAGATAGTCATAAGTTCTGCACAAGACTTCAAACTCAAACAAAAATGTTTCAGGGTCCTCACTTCTCAATCCATAAAAGTTTGGGAGGACAGATAGTGAGATATTTTTCATTGTGGTATGTGTTTCTTCGTCCACTATAGGGAATCCAAAAGAGTTATCTACTTCCCTATTTCCTCTACCTCCTCCATTATCTCCTCTATCTCTCCCTCTACCCCCTCCTCCAAACAGTGAAAACTCTCCATCTTGTTCTTCCTCTACCATTATAGTTTCTTCAGAGTCAGTATAGGGTTCAACCTACAAGATTATTCCCTCCTCCACTGGTTCTTCTATTAATGGATTATGGGAGAGAGTTTCTACTTCTTCTTCCTCACCAGGTATTCCTAATTCTTCAACTATAATAGGCTCTCCTTTGGAGGTGAAAAAGGTTATCCCTGTTGTTGGAGATTCAAAATTTTCTCTCCTAAGACTGTCTTGATAGATGGAGTAGGATATTCTTCTGATTGAGTTTCTGCCCCTTGAATTCCAAGAATCCTATGGCTAGGAGTATGAGTCTGGGATGGAGGTGTGTCTTTTCTTACTCTTGGTGGAGTAGGTGGAGTTGTGGGAATTGAACTTCTGCCCCTAGCTATAAATCTACCCCTAGAGTCTCTTTCTCTATGCATATCATTGTTTTGTTTTGTTTTTTTTTAATGTAAGAGATAAGGCTACCTAGTTACGCTTCCCCGGAAACGGCGCCAAAATGTTTGGTCAATTTAGTGTCCTAAATTGGTCTACATAAAGTATCAATCAGGGTATCGTAAACTGATGAAGTGTAGTGCATTATTTGTGCTAGATGGCCCTTCTTGCTTCGTTTTTTTTGTGTTTTATGTTGTTTTGGGGTTTTTGGTCCTTTAATCCCTAATGATTTATCATCTAACAAAAATCTTAAATCTAACTTTTGTAAAGACTGCTAAGAACCTAAAGAAGTGAGAATTAAAAGAGCTTAAGTAAGATCTGGAAGCAAAGTTTAATCAAGAAATGAAAATAGAGTTTCTATTTCTGCTCTTATCATTATTTCCAAATCATGAACTAAAAACTAAAAAAAAAGTAAAATTGCAACTATTGTTAATTCATTACAGGAACAAAACCAAATGAGATACTTAAAACTAAAAGTGAAATTGCAACTAATGTCTAATCCATTATAGAAACAAAACTAAATAAAATACTAAGGCTGAAAATGAAATTGCAACTAATCTACTATGGAAACAAAACTAAATGAAGTGCTTAGTTACTCTGCCTCTCAATTTTGGGAGAAAATCCTCCCTGTGATGACATTTTGAGGAATTATGTACTTCATTATTCTAAGAGAAGGTAAATGCAAAAGAAAAGACTCATTGCATGAATGAAGTATTCAACCACTTAGTTTAAGATGAGTTATCAACTAGAAGGGCTCTTTAGAAAACATTCATCTACACCATGAGTCAATAAACTAGTAACAAAATGGCAAGAACTGTAATGGCACTAATCAATCTAATTGAAAACTTAAAGACTAGTGAAACAGTAAATAAAACAAACTACATTACACTACTGAATTTCAACTTCTAACTACTGACAAAAACTAAAAAGAAATTAAGCAAAAAGAAGCTATTGTAGGTTTTAACCCTGTACAGAAATTACCTGCATACGAATTCTAAAACACAGAAAAATAAACAATGCGAGAGCATAACACATAAAACACATATACACAGAGATTTTCCCACTTGATCCCAAAACTGGGACTACCAGCTTGATTTTTCTTTATGTTCCTTTCAATGTTACAATACATATTTATACATGTCGAAGCATCCAATACCATGGACCGAAAAACATCGCGTCCAATACCATGGACTGAAAACTATTGCGTCCAAAAAACATGTGCGAAAATCATGCACAAAACCATAGGTGGGTCCGCCCAACCTAACATAGGGTCCAAAACCAAAATTTTCCAGGGCGCTGCCCCGAACCCCATAAAGTGAGGTTATGAGTGCCCTTCAAACCCCTTGTTAACTACGTGGAAAGAATATAACACAACCCAACATTCTCCCACTTGTTGTTTTCTTTCCACAGGGGGCCACAAGAGAGCTTAGTCATTTTCCCAGCCCTGAAATGCCCTTTGTCTCTCTACACCAAGAGAACTTCTCAGAGCTCACAGATTTTGTCAATGCATCTACAGTATTCTTCAAAGTGTCCACCTTTACCAGTAACACCTTTTTTTCTTCTATCATATCCCTCACAAAGTGATACTAAACATCAATGTGCTTTGTCTTTGAATGATATGTAGGGTTCTTTGCCAAGAAAATTGCACTTTAGCTGTCACAGTCTATCCTTATAGCTTCCTGTACTAACCCCATACTTGAACATAATCTCTGCAACCAAACTGCTTCCTTGCTTGCATGAGTGGCTGCCATGTATTCTCCCTCTATAGTTGATAGTGCCACTACATATTGTTTCTTACTCATCCAACTGACTGCACCTCCAAATAGGTTAAACACATACCCACTTGTAGATCTTCTCTGATCTAGATCTCTAGCCCAGTCTGCATCAACAAAGCCATGAATATCCAACACTCTGTCCAATCCTAGTCTTCCTTGGTAGCATAAACCATAATCACTAGTGTCACGCAAATACCTGAAAATCTGCTTCACTGCTGTCCAATGCTCCTTTCCTGGTTTTGACATAAACCTGCTTAATACTCCCACTGCATGTGCAATGTCTGGTCTAGTACAGACCATTGCATACATCAGGCTACCAACTGCACTTGCATATGGAACCCGGGACATGTCCTCTTCCTCTTCTTGTGTCTTGGGACACCGTTCAGCAGATAACCTCACACCTACTGGAATAGGAACCTTCACCAGTTTACTATCCTGCATATTAAACCTCTGCAGTATTGTCTCGACATACTTCCTCTAGTTTAACCAGAGCTTCCTCTTTGCCCGATCTCTTTTAATTTCCATGCCCAAAATATAGTTTGCAGCACCAAGATCTTTCATGTCAAATTTGGAGGACAATTGGATCTTCAAATCCTAGATAACTTCTTTGTCATTTCCAACCAGCAACATATCATCCACATACAAGCCTAGATAAATAACACGGTCACCAATTAATTTAAAATACACACAATGATCTGCTTTGCTTCTGGTGAAGCTAAGTCCCCGTATAAATGTATCAAATTTTTGATACCACATCCTTGGTAACTGTTTTAACCCATACAGGGACTTCTTTAACTTGCATACCAGTTATTTCTTACCCTTCACCACAAAGCCTTGAGGTTGCTTCATGTAGATCTCCTCTTCCAGATCCCCATGAAGAAATGATGTCTTCACATCCATCTGTTCCACCTCAAAATCAAAAGCAACAACAACAGATAAAAGTAATCTAATAGAAGCCACCTTAGCAACAGGAGAAAAAATATCACCAAAATCAATTCCCGGCACCTGGGAATAACCTTTTGCTACCAACCGAGCTTTGTATTTCTCCACTTTTCCTTCTGCATTTGTCTTCTTTTTGAACACCCATTTGCTGCCAATGGGTTTCCTTCCAGCTGGCAACTCCACTAGATCCCAAGTCTCATTTTTGTGCAAAGATGCCATTTCATCAACCATGGCCTCTTTCCAGAGTTTTCCATCCTCTGAATCCACTGCTTCCTTCACAGTTCTGGGATCATCATCAGTAACAGACAAAGCAAAATTTGAACAAAAAGCAGATGGACTATACCTTTCTGGTTGCCTTCTTTCTCGAACTGATCTTCTCAAAGCCGGAGTTTGTGGCTCTTCATCTTTTGATTTCTCCTCTGCTGTAGAGTTTGGTTCTTCCTCCTTTAGCTCAAACTCTATCTTCTCAGGTTCCTTTGGTTGGACTTCATGTTTAATAACATCTTTCACCTCTCTGAACACCACATCTCGGCTGTACACAACCTTCCTTGTTACTGGTTTCCAAAGCTTATAACCCTTTAAACCATCCTTATACCCAATAAAGATGCACTTTTCAGATTTACTATCCAACTTGGTTCTTTTATCCTTTGGAACATGTACACATGCATCACATCCAAATACCCTTAGATGTGAAAGAGATGGTTTCTTACCAGTCCATACCTCTTGTGGAGTCTTATCCTCCGACACTGATGAAGGTGACATGTTGACCAGGTGACATGCAGTATCCACTGCCTCTGCCCAGAATTCTTGTCCTAACCTGGCACCACTGAGCATGATTCTTATTCATTCTTTCTGCAACTCCATTTTGCTGAGGTGTATATGGAGTAGTCTTCTGTCGTGCTATACCATACTTCTTACAGAATTCTTCCAATTCCTTACTACAAAACTCTCCACCATTATCTGTCCTCAGCACCTTTATCTTCTTCTCTGTCTGGTTTTCCACCAGAGCCTTGAATTCTTTAAACCTGTCAAAGACTTCAGATTTCTTCTTAAGGAAATATATCCATGTATTCCTTGAGAAGTCATCTATAAATGATACATAGTACACAGACTTACCCAGTGATGGAACCTTCACAGATCCAAACACATCACTATGCACAAGCTCTAAGATATGTTTCGTCCTCTTACCACCAAAGGGGAAACTCACTTGATTTTGCTTCCCATATACAAAATTTTCACAGAAATCAAAATCCAGAGAGCTATTACTCATACCTTCTACCATACCTTTACCATGAAGTATTCGAAGGCCCTTCTCTCCAATATGTCCAAGTCTTTGATGCCACAACATGGTCTTTTCTCCAGAGACCACTAGATTTTCTGCTCCACTTTCAAGAACCACAGAACTGTTGCACCCATCAACAATAGTGCTACCTTGCAGCTTATACAGAGTTCCAGTCCGAACTCCCCGCATCAATACCAGTGCTCCCTAAACCATCTTGCAGGTATCCTTCTCGAACACTGTTTTTACACCTGCATCATCCAACTTGCTTACAGAAATCAGATTTTTGGCCAATGCAGGAATATGCAAAACACTCGGAAGTGTTCTAACCCTTCCACCTTGCAACTTCAACTTTACTTTTCTGTGACCAATGATTCTAGCCTTCCTATCATCCCCTAAGAAGACATCACCACCATCGTATTTCTCGTACTCGCAAAACCACTCTCTGTGGGGAGTGAAGTGAAAGGATGCACTTGAGTCAATCAACCATGCCTATGATCTACATGTGTACTTGAAGAAGCCAAGTACACATCTCCACCTTCATCTGAGGTGGTTTTCGCCTCTACAGAAGGAGCATCATCATATCCCTTTCCTTTATCAGGAGCTTTATATTTACAGTCCCTTTTGAAGTGTCCTTCCTTTTCGCATTTCCAGCACACCACCTTTACAAGTTTTCCTGGAGATTTAGATCTCCCACTCGATGACTTATTTTTGTTTATTTTTTGGGATCGTCCTCGTACATACAAGGCATAACCATTCTCGCTATCCATATTTTTCCGTCTCATCTCCTTCGTCAGCAAGGATGAGACTATTTCATCAAAATGCAAGGCAGTTGCATTGCTACCTATTGTAATAACTAGACTATCCCACGAATCTGGTAGAGAACACAACAAACTGATGCACTTATCTTCATCTGAAATTTTAATATCAACAGATGCTAACTGACTTACCACAATATTAAATGCATTCAGATGCTCGGTCACCGAGTCTCCATCTTTCATCCTCAGGTTATACAGCTTTTTCCGCAGGAACAGTTTATTCACTAGAGACTTAGATTGGCACAAAGCCCCTAACTTGTCCCACAAAGCCTTTGCCATAGCTTCCCCTGATACATTCAGCAATACTGAATCTAAGACACACAATCGTATTGTGCTCTTTGCCTTCCGATCCAACTTCTTCCATTCTTCATCGGTCACTCCCATTGGTTTAGTACCTGGATCTATCACGATCCACTGATCTTTATCCACCAACAGATCCTCCATCTTGAGTTTCCACAACTCAAAACTCAGACCATTAAATTTCTCGATCTCTATCTTTCCACTGCTCACCATCTTCTTTCACCACCAGAATCGATCTCGCAGATCTCCCATTGAACAGGGTCTACCAGAGGCCCGAGCGAAACCCCTCAGCAACAAAGGCGTCCCCTTGAAGCCAAAACAGCTCTGATACCAAATGTAGGTTTTAACCCTATACAAAAATCACCTGCATACGAATTCTAAAACACAGAAAAATAAACAATGCGGGATCATAACACATAAAACACATATACACAGAGATTTTCCCAATGGATCCCAAAACCGAGACTACCAGCTTGATTTTTCGTTATGTTCATTTCAATGTTACAATACATATTTATACATGCCGAAGCATCCAATACCATGGACCGAAAACCATCGCGTCCAAAAACATGTGCGAAAATCATGCACAAAACCATAGGTGGGTCCACCCAACCTAACATAGGGTCCAAAACCAAAATTTTCCGGGGCGCTGCCCCGAACCCCATAAACTAGGGTTACGGGTGCCCTTCAAACCCCCTGTTAACTACGTTGAAAGAATATAACACAACCCAATAGCTATTATGTACTGAAAGAAGCTATTCTATATTAGTAACAAAATGACAAAGATTGCATTATAAACAAGGTTAGTATGAAAAATGGTTATGAACACTGTGGAAGAAATGATGAATTAACAGTTAACTAGAAAAGATAAAACAAAATGAAATAAAACCTCAGTCAGCGCAGGGGCCCTCTACAACTGATCAGGTTATGCGTACTTGATCAAACTCCAAGAAACTCCTTCACATATCCATAAAACTTGCAGTCTTCATATTAAAAAAAACACAGGAAATGAGTTTTCAAAATTACAGAGCAATAGTCTAAGCTTAATACATGAGGAAATTCGAACTCCTTCTGAGTTCTTTAGGTATTTATAAGAAAATTATGCAACTATTTGTGGAGAAAAATAAGCTACAACCAATAACACGTAGTAGATAGGCACACAGAATTTTCTTCCTCGGCTGCTGGAGACATAAATCTAAGATAATGGCTATTGGATTCGGTTGCACAGATGGATGTTGGAGTTTGTTGTTTCAGGGAGTTTTTTTGGATAACGCTTCCCACTACTGTGAAACGTGTTGATTATCCATGAAACGGAGTCCTGTTGCCTTCGGTCTCTACGTTTGACTTCTCCATTGACCAAAGTCTTGTACCATCTTCCTTGTCGACCTGGGCTAGGTGAATAGGACACGATCCATGTCATGATGATTTCCAGGCTGCCCATGTAGTTATTTTATCCTTCTGACACCTGGAACCTGTTAAAGCATGGAAGTAGCTGCGGAATAGCCGATTAGCTGCAGAATAGGCTGCGTTCCGTAGCTAAAAGACAAAAACTTATTCAAACAGCAAAACATAAAAGCATAACATGTAAATCACTAAATGTCTTCCTTAAGGCAATATATATTGGTCATTGATTATAGGAATGCATTTTCTTCATGGAAAAACAAAGAAAAGGAATGAGAGGAGTTGTTAAGGAAAGGGAAGTTTTGAGGCTCAACAAGTTCATGCAAGGAAAATGAAAGGAAAGCAACATGCATCAAAAACTAATGCTAAGGACGAGGATAAGAATCCATCCCAGAAGAAGACAAAGGAATCTAAGATTGCAGATGGATTTTAGTGACTTTTGTAAGGAGGAAAGGATCAAGAGGGAGTTGAAAAAGTCTTACAACCCTTAGTAGTTTCTTTCTTAATCAAAAGATAAGTACTTCATATCTTTATCCCTTGATTACTATTATTATTTTCATTCCTTGGTTAGCCTCTTATCTTTGTATTTTTTTCTTGGTTATAATTGCTTCTTCCATGGCCTCCTGAATGAGGTTTGTAGGTACATCAGGAAGACTGCCAAGGCAATGATTTTGACAACAAATGGAAACATTGAGAATAACAAAGAAAAGCTTGTGGCAAGAGGGTTCTCCTAGTAAGAGGGAGTACACGGATATTTTTTACTCCAGTCTCCAATGGATAGGTTCTTGTATGACCTAAGGGCTTGAGCACAAACTCAACAATAGTGATTGGTGTTTGAGGGGAAGAAATTGTACAACATCCAAGACTATGCTGGATGATTAGAAGAGCTTCTAGTACCAAGGGAGCATATAATTAGGTAGAATGGAAGGAGCAACCTTCCAAGAGGATGACATGGGTTGAGATTGTCAAGATGCTCAGAGAAGGTCTCTAGGAGAAGTATGCCTTCTTTAAGGAGCAACAATAGTAGAAGTACTTGCTTACATGATAGAGGAAGCAACAATAGAAGAAGGACTTGCTTACGTGACAATGGGTGCAATAGTGCCAGGAGGATTTGCTTCCATGACAAAGGGAGAAGCTAGGAATACCACAGGAAGGCTTGCTTCAATGTCAGAGGGAGTTGGCCTCGAAGATTGAAATGAAGGATTCTGGCTAGATACACTATTTCTTGGGATTGTAGATTCAGATTTGGTGGATGTTACGATGTACAGGAAATTGATTAGATCCTTGATGTACCTAGTTAACACCAAGCCTGATATTTCCTTTGTAGTCAACACCTTGAGCCAATATATGGTTGATCCGAGGTAGATACGTTGGGTTGCAACAAAGCATGGTTGAGGTATGTGTGTGGTACAACATATATGGTTTGAGGTATGTCTTAGGTGGTGAAGCGAAGTTGCAGTATATACAGATTTAGATTGGGTTGAGAATGCAGAGGATAGAAAGAGCATCTCAGGGTGTTTCTTTAGCTTAGGATCATCTGTGATATCTTGGTTTAGCAGGAAGCGACTTTTTTCGAACTCAATATAGTAGGAGTGGAGAATATTGCAACATGTGTTGCAAGTTGTGAAGTAGTGTGACTTCAGAAGCTTCTTGCTGGACTCCTTAATCAAGGCACTTCATCTGAGACATGATGTAGAGAAGAGTAATGGAGCTCCAATACATATACATAGATGAATAGATTGCAGACATTCTCACCAAGCTTTTTTCTAGAGTGAAGTTTGTATACTTTAGATACAAGCTTAGCGTGATGCAAAATGTCTCCCTCGTTTAGAGGGAGGGTTGATGTCTTTGCAGGATTAGGGCATACCATCTCCTAAATCCATAAAGGACTTTGGATGGGTCATAAATGACTTTGACCAAGGGAGATGGACACATTCACCTAAGAAGCCAGAAGGAATTGGTTGGCTCATAAATGACTTTAACCAGAGGTGAATGACCTACGAAAATTACAAGATTGGACATATCTTCTCCTAAGAAGCCATAAGGACTTGGCTTGGTCATACAGTGATTTGACCAGAGGAGATAGATGTAATTCACTTGAGAAGCCATAAAGGATTTTGGCTAAAGGTGAATGGTCCAAGGGAAGATTCTCTCCTAAGAAGCCAGAAGTGTTTGGCTGGGCTATAAAGGACTTTAACCAAAGGAGATTGATACATTTATCTAAGGAGCCATAAACAAATTTGGCTAGATGTAAAATACTCTAGATAGTCACATTTCATACTCTAAGAATGGAGTGATCTATAGATATGCATGTGAAGAGCTACATTGCCCACTCCAGGATGGAGTTATCTATAGACATGCATCAACTTACCAACCTCATGAACTTTTCTTATGAAGGAGAAATTTTAGCTAAGGGGAAATATGTTGTAGCTAAGGAGAATACCTCCCTCGATAAGAGGGAGTGTTGATTTTTTATGTCGCATCGGGAGCTATTCTTGCATGCTAAGAGGCCTCCTAAGTCGACCTAGGAAAATTATGGAGATAAAAAATTAAAATTCTATTTTCTGGCCATCATGTAGGCTCAAAATAGTCAAGTCGTTCCCACCATGAAAGGGTGTGACCCTTGGTCAAAATTCATCCATTTTGATAAGTATATATACACAATGTGACACCTCCACTTTGACTAATTCAAATCATCACGTATTCTCTTCTATTTCCAACCACATGTGTGAAGTCAAAGGAAAATATTCTTACACCTTTGGCTGAGCTAGTTCTTGATTGTTTGACCACGAGTTTAACTGTAGGGGTTGATAACAGGTCCAAGTTAACCACAGGTCTAAAGTTAACCATTGGAGATGAGTTTACTAAGTTGAGATTTGACCAAAATTGACTATTTGGGTTGTTCGTGTAGAAATTCTCACTGTAGATTAAACTGATTATGCAATGTACTAAAGCAAAATACTTAATCTACTTCTACAATCAAACTTGTGGAAGCTTAATCGATTTTGAGCAAGATCAAACAGAACACATATAACAGAGAAGAAGATTCAATCACACATGAAACACAAAAGAATACTTTGGGGAAAACCTCAGCTAAAAACCCCACTATTTGTATTATCATACAAGTGGAAATATCTCAGGATTACACAACGATTTAGCTCACAAGCTATCCAGTTCTTAGTACAATCCCTCACTACTGCTCATAGATAGAATAGACAACACATATGCCTTCCTTCAGTCCTCCAAGCCTCTTATTTCCTTGCGCGGTTTCTCCTGGGTCCTCCAACTGCCACCTATGTGATTCTCACCTCACACACTGCTCTGACCTCTATAGTGACAACGCAATCCTGAAGGAATGAATTCCTTCTACATGGATGAGTTTCCTTTATAGGAAAATTCCTCCAACTGATAGTACAATGTCCCTATCTTTAATCTCAACTGGGTCTTTCTCTGAACTGACATGCATGAGATATTTATGAGAGAATATTCAGTTATCTGGAGTACACTAGTTTGATGCATGCATGCATTAACTCACTAAACTCACAATTAGTTCCTCCAACTGTTTGGAACTAATTTAACTGGACTTAACTCAGTTAACTGAGCTAACTAATTACAACTCAAATTCAACTCATCCTTATCTCCTTAATTAAGGGATAACTTCCTCAATCAAAGGGATAACTATTGCATGTCTTCGCAAAGACTTCATGTTTGATTTTCACCAACTAATTAACTCAAGATGAATTAATTAATTATTTCTCAAACAACTAGTGAGACTAAATTCGAATTTTAATTCTCAATTTTCATTCAAGGACAAATCAAAATTGGAATATATCTCGAAATGCTATTTATAGCAATGTTATTTTTAGCATTTCTATTTTTTTTCTATTTTCAACAGAGTTGGAGTATATCCTAAAATGCTATTTATAGCAATGCTATTTTTAGCATTTCTTGTTGCTATTTTCAGCAGTCCCTCTCAACAAGAAAGGGATTATCTGTCACCCCAAGCCTGTCTCTGTGGAACTCGAATTTACACTTTGATAATGCCTTAGTCAAAATGTCAGCATCTTGCTCCTCAGTCGAAACCTACCGCAACAACATGATCCTCCTCGCCACACAGTCTCTAAGATGATGATACCGAATGCCTATGTGCTTGGATCTATCATGAAATACTGGATTCTCAAAGAGTTTGATACAACTCTGATTATCACAATAGATCATAGTTGGACCCATCCTCTGATCAAACAAACCAACTAGAATTTTCCGCATCCAAATGGCCTCGCATGCTGCCTGACTTGTAGCCATGTATTCAGCCTTTGCTGAGCTAAGTGCAACTAACCTCTGTTTCCTGTTGTACCAAGAAACTGCAGTTGAACCAAGGTTGAAAATTCCTCCTGATGTGCTCTTTCGATCTGATGGACTCCCTGCCCAATCTGCATCTGTGAAGCCCTGTAGCTTCACTCCCTTTGACTGTCTGTACCATAATCCAAACTGAGATGTGCCTCTGAGGTATCTCAAAACATGCTTCGCTGCCTTCCAAAACAGCTTGGTAGGCTGAACCATAGCTTGACTCAACTGGTTCACCGCAAAGCACAAATCTGGTCGTGTGTTCACTAAGTACATCAGTGAACCCACAAGTTGCCGATACACAGTAGCCTCTACTACCTCACCTGAAGTAGCATCCTCCTTCCTCCAGTTACCTGCTACAAGAGTCTGCATGGGTTTGCACTTCTCCATCTGGAATCTCCTGAGTATCTCATTGGCATACTTGCCTTGAGACACAAACACTTCCCCATCCTTCTGCCACACTTCCATCCCTAGAAATTAGTGCATGAGACCCATGTCTTTCATCTCGAACTCTCTTGCAAGGTCCTCCTTGCAAGATATGATCAATTGATCATCACCTATCAATATCAGATCATCAACATAAAGAATAATGATCAACTGCTTACCTTCCACCATGATGTGGTACAAGTTCGCATCTGCTTCACTCTTTTTGAAGCCCAACCCGGTGAAGTAGTTGTCGATCCTGGTGTACCAAGCACGAGGTGCTTGCTTCAACCCGTACAAAGCTCTCTTGAGTTGACACACATGCGACTCACGATCGAAGGTCTCAAATCCTTCCGGCTACTCTATGTACACCTCTTCCTCATCCTTGCCATTGAGGAATGCAGTCTTCACATCCATCTGATGGATCTTCCAACCCATCTATGCTGATAATGCCAACATCGATATGATAGATGAGTACCTTGCTATAGGAGCAAAAGTCTCATCATAGTCGATCCCCTCGACCTGTGAGAAACCACGGGCAACAAACCTTGCCTTATGTTTCTCCACACTGCCATCAACAGCATGCTTTACCTTGTAAAGCCAACGGGAACTCACGACTGACTTGTTCTCCAGTCTTGGAACAACATCCCAAACACTGTTCCGAACTATGGAGTCATACTCCTCCATCATAGCATCAACCCAAACTGGTTGCTGCACTGCTTCCTCAAAGGAAGATGGTTCAGTCTCTACACATTCCCCAACAAGGGCCATGTAACCAGTATACCGCTCTGGTGACCTCCTCTGTCTGCGCTGAGAAGATGGCTCTCCCACATTCTCTCTCGCATCCGTCAACAATTTGTTAGCCTCCATTGTGTGTTTCCTCCCATCTCTGGAAGACTCTGCATGAGTGGATGTCTCCACTCCTAGAACCTCTGCATGCGGCTGCTCTGCATCAGTCTAAGGCTCCTCCTCCTTAGGAACCAAAAGTTCCTCCTTTGCATGCCTCTTGAGCTCCCTCTCAAGGGAAACTCGCATGGCCTTCAACTCATCAAACTTAAGATCTTTGCGAACCACTGTCCTCTGACTGGTAGGCAAATACACCTGATAGTTGTGGGGAGTATCAATGTACCCCACAAGTATCCCCAACTCTGTTGTCGGCTCTAGCTTCTTCCGGGCATCCTTGGTCACATGGCAAAAAATTGATGAGCCAAAGATCCTGAAGTGACTCACATCTAGTCTCTTCCCGGAGAAAGCTTCCTCTGGTGTCTTCATCCCAAGTATGCGATGCGGGCTTCTATTCTGCAAGTAAACCACTGTGTTGCATGCCTCAGCCCACAAATGAAGTGGTAGGCCTTGGTCATGCAGCATCGCCCGAGCTACTCCCACAATCGTTCTGTTCTTCCTTTCGGCCACCCCATTCTGTTGTGGGTTATGGGGTGTCGTCAACTCCCGTTTAATTCCTTCTGCAGCACAGAAGTCCTTAAACTCTTGAGAGACATACTCTCCACCATTGTCGCTTCGCAAGGCCCTGATCTTCTTTCCTGATTCTTTCTCAACCAAGGATTTGAGAAGGTTTGATCCTTCTTCTACATGAAATAGATCCAGCATCTACGAGAAAAATCATCAATGAAAATAACATAGTACCTTTGTTTAGCGGTGGAGGCTGTCGAGAATGGTCCACACACATCTGTATGAACTCGCTCCAAGATTGCTTCAGCTTGATTGTCTCGATCCTGAAAGGAAGATTTAGCATACTTACCTAAGGTACAACCTTTGCTTGTGTCCACTTGCTCAAGTTTACCTTTGGGAAGTCCGCTAGAAATCTGTTGCATTATCTTCAAGGCCCCATGATGCAAGTGGCCTAACCTTCTATGCCATAACTCGCCAATATCTTGGCTTTGCACCAATTTTGCTTTGGAACTCAATGCAGCACAGTCATCTACTTCCAGCTTGTAGAGATTCTTCACTCGAATCCCAATCCTCTTGGTGTGACCCCTGGCTATCTGTCTCAGGAACGCCTTTCCTTCACTGAAGATAACATCATAGCCTTTGTCCTCCAACATCGCAACCGATACCAAGTTCTTTTTAGTCCATGATCCCTCTGAAACACAACCGTACCTTCACCTGAAACACGGTACTTTCCATCATCGCCCATCTCTATGCGCATCTGGAGGTCCTTCTCCTCCAAGGTATTGAATAAACTTTTATCACCGGTCATGTGGAATGAGGCTCCATTGTCAATATACCAAACACAACCCATCATCGATGACACCATGCATGCGAAGAGGGTAAAGTCCATTTCGAACTGAGAGGCTAATGCCTCACCTTCCGATCCTTTCGAGGATCCCTTCTTGGACTTCTTCGATGGGAAATTAGTTGCATAATGTCCCATCTTGTGAATTCGGTTTGCACCTGCAACCCCGAACTTCAAACTTTGAATTCTTCTCAGTAAACTGTTCACAGCTATGATAACCTTTGCTCCGATACCATGTAGAACCTTTTCTACAAAACCTCGCTCTGATGCCATGTAGAAATTCTCACTGTAGATTAAACTGATTATGTAATGTACTAAAGCAAAATACTTAATCTACTTCTACAGTCAAACTTGCGGAAGTTTAATCGATTTTGAGCAAGATTAAACAGAACACATATAACAGAGAAGAAGATTCAATCACACATGAAACACACAAGAATACTCTGGGGAAAGCCTCAGCTATAAACCCCGCTATCTGTATTGTCATACAAGTGGAAATATCTTAGGATTACACAAAGCTTTAGCTCACAAGCTATCCAGTTGTCAGTACAATCCCTCACTACTACTCATAGACAGAATAGACAACACATATGCCTTCATTCAGTCCTCCAAGCCTCCTAGTTCCTTGCACAGTTTCTCCTGGGTCCTCCAGCTACCACCTGTGTGATTCTCACTTCACACACTACTCTGACCCCTATAGTAACTACGCAACCCTGAAGGAATGAATTCCTTCTGCATGGATGAGTTTCCTTTAAGGAAAATTCCTCCAACTGATAGTACAATGTCCCTATCTTTAATCTCAACTGGGCCTTTCTCTGAACTAACATGAATGAGATATTTATGAGAGAATATTTAGTTATATGGAGTACACTAGTTTGATGCATGCATGCATTAACTGACTGAACCCATAATTAGTTCCTCCAACTGTTTGGAACTAATTTAACTAGACTTAACTCAATTATCTGAGCTAACTAATTATAACTCAAATACAACTCATCCTTATCTCCTTAATTAAGGGATAACTTCCTCAATCAAAGGGATAACTATTGCATGTCTTCACAAAGACTTCATGTTTGATTTTCACCAACTAATTAATTCAAAATGAATTAATTAATTATTTTTCAAACTGCTAGTGAGACTAAATTCGAATTTTAATTCTCAATTTTGATTCAAGGACAAATCAAAATTGGATATATCTTGAAATGCTATTTATAGCAATGCTATTTTTAGCATTTCTATTTTTTGCTATTTTCAATAGAGTTGGAGTATATCCTAAAATCCTATTTATAGCAATACTATTTTTAGCATTTCTTGTTGTTGTTTTCAACAATTTTACCAACTTTGACTCGCTGGTAGTTTGACCAGGTTTAACTAGTGTTTAGACATGGATTTTGGTACATATTTCTAGACATTTTTTTTGGAATTTTAAACCTTGCCAAAGAATAATTTCTCTTAGAAGAAAAGTTGTTGGGTTTTCTCCCAAGTTTGGGCTTCCCAAGGTAATTGTGTTGTTTGAATTGTGCATGGTTGTCTCTTTATGATCGTACTATCTTCGTTGCATTACTACTAAGATTTTATGTGTATAATTGCTCAATGATATCAATGGTATGAGATAAATTAATTGAAGATCATTAGGTAGTAATTCTCATATCAAAAGATTATTTTCTGTTGTGTTTCTTTGTAGAAAATTCAACAATTCCACAAGACATGAATTAAAGGGAGCTTAGAGTCTCAAGGGGGGGTAAAGTAAAAATTCATATTTTATTTCTTAGCCCAAATCATTTATCTTATTTGATCCTAAGTCCTTTATCTCATATTATCTTTTATTATCTAGGAGTACACTGCCAAGTGAAGTGTATAGGCTTCCTTGGAGGATAAATAGTGAATTAGGTGTATGCAAATATAATCCTTGACATTTAGTCGTTGTAGGGGATTTTTTCCATTCATTCATCCATAACATCGTGGGGACAACCTATGTTGCTAGAACTATAATAGAATGTGAAATTATTGTTATTAGAATTATGTGGAAATTGTGCCCACATGCATGAGAGATTATTGCCATTGAGGAAACTCCATTGCAACTGAGAATTCTTGGAGTCCCCAGTAGAGAGATATCTTTTTTGAATTTTCTTGAAGCATAGGAGGGAAGTGGGATTTCATGATAGAGAATGAGATCAAATTCCTTGGGTTGTGCAAGTTGAAGGGGAAAGAGAGCTCATATATTATAATTGGTGTGATAATTTAGAATTTGTGAATTTTGGGGGGAATTGGGCTATGTGAGAGGAATAAAGCTAGCCATAGGCCAATTCGTCCTTTTGGTCTCTGGCCTCAGCTTGGGGTGGCCTTATTATAGAAAGTTTATGGGAAACAAAGAGCATATGGTTGGGTGGAATATCCTTTATTTACAGCTAGTTAGTGAATTATTCCCATAAAGATAAGTGTTTATGACCTATTTCTAATTGTGTTGATTTTAATGATGTTTATGTCGTTCATTATTTATTGTTCTATTTACATGGATAGAATTTCATCTGTAAGAACAAATGAAAAATTATATTTGCATAAGCCTTCTTATCATGTTGAATGCATTAATTCATTAAAATCATGATAAACATGATTATGGTATTAGAGCAAGAAGTTAGGTGAAAAAATTATGTTTCCAAGTGGTATCTCATATCCTTAATCATGGGTAGGGGGTATTGGGTACATTACACTTTGTTAGCTAGAAAGAGTCACTTCATGTTGGTTGATGTAGCTCGAACATGTGTTCTAGACTTAGGTAGTGTCAGTGAGGCTAGGAACACGAGTAGAAAATAACTTCAATCTCAAGTTGTTCTTTTGAATGTAAATGTCTTAATTTAATTAATTAATAATTTTTAATTATGTTCCTAAGTTTTAACTTAGGGAAATAGGTTAATTAATTAGTAATAATTGAGACATGGTCGATTTCCCTCTAGAGACTTTTAGTAAAGCTTTTGAGTGATCTTAGCCATCGATTAGATAATTTTAGATCTAGATCTTGACCATTGATTTCTCAACAAGAGACAATAAAGGAAATTAATGAATAGCCTTGGAGATCAATTCATTGCAGTGAAGAGGGTGCAATGACACTGTGGGGTGTGACACCAATGGGGGTTTCAACAGCAGTTGAAGCAATAAATATTTCCAGAGTTTTCTTTCATTGGTATTCTAAGTTCTTCCAGTTTCCAAGATTTGGAGGAGGAATTCTCCCAAAGTTATTATGCATATAGAAAGGTTGATGTTGCCAAGAGAGGTCGTATGAGATTGCTAGGAGAGGCCATATGAGTTGCCAGTTTAGCAGGTCAAGATTTCCAATTGTAAAGCGTATTGTAGGAAATCAGTATGATTGCAGGAAAAGGCAAATTGCGAGAATTCGTAGTAGATTACAAGAATAGCAGTGCGAATTGTAAGGGTGGTCATGTTAGGTTGCAAAGGGAGGCCATAAGCCTTCTAGTGGTCAGATTGACCTGTGGATGTGAAGAAATATTTACCGAAGCTTTGCTTTGGTTTGGCAAGTAGTTGTAACATTTATCAATTACAGAATTTGCTAAAGATTAATAATAAAACCCTTAGATATGAAGAATTGATTTTCTCCTAAGGGCTTTTTTAGGGATGTTTTGTCCAAAAATGTTGTATCCATCGTGTGATTGGTTTTCAATCAGAGTTTCTGCAGTTTATTTAATTGGTGAAGTTTGCAGTTGTGTTTTATTCATTATTTGTAGTAGAAAATTTGCTAGGAAAAATAACCAATTTAAAGATAGGAGAATAATAACCTGTTTAATTGCAAATATAATTTTTCACATGGTATGAAAGCGGATTTGAAGCACATAGATTTACTGAAGTAAATCAACACAGGGGTTTGGAAGAGGAAGTCATGGGTTTAATCCCCAAATTGATTTATAAAATTACTTGGAGGAATTTTACTAATGTTACTTTATGCAAGGAGGCCATATTAACTAGTGTGAATTGTCAGTTTACTAGTGTGTGTTGTGAGAGATATAGTTTTGTTTGCAAGTTGTAAGATCGATTTTCTAGAGGCAGTGCGAGTGGGATTCTCTAGTTGTTGGAGGCAGAGAGATTCATTAGAGTGATTTCCTAGAGGCAATGTGAGTTTTTGGGAGGGCCAGTGCATATTTCTTCTGGGCAGTGTGAGTTCACAAAGGAAATGTGAGTTTCCCAGTAGAAACTGGGATCACTTGTAGAGGGAGATCGTGAGATTTTCTCATTACTCTTTTTAGTTGGTAGAAAAGGTTATTCAAAGGATCCAAATCCAAGGAGGAAATAAGAAAGGCATGTCAAAGATCAAGTGTTATGGTCGTCATGAGTTTGGTCAATACTGCAACAATTGCTCGCACAAGAAGAAATGTGACAAGAAGCACAAGAATTAGTCAGCAACATTCGTAGATGAGCTTTCAAGTTGGATGGAGGATGAGTTTGTACTCATCGCTTGTAGTAGCAATACAAGACATTTGTGGCATAGTGGAATGGGCCATGTGGTACTCAATGAGACAAGGGTTCCAGATGTGAGCACAAAGCACAATGATGTCGAACATAGAACACCTTCCTCACTAAGAGAGGGTCTTGGTTGATGCAGCTCGGTCAAGTGTTCTAGCCTCAAGTGGTGTCAATGAGGCTAGGATCACAAGAGAAGATAATAAATCCAAGCCCAAATAATTATTTTGAATGTAACTGTCTTCATTAAATCAATTAATCAATTTTAATTATTTTCCTAAGTTATAACTTAGGGAAATAGATTAATTAATTAGTAATAATTGAGACATGGCCAGTTTTCCTCTAGAGACTTCTAATAAAGTTTATAAGTGATCTTAACCATTGATTAGATCATTTTAGATCTAGACCTTGGTAGTTGATTTCTCAACGAGAGATTATAAAGGAAATTGATGGGCATTCTTGGAGATCAATTCATTGAAGTGAAGAGGGTGTAGTGATAGCATGGATTGTGACACCGGTGGGGGTTTCAACAATAGTTGAAGCAATAAATATTTCTGGTGTTTTCTTTCATCAATATTCTTCAAGTTTCCGAGATATGGAGGAGGAATTCTCCCAAAGTTCTTTTGCAGACGGAGAGGTCGAGATTGCCAGGAGAGGCCATATGAGATTTCTAGGAGAGGTCGTACGAGTTGCCAACTTAGCAGATGGAAATTCCAGTTGCAGAGCGAATTACAAGAAATCGATGCGATTGCAAGAAAAGGCGGATTGCAGGAATTCACAATGGATTGCAGGAATAGCCGTGTGAATTGCATGAGAGGTTGTGTTAGGTTGCAGAGGGATGCCATAAGCCTTCTAGTCGTTAGATTGACCTGTGGAGGTGAAGAAACATTTTGCCGAAGCTTTGTTGTGGTTTGACAAGAAGTTGTAATATTTATCAATTGCAAGACTTGTTGAAGATTAATAATAAAACCCTTAAATTTGAAGAGCCACTTTTCTCTTTGGGGTTTTTCCACGGAAATTTGTCCAAAAATATTGTTTCCATTGTGTGATTGGTTTTCTATCAGAGTTTTGGTTGTTTATTTAATTGGTGAAATTTGTAGTTGTGTTTTATTCATTATTTGCAGTAAATAATTTGTTGGGACAAATAATCTGTTTAAAGATTAGAGAATAATAACCTGATTAGCTACAAATATAATTTTTCGCATGATATCAAATCATATCTGAAGTGTAGAGGTTTAGCAAATTAGATCAATGTAAGGGTTTGGAAGAGGAAGCCAAGGGTTTAATACCTAGATCGATTTCCAAAATTACTTGGAGGAATTTCATTAGTGTTATTTTCTACAAGGAGGCCGAATTAACCAGTGCGTGTTGTCAAAGATCTGACTTTGTTTGACAGTTATCAAATCAATTTTCTGGAGGCAGTACGAGTGGGGTTCTCTAGTTGCTGGAGGTAGAGAAATTTGTCACAGTGATTTCTCGGAGGCAATGCGAGTTTTTGGGAGGGGCAGTGCGCAGTTCCAATGCATAGTGCAAGTTCACTGAGGAAGTGTGAGTTACTCAATAGCAACCGAGATCACTTGCAGAGGGAGAAAACGAGGTTTTATAAGTACTTTTGTTAGCTGGTAGAAAATATTATTCAAAGGGTCCAACTCCAAGGGGGAAAAGAAGAAGGACATGTTGAAGATTAAGTGTTATGGTTGTCATGAGTTTGGCCATTACCACAACAATTTCTCGCACAAGAAAAGGTTACAAGAAGGGCAAGAAGTAGTGTGTGTCAGTCGCAGATGAGCTTTCGAGTCAGATGGAGGATGAGTTTACTCTCATCACTTATAGTAGCAATATAAGAGAGTTGTGTCACAGTGGAATGGGCCATGTGGTACTCAAGGAGACAGGTGTTCTAGAGCACGAAGCATAATGGTGCTAAATGTAAAAGACCTTCGCTAAGAGGGAGTGTTGGTTGATGTAGCTCGAACAAGCGTTCTAGCCTCAAGTGGTGTTAGTGAGGCTAGGAACATAAGAGCAAAAAATAACTCCAAGCCCAAGTTATTATTTTGAATGTAAATGTGCTAATTAAATCAATTAATCATTTTTAATTTTTTCCGAAGTTTTAACTTAGGGAAATAGATTAATTAATTAATAATAATTGGGACATGGTCGATTTTCCTCTAGAGGCTTCTAGTAAAATTTCTAAGTGATCTTAGCCATTGATTAGATCATCATAAATATAGACCTTAGTTGTTGATTTCTTAACAAGAGATTATAAAGGAAATTGATGGGAAGTCTTGGAGATCAATTCATTGCAGTGAAGAGGGCACAATGATAGCGTGGGGTATGATACCAGTGGGGGGTTTCAGCAATAGATATTTCTAGAGTTTTCTTTCATTAATATTCTTCCAATTTTTGAGATTCGCAGGAGGAATTCCCCTAGAGTTATTCTACAGATAGAGAGGTCGAGATTGCCAGGAGAGGCCATACAAGTTTCTAGTTTAAAATATCAAGATTTCCAGTTGTAGAACGAATTACAGGAAATCAATGTGATTACAGGAAAAGGCAGATTGGGGGAATTCGCAATAGATTGCAGGAATATCAATGCGAATTGAAGGAGAGGTTGTACCAGGTTGTAGAGGGAGGTTGTAAGCCTTCTAGTGGTTATATAGACCTATGGAGGTGTAGAAATATTTTACCGGAGCTTTGTCATGGTTTGACAAGCAATTATAATATTTATCAATTACAGAATTTGCTAAAGAGTAATAATAAAACCCTCGGATCTGAAGCAATGGTTTTCTCTTTGGGGTTTTTCCAAGGATGTCTTGTCCAAAAATATTATGTCCATTGTGTGATTGGTTTTCTATCATAGTTTTCGCAATTTATTTACTTAGTGAAATTTGCAGTTGTGTTTTATTCGTTATTTGCAATAAATAATTTGTTGGGACAAATAATCTATTTAAAATAGGAGAATAACAACTTGATTAACTGCAAATAGAAATTTTCACACTTTGTAGTGAACTTGAAATATGATCATGGTGTTGACAAGTAGTTTCCCTACTCAAAAGCTTATGAGAGGCATACAATTGATGGCTTGGAAGAGGCTAGACTTGTTTTTCTTCAAGAAATCTAATTCTTATTAACATCAAGTGAAACTATCTCATAAACTTTCTTTCTTCCATATCAATCCTTGCAAAGTTATTATCTCGTCACTTATTATGTTTTTTCCCCCTTTTGTAAGTTGATTTGTATTACCCCAGAAGAACATATTACATCATGGCATCCTTCACAGATCACCCAATATAAGATAATACATTTGTTATAGTCCTGGTCTTAGAGCCTAGGATTTATCATAGGTTTTCCTTTTTTCCTTTTCTCTTTTGGATGTCAATCAATTTCAAGGAGTTACCACAAACATATATATATGCGGGACGATAACTACATTTATTTAAGATGCTTCCAAGGATGGGGGTTCTTTAATATTTGTTGTTTCCTTATTACTATCTGAGTGATCAAATTCGTGGAAATGTTTGTGCCAGCGCTTTGATGAATCCACGATTATGTCTGAGTCTCCTTTGTTTTTTGTCAATCTGAGGGGCCCCTCAGCTGATATATTGACTGGATTTACATGTGGCTGAGTTGAGTTGATAGGATTTGATTTGGATGTAAGAATCTTATGTTGTTGCATATTGTCTTGCCTGTGAGCTGAAGAATTCTTAGATCCTTTTGTATCTTTTAGTTCTTGCTAACCATGACTCTTTTTCTTAGGATTTGGGTGGGGAGAAGGCCCTTGAGGAAAAGGGAAGACACTCTAAAGCTGACCAAGTTATTGATATCTCCTGTCTTAGAGGGCAGTGTTCTCATAGTCCACCAACTACGAATAAACTTTGTCCCTCCACTCGAGGAGGATTTTATCCAAGAAACTTTTACTAAGATCTAGTTCCACACATATGCGTGCAAATGTGACAATACCCTTCTCAAGCCTTGCAGTGTCTGTCTTAATGAAGCAACCTAGTAAATCCCCCATATTGGCTAAGACCTCTGATTGAAGCAAATGACTGGGTAGGTTCAAAAGCCTTTCCTAGAATGTAATAGCCAAAGTTGTCATAGAAAGAAGATTAAAATCAGGAAACTATGGTTGAAATGAAAACCCAAATCGACCCCAAAACCAAGTTCCATGATCAAACACCTTTTAATGGTCCTCGAAACTTCTGGAAAAAATCACAAAAATTTATTTCAAACCAAAAAACAACTTCTTGTGCGAGGACCAATTTTGATTCACCAATTCCTAAAACGCAAATACTAAAAGCCAAAATCCATTAAATCCACAAATAAACACCCAGAGTGTATAATAGCTCAAATACATGAATTATTTAACAAAATACATCAAATGAATAATGACAATAATTCACCGCCAAATAAATGAAAAGCATTGAAAAAGGTGTATTAAAAAAAAACGTTCTTTCTTCTCCTTCTCCTTTTCATGAACAATATTTTTTTTAATTTGTTTCACAAAATTGCAGGTATAAAATCACATAAATTACATGACTGAAGTGTAATATAACCATAGACAATGCAATCAAATTCTTAAATTTTAGTAGATTTATATTCAATTTCAACGAAGATTGATCACTGACGTCGGCCTCTGCTCTCAAATAGTCTGGGCTCAGATTCCGGGGCTATAGCCTTCAAATAACTGCAGTTGAATCTGCATAAACCGTTTGGATGTTACCGTATACAATTTGGAGACTCCCTTGCCGTCTATAAGAATTTGTATTTCTTAGAATTTTAGATTCACTCTTGGATAGGGATAGGTTGATTCCTCGTCGCCTCGATTGATGACGTCAGTATATTATGCTTGTAAATATATAAAAGCTACGCTGTAGATTTAGGCTCCGATTGGCAGAGGAATTTGCCAAAAGCTTACATTATATTTACTCGAATCGGGAAAAATGCGCGCTATGAATGCTGGCAGATCCATCTCGAGGAAGGCTTCCTCTTCTTCACGCAACCGTAACCATAACCACGAGGAGGTCACTCATGGGCAACATCTTATCCATCTCCGGGAGCGCCTTCACAAAGCCCTCACCCTCGGAATAAGGTATTTGCTATTTCTTTCTTTCACTCTTTCAAATTTCACAATACTAGATCTATCCAAAATATAAAATTATTGAGGAAGGCTTTGGGCGTATCCTTCATAACGGTCAAGTTCTCATGAGTCCAACTGGTGCTCTGTTTCTTGGTACTGAATGACAACCAATTTGTTTTTCCATATTGGTATTCGTTATCTGGAACAAAATGTCGGACCATTCAAATAACCTTTATTTAACATTGGATCATTTGTGTATTTGTATTTCTTTAGTGTAAGAAGAGGTAAATTTTGCTAGCCCATTCTGAATTGGTTATTTTGGGGTGGAGACAATGTGCGTTTCTACCTTGAATCTATGCTTGGATCTAAGTGAGATCATGCTGACCATCCGTGGCTTTTAAGTAGTGCATTTAATTTCCAACGATCAATTTCTGAACAACACAGTAAAAAAAAATTGCCATCTAGGCTGCAGACAACAGCTGCCCTTGTGTTTCCAGGCCAGAAACATTTCCAACCCAGGAAATATAATGCAAAACATTTCAGAAGCAATTTTCTGGGCCATTATCAGATGCCCCTCGTCTAATAAACATGGCCTCTGTGGAAAACAGGGTCCTATAGTAGCCAGGGAACCAAGAAAATAAAAGAAAACCTAAAATATAAGGAAATTCAAGAGTAATGTTTAAACTTTATACAGCTATTACATTATATACAACACCTATATCTTTGTTATATTTATATCACATATACACTGTAGTTTCTCTTTTCTCTAAATTTTGGAAAGTTTCACTTCTGAAACCACATCCCTGTTTTGGAACTTTTGCTGTTTTGCCATTTCAGGTAAACTGAGCCTGCCATTTTTGCTACGACTTACCTGAGAGGAACACAGGCAGAGGCTGAAAACATACTTATATAGTGTTCATTGACTGATTTGCCCGGAATGACAATGTTGAACCTGAGCAAATTTTTGGCGGATGTTTTATTTCTAGTGTTGACCTCCCTCTATGACATTGATTAAGTACTGTTGTTTATAGGCTCCTTAGATTGACCCAAGTATAATTAACAATACTAATATGCCCTCATGTTAAATGTGCGATTTAATAGGAAGAAGGTCCTATCTTTGCTAATTCATTCAAGTAAGAATTTTCTGTACCTTTTATTGCTTACTGTCACTGTCTAATCATTTAACATATGAATATTCTTGAATTCAGATCTAAGGATGAGAAAACCAAGATTTGGTGGAATACTGATGCAGAAGTTCAGGGGCAAGCAATCCGTGCAATCTCTGCATTTGTCACAAATTTAACGGCCAATATCTGTCGGCAACCTTCATTACAGGTAAATATGAGGGAGTTAGAACTGTAAAAATGGATATTACCTGCTTGTATCTAGTGTTGTCATGAGTTTATTGTGTCACAAGACTTAATCATATATCTGGATATTATTCTTAAAAAAATTTCCTCAAGTAGAATTTGTACACCATAAAATTCATAATCTGAGAAATAAAGTCTAGAATAGGTTACTAATAAGGAACGTATGTGAATCCTACTCTTTGCTGGCAAAAATAACTATTTAAGGCTTTAGTGCATATTTGCAGTAGGCTCATCCTGTGTAAAACTTCAATACTTAGGAGCCAGATATCTTTAAACTGGATGATGTGCAAGTAAATTATTTCAAGCCTTGGGGCAATCACTTAGTAAATATGCATCTAGTATCTTAATTTGCACTGCACGTACAAGGTTGTTTACCCCACGTTGTGTTTGACCCCAGATACAAGCTTTGTACTCAGTTACATCTTAAGCTATCTATCACAATGTCTCATTCACATAAAGTGGTAAATGTTGTTCTAAGTATTGCTTTGTTTATTGGTAAATGTCTGGCCTTCCAAAATGAAAATGTTGACCCTAAATGTTGTCTTTAATGTTTCGTTTTGTTATATAAAAGCTAAGAAGAGAAGCTAGCTTTGTGATTTGAAAGAGTGGCATTGGCAGTTTCCAGATAACCTAGTTTAGTTAGTAGATAAAATTAAACTAGTCATTATTATAAAGCATGGCTTTATTTAGATCCCCTCTCTTGTTGCTTTATCACTCACATAGGATTTGCCATCCCTGTTATCGAGACATTTGAGTAGTCAGAGAAGGAACATGGGTAGGGGGCAAGGGAGGATGACCCAGGACCATTTGGGGGGAAGGAAGAAGAGACTAAGAGCGAGGAAGCTGATGTGCCAGCCTCAGCATCACTTTCTACACAAAGTGAGACACCCGCCAATAGCTGTCTGATTTTGGCCACAAGACCTTCTACTAGAGAACAAGCCATAACGTTTGTTTGTAAGAGGGACAGAGGGAATTGATAGCTGGCTGCTAAATTGATCATTGCAGATGACTCAGGATGATGAGATGCTTTTATTGTACTTGATGTAATCCTGTATTGTTTATTCAGCTTTGAGTCTTAACTTGACAGCTATCAGTATCTACAGTTAATGTTTGATGTAACATTTGGTATCTTATACATTTTATATATCAGTTGTTTTTCACATATATGTGGCAATGCGATTATTTGATGTTGTTGTTCCTCTTTCCAAAGGTTCACAAAATTTTTGTTGCAAGTGGGTTTACACAACTCAGTTTCAGCTGATGGAAGTGTGCACAAATTTAAAGCCTGCCTTGTTGCCAAATGATCCTTTTAGGTTGATGGTATTGATTACTCGTAAACTTTTGTCTCTGTTTTGAAGATGGAGTCAATTTGGCTCGTTCTTTCACTCATTACCTCTCAAGATTGGGAAGTCCATCAGAAGGACATAAAAATTGCCTTTCTACTTGGAGACTTGAATGAACAAATCTACATCAAACAACCTCTCAATTTTTCTTAAGGTGACAACTCTCTTGTTTGTTGCCTCAACAAGTCACTTTATACGGTTTCAAGCAATCTCCTTGAGCATGGTATGAAAAGATGGACAGTTTCCTTTTTAGTTCTGATTTCTCTAGGTGTCAATCCAATCCCAATGTCTACACTGAAAATGCAAATGGTGACCCGTTCATCCTTGTTCTTTATGTCAATGACTTACTTATCACTGGGAGTAATCACCATTAGATCAACCATGTGAAGTCTTGTCTTATAACCTGGTTTGAGATGTCTGAATTAAGCCTTCACTATTTTCTTGGTCTTCAAATTCTACAATTTGAAAAGAGCATCAAGTATACTACTAAAGGGGTGTCCTCTTCCTTAGTGGGATTTACAGATAGATTGGGCAGGTTATCTTGATGATTGGAAGTCTACTTGTGGTTATACTTTCAACCTTGGTTTGGGTGCTGTCACTTTGTCTCTCAAAAAGTAGCATGCTGTCACCCTTTCTTCTACAAAGGCAAAGTAGCAAGGTGCTATGAAATTTGGTCAAGAAGTTCTTTGAATTTGATTTTTGCTCATGAAGTTTGGTTTTCTCCAGGATCAGCCTAGGCCCTACAACTATTTAGTGTGATAGTCAGAGTGCCATCCACATTGTCTGCAATTCAGTTGAGCACACATACAGTAGCTCCTTCATGATCAAGTTATTGACTTGCAATTTTATCATTTAGAAAATTAGGTCACATATATTTTCACCATGCTACTCACTGAAGTCAAGTTCTTTCATCTTCTATCCTTGCTAGGGGTGAATGAAGTTGTCTTTATGGGGAGAATAGCATATAAATTGTCCTTCCTTCTCCTCAACTCCAACTCAATCTTATGGGGGGATGCTAATGCATAATTGTGTGTGCACATCTAATTAATAATTTATGCTCAATAAATAGCTTGTTGACAATAATAGCGAGAAAGGGTTCCTTGATTTGTGCCTTAATCAAAGGAACCACAATGAGTTTCTCTTTGGCATGCTCCAGTTTCCTATTAGGACGAATTCCTAAGATCTAGGAGAGTTTCTAAAAGTTAGGAGGAGTTATGAAGCAGTTAACTGATTTGTTAAAGTGGAAGGCTGAGTTATTAGTCTTCTTGTGCGAGTTAATTGAGGAAAAGAACTTGTGTTTTAGTCTCAAGTCCTTGATTTGAGATAGGACAAGTTGCATGAGTAGTTAACTCAAGCTAACTCAATCAATCACAAAAGCAAACTCCTTAATTAGAAACTCACTAAACTTAGCCATTCGAATTGCTTTAAAAGGAGGAATGAAGGCGCAATTTGATTCATGGTCTTGGGAGCACAAGTTGGTGAGACAAGGCAGTAGAGAGCACAGGTTGGTGCTTGTGTGTTGAGGCTTGTGTGAGTTTGATAGAGAGCAGATTTCCTTGGAGAGTGTGCAAAGAAATAGGGAGTTCCTATTTAATAGGAGGCCTATTGCGCTAGGATTTAGGAGCTCAAGCGCAAGGAAATAGGGCTTAAGAGTGTGCTTAAATTGAAGAGACAGGGATCAGCAGGCTTGAAAGGGATTCAAGCCTGGTTCAAGGCAGGAAAACAAGGTTGTTTTCATATTGAAACAAGCTGTACTTGTAAGAGATCTATTCCTCAGTTTCTATCAATAATCAAGCAGATAGTTTTCCCAGTTGGGTTCCCAGAGGGTTTTCTGCTGCAAAATTTAGTAGAGAACTTCTGTGTCTATATGAACAGAAAGTAGCTTTCAGATTGTTCATATTAGCAGTTGCAGAATTTCAAGGATTCTCTACATGGTACCAGAGCTCGTGGAACAGATTTTAAGATCATCACAAGTACATCTCACATAAGGTGAAGGAGGTTGTGTTGGGGTATCTTATTTTGGGCAGACGGTTTTGGGTAGGAGCTTTCTGAAAGCAAGTACGAATTCTGGGCAGTTTGGTGTTGTTTTGAAGTGCTCGATCTCTTGGGAACAAGGCCGAGATTCTCTGTGTTGTTGCCGGTGGGACTGAGCTCTACTTTAGGGCTGGTCTGGTGTCTTGAAGTGCCTGAACAATAGTCTTGTAGAGGTCGTGTATTAGCACAAAAGTAGGGCTGCTGAAGAGGAAGGGACAACACAGTTTTTGGACGTGTTTGAGGTCAAGTTTGGAGGGTTGTAGTAGCAGCTACAGCAACCCTAATCTGTGTCAAGATTGCAGACATAAGTATTAGGATAGGATCAGAATTTGTGGGTGGGTTTGACATCCCAGGTTTGGTAATTCTCCTTCCAAGTTTTGTGTTGATGTAAGGTTGATTGTCCAGGTTTGGGACAGAGTAGGTGGCATCTTAAGTACAGGTGAAGGACTGTTAGTAGGTGCCTAATTGTGGCCAAAGAGCAGGTCTTGTGAAGGACAACAAGAGTGCTAGCAGTGGCAGATATATTGAAGCCCAAGAATTTGCAGACTTTGAAGGACTAAAGGAGCAGTGAAGTGGGCAGCCTCCAAGCCGTAAGTACAACCTCTTGTGAAGGACTACAAGACTGTTAGTGGGCAGGTGTTGGAGAGTTATATAAGTAGGCAGGATGACCACTATATGGTTGAGAGATTAGGATAGACTTGATGGTGCCTCAAACTTTGGTGTTTGGAAAGTTCGGATGTTATTTTTGTTGGATGAGTATGGACTGAAGGATTTTGCTGAGAAAGGTGTTGTAGAGCCTACAAATCTAGACGAGTTACTGCAGTTCCAAAGGCAGATGGCCAAAGCCAAGAGGATGATCCTAGTCTCTAGATGGACTTCGGGATCATATAGTCCCGCATGTTGCTGGTAAGGATACTGCAAAGGAAATGTGGGATGTTGTTGTGAAGCTATACCAGGATCCATTTGAGAATCGTAAAATGATTCTCAAGGAAAAGTTGAGGGTCACCAAGATGCAGAAGGGTGAGGACGTAACTTCCTATCTCACCCAAGTTCAGAACGTTCGTGATGAGCTAGCAGCTGTAGGATAGAAACTAGATGACTGTGAACTGGTGCGAGTTGCTATAAACATGTTTACCAAGGAGTGGGCTACTTTCGTTCAAGGGGTTACTGGACGAGATAAATTGTTAGATTGGGAACGCTTGTGGAGTGACTTCACTCAGGAGGAGCTTAGACTCATTCTTGTTGAGAGAAGCAGTGGCAAGGGGTCGAAGGTTGAGAAGGAAGAGGAGAATCTTGCTCGTGCAAGAAAGGCTAAGGGTAAGAAGGGAAAAGGAGAGGCCGAGTCTGGTGAGCAGCGCAAGAAGAAGGATCTAAGTAAGATTAAGTGCTTCCATTGCCATGAATTTGGGCATTATGATTCTAAGTGTCCTAATTGGAAGAAGAATAAGTCTAGTAAGGATCATGTTGCTGCATTAGCGGAGGTAGATGCATTTTCTTCCAAGTTCGAGAAAGATTTCTCATTGATTGCTTGCATGGCAAGCTTAGCAGATAGCAGTATATGGTATATTGATTTAGGAGCATCCTTCCACATGATCGGGAACAAGAAGAGTTTTAGCCACCTGAAGGAGAAGGACATGCAGTTTGAGATTGAGCTAAGAGATGCTGGCATGTATCCAACTAGAGGAGTTGGTATTGTCAACTTTCAGCGAGAGTCAGGTAATCCTCTTCATCTCAGAGACGTTCGCTATGTTCCAAGATTGAGGTAGAATTTTGTTTTAGTAGCTACGCTTGAGGACAAGGGATATGATATCATCGTCAACAGAGGTAAGGCGTACCTCCAACATCTAGCTTCTGGATGTAAGAAGCAAATAGGTGTGAGGGTGAAGAATCTCTACAAGTTGCAGGTAGAGACAGGTGCAGTTGTGAGAAACAAGGCAGGAGATGCTCAGAGTAGAGAAGTGGTGGTTGAGCGAGAGCAAGATAGAGCTCTCAAGATGGAGCCTCAACCAATATCTCAATTTCAGTCTAAGCTAGTTGGTAGTTGGGTTGACCAGCAGGATGATGAGGACCATGGCCCAGGGCGAGTGGAGGCAACCATTTAGCCCATGACTCCTAGTATAGGGAGAGTTTGAGCCAAGTGGGTAGAGGATTTGGTTAAGGGAGATCAGAAGAGAGTTGTGTCTCCTAGCATCAAGAAGCAGGCTCAGAGGTACACGAGGCACATGGCACTTATGACTAAAGAGGTGGACTTGTAGAGGATGGTGGGAAAGGACAAGTCTTCAAAGTCGGTTTTGCAAAAGAAATCAAGGAAGCCTTATAGTTTAGAGGGAGCAACTGCAGTAGCAGAGAACATGGTAGTGTTGGAGATAAATCCAGGTGGATGAGGTTCTTCTAGGAACACTTTCCTTGCTAAGAGGGAGTGTTGAAAATAATAGCGAGAAAGGGTTCCTTGATTTGTGTGTTAATCAAAGGAACCACAACGAGTTTCTCCTTGGCGTGCTCGAGTTTCCTATTAGGACGAATTCCTAAGATCTAGGAGAGTTCCTAAAAGTTAGGAGTTATGAATCAGTTAACTGATGTGTTAAAGTGTAAGGTTGAGTTATTAGTCTTCTACTGCGAGTTAATTGAGGAAAATAATGTATGTTTGAGTCTCAAGTCCTTGATTTGAGATAGGACAAGTTGCATGAGTAGTTAACTCATGCTAACTCAATCAATCACCAAAGCAAACTCCTTAATTAGAAACTCACTAAACTTAGCCATTTGAATTGCTTTAAAAGGAGGAATGAAGGCACAATTTGATCCATGGTCTTGTGAGCACAGGTTGGTGCTTGTGTGTTGAGGCTTGTGCAAGTTTGATAAAGATCAAATTTCCTTGGAGAGTGCGCACATAAATAGGGAAAATCCCTATTTAATAGGAGGCCTATTGCGCTAGGATTTAGGAGCTCAGAGTGCACAAAAATTGAAGGGGCAGGGATAAAAAATCTTGCAAGTGTTTCAAGCATAGTTCGAGGTAGGAAATCAAGGTTGTTTTTAGATTGAAACTAGTTGTATTTGTAAGAGATCTATTGCTCAGTTTCTATCATTAATCAAGCAAAGGGTTTTCCCAGTTGGGTTCCCTAAAAGGAAATTGTGTTATTGTTTTGTGATGGTGTGTTTATTTATGTTCCTATTTTGCTGCAAAATTTAGTAGAGAAATTTTGTCTATATGAAAAGAAAGTAGCTTCCAGATTGTTCATAAGGTGAAGGAGGTCGTGTTGGGGTATCTTCTTTTGGGTAGTCGGTTCTTGGTATGAGCTAGATGAAAGCAAGTACAAATTCTGGGTAGTTTGGTGTTGTTTTGAAGTGCTTGATCTCTTGGGAACAGGGCCAATATTCTTTGTGTTGCTAGTGGGATTGAGCTCTAGTTTAGGGTTGGTTTGGTGTCTTGAAGTGCCTTAACAATAGCCTTGAAGAGGTTGTGTATTAGCACAAAAGTAGGGTTGCTGATGAGGAAGGGACAATGCAGTTTTTGGATGTGTCTGAGGTCAAGTTTGGAGGGTTGAGCAGCATCTACAACAATTGTAACAATTGCCGAGATTGCAAACATATGTATTAGCATAGGGCCGGAATTTGTGGGTAGATTTGACATCCCAGGTTTGGTAATTCTCCTTCCAAGTTTTGTGTTGATGTAAGGTTGATTGTCCAGGTTTGGGAGAGAGTAGGTGGTGTTGGAAAAAGTAACCATGTTTGGTCTTCAATAATGTACCTGAGTCATTATGTAATGTACTTGTCAAAAGAATAAAGAATTTTATTATTATTATTGTAACAATGACTTATTAAAGCATGGGTTTCATGCTTGGGTCATCATTATATTAGTCAAAGTCCCCATCCGACCCACAAGAAGCCTATATATTGAAGGAGGTCGAAGTCATTTGTAGCACTCACTCTCAAGAAAGTTCGATATCTCAAGAAGAGGTGGGGAAGTGCGAAGTCTGTTGTCGGGAGGACAAAAGAAGTGCGAGTTTGGGGGAGTCTCTAGAGAAGAGGAAAATCGAACTTTTGGTCCCTCTCTTTCTCTGTTTCGTGGTCTGGGTTGGGAGATCGAAGTCTCCTAAGATTTCGTTGTTGCTGGAAACTGCTGCCTAGTCGAAGTTGCTGAAAGGGGTCAAATATCTTGGAGCCTGACATGGTGTGGAGGGAAAGTCTGGTCTTGGTCTAGGGTAAAGAGTCTCAAAGAATACTATTGAAAGGAAGAATTATCTTGATTGGGTTTTCCCCTCGAAGGGGGTTTTGCCTTGGCATGTGGCTATATCTTGTGTCTCTTGTTTTGTGATCTTCATGTATGTATAATTGCTTGATGAATGATAAGATATTAAAGAAGTAAAAGAGGCCAACTCACTCACAAGTAATTATCAAGAAAGGATAATCAAACCCTAATATAATATCCTTGATTTTCCAACATGGTATTAGAGCTTGGGACAAGAGAAGTTGAAGATCACTTTGTTGGCATGGATTCTCCCTCTATAATGAACTACATAAGTTTGGGTTTCAACTCTGCTGGAAGATGGATCAAGAAGATCATCTACTACCTATTCAACAAATTCAAGAGTCATGGATTCTTGGCTGCCCTTACAGGATCTCTTACTGATGACAATGCATGGATCATTGATAGTGGAGCATCGAGACACATGACAGGTGAAAGTAGGCAACTACACACACTATCAAAGGAGTCATCCTCTCATGTAGTGGAATTGGGTGACAACAAAAGCTATGCTGTTAGAGGCCTGGGATCTACATCATTAAAGCTGGACAATGGATCAAAGCTGCATCTCAATAACATTCTCTATGTTCCAGGTTTGAAAAAGAATTTACTTTCTATTTCTTGTTTAGAAGATAAAGGGGAAAGAATTGCTTTTGTTGATGGAAAAGTATTGGTTTGGGGAAAGAACTCTAGTATTGACAAACCTAGGGTTATTGGAGTTCGCGAAGGAAGTCTTTATCAGGTTATCACTCCATCTCCTCAAGCTTTGGTTCATAAGGAAATAAGTCCCATTGAACTGTGGCATCGAATGTATGGTCATCTTCATTATAGAGTCATCCCTACTCTTAGTCAATTGGTTCATGGTATTCCTGATATGAAGTTAGACCATGAAGGTGTGTGCAAGGGATGTTCTTTGGGGAAGCATACTAGAAAACCATTTCATCATAGTGAATCTAGATCTAAAGAAATATTAGATCTCTTCCATTTCGATGTATGCGGGAACATGTCTGATAAGACACTTGGAGGTCATCTCTACTATGTAACATTCATTGATGACCATTCAAGGAAAACATGGCTCTACGTACTCAAAACTAAAGATGAAGTATTTGATAAGTTCAAGGGGTTTAGGGCTGAGGTAGAAACCTTAACCAAAAAGAAGATAAAGACTCTAAGGTCTGACAATGGTGGGGAATACACCTCTAAAGAGCTTATTGCATATTGTAAGGATGCAGGTATTAAGAGGGAGCTCGTTGTTCCCTACTATCCCGAACAAAATGGATTGGCTGAAAGGAAGAATAGGTGAATTGAAGAAGGCATTCGAACTATGCTCCTTGATCAAGATCTACCGAAGTTCTTATGGGGTGAAGCAGCGATGACTGTCGTGTACGTTCGAAATAGAAGTCCTCATAAGTGTCTTGAAAATACTACACCTAAAGAAGTATTCATACGAAAGAAGCCGAGTGTGGATAATTTCCGCATATTTGGAAGTCCAGCATATGTCCATGATTCGAAAGACAAGCGAAAGAAGTTGGACTCAAAAAGCATCAAGGGAATATTCGTTGGTTATAGTCTTTCCCCAAAAGCTTATAGAATATACATAAAAGGAGGGAAGATACATTGAAGTAAGCAGGGATGTCATATTTGATGAGAATCAAGCTTACAAGAAATCAAAGGATATTCCTATTGATTTTGATGATGAAGAAGTTCCTGTATTTGAAGAAGATGAAGTTCATGAGAACTCTACTGCAAATGATGAAGAAGAAGGACCAAGTGATCCTATTCAATCGATGGTTATACCAACCACAAGGAAGAGACCAAATTGGTTGAAAGCTACATTAGAAGATGTTGAAGGACATGAACATGCAAAAGGGTTCTCCAGGAGAAGTAAGAAACCGAAAAGGTATTCTGGTTATGCTGCATATATGACAAAGTTGATTGAAGCCGAACCATCTACATTCCAGGAAGCTGAGCATGAAGAGGTTTGGAAGAAAGCTATGCAGGAAGAATATCAATCCATCATGAAGAATGGGGTTTGGGAAATCGTTCCTAGACCTAGTGACAAATCGGTTGTCACATCGAAGTGGATCTATAAGATCAAACATGCTGTTGATGGAAGTATAGACAAGTACAAAGCAAGGTTCGTTGCAAGGGGTTTCTCTCAAAAGGAAGGCATTGACTATGAAGAAACATTTGCACCTACTGCAAGGTACACTACCATTAGATCGTTGGTTTCACTGGCTACTACATGGTTTGGAATATCCATCAAATGGATGTTAAGACCGCATTTCTGAATGGGACCATTGATGAGGAAGTGTACATTGAACAACCTGAAGGATTTGAAGTGAATAGCAGGGACTCTCATGTTTGCAGACTCAAGAAGGCTCTATATGGCTTAAAATAAGCACCAAGGGCATCTTATGCAAGAATGGATGCATAACTTCTCAGGATTGGGTTTGTGAAGAGTACTGCTGATTCGAATCTATATATCAAGTTCGTGAATAATGAGCCAGTCATTATTCTACTATATGTGAATGATCTATTCATCATCGGTGTAAAACGAAGAATTCAAGAATGCAAGAAGATGTTGGCAGTTGAATTTGAGATGAAATATCTAGGACTGATGCATTACTACCTAGGTCTAGAAGTATGGCAAAGACCTAGGGAGATATATTTGGGGCAAGGAAAGTACATCATCAAGTTATTGCAAAAATTTGTGGTGATGGAATCCAAGCCAATGGTCACTCCTATGATCACCAACCTCAAGAAGTTGAGGAGCTCCAATTCAAGTCTCGTGGATCTTACCTCATATCGTCAGTTGGTGGGTCCCCTGATGTATCTGGTAAATACTAGGTCAGATATATGTTTTGCAGTAAGCATTCTTAGTCAGTTTTAGTTGGAGCCTCGTCATGATCACTGGATAGCTGCCAAACATATATTGAGGTATCTTCGTGGCACTATACATCACTGCCTAAAGTATGATAGTAAAGAAGTCAAGCTAATTGGCTTCACAAACTCTGATTGGGGTGGCAGTGAGATCGATGGAAGGAGCACTACCGGAGGATGCTTTAGTCTGGGAGCTGCTATGATCTCATGGATGAGTACGAAGCAAGATCCCGTTGCATTGAGTAGTGTCGAGGCATAATATGTGGTTGCATGCGAAGTAGGAAAATAGGTTGTTTGGTTAAGGAAGCTTTTGCTAGACTTGTTCAAAAAGTCACTCGGTCCCACTGTGATTAACTATGATAATGAAAGTTGTATCAAGATGTCTGGAGATCCCATGTTTCATTCGAGGACGAAACATATCAATAATAAGTTCCACTTTATTAGGAACTTGGTGCAGGATGGGATCGTGAAGTTAGAATATGTTCCGACAGACGAACAGGTAGCAGACATACTGACAAAGGCTCTTCCTAATAAGAAGTTCGAATATCTAAGGAACCTGTTGGGTTTGGTAGATATTGGTGATTGTATTGATGATAAAGAAATGGAAGAGATTTGTTGAGGCTTTGCGAGTGAAGCATTGCTTGGGGAGACATCAGGCCGACACTCTGTGTTGATGTCAAGAATCCCAAAATTGAAAAGGTGGTGTTGTTTATTGAGCTCAGTTTTGGATACACACCTGTATGTTTGGGTTGGTGGTTAGCAAGTAAGCCTGATGGTACCTAGAGGGGCTGAAAGCTTGAGTCCACCTTAGTCCCACTTGGATAGATTGCCCTGGTCAGGAATCTAGTCCATGGCATTGCGGTGCCTAAATTGTTGAGTGACTGGTTGGATAGATTGCCCTAGTCAGGAATCTAGTCCATGGCATTGCGGTGCCTAAAGGTTCTTCATGTTTTCATATAGTTTGAGATCTTCCATTGTATTTGTACATTATGAATACCTCCCTAGTTAAGAGGGAGTGTTAGAAAAAGTAACTATGTTCGGTCTTCAATAATGTACTTGAGTCATTATGTAATGTACTTGTCAAAAGAATAAAGAAAATAATTTTTATTATTGTAACAATGACTTATTAAAGCATGGGTTTCATGCTTGGGTCATCATTATATTAGTCAAAGTCCCCATTGTGGACTCCTAGGATTAATATTGAGTTTATAGAGTCATTGTACATTCAAAGAGACCCTTCTTGGGCTTTCGGATCATGTAAAAAGGTTTTGTATCAAGTCAAATATGAATTATGTGTCCTCCACATCATGTCGGCCTAAGGAAGATCAAGTCGGCCTAAGGACCCCCATTCGACCCACAAGAAGCCTATATATTGAAGGAGGTTGAAGTCATTTGGAGCACTCACTCTCAAGCAAGTTCAATATCTCAAGAAGAGCTGGATAAGTGTGAAGTTTGTTGCTGGGAGGATGAAAGAAGTGCAAGTTTGGGGGAGTCTTTAGAGAAGAGGAAAATAGAACTTTTGGTGTCTCTCTCTCTGTTTCGTGGTCTGGGTTGGGAGATCAAAGTCTCCTAAGATTTCGCTGTTGTCGTAAGCTGCATGTTGTTGGATGTCGCTGCCTAGTCGAAGTTGCTGGAAGGGGTCGAAGGTCTTAGAGGCTGACATGGTGTGGAGGGAAAGTTTGGTCTTAGTCTACGGTAAAGAGTCTCAAAGAATACTATTGAAAGGAAGAATTATCTTGACTGGGTTGTCCCCTTGAGGGGGGTTTTGCCCTGGGATGTGCCTATATCTTGTGTCTCTTGTTTTGTGATCTTCATGTATGTATAATTGCTTGATGAAAGATAAGATAATAAAGAAGTAAAATACGCCAACTCACTCAAGTAATTATCAAGAAAGGATAATCAAACCCTAATATAATATCCTTTATTTCCCAACAGGTGGCATCTTAAGTATAGGTGGAGGACTGATAGTAGGTGCCTAATTGTGGCCAAGGAGCGGGTCTTGTGAAGGACAACAAGAATGCTAGCAATGGCAGATATATTGAAGCCTAAGAATTTGTGGAGTTTGAAGGACTAAAGGAGCAGTGAATTGGGTAACCTCCAAGCCTTAAGTACAACCTCTTATGTGTTGATTTTGGGTAGCATTGGATGTGATCTAGCCTTGAAATTTGGTGGAGAGGCTAAGGCACATGAGATCTCCAAGACCCAGAAATCGTTTAGAGAAATTCCACCCGGATGAGGAGTTATTAAAATAATTAATATTTTTAATGGGTTCCTAAGTCTAAACTTAGGAAAATAAAAATATTAATGGATATTAATAAAGATAAGGGTGAGAAGCTTCTAAGAGATGAGGATCAAATATGTTTTAATCTTAGTTGTTGATTCATCAACAAGAAAAGTATAAGAGAAGACTTGAGGATCATTTGGAGACACACCAACAGATACTTAGTATCCCAAGGAAAATCGATTCTCAAAGAAAAGGAGATTGATTTCAGAGGGAGAGTTGTAGGGTGGAGGAAGAGGAGGGCATCAACAACAGTTAGTGACTGAGGAGGAGGTGACAAGGTGACGCAGGGGCATTGAGAGACAACGCGGAGGGAGACGCAACCCTCACGCAGGCTGACACAGAGCGACACAGAACCACGCAGAGTGACGTAGAAGTGGGAGAAGGGTCTCCAGTGTGTCAGAAAGTTTCCAGGGGAAAGTCTTGTCTCTGTAAAATCATTCCTTGTAAAGCGATTGTTGCTAAAGATTAATACAACCCTCATTTGCTGCATCGATTTTCCCACATTGGGTTTTTCCGGGGACATTTGTCCAAAAACAACTGTTGATGTGATTGGTTTTTGTGCATGTATATCGATGTTATTTTCTCTGTGTAATTATGTGATAACTACAATAGAGTTTATTTTAATGTTTGCTAAAGGGACTTCGTAAATAACTCATTGTGAAGAATAAGTAGGTGAAATAAATCGGTTGTTGCAGTAGAATTTCGGGTTAGAAATTTTCACATTATGAAGGACTACAAGACTGTTAGTGGGTAGGTGTTGGAGAGTTCTGTAAGTAGGTAGGATGGACTGAAGGATTTTGCTGAGAAAGGTGTTACAAAGCCTACATATCTGGACGAGTTACTCTAGTTCCAAAGGCAGATGGCCAAAGCCAAGAGGATGATCCTAGATGGACTCTAGGATCATATAGTCTCGCATGTTGCTGGTAAGGATACCACAAAGGAAATGTGGGATGCTGTTGTGAAGCTATACCAGGATCCATTTGAGAATCGTAAAATGATTCTCAAGGAAAAGTTAAGGGTCACCAAGATGCAAAAGGGTGAGGACGTAACTTCCTATCTCACCCAAGTTTAGAACGTTCGTGATGAGCTAGCAGTTGTAGGACAAAAACTAGATGATATTGAATTGGTGCGAGTTGCTTTAAGTGAGTTTACCAAGGAGTGGGATACTTTCATTCAAGGTGTTATTGGATGAGATAAATTGCCAGATCAGGAATGCCTATGGGGTGATTTCACTCTAGAGGAGCTTAGACATTGTCTTGTTGAGAGCAGCAGTGGCAAGGGGTCGAAGTTTGAGAAGGAAGAGGAGAATCTTGCTCGTGCAGAAAAGGCCAAGGGCAAGAAGGGCAAAGGAGAGGCCGAGTCCAGTGAGAAGGGCAAGAAGAAGGATCTAAGTAAGATCAAGTGCTTCCATTGCTATGAGTTTGGGCACTATGCTTTTAAGTGTCCTAATCGGAAGAAGAGGAAGTCCATAAAGGATCATGTTGTTGCATCAACAGAGGTAGATGCATTTTTTGCCTAGTTCGAGAAAGATTTCTCATTGATTGCTTGCATGGCAAGCTTGGCAGAGAACAATATATGGTATATTTATTCAGGAGCATCCTTCAAGATGACCGGGAACAAGGAGAGTTTCAACCGCTTGAAGGAGAAGGACATGTAATTTTAGATCAAACTAGGAGATGATGGCATGTATGCAGCTAGAGGAGTTGGTATTGTCAGCTTTAAGAGGGAGTTAGGTAATTCTCTTCATCTCAGAGATGTTCTCTATGTTCCAGGATTGAGGTAGAATCTTGTTTTGGTAGCTTCCCTTGAGGACAAGGGATATGATATCATATTCAACAGAGGTAAGGCATACCTCCAACACTTAGCTTCCGGATGAAAGAAGTAGATCGGTGTGAGGGTGAAGAATCTCTACAAGTTGCAGGTAGAGACAGGTGCAGCAAGTAAGGGGGTGCTTAGAGTAGAGAAGTGGTGGTTGAGCAAGAGTAAGATAGATCTGTCAAGATGGAGCCTCAACCAATATTTCAGTTTCAGTCTAAGCTAGTTCACAGTTGGGTTGATCAGCGGGATTATGAGGACCATAGCCCAGGGCGAGTGGAGGTAGCCACTCAGTTCGTGACTACCAGTATAGGGAGAGTTTTAGCCAAGTGGGCAGAGGATTTGGTTAAGGGAGAACATAAGAGAGTTGTGTCTCCTAGCATCAAGAAGCAGACATAGAGGTACACAGGGCACATGGCACTTATGACTAAAGAGGTGGACTCGCAGAGCATGGTGGGAAAGAACATGTCTTCAAACTAGGTTCTGCAGAAGAACACAATGAAGCCTTCTAGTTCAGAGGGAGCAACTGTAGCGACGGAGAACATGGTAGTGTTGGACACAGATCTAGGTGGACGAGGTTTTTCTAGGAACACCTTCCTCGCTAAGAGAGTGTTGAAAATAACAGCGGGAAAGGGTTCCTTGATTTGTGCCTTAATCAAAGGAACCACAACGAGTTTCTCCTTGGCATGCTCAAGTTTCCTATTAGGACAAATTCCTAAGATCTAGGAGAGTTCCTAAAAGTTAGGAGGAATTATGAAGCAATTAACTAATGTGTTAAAGTCGACGACCAAGTTATTAGTCTTCTAGTGCGAGTTAATTGAGGAAAAGAACATGTGTTTGAGTCTCAAGTCCTTGATTTGAGATAGGACAAGTTGCATGAGTAGTTAACTCACGCTAACTCAATCAATCACAAAAGCAAACTCCTTAATTACAAACTCACTAAACTTGGCCATTTGAATTGCTTTAAAAGGAGGAACGAATGCAAAATTTGATCCATGGTCTTGTGAGCACGAGTTGGTGAGACAAGGCAGTAGAGAGCACAATTTGGTGCTTGTGTGTTGAGGCTTGTGTGAGTTTGATAGAGATCTGATTTCCTTGGAGAGTGCGCACAGAAATAGGAGGCCTATTGCGCTAGGATTTAGGAGCTCAAGCACAAGGAATTAGGGCTCATGAGTGCGCATAAACTAAAGAGGCAGAGATCAACAATCTTGCAAGGGTTTCAAGCCTAGTTCAAGGTAGGAAAACATGGTTGTTTCAGATTGAAACAAGTTATATTTGTAAGGGATCTATTGCTAAGTTTCTCTCAATACTCAGGAACAGGGTTTTCTGAGTTGGGTTCCCTAAAAGAAAAATAGCGTTATTGTTTCGTGATGGTGTGTTTATTTCTGTTCATATTATGCTGCAAAATTTAGTAGAGAAATTCAATGTCTAAATGAAAAGAAAGTAGCTTTTAGATTGTTCATATTACCAGTTGCAAAATTTCAAGGATTTTCTACATGGTATCAAAGCAAGTGGAACAAATTTAAGATCATGACAAGTACATCTCACATAATATGGAGGTTATGTTGGGTTATCTTCTTTTGGGCTGTTGGTTTTGGGTAGGAGCTAGTTGAAAGCAAGTACGAATTCTAGGGAGTTTGATGTTGTTTTGAAGTGCTTGATCTCTTGGGAACAGGGCCAAGATTCTCTGTGTCGTTGTTGGTGGGACCGAGCTCTAGTTTAGGGTTTGTCTGTCTTGAAGTGCCTAAACAATAGTCTTGAAGAGGTCATCTATTAGCATAGAAATAGGGTTGTTATAGAAGAAGGGATAACACAATTTTTGGACGTGTTTGAGGTCAAGTTTGGAGGGTTGTAGTAGTAGCTACAACATCTCTAACTAGTGCCGAGATTGGAGACATAAGTATTAGCATAGGACCAAGATTTGTGGGCGCATTTGACAACAAGAGTGCTAGCAGTGGCAGATATATTGAAGCCCAAGAATTTGCAGAGTTTGAAGGACTAAAGCAGTAGTGAAGTGGGTAGCCTCCAAGCCCTAAGTATAACCTCTTGTGAAGGACTACAAGACTGTTAGTGGGGAGGTGTTGGAGAGTTCTCTAAGTAGACAGGATGGCCATTGTATGGTGGAGAGATCAACTGAGACTTGATGGTGCCTCGAACTTTGGCGTTTGGAAAGTCCTAATGTTTTTCTTGTTGGACGAGTATGGACTGAAGAATTTTACTGAGAAAGATTTTGCAGAGCCTACAAATCTAGATGAGTTATTATAGTTCCAAACGCAGATGGCCAAAGCCAAGAGGATGATCCTTGATGAACTCCGGGATCATATAGTCCCGCATGTTGCCGATAAGGTCATCGCAAAGGAAATGTGGGATGCCATTGTGAAGCTATACCCTGCCATCTGAGAACCGTAAAATGATTCTCAAGGAAAGCTGAGGGTCACCAAGATACAAAAGGGTAAGGACGTAACTTCCTATCTCACCTGAGTTCAAAACGTTCGTGAGGAGCCAACAACTGTAGGATAGAAAATAGATTACAGTGAACTAATGCAAGTTGCTATAAATGGGTTTACCAAGGAGTGGGCAACTTTTGTTCAAGGGATTACTGGACGAGATAAATTGCCAGATTGGGAATGCCTGTTAAGTGATTTCACTCAGGGAGGAGCTCAGACTCAGTCTTGTCGAGAGCAGCAGTGGCAAGGGGTCGAAGGTTGAGAAGGAAGAGGAGAATCTTGCTCGTGCATGAAAGGCCAAGGGCAAGAAGGACAAAGGAGAGGCCAAGTCCAGTGAGAGGGGCAAGAAGAAGGATCTAAGTAAGATCAAGTGCTTCCATTGCCATGAGTTTCGGTGTTATGCTTCTAAGTGTCCTAATCGAAAGAAGAAGTCTAGTAAGGATCATGTTGCTGGGGTTTAGCGGTGAGTTTCGCTGGGTGATACCCACGAGATGAGGGTTCAAATCCCATTGAGTATATATCAATGTTGTTAAAAGCGCGATCGGGATTAAATCGGCGCCGGGAATAAAGCGGAAAAAATCGGCAAAAGCGGGAAAAAAGCGGAAAAAAGCGGGAAAAAAGCGTTTGGCACAAAAATATTCAATTTTTTTTCAATTTTTTTCAATTTTTTTCAATTTTTTTAATATCTAAACCATCTACAACATAAAATAAATACATTGACACATAAATATGATAAAAAAACTAATATATAAGATGTTTAATATCATTTCTAGCGCTAAAATCACACATAACATTGAATCATGTCCTGAATAGTAAGTCCTGAGTCCCAACTCAGTCTCAAAATATCAACAAAAAATATGATAATGTATCTCATCATGTCATAATGTCATATACAATAAAATGAAAGTCTAATCCTATTGATTTCCTCTGCCCCTCTTGCGAGAAAATGGCACAACTTTCTCTTTCCCTCTAGATGTAGAAGCTGGTGCCTGTGCTGGTGGAAATGGCAGTGGAGTCTGACGTGCTCTAGAAGCTGAAGAACTAGTAGTAGCAGCTACAGGAGGCTGAGGTAGACGGAGACCACGTCCTCTACTGGTGGTAGTGGTAGCCCGGGTAGGCGGTGTCACCTCCTCCTCCTGCTCCTCCTCCTCCACCTGCTCCTCCTCCTGCTCCTGCTCCTGCTCCTCCTCCTCCTCCTCCTCCCCCTCATCCTGCACTAACCAATCATCAGTGGGATCCATGAGAGGCCTCTCGGTCTCAACCCTCCATTCAGCAGTGGTGTCAATCCCATCCAATGAGATGGCTTCCGTATCAGGTGTCCTCTCTAGTTGTCTCACCCACAATCGAAGATTGTAGTAGACATAGACCATGTCATTAAGTCTATGGGACTCCAACCTGTACAAAGTTCATGAAATAATAATTAATAATTAATATTATAAAAAAATATTGTTTAAAACTTTAATGAATTCAAAAATTTATTTGGAAATTTGCAATATTTTAAATGTTTAAGTGTTAACCTATTGCGCTTCTTGTTGTGTATTTTTTCAAATACACTCCAATTGCGCTCACATCCTGAGGAGCTGCATGTTTGGCTGAGGATGCGTACGGCAAGCTTTTGCAAAAGGGGTACTCTGCCACCATACATCTTCCACCATGCGTCTACAACAAAATTACAAATAAAATTTTAAATAAACATAAGAAAAAAATGGAATTTGAAGAGACAATGAAATTTGAAACAAAGTTACAAAGTACAAACTAAAAAATACCTGGCATTTTAATCGTCCTATCAGTGACAGCCATCTCAAAGCCAAATGTGCCACCTGACATCTTATATGTCTCAATTTGTCTAGAGATCTCTATACGTTGTTCTGGAGATCTCACCATCTTCTGGACACAGGTTAATAATCCTTCCACGACCTCAGCATCAAAATCAAACCCACATGCATAAGAAAATGCAGGGTTCAGGAAAAGCCCAGCAGCATGAATGGGACGATGGAGTGTGTTGTTCCATCGCTCATCAATCACTTCCCATAGAAGGAGTTGTTTTTGAAACCCATCATCTCCCTTATCATCATAGTAGGACCGAATGGCTTCTTTGGCCCTGTCCATGGCTTCATACAAATAGCCCATTGCGGGCTTCTCACCATCAACCAACCGAAGAACCTTTACCAAAGGTTCAGTAACGGCGCACACCTCCTGCACTCCCGCCCAGAAGTCTTCCTGGTATGAAACTAGTCTGCATACCGCCTCTCCTTCTGGTTTGCGGCTCATTGATGAAGCACGCCACTCCTCTGAAAGAAACATTCTCTTCAAATCCCACATAGAATTCAAAAGGGATTGAAGAGATATGAAACTCGTCGCAAACCGTGTAATGGCGGGGCGCACCAACTCTTTGTTGTTGGTGAATCTTCTCATCAAGCTAAGCACAGATGTATGATTATATATAAATTTTGTGATGCTTTTTGATGAGTCAACAATATCTTTGACAAAGGGAATTTTCCCTATGTCCTCTAACATCAAATCAATACAATGGGCAGCACAAGGTGTCCAAAATAAAGTAGGATGCCTGTCCATAAGCATTCTACCAGCAGCAACATAATTTGCAGCATTGTCCGTTATGACTTGGACAACATTTTCTGCACCCACCTCCAAAATAAACACATCCAGCAAATCACATAAAGTTCTTGCATCTTTGATTTGATGAGTTGCATCAATAGATTTGATAAACATAGTCCCCTTGGGACAACTAACCAAGAAGTTTATAAGGGTTCTCCCCTTTTGGTCAGTCCAACCATCTGACATAACAGTGCATCCTGTTTGTGCCCATGATGCCCTAAAATCCTCCAATCTTTGGGTGCAGTCACGCTTTTCCTCTTGAAGAATCCGGCCTCTGAAATCATGAAGAGAAGGGATTTTGTACCCCGGGCCAACACTGGCAATAGCATCAACAACAGGTTTGAAAAATGGATTATTCCTTACAATGCTGAAAGGAATATCACTCCAGAGGAGAAATTTTGCCATCAACCTATCAGCTTGTTCTTTTTCAGTTCTTTTTAGCATTGAACTGATAGTTGGTTGTGAACCAGGTGTGGTTCGAGGAACAAAAAATGATGATGCAGCTACCGGATTGACTGACGCTGCAGTAGAACCAGTGCCACTTGGTCCACTTCCTTCAGCTGACCTTCTTAGTTGCCTTTTGAGTTCTTCTTTGGCCTCTCTAGTTTGCTCTAATTCTCCCAATGCTCTCATGGCTCTTTGGATAAGTTCAGGATTTGTATTTATACAGGGCCCCACATCAAGTCCAGGGATTTGTGCAAGGTGGTACTTCAAGCTGTACACCCCCCCGCTTATCTCCTTTCCACACAACTTGCAATTCAAGTTTTGTCTATCATTCGGAGCTTTAGGTTCACCATATTCCCAGAAAGGATCCAATTTCCTTGGCATGTTTGTTTTTGAATTTTGAATTTGCAAACCTATGGAAAAATAAGGATTAGGAAATAGGAATTTAGGATTACATAATACAAATTACAATTTAGCATTTACAAAATTACAAGTTAATTATTTCCAAAATCCCAATTTCCAAACCCAAGTTACCCAACCAAATGCCAATGGCAAATGCCAAAAAACAATGAAAATTCAAAAAACATAAACAATGTTTAAAAAAAATGAAAAAAATAAAATAAAAAATTGGTTCTCATAGTCATAACAAATTACCCATCCCAAATCAATGAAAAATTACAAAAAATTCTTTAAAAACAATGAAAAACAAAGTTTTTAAAGAAGCAAAACAAAAAAAAATTAATCTACGTACCGTTTTTATGGACAAATTGGTGATCTTGTCTTGGATTTCTCCTAAAAACACTTGGATTCGCTCCCAAAGTCGACCCAAACCCTTCAGCTCTTCTCCTTCAGCTCTTCTCCTCCTCCTCCGCGTGGCGACAGTCAGAAATGACTTAAAAAATTTCATTTTTTCTTATTAAAAGCCCACTGCCCGCGCCCTCGGCGATTTTTTCGGAAAAAAGCGTTAAAAAAAAATCCGGCGATTTTTTGGGATAAAACGCGCGTTTTATGCGGTCTTCCGAAAAAAGCGCGATTTTTTGAAAAAATCGCGATTTTAACAACACTGGTATATATTGACCTGTTGTGTCTTGGCTAGAAGAGTAGGCGACCCCATAGAGGACGTCTCGGCTCTTGTTGAGGCATAAGTTACCTGCTATTGTGCGGCTTGCAGGTTGTTGCACGTAGCCTAGGTTTATAGTGGCAGCCAGTCAGATTTGATCCTGGGTCTGTTCAGGATAACTCTCACCTAACTCTCACTAGTTACCGATTATCCTAGATTCAAAAAAAAAAAAAAAAGGATCATGTTGCTGCATCAGCGGACATAGATGCATTTTCTTCCTAATTCGAGAAATATTTCTCACTGATTGCTTGCATTGCAAGCTCAACAGATAGCAAGATATTGTATATTGATTCAGGAGCATCCTTCCACATGATCAGGAATAAGAAGAGTTTCAGCCACCTGAAGGAGAAGGACATGCAGTTTCAGATCGAGCTAGGAGATGATGGCATGTATACAGCTAGAGGAGTTGGTACTGTCAGCTTTTAGAGATGTTCTCTATGTTCCAGGATTGAGGTAGAATCTTGTTTCGGTAGCTATCCTTGAGGACAAAGGATATGATATCATCTTCAACAGAGGTAAGGCATACCTCCAACACTTAGCTTCTAGATGTAAGAAGCAGATAGATGTAGGGGTGAAGAATCTCTACAAGTTGCAGGTAGAGATAGGTGCAACAAGCTAGGGGGTGCTCAGAGTAGAGAAGTGGTGGTTGAGCAAGAGCAAGATAGAGCTCTTGAGATGGAACCTCAGCCAGTTTTTCAGTTTCAGTCTAAGCGAGTTGGCAGTTGGGTTGACCAGCAGGATGATGAGGACCATAGCCCAGGGCGAGTGGAGGCAGCCACTCGGTTCGTGACTACTAGTATAGGGAGAGTTTGAGCCAAGTGGGCAGAGGATTTGGTTAAGGGCGATCAGAAGAGAGTTGAGTCTCCCAATGTCAAGAAGCAAACGCAGAGGTACACAGGCCACATGGCACATATGACTAAAGAGGTGGACTTGCAGAGCATGGTGGGAAAGAACAGGTCTTCAATTCAAGTTCTGCAGAAGAAAGCAGGGAAGCCTTCTAGTTCAGAGGGAGCAGCTGCAGCGGTGGAGAACATGGTAGTGTTGGAGACATATCCAAGTCGACGAGGTTCTTGCAGGAACACCTTCCCTTCCTTGTTAAGAGGGCGTGTTGAAAATAATAACGAGAAAGGGTTCTTTGATTTGCGCCTTAATCAAAGGAACCACAACGAGTTTCTCCTTGGCATACTCAAGATTCCTATTAGGATGAATTCCTATGAACTAGGGGAGTTCCTAAAAGTTAGGAGTTATGAAGCAGTTAATTGATGTGTTAAAGTGGAAGGCCAAGTTATTAGTCTTCTAGTGCAAGTTAATTGAGGAAATAATCGCGTGTTTGAGTCTCAAGTCCTAGATTTGAGATAAGACAAGTTGCATGAGTAGTTAACTCATGCTAACTCAATCAATCACAAAAGAAAACTCCGTAATTAGAAACTCACTAACGCTAGCCATTCAGATTTCTTTAAAAGGAGGAATGGAGGCTCAATTTGATCTATGGTCTTGTGAGCACGAGTTGATGAGACAAGGCAGTAGAGAGCACAGGTTGGTGCTTGGGTGTTGAGGCTTGTGCGAGTTTGATAGAGATTAGATTTCCTTGAAGAGTGCGCACAGAAATAAGGAGAATCCTATTTAATAGTAGGCCTATTGCGCTAGGATTTAGGAGCTCAAGCGGAAGGAAATAGGGCTCAAGAGTGCGCATAAATTGAAGAGGCAGGGATCAATAATCTTGCAAGGGTTTCAAGCCTGGTTCAAGGCAGGAAATCAAGGTTTTTTTTTTTTTTGTTTAGATTGAAATAAGTTGTATTTGTAAGAGATCTATTGCTCAAATTCTATCAATAATCAAGCAGAGGGTTTTCCCAGTTGGGTTCCCTAAAAAAATTGTGTTATTCTTTTGTGATGGTGTGTTTATTTTTGTTCCTATTCTGCTGCAAAATTTAGTAGAGAAATGTCTATATGAAAAGAAAGTAGCTTTTAGATTGTTCATATTAGTAGTTTTATAATTTCAAGGATTTTCTACATGGTACCAAAGAGCTCGTGGAACAGATTTAAGATCATCACAAGTACATCTCACATAAGGTGAAGGAGGTTGTGTTGGGGTATCTTCTTTTGGCAGCTGGTTTTGGGTAGAAGCTAGCTGAAAGCAAGTACAAGTTATGGGCAATTTGGTGTTGTTTTGAAGTGCTTGATGTCTTGGGAATAGGGCCAAGATTCTCTTAGATGAGTATGGATTGAAGGATTTTGCTGAGAAAGGTGTTGCAGAGCCTACAAATCTAGACGAGTTTCTGTAGTTCCAAACACAGATGGCCAAAGCCAAGAGGATGATCCTAGATGGACTCCGGGAGCATATAGTCCCGAATGTTGCCGGTAAGGATACCGCAAACGAAATGTGGGATGTCGTTTTGAAGCTATACTAGGATCCATCTGAGAATCTTGAAATGATTCTCAAGGAAAAGTTGAGGGTCACCAAGATGCAAAAGGGTGAGGACGTAACTTCCTATCTCACCCAAGTTCAAAACGTTCGTGATGAGCTAATAGTTGTAGGTGGAAAACAGATCACAATGAACTGGTGCGAGTTGCTATAAATTGGTTTACCAAGGAGTGGGCTACTTTTGTTCAGGGGATTACTGGACAAGATAAATTGCCAGATTGGGAATGACTATTGAGTGATTTCACTCAGGAGGAGCTCAGACTCAGCCTTGTTGAGAGCAGCAGTGGCAAGGGGTTGAAGGTTGAGAAGGAAGAGGAGAATCTTGCTTGTGCAGGAAAGGCCGAGGGCAAGAAGGGCAACGAAGAGGCCGAGTCCAGTGAGAAGGGAAAGAAAAAGGATCTAAGTAAGATCAAGTGCTTCCTTTGCCATGAGTTTGGGCACTGTGCTCATAAGTGTCCTAATAAGAAGAAGAATAAGTCCATTAAGGATCATGTTGTTGCATCAACGGAGGTAGATGCATTTTCTGCCTAGATCAAGAAAAAAATTTCATTGCCGCCATCGACTCGACCGAGGTTACGAGGGAGAGGAGTGCGTGAGAAAATGAGAAGTCAAACTTCCAAGGGAAATTGCTTGCATGGCAAGCTCAACAGGTAACAAGATACGGTATATTGATTCACGAGCATCCTTCTACATGACCGAGAACAAGAAGAGTTTTAGCCACCTGAAGGAGAAGGACATGTAGTTTCAGATCGAGTTAGGAGATGATGGCATGTATGCAGCTAGAGGAGTTGATACTGTTAGCTTTCAAAGGGAGTCAGGTAATCCTCTTCATCTTAGAGATGTTCTCTATGTTCCAGGATTGAGGTAGAATCTTGTTTCGGTAGCTACCCTTGAGGGCAAGGGACATGATATCATCTTCAATAGAGGTAAGGCGTACCTCCAACACTTAGCTTCTAGATGTAAGAAGCAGATATGTGTGAGGGTGAAGAATATCTACAAGTTGCAGGTAGATACAGGTGCAGTCGGGAGCAGCGAGGCAGTGGGTGCTCAAAGTAGAAAAGTGTTGGTTGAGTGAGAGCAAGATCGAGCTCTCAAGATGGAGCCTCAACTAGTATCTCAGTTTCATGCTAAGTTAGTTGGTAGTTGGGTTGAATCGCAAGATGATGAGGACCATAGCCTAGGGCAAGTAGAGGAAGCCACTCAATTTGTGTCTCCCAACATAGGGAGAGTTTGAGCCAAGTGGGCAGAGTTTTTGGTTAAGGGAGATTAGAAGAGAGTTGAGTTTCCCAGCATTAGAAACAAAGGTACATAGGCCACATGGCACTTATGACTAAAAAGTGGACTCGCAGGGCATGTTGGGAAAGAACAGGTCTTCAAAGCAGGTTTTGCAGAAGAAAGTAGGGAAGCCTTATATTTCAGAGGGAGCAACTGCAACAGTGGAGAACATGGTATTGTTGGAGACAGATCCAGGTGGACGAGGTTCTTCCAGGAACACCTTTCTCGCTAAGAGGGAGTGTTGAAAATAATAGCGAGAAAGGGTTCTTTGATTTGTGCCTTAATCAAAGGAACCAAAACGAGTTTCTCCTTGGCATGTTCATGTTTCCTACTAGGAAAAATTCCTAATATCTAGGATAGTTCCTAAAAGTTAGGAGTTTCGAAGCAGTTAACTGATGTGTTAAAGTGGAAGGCCATGTTATTAGTCTTCTAGTGCGAGTTAATTGTGGAAAAGAACATGTGTTTAAGTCTCAAGTCCTTGATTTGAGATGGGACAAGTTGCATGCGTAGTTAACTCAATCAATCGCAAAAGCAAACTCCTTAATTAGAAACTTACTAAATTTAGCCATTCGAATTGCTCTAAAAGGAGGAATGAAGGCAAAATTTGATCCATGGTCTTGTGAACACAAATTGGTGAGACAAGGTAGTAGAGAGCACAGATTGGTGCTTGTGTGTTGAGGCTTGTGCGAGTTTGATAGGAGGCCTATTGCGCTAGGACTTAGGAGCTTAAGCGCAAGGAAATAGGGCTCAAGTGTGCAAATAAATTGAAGAGGCAAGGATCAGCGATCTTGCAAGGGTTTCAAGCCCGGTTCAAGGTAGGAAAACAAAGTTGTTTTTAGATTGAAACAAGTTATATTTGTAAGAGATCTATTGCTCAGTTCCTATCAATAATCAAGTAGAGGGTATTCCTAGTTGGGTTCCCTAAAAAAAATTGTGTGATTGTTTTGTGATGTTATGTTTATTTTTGTTCCTATTCTGCTGCAAAATTTAGTAGAGAAATTATGTGTCTATATGAAAAGAAAGTAGCTTTCAGATTGTTCCTATTAGTAGTTGCAGAATTTCAAATATTTTCTACATACCTTTGTAATTCTCAAAACAAAGCTTTGGAGTTATCGAGATAAGGTTGATATTACATTAGTTAATTTATCTTGACCTATCTATGCATTGATGGACCCCATGTTAAAGTAAGTTTCACTTGGAACATTCATCTATTTTAGGCATAGCTAGTTTAAATGTGGTTTAGTGAATTGCAAATAAATGTAGAGATAGATTTCAAGCATCTGCTCTATAAAAAAGGACATGGAATCTCATTGTACATAGCTGATTGAGAAATGATTGGGCTTTCCCCCTTGCTTTGTTTATGTTTCCCTTTTGATAGTTTTTTCACATAAAGCCTGTGACATTTGTGAGTTTGCTATTCTATGATCTTGTGACCATGTGAAATTTCAAACAGTTGACACCACTCAAATGCAGTGGTGTAGCTGAAATTACTTCTGCATTGGACAATGTGCTTTTCCTATGTTAATGTGGCATATTATTTTCAGTCTTCCCCTTACAAAATACTGTTGAAAATTGTAGCGAGTGGAAGGTCTTCTTTGCCTCGTGCCTTAGCCAGAAAGACCATGAGTTGTCTTTCTTTGACCATGAAGCCAGTTCATGGAGATGGTGAGCTTATTTTTAGTTTGCAGGAATAACTACACGAGTTCATGCGTAGTGTTGGAGGTTCAATTACGTGGTCCCCTCTTTAGTTTGACTACAGGATTGAGTGGCAGTTTGAGTTTAGAAAGGACGAGTTGGAGACTTCAGTCTTTTGATTGAAGGAAGGACGAGTTATAACTCCAGTGATGATTGGAGAGAGAACCAGTTCAACTCAGTTAACTAGTCAATCACAAGTCAAGTTCTAAATTTGTAACTCACCTAATCTAGCATGGATCGAATCTATAAAAGAACGACGAAGACACAAAGATTATTCATTGTTGAGTGCTCGAGTTTGTGTGAGAGCTCTTTGCTTGTGGTGTGCATAGACTTGAGGAGCAAGAACACATTGGTTTATTGAGCAGATTTGCACTAGGATTTAGGAGTTGCGTCCTAAATAATAGGAGACCAAGTGCACACAGAAATAGGAGCTATTTGCGCTACAAAATAGGAGATTTTGTGCGCAAGGAAATAGGCCCTAGTGCACTAGGAAATAGGGCTGCTAGTGTGCAAAGGATTAGGAGCAGGGATCACGAGATTTGCAGGGTGAGTCCAAGCTAGTTTAGTGAGAGAACAATTGTGTTCTTGTTACCGCTCAAACTAGCTGGGGTCCTAAGAGGGGAGAAACTACTAGGTCAAGGGGCAACAATGGAGCGATAGCCCACTATCACCTCAGCTAGGGCTCCCTACTCTTTATAGAGTTTCATTGATGGGAGGAGTCCTAGTATGAGAGGAATCACAAGAATTGATGGGGTGATTCCTAAAGTCTATTCACAAGAGAGGCTCAAATAATTGGCTTGCTTGCTTTGAAAGCAAGGTGATTAGCTCTTTAAGAAGGGCTATGAGGATACCTAGACCTAGGGTTGGGGAATATCCTTTAACAAGAGGTATCCTAGACCTAAGAATCCTAAAGGAGAAATGGCTTCTATGTGACCCTTGTGGAATGTGAGTTACAAAGTTGTGGGACCACAAAGAACCCAAGTGGGCCCAAACTAGGTCAAGGATATGGAGTTGATCAACACTAGAGGGGCTTGACTTGTTTAGGGAGGAGAATAGGATCAAAGGACAAATTTTCTTTTGAAATACAAATGCAATGACCCAAGTGAGGACACTAACCCAAATCAACCTAGGGAAAGAGATGGTCTTATGGCTAGGGCTTGCTATATCTTAGGATTCCATTGTCGGATTTGCCTCAAACTTGGAGGACCTCTTGAGAAAACCCCAATGCAATAGTGGATTGAAATTCAAGGATTTTGATGGCTACAAAGAATTTTGCTTGATGCCATAGGTGACCTACTAGGGTTAGGCCTAGAAAGAGGGGAAAAGGCGAGAAAAATATTCGTTTAAGTGACCACCAAGAGGCTAGATCAGTGCCTTGCCTTGGGAGAGATGGAGTCAAGGTAATTTTGAAATTTGGAGAGACTTTTACCCAATCAAGGAGTCCTTAGGCAACTTTGCATGGCAAATTAGGGCATGAACTCGACTACCAAAGGATTTTATACTTCGATGTGCAATAATTGATGACTTATCAAGGTGTATTCAATGAAATTAAACCTCTAGGAACATGTTAACGGTGCTGGATCCGACAACATGTCAGGGGATCTCCCCGGTAAGAAGTCCCAACTAGATTTCAGACTGTTTGGAGTAGGAGTCCCAACAGTGGGTAGTACGGTATCGCCTTGACCGTAGTTGCGGGCAAAGGTAAGTAAGATGTCCTTGTTGGTAGCCAAGGGTGCGACCTTGTAGCAAGTCAAGGAAAGTGCATGAGAGGCTCTAACACACGGAACAGGGGATGAGTGCGCCCCTTGGAAACCTGTGATAACATGCAACTTGAAAGGGAACACAAGAGCAAAAAGACATCACAAGATAGAAAGCAGGATAGCCGACAATCTAAAGTGACGAATTACATCAACAACACATTTCGATAAGATTCATACAAACACATACGGAATAGTCCATACATACATGCGTAAATAATAACTACATATATCATTAGAGTAACTAGGATAGTCGAACTACAATAACAACATATGCATGAAACGTGTTGGTTCTGTTATATTAAAAGAGTGAAAGATCCAATCATACATACAACCGAGACTTCCACTAGCCTCGATAGCGGAACATTACAGTCACTGCTGCCTGCTCCTCCAAAGAGATGTACTAGCTCTGCACTGTGGAGAAGCCAAGGCTCGTTACAATACACTCCAAGCTTTCTCTAAGTTACACCTATAGGAAGCTTGGCTCCCAAAAGCCTGTAAAATGAGTTATGAGGTTCTATAAATAGAAAAGGGTGGGATAACCCTTGACATTCCCCTTTGTGACTCTTCACCTACCCTCATGACTGTTCAACTACTACATCACTGTTACATTCTACTATCAACACTTGGCCTTTCACTTTTACAACATGTTTACATTACAATCTACACATGTACCCATGTGAGACAAAAATAGGCTTGAGTAAACCATGCAAGACATCACTAAGACTCAGACAGCTGTGGGAAGACTAACTCTTCGACATACTCGCGATGATCGACAGTGGTGAATTGATGCCAAGCTCGGTAGTCTGTTATGGTGTCCGCATGCTCTGTGGTGAAATCCTTCTGAAAGCGAACTCTTGCCTCCGTTGCATCGGATACACAGATTTGGCACCTCTGTCCAACTCGTCGGATAACATGCACATCATAGTCTTGAGTGCAGCTGGACCAACAACATACTGATGCATAATGTCTGTGTTGATCTCGAAGTCTGCGCTGGTGGCTACACGCATCAACTAATCAAAGTACATGTCCAGCTCTAGTCGGACTTGGTTCTTTGACTTTGCCTCGGTGAGTGTGCCAATGGATGGGATCACATGTGTGCGCACAATGACATCCATGCTCCTGAACACCCGTGCATGTGAAGCCTGCAAACTGGTGATGAACTGCAGGAGTTCCTCATAGTTTCGGATATGACTTCGGATGCGTGCTTTTAACTCCACTGCCTTTGGCTTCATCATCTTTGGCAAGTGCAATGGGGCTCCTTTGTACCTCATTGGCCATGTTTGCATGTGATCGACAACAGTGTGCAGACCTGACAAGATGCATGCTCTCCTAGCACAACACCGTTGCCAACCGTTGAGACGGACAACTGACTTATGCACGATGACAAATCTGGATTACAACTTTTGCATGACTGTCTCGAGAGACGATACTTCATCTAGTATCGCTCTCCTCAACTTTGCTCTGGCGGATGTTGTAACCTGTTCTCCTCCCTGCTTGGCCGCTTGTAACTCCTTAGCCATGCGCTCGTTCTTAGCTATCAAGAATCTAACACTCGAGTTGGTGGCTTCGGCATATGCTTTGGTAGCATTGGCCAATGCAGCTGGATGCTTGTGCACATTGAACATGATCACTTGTTCTTTAAACTGCGCAGGAGATACATGGACATTCGGAGTAGGCACTTTGCGCGACTGCACAACTCTGTGTTGTGACTTGTCAAAAGATATGTTGTGCATCTCTGCTTCCGGATTGTCTTCAAGGATTTTTGTGTCTCCTTGATCGCTTGGGACTTGCTCTGCTTCCGGATCTGGTGAAGCCGGTGGGGTGACCTCTTGGTTCTGAGGCATGAGGTCAATATCCTGATCTGACTCTGGCTGAACCATATCCGTGTCCATCTGCTCTAGCATCTGTTCAATCTCTTGAGCCAAGTCCTGTTCCTGCGGCTGCTCACCCTGCTGCTTTGTGCTAGCTACTCTGATGAGTCTATAACCTGTATGGGTGCAATTTCATCAATTTGTGCATGCTGCGCCTCCTGCTGTACCTGTTCCTGCGGTGCTTCCTTCTCTCTTCTGGGAAACTCTTGTTCTTCCATGAGTTTGCTTCTTCAATTCCTGCAACTCCTTTTTCCATCCGCTGTTTCTTCCTTTGTCTTTGCGCGATGTTTCTGTCTCGCTGTCGCCTCTTAGCCTCAATTTCCAAAGCTGCTTTGAACACAAGTGGATCTGCTTTGAACTTGCAGCTTTGCTCTGCCTTTGTGCTGTCAACAACCTTTCTCTTTCCTTTGTCGCGCGCAACTTTGCTACCCTCTGCTACTGCTGTTGATGCTATGCTCTGAAATGCTGCTTTCTTCTGCTTTGCTAACCACTCTACAGTTATGCTGACCGGTTCATTGAGCCTTGAGAAGTGATAGAAGTATCTCCATGGGTCTTCCTCAGGCCAATGACACGCCTCGTGGATCCAAGGATGTTGCACTCTCGCACAATGGTCCTTCACTAAGAAATGCGGGTCATACGGATTGAAACTTCTAGTGTCGAAGGTGAATCTCTTGAATTCCTCCGTCTCGGCCTCAGCATGCTTGAGATTCCGGATCTCATACAACCCGATCTGCAAAGGAAGAGCGGGCCAAGGTACCTTCTTCTTCCTGTGCAGTCTCGTTGACAACCTTGTCGAGATGTGATATGACACTTCTTGCATGACGAGCTTGTCCATGGAAAACTTCGGTAAAACATGTGGAGCCTTCTTCGCGCTATACATCCGAATGAAGGTGCCAAGGGGTGAGGCATACCAATCTGCTATGTTGATCAATGCCTCCATCATTGCTTGTGACATGCAAGGTGGATCCTGCTCAAATATCATCCTGTACACTGGGGTGACGAAGTGGTCTGATAACTGTATGATAACTCCACGGAAGCTGCATTCGGAGAACAACTTGCAATAAGTGTGCACAGAGGTTTTCGAAGGTGTCCATGCCCAACCCAAGCCTGGGAACTGCTGACGGGCACAGACTGCATCCAGTATGTAAGCGAACATGTATATCTTCGCTTGTTGACCCTTGGGCGGATGTCAGGCTTCTGTTACCTATTCCTTCAACCTGAGAGCCAACATGTTGGACCAGTTGCAAGGTCTTCCTTCGCTCGCTAGTTGATCCAACACAATCACCCAACTCTACAGGAAGGTCTTTGTGCTCTCTTGGCCGTATAAGCGACATGCAAAGATGGCCAAGAGTTGATATGCCTTTCGCAGCATCTTTGTCTTGTAAACTTGGCTGGGTGTTGTCCTGAACTTGGATGGCTCTTTCTCTCAGCTCTTCAAGATGTCTCTTGAGTTTGCACTGCTGCTGGGTCTGGTGAAGGATGTATCTATCGCGATCACCGACTGCGACAAGTGATACATCTCCTGAAAGTCTTTCGCCCTGAAAGTAGCAAGTTGTGTTCCACTGGCACTGCTCAACACCATTGTCTCTGGATCAGTGTGCAAGACAATCCAATGGATCATGTACGCGCATGGAAACACGGGATACTTGCATGCAATCTGATACAAGCTAGACTTCAGATGTTCAAAAAAACCAAGCAAACAACACTCACGCAAACCGAAATACAAAAAGCGACAAAAAAACATAAAAGATATGGAAAGTGGACTTACCTGGAAAAAGCTGAGTTGAATGTGTCGAATGCTCCTAGATGCGATGTGGGATGTCAGAGCTCCAAGATCGATGTGAGGAATGAGCTCTACAACATTGACTAAATAAGTTTTGATCAGTGTTCCATGGGGACATGTCCCCCAGGGTCGGGTGCACGCACCCCTCGCACCCCTCACACCCAGGACAGGGAGTCTCTTGGCGGTGCGTTTCCCCACACACCCTTTTTGGGGAGTATCGAGGAGACGCAAAGGAGTGCATTCCTCAGTGTGGGAGTCTAGACTCCCCAAAAAGGGTGCATCTGGGCGCCCCCCTTTAGTGTGGGAGTCTAGACTCCCCAAAAAGGGTGCGTCTGGGCGCCCCCTTTCAAAAAGGGTGCTTCTGGGCGTCCCCCTTTAAATTTGTCTAATAAGACCCAAATTCAAAAATTAAAAAATCAAAACAATTAAAAAAATTTAAAATTAAAACTAAATAGAACAAAAAATATATTAAATAACTAAAAGTATAAAACCTAGGTTGAATAAAATGAAAGTTAAAACTTAATGGAACACTCATTTTCATTTAGTGTTCAAACTTTGAAAATATACTAGTATGTTTTGCTTTCAATTTAGATTCTAGAATGATGAATTTAATTTTTAAATCATTGTAGATTGTAGAATGATGAATCATTGAATGATGAATGATATGGATCAATGTATTTGAATATTTCATTATTGTTTTTTATTTATTTTTATCGAATCTCATGGTATGCATGAATAATTCAATAATGAGACTTGAGTGTGTCATATGAATGATGTATGTATCAAAATGAATGATGAGGATGGATCAATGGTTCAATTGTCTATTTAATATTTTTATGCTTTCATTATTGAACAATGAATAATGAATATGAACTTGTATTTTATATATATATATATATATATTAAATTATATACCTCGACGTCTCCCCTCACCCTCGAAATTTCCCTAAAATTTGAGGGTACTCCCACACGTCCCCTAGTGCCTCTCCCCGCACCCAGGTCTCCCCGCACTGGAGTCTTGGTGGAACATTGGTTTTGATAAGATCGAGGCTTATGACGTGCATGTCACAAATCTAGGAAAAAGCGACACTTGGCGGGAGGTTTCTAAAACAGCTTTTGCATGCAACCTCCAACTGCTAAAAATGGACCGCTAAAATCTAGGGATGCTTTTTGCTTTTTTTATTATTATTTTTTTTTATTTTTCAAGAAAAACAACCCATGCATGCAAATCAAGATTGCTCAGTCCTCGAGGGAACTGGTCAACCTGGGAGCACATGCAACAACCTGCAAGCCTGGGAATGATTTTTGTGCAGTTTCTGGGCTGAGCAAGTTTGGTTGCCCTAAGGCATTGCGCAATTTCTGGACTAAAGCCTTGGCTGTCAGTCAGAATTGCGCAATTTTTGAGAGGAAGCCTAGTGTTGGGTTGCGTTGCACAATTTCCAGAGGGAAGGCTGCCTGGTTGTTCTGCGCATTTTTGGAGGGCAGCAGGCAGCCCAAATGGATTGCGCAATTTCCAGAGGGAAGGCTGGTTCCCCTCCAGAATTGCGCAATTTTCCAGGTGAACATCACAACCAAAAACTGACCAAGTTTCGGAATGTCAGCCTGCGGGTGGGAGGCAAACAAGTTGTCACACACAGGCTAGTAAGCCCGTGAAACTCAGCTGAAGCATTTGTACTTGGACAATGCAAGACATGCTGCTAAGGATGGTTGGTAGGGAGGCTCCAAAACGAAACTAAGGCAAAATTTTGGAGAGTGGTTGTAGCCGCTACAACAGAACATTAATTTATTATACATGACACTTGTAACTTATGCAACACTTCAAAAGTCCAAAATTTCCACAATTTTGCATAGATTAGGGAAATTTCAAATCTAGAGAACGAAAATCCCATACATTATTCATGTGACAAGATAGTGTAAATAATAGACATGAAAAATAGCACTTACATGTACAATGAATATATCCAATCATCAATTCAAGACAAATTTGAAGCTACCAGAATAAGAGGATAGTATCCAAACATCAAAATTCATCCATGAAACCAAATTCGTCCTCCAAAAGGGAATGCAAAATTCTCACAAGAGCTATTAATCCAATCGAAGTGATGATGAGAGTAATGAATGAGCCTCTCATCTATTTATACCCTTCCTAAAGAGTTTGATTTGCCTAATTATGTCTAATTAAGCCCCAAATAATAAAATAATGTGCAATAATAACATCCCTTGGTGACAAGCCCACCAAGATAGCTCCATGATACAAAAATAAGCCTCTCAAGAGGGCAAAATAGTAAACATGAGTCGTTGGGCCAATGAGAAGGCCTAGTGGAGTCCAAAATGTGCCAAGTTGAGAGAATGGGCTCCAAACATAGTGATCAAGGGGTTGACACCTTAATATCAATGCAAGTCACATGTGGTGTCCCCCAAGTGGGTGTGGGGGAATAATGACATCCTCTTGGGACTCCAAGTAGATCGATAATGCTTGTAAACCATATGGAAGGGCTAGAATGATGACATAAGCCCTCCCTTTGTCTCTCATGGTGAGACACATTCTTGTCTGGGTCTTAGAACGTCTGCCAAGTGTATGGTACAAATGTGAAGCCGACTGGGCGTGGTGATCTAGGTGCATCATCCTCATCGAAAAGGTGGAACATGAGCAATCAATGAATGGTGTTGGGGATCCATGAAGTCCTCTAGGCCCATGGCTCTCAATGCCCACCCTACAAGTGCCAATGTGACTCTCTAGAGGGCTTGGACCCCGTATAGGGAGACCAAACCCCAAATGGAGACCCGCCTGCAATCCTACATAAGATCCAACGCGTCCCCTTACCCTCCAATACAACAAATTACTAGAGTAATCAAGTAAAAAAAGCTTACAAATCATGGAGGGAGCAATTGTGGTACATGAGTTACCCCGGCCTTTGTTTTTCCACCCTTCTTCATATGCCTTTTGCCTTTGATTGATTCTTCTTCATAACTGCTTGGGTCTCTAGGGGATGAGAGCATGATGTGTAGGATAGAGCAGTATACACTCCCTTTTGAGGTGGGGTGGTTCATTGCTCACCAGGGGTTGGGACAATCATGGGTTCCTTAATGTGGAGGGAGCTCATCTATGGCCCATAGGAACCAGGGTGATGGCCATAGATAAGGGGTAGAGCTCATGATTGTCTTTTGCCCACATGCTAAACTTGTATGTCCCGATCATCTTTTGCATTTTGTGGTACATTTCCTATAGAGAGTTGTTGACCACTACGTGTCAACGACCCATAGCAGTACACCCCCTTTTTTCGCAAAAGGGATAGCGTCTGATTGACGTGTCCGTGCCATTCATCTATCATCATCAGGCTGATTATCATGTTATAATGTAAACCCATTCTGCATGTGTATAATGTAAATAATCTCAGCAGATCCGTGTCGTGTATGTAATTACCTAGGTAAACCTACTTTTGGTGATGATTTACATTCAGGGAGGTTTTGTTGTCTCACTGATCCATTCTCGGATGGTCGGAAGAGTTTTCTTTCAGCGTTACCCCAAAGCCGGAATGGATTTTGTCACTGAGATCTTAGGCGAGTCCTAGTGTTCTAGATCGAGTCTATGTAAAAGTGATTTGGGAATAATCCTAACTATTTGGTTAGGTTATTTTATTACAAATTGCTTGGTCTGCTGGATTATATTTGTGTCGCAGAAATGGGTAGTTTGTGAGGGTCTTTTACAAATGGGTTTTCCTCCTTGAGATGTAAAAAATATGAAAATCATGATGTAAAGTGACTTGAGGGTTGGAAAAATAATTTATCTCCTCATAGGTTAATTAATTAAATTTTCTGGCCAAAAATTTATTTAAAATCCTAAGCCATAAATTTAATTAATTCTAGGTCCTAGGTAAATTTAAATTCTCTGAAGGCAAAATTCGTCGGTCCTTAAAAATCAAATTTTAAAAGGTCCCGAGACTAAGGTAAATTAATTATTTTGCTAAATTTTAAGCCTTCGGTCCATGGGGGTTAAGTCAAAGTCAAATTTTCGAGGAAATTAACTCAATTTTTTTTAATTTTTGAGTTAATTAAAAGACATTTAATTGAAAAATTCGAATTTCCTCAAGAATTTAAAATTTTGACAGATGAGATTAAAAGAAATTTTAATCCTCCTCAACGGTCGAGATTGCTTTGACGAACATCACTCGAACTAGCCATTGGAGGATTTATCTTTAAATAAGAAGTCATTTGTCAGTCGATTCATCCGACCTCCGAGTCGTGTTAAGCTAAAAGCTCTCGTGTAATGTTTTTTTGGACAATAAAGGAAGACTTTGGGGTTAATTTTTTACCGGTGTTACTCTTCATGGAAATACTGTAAGATGTATCGTTTTTCATGTGTAATTTTTTTTAGCCATTAATAATAGCTTTCTGAAGAGTGATTTGAGTATAGGTATCTTGCTCAGTAGCGGAGTTTAAGTGATAATTTAAATTTTGAATGTAATAGCAGGTATTTTTATTCATCTGAATTTTATTATCATTTTCTCGCTCTATTTTGATGGTTGGATTGAGTTTTGTAGGGAAATCTTGATTTTTAGATTATTGGGCGTTCGAGGAAGTTTTCAGTTGGACTAGCCAACTCCCGATCCGAATTTTCTAAAGAGCCCAGCTTAATTTGATCCCGAGCTTATCATAAGATTTTACTGGTGATGCATGAAGGGTTTTGAGCTCAGCATCTCCTTTAAAATTTTAAAAATTAATTTTTTTACGTGCGAAATTGATGAATCTGGCTATTGAGAGCCTTAGATTGTTAGATCTGGGAGTGGAGTTGGACTCACACTCCCTTCCTGTACATAGATCTGTAATTATTTTTGGTTTTTTCGGACTTGGGTTTTTCTTGTTGTCTTGCAACGAGAAAATTCACGCAGAGTCCAGATCTAGGCTCTGGAGGGTAAGATATGGATCTCTAGGGTTTTATTTGCATAATTTTGCAGAGAGATTATTCAAAAGATTTTGCAGTTCAGAGTTTTAACCTTTTTTTTTTTTTTTTTTTTTTTTTTTTTTGTAAATCTGGAGAATTTTTTTCGTAAGGGTTTCATTAATAAATCTCAAGCAGAAGAATTTGGCATTTTATTAAGGATTGCTGAGGTTTTTTGGCTACCGTTTGTCTGATTTTTTTTAATCTGCTTCTTGGGTTTTTGGGTTTGCTGCAAAATTCATTTTTTTTACCCTCTCAGCCCTCAAACCCTTGCCTGCGTTCTCTCTTGGCAGATTCCACCAGCCCTCAACCTGCAAAAAATCGCTGCCATTCCTTATCTGCTCTTCGACCTGCATCCATTTTCCTGTGCATTGCCTTGCTCCTCGAGCTACCATCTCTTTCTCCACCCTGCAGCTCCGCGCAGTCTCCTCTAGGATCTACATCCATTACCGCAGCCTCTGCCCTGCTCGAAATACACTGTCCGTCGAGTCATACTTCACCCACATTCCCTTTCTCGCTCAATCCGTTGTACCCTTCCCGCTGTCATCACACTCCTCGCCCTCCATCGACCTGCAAAAAACCTCCATCCCTCCTATGCTGCCGCAACCATTTGTCTTCATCGCAACTCCAACCTGCATGTTGCTTCATCGACCAAATTCCCTTGTCGTTACAACTTAACCCTCGAAATCCGTCTAGCTCCTCCCTAGCCCTCTGCGTGCTGGCCAACCCCTCCTCGCTGCTGTCCATTTCCGTTGCTCTCATTCAATCCGTAGTCACTCCATTGACTTGCGTCCTTCTTCTCCGTCGTGCCTCGACCTGCCTCCTCTGTTGAAACGCTGCTGCCGTTGACCTGCATATTCATCAACAAGAACATTCGAATTTTTTTTTTTTGTAATGTATGCGTTAGTTCTTATTTAGCTTAGTTAGTTTTTTCTTTTATTTCATTTGTATATTCAGTTAGGGTTTATTTTATTTAGCGTATCTTGTTTTTATTTTTTGTTTCAATTTAAATTTAAATTTCTGTTGATTCTTTATTCTTTGATTAAATTTGTGTTTCATAAAAAAATAAAAATCTAAAACATTTAAAAAACAAATAAGAAAAAAGTTTTCCTTTTTCTTTGTGATTTATTTATTTATTTTTATATTTTGATTTTTTATTTTTTACGAAATTTAAAATCATAAAAATTTAAAAAAAATCATAATTTTTTTTAAAAATTTCTAAAAAAATTAAGAAGTTCTAAACATTTAAAAATCCTAAAAAAAGAGGGGGGGCATCATTTTTATTTTTTATGCGACTTTGAGACTTTCTAAAAAATTTAAATCAAAGGCCATTTTTTGCATTTAAAGATTTTAAATTTTTTATGTGGCCTCTCGCCCATTTAACAATTTTTTTTAAAAAACATTATTAAATCCTTTCGATTTATTTTGGTCACATTAAAAAGTCTTAATTGATCATTTACCACATTAAGTCTTGCTTCACAAAACTTAGCACATCGAAAAAATTCTCTTAAGGACTAATTAAATTGTCAATTTAAAATTTCTTTTTGGTGTCTTTTCGAGCTAAAGGTAAAATCTAAAGAAAACTTTGTGGTATTAACATTTTTATTTCTCTATAGTTAAACGCGCCTAAATTTTTTGCATCTGAAGATTAACTATAGGAAAGTGGTTAATTTTCTTAGATTTGGGTCACTAAGCATAATCATTTTAATTCTAGGATTGGAATTGATTAACATTTAAATTTCATAGTGTTTTAAAATATTTGGATCTCTAGAAATTTAATTGCTAAAACATGGTGTATCTACTAAAATTGATCGTCATTGCTTGAATTATTTAATGCTTGTCACATGTTAGATATATTGTGAATATTTTCAAGTAATTGTTAAAATGCTTTGTCGTGGAATTATAATAGATCACATATCTTTGTTTCCTAAGCTGAGTATTTGTGAAAATCTATTGACATTGATATTAAATTGCAAAGAAAATTTTGTTCTCTTTGAGCTATAATTGTATCAGAAAGATTTGAAATAAGCTTGTGGTTTAATTGTAATATCTTCAGGGGTCTATTTTTAAGTCTTCATCCAGTAAAGCAAACAATTAATTTTGGTGATTGAGGGTTTTTGCGACACAAGTGTATCTTTTGGTTATCCATCATATCATTGACATTTCTTGTTCATCTAGGCCATTCTCTTGTGTTTATGGATTGTCCTTTAATTTCAATTAATAAGTACATATCGTCATAATTGAAGAGTAACCATAACTAAAGTACTTAACACAAGCAACCTTAAACTAGGAATCACTCGCATCCTTTGAGTAAGAATCCAAGTAGTAGTTGTCCGTCATGTACTTGGTCCTAAATTTCTTAGCAAGATAGTTGACTCCTCAAGGCATTGGTATCATTTGTATAAATCAAATCATTTAAGTCTTGCCAGATTTAAACAAGTATTTGGTCGCTCAACTATGTCTCCCGGATTGGTTGGTTCCCAACTAGTCCTCCTTCATTCCATTTCCGTAGGGTCCACCCCCCTTAGCCTGCTGTAGGGAGACAACTTAAAAAGAGAAATTGGGGATTAGGGTGACAACCCCCGATTTGAGCCATTGTCGTGGTGCCTAGACATTCTGTGCGACAACATTTTTTGGTGCCGTTGCCGGGGATCGATTTATTGGGCCTTGGCTCTACGACATTCATCTTTCATTTTTCTATCATTCATTTTAGCCGGCAACGCCAACTTTTTTTGGCGTCGTTTCCGAGGATAGAGTTTTTCTGTCCTTGGTTTCCTCAACATCATTTTAATCATTTCATCTTTTCTGCCATTCATTAGCCTGTCCAGCGGCACAACATTTTTTGGCATCTTTTGATCTTTTCATTGCTTCATCTTTCGTCATTTTATTAATCATTTCATCTGCACCCTGGACATATCGGTTTGTTTCTTGTTTGGGTGGCGACTCCACTTATTCATCCATTATTTCTTAGATAAGAAGCCCTCGCTTATATCCAGTTGTTTTTGCCTTTTGGATCTTAGAGCTAGATTCATTTTCAAGTGGCGACTCCACTTCTTTCATTTCTTACAAGAATTTCTACTAGAAGCTCGCTTCTTGTGTATCTCTTGATTTTCTTGAGCAGGGGTCTCTCTCTAGCATCCCATTTGGTCCTTATCCCTTTGAGCAAGTCGATTTTATTAACTTTCTCCATGATGTGTCGGAAGAGGCCATTCATAAATTGCCTTTGTTCTCGGGTGGTGATTCAGTCGCTGTTAGAAAGCATCTATGTAAGTTTACTCATACAATAATCAAATATTGTAGCTCTCCCCAATATAAACATGAAGATGTCAAAATGCTTCTATTTGCCTTTTCTTTAGAGGGTGATGCTTTGAATTGGTTTCATAATTGTCCTGAAGATTCTTTCGCTTCTTTACAAGAATTCATTAATGCTTTTATAGATAGATATGGTGATCAAGGTAGCTCGCCTTGTGCCCCTAACATTGTGCAACAGAATGAGAGTGATCTTGTAAAGGATCCAGCTGTTAATGAAAGGTTTCAAGACAATTCTTCATATCAGAATGTGCCATCCACTTGTACTGTTGCAGGATGAATCCATGATAGTGGAAGAGCAGGAACAGGTTATCAAATCAGTGTCGACAGTGAAAGGGAGAATGATAAGCGTCTTATAGAAGAACTAAAGTAGTTGGTTAAAGACACGCAGTTCAGTCAAACAAATTTGGTAAAAAATATGGAGCTTAATCAAGAAAAATTTATAACTGATTACGTTAAGGATATGAGAACTTTGTACACGTAACTGGAAAAACGTGATGAGGAGATGGAAATCATGAAAATTAAACACTCCGATCACGTAAACCCCGTAGTAGAAAAGTGTGCTCAGAATATGGAGGATATGAGGACCGACATGGAAAGTCAGCATGCTAAGGAAATGGAAACCATGAAAGCTAATCATGACAGGGAAATTAATTCTATGCAAAGCAAGTTATTAGCCCTAGAGGAAAATATGACGATCATGGAATTTAATCATTCAAATCACGTGACTGCCATGGAAACAAGTTATCAAGAAGAAGTAAGTTCGATTCAAAACAGATTGTCAACTATGGATGAAGAAATGACCATCATGAGATTCGGTTATAATAATTAGTTAGCTATCATACAAGCAAATAATGAGAAAGAGATAAACTCTATGCAACATTGTTTGATGACCATAAAGCAGATAATGACAAAGTAATAAAAAATATGGAAGCTGGTCAAATATGTCTTCAGAATAAGTTATTGACCATGGAGGAAAACCATGCCAAGGAATTCAGTGCTATGAAGGATGAACACTCTACCTAGATGGATGCCATAACCATACAGGTGCAGAAACTTTAGCGTCATTCAGAGGATGAAAGAAACAAGGAAATGTCAACAGATCATAAGCCCCCCTATTTGCTGCAGCAAGCTCCATCTTATTATGAGGTCATTTGTTCCATTGAAAAGTGGCTAATTGAAGGTGACTCAGATAAAATGGAAATTAATAAGAATCAGGTTGATGCTCACATGGTTAATCCACCAGTCATAAAAGATCAAGTTATAACTCATGACACCTGTGAGACTGATCCATCATTCTTGACAAAGCAGATGTAAAATGAAGAAAGACATGTCATGCATATCTTGCGTACTTCATCTGAGAGTTTTGAAGCAGAATGTTCAACATCATCAGTGATACAACTTGCCACAAAGAAAAGACGCAAGAGAAAGAGAATGAGAAAGCGATTTGATGCATCAGATGGCGGCGAGCAGCTTGATTTTTGAATAGGAAGAAGTCCTACCATGTGCAGGGTTGGACATGGCACATCTGAGAAACAACCGATAGATTTGCCTGAAAGCAGGGAAATGCTCAGTATGCACTATACTGAACGCACTTGATGCCATGGGGCATCTTTGTATTTTATTTCTAACCTTATACCCTATTATTTCGGTATTGCATTTTGTAGTTAGATTTGTGTTTTTCATGTTATTAGGATAGTTAATAAATGAAGAGCTTATATATTTTATGTGCTTAATGTTATATGATGATTTTTGGATGGACGCTCTTTATGTTATGTTGTGTGTTGCATCGATGCAGATTTTGGATTCTCATATTCCTCCGATGCAGCAGCGTGTCCCCAAGTAGAGTCGGATGTTGACCACTACGTGCCAACGACCCATAACAGTACACCCCATTTTTTCGCAAAAGGGATAACGCCTGATTGATGTGTCCGTGCCATTCAGCTATCATCATTAGGATGATTATCATGTTACAATGTAAACCCATTTTACATGTGTATAATGTAAATAATCTTAGCAGATCCGTGTCGTGTATGTAATTATCTAGGTAAACCTACTTTTTTGATGACGATCTACATTCCGGGAGGTTTTTTGTCTCATCAATCCATTCTCGGATGGTCGACAGAGTTTTCCTTCAGCCTTATCCCAAAATCGGAATGGATTCTGTCACTGAGATTTTAGGCTAGTCCCAGTGTTCTAGATCGAGTCTATGTAAAAGTGATTTGGAAATAATTCTAACTATTTGGTTAGGTTATTTTATTACAAATTGCTTAGTCTGCTGGATTATATTTGTGTCGCAGAAATGGGTAGTCTGTGAGGGTCTTTTACAAATGGGTTTTCTCCCTTGAGATGTAAAAAATATGAAAATCATGATGTAGAGTGTCTTGAGGGTTAGAAAAATAATTTATCCTCTCATAGGTTAATTAATTAAATTTTCTGGCCAAAAATTTATTTAAAATCCTAAGCCAGAAATTTAATTAATTCTAGGTCCTAGGTAAATTTAAATTCTTCGAAAGCAAAATTCATCGGTTCTTAAAAATCAAATTTTAAAAGGTCTCGAGGCTAAGGTAAATTAATTATTTTGCTAAATTTTAAGCCTTTGGTCCTTTGGTGTTAAGTCAAAGTCAAATTTTTGATGAAATTAACTCAAATTTTTTATTTTTGAGTTAATTAAAAGACATTTAATTGAAAAATTCGAATTTCCTCGAGAATTTAAAATTTCAACGGATGAGATTAAAAGAAATTTTAATCCTCATCAACGGTCGAGATTGCTTTGACGAGGATCACTCGAACTAGCCGTTGGAGGATTTATCTTTAAATAGGAAGTCATTTGTTAGTCGATTCATTCAACCTCTGAGTCGTGTGTAAGCTAAAAGCTCGTGTAATCTTTTTTTTTGCACAATAACATAATACTTTGGAGTTAGTTTTTCGCTTGTGTTACTCTTCATGGAAATACTGTAAGATGTATCGTTTTTCATGTGTAATTTTTTTAGCCATTTATAATAGCTTTCTAAAGAGTGATTTGAGTACAGGTATCTTACTCAGTTGTTGGGGTTTAAGTGATAATTTAAATTTTGAATGTAATAACAGGTATTTCTATTTATCTGAATTTTATTATCATTTTCTCGCTCTATTTTGATGGCTAAATTGAGTTTTGTAGGAAAATCTTGATTTTTAGATCATCGGGCATTTTGGGATTTTTTTCAGTTGGACCAGCCAACTCCTTATCTGAATTTTCTGAAGAGCTTAGCTTAATTTGATCCCGGGCTTATCATAAGATTTTCACTGGTGATGCATGAAGGGTTTTGAACTTAGCACCTCCTTTAAAATTTAAAAATTTAAATTTTTAACGTGCGAAATTGATGAATTTGGCTATTGAGAGCCTTAAATTGTCAGATCTGGGAGCAGAGTTGGCCTCACACTCCCCAGATCTGATAGATCTGTCATTCCTGTGCATAGATCTGTAATTATTTTTGGTTTTTTCCGACTTGGGGTTTTTCTGGCTTTTACTTTTATCATTGTATATATCGTTTGGGTGTTTCTTGTTGTCTTGCAGCTAGAAAAGTCGTGCAGAGTCCAGATCTAGGCCTTGGAGGGTAATATTTGGATCTCTAGGGTTTTATTTGCATAATTTTGCAGGGAGATTATTCAAAAGATTTTGCAGTTCAAGGTTTAAATTTATTTATTTATTTATTTTTATTATTATTATTTTTTTAAATCTGGAGAAATTTTCTTCGTAAGGGTTTCATTAATAAATCTCAAGTAGAAGAATTTGGCATTTTATTCAGGGTTGCTGAGGTTTTCTGGCTACTGTTTGTCCGATTTTTTATCTGCTTCCTGGGTTTTTGGGTTTGCCGCAAATTTCAATTTTTTTTTACCCTCTCAGCCCTCAAACCCCTGTCTGCGTTCTCTCTTGGCGGATTCCTCCAGCCCTCAACTTGCAAAAACTCGCTTCCATTCCTTATCTGCTCTTCGACTTGCATCCATTTTCCTGTGCGTTGCTTTGCTCCCTCGAGCTACCATCTCTTTCTCCACCTTGCAGCTCCGCGCAGTCTCCTCCAGGATCTACGTCCATTACCGCAGCCTCTGCCCTGCGCGAAATCCACTGTCCGTCGAGCCATACTTCACCCACATTCCCTTTCTCGCTCAATCCGTTCTCCCCTCCCCGCTGTCATCGCACTCCTCGCCCTCCATCAACCTGCAAAAAACCTCCATCCCTCTTACACTGCCGCAACCATTTGTCTTCATCACAGCTCCAACCTGCACGCTGCTTCATTGACCAAATTCCCTCATCGTTGCAGCTTAACCCTCAAAATCCGTCCAGCTCCTCCCTAGCCCTCTGCGTGTTGGCCAACCCCTCCTCGCTGTTGTCCATTTCCGCTGCTCTCATTCAATCTGCAGTCACTCCATCCACTTGCGTCCTTCTCCTCCATCATGCCTCGACCTGCCTCCTCCGTCGAAACGCTGCCGCCGTCGACTTGCATATTCATCAACAAGAAAATTCTTTTTTATTTTTTATTTTTATTTTTATGTATGCGTTAGTTCTTATTTAGCTTAGTTAGTTCTTTCTTTTATTTCATTTGTATATTAGGTTAGGGTTTATTTTATTTAGCTTCTCTTTTTTTAATTTTTTGTTTCAATTTAAATTTAAATTTCTGTTGATTCTCTATTCTTTGATTAAATTTTTGTTTCATAAAAAATAAAAATATAAAACATTTAAAAAACAAATAAGAAAAAAAATTTCCTTTTTTTTAATATTTTGATTTTTTTTTACAAAATTAAAAATCATAAAAATTTCTAAAAATTTCAAAAAAATCATATACATATATTTTTTTAAATTTCTAAAAAAATTAAAAAGTTCTAAAATTTAAAAATCCTATAAACAAAAAAACAAAAAAATAAAAAAAAGGGGCTTCATTTTTATTTTTTATGTGACTTCGAGACTTTCTAAAAAATTTAAATCAAAGGCCATTTTTCACATTTAAAGATAATAAATTTTTTATGTGGCCTTTGGCCCATTTAAAAAAAAATAAATTAGAAAAACATTATTAAATCCTTTCGATTTATTTTGGTGACATTAAAAAGTCTTAATTGATCATTTAACGCATTAAGTCTTGCTTCACAAAACTTAACACATCGAAAAAATTCTCCTAAGGACTAATTAAATTGTTAATTTAAAATTTCATCTTGGTGTCTTTTCAAGCTAAAGGTAAAATCTAAAGAAAACTTTGTGGTATTAACATTTTCATTTCTCTATAGGTAAATGCGTTTACACTGTTTGTTAACCATAGGAAAGTGGTTAATTTTCCTAGATTTGAGTCACTAAGCATAATCATTTTAATTCTAGGATTGGAATTGATTAGCATTTAAATTTCATGGTGTTTTAAAGTATTTGGATCTCTAGAAATTTAATTGCTAGAAAATTGTGTATCTACTGAAATTGATCGTCATTGCTTGAATTATTTAATGCTTGTCACATGTTAGATATATTGCGAATATTTTCAAGTAATTGTTAAAATGCTCTATCGTGGAATTATAATAGATCGCATATCTTTGTTTCCTAAGCTGAGTATTTGTGAAAATCTATTGACATTGATATTAAATTGCAAAGAAATTTTTGTTCTCTTTGAGCTATAATTATATCAGAAAGATTTGAAATAAGCTTGTGGTTTAATTGTAATATCTTCAGGGGTTTATTTTTAAGTCTTCATCCAGTAAAGCAAACAATTAATTTTGGTGATTGAGGGTTTTTGCGACACAAGTGTATCTTTTGGTTATCCATCATATCATTGACATTTCTTGTTCATCGAGGTCATTCTCTTGGGTTTAAGGATTGTCCTTTAATTTCAATTAATAAGTACATATCGTCATAATTGAAGAGTAACCATAACTAAAGTACTTAACACAAGCAACCTTAAACTAGGAATCACTCGCATCCTTCGAGTAAGAATCCAAGCAGCAGTTGTCCATCATGTACTTGGTCCTAAATTTCTTAGCAAGATAGTTGACTCCTCAAGGCATTCGTATCAATTGTATAAATCGAATCATCTAAGTCTTGCTAGATCTAAACAAGTATTTGGTTGCTCAACTGTGTCTTTCGGACTGGTTGGTTCCCAACTAGTCCTCATTCATTCCATTTCCGTAGGGTCCACCCCCCTTAGCCTGCTGTAGGGAGACAGCTTAAACGAAGAGATTGGGGATCAGGGTGACAACCCCTGATCTGAGCCGTTGTCGTGGTGCTTAGACATTTTGTGCGACAACAAGAGTGGCCAAATTATGCTTTTTCTTTTCTTTTTTGTTGCATCAACCTTTGGGCATCGTTCTAGGCCCGACCCAAAGTGTAGACAAGGGAAAGGGGAGGCTAATCCCTTGTGGACCCAGTGAACAAATGTGGACTTGGATTGGGAAAAGTGATAAAGGGGTTAAAATGAATGGAGGGAAGTGATGTAGATGGTGTCGAGAAGCGGGATCACTCAACTATAATCGGGATTTCCCATGTAGTTCCAGCCCTAAAGCTAATAGCTAGTAAAGGAGATCTCACGGAACTAGGATACAAGGCTAACCACCAAATCGGGCATAGGAGACAAGAGTACAAACCTAGCCCACTCTATCTGTTGAATCCCCCCACCAAACCATGCCTAAAAGTGTACATGATAAGTAAACAGAATTACTCAACTACACCAATGAAAATCCATACCTTCGAGGTTAGGATGCCCACCTTCAAACATATAATCGTAACAGATGGGCAAGGGACCACATGGCTGGCTTAGGTGGCAGAGATAGTGGCACATCGAGCTATCTGGTGGCTGCAAGGGGCTATTGGCTGCCGGTTGAGGACCATCTAGGAGAAAATTTTCTCCTATGGATACCACCGACAGGTGGTGGGTAACAGTTCTCAGTGTGACAAATTTTCTTGTAAGAGATTCAATTGTTCAAGCTCAATAAATAAAATACTACAACAAAGAAGCAGGTTTTCCCAGTTGGGTTTCCCAAGAAATCAAGTGTGTTAATTTGTGCCATTGTTTTTATCTCTGCGTTTATATTCTGATGCTTATCAGTTAAGAAATTTTGTATCTTGGTGAAAGTGAATTTGGCTTCAGTTTTTAGTTGCCTAGTTTTCAATAATTCGCCAAGTTGTTGCAGAATTTCGTGGAAAATTAACATGGTATCAGAGCAAAGATCAGTATAAAAACCAACACCAAGTTGATCAGTTAGTGAAGAGTGCAGATCAGTCAAGAAGGCTAGTGTTAGAGTTTGAAGAGTAGTTCTTTGGATATATGGTGCTCCAAGGATTGAGGGAAGATCACTGTTTAGAGGGAGCCTCTAACTTCTGCTCATGGAATGAATGGATATCAGTATTGTTATCAACAGTGTTGGAAGATAATGGGGTGCTTGAGTTTATAAAGCAGGCAACAGTGCCACCTACAAATGCCCAACAATTGGCCCAGCATAACAAGAATGATACCAAGGCGAGGAGGATCATTCTAGAGGGGGTCAAAGACCATATTATCCCTCATATCCATGGGAAGAAGACAACATATGAGATTTTTAAAGTCATCTTAGATTTGTATCAGGGTTCTAGTGATGTTAGGAAGTTAGCTCTCGAGGAGAAGCTAAGAAGTATTCGGATGAGCAAAGGAGAGCCCATCGTTGCATATCTTTCAAAGTTCACTCAAGTTTGGGATGAGCTAGATGGTGTGGGCGAGACAGTAGCTGAAAAAGACCTTGTGAGTCTTGCGCTTCTAGGACTCCGTAAGTCTTGTTATGGCTTCTAGGATGCAGTGAGTGGCAAAGAAAATTTTCCCAGTTGGGAAACGTCCTGGAGTGACTGCATTTAAGAAGAAATCCGAAGAGGGACGAGAGATGGTAGATCAGTGAAGACAGAAAACGAGGAGAACTTTGCCCTGACAGGCAAAGGCAACAAAGCCAAGGCTAAGAAGGGCAAAGGTAAGACTGAGACCAATCAAAAGGGTGAGAAGAAGAAGAAGGATCTAAGTAAGATCAAGTGCTTCCATTGCCATGAGTTTGGGCACTATGCTACAAAGTGTCCTAACAGGGTTCCAGTGATGTCAGGAAGCTAGCTCTCAAGGAGAAGCTAAGAAGTATTCAGATGAGCAAAGGAGAGCCCATCGTCACATATCTTTAAAAGTTCATTCAAGTTTGGGATGAGCTAGGTGGTGTGGGCGAGATAGTAGCTGAAAAAGACTTTGTGAGTCTTGCGCTTCTAGGACTCCATAAGTTTTGGTATGGCTTCCAGGATAAAGTGAGTGGCAAAGAAAATTTTCCCAGTTGCGAAAGGTCTTGGAGTGACTGCGTTTAAGAAGAAATCTGGAGAGGGACGAGAGATGGTAGATCAGTGAAGATAAAGGACGAGGAGAACTTTACCTTGACAGGCAAAGGCAACAAAGCCAAGGCCAAGAAGGGCAAAGGCAACGCTGAGATCAATCAAAAGGGTGAGAAGAAGAAGAAGGATCTAAGGAAGATCAAGTGATTCCATTGCCATGAGTTTGGGCACTATGCTACAAAGTGTCTTAACAGGAACAAGGGATCCAGTAAGGATCATGTGGTTGCATCAGTTGAGGTAGATGGGTTTGCTTCTCAGTTCAAGAAAGACTTCTCATTGATAGCTTGCATGGCAAGCTCAGTAGGTAGCAGCGCGTGGTATATTGCTTCTATAGCGTCCTTCCACATTGTCAAGCCAGGTAGTAACTCCACCAATTCAATTCATATTATTCCTTTAGGTTGGTCTTTATTAAATACATGAGGGAGACTGTTCACTTCATCTCTCGATGACTGTTCATATTTCTTATTATTTATTTACATCAATTATATTTATTCACCCAATCCTGATGATTAGGTGTCAACATTCCCCCCCTTAATCTGAAGGGATGTTGGTGAGTCCAAGCATCATTCTGAATCGTTCAAGCTTTTCTCTTCCAAGTGCTTTGGTGAAGATGTCTGCAATTTTCTCATTAGTGGAACAAGGACGGAGATGGATTGTTTTGGCCTCAACATGATGTCGAATCAGATGATATTTAGTATTGATGTGTTTCGCTCGATCATGGAACTTTGGGTTCTTGGCCAACTTTATTGCAGAGGTATTGTCAATCATGAGTGGAGTTGATTGTACTTGTTTTACCTGCAAATCTTCAAGAATTTTCTTGAGCCACACAATTTCTTTTGTTGCCTTAGCTGCTGCCACGTATTCTGCTTCTGTTGTGGAATCTGCTGGGACTGATTGTTTGCGTGATCTCCAGGAGACAGCTCCTGATCCAAGACTCATAGCATATCCTGAAGTAGATACCCCAGTTTCTTTGTCTCCATCGAAGTCTGAATCAAAGTATCCAATCAAGCTGTAGTCGTCCACCTGTGTATACTTGATTCCAAAGTCTTGAGTTCCTTTCAAGTACCTTAGAACTCTTTTTGCAGTAGACCAATGTCCTTCACAAGGCTTTTGCATAAACTTGGAGAGGATTCGATCAACAAACTAAATGTTTGGTCTGGTAGTAGTTAGGTAGTTGAGACTTCCTGCAAGCTGTCTATACTTTGTTGCATCCTCAAATTCTTTTCCTTCAATAGATGTGAGCTTTAAGTTTTGTTCCATTGGAGTAACAAGAGGATTGCATTCTGTCATGCCAAATCTGTTCAACAGATCTCCAATGTACTTCTTTTGAGAAAGAAATATGGACTTCGGATGTTGAGTTACTTCAATACCAAGATAGTAATGAATGTAGCCCAAATCAGTGATTTCAAAACTTTTTCCCAATTCCTTCTTTATGGATGCAATGTAGCTTTCATTGTTCCCTGTCATCAAAAGATCATCTACATATACCACAAGATATACAATTGTTTTGCCAACTTTCTTGACAAATAAAGTTGCATCATCAAGATCATAATGTTTGAAATTGAGTTTCAGAAGATGCTCAGTTAGTTTTTCATACTAGGCTCGCGGTGCTTGTTTGAGGCCATACAAGGATTTCACAAGTTTGCATACTTTATGTTCATGTCCTTTCACAGCAAATCCTTCAGGCTGGGACATAAAAACATTCTCTTTTAGGTCTCCATTCAAGAAGCAATTTTTGCATCCATTTGATGGACTTTCCAACTGTTCTAAGCTGCTAGGGAAAAGAGTGTCCGGATGGTAGCCCATTTTGCTGTGGGGGCAAAAGTCTCCTCATAATCGACCCCTTCCTTCTGTGCAAAACTGTTTGCCACAAGCTTGGCTTTGTGTTTGTCAAGTGAGCCATCAGCTTTATACTTGTTCTTGTAGACCCACTTGCAGCCAATTGGTTTGGTTCCTAATGGAGGATCAACTAGCTTCCAAGTGCCATTTTTTATGAGGGCATCATACTCCTTTTGCATCGCTTCTTTCCATTTATCATGAGACGCAACTTCTTTGAAGGAAGTTGGTTCAAAATCTGTAGACAAGTTCAATTCACAATCATAAGAAACATCCATATCAATAGGTGAATTAGAGTCATCTACATCACCTCCATTTTGCCAGTTTGAATTTCTAGTTCCTGTTTTTCCAACCTCATCAGGATGAACACTTTCAAGTGTCTTTGTCAGCCACTTTGGGGGACCTTTCTCAGATGGTCCAGGCTGCTCCGTTGATTGAGTTGGGACTGAATCAAGATTGAGTCTCCCAATTCTATCAATCACATCACTTAAAGCATCATCCGTTGTTGGAGTTTCATGCGGGGGAGAGAGTTCTTCAGAAGAAGATTCCACATGTTGATCTAATATAGGAATCCCCCCTTCAAGATGTGGAATCTGATTATCAAATTCTTGAAATGATTTTGCATTTGCGTATCTATCTAAGCGATCAAGTTGCCGCTCAACAACATTGTCAGTTTTGGATGATTCAAGAAAAATTACATCTCTAGATATAACAAACTTTTTATTGACTTCATCATAGAGATGGTATGCTTTGGAGGTGTTTGAATACCCCAGGAAGATACACTTACGACTTCTTGCACCAAGTTTGTTTCTATGTACCTTTGGTATCAAGGCATAACAGGTGGAACCAAAGACCCTGAGATGCTTTACCGAAGGAACATGCCCATACCACATTTCATATGGAGTCTTGTTTCTAATAGCATTAGATGGACATCTATTCTTTATATATGCAGCACATAGAACAACATCAGCCCAAAACATTATTTTTACATTTTTGAAGAAGAGCATGGAGCGTACCATATTTAAGATTGTCCTATTCATTCTTTCAGCTACACCATTCTGTTGGGGATTATAAGGTACAGTTGTTTGATGTTTGATCCCATGTTGGCGAAGATAGTTTTCAAATTCATTTGATGTGTATTCTTTTCCATTATCAGTGCGAATAGACCCAATATGAGATTGTGCATCATTTTCAATCCATTTATGAAAGTTCTTGAATGTTTGAAAAGCATCAGATTGGTTCTTCAATAAATAAACCCAACACATTCTGGTGTAGTCATCAATAAATGTCATCATATATTTATTTCCATTTGCAGAAGGAACAGGCATTGGAACACATAAATTTGAATGAATGAGTTCAAGTTTTCTATGTGCTCTTGAATGTGAATCATGAAAACACTGTTTGCTATGCTTTCCTAGAATGCAAGCATCACATTGCTTAAATTTCCTAGGAATTGTAGGCAAACCAACAACACCATTTTTCTTTAACAAGCGGAGGCTGTCATAGTTCAAATGTCCAAATCTAGCATGCCATAATAAACTTGATGGAAATGTACCTTTTTCATAATGAGAACTGTATGAGAAAGGTTGTGCATGAGCAGAGGTACCTTGCAGCTTGAGAAGCCTTTCTTCTTCTATTCCTCTCATGACAAGTGAGTGGTCAGATGATTTTCTCACCTCAAGCTTGCCATCAAACATATGAATGGAGTGACCTTGCTGGCGGATGTGGACCAAAGACAAGTTTCTCTTCAGCTGTGGGAGATATAGAACATGATGCAGAAGAAAGTCTGGAAGACCAGGCAATTTAAGCCTGATTGTGCCAAGCCCTGATGGCTTGATTTTTGATTGGTCTTCAAAGTATACTGCTCCATCAACATTGTCAGTAAATTCTTCAAAAAATCTTTTCTATGAGTCATGTGGCAAGTTGCTCCTAAATCAAGCAACCAATCATTTTTCCAAGAAGCAAGTGAAGCATTAAATAAATCTTCACTTTTTCCAATATTACATTGTGCCACTACATAATGAGCAGATTCAGGTGCTTTACCTTTTTCCGTGTCATTAGTTTTACCTTTGGGTTGATTTCTTTGCTGCTCAATCTTGTCCCAAGGTATTTTGCATGTAGAGGCATCATGTGATCCATTTCTTTTGCAACGTATGCAGTGCAAATCTGCCTTTTCTCCTTGAGAGTGTCTGCCCCCCCTGCCTCTGAAATATCTTCCTCTTCCTTTTCGACAACCTCTTCCTTTGGAAGAATCTTGAGCAGGATTCTTTTCTTTATGAGCAAGGCACACAACCTCTTCAGAAGATTCAGGGGCTGTCTTTTTTCCAAAGGCTTTCTCTCTTTCAGCAAATTTTTTCACAAGAGAGTCAAAGGTTATATCTTCAAGATTTCCATTTGCTTGCAATGACTCAAGATAATTGGAGTAAGTAGGATAAAGTGCCTTGAGAAAAGCGATAAGAGGAATATCCAATTCAACCTTAGTGGATTTGATATCGTGCATTATAGATTTTACTTCGGATGCAAGAGCAAGAGGATCATTGTTTTGTAATTCAAGAGTGAAGAGTTTAATCATGAGTTGAACAACTTCAAGTGCAGAATGTGAGTCATAGAGTTCTTTCAGCTTTTGTAAGGCTTCGAAAGCAGTTGAAAATGGCGAAATATGGCGACTCACCTCTTCATTTACAGATGCTGCGATTAATGCATAAGCTTTGTTGTTCTTATTTTCCCAAATGTGAGTTCTTTGTTTGAGTTAGGCTGTTCTGGCTCTTTGTCTCCTTCTCCAATACACACTCCTTTCCACAACTCATTGAAAATGAGGGTGTGTTTTATCATGCGGGACCACTCATGATAGTTCTCCTTGCCAGTGAGAACTATTCCCACAATGGATATGATTGAATGCATTGTAAAATCTGAGTGCTGTAAAAATACTTCTGCTAGCAAAAATGTGCTTTTGTGGAGAAAACTTCTGCTGCTAAAAAATTGATTCTGATATATGATATATGGAGACAGAGGTATGCAGAATAATTTATCTTCAAAGCTATCTCAATCCAAATTCACAAAAATATCAAAGATATATGTGAACAAATTGTTTTCATTTTCATGGCATCTTCGCAATTATTGTCTACGCTGTCAAAGGAATCTACAGAAAACCACTGAGACTTGTATAAGTAATTCCACAAATGAATCAACTGTTATAGTAATGCACCAAATTAGTCAGTCTACAAAAGTCAATTGGAAGTCTTTAGCATAACCTTAACTTCTCCGAAATTTCTCCTGTGCAAGATAGCGTTCAAGATACCACAGCGTTAGCCAACCAACAGCGTGATATATCAAGCCGAGGTATGGAGGAGGGTCGTATCAAAGCAACGCCACCACGTTTTCGCTGCCAACACGTTCACCATGAGTAGATACGATGGGAGTTCAATATAAGGAGGGCTCTGATGGCCATCTTCAAGCACTGGGTGGTCCTTCACGCAGGATACCAAATCTCCAAACTCCCGAACAAGAAGAGAAGAAGCCCAAGAAAACAACAAAGAAACCAGTGAAGGAAGATGAAGTCGGTGTTTCGGTAAACTCGAAGACCAAGACTGCTAAAGGCGATTCTGTTACGAAGTTGAGACGAGAGAAAAAAATTTTACATTCTCCTCGGACAGAAGTATGATCCCCTGGAGGAGAGAGACCCTCTCAGAATATTCTACTCGTCGCTTCACTGACAGATACCTAGCAGCGAAATGGCATAGAACTGGATGATGGTTTCTGAGTTTTTTTTTTTGAAATAGACAGCGAGACAGAGATCAGGAAAATCATTCCATCGATTCCTGAAGGAACAAAATTGAAGGGATACTTCTGTCTTCGTCCAACGCCTACGACTGACAAATCCTTCGACGGCTACGACTGAAAAATCCTCCAACGGCTACGACTGACAAATCCTCTTAACGTCTCTGGCAATGTCCAGAAGGTATTACCAGATGTTGTGATATTTCAGAGGGTATTACGTTTGACAGAAGCCTCGGCCTATGCAAGGAAGATTATAGCAGAGCAACGTATTATAGGTGAATATGAAAAGCAGAGGGAACAATTATGCATATAGCCCAGGGAGCGCAAAGGGCGCAGACAATGATTATGACAGAGAGCCTAGAGAGCGCAGAAAGCCCAGAGAGAAAATATGGCAGAAAAACTGATACAAGGAGTTACAAATAATTTTAGGAACTTGGCTCTAATACCATGTTAGGCCAGGTAGTAACTCCACCAATTCAATTCATATTATTCCTTCAGGTTGGTTTTTATTATATACATGAGGGAGATTGTTCACTTCATCTCCTCATGACTGTTCATATTTCTTATTATTTATTTACATCAATTATATTTATTCACCCAATCTTGATGATTAGTTGTCAACACACATGACTGGGAACATGGAGTATTTTAGCCAACTGGAAGAGGACATACGGGTTCATATTGAGGTAGGAGATAATGGCAAGTACACGACTAGGGGAGTTGGTACTGTCATCTTTGAGAGGGATTTTGGGAGCTCTTTCCATCTCAGAATGTCCTCTATGTTGCAGGCTTGAAGAAGAACCTTGTTTTGGGTTATGATGTCTTCTTCAACAGAGGTAAGGCTTACCTCCAACACTTAGCTTTTGGATGTAAGGAGGAGATAGGTGTGAGATTGAAGACTCCTGGTAAGGTTTACAAGTTGCAGGTTGAGACATGTGCAACCTTGAGCAACAAGGCAGCATGTGGGCAGAGCAGAGATATAGGAGAACTTTGGCACAGGGGCATGGGACACTTACATCGTAAGGCACTGAAGATCCTGCAACAGACAGCCACAGGGCTACCACAATACAATCTTGACAAGAATGGAGTGTGCAAGGGGTGCACACTTGGAAAGTATGCCAAGACATCATTCTAGGGCCGAGACAACAGAGCTAAAGGGATTTTGGAGCTGGTGCATTAAGATGTATGTGGGCCCTTCTCTTCTCCATCAGTTGTGACACACAAGTATTATGTTACTTTCATAGATGATTATTCCCAGAAGATATGGATCTTCTTCATGAGTAAGGAGGAGGTCTTCTCCAAGTTCATGGAGTTTAAGGCCTTGGTAGAGAACCAAAACAAGAAGAAGATCAGAGCATTGAGGAGTGACAATGGCGAGGAATATATCTCCAACGCCTTCAAGGATGAGTGTGCCAAGGAGGGCATTAGGAGAGTTGACAACACCCCATAACACTCAGTAGAATGGGGTGGCTGAGAGTAAGACCTGCAACATAGTTGGAGTGACCAAGGCCATTTTGCATGATTAAGGACTGCCTATGTTCTTGTGGGCAGAGGCATGCAACACTGCAGTATTTCTGCATAACAAGAGTCCACACAGGGTTGTTGGACAAGTTACACCAGAGGAAGGATTTCACGGGCAAGAAGCCTGATCAGTGATGTCTCACACTTTCGCATCTTTGGCACAAAAGTTTACTGCCATGTGTCCAAAAATAGTAAGAAGAAGCTGAAGCCCACAATTGAAAAGGGTATTTTCATGGGTTACAGTGAGATGTCCCAGGCTTACAGGGTGTACATTCCATCACTCAAGAAGACAGTTTTTAGGTGGGACGTGAAGTTTGAGGAAGATAGAGCTTTGAGGGAGTCCTTAGAGCGAGAGTAGGTGGGAGTACCTGAGGAGAAGCTACCCTCCCAAGGAGGAGCCTCAGCGAGGTGGCAAGAGGGTCGCACAACAGGATGATGAGGAGAAGAGACCAGGACGAGATCAGGAAACTACTCAGTTAGAGACTCTTGGCACAGGGAGGAAGAGAGCCTAGTGGGCCGACAAGTTGATTGAGGAGGCCCAGGAGCATGTTGAACCTTCTAGCTCTATGTTCAGGTAGAGCAAGCAACCATAGAGTTACATCGAATATATTGCACTAATGACAGAGTTGGTGGACACAAAGCCTTCTTGTTTTGAGGAGGCAGACTGTCAACAAGTTTGGCAAGATGCCATGGTGGAAGAATATTCCTCCATCATGAAGAACGATGTTTGGGAGATTGTGCCATGACCAAAGGGAAAATTAGTAGTAGGCTCGCGTTGGGTGTACAAGGTGAAGAATGGAGCAGATGGGAGTGTGGAGAAGTACACAACTAGATTTGTGGCCAAGGGATTCTCACAAGTTGAGGGCATAGACTATGATGAGACGTTTGCCCCAATAGCACGATATTCATCCATTAGGACGATTCTAGCACTTGCAGCACAAATGGGATGGAAGATCTGCCAAATGGATGTGAAGACAACATTCCTCAATGGTGTGGTTGAGGAGGACATCTATATGGAGTAGCCAGAGGGGTTTGAGCAGTTCAACAAAGACACGTGTGTAGGCTAAAGAGAGCGCTTTATGGGCTCAAGTAGGCTCCAAGAGCATGGGACACTCGTATTGATAGCTACCTTCGAGGATTGGGCTTCACTAAGAGTGAGGCAGATCCCAACTTGTACTACATCATGGTTGGAGGGCTTTTGCTCATTCTAGTGCTGTATGTTGACAACCTTATATTGACTGGAGTAGATAGCTTGATTCAGGATTGCAAAGCAGACCTTGCAAGGGAGTTTGAGATGAAGTATATAGGGCTTATGCACTATTTTCCTGGATTGGAGGTTTGGTAGGGTGATGGTGAGATCTTCTTCGGACAAGGCAAGTACACACAGGAGATTCTTAGGAGGTTTCATATGCAGGATTGTAGGCCCATGGCCACGCCTCTAGTCACAAATTGGAGGAAGGTGGATGTTAGCAGAGTAGAGCAAGTAGATGCTACATTATACAGGCAGCTCGTCGGGTCATTGATGTATTTGGTCAACGCATGGCCTAATATTTGTTTGTAGTAAACCAACTAAATCAGCTCATGATTGGATTGACTAGAGTTCACTGGGTTGTTGTGAAGCATTTTTCGAGGTATCTCAGACTATAAAAAATCCACGAAAATTCTGATCTAGTTGAAAGAACAAATTTGAAACTAAGTTGTAACTCAAGACAAAATTTTATCTACTTTAATTTGTAGCAGAATAGGAACAAAAATAACAGAGTCACACAATAGAAAAAAACACATTTTTTTCTCTAGGGAACCCAACTTGGAAATCCCTCTGCTTGATTGAGAATCTTTACTGATAGAAATTTAGAGCAATGGATCTCTTACAACACAGTCCTGTTTCAATAGAGAAAACAACTTATTCTCCCTACTAGTCCTTAGCTTGAAACACCTTGCAAGAATGCTGATCCTACTTCTTCCTTTCCTTGCCTGGTTGAGCTCCTATTTCCTTGCGCTGATTTCTCCTAAATCCTAGCACAATAGAGGCTCCTATTATTTAGGAATTACTCCTAAATTCTAGCGCATTCCTCAAGGAATTCTCCTCTATCAATCTGCCCTTCCCACCACAAGCTCTTGCACAAACTCGTGCTCTCTATTGCCTTGTCTCACCAACTTGTGCTCACAAAACAATTGAATAATTTTGTGCCTTGGTCCTCCTTATAAGCTTTTCAAATAGGCTAAATCTGGCAAGTTATTATTTTTGGAAATCGAACTGGTGATTGATTGAGTTAACTAAGTCTAACTGACTCATGTAACTCATCCTGCCCAAATTTAGAACTTGAGACTCACTCGCTTGTCTTTTTCCAAAGATAACTCGCACTAGGAGACAACAACTAAGCCTCCCACTCCAGCGCATCAGTCGATCTGCTTCATGAATTGTCCTAACTTATAGGAATTTGTCCTAAATTTTAGGAACTCGTGCATGCTAAGGAAAATTGCTTCTTGGTCTCTTTGATTAAGGCATAAGTGAAAGAAGGACCTTTCTCGCTACTATTTTCAACACTCCCTCTTAGCGAGGAAGGTTCTTATGGAAGAACCTCGTCCTCCTAGATATGTCTCCAATACTACCAATTTCTCTGTTGTTGCAGCTGCTCCCTTTGAACTAGAACATTTCCTTGCTTTACTCTGTGGAACCTGATATGAAGACTTGTTCTTTCCCACCATGTTTTGCGATTCCATCACTTCAGTTATAAGTGCCATGTACCTTGTGTACCTTTGTGGTTGCTTCCTTTGGCTGGAAGTGATACTGGAAGATTCAACTCTCTTCTGATCTCCCTTAACCAAATCCTTTGCCCACTTGGCTCGAACTCTCCCTGTACTGGGAGTATCTGATTGAGTGGCTGCCTCCACTCGCCCTGGGCTAAGCTCCTCATCATCTTGTTGGTCGACCCAATTGCCAACTAGCTTAGACTCAAACTGAGATACTAGCTGAGGCTCCATCTTGAGAGCTCTATCTTGCTCTTGCTCAACCACCACTTCTCTACTCTGAGCTCTCCCTGCCTTGCTTCTCAAGGTTGTGCTTCTCTCTACCTACAACTTGTAGAGATTCCTCACCCTCACACCTATCTACTTCTTACATCCAAAAGCTAATTGTTGGAGGTATGCCTTACCTCTGTTGAAGATGATATCATATCCGTTGTCCTCAAAGGTAGCTACCGAAACGAGATTCTGCCTCAATCCTGGAACATAGATAACATTTTTGAGATGAAGAGAATTACTTGACTCCATTTGAAAACTAACAGTACCAAATCCTCTAGCTGTATACTGACCATCATCTCCTAGCTCAATCTGAAACTGCATGTCCTTCTCCTTCAGGTGGCTGAAACTCTTCTTGTTCCCAATCATGTGGAAGGATGCTCCTGAATCAATATACCATATACTGCTATCTGTTGAGCTTTCCATGCAAGCAATCAATGAGAAATATTTCTCGAACTAGGCAAAAAATGCATCTACCTCCACTAATGTAGCTACATGATCCTTACTGGACTCCTTTCGCTTAGGACACTTAGTGGCATAGTGTCCAAACTCATGGCAATGGAAGCACTTGATCTTGCTTAGATCCTTCTTCTTGCCCTTCTGACTGGACTCGACCTCTCCTTGGCCCTTCTTGCCCTTGGCCTTGCCTGCCAGGGCAAGGTTCTCCTCGTCCACTGTCATAACTGATCTCCCTTCTATGGTTCCTCTTCGAATTTCTTCCTGTATGCAGCCAGCCCAAAACCTTTTTGAATTTGGAAAGTTCTCTCTCCCACCAACAACATCCTGGAACCCTTTCCAAGACTCATGAAGTCCAAGTAAGGAAAAACTCACAAGGTCATGATCAGATACAATCATGCCCACACCACCTAGTTCATCTCATACCTGAATGAACCTTGACAAATATGTGATGATGGGCTCATCCTTGCTCATCCAGATACTTAGCTTCTCCTTAAGCGGAAGCTTCCTAGTATTGCTAGTACTTTAATATAGTTTTAAGATGGCATCGAACATCTCATATGTTGTCTTCTTCTCATGGATATGAGGTACTATATGATCTTTGACCCCTTCTAGAATAATCCTCCTTGCCTTGATATCATTCTTATTATGTTGGGCCAATTGTTGGGGATCTTGAGGTGGCGCTGTTGACTGCTTGATAAACTCTCCCACTCCATTATCTTCCAACACTATCGTGATCCTCCCTTTCCATGGAACGAAGTTCGATGCTCCCTCTAAACAGTGATCTGCTCTCAACCCTTGGTACGCCATCCTGCTTCCCCAGAGAGCTCTCCAACACCTGCCCACTAACAACCTTGTAATCCTTCACAAGAAGCTGTACTTAGGGCTCAAATAATTTTGCCTCTCCTATCAGTCTTGTAGTCCTTCACAAGGACTGAACTTAGGGCTAAATAGACACCTTCTAGCAACCCTCCAATTTGCTCTTAGCTGCCATCTACTCTGACCCAATCCTAGACTCTCACCAACCTAGCATCAACACCATACTTGAAGGAGATTTAACATACCTTGAGACTTTGACTTCTGTCCCAATATTCTAGACCTGTGCCTGTATAAATGTCTGCAATCTTTGGCCCTGGTTAGGACTGCTGTAGCAGTTGCTAGAGCGCTCCAAACTTGGCCTCAATCTGTTGCAAAGCCTTCGCTCCTCCCTCCTCCATCAAGTCCACTTCTGTGCTGTAATTATGAGGCTACTTGGCCCTTGTTTCCAACCTCTTGTTAGGCCTTACGGCTCACTCAAACTAGGCTATATGACCTCGACCTCCTGCACAAGAATATGTGGCCTGATCTTGAAGAAATTATCCCATGAACCTAGCACAGAATCTGCCCAGAATGTCCTCCTAGACCTTGGGCAGCATCGGCCTTTCTTCTCCTAGACCTGTCACAAGAACAAGACCTCTCCTTAAATTCTGCTAGAGATTCTTAGGCAACGGCTCCCTCAGATCTCCTTCTTTTATGATTTGATGCACTTGTGATGATCTTAAATCTGTTCCAAGGGCTCTGATACCATGTAGAAAATCCACGAAAATTATGATCTGCGTGAATGAACAAATCTGAAATTAACTTGTAACTCAAGACACAGAATTTTCCCTACTTTAATTTGCAGCAGAATAGGAACAGAAATAACAGTCACACAATATAAAATAAATAAAAAAACAAATTTTCTAAGGAACCCAACTGGGAAAACCCTTCGCTTGATTGAGAACTTTTATTGATAGAAATTTAGAGCAGTGGATCTCTTACAACACACAGTCCTATTTCAATAGAGAAAACAACTTATTCTCCCTGCGAGTCCTTAGCTTGAAACACATTGCAAGATTGTTAATCATGCTTCTTCCTTTCCTTGCCTAGCTGAGCTCCTATTTCCTTGTGCTGATTTCTCCTAAACCCTAGTACAATAGAGGCTTCTATTATTTAGGAATTACTTCTAAATTCTAGTGCATTCCTGAAGAAATTCTCCTCTATCAATCTACCCTTCCCACCACAAGCTCCTGCACAAACTTGTGCTCTCTATTGCCTTGTCTCACTAACTTGTGCTCACAAAACGATTGAATAATTTTTTGCCTTGGTCCTCTTTATAAGCTTTTCAAATAGGCTAAATCTGGCAAGTTGTTATTTCTGGAAATCGAACTGGGGATTGATTGAGTTAACTAAGTCTAACTGACTCATGGAACTTGTCTTGCCCAAATTTAAAACTTGAGACTCACTCGCTTGTCTCTTTCCAAAGATAACTCGCACTAGGAGACACCAACTGAACCTCCCACTCCAGCGCATCAGTCGAACTGCTTCATTAAATGTCCTAACTTATAGGAATTCATCCTAAATTTTAGCAACTCGTGCATGCTAAGGAAAATTGCTTCTTGGTCACTTTGACTAAGGCACAAGTCAAAGAAGGACCTTTCTCACTACTATTCTTCAACACAGAGGCACAACAAATTATGGATTATGGTACAGACAGATTGATGGAGTGAGGCTCAAGGGCATCACAAATGTAGATTGGGCAAGGAGCTCCACAAATCAAAAGAGTACTTTAGGGTGCATCTTCAACATTGGGTCAGCAGTGGTTACCTAGTTTAGTAGGAAGCAAAGATTAGTTGCACTCAGTTTAGCAGAGGCCGAGTACATGGCTGCCAGCTTGGCAGCATGTGAGGCTATCTGGATGAAGAAGTTGCTTGTGGGACTTTTCAGACAAGGGATGGAGCCTACTGTGATACATTGTGACAATTAGAGTTGCATCAAGCACTCTGAGAATCCAGTGTGTCATGATCGCTCCAAGCATATCGAGATCAGGTATCATCATCTCAGAGATTGCGTGCATAGAGAGATAGTGAAGCTGCCATACATTCAAACAGAGGAGCAGACTCAGATATCTTGATCAAGGCATTGGCAAGAAACAGTTTCGTCTATTTCAGAGGGAAGTTGGGAATTGTACAAAATCCCTTCCTTGCTAAGAAGGAGTGTTGAAAATTGTAGCGAGTGGAAGGTCTTCTCTAGCTCGTGCCTTAGCCAAAAGGAGCACGAGTTGCCTTTCTTTGACCATGGAGGGAGTTCATGCAGATGGTGAGCTTATTTCCAGTTTGTGGGAACACCTTCATGAGTTCATGCGTAGTGTTGGAGCATCAGTTATGTGGTCCCCTCTTCAGTTTGACTACAAGATCGAGTGGCAGTTCGAGTTTAGAAAGGACAAGTTGGAGACTTTAGTCTTTAATTGAAGGAAGGACAAGTTATAACTCCAATGATGAATGGAGAGAGAACCAGTTCGACTCAGTTAACTAGTCAATCACAACTCAAGTTCTAAATTTGTAACTCGCCTAACTTAGCATGGATCGAATCTATAAAAGAAGGATGAAGGAACAAAGATTGTTCATTGTTGAGTGCACGAGTTTGTGTGAGAGCTCTTTGCTTGTGGGTGTGTAGCCTTGAGGAGCAAGAACGCACTGGCTTATTGAGCAGATTTGCGCTAGGATTTAGGAGCTGTGTCCTAAATAATAGGAGACTAAGTGCGCACAGAAATAGGAGCTATTTGCGCTACAAAATAGGAGATTTTATGCGCAAGAAAATAGGGCTGCTAGTGTGCAAAGGATTAGGAGCAGGGATCATGAGATTTGTAGGGTGAGTCCAAGCTAGTTTAGCGAGAGAGCAATTGTGTTCTCAGTGTGATAGATTGCCTTGTAAGAGATTCAATTGCTCAAGCTCAATCAATAAAACACTACAACAAAGAAGCGGGTTTTCCAAGTTGGGTTTCCCAAGAAATCAAGTGTGTTAATTTGTGTGACTGTGCTATCTCTGTGTTTATATTCAGCTGCTTATCAGTTAAGAAATTATGTACTTTCGTGAAAGTGAATTTAGTTTCAGTTTTCAGTTGCCTAGTTTTCAATAATTCACTAAGTAGTTGCAGAATTTCGTGGAAAATTAACAAATACCACCTACAATGCTAACATTTACCTCATCTATTATTAGTTCACAACCTTGAGGACATTAGCAATGACTTTACTGGTCAACTCCAAATTCATGTAAGACATTGACTACGCACATAATATGTTGAAATTTGGTACCGGAGGACAAGTGGTTCCCTAAGGCTTTGATCTTTGGCCTAGGGAAAAGTGTCCAAAAGAATTTAATTATTCTCCTAAAGTGACTTTATAATTTTTATAAAGTCAAATCTAATTTAAAAGTGACTTTAAGTGATAAAGTTACTAAAGTCTAATTTTAAAGTGACTTTATTAAAGTCAATGTAAAATTAGAAAGGAAAAGTGACTTTGGAAATAAATGACTAAGTGGGTCTTTATTAAAGTGGGGTGAATTAAAAAATAGAAAGTGAGATTTAAATGAGCATTTAATCTCATCCTTAGATCTCAATCTATTTCAGCCATTGGATTTAAGGATCACCCAAAAGTCACTTAGGGTTAGATTAAAGGAGGGAAATGAAGAAAAGGTCATTCATTCTTTCATGAGCAGATTGAGAGAAGGAGAGCAAGAGAGCAAGGGAGATTTCTGGATAGGGAGGAGAAAGAGACAGCAGCTTGGCACACATTCCAAGGCAGCGGTTTAACAAATCCGTACAGCTGAGTTAGCACATAGTGAAAGGCAGATTTTGTCACGATTTTCTAGAAATCCGTATAGCTGTTTGCACAGAAATCGAGGAGAAGTTTGCACATAAATCGAGGAGCAGTTTGCTAGCACATTTTCCAAGGAAATCTGTATAGCGTATTGCTCTTTTTCTGCACGCAAATCGAGGTCTATATAGCATATTTATTGCAGGCTGTACAACAACATTTAAGGCTGAAAGTGGGCACGAAAATCGAGGAGGCCGTACAACATTTATTGCTGTTTTGTTTAGCTGTTTGCGAGTTTTCCCAGTTGGCTGTGAGGCACGGAAAACGAGAGAAGTTGTAAAAATTTGCTTGCTGATTTTTTGCTGAATATTTCTCACTGTAAAAAGCATTTTCCAGAAATAAGAAAGAGCTCTCGAACTGGTTTTCCCCAAGAGTTGTAGGGGGTTTTTCCAGGGTCACCTTGACCAAAAATCACTGTGTTTAAATGTGTTAAATGGCTGTTTGTACCTGCTGATTTTTTATTTCTGCATTTTCCAGCATTCTGTAAAATTTCCAGAATTTGTGTTTTCAGCAAAAATTTATTTTTTTCAGTTGTTGAATGTATGGATATGGGAAAGGGCATTTAACTATATGGGAGAAATAAGGTGAAACTGAAAACCGGGGTGGGAAATGAGAAATTTTTACATGGTATCAGAGCTTGAGTGTTGAAGTGCAGTTTGGGACAGCAAAGAGGAAAATTACAGCTGCTGATTTTTCACTCAAAAAATTCCAGCAAGCTGATTTTTCACAAACATCAGTTTTATCTTTACTACAACAGTGCTATTTTTCAGTTTTAGGACAGCAGGATGTCATTGGGATTGAGGGTGGAGGATAGGTTGGATGGGCATACAAATTACAACATTTGGAAGGAGAGAATGCAGAGTATCTTTGAGGAGGCAGAAGTCTGGGACATCATGGTGCATACCACACAGAACCCTGTTGTTGTGCCTACTGATGCCACTCAGTTGGCTGAGTATAATAAAAAGAACAACAAGGGTAAGAGACTGATTCTAGACAGAGTCAAAGACCATTGCATTCCTCATGTGAGAGGAAAGAGAAATGCCCATGAGATATGGACAGAATTGTCCTATCTCTACCAGAGTACCAATGAGCATTGGTAAATGGTCCTGAAGGAGAAGCTGAAGACTATTAAGATGGGTAATGATAGTGCAGCTGGATATCTCACAAAGATTACTAATGTGAGAGATGAGTTGGCAGCAGTTGGAGAGGACATTCCACCCACTGAGTTGGTGCGGATTGCAGTGAATGGCCTCCCCCGTTCATGGATGAACTTTGCTGATGGGGTTTGTGCATGTGAGACCCTTTCCACATGGGAGAGGTTTTGGGATGATTGCGTTCAGAAAGAGATCATGAAAGGTCAGCTTAGGGCAGCCAAGCTAGTTGAGCAGGATGAGGATGTAGCACTGTCGGCAGGAGGCAAGAAAGGCAAAGGGAAGAAGCAGGCTTCCACAAGCAATGGTAGGGGCAAAGGGAAAGGTAAAGGTAAACAGGGTGACACACAGAAGGACTATTCCAAGGTGAAGTGTTGGAATTGTCAAAAGATCGGACACTATGCAGTTGTGTGTCCGGAGAAGAAGAAGAAGAAGGGGAAGAACCAGAACATGGCAGCTTCAGCAGAGGTTGAGGACTTTGCAGTTCGTTTTGACTGGGAGTTTGGGTTCGCTGCGTATGAGTCTTCTAGTGCAGGATCACCTGCCACACAGGTTCAGAGGGAGCATGCTTTTCCCTCGATTAGCGGAGCATCTTCGGGTATCTGGTATGTGGACAGTGGGGCTTCACGTCACATGACAGGAGTCCGTGAGTACTTCTCAGAGCTTTCAGAGAGTGGCACTGATATAGAGGTAGTACTCGGTGATGATAGAGTTGTTAGAGCAGTCGGGGTGGGGACACTGACATTTCAGAGGGAGTCCAAACCTCCCCTGAAGGTGACAGATGTTCTTTATGTGCCAGGGATGAGGAAGAACCTCATATCCGTATCAGCTTTGGAGGACAGAGGATATGAGGCACTATTCAGGGGAGGATAGGTGTTGATATATCCCAGGGGCACTCCAGCTGATTCAGCTAGAGTGATAGGTGTACGCCATGCAAAGGTGTATAGGTTTGCATTCGAGTCCCTTTTGGCATTGAGCAGTAGTACCGACAGCAGAGCTAGCAGTTCTGAGCTGTGTGAGATTTGGCACCGCATGATGGGGCATATGTATCATGGAGCCTTGAGGACATTGCGGGAGATCACTACAGGTGTGCCAGATTTTAGTACTGATCACTTTGATACTTGTAGAGGATGTGCGATGGGCAAGTTTGCCAAATCCCCTTTTCCCAGCAGTGACAGCAGAGCGACTGGGATACTTGATTTGATTCATTCCGATGTGAGCGGTCGGATGGCTCATGTTTCCTTGAGTGGATATGAGTACTATGTTTAATTCATTGATGATCACTCCAGGAGGACCTGGATTTATTTCTTGAAGACCAAGAGTGAGGTCTTCAAGCGGTTTCAAGTGTTTAGAGCTCTTGTGGAGACACAAACAGGTCGGAAGATCAAGTCCCTGAGGTCGGACAATAGGGGAGAGTACACCCTTGGAGAGTTTGTTGACTATTGTGTGGAGGCAGGCATTAGGAGGGAGTTCACTGTTCCTTACAACCCCCAGCAGAACGGGGTTGCGGAGAGGAAGAACAGATCCATCGTAGGGGTTGCCAAAGCGATGTTACATGATCAGGGGTTGCCATTGTTCTTGTGGGCAGAGGCCTGCAACACAACCGTTTATTTGCCGAACAGGAGTCCGCATTGTGCCTTGGGGCACATGACTCCGGAGGAGGCTTTTTCTGGGAAGAAGCCTGATATTGGTCATCTTCGTATCTTTGGATGCATCGCATACTCCTACATACCCAAGGAGAAGAGGACGAAACTAGAGCCCACCGCAGAGAAGGGTATCTTTGTGGGCTACAGTGAGACCTCAAAGGCCTTTTGAATTTACATTCCTGAACAGAGGAGAATTGTTGTTAGGCGGGATGTGAAGTTCGAGGAGGACATGGCCTTCAGGAGGTCACGGGAGTTAGAGTATTTGGATCAGCCAGACCCTCAGCAGCAGTTGAGTCAGTCGCAGGGATCCAATGGGCAGGGATCAGGAGGATCCAGAGGTACATCTATGAGGATGTCAGGTCCGTCAGTGAGCAGTGGCTCACCGAGCCAGAGGGGTGGTGCTCTGGGCAGCATGCAGAGCAGTTCACTAGGGAGTCCACTGATGGACAGTTCACACCGTACCGCAGCTTCTACAGGTTCAGGTGCAGGTAGGAGGACAGCAGACAGATAGTCAGGAGTTCAGGCTCCTGATGATGATGGGGAGGAGGAGTTTCATTCTCCTATGGGAGAAGTGCACTCAGGGAAGAGGAAGCCCAAGTGGCTTCAGGACACCTTGAGAGATGCCACATCTGTTGCTGAGCTTAAGAGGCCGGTCAGAGAGAGTAGACCACCTGAGAGGTTTTGTAGCTATATGGCAATGGCTACCATCATCCTTGACTCTGAGCCTTCTAGCTATGAGGAGGCAGCTAGCCAACAGGTCTGGAGAGAGGCCATGCAGGAGGAGTATTCTTCTATCATGAAGAATGATGTTTGGAAGGTGGTGCCGAGGCCTGAGGGCAAATCCGTGGTTACTTCCAGATGGCTTTACAAGGTAAAGCATGCTACAGATGGCAGCATTGAGAAATTCAAAGCGAGGTTTGTGGCTAGAGGGTTCTCCCAGGTAGAGGGAGTTGATTATGAGGAGACCTTCGCTCCCGTGGCTCGATATACTTCGATCCGCTCCATTATATCGATAACAGCAGAGATGGGTTGGAAGATCCACCAGATGGATGTGAAGACTGCATTTCTCAATGGCTTCATACAGGAGGAGGTGTACATTGAGCAGCCACAGGGCTTTGAGGTGCATGGGAAGGAGTCCCATGTGTGCAGACTGAAGAAGGCCCTTTATGGCCTGAAGCAAGCTCCCAGAGCTTGGTACTCCAGGATAGATACATACTTGCAGGGGTTGGGTTTCACAAAGAGTGAGGTAGATCTGAACCTTTACTTTATTGTGATAGGTGAGGAGCCTCTCATTCTGGTGTTGTATGTGGATGACTTGGTCATTACAGGTGCAGAGAGACTCATAGAGCACTGCAAGAGAGATCTTGCGGCGGAGTTTGAGATGAAGGACATCGGCTTGATGCATTACTTTTTGGGTTTGGAGGTGTGGCAGGAGGAGGGGCATTTCTTCCTAGGGCAGGGGAAGTATATTGTGGACATCCTTGGCAGATTCCACATGGAGGATTTTAGACCCATGTCGACACCGATGGTCACCAACTGGAAGAAGCTTCGTGCTTCGGATTCCGAGTTGGTGGATCCCACATTGTACAGGCAGCTGATTGGTTCCTTGATGTATTTGGTCAACGCTAGACCAGATATTTGTTTTGCAGTGAACACGGTGAGTCAGTTTATGTGTGAGCCTAGGAAGGTTCACTGGGTGGCTGCAAAACACATTTTGCGGTACTTGCAGGGGACAGTGGATTATGGTCTGGGCTACAGGCAGGGGGATGGAGTGAGATTGGTAGATTATACCGATTCTGATTGGGCAGGTTGTGCTTCTGATAGGAAGAGCACTTCAGGGTGCTGTTTTGGGTTGGGTTCGGCAGTAGTGTCATGGTTCAGCCGGAAGCAGCAGTCAGTAGCATTGAGTTCAGTGGAAGCAGAGTATATGGCAGCCAGTCTAGCTAGTTGTGAGGCCATCTGGCTTCGCAAGATGTTGTTTGGCTTATTTGGTCAGTCGTTGAGACCTTCAGTGATTTACTGTGATAATCAGAGTTGCATTAAACTCACGGAGAATCCAGTATTTCATGACAGGTCAAAGCATATCGGGATCAAATATCATTTCATCAGAGACTATGTTCAGAAGGGCGTTGTGATGCTTGAGTATATTCCCACTGATGAGCAGGTTGCAGATATTCTTACCAAAGCCTTACCACGGGGAAAGCATTACTACTTCAAAGACAAGATGGGTGTGGTGAGGAACACCTTCCTCGGTAAGAGGGAGTGTTGAAATTTGGTACCAGAGGACAAGTGGTTCCCTAAGGCTTTGATCTTTGGCCTAGGGAAAAGTGTCCAAAAGAATTTAATTTTTCTACTAAAATGACTTTATAATTTTTATAAAGTCAAATCTAATTTAAAAGTGACTCTAAGTGATAAAGTTACTAAAGTCTAATTTTAAAGTGACTTTATTAAAGTCAATGTAAAATTAAAAAGGAAAAGTGACTTTGGAAATAAATGACTAAGTGGGTCTTTATTAAAGTGGGGTGAACTAAAAAATAGAAAGTGAGATTTAAATGAGCATTTAATCTCAACCCTAAATCTCAATCTATTTCAGCCATTGGATTTAGGGATCACCCAAAAGTCACTTAGGATTAGATTAAAGGAGGAAAAGGAGGAAAAGGTCATTCATTCTTTCATGAGCAGATTGAGAGAAGGAGAGCAAGAGAGCAAGGGAGATTTCTGGACAGGGAGGAGAAGGAGACAGCAGCTTGGCACACATTCCAAGGCAGCAGTTTAGCAAATCCGTACAGCTGAGTTAGCACATAGTGAAAGGCAGATTTTGGCACGATTTTCTAGAAATCCGTACAGCTGTTTGCACAGAAATCGAGGAGCAATTTGCTGGCACATTTTCCAAGGAAATCCGTACAGCGTATTGCTGTTTTTTTGCATGCAAATCGAGGTCCGTATAGTGCATTTATTGCAGGCCATACAACAGCATTTAAGGCTGAAAGTGGGCACGAAAATCGAGGAGGCCGTACAACATTTATTGCTGTTCTGTTTTGCTGTTTGCGAGTTTTCCCAGTTGGCTGTGAGGCACAGAAAACGAGATAAGTTGTAAAAATTTGCTTGCTGATTTTTTGCTGAATATTTCTCACTGTAAAAAGCATTTTCCAGAAATAAGAAAGAGCTCTCGAACTGGTTTTCCCCAAGAGTTGTAGGGGGTTTTTCCAGGGTCACCTTGACCAAAAGTCACTGTGTTTAAATGTGTTGAATGGCTGTTTGTACCTGCTGATTTTTTATTTCTGCATTTTCTAGCATTCTGTAAAATTTCCAGAATTTGTGTTTTCAGCAAAAATTTATTTTTTCAGTTGTTGAACGTATGGATATGGGAAAGGGCATTTAACTATATGGGTGAAATAAGGTGAAACTGAAAACTGGGGTGGGAAATGAGAAATTTTTACATAATAATGTTGGCACTGTGGGTGCAACCTGAGCTAACTAGTGCTAGTTTTTGAACTCTGTGATTATTAATGTTGGCAGTGTGGATGCAACAATTCTCTTTGCCAACCTGAGCTAACTAGTGCTAGTTTTTGAACTCTGTGATTATAACTATCTGACACAAAAGTACAAGGATAGATGTGTTCAGTAACAGTCTCCTATGGTTCTTTGTGATCCCTAGAGGTATGAGGGCCTTTGTTTACTTCTTTGTGATATATAACTTAGCAATCTTATCTTTTTGACTCTATGATTGACATTCTGGCATCAAAAGAAACCATTTAGTGCATTTATGTTCACCACATTTTGTTTGAATGCTTTTGGAGCGACATTGTGTCCTGTTTGAGGCCTTGGAAGACGATTTTTGAATGTATTTACTTGTGAAAAAAAGCACAAGCAAAGCATTCAAGTGCAGGATGTTCTTGCTGAATTTGTAAAGGGGCATTGTAAATCCTGCTAACTTAAGTTGTATTCAGCAGCAAAAAGAGATTGTTTTCTCAATTCAAAATATTATACCCATCACCTTATGACAAACAAAGAGCACAATGTAGGCAGTGTCAGCATGTGTGCATGTTTGATTGTCTGTGTATATGTGCATGTGTGTGACAACCAACCCTCTTTCCTACAGGCAAAGCCCAAGTACCCTTCCTTCATAGCTTCTCTAATAATTCATGTTTTCCTATTATCTTTTCCAGTTGGGAAACTTGACATGAGAATGTTGTAATTGTTAAAGATAATTGCGTACTTGGAATAACCTCTGTATCCATCATTTTGTAGCTGCTGTTTTTGACTTGCTAACCTATTTGAAGGCAATGTAACTCATGCATGAAATGTTCCATACTTGGAATAACCTCTGTATCCATCATTTTGTAGCTGCTGTTTTTGACTTGCTAACCTATTTGAAGGCAATGTAACACATGCATGAAATGTTCCAATGATATGTTGCTACTGTTCTAAAACTAACACTAAAATATTGCTAGAGGAGATTTCATTATTGTAAGTGCATGTTATTTACAAAAGCCAGGTGCTGAATTTCATTGGCAACAGGCATCATTGAATGAAACCATGATTGCTTTAAAAGGACTTCTTCAATCAGAAAGCGAACAAATATGTAGCATGTCAGCAGAGGTTGCTGTAAAGTTAACTGGTCTTCTTGGGGGGTCACTGCTAAAATTTGGTGGGGAAGAACTTGTGATTCCCTTAGCACAAATGCTATCTTGTTATAAATCAACTACTGCAATGTCAAGTGCAACTGCCCTGAATCGCATCCTTGAGAAAGTAAAGCCCAGGAGTGTATTGAATGGCCAGAGTGGATCAGTATCATCTGGTGATACTGTTTGGAAGGCTCTTGAGGAAACAGATGCAGTAGATAGTTTAGTAAAAGAATTACAGAAGTACGAGAGCAGTGAAGCCAAATCAGCAGAATATTATGTCGAGTTTGCAAGTCTTCTGAACACAATACTCTGGTGGTGGCCTAAATCAAGGTACATAGTTGGAAATAACAGAAAGTTAAGATTAGGGCTACTTGCCCATTGTAGAAGCCACAATGCTTCAGTAGCTTCTACTGCTCTACGGGCCTCTTCTGCTTTGGGTAAGTGTATTTCTTTATGATTATATAGATTTTCTATCATTCTCATTGATTACTTGAAAAAACCTAAAGATTCATGCTCTAATGCCAAATTGAAACTTTTGTTTGTTTTTTATGCTTTGGCTCTCTCAAATTTCAGCTCTATGTGGTGAGGTGGCTCTGAAACAGATTGAAGATAAAGACATGCTATGGTCTACTATTAGACAATGTCTAGATGATTCAAGGCCCCGTATTGTTAGAGTGGAAGCTTTTCGATTTCTTCAATCTTTGGCAGTATGTTAATGTTCTAGCATACACATTTCCTTTTTGGTATTTTGGATTATGTTATGATTGATGTCGGTTTTGTTCTCTTGTGCATCTCTAACTCAGATATACTAAAAGAGAAAATTGGTGTTGATTCATGAGGAAATATTTGGACTGCAAATTTGACATTTGAAAAACTTTTATATTGTCCACTGATGTCCACTGATTTATCTGATATGCAGAGATCAGTGTCTGGGTGCAACGCAATGGCTGGGTCACACCTAAGGCATTTTGTGGAAGGAATAATCCAAGCATTGGTTGAATGGAGATCATTCCCTCATGAAAAATGGCCACCTGACTTAGAGATGCTTGTTATTGAGGCTTGTCGCACTGCTAATACATTGCTTCGATGGTCTGGTGTTCATCATTCTTACTTTTGGAAGATGGGCATCGAAAAAGTCCTTTCTGATTTGCTTTTGTCCGATAACTCTGATGGGCAGCAATGGTCAAAGTGTGGGGATGTATACCAGGGCCAGCAGGTGGATACTGTGATCAGGAACTTTCATATAAATAAGCATCCTATTATACGGCCCCATCTTTGGGATATTTTAGGTTGGCTTGCGATACATTGTGAAGTGAATCTTGATTCAACTATATCTGTGAAGAAAGAATCACTCTTAAGACTTATCTCATTTGCCTGGTATTTTGCTTTTGCTTCTTTTTTCTTTTCCATATTTGTTTGGGGTTCTTTTTCCATATCTATGTTGGGTTGTTTAGTCACTTAGTGTTCAAAAGTAAATTAGCTGTTAGTTAAAACTAAGACCTCATGATATAGGAAGTTATAATCACTGGGTGCTGACACATACATTGAAAATTTGACAGTAAAATGTCAGTAAGAACCGTTCATAAGCGTGGTCAACTTCACGTCCAGCAGGAAATCGGGAATCAATCTACACAGGAAGTCCCTGATATATCTGAGAGAGAACCTATTTGCAGGGCTGTCCTGTTTCTTGTTTATTCGCCTTTCAAATATCTTTCTTCACAAACACAGCTTTCTCTAGCTCAAGCTCTGGAGCCATTTGGGCATGAGTGGCTGCAATCTTTATTGCAGACTATAGCTCTAGGAGCTTGTAATAATGGAAATTCTGTATCTGATGATCTTCTGATGGTAGTAAGCTTGATGTCTTTGGCAAGTTTTTCAAGCTTGGAAATGTATAGTTGGACTTTACATAAATACAATGGGCTGGAAATTTTGTCCCACGCTATTAGATTCTACTCTGATAGTGAAGTCAGTGTTTCAAGATCAAATGTATCAAGTCATGTTGTCAGCACAACACACGAGAGAATCTGCTGTTGGAATGACATACAAGATTGGGAAGGCAATAATTTAATATTGTTTCTTGCCCTTTGGGCCTTTGCAAAATTGGTTCCAAATTCAGTCTTTGCTCAGAATGTCAAACAACATATCTACGTTCAAGGTTCTACTGGGAAGGTTGACTGTAAAGAAACAGAAACTGGAGTATCAATCAGGCAATTTCAGAAACTGGTTGCTGACAATAGCCTTGCTCCTGGTGTACGATGGTATGCAGCATATAGCATGGCCTGCTTCGGTATATATGGTTTTCCAAACAAATTTGGAGGAAGAATGAAGAAAGCATTTGATAATGATGAGATGTCTGACCTCTTGTTAATCTTGTCGGATGGGAGTTCATTGTTTGCGCACTTGGTTATTTTAGCAGCTAGATGCCCATCATTATTGCCTTCTAGCTATCTTATTTCCAAGCAGAACATAGGATCTTTGGGTGATGGTATGCTAGATCAAGAGACAACTGAAAAGGTACAAAAAAAGGTCTATAGAGAGGTGCGTTTATCTTCCAAGTTGCATTATCCTGCCTTGCGAAATATCTTAGAGTTTGTTTATACTGGAACCGTGAAAATAGATGAGGAGAATGTGGCAGATGTTAGGTTACTGGCAAAGCGTTGCAGTTTGGAACCTTTACTTTCCCTCCTTTACAAAAGAACACCTAGTTGGGGATTGCAGGTCTTGGAGTGCAACCTTGCTTCTGCCCTTGATGTCAATGGCCATCCTTACTCGTAAGTTACGATGTTTGTTGTTGAATACCTCTCTTTTCCTCTTCTAATTCTTGCATTTAAAATAGCAAAAAGCTGAAAAGTAATATGCAGTAAGATGGGAGAAGGTGGAAGTTACTTGCAACAGGATAAATTTCTCACATTGTCCTTTTCCCTATAATTTCTCATTATTTTAGACTTGTTAGCATGATTCTAAGATTCTTTCTAATGTTTATGCCCTGTTCATATTTGTTTAGTGACATGCAAATGGAAGTCTTTAATTGACTTGTAATTTCCATGTTTATCTCACCGGTCATTTAATAAGCCATCACTAATATGTCATTGCATTTTAATGATTGTCCCTGACTATGACAGAGATGTAATCTTACAAGCACAAGAGGAAAAACATTCAAGCAAAGTTTGCTCGTTATGTAGTTTACGTACAGAACATGTGCATGCCCATAGGATTGTCTTATCTTCAAACTGTGATTATCTCCAAGCACTTTTTCGATCAGGAATGCGTGACAGGTAGGCAGAATTCTTTCATGATTCTGGATCTTGTTATATTCTCATCCATGGAAGAGATTGATTGAATTATTCCACGCATTTCCATTTTATTCAGTGAATAATAAGCTACCATGCTGACGACGTTTTGGTATTGATTGCAATTGGCCGAAGATGCTAATAGTTTTTGACTTGTCTGACAGTTCTTCTCAGGTGGTTCAGGTTCCGGTTGGCTGGGAGGCATTGAAAAAGCTAGTGTATTTTTTATATACTGGAGAAATAAGCAGCTGCAAGACAGGCTGTTTATGGAATAATAAAGATGCAGAGCAACAGTTAGAGGACTTACAGGCTTACATAGAATTATCTTGGCTAGCTGAACAGTGGTTTTTGGAAGATATTCCAGATGTCTGCTTATCTGTTGTGTGCAAGCAACTAAAAATGAATTTTAACTTATGTCCCAAGATAATTCAGAAAGCCGCAGACTATTCTCAGTGGGTCATTGTTGAAGAAGCTGCACAGTGTATGGCTCCAGCTTATTCTAGGATGCGTGACAAAGGTGAGCTTGAAGAACTGGATGATAAGTTGGTGGATATTGTCAGGGTTGCACATGTGCGGCTGTCTCAGGATCATAAAGCTTAGGAATAAAGTGAGCTTGAAGAACTGGATGATAAGTTGGTGGATATTGTCAAGGTTGCACATCTGCGGCTGTCTCAGGATCATAAAGCTTAGGAATAAAGGTTCGTCCATATGACTGAAGCTTTCGCAGCATGTGCTCATCTTTATAGAAGCTCTTGCTGGCAGAGAAGCATAGGCCTTGCGATGCTTAAAGGTTTCTACAATTCTGATTGGTGAGTTGCTTTTTTGAGGGAGATTTCTTGACAGACTGCTTATTCATCTTCTCCTAGGGAAATTTGATATAAATTTCATATCATCTGCAGTTGAATTTCTCGAGGCAACCTTTAAGGATATTTTACGTACAACCTAAAAATGCACACTTCTTTCTGTATTTTCAATTCCTCAAACATGGATGTGTCTTTGGATTGCTGTGATGCAGAAAATGTTAAAGAGGTAGATATCGAAAGAAGTGGCTTTGTGTTTCCAATAAAATTGGATTCTGTCTAATGAGGATAACGTAGGGGTCCTTTAAAATGCATAAGCCTCTTTGGAGTGCCATAGTGCAGAGAAATGAAATGAAGTAAACCTGCGGAAGATGTGGCCTCTTGTTTCATACTACATCGCACAAAAAAAAGACTATTTTTTAGGCAATCCTCTTCAATAAGGAGTATGTTTTCCTAAATGCATTGTACTTCTATTGCTTCAAAAATTTTGCGAGTTACTTGTTAGTGTTTGGTGCTGAACTCAACAGCCTTTGACTTTATTAATGTTGTCTATTTTCAGATTTGAAACCAAGTAGATTGTGGATAATCAGTGACTGCTGGATATTTGGAGATCTTCGGGTATATTTGACGTGAAGGTTGAACAGACGGTATTTTATTCTTCCATCTGTGCAGTCAACCGGTTGTGTTGCCATTAGGCTTTAATTTCATGATGAAATATAAAAATTAACGTTTTCTATGATGGATAAAATTAGCAGTACGATAGCGATATTTTTTGTCCGTGCTTAAATGAAGCTGAATTGGCCTTGTGCTTCATTTCCAAGGGCCATTTATCACTATACATGATAGCATTCGAGATAGCGAAGCAGCTGGAATATATTTTGAAGTGCTGCAGTCGGCAGATTTTGTTGAGGTCATCGCAACTTGTAGCAAATATCTTCTTGTATGCCCTGAGGTTAAACGTGCAGGATGGTTTTGTTGAATTGATTTCTTAATCTTCGGTGACGTGCTGTATTTTATCTCTTCTTACATTCTGGCAGCTTTACAACCAGCTTAGTCCTTAGTCTGTCTATTTGCTATTATTGTCAAGACCAAGCTTCAACCTCTTTCTACCAGCATTGAGGAATTGGTAAAATAACAGGGAATTGGAATATCCACTTCAGTAAAAAGACAAAGATTAGAAGATTATCATCTTGATTGTCACTATTACACCAAATACAAATACAACTATTTCATAAATCTAAGACTCAACAAACAACTCAATACAACTATTTCATAAATGTAAGACTCAACAAACAACTTGAAACTAAGATCTTTTAATGACCATATGTCAATAATAATAACAAAGATTTACTTTAAAAAAATGTCATATATCGTGTGAGTAAAATGTACCTTTCATTAGTTGCAACTTGAAAATAAATAAAAAATATTAGACTCTATGCATAGTTGATTGCAGGGGACGTGCTCTATAATTTAGTATGGGGAAGAACTAATGTATTTGACAATAAAAAGTGAATAATTATGTACATATTTACATGAAAAAAATAATTAAACAAAAAATAAATAATTACATATACAAATGACAACACTTAAAAAACAAGCCTAACATAGATCCTTTTGAAACTTGAATCTATTTAGTGTCTAGAAGAATTAAAGTTCTTAAGGTGTGATTTTTTTATCATTTAATATGGAGGATTTAATACATGACATGTAGTTAAATAATACAAAATCTACACTTCAAGAAATTTGATCCCTCTTAGTACTTGATAAATCCAAGTTTAAGATGGATCCACATTGGTGAATATGATAATCATCTCAATATACATTACAGGGAAAACAATAAAATATTATAAATGCATAAACATTTTTATCACTATTCATAACAAAATTAAATTCACTAAATAAATATTAACCAAAATATTACCAACCATTCAATGTAATGTAAGAATATCATCGAAATGTTCATCTCACACATGGATCTAATGTAGTTAAATTCACTATCTTGAATCATATCAACTACATTGAGCACCATGTTTTTATTAAGATACAATAGTTTTTCAATTATTATTTCCTCTTCATTCAACAAGAAGATAAACAATCTATAGATTATATATAGTAACCCCTATCATATGTTAAAGCTTTCATATATTTTCCTTGTTTGAGTACATTTCACTTTCATGCAGGCCCTTATCATTTAAAGCCATAATCTCTAGTGGTATATTTTCCACATAAAGAAATTTGGTGAAATTTGGCATTGACTTTATTAGCATGTCATCATGTTTTAGTTTGTATATTTTTTTTTGTCATTACCACATTATTGTGTCACTTTACATTCCTAACTTTATCTATTCCAGAATCACTATAACATGTAAAAATAATTGTGTCACTTTACATTCCTAACTTTATCCATTCCAGAATCACTATAGCATGTAAAACTAAATATAAAGAAATGATTAAATCCTTGTAATTTATTCACCATTTATGAATTATTATCATTCATTCTTAGAATGATTAACCCACCTAATTCAAATACATAACATGTGAGTGGTATTCCAACTTAGTACCTTATTTACTCTTTTAGGTTATTTTTTTTATTTTTTTACTTTGTCTTAATAATAAAAATAATTTCACTAGCAATTTTTTAACTTAATAATTAAAATTCTTTTTTACAACTAACTACAATTATCATAAAATAAAATATCTGATAAATCATTTTAAATCAACTTTCTTTTAAAAACTTATATGAATATTCAACATCAAATAATTAACCAAAAAAAATAAAATTGATATTAAAAAAAAATGAATAAAAAGAAAAAGATTATATAATCGTAAAAAAATATTTAATCATTAAAAAGACAAGGATGTACGACCAAAACATATTTACTCATTAATAAAATAAATAAATCATTTTTAAATGTAGGACCAAAACATATTTACTCATTAATAAAATAAATAAATCATTTTATTTAAATTTAAAAAGCATATTTTTAAATTTAATATGTTTATTGTTATTATTGGTATAGTATTTTTGCTAATCTATAACAAATTTTAAATAAACAAATAACCATAAATTTATTCACAAAAAATTATTACACTTAGAGGCATTCTACAATCTAGTATGGAATAGATGTTGTTACTTAATGTTCTATTAAAAATTTATAAAATAATATCTACATTAACAAAATAAAAATAAATAGCAACAACAAAAAAATCAATATGAACCATAAATAAGATATTTCAATTTCCACCTTATGTCAATTTTATAGAGATTGAAACTAAAAAAAATAATTTTTTATTATGAAAGAAATATGAGATTCATTCATTATTCAATATAGAGTTGACAAATGACATGAAAATAATTTTGATATTATATAATGTGTAATCAATTCTATATTCAATTTATAGGTAATATTTAAATAAAAATATATTAATAACAAAATTTTAGTATAAGTGATAAATAAAATATTTGAATGTCCATGTTAAATAACATAATTTTATATTAACTCTATATAAAGAAAAATAATATAAATGAAATTATTTTTTTCAGTGTCCATTGTGAGAGACATATGTACTTTATTCCATTCTTATGAAGTTGCTATATAATATTTAAAAAAATATTAATACCAAGAAAAAAATATGTTAGTCACAAATCAAATATTTCACTGCCTTTGTTAAGTAAAAGGTTTTAACATAAGATATAAAGAGGGATTCAAAAAGTTCTTATTCCATTAAAAGGTTATTTCTAATTTAATGTATGAGAGAGATTTGTAATTCCTTTAATTAATTACTGAATTGACATGTAACATTTTAAAAATAATGTAGGTCATAAATCAAATATTTCAGTGTCTTTGTTAAGTAAAAGATTTTAATATAAAATATAAAGAGAGAGTCAAAAAGTTCTTATTCCATTAATAGGTTCTTTCTAATTTAATGTATAAAGGAGATTTGTAATTCTTTCAATCTTTATTATTGAATTGACATATAACATTTTAAAATTATTGACATATAATCCAGCCAACACAAAGTGATCCGTTTTGTGATCCTTCGTAGTAAATATGTCCGTTTTGTGTCCTCGAAAAATTTACTCATTAATAAAATAAAATCATTTTATTTAAATTGTAAAAGCATATTTTTGAATTTAATATGTAGGGAGATTTGTAATTCTTTCGATCTTTATTATTGAATTGACATATAACATTTTAAAATTATTGACATATAATCAAGCCAACATGAAGTTCTTTTTGTGATCCTTTGTAGTAAATATGTCCGATTTGTGTCCCCAAAAAAATTTACTCATTAATAAAATAAAATCAGTTTATTTAAAATTTAAAAGCATATTTTTGAATTTAATATGTTCATTGGTATTATTGGTGTAGTATTTTTGCTAATTTATAACCAACCCTAAACAAAAAAATATTACACTAAGAGGTAGATGTTGTCACGAAATGTTACATTTAAAAATTATAAAATAATATTTACATTAACAAAATAAAAAACAGCAACAACAAAAAAATCAATATCAACCATAAATAAAATATTTCAATTTCTGCCTTAATTTTATATCAATTTTTATAGAGATTGAAAGTAAAAAGAAAAAAGAAAAAAGAAAAAAACTATATTCAATTGATATGTAAATAACATAATTTTATATTAACTTTATATAAAGAAAAATAATGTAAATGACTTAATTTTTTTTTTTTTTTTTATATTTACACTTCCCATTATGAGGGAGATACGTATTTTATTCATTTCTTATGGAGTTGCTATATAATATTTAAAAAAATATTAATAACAAGAAAAAAATAATTAAAGCCATAAATCAAATATTTCAAGATATGTAATTTATTCCATTCTTATGGAGTTGCTATATAATATTAAAAAAAAATATTAATAACAAGAAAAATAATAATTTAGGTCATAATCAAATATTTCAGTATTTTTGTTAAGTAAAAGATTTTAACATAAAATATAAAGAAAGATTCAAAAAGTTCTTATTCCATTAATAGGTTCTTTCTAATTCAATGTATGAGAGAGATTTGTAATCAATGTTTGTAAAAGATTTTAACATAAAATATAAAGAGAGATTCAAAAAGTTCTTATTCCATTAATAGTTTCTTTCTAATTCAATATATGAGAGAGATTTGTAATTCCTTCAATGTTTATCACTGAATTGACATATAACATTTTAAAAATAATGTGAGTCATAAATCAAATATTTTGGTACCTTTGTTAAATAAAATATTTGAATATAAAATATAAAGAGAGATTCAAAAAGTTCTTATTCTATTAATAGATTTTCTCTAATTCAATATTTGTGAGAGATTTATAATTCTTTCAATGTTTATTACTGAATTGACATATAACATTAATGAATGTAGCCATCACTGATATCCGAGGACCATAAACCAAATTATATATATATAGAGATAGATAAATACATAGATATATATATAACTTTTAAAAAAGTAAATAAATTTATTTAAACATTAAATAAACCAAAAAAATCATATATTCTAAAAAAGCATTTAATCATTAAAAAGGAGGAGGTACGTTTATGTGTCCCCAAAAGATATTTACTCATTAATAAAATAAAATCATTTTATTTAAACATTAAAAGCATATTTGTACGTTTATGTGTACCCAAAAATTATTTATTCATTAATAAAATAAAATCATTTTATAAAAATCATTTATTCAATAATAAAATAAAATCATTTTATTTAAGCAACAACGACTGAGCAAGGACTCCGAATAACTGTAAGAATGGGTTACCGAAAAATGGTGGTGGAAGGCGATTCTAGTCTGGTCATAAACACTGTGAGGAAACTCAACAATGGCATGTCATGGGACAAATTGAGTGAAAGTTGGAGGACAACTCGCCTTATACAAGAAATAGGGGAGTTTATTCATAAGTTTAACTACATAATGGTCCGACATGTAAGAAGGGAAGGGAATAAAGCGGCTGACTTCTTGGCCAATTGGGGTTGTAACCAACAACATGGTTCGCTGGAAACATTATGGCTACTACAGCCCAGGGATGATAGACTCAAAACCCTGGAGGACATCCTGGGCCAAGACCGCCAACAAAGCCAGGAAAATGGGAACACAATCAACCATAACCCTGATCGGGGTGTGTGCTGGAGGTTGGAAAAAATGACAGACAATAATGATAGTTATGAGGAGTAATGCAAGGGTACCCTCCACCGCCCCCCACACGCTCATGGCAATGGGTGCGGTGGCCTCCCGCATGCATATATGCACAGATGATAGGAAAGGTGGCGGGCATGGCAAGGACAAGGTGGGAGGTGCTGCAGGTAAGGAAGGACATGAGAGAGGTTATGACATGATAGAGTGTGGAGTTAAGACAGTTTATGGGAGTGATAACCGTTTTGCTGCGAATGTTGGTGGGCGTTGGAGCAAGGAGGCAGAGGTATCGTCGATGGCATCAGTGGAGCGAATTCGGGTATGTTTCTTGGTCCTGAAACCCTCTTGCTATGGCAACATTGTTTGTTTATGGATGGAGGGTTCGGGAGAAGCTAGGGGAGGGGAACTGGGGGGCTAGCCGGGGAGAACACCGCAGGCTTGGGTTGGTTGTTGTCTGGTTCAGTGTTCTGGCTTGGAGAGTCATGAGAGTCGACCTGATTAGCGGATGGGAAGCCTCTCTTGAGAGTAGCAGAGTGAATTCGCATGACTGTTTGGGTGGAGTGGAAGAAGCATTGCAATGGGGAAGGGTAGGCATGAGGGAAAGCCGAAGAGTGCCACAACTTAACTGGGCAGAGGGGAATGGGAAGGCTCAACTTTGCTGGGGAACCCTTGACTGGGCAGAGGGGGATGGGAAGGCTCGCCTGTGCATGGGCACTCTTGCTTGGCCGCGAGAGGGGTGGGTCAACCGAACTGTGTATGAGTGGCAGCGGGAAGGGCACAGAGAGCAGCAAGATAGGGCAAGGCGACCGACCTCGTTTCTTGAACGGGTTGTCACCCAACTTGTGTCTATCTCTGAAAGTATTAGGGATAAGCAAAGGAATAAGGGTAATGGTGGTGTTGAAATTCAATGCCAAAGGTTAACCCATTGTGCCATGGAAAAAAGGAGTGGATGATCGAGGTGGATCTCCAGACACCAGTGGCATGGAAAATGCTCAAAATTCAAAGTGGAGGAAAGATGATTAACTTGACATAAGATCGAAGTACTCGTCACCTTGATTCCAACAGTGCGAACGACACTCCAATTCGAGTCCGAATGACGAAGATAGAGGCAGTCAAAGTTGGGTTGACTTTTGTTGACTGGGCAGGGTTAATGAAGACACGATTTGGACTTTTTCCGGCGGACAGAATTTGGTCAACTCCGACCAGATTTCGGGCGAAATTGTCGCCTGGTTAAAGTGACTCCTTCGGTCAAAATCCGAATTTTCAAAAATTGCCAGGTTATTTTATTTAACAAAAAAAATTATAAAAAAAAGGGTGGCGAGCCACCAACCCCGCCACCCCAAAACTTCAATATATATTTATGGAGGGGAAGGCCACGAACCCCAGCCCCTCCCCCCATCCCACAGAACCACCATAATAAAGCACGGAGGTTTTGGGTGGGTCGACCCTTGGGGCATGGACCCAACCCCATTAAAAACAAACAATGTGCATTAAAGGTGGGCCGACCCTTGGGGCGCGGACCCAAACTTCACCCTCCGACCATCAATGAAGACACAACGCTGTTGGAGAGGATGTAGGTAAGGTGGGTGGGCTGCCCAAGGCGGGCCCAGCCCAACCTTTTATTTTATTTAAAGAAATTCGTTATGTAAAAAAAGGAGGAGGTGGGGTTTGACCGCCCAACCCCCTCCGTAACAAATGAATCTCAAACCAAATGCGCCACAATGGATTTCTTGTGAAGTCCGCCAACTTTTTATTATTTAAACTTAGTTCACCAAAGCGCCCAGGCAGAGGAGGGAGCGCACATAGTTCGAGGTAGATTTTTGCAGGAGGGCCAGATTTTCACTTTGTCAGATTTTGACAAATTTTATATGGTTTTTAGCATTTCTCGACACCACGAATGCAATGGCGCTGCCCGTTTCTCCATCAGAGTTTTGTGTTTTTCGGCCTTTTTTCAATATGGAGGTATAAAAATCCTTTTTGTAACTAATGCTTGTACTCTTCTTTCTCATGCCACTTAATGAATGAAGGCCTCCCCATTGATCGAGCAGGGCCCGAAGACGTAGTCCAAGTAGGACAAACTCCGTTATCAAGTTTTGTTGTCTTCTTTCATGCTTTATGTGTTTCTCCTCTTCTCTCATATGCACATTAAATTTTTATGTTTAAGCTACAATTTATGCATGTAATTATTTAATACATCTATAAGCAAAAGATCTTGGATCAAGTGGTATCAAAGCAAGTCTTTTTACATGTGAATTGCATGTTTGTATCCTAACAAGAAACAGGCTCAGAAGAGGCGAAGGGAAACTAAAGTCTTTCGATCCCGAAGCGGTGCGTCTACATCGAAGGAGAAACATGACAGATGAAGAGGCTCGTTACGAAGACGAGCTCAATTTCTGCAAAACCTTCTATACAATGGTAGAAAATGTTACTCAATTTCTTTCAAGGCTCGAGAAAGCAGAAGGGAAAAAGGCAGAAGAACAAGGTTCAGTGCATGGAAATGGTGAAGAAGAACCCCCTCCTTCTCCTTACACGAGTGAAAGCTCTTCTTCCTCTCATCATCATCATCATCATCATAGAAATTCAAGGGGTGCATCTAAGAAACCTTTCTTTAAATTAGATGTCAAATTTGATCTTCCCAAGTATAACGGTGAAAGTAATGCAGAAAAGCTTAATAATTGGATTAGGCAGATTGAGATCTACTACAGGATGAGGCAGATCGAAGAGGATGAGGCAAAGATTCAGTTGGCATATCTTCGACTGAGTGGCACCGCTCTCGTCTGGTGGGAGAGAAAATTGAGACGCAGTAATAGTGTGGGTAACCTTGTTTCCTCATGGCCTAGTTTCATTTCTGCATTAAAGGAACAATTTTATCCTTGAGTTATAAGAAAAAAGCCTTAATTATTGGTAGTACTTAAGGCAAGGTAGAGGTCAGGATGTTTAAAGCTTTACTGAGGAGTTTAGAAAACAAGCACTTAATTTGGGCATTGCACTTGACTCACCTGAAGTAGTAACTAAGTATTTTGGATCATTACATAGTTACATTAGACATTCATTATTATTGTTTGAACCTACTACCATTGACTCGGCTAGTGTAAAGGTCATTCATCTGGAAAACAGGGGAACACCTGAACGGGATGACCATCCAAAGAGAGTCGCAGAAGCCAAGAGAAGGGGAGCAAAGCCCTATTGTACACATTGTGAGAAAGGGGAGCATGATGAAGAAAATTGTTGGAAGTTGCATCCTGAGCCGAGACCTGAAAGGAATGATAGAAAGGGGAAGCAGAAGGTCGTCACCACCGTGCAACAAAACCAAGATTTTGAGTCAGAGGAAGATGAGAACGTAGCAACTGTAGGATTTGCACGAGGTAGGCCCATTGACTTGGGGTCCGATTTCGGCAATGAAATGAAGTTTGCAGCCCTTGGGATTGAGGTAGGAGGACCCATATATTTGGGGTCTGATTCCGACCATGAATCAAGGATTTCAACGAACATAACGAAAAGGGCACTCCCCCCATAGGACTCCAAGAACTTGAGGAGATCAACCACCACATCCAAGCAGAAAATGATAAGCTAAGGAGGCTTCTACAAGAGGCAAGGGAAGAAAAACAAAGATTACTATGCCAGTTGCAAGCTAAGGATGAGGCCTTGGAAAAGCTGCAACATCGCTATCCGGAGGTAAAAAACGATTCCTTGATTTCATATGATTTTCATGATGATGAATTCGCTGCTTTTGAAAAACATACTACAGGGATTGGATCCAAACTATTGAAGAAGATGGGGTATCAGGGAAAGGGACTCGGCATCAAAGGCCAAGGCATCGTAAACCCCATCAAATTCGAGGAATTTCTGTGTCGTGCAGAACTCGGATACGCCAAAAAGGAAATGGGAGAAAGCTCCAATACAACTAGTAACCTGCCAATGGCAGACAATGAAATTCCCTCCTCACAGTCCAGTGATAGTGAGGGCCCCATAAACACTTACCAGAGGAACACCAGGGGAAATCACCCCAAGGCAACCCCGAAAGTTTGGAGGAAAAAGAATCGTTGTAGCCACTGAAACAAAGAGGGACACCAACAAACCGCGTGCCCGATGCTCCATGCTCTGGAAACATCGCTAGAGGAGCCAAAAGGTGAACATGTTCAGCAAATGAATCCACCCCATTCACGGTGGTCTACTTTATTAAGTTGGTTTTTCTAAGGTAGTAGCTTATTATGGCCACCATTGTAAATCATACGTAGCAAGTAAATGTAAAAGTGATGGTGTGTTTCCTATCACTTCAAAAAGCAACGATGATATTTTGGCCTTTCTTTTGGTTGAGGTATTGATTACTTTTTATGTAATCCTTGGCCAAGGAGTGTGTACTATAAACTCTTGGCAAGGAAGGGTTGTTAAGTCGTGTGGTGTGCATGATTGCAAAAAAAAAATGTACTAGTTTTGTGTGTAGGAGATCGAAAGTGTGGGTTGAAAGGACACAAACAGTGTGCTAAGTTTAAATGCTTTTGGGGTCCAAAAGCTCCTCAGTAGGGAGGATTGATCCAGGTGGATCTCTAGACACTAGTGGCATGGAAAAGGCTCAAAATTCAAAGCGGCAGAAAGACGATTAACTTGAAATCAGATCGAAGTGCTTGTCGCCCTGACTCCAACGGTGTGAACGATACTCCAATCCGAGTCCAAATGAGGAAGATAGAGGCAGTCAAAGTTGGGTTGAATTTTGCTGACTAGGCAGGATTAATGAAGACATAATTTGGACTATTTCCAGTGGACGGAATCTGACCAACTCTGGCAAGATTTTGGGCGAAATTGTTGCCTGGTTAAAACGACTCCTTCGTTCAAAATCTGAATTTTCAAAAAATGGCGAGGTTGTTTTATTGAACAAAAAAATTTATAAAAAAAAGGGTGGCGAGCCACCAACCCCGCCACCCCAAAAATTCAACATATATTTATGGAGGGGCGGGCCACGACCCCCGACCCCTCCCCCCATCCCACGGAACCACCATAATAAAGCATGGAGGTTTTGGGTGGGCCGACCCTTGGGGCACAGACCCAACCCTGTTAAAAACAAACAACATGCATTAAAGGTGGGCTGGCCCTTAGGGCGCGGACAAAACCTTCACCCTCCGACCATCAATGAAGACATAGTGTCATTGGAGAGGAGGTAGGTAAGGTGGGCGGGCCACCCAAGGTGGGCCCAGCCCATCCTTTTTTTTTTATTTAAAGAAATTCATTATGTCAAAAAAGGAGGAGGCGGGGTTTGACTGCCTGATCCCCTTCGTAACAAACAAATCTCAAACCAACTGTGCCACAATGGATTTCTTGTGAAGTCCACCACATTTTTATTATTTAAACTCAATTCACCAGTGCACCTAGACAGAGGAGGGAGTGCACGTAGTTTGAGGCTGATTTTTGCAGGAGGGCCAGATTTTCACTTTGTCAGATTTTGACAAATTTTATATGGTTTCAGCATTTCTCGACGCCACGAACGCAATGATGCTGTTTGTTTCTCCACCAGAGTTTGGTATTTTTTGGTCATTTTTCAGTATGGAGGTATAAAACTCCTTTTTGTAACTGATGCTTGTACTCTTCTTTCTCATGCCACTTAATGAATGAAGGCCTCCCTATTGATCGAGCAACTCCTGGAGACGTAATCCAAGTCGGACGAACTTTGTTATCAAGTTTTGTTGTCTTCTTTCATACTTTATGTGTTTCTCCTCTTCTCTCATGTGCACATTAAATTTCTATGTTCAAGCTACAATTTATGCATGTAATTCTTTAATACATCTATAAGCAAAAGATCTTCGACTAGTGGACAAAGCGGAGATGGCTCGGCCGACAAGAGGAAGAGGGTGTGGAAGACGTGGGAGAGATCCTACACGGGTAAATGGCCCGAGCACCTCAGAACCGAGAAGAGGAAGAAAACCAGAGGGAACGAATGTTGGTATCCATAAGCTATTGGAAGAATGGGAAGGAGAAATTAAATAGGAAGGCGTGACTGAGGAGGAGATTGAGAATTGGAGGACGGTAATCTCGGATCCTGGGAATACCAGAGGCAAAATTACCCAGTTTAAACAGACCCTTTATCTATATTGGCTTATGAAGAACCTAATGGGGAAGGCGATGGAGCAAATATCAGTGGGGATGGTGCTGACCCTCCAAGATATGCCCAACTATAAAAAGATTTGCAGCAAATTCAATTTCAGCTTCACAAGCAGGACATTTGCCTGGACAGAATTCAAAGGCACATCCCTTGCATCATCGAACTAGCTGAGATGCCTGGTGATTCTGCCAAGGACCCGGCACTAGTCGAGTCAGCTTCAAAAGAGTAGCAGGAATAACCAATTAATCTGGGCGCTTTTTGTTTATACAGGTAGCATTTACTTTAAAAATATGCATGCTTATGATAGATAGACATATAGAGTCCTACCATGAAACTAATACTTATCTAGCTTGGTTAAAAAGGTTGATACTTTACTGTTTTTGGATGGCGTATAACGAGGATAGGTGGCCAACAGACTTGGTTTCCCACTGGGCAAGTTGAGGCCACCTATCTCACATATGTGGTGTAAATTTGATGTTTATAAATAGAAAATGAAGGTCCTGCCAAGCTTAACAAAAAAAATCATTTTATTTAAACTTTAAAAGCATATTTTTGAATTTAATATGTTCATTGGTATTATTGGTGTAGTATTTTTTGCTAATTTATAACAAATTCTAAACAAACAAATGATCATAAACGTATCCACAAAAAAATATTATACTAAGAAGCACTGTAGAATCCAATATGGAGTAGATGATGTTGTCAAAAGTTATAAAATAATATTTATATTAACAAAATAAAAAATATCAACAACAAAAAAATCAATATCAACCATAAATAAAATATTTCAATTTCCACCTTAATTTTATATCAATTTTATAGAGACTGAAAGTAAAAAAAAATAAAAATTTTAGTATGAAAGAGATATGAGATTCCTTCATTATTTAATATAGAGTTGACAAATGACATTAAAAATAATATTTGATATTATATAATGTGTAATTAATTCTATATTCAATTGATATGTAATATTTAAATAAAAATATACTAATAACAAAAATTTAGTATGAGTGATAAATAAAATATTTGAATGTCCATGTTAAATAACATAATTTTATATTAACTTTATATAAAGAAAAATAATGTAAATGAAATTAAAAGTTTTTTTATATTTATACATTCAATTGTGAGGGAGAGATGTAATATATTCCATTATTATGTAGTTGCTATATAATATTTAAAAAAATATTAATAACAAGAAAAAAATAATGTAGGTCATAAATCAAATATTTTAGTACCTTTATTAAGTAAAATATTTTAACATAAACTATAAAGAGAGATTCAACAAGTTCTTATTCCATTAATAGGTTCTTTCTAATTCAATGTATGAGGGAGATTTGTAATTCCTTCAATGTTTATTACTAATTTTTTTTTTCTCAATTTGTCTAATTCTATTATTGATACAAAAATATTACAGCAAGGCCGGCCTCGAAAGTTCTGCCCTGAATTTGGCATGTTACAAAAAGATCATGATTTCAGTACAGTGTGAACCTTCAACAGTATTTTGACTACACCTTCGACATGACACAGTGCTGAACAAAAATTAAGACGACACATTGACAGACATAGACCTGAAACAAGCGATAACTGCGAGAATCAAAACAGAGTCGAGCGCCTACTTCAGAAACTGCAAGGGCGAAAACTCGGGCTGGATCAGTCATCCTTAGAGGTGTAAGGCTCCTCGACGACCCTGCACTCGAATTGAAGAGAGTCCTCCGAGTCAGAATGAGGAACCGCCGAGCCTGTAGGTTCACCACGTGTTGGCGCACTTGGACCGGCAGGGACAGCCGGATTCATCAGCGAAGCACCTCCCATGACCTGGCGCTGATTGTCCACCGGATTCGCCATCCTCTGTTCTGCGAGTGCTTCAGGATGGGCTGCTCCCGAGCCCCTATTATCTTCACATTTTTCTATGGTGACAGAGACTATGAAAGTGGAGTTGGCGAGAGAACACGGGATGCGATAACGCACAGTGGGATGAGCAGCATGCTCACAGTCAACCCTCCCAATTCTCCCACGACCCCTGCCTCTTCCGCTTCTGGTGGCTGGGGGACTGCTCCGCCCAGGTTCCAACGTGTCCGAGGATCGCTGAGAGGCCGCGCGGCCACGGGAGCCACCACGTCTGCTCCCCATCCTGGGCCGTTCGCGCGGCATTGCAATGTTCAGAGAATTGTCGAGAGAGTGAATGCGCGGAGAAGAGTACCCTGAGCGAGGCGACAACAGAACATCAATTGAACCATAAGATCCCGGAACCAGAAAGGGACTGACGGGCCTAAGTTCGCTTGCAGAGAGGCTCAGAGAGACACACAACGCTGCAATCCATGAAGCTGCAGAGGAATGCAACAAAGCCGCGGGAGCAATTCGCTTATGGAGCGCCATAGCACAGTTAACCAGGCAACGGATGGAAGAAGTAAATGACTCCATTAATAGGCTTGTGCGAGACCAGCTCGCCTGACCTGCCTCATAACTCGTGGCGTGTTGGGGCTGACACCTGCCCACATGAAACGCCATCCGCATACCCTCCGAGCTTTCAAACACCCGCATCCAGGAATGTTTATTACTAAATTGATATATAACATTTTAAAACTATTGATAACATAAATAATTTAATGTGTCTATATAGCCCCTAGGGTTAGTTCAATTGGTCAAGTCCTTGTCATTAAAGAACCTTTGTTATTGAGAGGTCATGAGTTCAATTCTCTCGACACTCTTGTGGTTAGGATTTGAGGTTGACCTGATGGGAAGTGATCCCTTCAGGTTGATCTTCTTGGTATATATATTTCGTGGACTTAGCGGTCACCTATCTCCGGGGTTTGTGAACCACATAGGAAAAACAAATTCTCTCTCTCTCTCTCTCGCTATATATATATATATATATATATATATATATATATATATATATAGAGAGAGAGAGAGAGAGAGAGAGAGAGAGAGAGAGAGAGAGAGAGAGAGAGAGAGAGACTTTTGAATATGAGGGGGAATGTATTAACATTTTAATAGGGAAAATGTGAATCATAACTAAAATATTTCAATGTGAACTAGGTATATATTATATGAAATGAGAGAAAATAGAGAATTTACTTATAGTTACAACATTTTATTACTGTTTTGCTCAAAATTAGCATATATCCATCTTAATCTAAATCTACCAAGAGCCAAGTAGAATCAATTTTTTGGAGGTGAAAACCTTTCCTCAAGTTTTGCACTCATAAAGAGGTATGCGTCTTAATATCAATTGATCCCTCTCAGTGCTTGATAGATCTTGAGTTAAGATGGATCTACGTTGGTTAATCAACAACGAGAATCAATATTTAACAAAGGCAGGTTAGAGGACAACAATTCATAAATAATAAACAAAACTCCAAAGTCAATCTAAGCATTTACAAATAATAAATAATTGCACAAAAAATGTAGAAAATCCTGTAGATTCACAAGCTAATGCAATTTGCTAAAGCAAGAGACAAGAATATACTTTTACTGTTTATAGCGGAAACCCATAAACATCGAGCAAACAATAATCAATAGAGGAAGAGAATCAAAGGCACATAACACAATAAATATTTGAGGAAAGCCACAACTCAAAACCCCACTATCTGTTTTGTATTAATCTGGAAAATCAAGATGAAATTACAATGCTTGTTCTCTCTAGAACAATCCCAACACTCAACAAATTCAATCTCCAACTCATAAGCAAGCTCAAGGCCAAAGCTTAGCCTCTTCACAAGCTCTCCAAGTCTCTATTCCAATGTGTAATTCCTATGAAGGATAACTTGTATTTAAAGGGAAATAAAGCCTCTAAAAATAGTGCAATCCCTCAAGGATCAATTCTTGATTGCATGCACTATCAGTGCAACTCAGAAAAATCTAAAACAAATAGTACATTGTCCCTGCACTCTAGTCTCAACTGGGTCTTTCTCATAATCGACATGCATGAGTTTCTGATGAGTAAATATTCAGTTAACTAGAGTAGCACTGGTGGAGTTCATTAGTGTCACCACTGATTGTTAACTCACTATTAGTTCTCTCAATCAGTTTCATAACTAATTTCGCTGAACTGAATCATGAAACCGAATCTTCTATTTTAAAACTCACAATTAACTCTCACTAGACTCCTACAAAGTAGGGAGAACATATACATGGCTTCCAAAAGAATTCCAACTCGAATTTCGTAAGTTAAGTAAGTTTAATAAACTTAATTTAACTATTTTAAGTTGCTATGAGAATAGAATTCAAATTTAATTCATAGTATAATTCAAGGACAAATTAAACTGGAATTTCTTGTCGCCATTTCTCAACACTCCCTCTCAACAAGAAAGGGATTATCAACTACCCCGATCTTGTCTCTATGAAACTCGAATTTACATCTTGACAATGCCTTTGTCAAGATTTCAACATCTTGCTCCTCCATGGGAATGTAATCTAATAACATGATCCGTCTCAATACTCAATCTCTGAGATAATGATACCGGATATCAATATGCTTGGATCGATCATGAAAAACTAGATTTTCAGAGAGTTTGATACAACTCTGATTATCACAATAAATCACTGACAGATCCATATGATGAGAAAACAAACCAACCAGGATCTTCCTCATCCAGATAGCCTCACATGTTGCCTACCTTGCAGCCATGTACTCTGCCTTTGCCGAATTAAGTGCAACCGATCTTTGTTTTCTGCTGTATCAAGAAACTTTCTCTGACCCAATACTAAAGATCCCTCTTGATGTGCTCTTCTTGTCGAATGGACTCCCTGCCCAATATGCATTGGTGAAGCCTTGAAGCTTCACTCCCTATGTTTGTCTGTACCATAACCCAAACTGAGTAGTGCCTCTGAGGTATCTCAATACATGCTTCTCTGTCTTCCAATACAACTTGGTAGGCATAACCATCGCTTGACTAAGCTGGTTAACTGCATAGCACATATCCAATCATGTGTTCAACAAGTACATGAGTGAACCCACAAGTTGCCTATAAACAATAGCTTCCACTACTTCCCCTGAAGTAGCATCCTCCCTCCTTTAGTTACCAACTAGAGGAGTCTCCATGGGTTTACTTCTCTCCATGCGGAGTTTCCTGAGTATCTCGTTGGCATACTTGACCTGAGATACAAACAAATCCTCATCTCCCTGCCATACCTCCATGCCAAGAAATTAATGCATGAGCCCCATTCCCTTCATCTCAAACTCTCTTGCAAGGTCCTCCTTGAATGATTTGATGAGCTTCTCATCACCTGTTAGTATATTATCATCTACATAAAGTACAATGATCAAAAGTTTACCTTCCACAACTATGTGATACAGGTTCACATCCGCGTCACTCTTCGTGAAGCCCAACCCAGTGAAGTAGCTACGTATCCTGGTGTACCAAGCACGGGGTGCTTGCTTCAGCCCATACAACACTCTCTTGAGTCGGCACACATGCGACTCACAGTCCAAGGTTTCAAAACCTTCGGGCTGCTCTATGTACACCTCTTCCTCAATCATGCCACTGAGGAAGACAATCTTCACATCCATCTGACAGATCTTCCAACCCATCTATGCTGATAGTGCCAAAATAGATCTAATTGACGAGTACCTTGCAACAGGAGCAAAGGTCTCATCATAATAAATCCCCTATACTCGTGAAAAGCCATGGGCCACAAATATGGCCTTATGCTTCTCCACACTACCATCTGCAACTTGTTTTACCTTGTAAAGCCAATGGGAGCTCACAACTGACTTGTCCTCCGGCCTCGAGACCACATCCCAAACACTGTTTCAAACTATGGAGTCATACTCCTCCACCATCGCATCAACCAAACCAGCTGTTGCACTGATTCCTGAAAGGAAGATGGCTCTGTCATGACACATGCACTCATAATTGCGATGTGTCCAGTGTACCTCTCTTGTGACCTCCTCTGTCTGCACTGAGAAGAGGGTGCTCCCACATTCTCCCGTGCATCATACAAAAATTTGTCAACATCTCTAGTGCACTTTCTTCTGTCTCTGGAAGACTCTGCCTAAGTGGATGTCTCCACTCTTTGAACCTTTGCATGTGGATGATCCACATCAATCTGAGTCCCCTCAAACTTAGGAGCTAAAATCTCATCATACGCATGTAGCTCAAGCTCCCTCTCAAGGGATACTCGCAAGGCCTTCTCCTCATCGAACTTGATATCCCTGCGAACCACTGTCATCCTACTAGTCGACATGTACACCTGATAATTGTAGGGTGTATCAGTGTACCCCACAAAGATCCCCAACTCTATTGTTGGCTCAATCTCCTTCTATGCATCTTTGGTCACATGGAAATAAACCGATGACCCAAAAATCATGAAGTGACCAACAACTAGCCTCTTACTGGAATAAACCTCCTCTGGTGTCTTCATCTCAAGTATCATGTGGGCTACGATTCTGAACATAAACCGTCGTGTTGCATGCCTCAGCCCACAAGTCTAGTGGTAGGCCCTGATAATGCAACATCGCCCTTGCTACCCTTACTATGCTCCTGTTCTTCCTCTCGGAAACCCCTTTCTGTTGAGGTTTATGGGGTGCCGTCAACTCTCATTTAATCCCTTCCACTGCACATAAGTTCTTAACCTTATTGGAGACATACTCACCACTGTTATCACTCCGTAGAGATTTAACCTTCTTACTAGACTCTTTCTCTACCAATGCTTTAAACTCACAAAACTTTGTGAAAGTTTGATCCTTTTTTTGCATAAAAAATACCCAACATTTACGAGAATAGTCATCAAGAAATATAACATAATACCTGTGTTTGGCCGTGGATTCTATTGAGAATGGTCCACACACATCTAAATGGAATCACTCTACAATAGACTCTGCTCGACTGTCTCTATATCTAAAGGAAGAATTGGTGTATTTTCCCAAAGTACAACCCTTGCATGTATCAAATTTCTCAAGTGTACCTTTAGGAAGATTAGTAGAGATTTGTTGCAATATCTTCAAAGCCCCATGATGCAAGTGGCCCAGTCGTTTGTGCCACAACTCGCCGATGTCTCGGCTCAACATATTTTCTGCTTTTGAACTCAAAGCAGCACAATCCTCTACCTATATCTTATAAAGATTCTAAACTCGAATCCCTATATTCTTTACTTGACTCGTGGCTATGTGTTGAAGGAATGCCTTTCCTTTCGAAAAGATCATATCATAGCCTCTATCCTCAAGCATGGAAATAGCTACCAAGTTCTTCGTCAGTCCAGGTACATGCATGAAATTATTTAAGGTGAGTGGAGCCGCATGCTCCCGCTGAAAGGTAATAGTGCCCACACCATTAACACTATACTTACCTTCATCATCCATCTTGATATGCATCTTGATATCTTTCTCCTCTAGTTCACTTTATAACTCTTTGTCGTCATTCATGTGGAAATAAACTCCATTGTCTAAGTACCAGACACTTCCCATCATTGAAGACACCATGCATGCAATGAGGGAAAAGTCAAATTCGAATTGGGAGGCCAAAGCCTCACTCACCGCTCCTCCTGAGGACTTCTCCTTGGACTTCTTCAATGGAAAATTTGTAGCAAAGTGACCCATCTTGTGACAATGAAAGCATTTAACTTTCGTCATGTCCTTCTTCTTACCTCCATGATAAGAATTTGATTTGGAATGGGAAATTTTACCTTTCCCCTTCCTCGCCTTAATCGCTAAGGAAAAATTCTCTTCATCATCAGTCTTTGATGAAGAGCCATCCCTAGTATTCCTCCTGATCTCATACTGCATCAAATCCGACGATAGTCGTTCCCTATCTGGCAGCTTCTCCTGACCATTGACAGAGTCCTGATAACTATGCCAACTCTTTGGGAGTCTAAGAAGAGTAAGGCTCACCATATCCTCCTCGAAAATCATGATTCCAACACTTCCAAGTTCATCCCGACATTGAGTGAACTTGGTCAAGTACTTTGGAATCGTCTCGCCTTTCTCCATCTTGATTTTACGAAGTTTGTCCTTCAGTGCCAACTTCCTTTGATCACTGCTATTCTGATACAAGTCCGCTAATTTTTTCCACATAACATGCGGGGTTTCCTTTCCATGGAGACTCGATACAATATGATTTCAAACTCCCTCAAGGATTATCCACCTTTCCTTCCCCACACACTTCTTCCACTCGACCAATTTCTGTGCATCAGTATTTGTTGGCTTAGGAATTGCTTGTTCAACAAATTCCTTCAAGCCATTGTCCTCTAGCACAGCCTCCATCATGTCCCTCCAGGCTATATATTCGAGTTTCCTTCCAAGGTATGCTCAAGCCTCAATCCATGGAATGCCATCTGTCGAGCCTAAAGTATGTATGCAAATTCCACTTTCACATGTAACCCAAAAACTCAAAACTTCGAAATCTCCTCTAGAGAGTTGATTTTAAATTAGCGATATCTCCCTCATCCAAACTCCGATTTGGTTGATTTTTTTTTTTGGGTATCTTTACCCAAGGAATCCATATCTGCAATTTGTTTCTGAAAATTTTGCACAGAAAATCTCATATCTGCTCTGCAAACTCTCAGCCCAAAAAACAATCTTGCTCCAATACCATGTAGAAAATCCTGTAGATTCACAAGCTAATGAAATTTTCTAAAGCAAGAGACAAGAATATACTTCCGCTCTTTATAGTGGAAGCCCATAAACATCGAGCAAACAATAATCAATAGAGGAAGAGAATGAAAGGCACATAACATAATAAATATCCGGGGAAAGCCACGGCTCAAAACCCCACTATCTGTTTTGTATTAATTTGGAAAATCAAGATGAAATTACAATGCTTGTTCTCTCTAGAACAATCCCAACACTCAGAAAATTCAATATCCAACTCATAAGAAAGCTCAAGGCCAAAGCTTAGCCTCTTCAAAAGCTCTCAAAGTCTCTATTCCAATGTGTAATTCCTATGAAGGATAACTTGTATTTAAAGGGAAATAAAGACTCTAAAAATAGCACAATCCCTCAAGGATCAATTCCTGATTGGATGCACTATTAATTCAACTCAATAAAATCTAACACAAATAGTACATTGTCGTTGCACTCTAGTCTCAACTGAGTCTTTCTCAGAATCGACATGCATGAGTTTCTAATGAGTAAATATTCAATTAACTAGAGTAGCACTGGTGGAGTTCATTAGTGACACCACTAATTGTTAACTCACTATTAGTTCTTTCAATCAATTTGAGAACTAATTTAACTGAACTCACTCATGAAACTGAGTCTTCTATTTTACAACTCACAATTAACTCACACTGGACTCCTACAAAGTAGGGATGTTGGACACCTAATCCTCTAAGGGTTGGTGTGGAAGCTGAACAACCTAAAAGAGTCCAAGAGACCACTTGGGATATGAATCCAAGGGTCACACCATGTACTATAAATGTATATCATTTGTTAATAATAAATGTACTCTCCTATTTATCTTTCCTATTCTGTTGCTACCATGTGTGTGTTTAGCATGGTATCAGAGCGAGCGATATCTTGCCCTGCTCATATTTGAGCCACTTGTTTTATGGCCTTTCTGTGTAGGTCATTTCTGCCATCAGTTCTGCATTTCATGAATATTTTCTCAGTTAAATTATAGTTGCAATCTCTGCCCACAAATCATTGAACATGTTTCTCTTAATTTTTTTGGGCAAATCAAGTCTATCTCTCTACACTTTTTAGAACTATAACTATCATATTTCTGCCAAGGCATTACTCTGCCACACTACATCTAACCATTAATATTCTCTAATGCTGACCTAAAATACGATTGCTTCTTGCCAAGGATTTGAAGAGTTGATTCATATTGCCTTGAATAGTGTTGGTTGGTGCTGCATACAGTTCTGAAAACCAATTCAAAATCACTCTCTATCATTTCTGTCCTGCCATTCTGAGTCTACTCAGTCATTTCTCTGTAGTAATCTTCTCAAAAAAATAAAAAGGAAACGCCATTCTGTTCAACTTTTCAGCACTGACACAACATGAACATTACATTGATAGCACGATTTTGAGGAGCAACATCAACCTAACACTTGACCCAGGCAGATATGTGTCTATGGCGAAGAAATATCTAATGAATTGCACTTTCTTTATCATCCCTCTTCTTCTGCGAATCGCAATCAAATTATTCCAGGCTTCTGCATAGTAGATGGGAGAAGTGGCATATTCGATCCGTATCGGAGCCGCGTAGTGGATAGTGGTGAACTGGAGCCCATGTGGGAGTTGGATATATTATTTTTCAATATGAAATGATACACCCTAGTGAGACCAGACTGAATATAGTGTCGCTACAACAATTTCCAAGCTTCCAAAAAATACACTTGGATTCTCAAGAGCTTATGGAATATGCTCAGCATTGGTGGATTCTTGAAGGCGTTTTTTGACTGTGTGTTTATTCAGTGAGAAACTCCATAGCCATCTAGAAAAGGAATGCCGACTACAACATGAATGACAATGCCTTACCAATTGACACTTGAAATTTATTTTGTGTTTTTCTGAGATCAAAAATGGTTTGTTGCTATCCATGGATATTGAGAAGGCTAGAAGCCAATTACCATGGACGTGCTGAGACGATCTAGAGGTTGGGAGTTTGATCTTGGTTGGCCTTCAATCCGATCTGCATCCGGAGGGCGTTTCCTCACATGTTGTTGCTGGGCTAACTCAAAATCCTCATCGAGACCTGTAAAGTCATTGCTTAGGGAGAGAAAACTCAACGTCATCGAAGAAATCGCTTCCATTCGCAGGAATCTGACTAGGCAGAAACTGGACGCAAAGAAATAGAGGCTTCGGTTTGAGTCTTGGATATAAGGAAACAAAATATTGGGAACATATTAATATTTAGTCCAGCAAACACATACTGGAGCTGAATGTTTAGGAGCAAGAAACTATTATGAATAGTACATGTATAAGTTGGCGAATGCGATGGTCCGGAATGTTGGCAGCGATAGTCAGGAAGTGGTAAACTACGCTTTTGTGTATACTGTTGAAACAGATTCTTATATTGTCCCATCTCATATAGTGGATTGGGTACCAAACCCAACATCTCTACAACAACTTGGGCTGCAACATGCTCAGTAGCCTTGCGCTTCCTGAAATCTGACCGAGAAGAAACGTACCTGATCCCATCGACAATAACAGATGAACTGAATTTGGGCTCATGGGCAGGCCCTTCTTGTGTAGTCTCGTAAACAGGCTTGGGCAGTGATTTTTTCTTCGCATATTCCTCCAACTGGTACTTGAACATTATAATGTCTGAAAATCCCTCCTTTGGTGACGGAAATTTGGTCTCACTTCACTTCACTTTAGGATCTCTTGTTTCAGGTAAGCAATTTTTTTTTCAATCTTTCACCTCATGACATGCATATGGGAGCCCAGGCTACCATAAACACCTATAAGAAGACACCCAGGATAAAACCGGTACCACCTCTGGGGAATCTATTGTTAGCTATCGGTTTTAGTTTCTTGCTAGTGTTATCTGTCTCACAATCACATGATTCTGTAAAGGACAATTGAGCTTACCAAGCAAGTTTTGGAGCATGGTGTCTCGATTATGAACAAAATATAATTTTGTATCGTGAGCTAAAATAAAATTGGGTTTGAAGTGGTGTGGAACAATTAACTTTTGACACGATTTTCTACTCATATAATAGTCGCAACTATTTATCATTTTATAGGTGCATTTGTAGTTGAAGACAACACGATTCCTCTGATTTTATTGTTTTGAAATGGACCGAATGGATGATGTATTAAAAATACTGAATAATCTGATACATTCCACTGTTGATGAGATGGTTAAGATCAACAAAACCTCTCTTTCCAATATTAAAATGTGTCTGCAAAATGCACAAGAGAATATTGAGTTTTTGCAGCTTGAATCTCAGCTATAGCATGAAGCAGAATTACAACAGTGGAGTCATCATTCTGAACCTATTTCTGTTCAGAAGATTGAAACAGACTCCCATAAATAGCAAGTCAATAATGTTACAGTTCATTCAGATTTAGTACCCAATGAAGCAGCAAGGTTACATGCAGATGCAAAAGTTCAGTTTGCACTTCCCAAGCCCATCATCAGACCTTGGGAAGAACTTGTCCTTTCATATTCTAGACTACTCCAAACCAATCCAATTTCAAAGTGTTGGATTTCTTTAGGACGGTTCATCTTCACCTGCTCCTCATGATAGTTCACCTTCAGTTGTTTCAGATTCTGGTTCTCTTCCACAATAGCCATAGCATATTGTGAAATGCCAACACTGTGACCGACTTGGCCATCTGAAAGATCATTGTTTTGATCTTCATCCATGTAAGCATTGTCATAAAACCAGTCATTCTTCAAACAGATGCTTCAGAAACAAACCTCCTACAAGAACAAAGATTCATCTTGGATGGATCGCTTCTTGGCAATGGGCATCAACAACCAAGAAGATATTCCAGTCACATGTCAGAACTTGTTCTAGAGTATTGAACAATCTTGCAGTTGAGTTTTCTCCATCATCTCACCTTGTATGTGACAGGGGGGGAAATGATGGTCATCTACAAGCTTCAAAGCCACATCAAACGAGCCTGGGCCACAACCTGCCACACCAGATTCAGAGTTGTAGCCAGAGAAAAATATGCCACTGAGTATGCCTTCAGTTGGTGATACCTCTTCAGAGAATTGGGGACACTTCCTCTAGCAGAAGACTTTAGCTTCTTGCCAGTTTTGGAAGAGTTCCGGGAGTTGCATTAAGCATTCCAAAGTTGTTGGTCATCCTTAAACCATCACAGGTTGATACTTCCCTTTTCAGGTTGAAGTTCTCCCTTTTATGCGGGGTGAGACCTCTTCAAAACATTAGGAGCACTTCCTCTAGCAAAAGACCTAAGCTTCATGCCAGACTTGGAAGAGTTCCGGGAACTGCACTAAGCATTCCAGTGTTGGTGGTCATCCTTAAACCACCACCCTTTATACCAACATTTCAGAGAGCACATTCAGCCTAGTGTTGCCATGCATTTTTGCACATTTTGCATTACATCTCTCTTCTTGGGCTCATACATAACCCTTTGGATTAAGGGGGAATGTTGGACACCTAATCCTCTAAGGGTTGGTGCGGAAGCTGAACATCCAAAAGGAGTCCAAGAGACCACTTGGGATATGAATCCAAAGGTCACACCATGTACTATAAATGTATATCATTTGTTAATAATAAATGTACTTTCCTGTTTATCTTTCCTATTCTGTTGCTGCCATGTGTGTGTTTAACAAGGGAGAACATATACATGACTTCCAAAAGACTTCCAACTCGAATTTCCGAAGTTAAGTAAGTTTAATAAACTTAATTTAACTATTTTAAGTTGCTATGAGAATAGAATTCGAATTTAATTCAAGGATAAATTAAACTAGAATTTCTTGTTGCCATTTCTCAACGAAAAACTCATAGATCATAGAATAACAATTTTATACCATAATAATATTGTAGGTGGAGGTCATGTATGTAAAAATAGAAAATTGGTGTTCCCCCCCTCTCTCGCTTGGCCTCAAATAACTAGAAGAAGATAATGTAACTACCAATTCTATTAATAATGAAAAATTTATATGTAAATTGAGTCGGATATTTTAAGACTTGTAAAATTTTACAGTCTCAATTATAATTCCAATTGCCTAGGATTTAATGAAACGAGACTATAGTTGTGGGATGAGGTATAAGACCTCTTTTTGGGTAGTATCAGCCACATTTTCTACTTCAATATAGGCTCGAAGATTGGCATCTATCATAGATGAGTGTAGATGAGTAGCATTCAAATTTCTAGCTTAAAAAACATTATTCAAAAGTGTTCTTAATTATTTATATTTAATCCATAGCGACATATGAGCAAGTACTAGATAACTTAAATAATTGTATCTATTTTTCAAATCCATGTCAAGAAACAATTGATTAAACAAATGACATATCAACATATAATATTGATGTAAAATTAAGCATAGATTCCAGTGAATATTTTCATCAAGCACTTGACTATAGGTCACATAGACTTGAACAATGATTTGACACCATGTGTAATGGTTTAAGATTAAAAAATAATCATACATAAATTATATAGAAGATCATAACCATTGATTGATAAAAATAAAAAAAATATTTTGTTAATAATTGCATAATCCACTTGAAAAATGAATGGGGAGAATTTTATATGAAACTTTTAGAAAGCACCTCGCTTACAATGTAGGTGAACATAAACTGACACACTCTAACCTTTGATCTAGCTAATTGCAACCAACCGTGGAAGATGACTTTGCACATAACAGACCTCTCGATCAATACGAACCCTAGATTCCTCAATCAACTGCTTATCCAAACTTCTAAGCCTTTCCATCAAATTTCCAAACAAAATATATCATAGTCCTTTCTCACCTCCATTAAATAGAATTCTTATTGTCGATCCATGTAAAAGTTTTATACATAAAGTCCAATAGTCATCAAGTAATTAATATCTTTTCTTTAAATAATCTTTAACAATTTCTCTTATTTTACGTTTTATTGTATTAAAAAATTAGTTACTTATTAAGACTATTAATTATTATCCTCATGTTATTATTATATTTTATTTCAATTATCAAGTAATTAATAATTTTTGTTTGATTTATTTCTAACAATATATTTTATTTTCTTTATGTAATATTTATTAATTATTATTAATATATTAAATAATATAGAGCATTACAACTCCTAAAATACCAAAACTTCACATCATAAATAAAACAAGAATATAGAGAAGAACTCTTGATGTAGGGCAATGTGATCTAATATTCCTTATGTAAGGAATCACTCTATAAGTCATGTTTTCCACAAAACAACATATCCAACAAATCTCTAGTACATGATACTCATGTGTATTTATACTTTCTCGTGATGGTTATTGAAGGCCTTCCCGTTCATCCTTATTAGCATATTAATTCCTCGAAATACCTAGTGGGTATATTTATTATCCATCGATTACTAAGTGGACTTATTCCATGATTATGGTTACATTACATTTATTATCCCTTGGGTACCTCCCTAGGTCACCCATATTATACTTCTTAGGCACATTACATTACATCCCCCTTCACATGTTTCATCCTCAAAACATGGAAGAAACCATACAATATGATATGTTAAGTAATGCAATGTATTACCACTCAAACCAAAACCTTTAGTTCAAATTTCCAAAAATGGGTTCTAGCCTTGTGGAAATCAAAAGGTTGGCCATTGTCACCTTACCAAATCTCCTCTCACTTTAGAAAAAGAAAATACCTAAGTTAAGTGGGGTAACCCTAACGGTTGACTAGGCTCACTTCATGTAGTACGAGTAGGTGTAACAAGAACATAACAACATTGTAAAATGGAAATGATGAATAAAATGAGATGGAATTAAGGTAATGAGTGAAAGGTGTTGAAGAATGTAACTAGGTTCGGTCTTCATTATTGTACTTGAAGTCAAAATGTAATATTTTTGTCAAAAGAAAGAAAAAATAATTTTATTATCATTTTAATTGACTTGTTAAATGATGGGTTTCATGCTTGGGTCAAATATATAGGTCAATCCTCCATTGTAGGCTTTAGGTTATTGTCAAAGTCAATTTGTGAAGACTCCTCCATCAAGTCAAAGTCTCCTTGTTGTTGAAATAATGCTCATCAAATCGGCTTACCTCAAATAATATCATGTCAGCCTAAATACAAAGACACATCTCTTCATGATTCATGTCAGCTCATTTAGGATGGACATACCACTATATATACAAGCCTATGATCTCTACATTACACTAACACATAAGCTCAGATCTCTCTGAAATCAAGTTCGGTTATCACAAAAGTTCTCTCGGTGAAATATCAGAAGAAAGGTTTGGTGGAATAGAGGTGAACAGGCTCGGATCATCTCAAAGATAATTTCAGATATCACAGGATTGGTAAATGCAGATTGATGCTGCAATACCACCACAATTCGGTGCTAACATATCAAAGTCTCGGTGCAAAATAATTGTCTCATAATTTCGGTGCAAATCAGTGAGAAGGGTTTGCTGTCACTACAGTGAAGAGGTCTCAGTGCTCTTACAACAAGAAAGCCTAAGTGATATTACAATGATAATATCTCGGTGGCATTACAGTGACAAGCTCTTGATGGAATTATAGTAATGACGTTTCGGTGCAAATACAGTGACAAGAATTTGGTGCTAATAAAGTGAGAAGTGAAATAAATATCAAACAAGGATGGCTTGATGGAGGTAGTATTAATTGTAGGGGTCTTGGTCGTCTCATCTTGAATCTACTAAAGGAAGAATTTTGATTGGGTTTTCCCCTAGAGTGGGGTTATGCCCGGGTAGCGTGCCTAAATCTTGTGTCCTCTTCTATTTGTTGATTGACATTAGTCTTGATGATAATGAAAAGATAAATTGAATGAAATAATAATAATAATAAACCATCATAGGATAATGTCATAATAAGAGAAATCATTTAGCTGCCTCTATTTGGAGTTCTCAACATGGTATCAGAGTTATGGTCGTGGTCAAAGGAAATTTGAAGACTTTGGTCTTGGTCAAAGGCAGTTTGAGCTATGGTCATGGTCAACACTGAAAGGTTATGTTTTCATTTGTCTTGAAGATCATATTCACCATATCAAGACATCTTAAAGAAGAAGAAGGTTTTCAGTATACCACAACGAACTAGTTCATATTAAAATTTTAGACAGATAGTTCACAGAAATTTTAGAGAAAAGGGTTTGGTATAATCTCAGAAAATTATTTTAGTAGATCACGGTGAAGTAATTTTTCAGGTTGAAGTATGAACCTCCTATTATATATGTTGACCTAAGTATTAATGTTCATGAGTCATAAGGTTTCGAAACAAGCCCTAGTCAAAGTTTGATGGTCTAGGATGATGTTGTTTGGAAAATCTAGAATCTATCTATATAGTGATTGTTGAGATTGTGTAAATATGAAATCTAGGGTATACATCAAACCCTAGTAGACGCTAGTCATGATCTCAATTAAGTTGTGATCGTTTTTTATTGTTGAATATCATGTATGAAATCTAGGATATGTATGAAATCCTAGTGAGGAGTCTAACATATGAATTCTAATATTTTTTAGACACATTACTTGTTTGAATTATTTCTAGGGTTTTCTATATGAAATAAATTTTCATATCATTGAAAGAACATTGAAACCCTAGATGAGTCTAATATTTTGAGTTGTTGATGTGATTTAAGGTTAACTAAAACTGGGCAAGAAGTTGAAATATAGTCTCTTTTTGATTATGTTTGTAAATTCTAATGTTTCCTCTATTATAAGTTTTTGATATGTCTAGCTTCATGCTTCTATAATTTTGGTTGTACTTGTTGTCTAAGTTGTGCAGGTACATCATCTTCAAGATGGTGAAGATGATCATAAGTAAATTTGATGTGATAAGCATGATATATGAATGACTCTGATAAGAAGGATGGAAGCCATGAAAGATTCTCCGATATTGTAAAGAAGAAGTAGAACTCCCTAAGTTAAGAGGGAGCCTGAATGAAATCTCCCTAGGCTAAGAGGTAGCTTGAATGAAAGGAATCTCCCTAGGATAAGAGGATGGTTGAGAATATTCCTTTTACAGGAATGATTAGATCCTCTTTGATTAAAAGGGAGTGACATATATGGTTCTCTACTTCCTGTGTCATGCACTAGACCAGGACTAATAGTCGTAAGGGCATGAGTGAGAGAAGGAAATTGGAGAATGCATCTTGAGGTGTTGTTGAAAGAAGGAAAGCAGGATCTGATTGAATAATATGTTGTTGCATATGAAGTAGGAAAGGAAAGTGTATGATTGAGGAATCTTCTGCCAAAGATTCGATTGATAGTCTTACTATAGAAAGTTGAGAAGCAACATCAAGTTGTCGAGAAGACCTCGAAGGTTTGTATTTGATTATGTACATGTGAAAGTATATTATTGATTGGGGTTGTGTTTACAAGAAATTCTATTGAAGGTTTTGTAGCATGCTGATTACCGATCAATTTGATCAAGACAAATTTGTTGTCTTTGATCTGCTGGATCAAGGAGTGTTGAGGCTTTTTGAGTGAATCATTTCCTGGGAGGACATATGGACGACACTTTGTGTTGATTTCTAGGTCCCAATGTTGAAAAGGTGGTGTTGGTCATTGAGCTCTGATACTCACCTGGATCTCTGGGTTGATGGTTAACAAGTAAGCCTGTTGGTACTTAGATAGGATGAAATCTTGAGTCCATCTTAGTCCCACCCAAATAGATTTCCCTGGTCAGGAATATAGTTCACAACATTGTGGTGCCTAAATTGTTGAGAGACCAATGGATAGATTTCCCTAGACAGGAATCTAGTCCATGGCATTGCGGTGCCTAAAATTCTTCGTAGATGATGTGTTTTGATATCTTCCATGTACCTCTTTTATTATATGTAAATATGAATACCTCCATAGTTAAGAGTGAGCATTGAAGAATGTAACTAGGTTCAGTCTTGATAATTGTACTTGAAGTCAAAATGTAATATATTTGTCAAAAGAAAGTAAAAATAATTTTATTATTATTTTAATTGACTTGTTAAAGCATGGGTTTCATGCTTGGGTCAAATATATAGGTCAATCCTCCATTGTAGGCTTTAGGTTATTGTCAAAGTCAATTTTTGAAGACTCCTCCATCAAGTCAAAGTCTCCTTGTTGTTGAAAGAATCCTCATCAAGTTAGCTTACCTTAATTAATATCATGTTGGCATAAATACAAAGACACATCTCTTCATGATTCATGTCGTCTGATTTAGGATGGACATACCACTATATATGCAAGCCTACGATCTTCGCATTACACTAACACACAAGCTCAGATCTCTTTGAAATCAAGTTTGGTTATTACAAAAGTTCTCTCGATGAAATATTAGAAGAAAGGTTTGGTGGAATAGAGGTGAATAGGCTTGGATCATCTCAGAGATAATTTCGGATGTCACAGGATTGGTAAATGCGGATTGATGCCACAATACTACAACAATTCGGTGCTAAACATATCATAGTCTTGGTGCAAAATCATTGTCTCATAATTTCGATGCAAATCAATGAGAAGGTTTCATTGATACTACAGTGAGGAGGTCTCGGTGCTCTTACAACAAGAAGGCCTAAGTACTATTACAATGATAATCTCTTAGTGGCATTACAATGACAAGGTATTGATGGAATTACAATAATGATTTTTTCAGTGCAAACACAGTGACAAGAATTCAATGCTAATACAATGACAAGTGAAAGGAAGATCAAACAAGGATGACTTGATGGAGGTATTCTTAGTTGTAAGGGTCTTCGTCATTTCATCTTGAATCTATTGAAGGAATAACTTTGACTGGGATTTCCCCTAGAGTGGGGTTTTTCCTTGACAGTGTGCCTAGATCTTGTGTCCTCTTATATTTTTTGATTGGCATTAGTCTTCATGATAATGAAAAGATAAATTGAATGAAAGAATAATAATAATAATAAACCATCACAAGATAATGCCATAATAAGAGAAATCATTTAACTGCCTCTATTTGTATTTCTCAATAAAATGGAGACCAATACCTCACCCACTTGGTGTCACTTAGGTAATTTCAAGAGGACAAGTTCAAGGCTTATAAGCATCGGTGTGACATGTTATAAACATCTAAACTTGGTTTGACAATAGGTTTTGGAAATTAAAAATTTACAAGATAAATGATGGAAAGGATCATTTAAGATCCACTACTTAAATCAACTGTAATGTGTCCCCTTACTATAAGACTATATAATACACACTTAAATATATCATGTGAAACTTTGTGATAGAAGGTTGATGACTAGAAACAACAGGATAAAACTTAACTATATTTCTATAAGAACTCTCAACATTGAAAAATGTCCCTCTGTGGCCATATTATCCTCTAACATTCAAAATCATACAAAGTTGTTAACCTCCAATTATATGCCCTACAACAAATCCACAAATAAAATTACAATTAAGTAAAACATTACTTATATATAATAAAGACAAATCTCTCCAAAACTTTGAGCTAACTTAGCTCACAAGTAATTTTATTTCCTCACTATTCCAATCCAAGTTGCAAAGGGGGTGAGCAAATCCTTTTACAAATGCTCCTCTATGGCCTTATTTTCCTCTGATATTCAACTCACGAAAATTTCTAACCTCCAAATATGTTCCCTATAACAAATCCACAAATAAAATTACACTTCGGTAAAACATTGTCCAAAATTTGGAGCTAGCTTGCTCACAACTACTTATATTCCTCCATTATTCCAATCAAAGTTGCAAATGGAGTGAGAAAATCCTTATATAGGTTTGAATTTTAACTCTCCATACAATAAAAAGTTGTTTATTTTCCCAGATCCACTTTCTTTCCAAGAAATATAATAAAATAAGACCTTCAACTACTTATTGAAAGTAGTAAGAAATCAGTTGGAATCTCAACTTTCTCCAATAAAATGATCTAGGAAACCAAAAACACTATTATTCCCTCTAATTAACCCCAACAACCCATTCAAAAAATGATAAACAATAAATTAATTGTAACTTCCTTCCATTATAGGGCCAAGAGATAATTATGCTTCCCTAAGCATGAAGGTTTGATAATGTAAAATACTTAAAATAATAATATGGATCCTTTTTCATATATACACCCTCCTAAAAGTGTGTCCACATGTAAGAGTAGTGGAACAAGAGAAAACCATATAGAAACTTTGTCTTCAAGACACCTTATATCTAATACTAATGGCCAAAACCATTGGTTGTTTTTTAGCTTTATGCCAAAGAGTTTTATATGAGGGAATGCTTAAATATAAAGTGATCATTCTCATTGTTTGATGTCATAAGTGCTTGGGCACTCACTTACTATCTTGGTTGCTATAGGAAGACAAAATCAATGCTATAGGTACCTAAGTTTTTTTTGTAGGTTGAACTACTAAGGTGTTTAATATTTGTTTCATAAAGACTTTAATGTGTTGGCTCTTTTGTGCATGTATGGAATGTATAAATTAGAACAAAGTTGAGTAGTTAGTTTTAAATGACCTGGAAATTATCTTTTGGCTATCCAAATTCTACCATTTTACCAATCAGAATGTGATACATAAATTTTGTCTTCCCTTAAACATATTTTTCTCAACCCTTGGATTTTGTCAGTAATCAAACATTCATATTGCATCCTAGTAACTTCATGATGTTTGCTAAGATATCTAGAATATTCCTATTGTTATCTTGTCATAGTCTATGCAACCATTTATTAGATCTTATTGAGTATGTAGATACAAAAAAATAGATATCGATATTCTTCATAGGATATGGGAATATGTTGCTAATGAAGAAGTACATCCATGCCAAATTTTCCCTCAAGCATACTTTCATAGTGTTAGGATTATAATTATTTTATTGCTACTTAGGATTTCAAAATGTTATTTTTATAGATATGTTAGAGAAACACCATGGATGTTGCTATCATAAATATTCATGACGTAGGTTGCAACATTTTCTTAAGATCTAGAAAAAAATGAAGTAACTCACATGCTTTCTTTTTATAGTGTTGAAACCCTTCACATCTTAGAGCCAAATGAAATGTTATGGTTGGTTAGTAAAAGAGATCCTTCATCCTTTTTATACTATTTTATAGCACTTGATATATCATTAGGTTCTCCCTTATGGCTAACCATATAATGCTTTGACTTGGGAATGATAAGGAGATTTAAAATGCTAGTTGTTACCCTACTACGATGTTACCTTCTTATTAGAATTTATGAAGGGAACGCAATGATATACATATTTATAACCAAAACATAGAGATACAATGAAACTTGACTTCTATTAATAAATGGAAAATGTTGAAACTGTATACATGTAGAATGAAAACAAACTAGCTTGAATGGTGGTAGCTTATCTCGAAGAGATGTGATGGTTACATTCCTTCACCGAACTATCTTATAATAAGGCTTGGAGGTATTTTAATCATAAAGAAGCAATGAAAAACCCTAAAAATCCAAAAACATAACCCTAGGAGATGAAGTGCTAAAGGCTTGTGGGCCTCGATGGGGTAAGTTTGAATGTCAAATTCCTGGGGTTGTAACTTTAGAATACGATCTCTATTCGGCATGTACAATAACCCATTGGAAAGGTATATCCAAGAAATACATTTTCTGACATCGACCCATTGACCCAAAAACATCATTTAGGGCCTCAAAACGATTTCAGATGTTCAGGACCTAGAAAATATAGAAAATACTGCCAAAACGGAAAATTGTGTTATGATCTAGTGGAATAGGTGGGTAGCCATTGATATCCACTTAGATCAGTCCTTCCCCCTTAGGAGAAAATGGTCTCCATTGCGTTGAGTGGCTCCATGAGATGGGGAAAATTTTGCTGAAGTTGGCCCTTGGTGAGCCACTTGCCTTGGTGCAAGAGTTGGTTTGCTTTGAAAACCAGATATAGTTGGATCCTTTTTTGGTGAGTGCTCTTAATCTGTGTGTCCATGGTCTGATAAATTGTGGCTTGTTCAATACAATTGGGTTGATCTATTTTGGTGTTAGCTACTCTACAATTTTGGATGTGTCCAACAATGGTGGAAAGTATGGCCAAAGGGGGTCCACATTGAACATCGGGTGTAGGCCAAGGAATGGAGGATACTTAGGTCAAACACGTTGTCACCCATAGCCTTGGTGATGGTGTAAGTTTCATAGGAAAGTGGTCGAAGCTTTCGAGGGGCCCCTGCAAGGCGTTCCTTCTAAAAATGCAATCAAACTTGGTCTACCACTTGAAACTTGTGTGGCACCCGATGTTGATCATGGCGATGTTTGTACTTAGTATTGAAATTTTGCAAGATATCATGAACATGTTGGTGGATGTGTTGAATTCTTTCAATAAAATTGGTAGATTTTTTGGCTTTAGATTGAACATGTGCAAATTTTCCTGTGTAATTGCAAGGGGCAATGCGGCATCAATGGGACCTTATGGTTGAAATCCCAGGCACACGTGAAAGGGGACGTGGCAAGTTAGGCTATTGGAGACATTTATTTTAGTTGTGTTGAACATAAGGGGGACTCTCATCCCATGTTCATGGATGCTTGGATTTGTACATGCGAAAAATGTGCACGATCATCCTATTAGAGACCTTTGTTTGGCCATTAGTCTGGGGGTGGTGAGCTTGTTGTCCAACAATGATGAGATCATTGACAAGAATGTGCTTAGGAACCTGATACCTTGATCTGATATGATCGTATGTGGGATTCCAAAATGTACCCACACATGTTCGAAGAAGAGCTTGGCAGTGGGTTCTGTTGTGATACTCTTCTTTTAGGAAACTAGAATGACCGTCTTACAAAATCTATCAATGACCACAAGCACACAGTAATTACCATGCTTGGTAGAAGGAAGGCTAGACATATAGTCCATCAAGATGGATTCCCAAGGCCAATTAGGAGTAGGTAGAGGGGTGTACATGACTTACTTCTTAATGGTTATTTTGGTAATGGCATAGGTGATGTAAGATCTGATATACTTGTCAACATCATGTCAAAGTTTTGACAAATAAAAATACTTCTACAAGACTGCCACTATTTTTTTTTACACCAAAGTGACCTACGACCCAACTATAATGTTACTCCAATATCATCTTGGCACACTCACTTGAAGGAACACAAAGGTGTCTCAAGACGCACAATAGTGCATCAAGGAGGTGGAATTTTGGAACTTATTTTCCTGCCATCAACATATGGTATGTTGAAGTGATTTCCTAGTCATTGTTGTATAGTTATGGTCATCCAAAGTTATCAAGCCCACAAGAGTTGAGAATTGCATTGAATGCCACAATCAAGGGGTGACCGAGGCATTCCAAAACATGATTGGTGCTACCCTTCCTGTATTTGATGTTCAAATGGAATTGTTGTAGGTATGTGGACCATTTCTAATGGCGGTTGTTTTGTAACTTCCCTTATGTTTGCATAAATTATAGAGGCATGTGATATGTGCATTAGGGGAATTTTGAAGTTTGAAATAATCCTCTTAAGGAAAATAATAAAATAATAGTAAAATTAATAAAATAAGAGCTATGGATTTTTAAAAGAAAATAAAGAAAACTACATTTTTTTATTGTATTTTTTACTTTAACTCATTGTAGGTTTACTGAAATTCCAAGTGTGTACACTTGTTGGATGAAGAATTAGATTGTGAATCCAATGATTACCCACCATGCATACTTTTGAGTAGATACGCAAAACACACATTTCATGTATTTTGAATTCTTCTTGGTGTGTATCTACTCAAAAGTATGAAGAGTGGGTACTTGTTGGATGCACAATATAATTCTTCATCCAATGAGTGTACACAATTGAAATTTGAGTAAACCTACAAGGATATAAGTCCAAAATATGACTTAAAAAATAGTTTTCTTCTTTTCCCTGCAAAAATATTCTCCCCTGGGGATGACATCATCATCTCAAATCCTATTGATTCTCTTAAAGTTTATTTTGTTAATATATTTTTCATTTTGAGGCCCATTTTTTACGTCAAAATTCCCCTAATGTGGATGATCGTCTCCTTACCCAGAATATAATGTGTCCATTGTTGGCAGGCATGCACGATGGAATACATCTCCTTATCATAAGTGGGGTATCTTTGGACAATATTAGAAAGTGTTTCACTATGAAAGGCCACTGGATGTCCTTGTAAAATTAGGACTACACCAATATCATAGTAAGAGCCATTTGTCTCAATATCAAATGGTTGTTGCAGGTTTTGCAAGTTGAGGACTACTGCAGAGAAAAGGTGGTGTTTTGATTCATTGAATGCCTTTTGTTGTAACTCAAACAAAAAAAATTGTTTTTACTCCACCTTTGGTCACTTGACTTAAGGGCCAAGTGATATTAGAGAACCCCAACACGAATCTACGGTAGAAATAACAAGGCCTATGAAGTTGTAAAGCTCAGTTAGAGTCGTCAGGGCTGGCCAATCCCAAATGGCTTAGATCTTGGCTAGATCTATAGGCACACCTTGCTTATCAATAATGTAGCCTAGATATTGGACCTTTTCCATGTTGAAGGACCATTTTTCCAAGTTAGCACATAGTGTGTGCTGCCGCAAAGTGTGAAGGACCTGTTGAATATGTTGTAAGTGTTATTCTGAGAGCTTGCCGAAGATGAAAGCATTATATATCATCTAGATATATGACCATGAAAGAGTTGGTGAAAGGACATAAGTTATCATTCATCAACCTCATGAAAGTTGTTGAGGCATTCATTAAGTGAAAGGGAATGACCAACCATTCAAAAAGACCCTCCTTATACTTGAAAGTAGTCTTCCACACATCAATTGGTTCTATTAGGACACGGTGGTAGTTGGACTTACTAAAGTACTTAGCCCCCTTGAGCTATTCAAGGTCATCAATCTAAGGAATCAGGTACCAGTTCATGATTGTGAATTTGTTCAGGGATTGATAATCAATGTAGAGTCGTTAGGTCCCATCTTTCTTCTACATGAGTACAATTGGGCTTCCACAAGGCGAGGAACTCGGTTAAATGTGTCCTTTTTGGAGCAAATTTTAGATCTATTGCTTGATTTCCTCATTTTAGAGAAGAGAATGGTGGTAGATTGGCCCATTGGGCAGAGGTACGCCAAGGGTTAGATCGATTGAATGCTTGACCTGATAGTATAGAGGTACCCCAATGGGTGAGGAGAAGATGTCTTTGTATTCTTCCATGACCTTATCCACTAGCCTCTATTGTGTGGAGGATCACTTTGTGGAGGCCATGGATGTGGCCACAATATTTTCCTTACTTTGAGAGTGAATAAGGAAGAAGACAATTTTCCTAGTCTGGTAGATGACCTTATTGCCTTTCTTAGTAGAGATCGAAGAAATGGTAGTATGCGGGACTACATCTGGTATCCTATACAATTTTCTACCCAAAGTGATAGTAACACTACAATGTCTAGACTCATATACAACATGACGATTCCACAAGTATGATTGGCCTAATAGAACATCACAAACTTCAAGGGGAGCAACATCACACAATACCTTGTCCTTGAAAGGCTTTATGTTGTAGGGTAGACATCACTATTGGATGACATGAATATATCACCCTTGGTGGAGCCACCCAATGGTGTGTGGCTACAAGCATGGTGTTGTTAGAAGGCCCAACCAATTAATGACCTCTACTGATATGGGATTATTTTGACTCCCAATATCAAGAATGAAATGTAATGGAGCACCCTTCACCCACATTTGTGAGTGAAAGAGGCACTCACCTTCTTCCGGATATTTAGGCTTACTTTATTAAACCTTGGTTATGGTAAGGGGGGCACTGGGTTTTCCATCAATAATTTGTTTCCCCATGTCTAGGTTTGGTTTAGAGTTAGAACCTATGTTTGACTCATAGGATTTTAGCTTTACCACCAAATTTCCTTGTGCTACATTCATTATTGTTATGAGAGGGCCTCTTATGAAACTCAAACCACTTTCTCATGTCTTTCTTCATCTTTCCATTACCATTCTTTGTTTGCAGCTTATATGGGTTGTCATGGCGTGGTACACCCTAGCTTTGTCCTTTGTTTTGCGATTTGGGGATGCCCTTGCCCTGCTTCTAGTGTGAAGGATTCACAAATCCCAAGTATCACTTATTTTGTTTAACTTTTGCTCGATTTTGATAACATATATGTTTGTTGCACCAAGTGAGGAGATGTACAAAAACTCCATTTATGTTTAGATGTATCTGTGTAGAAAACCATGGTACTTGAGCATTAGATGTCACTCAAAGACTTTGGTACCCAACTTGGTGCGCAAGGTATGAAAGATATTTGTGAACTCTGGCACTGCTTGACCCCTTTCCTATTGTAGTGTGGTCCATCTCATGTACTGGTCTTTGTTGCTTCCAACGTGATAATATTATTCCTTAACATCATCCCTAAAAGAGTCCCAAGAGGGTGCGATTGAAAACAACATGGATTCCTTTGTGACCCTTTGCTCATGATAAGTTTCCCACCAATCCTTGACATGGTGGGCAGCCTTAAGGAGTGCAAAGGTAATCTTTTATCTATTGGAAAAATTGTGGACCAAAATATACCCTTCTAGCAAACTTAACCATTTATCTAGTGCATTTGCATCTAACTGGACTTCAAATTTATGGATATCAAAATTAACGTGTACCTTAAAGGGGACTGTGCATCCAAAGTGGCCACATGATGAAGACGCATCACCTATTGGCATCCATCAAAGGATCCGAGAACAATTATCCATCATCTTGTTCCTTTGTCGCTCGAGGGTTTCGAGCAACAATTTAATAGGACCTCCTGCTCCCTCATGTTTCTTTTCTTTCATCATAGGAGGCCATCAGGGATGGCGAGGACGATATTGCAAGGGCTTAAGCAATTTGAGGCCTAACTACTTATACCCTGACCTCGTTGGGGACATGCACAAAGAAACAAATAAAGAGAAAACCACTCTAATACCACTAATCCAAATTTATGAATGGAACAAAATGATATACAAATTTATAACTAAGTCACATAAATATAGTGAAATTTGAATACTATTAAGAAATGGAAAATGTTGAAATCATATACATGCATAATGAAAATGAACTAGCTCGATGGTGGCAGCTTATCTCTAAGAAGAGATGTGATTGTTACACACCTTCACCGAACTGTCTTACAATGAGGCTCAAAGGCCTTTTAATCATAAATAAACAGTGAAAACCCTAAACATCCAAAAACCTAACCCTAGGAGATGAAGCACCAAAAGCTTGTGGGCCTGATGGGGTAAGTTGGAACATCAACTTCCAGGGATCGTAACTGTTAACATACTTTTTCAAAAAAAATCACAAGACATTGCTAATCTTAAATATGTCTCTTCATAAATGAACAAAAGAATAATCAATATTGAACTAAATGAAAATTTTAAAACTTTTGGTAGGTGGTGCCCTACCTCCTTGGGTGACATAAGGAGGATAAACATATATAAAACGGTCTTATAAACATACTTATCTGATTGTCAGGTTATTCCAAACTTCAAATTTACTCTAAATACCATAAATTCCACATGTGTTTAATGAAAATTTCATCCAGGATACTACGGTCCATGTTTTCTGATGAAAATATGTTTATACACTTGATGCATGTGAAAAGGTTTATGGTAATTATAAGTTTAAAGATTGTGACTAATAAAGAGTAGTTAAAAATGTTTGGTTCTAAGAAATTAAAAAGGGGATCATCGCTCCGAGGTTATGCCCATAAGATCCACATAGCAAAGTGATTATTATATGAAATATTTTGGGGAAGACAATACCCACTTTCCAAAGCGTGTTCAAATGTATTTGTATTCCATGGTGGGGCTATGATTTTTAATTTGGTTTACACTAACAGATTTTTACATGAGTCACCTCGGGTATGTAATCACATATTATTGATATTCCATATGTATTTATTCTCTAGGGGGATTGTAACAATTGACACAGGTCTACGTGCGGTCGTTATTGAACATACGATATAATTTTAATGCCATTATGGGGATATCTGGAACTGGATGAACCGAACTATACAATACTAAGCAGTTTCAAAACCCAACAAGTAGTTCTCAATCTACATCCCAATCAAAGCTTTTCCGAATGTAAAATAGTTTCCCGAAAATTCGTGGAGTGATGGCCCAGAAGTCATTTCATTGAGTAATTGCCAACATATAAATAAAAGGAGTTGTCTATAACGCGATTTTTTGAAAGCTTTTTTGGCAGGTTTTTTCGGTGAAAATCTGGTAGCAATTTATTGGAATCGCAAGTTTGATAGCTACTTTCTGCACAATCAAAGCGTCCCAAGGGTTTTTCAGGGTGCTGAATCCAAATATGTAGTTAAAAAACCATTTTAACCGCAACAAATCATGATTTAATCTCAATTTCTTCCGCCGGATTCCATCACCGGAATCTCAAAAAAATCGCATTATAGACAACTCCTAAATAAAATGCATAATACTAACTATCGGTCAGGTTGATTGGTTTTGCATGACGTGCAAGAGTCTATGTAGTTGGCCACATTGGAGGCTCCACGTCATTTAACCTCTTCAATTAAGTGCCAAAACGCTAACATGCCAGCAAAGCAAGTTCAAGGTTTATTTCCACGTCAAATATTGTGATAGCATTCTCGGGTGGGTAAATCAATGTATGCCCAGATCTCGTCGTCAGGGAGATAGGCTATACAAGAAAAAGATCAACCTTATCGATATGCATTTAAACCAGGATTAGACTTGGTGGAGGTAAGTTGATGCAAGTTATTCATACATTCCACAACCCACATATACCACGGTGAAAATGCTAAAATGGGAAACACTTTTAGCTAGCTTGTTTTTGAGCAAGAAAATTGTGAATTTTTTATTTTTATTTTTTAATTTCAATTTTTGGAAACATATTTTATTTGAGAATTTTGCTTTGCAGTAAAAACAAGATTTTGTAGAGAATTGTCTTTCTTGTGTACTCATATTTCTATTTTTATTTTTATTTTTTTATGAACATATCGCTGGAGAAATTTGGTGTTTATTGATTACATATACTTGAAAATTCCAGACAAGTATAATGAGCGACATAACCACTCACCATGGTTTGTAGAGATGGTGATTCATTTTGGGGAAAAAAAATATATCATCACAATCTACATAGATTGCACTAGAACATGAATGATTTTTGAGGAAAAAAAATATATCATCACAATCTACATAGATTGCACTAGAACATGAATGATTTTTGGAGAATTTTCAGATTCAATCACTATGTTTTATCATTTAATGAAATAGGGTAAGACAAAAAAAAATGGTGTTTTTTCAACACATTTGGCTATCCATCAATTTTCCGTTTAATGTGGTCATTACTAAGTGAGTTGAAAATATCGTTTTGAAGAGGACAAGGAGAGGAAGCTACATGTGATTTTTCAAATGATTTGGTGTTCGAATTTAAAGTTATTGAATTTTCATTTCAGGTAGTTTTCAGAAGTCTCAAAATTTGCAGTGACATAATTTAGTATAACATTAGTAATAAATATAAATTATTCATGAAAATGAATAAATTTTATATCGTTACAAACTAGATTCAGATCTGAATCCATTGGTACTAAATGTGTCATCGAACTCTTAAATTTTGCATGTATTAGGCTTCTCTGAAGTTGTTGTTTTCGGAAAATTGCAGAAATTTTTCTATTTTTCGTTGAAAGAAAATTTTCAGACAAGAGTTAAAAAAACTCTCAACCAATAAATTAAAAATTCCCTAACAAGAAATTTTTGTAACTCTGGTTTGTCTTAACCATGACAAGTTTTCCCTGAAATAACTCTTGTCCAAGAAAATTCCAAACATTTGGCCAAGAGTTTAGTGCTCAAAAAACTCTCGACCAAAACATTTACAAACTCTCGGACAAGAGTTTGAGCAGAGAATCTCTAATTTGGCCAAAATCTCGCACTGAGAGTTTGAAAATATCTCGACCAAGAGTTTGCACCAACCAAATGCTCGATCAAGATATTTTCAAACTCTTAGCCGAAATTTTACCGATGCCACTATTCAATGTACAAAAATTTTGGCCAAGAATTGTATATATTATTGGCTGAAAGATTAGATTAAGGACAAAAAATTGCGAAGTCCAAAGTGTGGAGTGCGGAAAGCAAAGTAAAAAAGAAAATATGTTTAAGGTACAAACAATGTTTTTGCAAATAGTTTGATTCTTTTTATAAGGGAAAAAAAGATCATATATATCTATATATATATACTACGGAAAAAGGATGTTTTTCTGGGGTGGATTGTTTAGAAACCAAGTGTAGTGTAGATTGAGCTTGATTACTATTTCTTGTTAATTACTTGTGAATCTTAAATTTCTTCTTATTGTTGCTTATGTTTTCTTCATCAAGCAATTATACACATTTTCAATCTTCTAGGAAAATAAAGAGACAAGAGACTCCAAAAATTAGGCTACTAGCCATGGAAAAATCCACAAGGGGAAAACCCAACAATCCTTCTCTTATAGAATCATATCAAAATGAGATATCCAAGACCAATACCAAGACAAAATGCCACCAAAATGCCAAGTCCAGCCCTCCTCCAAGTCACCTCCAAGAGTTAAAGTCAATGCAGGTCAAACCTGGTCTAATGGTCAGCTTCTTGAAATTTCGAGTCTACAGTGGCACAAAAATTTCTACCTATTTACAGACTTTTTTCCTCACACATGCGAGCTATCAGCATTAGAAATTTAGTCAACAAAATGGATATTCTTCTTGTCTTTAGCTTGAATTTCTCTCTTCTTTGACTCGTCTTTCTTTACTCCTTTTCTAGGCTTATATATGCTTCTTGTTGTGTGATTGGATGTATGTTCTAAATAGATTGAATTATCTTCTATATAGTTGTTCAGGAGGTCAAATAGGTGGCTCTTGGAGGACTGGGCCGACTTGTTCATTTGGTGGACTTATGACTCAAAGAAAAATTTAAATTACATTTTCTTACAAGTGTCCAAATGGGACATGACTCAAATAATTTCCTTTTAACTCATAATAAATTCTTTTTGACTCTTTGAGCATGAGGAACATGCTTTGACCAAAATGATATAATAAATACATCAATGATAAAATTACATTACATTATGAAGATAGACATTATTTACAATTTCAACACTCCCTCTTAACTAGGGAGGTATTCATAATGACTCAACAAGATAATCTCAAGTTGAAATATTCATATAAGAAAGGATCCAAATTGATAAGCATCAATGACGATAGCATCATCATAACCAGAATTGTCAAAATACCAAGGCCTTGACAAGTAAGCTCTATCTCTCCACTAGGTCAGAGCATAATGCTGGGAGGCACTAATTTGGACACCACCACCTCTCAAGGAACATACCCCACCTAGGTGTTCCCAAGGTATGTCCTCATAGACCATTTCCTAATCCCAAGGAAAATTTTGTCCTTTGGGCCATTCTTTACCAAGTTCGTGTATTCAACTTAGGATGTTAATGTTAATCAACCACAATACATGACTCAAGAATGTTCATCCAAGATTCTTATCCAATCCACCATTCTTTGTTCCCATGTTCATGCAATAAGCTTACAACTATTAGTCTTGGCCATAATATGTGACACGTGGAGAATAATGATGTCCATCCTCACTCCCTCTCAAACAAGGAAGAGATATCCACAAGCCCAAGCTTGTCTCAAAAATAATTATCCTATCCCTTAGGAAGGAACTTCATCAATACATCGACTACTTGTTCATCCTGTGGATATTCATTGTAGCTTTTCAGCTCCTATCTGCATCACATCATAATGAGTTTCAACCTTCTTGGTTTTTGACAATATTCATATTGATTCCATCGTGTCATCAAATAGTCCATCAAAACATTTTATGGAGCCAAACTGCTTCATGGCTTCCTTATCATGCTCTTTCAAGAAGTCATCTCATCTTTCAAGTAGTTCCAACCATTTGTATTTGTTAATAACAATTCCAACTTAGTTGATGTGAACTTGAATCAGATATATCAAAGATCCAATCAGCACAAATAGTAACGTATCCATCCAATATTTTGTATCTCCTTCTTTCGTGCTGAGGTAAGTGAATTTCTTCCCATTTATTGGGAGAACCTTCTCAAGTCTTGATTTCATGCTGCCATCTAGTGCTAATTTTTGACTTCTTTAATGCATCCTCTAAACTGCTTTCTTCTTCTTCATTTAGATCTTTTAGGAAAGTCTTCGTACTTTTCTACAATCTTTCATCTGTTTTCAAGCTTAGGTAGTTCTTATTATTGACTTGCAAGCTCTATTAGGAGGATATGAAAGAACAAATATAGTTACGCAAAGTACAAAGAAAATAGAAATAAAATTAATTAAGGAGATGTAGAGTTCTTATCTTTTAAGGAGGGTTCGCTCCCTCTTAATATTGGACCTTTTCATCAACCTTGTTCTCACATCAGCATGATGTCATTTTTGTCATCTTCAAGAGATTGATTTTCTTCTTACAACAGAAACAATTAGTTAGGGTTCTTATTCCTATGGTTTTCTAATTTAGACCTTCGCTAGGGTTTAAAAACCCTAGATGCTTCAATAACCAAGGTTTTCAAGACTAGCCATCTTATAAATTGCAAGATCTAAATGTAAACCAATATGTCAGCCATAAACCCTAGAAACACTTTTAACAGTCCTTGAAGAGATGGAGTTCATTGATGATTTGATCACTAGTTTTCTAACCTTCATCACAAAAATCTAGTGTTTAATATCCAAGAATAGGATCTGAGTACTATCATAGCTATTATGTTATTTTCTTGAAGATAGTTAGCTTATTCCCTCTCTTCAAGACAATAATAGAATATGAGTCCTTGCATAAGATAGTTAGCTTATTTTTCATAGTCTAGAAGATCTATCATTTCAAGCAATATAATTGACATAGAATTCTAAGATTACAAATCTCTAAGATCTTCCCTTTTGATAAATTTAGTAGTTAAGAGAACCTTGAAAATAAATTACAAGTTAAAGAACTTATATATACCTCTTTCAACCTTAATTTTCCATCCTTATAGGGATCTAGCCCTTATGCAGCTGAGATTGTTTGAATTTTTCTTCAATTGATATACATGTCTTTCTTCAACATAGGTACCTTAGATCTTTAGTTATTGAACCAAAATGTAAGCCACAAAGATTTCCTTTTAATTTTTCCATAAGAGGTCTTATGACTATGTCTTTGTATGATCTTCTAGAGATTCGCACATCAACCTGTTGACGGCGATGGACTCGCCAACATTAAGGGGATCTCCCCAATATGAAGTCCCAACTAGACGTCACACCATTTGGTGTAGGAGTCCCATCCAGTATGATAGTCTGGTTGTCATTATCTTAAAGATATGCCTTAACTCTTGCTTGTCAGCACATGAGAGTGGTATACTTAGTCTTCAAACAGTGAGGTTCGTGTGCCTGGTGAGTGCTTAGTGTAACTTGTATCTAATTTATTTCACTATAGAGGGAGAGGGTGAGAGTGTGGTGAGAGTGAGTCTCAAATCGAAAGGGAATAGTCCCAACTCTGTTAGAGACACACAACATAGTAGGACATGCACAGCTTCTGATGGAGTAGTCCACATGGATGTGGCAGTCACAAACACAAGGTGAACATATAGCACGTAGAACACCCAGAGGAATAGTCCACACGAGTGCGACGGTCGTTATAACAATTTTACAAGAATGAGTATGTCGAGTGTCCGGCAGAGTAGTCCACACGGGCGAGACAACGATAACAACTGATACAACGCATTTCCAACAACATATGCACTAAAAAGCAAAATAGTTCAACTATCTTAGTACAAGTTAAATCAACATGCATTACAAGCATCCAAATAATAGTCTTACAAATGAATACAATACATGTGTGTAAATGTGTTGGCCTGTTAACAAGCTTCTGAATGAAGCAAAAGTTCTAAGGCACATCCGTACACCATATATCACTAACCCCAATAGCGGGGCATTGGAGCCACTACTCGCTCCTCAAAGAAAATATTACAAACTCTTAAGGCTATGTGGGAGGAGCCAAGGTGAAAAGTCCTTTGCATGTACAAATGAGGGGTATATAGTCAAGGGTTAAACTGATGCTTGTGATTGTTCGACTTAAATGACTCTTCGACTTACATGAATATTTGAATTCATCCATGGGTCTCTTGGACTTCCGTGTTACATTACATCGATTACACAATTATGACCCAAAGTAGTGATGTGGCTGAGGCGACTCATGACACAACTCGACATGACACTGCTGGTATGCACATGCTAGTTGTGTTGTTCATGTCGAACTAATGTGTTGCTGAGTGATGAGTGTGCTTGTGGTGTACCATAGCTTCACGTCTACATAGTAGGGTGTGCGGAGTCTTCAATGATCTTGGTGTTCACTTGATGGTTCATGCATGTGCATGTGTCTCCTTCATTTGCTACTTGGTATGCTTCATGTGTTCATCCAACCGTGAGCAAGCCTTCTAGCATGCGCTCCTTGTTCATCTCGTTCGTCGTCGTGCCATGTCTTATCCATGTACCTGTTCCTGCAATCACTTATGATGAGACGACATCAAATCCATAAATCCCCTAGTATACCATGATGCATTGCCTTTCGTTTTTGAGTGTAGGTGACTGGGAGAGAGGATAAGGCTCTGAAACAGCGTAGAGCACATGTAAGGCTAGGATGCAAGGCTCTAGGGCATTATCGAAAAAACTACGTGGAGGTCACTAAGAGGCTGGGTTGAGAAGTCTAGGAAAATAGTGACATCTACGAGATCTAGCTTAGTTGGGAGGCAGAACTGCGCAATTTTTCCGGGGAAGGCAGTGCGGGCAGCAGGAGGCACTAGCAGTGAAAACTGCGTAGATTTCTAGAGGAGGTCGGGATCAAGCTGCGGGAGCTTGCTGGCCAGAACTGTGAAGATTTGGGAGGCAATCATGCAAGACATGTCTGCACAGTTTCTGGGTTGAGTGGGGTGTCAGGTAGCAGATGGATTTTCCAAGAAAACTGCACAATTTTCAGGAGGAGTGGCAAGAGGGCCGACAGGGGGACTGACTGACAAAATTGTGCAATTTCCAGAGACAGTGCAATGAAAGGCAATGGATGCATGTCCCTCATGTATGTGCAATTTATTCAACTAGCAGAGGTAGGCATGCTGACAACTTTTGTGCAATTTTTGGGAGGAGTGAATCTCGAGGTTACTTCCCAGTCAAATTCTCTGGTTGACCAATGGGAGGTTTGGTGGATAGGATTGAGGGAAGCGCAGATTGATATAACTTCTTGGGAAACTTTTGCATTGTTCTAGGCAACAGTCAGACAGGTTGATTCCAAGATCGCGTAGTGCAGACTACTTGGAGGCAGCCTCAAGCTCTGCACAGTTATGGGCAACTATGCTTGGTCACTGAGGGCTAAGACTGCGCAGTGCAGCTCAGTGGAGGTTTGGCTGATGGAGGGTGGTACGGTCGACAGATCTTCGGAAAAATGGTTAAGTGTGTGAGCAAGTGAACTCATGTATACATGACCTTGCAAACAAACACTCAACATGACTCGATGACAAGACACGTCAAACCAACAAGACAACTTGTCTCAATGCGACTGACTAGGGGACTGCCTAATGGTGAAAGTGACAAGTGCGCCACTTCCGATAGACCTTCAGATGACTGTGACGACATTTGCATGACAATACTTACAACATCGTGTGTGAGTGCGATAGCTTTTTACATAGTGAACACAACTCATACACAAGCCTTCAACATCACCAGAACAAGGTCGCAAGCATGACATAGAAATTAACATGCTGAAGACGACAGTTGGTCAAACAAGAGAAAAGGAAGAAAGACATGTAGAGGAAACACATGAAATGACTTTTTTATTTGTGCAAATGCATGTTACTGAAGGCATGACGATATGGCACTGACAAGAAGTCCTACAAACTCAACTAAGAGGTGTACTTCGAAAGGTGTTATTTACTTACCATACTTACCCTTAAGATGATCATGCATCTGACAGAGTTTGCATGCGATCCTGACCTTTACCATCACTTAGTCTCTTGGTCCTTCTCCTCAAATCCTTGTGAGTGATCTTAGCATGTCACCTTTTCCTGTTTTCACTGAGAGATAGATCAACGTTGTTTCAGCAGGCAGTGACTCCTATCATAATGAGGTCGTGGGAGGCTCATTTGCGCAGTTTATGCATGCAAGATAGACAGGGTAGCTTGGACAACACTGTGTAGTTTTGAGGCACAGGACACTGCTACGGGATGGGGGTCGTGGGAGGATAGCTCTGGGAAATTTCCGAATGTAGGGCAACCGAACTGCTCTGCGCATTTCTGGAGAGCAGTGCTTGCTGGGAAGTTAAGGGACAAAACTGTGTAGTTTTTGAAGACAGTGGGTTTCAGCTGGAGGAAGAACACTAGAGGAAACCATTACGCAGTTTTGGATACCAAGGGATGTTGGGGTCTCTGCACATTGTGGAGTTTCAACAGGCAAGGGAGGAATCTTGAGGGTTGTAGAAGAAAAGTGTACAGTTTCGGGAAGCTGGATGAGGCTAGGTTGCTCAGGAAAATGGTTAAGTGTGAGATCAATGAAACAAATGTAAACAGTGATAGGACTCAACTATGATCACACACGAACACTTAGTGACACAACGTAGACCATCTAGAATGCATAAGACATACTTTGCTTGATGAAAAAACCTTCGTGACAAGAGTGTGTGAAGTGAGTGTGAAACATGTCTACGTGATGATAACAACTCATACACACACGATTCCCTTGAAGCAAAATAACATTCCCTTTGCATGCTAAACAACAACCCCTATGCCCAAAGGTGACACACACTGCATAAAGATAAGAACACAGACAACTCTTAATATCAAAGAGGGGAGCTTGAAATCATCAACTTACCAATAAGTGACCAAGGATGATTGATCACAGGATCCAAGGTAGGCTCTAAAATTTACATGCGAGAAAAAATTTTGGAGGGTGGTTGTATCCACTACAACATTGGTGACACATTGGTAGAACTCCAGCTCTCTGTATGGACCTTGTTTCATGAAAAGCGAGTCTAACCCTTCCAAAAGTATTGTTCGATTCTTTGATCATGATGGATTTTGCACTAGCTTGTGTGAAAGATGTAGTCCCTGCCATTCTCTTGATTGGTCAGTGCACATTTCAATCCAATTCAACTTAGTTGTTTCAATTGGGGATGAGGGGTATATGGATGCACAACCAATATAATTGTTAGAGTTTAAGTTTCATCTTTGGTGTTGCTTTGCTTCCAATAGGCCTGGACAGTACCTCAGCGGAGTCACACATGAATACAAGCATCGCTCCACTGCCAGCAAGCCTGGTCAGTACGTCGGCGGAGTTACTTGTGTCACCTCTCTATACACGAAGTCTTTCTCTTCTTTCACCTTATTCATTTTTCATTTTTTTCTTTTTCTCAAAGAACTGTGCATAGGCACTTATTTATTTAAGAGGTGGAAGAGGGATCCCGAATTATTGACAGTAGAAGAGGTTGTTCCTTCAGAGAAGTATGTATGTATACCTCTGACATACTTGTTAAGGTTTTCCCCTCACCTTACTCTACTTGACCAAGCTGACAAGAGTTAACTCAAAGGACCGAAAAGAGTAGGCGAAACTAGTTAACAGTGCAGGCATTGTGTTTTCACCAAGAATCTCTCTGAACATAACGTATTTTCCATTAGGGAATCATCAGCTGAAGACAACAAGCTCTTCATAAAGAGAGAGGACAACAGATAACCAAATGTTGATAGCTCTACAAGTCCTCTTAAATTTGCCTGACTTGTCTCGAGAACCAAATACAGTTTCATGTAAGGTTAACCTACAAACACGAGCAAGCAAAGAAAGAAAAAAGCAAAAGGCAGAAGTAAAGTGAAAGAAAAATAAGTAAGCAAAGCAAGCAAGCAAGTAAAAAAAACCAAGTAAGAAATCAATGAAAACATGCAAGACAGGAAGTAAAGCAAAGCAAGAAAGAAAACACTACTCCTACTCCTACGCTAAACAGTGCATGGGCCTACTCACGTTAAGTGATATTTCCAATGCCGCCACCGGTGCATTGGCTAGCCCATCTTGGCGAAGGCATGGTAAACAAGAAAGATATGCATGTAAACCAGTGAACAAGACAAATTTAACAATGGAGACAAACACACTTCGAGTTTAAACGCGTTCACAGAAAAGAAAAGAGTGAAAGTGCAAGATAAGCATTCTGCAAACTTAACATGGCGTTGTGACACACTGTGTGCAGATGATAAGCATGCGTACTCTTTTGAATGTGACAAATAAGAAAAATGAGAAAGAGAGACAAATTATTCTTTGCAAGTGTGCTTGTTGTGTATGATTCCTCCATTGCATAAGTGATGGGATCATGTGATTTTGGTGGAGGAAGCGAAATCTATGTGTTGGATTGGTCTTCGGTGCATATAGATGAGAGATGAGGAACCTTGGGTGTTTCATATATTTTTTGATCGAAAGTGGAACTAACCTCAAGACAGTGAGGACCTGACATGACCATCAGCTCAAGCTGAAGTGCCTTGGCAGCCTGCGGGGTTTCCACTTCGTCAATAGATAGATCATCGGAGACCAGTGGCTTAGAAAGATTAACAGTGAGTGAATCAACATTGTGATAAAATGAAGAAGTACATATATCATGACAACCATGATCAGAAAATTCAGGATGTTTGTCGGCATCCTCGTGATTTGATGAATCATACAGAGGGGTAGATGAGTGGAAAGAATGTTCACCCTCTGTGTTTTTTGAAAAAGTAGATGAAAACTAAAGTAGATTCTCAATGAAATATTTGTCCTCTCTGCTATCAAATGATGGACTGACATCGGGTGTGTTCTGTGAATGATCGAAAGTAGATGCATCCGTGGATGAATTTACATAAGGAGAATCAAAGTGTTGAAAATAGCAACAAGAAATGATAAAAATAGAATCCAGAAATTCCAATTTTAATTGTCCTTGAATTAAATTGTGAATTAAAATCGAATTTAGTCTCACCAGCTGCTTGGAAATAATTAATTAATTCATTATGGATTAATTAGTTGGAGAAATTCAAGTTGGAAATCTTTCTGAAGTCATGCAACAGTTATCCCTTAAATTAAGGAGATTATCCCTTAATTAAGGATATAATATTGAGTTATATTTGAGTTGTAATTAGTTAGCTCAGTTTACTGAGTTAAGTCCAGTTAAATTAGTTCCAAACTGTTTGAGGAACTAATTGTGAGTTATCGTCAGTTGATGCATGCATACACTCAACCAGTGTACTCCAGATAACTAAAGATTCCCTCATCAGAAACTCATGCATGTCTATTCTGAGAAAGACCCAGTTGATATTAAATTCAAGGACAGTGTATTATCAATTGCATGTGTTTTCCTATAAAGGAAACTAATGCATGCAGTTAAGGAAAGGTTCCTTGAGGATTGCACAGTTCTAACAATGTGTTAGAGCAGTGTTCCACTTGGTGAGGTGAGAATCATCCACTAGGAACAATGCAAGGAAATAGGAGTTTAGAGGGTAGATAGGAAGGCTTGTGAGAAGCCAGGATTACCTGTGAGCATCTGTGAGGATTATATTGAGAGCTAAGGCCTTGTATAATCTCTATGTATTTCCACCTTGTATGATAATACATATAGTAGGGTTTTTAGCTGAGGCTTTCCCCAAAGTATTTTCATGTGTATTGTGCATTGATTCTTCTTCTTCTGGTTATATGTGTTCAGCTCGATTTTGCTCAATATTTAAGCTTCCGCAAATTGATAGTAGAAGTAGGTTATAGTATTTTTCTTTGGTTATATTGCATTATCGGGTTAATCTACAGTCAAATTTTCTACATAAGTTTCAGAGCGAGATTTGTAGAGAATTTGCAGAACTTCTACATGGTATTAGAGCCTAGTTTATCGAAGTTGTGAACAGCATATGAAGAAGAGAATTCGAAGTTTGAAGTTTGAGGTTGCAGGTACAAATCGAATTCTTATCATACTTCAAGGTTGACCAATGGCGTTCTATGGCTTGCGACTCGAGTATGCCTTGGAAGGTAGCTCGAATTACATATCATGGAAAGATCGCATGGAGGCTGTATTAGAAGATAATTGCTTGAAGGAATTCATTGATCAAGAAATCCAAGAGCCAACTTCAACTAATGCACAAAAGTTGGCTGAGTGGAAGAAGTGTGTGGCGAAGGCGAGACAGATCATCCTTGAGGGAGTTCAAGACCATATTGTCTCAAGTCTCCATGGGAAGGATACTCCATTTTCAATTATGGAAGACATTGAAGGACCTCTACCAGAACAGTAGCGACCAGAGGAAATTGGAACTCAAGGATAATCTTCGAAGAATCAAGATGGAGAAGGGCGATACTATTTCCACATATCTGAACAAGCTCACCACCTGTAGAGATGAGCTTGGTAGTGTGGGAATAACTATTGTCGATGATGATATGGTGAGCCTTGCTCTCATCGGCCTTCCAAAGAGTTGGAATAGCTACTAAGACTCTATGAATGGAAGGGAGAAGCTGCGGTATTGGAAACGACTGTGGTCGGATCTGATGCAGGAGGAGATCAGGAGGAGCACACGAGATGGTTCTTCATCCAAGGATGATGATGAAGAAAATCTGGCCTTAGAAAGTAAGGCAAGGAAATGGAAGGGGAAGGTTTCCCATTCAAAATTGAATTCTTCTCATGGAGGGATGAAGGATGACAAGTCTAAAGTGAGATGCTTTAATTGTCACGAGATGGGTCATTATGTGATTAATTGCCCATCGAAGAAGTCCAAGAAGGGATCCTCAGAAAGATCAGAAGGTGAGGCATTAACCTCTCAGTTCGAAATGGACTTTACCCTCATCACATGCATGGTGTCATCAATGATGGGTTGTGTCTGGTATATTGATAGTGGAGCCTCATTCCACATGACCGGCGATAAAAGTTTATTCAGTACCTTGGAGGAGAAAGACCTCAAGATGCGCATAGAGATGGGTGACGACTGAAGGTATAGTGTTTCAGGAGTGGACACAATTGCTTTTGAGAGGGAACATGGAGCTCCTATCACCTTGACAGATGTGAAGTATGTGCGTGGACTGATGAAGAACTTGATATCGGTCGCAATGTTGGAGGACAAAGGCTACAATGTTGTCTTTAGTAAAGGAAAGGCATTCCTTAGACACATCACCACGAGACAAGTGAAACAGATTGGTTCACAAGTTAAGAACCTGTATGCTCTTGAGGTTCAAGATGCATGCAAAGCCTTGAGGAGCAAGGCAAATGTTAGAGACTCAGTGGTTGAGAGGGAGAGTAAATTACCTCTCAACATGCAGCCCCAGAAGAAGTCTCAGACAACTGTGGAGGAGCCACAATTGGAGAAGCAGAGAGGAGCCCGAGTGAAGAGATTCACTCATGCAGATACCTCCATTAGGGGGAATTTCGATCCAAGTGGGCAGCGGGATCACATGCAGCCATACCTTTAGGTGTGAGGTGGGGCGATGTGAAGTGATAGTCCCATGAAGGCTGAAATTGGGTAGGGTCCATTGAAAGGTTTTATCTCATGGATCGTACCTTGCTACGAGAGCCCAAAGTACATAGCAGCGGGAGGAATCAGTGGGATTGATGCAGTTAGAGATCAAAGTGACGGAGGCTAGAGAAGTCAGATACTGAAGAGCACAAAGAAGGATTGACAACAGTGCAGAAAGGTAGAGTCAGCAGAAGCACAAAGTTTTCAGTTGAAAGAGGCAATAACAGTCAGAGACTTTGATGACAAATGCATCATACTGATTCAGGTTGGATGTTTTTTTTTTTGGAGTTGCTGGAGCAACAACACTAGAGAGAAGTGTTGCATGCATAACATTCCAAAGGTTCACGGTCGGGATCGAGTTGAATTCCTTTCTTGTTGAGAGGGAGTGTTGAAAATAACAACAAGAAATGATAAAAATAGAATCCAGAAATTCCAATTTTAATTTGTCCTCAAATTAAAATTGTGAACTAAAATCAAATTCAGTCTCACCAGCTGCTTGGAAATAATTAATTAATTCATTATGGATTAATTAGTTGGAGAAATTCAAGTTAGAAGTCTTTATGAATTCATGCAACAGTTATCCCTTAAATTAAGGAGAATATCCCTTAATTAAGGAGATAAGATTGAGTTATATTTGAGTTGTAATTAGTTAGCTCAGTTGACTGAGTTAAGTCCAGTTAAATTAGTTCCAAACTATTTGAGGAAATAATTCTGAGTTATCAGTCAGTTGATGCATGCATGCACTCAACCAGTGTACTCCAGATAACTGAAGATTCCCTCATCAGAAACTCATGCATGTCTATTCTGAGAAAGACCCAACTGAGATTAAAGTAAAGGACAATGTACTATCAGTTGCATGTGTTTTCCTATAAAGGAAACTAATGCATGCAGTCAAGGAAAGGTTCCTTGAGGATTGCACAGTTCTGGCAATGTGTTAGAGCAGTGTTCCACTTGGTGAGGTGAGAATCATCCACTAGGAACAACGCAAGGAAATAGGAGCTTGGAGGGTAGAGAGGAAGGCTTGTGAGAAGCCAGGATTGCCTGTGAGCATCTATGAGGATTGTAATGAGAGTTGGATTGTTGTGTGAGCTAAGGCTTTGTATAATTTCTATGTATTTCCACCACGTATGATAATACAGATAGTGGAGTTTTTAGCTGAGACTTTCCCCAAAGTATTTGCATGTGTATTGTGCATTGATTCTTCTTTTGGTTATATGTTTTCAGCTCAATCTTGCTCAATCTTTAAGCTTCCGCAAATTGATAGTAGAAGTAGGTTATAGTATTTTGCTTTGGTTATATTGCATTATCGAGTTAATCTACAGTCAGATTTGCTACATAGGTCTCACAGCAAGATTTTTAGAGAATTTGCAGAATTTCTACACAAAGATAACAGAATCATTAAATATGTCAGGAAAAAGCGGAGGAGGAATGGATGGAAGGAGGTCATCGTTACCGCGAATTCATGCTCAGATTCCCAGTCATACTCTTCATAAATGACAACGTAGGTTGGTTGTGCAACATCAACTTCATCGATCACTTGGTCCTCATTCACCACAAGTGTGGTGTCCAGAACGGAAGAACACAAGATAGTACAATCTGGAGGATCAACAAAACGCAGGGACGGAGGTTGAGGTAACAAGTGCATATGACAACCCATGGGATTCCCAACCAAATATGCGCAGAAATTGAGAGTAGTGAGGGTGGGAGGATGTGATAATTGAATAGACTTATGTGCATGCTCTCCCACATCACTCTACGAGAGTGGAGTTGTTTGATGAGGGGAAGGCAGACAGTCACTTGTGACAACGACTGTGTCTACTTGTGATTGCGTAGCTCCATCACCGAAGTATGCTGAGCGAGGTTTGAGATTTTTCTTCATTTTTGGACAGAGTGATTTGTAACAGACATACTCATATCTTTCAATAAGATATTAGAATTTCATCTGACTTTTTAGAGCTTCAAAAGAGAGACGATGGAAGCACCCCCAAAATTTCTCTAGAGATTCATGCAGGGCCTTCTGTTGTTTTAAAATTTTCTTATCAAGTGCTTTAGGATCAAAATGGTCAAAAATAGATTCTATTAGATCATTGAACTACTTGAATGAGTGCACGGAGTTATGAGGCAGTATGCTACTCCATAACAATGGTTAGTCGTGAAGTGTGTATGCGAGCAGTGTACAAACCTCTGTTTCATTAAAAAAATTTGCTTTCTCCATGAGCACATGGAAGTCATCTAAGTGCTCAGGCCAAGCCACTTCGCCTTCACCATCATATGTGATTTCTAACAAGTCATCCCAAAACTCCCTCTCGATGTCAAAGTATGTCCGTTGGACAAACATTTTGGAGGGTGGACTATAAAAAGCTCCATGATAGATGTGTGAAGATTCAAAATAGATTGAGAGGACTAAGCTTTCCATTTGGCCCTCCTTCTAGCACCAAAAATGTTGACAGTGCTGGACCCACCAACATTCATGGGATCTCCCTGGTATGAAGTCCCAACTAAACCTCACACCGTTTGGTGTAGGAGTCCCATCTGGTATGATGGCCTGGTTGCCATTATCTTAAATATATGCCTCAGGTCTTGCTTGTGAGCACATGAGAGTGGTATACTTAGTCTTAAAATAATGAGGTTCGTGTGCCTGGTGAGTGCTTAGTGTAACTTGTGTCTAAGTTCTTTCACTGTAGAGGAAGAGGGTGAGAGTAAGTCTCAAGTCGAAAGGGAATAGTCCCAACTCTGTTAGAGACACACAACATAGTAGGACATGCACAACTTCTAGTGGAGTAGTCAAAACGAATGCAGCAGTCACAAACATAAGGTGAACATATAGCATGTACAACACCCAGTGGAATAGTCCACACGAGTGCGACGATCGTTATAACAAGTTTACGAGAATGAGTATGTCGAGTGTCCAGCAGATTAGTCCACACAGGCGAGACAATGATAACAATTGATACAACACATTTCCAACAACATATGCACTAAAACAACCGAAACAGTTCAATTATCTTGGTACAAGTTAAAGCAACATGCATTACAAGTGTCCAAAGAATAGTCTTAGAAACGAGTACAATACATGTGTGAATATGTGTTGGCCTGCTAACATGATTCTGAATTAAGAGAAAGTTCCAAGACACATACGTACACCATACATCACTAACCCTGATAGCGAGGCATTGGAGCTACTGCTCGCTCCTCAAAGAAAAGATTACAGACTCTTAAGGCTATGTGGGAGGAGCCAAGGTGAAAATTCCTTTGTATGTACAAATGAGGGGTATCTATAGTCAAGGGTGAAACTGACCCTTGCGACTGTTCGAATTCCCTCATGAATGTTTGACTTACATAACTCTTTGACTTACATGACTCTTTGACTTCATCTATGGGTCTCTTAGACTTCCACGTTACATTACAGTGATTACACAGTTATGACCCAAAGTAGTGATGTGGCCGAGGCGACTCGTGACACACCTCGACATGACATTGTTGGTATGCACATGCTGGTTGTGTTATTTGTGTCAAGTTGTTGTGATGCTAAGTGATGAGTGTGCTCGTGGTGTACCATAGCTTCACCTACACATGGCAGGGTGCGTAGAGTCTTCAATGGTCTTGGTGTTTGCTTGATGGTTCATGCATGTGCATGTGTCTCCTTTGCTTGCTACTTGGTATGCTTCGTGTGTTCATCCAACCACGAGCAATCCTTCTAGCATGCACTCCTTGTTCATCCAGTTCATCATCGTTCCATGTATTTGTAGAAATTTTGAATAATATGACACTTATTCACAGAGATTATCCTGATTATACACTATTGCGGAATACATGCATAATACATAACCTCCTCTACGTTTATCATCAATTTAGCAGCATCAAAAAACAATGAAACATCAATCGCATGCACACATTAACACAGTATATAACCCGGGGAAAGCTTACAACTGAAAACCCCACACTATCTGTATATTAATGATTGAGAACATGTAACATTACATAGTACAATACTCCTCACAAGTATCCAACACTATCTCCACCTGTTACACACAATACAGCTCAGATCTGATCTCCAAATCTCCTCCGCTGCTTGCTTGCGTCCACTGCACAATCCTGCAAGAGAATGAATGAATCCAAACTCGTTCCAAGTTCCATTTACCTTGGAGAATCACTCACACTGGAAATCACGTGAGAATAGGCTATATCACTGGGCATATGCAATTCTCATGGGCATACTCAATCCTTTGATTGTGAAAAGTCTCATGCACAACTATAGTCACAAATGATAGCAATCTCAACCTCTAACACCTGTCTCCATTGAACTGTACATAAACTGAGTTAACTGATGTATTCTTCAGTTGCATTATGAGTTAATAATTAGTGAATTAATTAATAACTAACTCACACAACTCATCACTTAGTCTATTGGCCAGTTAGACTAAATACAACTAGTTCAACTAATTCAAACTGAACACAACTCCATTAACTGCTCATCCAACTCCATAGAACTCAACCACATGAGTTCTAACTAATGTCCTGCATGCAATAGCTCAACTGACCCACAAAGAAAGCATATTTCCTTCTGACAGTTGCATGTGCCACATCTGTAGCTCAAACTGAAGTGCAACAAGAGGATAAGGTAAAGTTTATAGTCTAAATATTATTATGAGACAATAATATTTGACTTTTCTATTTTTGACTAGCAGTCTAAAAATAGACTCTAATCACTCCTGTTGTGATCCAAAAATAGAAGTCCATCTATTTTTCCCAACATTACCAATCATCCATAAACAGCATCCTGCAACTCATAAACCATGATCCATATGTCTAAAAATAGACTTTGCGCCAAAACTTGCCTGCGGGATCACTTAGTGAAGGCGACTCCTTTCCACTAAGCTCCATCATCTTGTTGCATTCTCAACAAGCATTTATTGTTGCACACTTTTCAATAGTATTATCCATGTACCTATTCCTGTAATCACTCATGAAGAAACGACATCAAATCCAGAAATCCCCTAGTCTACCATGATGCATTACCTTTCGTTTATGGGTGCAGGTGACCAAGAGAGAGGGAAATGCTCTGAAACAACACAAAGCACATGTCAGGCCGAAATGCGAAGCTCCAGGGCACTCTCGAGAAAAACTACGCAGAGGTCACTGGGAGGTTGGGTTGAGTAGTCTAGGACAATAGTGACATCAGCAGGATCTAGCTCAGCTGGGAAGCAGAATTGCACAATTTTTCAGGGGAAGGTAGTGTGGGCAATAGGAAGCACTGGAAATGAAAACTACGCAGGTGTCCAGAGGAGGTCGGGATTCGGCTACAGGAGCTTGCTGGCTAGAACTGCGCAGATCTGGGAGGCATTCATGCAAGACATGTCTCTACATTTTCTAGGCTAAGCGGGGTTCTGGGAAGCAGATGGACTGTCCAAGAAAACTATGCAAGTTTCAGGAGGAGTTGCAAGCAGGCCAACAGGGGGACTGACTGACAAAATTGTAGAATTTCTAGTTACAGTGCAGTGACAGGCAGTGGGTGCTTGTCCCTCATGTCCGCGCAATTTCTTCAGTTAGTGGAGGTAGGCATGTTGACAACTTCTGTGCAATTTTTGGGAGGAGTGAAGCCCGAGGTTACTTCCCAGTCAAATTCTCTGGTTGACTAATGGGAGGCTTGATGGATAGGCTTACGGGAAGCACAGATTAAGATTGCTTCTTAGGCAACTTATGCTTTGTTATGAGTGACAGTCAGCCAGGTTGATTCCAGGATCACGTAGTGTAGACTGCCTAGAGGAAACCTCAAGATCTATGCAATTATGGGCAACAATGCTTGGTCACTAAGGGTTGAGACTACGCAGTGCAACTCAGTGGAGATCTAGTTGATGGAGGGTGGTCTAGTCGACAGATCTTCGACAAACTGGTTAAGTGTGTGAGCGAGTGAACTCCACACACTCAACATGACTCGACGACAAGACACCTCAAACCAACAAAACAACATGTCTCAGTGCGACTGACTGCGGGATTGTCTAATGGTGAGAGCGACAAGTGTGACACTTCGGATAGACCTTTGGATGACCATGACGACACTTGCACAACAGTTCTTGCAACCTTGTATGTGAGTGCGATAGATGTTTACATAGAGAACACAACTCATACACAAACCTTCAATGTCACCATAACAAGGTCGCAAGCATGACATAGCAATCAACGTGTTGAAGACGACAGTTGGTCAAACAAGCGAAAAGGAAGTAAGACATGTAGAGGAGACACATGAAATGAATTTTGTGTTTGCGCACATGCATGTTACTAAAGGCATGATGATATGGCACTGACAAGCAGTCCTACAAACTCAACTAAGAGGTGTACTTCAAAAGATGTTATTTACTTACCATACTTACCCTTGAGATGATCATGCATGTGGTTCTGACCTTTACCATCACTTAGTCTCTTGGTCATTCTCCTCAAATCCTTGGGAGTGATCTCATCATGTCACCTTTTCCTGTTGCCACTGAGAGATAGATCAACATTGTTTCAGCGGGGAGTGACTGCTACCGAAATGAGGCCCTGGTGTAGGTTTTAACCCTGTACAGAAATTACCTGCATATGAATTCTAAAACACAGAAAATAAACAATGCGAGAGCATAACACATAAAACACATATACACAGATATTTCCCCCTGGATCCCAAAACCGGGACTACCAGCTTGATTTTTCGTTATTTTCCTTTCAATGTTATAATACATATTTATACATGTCGAAGCATCTAATACCATGGATCGAAAACCATCGCATCCAAAAACATGTGCAAAAATCATGCACAAAACCATAGGTGGGTCTGCCCAACCTAACATAGGGTCCAAAACCAAAATTTTTCGAGGCACTGCCCCGGAACCCATAAAGTGGGGTCACTGGTTCACCTCAAACCCCCTGTAACCCCCCCTCGCTACACAATCAGTGCAACGAAGGGGGTGTTTCGACCCCCCTCTAACCCCCAGATTAACTACATGGGCTAGTTGTGGAAAGAATATATCACAACCCAACATTCTCCCACTTGTTGTTTTCTTTCCACAGGGGGCCACAAGAGAGCTTAGTCATTTTTCCAGCCCTGAAATGCCCATTTTTTCTCTACACCAAGAGAACTTCTCAGAGCTCATAGATTTTGTCAATGCATCTGCAGTATTCTTTGAAGTGTCCACCTTTACCAGCAACACCTTTTTGTCTTCTATCGTATCCCTCACAAAGTGATACTGAACATCATTGTGCTTTGTCTTTGAATGATATGCAGGGTTCTTTGCCAAGAAAATTGCACTTTGGCTGCCACAGTGTATCCTTATAGCTTCCTGTACTAACCCCATACTTGAACACAACCTCTGCAACCAAACTGCTTCCTTTCGTGCATGAGTAGTTGCCATGTATTCTGCCTCTATAGTTGATAGTGCCACTACAGATTATTTCTTACTCATCCAACTGACTGCACCTCCAAATAGGTTAAACACATACCCACTTGTAGATTTTCTCTAATCCAAATCTCCAACCCAGTCTGCATCAACAAAACCATGAATATCCAACACTTTGTCCAATCCTGGTCTTCCTTGGTAGCAAAAACCATAATCACTAGTGCCACGCAAATACTTGAAAACCCGCTTCACTGTTGTCCAATGCTCCTTCCTTGGTTTTGACATAAACTTGCTCAATACTCCCACTGCATGTGCAATGTCTGGTCTAGTACAGACCATTGCATACATCAGGCTACCGACTGCACTTGCATATGGAACACAGGACATGTCCTCTTCCTCTTCTTGTGTCTTGGGACACTGTTCAGTGGATAACCTCACACCTACATGAATAGGAACCTTCGTCGGTTTAATATCCTGCATATTAAACCTCTGCAGTATTGTCTTGACATACTTCCTCTAGTTTAACTAGAGCTTCCTCTTTGTACGATCTCTTTTAATTTCCATGCCCAAAATATGGTTTGCAGCACCAAGATCTTTCATGTCGAATTTGGAGGACAATTGGGTCTTCAAATCCTGGATAATTTCTTTGTCATTTCCAACCAGCAACATATCATCCACATACAAGACCAGATAAATAACACGGTCACCAATTAATTTAAAATACACATAGTGATCTGCTTTACTTCTGGTGAAGCCAAGTCCCCGTATAAATGTATCAAATTTTTGATACCACATCCTTGGTGACTGTTTTAACCCATACAGAGACTTCTTTAACTTGCATACCAGTTCTTTCTGCAACTCCATTTTGCTGAGGTGTATATGGAGTAGTCTTCTGCCATGATATACCACACTTCTTACAGAATTCTTCAAATTCCTTGCTGCAAAACTCTCCACCATTATCTGTCCTCAGCACCTTTATCTGCTTTTCTGTTTGGTTGTCCACCAGAGCCTTAAATTCTTTAAACCTATCAAAGACTTCAGATTTCTTCTTAAGGAAATATATCCATGTATTCCTTTAGAAGTCATCTATAAATGATACATAGTACACAAACTTACCCAGTGATGGAAACTTCACAGGTCAAAACACATCACTGTGCACAAGCTCTAATATCTGTTTCGCCCTCTTACCACCAGAGGGGAAACTCACCCGATTCTGCTTCCCATATACACAATTTTCACAGAAATCAAAATCCAGAGAGCTATTACTCATACCTTTACCATGAAGTATTCGAATGCCCTTCTCTCTAATATGACCAAGCCTTTGATGCTAAAGCATGGTCTTCTCTCTAGAGACCACTAGATTTTCTGCTCCACTTTCAGGAACCATAGAACTATTGCACCCATCAATAACAGTGCTACCTTGTAGCTTGTACAGAGTTCTAATCCGAACTCCCCGCATCAATACTAGTGCTCCCCGAACCATTTTGCAGGTATCCTTCTCGAACACTGTTTTTACACCTGCAGCATCCATCTTGCATACAGAAATCAGATTTCTGGCTAATGGAGGAATATGTAGAACACCTGGAAGCGTTCTAACCCTTCCACCTTGAAACTTCAACTTTACTTTTCCATGACCAATGATTCTAGCCTTCCTGTCATCCCCCAAGAAGACATCACCACCATCATATTTCTCATACTCGCAGAACCACTCTCTATGGGGAGTGAAGTGAAAGGATGCACCTGAATCAATCAACCATGCCTCATGATCTACATGTGTACTTGAAGAAGCCAAGTACACATCCCCACCTTCATTTGAGGTGGTTTTCGCCTTTGCAGAAGGAGCCTCATTAGATCCCTTTCCTTTGTTAGGAGCTTTAGATTTACAATCCCCTTTAAAGTGGCCTTCCTTTCTACATTTCCAGTACACTACCTTTATAGGTTTTCCTGGAGATTTAGATCTCCCTCTAGATTTAGATCTCCCACTCGATGACTTATTTTTGTTTCTGTTCCGGGACCGTCCTCGTACAGACAAGGCATCACCATTCTGGCTCTCCATATTTTTCTGTCTCATCTCCTCCGTTAGCAAGGCTGAGACTATTTCATCAAACTGCAAGGCAGTTGCATTGCTACCTATTGCAATAACCAGACTATCCCACGAATCTAGTAGAGAACACAACAAACTGATGCACTTATCTTCTTCTGAAATTTTAATATCAATAGATGCTAACTGACTTAACATAGTATTAAAAGCGTTCAGATTCTCTGTCACCGAGTCTCCATCTTTCATCCTCAGGTTATACAGCTTTTTCCACAGGAACAGTTTATTCACTAAAGACTTAGATTGGTACAAAGTCCCTAACTTGTCCCACAAAGCCTTCGTCGTAGCTTCCCCTGATACTTTCAGCAATACTGAATCTGAGACACATAATCGTATTGTTCTCTTTCCCTTCCGATCCAACTTCTTCCATTCTTCATCGGACACTCCCGTTGGTTTAGTACCTGTATCTACCGTGATCCACTGATCTTTATCCACCAACAGATCCTCCATCTTGAGTTTCCACAACTCAAAACTCTTACCATTGAATTTCTCGATCTCTATCTTTCCACTGCTCGCTATCTTCTTTCACCACCAGAATCAATCTCGCAGATCTCCCACTGAACAGGGTCTACCACAGGCCCGAGCGAAACCCCTCAGCAACAAAGGCGACCCCTTGAAGCCAAATCTGCTCTGATACCAAATGTAGGTTTTAACCCAGTACAGAAATTACTTGCATACGAATTCTAAAACACAGAAAATAAACAATGTGAGAGCATAACACATATACACAGATATTTTCCCCCTGGATCCCAAAACCGGGACTACCATCTTGATTTTTCATTATGTTCCTTTCAATGTTATAATACATATTTATACATGTCGAAGCATCTAATACCATGGATCGAAAACCATCGCGTCCAAAAACATGTGCGAAAATCATGCACAAAACCATAGGTGGGTCTGCCCAACCTAACATAGGGTCCAAAACCAAAATTTTATGGGGCAGCGTAAAGTGGGGTTATAGGTACACCTCAAACCCCCTATGACCCCCCCCGCTACACAATCAGTGCAACGAAGGGGGTGCTCCGCCCCCCCTCTAACCCCCCGGTTAACTACATGGGCTAGTCGTGGAAAGAATATAACACAACCCAACACCTGGGAGGACCATATGCGGAGTTTCTGCATGCAAGACAAACAAGGTAGCTCGGACAACACTGTGCAATTTTGAGGCACAAGACACTGATGTAGGATGGGGGTCCTGGGAGGAAACCTCTACGAATTTTCTAAATGCAGGGCAACCGAAATTCTCTGCACATTTATGGAGAGGAGTGTTGACTAGGCAGCTAAGGGACAACACTGCGCAGTTTCTGAAGACACTGGTTTTTAGATAAAGGAAGCACACTAGAGGAAACCACTACGCAGTTTTGGATGCCAAGGGATGTTGGGGTCTTTGCACACTGCGGAGTTTCAGTAGGCAAGGGAGGAAGCTTAAGGGTTGGAGAAGCAAAGTGCACAAATTCGGGAAGTTGGATGAGGCTAGGTTGCTCGGGAAAATGGCCTAAGTGTGAGATCAATGAAATAGATGTAAACAGTGATAAGACTTGACCCAGGTCTTATGGAAGGCCCACATGACCACAGTTTCAAAATTAAAGGCTTGGTGGGAAAATTAGTGTGCCTACAATTTCGCCTAGAATCTCCTGAATTTGGCACCCAGTTAGCACAATTCGGGGCGGATTTGTAGGTTCGGTGCTAGGTTTGGTGAAGTTTGTGGTGTGATTAGTGCCAAAACCCAGGGAAGCCATAACTTAGGCAGTTTTGATGCAATTGAGGAGCAGAAAGAGTTTTCTTAGGAATTTTTGGGCATTCTGAAGTTAATGGAATAGGTTTCAGAGCCATTGGAGCACTTCTGAAGAGACTTTTTGCAGGTTTAAGTCTATGGGTGCTAGGATCAACTAGGAGCTTGAATCAGTTTTTGAAGGCTTTTGAGAATGGATAGTACCTTGTAGGGGTTTCCCAACCTTCATATGTTTTTTGCAACAGCGGAGACATCTATGATGTAGCTCATGTTTTTCTTTTCTCATTTTGTCTTTGAGGAAAGCTCTCTTTTAGTACTTCAAGTGAATTGTTGTACTTTTTTATGCTCATTGTCAAATGGAGTATGGGGTTTTGATTTGAGAACCCTTTTCTTGTTGATTGTTTCATGACTAAATATAGGTTGTCATGTTTTTAGAGTGAGAGTTCTTTGCAAAAGTTTGTTTCCTTGAAGGGGAAACTAGCCACTCTTTTGGTTAGCACATGTTATGTACTCTTTATCACTGAAGTATTTTGAGCATAATGAGATTGGGTAAAGCCATTGGATGTTGGACCAAGGAGATGTAGCCCAGGAGGGGTGAAATCCTTTATCAAGTGCTGAGTGTATTACTATTATGTTGTTGTTCACTGTTTTACTTATGTTAATTTTCTCATGAAATTTACATTAAAAACATTCAAAAACTCATGTTAAAACTTGCAATTAACCTCATGAATCCTTAACCACTTTTACATATTTTGAAGAGGAATTTAGCACAACAAACACTAACTTTCCCATTCATATCACATACGCACATGATTCCCTTGAAGCAAAACAACATTCCATTTTCATGCCAAACAACAACCCTTATGCCCAAAGGTGACACATGTTGCATAAAGATGAGAACACAGACAACTCTTAAGATCAAAGAGGGGAGCTTGAAATCATGAGCTTACCAACAAGCAACCAAGAATGATCGATCGCAGGATCCAAGGTAGGCTCAGAAATTTTCATGCGAGTTAATATTTTGGAGGGTGGTTGTAGCCGCTACAACACAACCTTCAACTATACTTTATTTTTGTAGATTTTGGACTTCAAATCAAGTACCTTTAAAAATGCCTGACATAGCACAATTTATTCACATACTTATGCCATAGAGATGAGTCTTATATACCTTCTTTTCACAGTCCTTTCTACAAGGAGCTATAACACCAAAAGATACAATTATCATGATTAGAGGTAGACTTCAGTAACTCAATCTTTTACCACAGAATCTCAAACTTTATTTTTAGAAAAGATTCACAGATTTTTGGTCCCTTCTAGATTCCACTGAAATACGATCTTTCCAATAGATATGTCACAGATAGCTCGTTTTAGAATAATATAATGTCTTTGATATATATGCCTTGGAGATATATTTTTCATTGTTTCATGCCATAGAGATGTTGCTTTAAATTTCGTTGTCTCTCTTCACCTTCATACTTCATTCCTTTTAGTCTTAGACCTTTACTTTTCATTAGCCTCTCAAATCTCTTGATCGATTAGCCTCAACTATATGTTTGTTTGTGAGTTTCAATTATAGTATTCTCACAAGTGAATGGATGCTTCTTTACAAGGTTATAAAGGAATAAAATTTTCTTTCTTCGGTATTTTGGATTGTTAAGAAGTTTGGATGCTTACCTATGATCTTTGAATTATAGTTCTTCTTTCAAGGAGATATGATATAGTACAATCCACAGTACCTTGGAGAATTCACATATATTTCCACAGGATATTCATATAAACTTCAAAGAATATCAAGTGTAAACTTTTGTCTTCTTATCTGCTTGAGCAAGTACTAGTAGAGATTAGTTATAACTTATGTTTTTCGTCCTTCAATATTCCTTCTTCTTTGTTATTGTTCTTCGTCTTGGATATAATGGAGTGCTTTATATGTGTAAATTGTGTTATGAACCTTAGACAATTGTCATAGAATTGGGATTCCACAGAGGTATAATGCCACAGAAAATTCGGATTTTCAGAAGTATGAGTACATAAGCATAGTCATTCGTATGTTACAGAGAGAAGTTGTTACTAAAATTCATATGCCCCAGGGATTAAATAACTCACATGTCACATAGATTCAGACTGTCCTTTGGTCTTTTTCTAACTTGAGCAAGGGTACAAATCTTCTTCTTATCTCTCTACACTTTGGTTGTAGCAACCTCGGGTTAAAGTTTCATGTAATAAAGGATAATAAATGCAAAATAAGACCAAGGTCATGGGACACATATTCCAAGATGAATGTTGGGAAAGCACTATAGTGGGAACCACTTTTGTTTTAATAATGGCTATGGAAATTGGCAAAGGAAAAGAGGCAATAATTGGCATTTATTTTTGAAATTAAAGGAAAATAGGAGAAAAGGAAGGTGAAGGGACACAAATTCGCATGTTAAGCAAATTTGAGGAAAATGAAGAAAAATGAGACATCAATAATAAAAAGGCATCAAAGAATCAGTTCACATCTTTTGTAAGTTCAGTTTGGCTCTCTTCTTCAATTCTCTCTCTCATATACGCTTGATCCCTTCAAGTATTCTTGGAGAATTTTGGCATTTACTTGGATTTGGAGAAAGGAAAGCGACAAACAAGCAAAGGAAATCTAAGGAAATCAAGGAGAATGTTGGATCAATAACTTCAGCAGGAGTATTTTGTAGGTAACAAGTTACATGTGTGCCTTCCTAGCTGAGGTGTGAATGCATGGTACATGCATTTGTATATTTGGTTTATTTGTTTTCATTGGCATGGTTTTTTCCTGGTTTGGCAGTGGTTTTAGCCTTTCCTTGACATTTTGTAACAACCCTGGTGAAACTTCCATGTAATAAAAGGCAAAAATAATAACCACATTTGATGAGACACTTATTCCAAGCTGAATGTTGGGAAAGACATCCTAGGGGGTGTTCATTTGGTTGTTTATGGCTAAGGAAATTGGAAAAGGCAATGGCTAAGGCTTTGGAAAGGAAAAATAGCATTTTTGGCACATTTACTTATGAAAATAATGGAAATAAGGAGAAAAGGGAGCTGAAAGGTCACAGGTTGCATGTGAGGAGGAAAAAGAAGGAAAATAATGGAAAATGAAGAAAATAGAGGCCTCATCCATAAAAATGCTTTTGATGATCAGTTGGTAACCTTTTTTTAGTTCAGTGTTAGAACTCTCTCACATTATTCTCTCTCCCATACTCTTGGACAATTAGAGTTTCCATGGAGCACTCTTGGAGGGTTTGGAATACTTGGATTTTTGGAGCAAGAAGGCAAGGAAGAGCAGGAAAGTGCAAGAAGACATCGACATCAACAACTACATCATGTTTGCTTACATGTACCAAGTTACATGTATGATTTCTTCACTAGTTCTGGCATGCATGGCATATGCATGCATTTTCTTGGTTGTGATTTGTCATTGGCATGGAGGTTGACTGGATCGACAGTGGGTTGCCTAGCCTTTCGATTTCCTAGATAGCCATGGTGATTGTGGGTTTACTTTCATGATTTGTTTTTAGTTGGTTCTCATGATTCCTTAGCTTGGGTTGAGTTATTAGTTCCTGAAAGCCGTGTAACAGCTTGGGTTGAGTTACTAGCCCTTGAAGCCTTGGTTGGATAATCGCTCTGGAAGCCCTTGGTGGGTTGAGTTACTAGTCCTGGAAGCCTTGGTTGGACAAACGCTCTGGAAGCCCAGAAACAGTTGTGCATTGAGTTACTAGTCCTGGATGACTTGGTTGGAACAAATGCTCTGGAAGCCCTGGAAGGCTTGGATGGAGAACAATTTGAAGATGGTTTTGGTTGTCCGACTGTGAGTTGGAATCACTGTTTGATGGGTTGAGGTGGATGGCCTCTGGAAGCCCTGGATGAGTTTTGATTGATGTGTTCTATGAGATCCCTCATTCATGCTTGGAATATGGCACGGGGGTGAATGGTTGAAGAGAGATTTGGCTTAGCCATTCTACGGTAGGGTGGAACGTGGTAGTCCCATCTCCGTTTGGTTAGTTGCATTCATTAATGAGAAATCCATTCCCTTGATTTTCATGTGTAAAGGTACTGATGTATTTATGGATTTTATGGTTGACATGTTTTTTGTATTTATGTTCCTATTATGTTGGTTATATGCACATTTTATGACAAAAGTTATGTATGGATCTCAGTATGTTTTTACTTGTATAAGAATGGATAATGTGTCTATGACCTAATAGATGATAATGCAGCAAATGGCATGAGGGAAAAATGGTTCATAGCAATTCTCAAATAAGTATGAGATCCCTACACTTAACTCTGTTATTTACACCTGTGGATTACATTTCGATGATTTGTTTGACGAAACATCTGTCATGGCTAGTAGAGATCCAATCAAGGACTTGAACAAGTATTTTCTTAAGTACTTTCATTCAATGTTACTTTACTGATTTGAAGAGATGGATCAGTTATGGGCAGTGTTCTAGGCTTTAAGCCTAAGAAAGTGGCTTAAATCCCGGGGTCGCTAGCAAATCATTGGCAATTTTGGTCCATAGTCGCTGGCAGGCAGGCCTGTGAGAGCGTCTTTAGTTTGTTGGTCGCTCCCTTACCCATAGCATGAGAGCCACTATGACCCAAGAGACCTAAAACATCAGTGGGACCCAGGGACAGGTTACCTGATTAGATGGCTTGTCTTCTGAGGGTTCTTTTGATGATGTTGGATGTATGTATGGTGTGTTTCTGTCGGTTCCACTTCCTTAATGTGACTTAGGAGGTCGAATCATATCATAGTGGCCTCTCGTCACATGTTTACCCCAACTAGCCAGTTGTTTGGGTAGATGTGTGAGTAGGGTGTTAGAGAGTGGTATCAGAGCATGGTTCACCCGTCGGACTGAATGGCTTATGTGTTGGCCATGCATGCATGTCAATTTCATGTGTGTCTCTTACACTTATATACTTATTTCAATTGCTTGATGTCGGATTAGGGTTGTATTATGGTTATCATGGAGTATTTGTTATTGATTTCATGAAATGTATTTGAAATGAGTATGTGACTGACTATGTATGGATTATATGTTTCTTACAGGTTGATTTCATGGTACTTACTTACATCCTTGTATGTTAGATTACATTTTGAATATTTTGATTACATGCATCAGTCTTGTAGGTTGATTACAAGAACTGATCGAGTATGTTCGACTTCATGCAGTTATGCGTATTTGCAGTTGGTTTAGCATTGCTTATGCATGTTGTTGGTTTCATGTAGCAATGTGTACAATGTATTAATGGTTGTTGTCATTCATGAGGTCATAGCATGCATTGTTCATATGGCCTTGCATTGATGGTTGGATCCTAGTTAGAGTGATGTTTATGTTTTGATACATTTATTTGTTTATGTCTATATGTTGTTATGATTATGTTATACATGTACCACACTGATTTGGTAATCTTGCAGACAAGGTATCCTCCCCAATTTATGCTAAGGTACGTGATTTATTGTGATTGGTTTATTTGACATACTATGCCTTACAGGAAGAAATATCAATTGGATAGAAAGATGGTTGACTACAGAGACTCTCCCTACAAATCTGAAGAGGAGTATGGTGTTGGGAACTCTTCCAACTTGATAGTGACACTGAGAAGTTTAAAGGAAGAGATCAAGAGTTTTAAGGCAGATGATTATAGAATCATGCGATCACAGGAAAAGTTAGCAGAGGTAAATGCAGTCATACTTCAGAGCTTATCGGATTTGCAGCGACAAGGATCGCTCTGAATCAGTCATGAGTAGGAGGACAAAACTAATGGGGCATATGGTAGCAAGTCTCATAGTAGACACAAGTTGGATAGATCTGACACCATCCGAGATGGTAGATTTTTAGACACTCCAGAGAGGAGAAGGGATAGACATCAGTATGATTCTAGTTTTGATTGAGATAGGCACTATGATCATCATCAGTATCATCCTTACAGGAGGAGTGATAGGGGGTATTTGTCAGATGAATTTAAGAAATCAAAGCCACCTACTTTTGATAGGGAAATGAAGAAACCATAGGATGCAGAGGCATGGTTGTTGGGCATGAGGAAGTTCTTCAGGTTGCATGATTATTCATAGAACATGATAGCCAGAGTAACTACCTTCAGTCTCAAAGGTAAAGCAGACATCTAGTGGGAAGATGTGAAGAATTTCAGGTGTATTCATGAGGAATATTTGTCTTGGAGTGAGTTTGAGTGGCTATTTAAGAAGAAATACTTGTCAGAAAGGTAATTTGATGACAGAGCAAAAGAATTTTATGAACTAAAGATGGGTTCTATGATAGATGATGAGTACACTAGTAGGTTCTTGGAGTTACTGAGGTATGTAACTTACCTCACAGAGGAGAAGGCTAGGATTCAAAGATTCATTAGTGGGTTACTAGTTTCATTCAAATATAGGATTGAATTCGATGAGCCTAGATCATTGGAGGAGGCCATTCGAAAGCTAAAGCATTGCTATGAGCAATCGAAGTGCAGAACTGAGACTAAGCCATACTAGAGAGGTAATGTGAAGACCAAAGGAAAATGGGATAAAAAGTGAGTAAGGCCGCAGGGTAGAGATAACAAGGAGAATTTTGCACCACCTAAGAGGTTCAATGCATTAGATAGAGGACAGGGACATAGAGCTGAAGAAAACAACAAGGATGGAGGCTAGAAGCCTATAGAGTTTTGGACTTGTCGAAAAGATCATCGTAGGAGAGATTGTCTATAGAATCAGGGTGGTAGACCCCAGATATATAGTACACAAGAGGCACAAACTTTTTGAGATGTAGGCCAGAGCATTCCTCGTATCTATGCAGCCATGGACAACGGGCAAGCAGAACACCAGGCATCTATCATTGATATGGATGATAAGCTTTGTGATCAAGTTATTTCTATTTTTATTGACCCTAGATCTAATTATATCTATGTTAGTCCTAACTTGGTGGATAAGTGTGGGTTGAATAAGGAGTTTCATGTAGAATATTGGTTAGTTCAGTTGGCTACATGTACAAAGAAGTGAGTTCATCATTGGGTAATAACTTGTGCATTTGACTTAAATGGTATGGCTACCGTAGCACATTTGAATGTTTTATGTTGGGTTCATACAATATGTTATTGGGCATGGATTGGTTGTATATACATAGAACCAAGGTTGAATGTTATGACAAGGCCATTGAATGTGTTGATGACAATGGGGAACCAAGAGCCTTGCAAGGTAAGAAGGAAGCCACATCAGTTAGGATGGTCACAGCTATGCAAGCAAAGCGTAGCCGCAGGTAAGGTGCAAGCTATTTGTAGTACATATTTCTAGTGATAAGGGTAAGGAGGTTGAGGATCTATATGTGTTGACCCAGTTTTACAGTAGTTTAGGGATGTACTTCCCGAGGACATCATAGAGTTGCCACCGCATAGGGAGGTAGATTTTTCTATTGAGTTAGTGTCTGGGCCAGCTCCAGCATAGAAAGCACCTTACAGGATGAGCACACCCGAGTTGGTTGAGTTAAAGTTGCAGTTGAAGGAAATGTTGGACAAGGGATACATTAGGCCAAGTGTATAACCTTGGGGCACACCAATGTTTTTTGTGAGGAAGAAATATGGTACCCTCAGATTATGCATTGATTACAGGCAATTGAATAAAGTGACTATCAAGAACAGATACCCTTTGCCAAGGATTGATGACTTGTTCAATCAGTTGAAGGGAGTAGTAGTGTTCTCAAAGATTGACTTGAGATCCGGATACCATCAGGTACACATCAAAGAGGAGGACATATACAAGACTACGTTCAGGACCAGGTATGAGCATTATGAGTTTGTTGTTGTTCCATTTGGCTTGACAAATGCTCCATCTACATTCATGTGTTTGATGAATAGTGTGTAGTGTCCATATTTGGATAATTTTGTTATTGTGTTCATTGATGATATACTGGTATATTCTAAAAATGAGGAAGAGCATGTTGAGCACTTAGTAGCACTGTTGAGGTTGTTGAGAGAGCATCATTTGTATGCTAATCTCAGAAAATGCAACTTCATTTAGACTGAGGTACACTACTTGGGACATGTTGTCTTCAAGGAAGGTATTGGAGTAGATCCAAAGAAGATAAGGGCCATCATGGAGTGGGTAGCTCCTAAGAGTGTGGATGAGGTGAGATCTTTCATGGTTATGTCAGGCTATTATAGGAGGTTCATCAGGAACTTCTCACAGATTGCTTATCCCATTACATCATTGTAAAGAAAAGGTAAGAAGCTCGAATGGACTGAAGAGTGTAAGACTAGCTTTTAACAGCTTAAGCAGTTGTTGACATATGCACCAGTACTACAGATTGTAGATCTGAACAAATTTTTTTTGGTATGTACAAATTCTTGCAAGAGAGGGCTTGGTGGAGTCCTTATGCAGGATGGATAGGTGGTATGTTATGATTCCCGGAAACAAAACGAGCACGACGAAAACTATCCCAGGCATGATCTTGAGTTGGCAGCGATTATACATGCATTAAAGATGTGGAGACATTATCTTCTTGGTAGACGGTTTGTTCTTATGAGTGATCACATTAGATTGAGGTATTTGTTTGACCAACCAAATTTGAATGCCAAACAGGCTAGATGATTGACCACAATCAGCGAGTTTGGTTTCAAAATTAGGTACATCAAAGGCAAGGAGAATAGAGTGGAAAATGCTCTTAGTAAGCAAGTACAGGTAACTCACTTAGCAGTTATGAGCTCTTATGGGACATATTTACAGGACAGGATCTTGCTGACAGGACAGCAGGATGTCAGGTAAATGGAGATTATGCACATGTTGCAGGTCACAGGGTGATAGTACAGGGACAAGTGCAGGTCATGGTATAGGTACAGGTATAGGTGCACGTACAGGTACATGTAGTGGTACAGGTACAGGTACATGTGACAATATAGATACAGGTATAGGTACAAGTGCATGTGTAGGTGCACAGGACTTGGACTATTGTCTCACAGCAAATGGACTGGTCAATTTCCAAGACAGGATATATGTACCGGATAACAGTGAGCTCAAGAAGGTGATCTTGAGGGAGTTTCATGCGAACCCATATTCAGGTCACCTTGGTTACCAGAAGACACTGACCGCGGTGAAGAGATATTACTATTGGTCAAACTTGAAGAGGGATGTAACAGAGTTTGTGGTGAGATGCTTTGATTGTCAGTGAGTGAAGGAAGAGTGTAAACATCCATGTGGAATTCTACAACCGATTATGATTCCGAAATGGAAATGGGAGGTCATTTCCATGGATTTCATAAAAGGGTTGCCAAAGACAGTGAAACAATGTGATTCCATCATGGTCATTATGGACAGGTCAACAAAGGTTTCACACTTTGTTCTGGTGAAGTCTACATTCTCAGTTAGTAATGTGGCACATGTATTCATCTTATACGTGGTCACACTACATGGTGTTCCAAATAAGATTGTGTAAGACGAGGATGTGAAGTTCACTTCTAAGTTTTAGAAGGAGTTATTTGCAGGTTTGGGCACAGAGTTGGCCTTCAGCACAACTTATCATCTGCAGGCGAATGGACAGATAGAGAGAGTCAACAGGATATTAGAGGACATGTTGAGGATATATGTAGTGCATATACAAAGGAAATGGGAAGAGTATCTCCCTTTGGTCGAGTTTGCATACAACAACAATTATCAGGAGTCACTGAGGATGAGTCATTTTGAGGCATTGTATGGGCGGAGTTGTAACACTCCCATTAGTTGGAGTGATCCAATTAACAAAGTATTGATTGGACCAGATATGTTGGCAGACATGGAACAAGAGATGCAGGTGATCAAGAAGAATATCAAGGTAGCACATGATAGGAATAAGAGTTATGCAAAAAGTAACAGGTTATTCAAGGATTTCTGGGTTGGGGAACATATGTACTTGTGCATCAAATTGAAGGAGAGCTCCTTGTATATTGGCTCATGTGTCAAGATGGCACCATGGTTTTGTGGGCCCTTCAGTATCATTGAGAGGATTGGGCCAGTAGCCTATCGACTTGCACTGCCCCTGACATTGAAATTCCATGATGTTTTCCATGTCTCATTGCTTAAGAAGTATGTTAAGGATGTTGATCATGTGATTGACTGGTCTATATTGCAGGTGGAACCAGATGGAGCATTTTGGCCGGAGCCTCAGTGTATATTGTAGAAAAAGGTGCTCATGCTCTGGAATCTAACAATAGAGTAAGTTAAAGTGCAATGGAAAACTTTGGGCCCGATGAAGCTACATGGGAGATGACAGATCAAATGCTGGCCATGTATCCTTCCTTGTTTGTCGGTTGAGGCAAAGCAGCTTTGATATGGTGGTTTGGTGATTGCTTATGGTGGTTGGTAGTTGCTTTATGGTGGTTTAGTATTTGCTTATGATGGCTTGGTTTATGCTTCATGGTGGTTTAGTATTTGTTTTATGTTGGTTAGTATCTGCTTTATGGTGATCGATATATGCTTTATGATGGTTGATATATGATATATGATACTTTGATATATATGATTAGATATGATGTTAGTATATATTTGATATATGATTTGGCATATGTTTTGGTATATATATTTTGATGATTTTTTATATGTACACCCATGTATGGATGTAAATACCGTAACGAGTTGTGTTATAAATCTCCACCATGTGGTATGGGTGTTATGTTATTATGCTATCATGTGGTTATGTTATCATGATGTTACGATGTCATATGAGTTGGCACTCAACAGGATGAACTTTGTAAATAACGTAATGAGTTGTGTTATAAAGCTCCATTATGCGGTATGTCGTCATGTTGTCATGATGTTATGTCTTGAGAAAATATTTCATTATAAATACTACATCAAGTTATGTTATAAAACTCCATAAGCAGTATGTCTTCTTTCAGCAGGTTGTTGAGGTATATGTGTGATTGAACACCGAGGACGGTGTCCCCCAAGGGGGAGGGTTCTGTAACAGCCCTGGTGAAAATTCCATGTAATAAAAGGAAAAAATAATAACCACGGTCGATGGGACACTTATTCCAAGCTGAATGTTGGGAAATACATCCTAGGGGGTTTTCATTTGGTTGTTTATGGCTAACGAAATTGGCAAAGGCAATGATTAAGGCTCTGGAAAGGAAAAATGGCATTTTTGGCACATTTATTTATGAAAATAATGGAATTAGGATAAAATGTAGGTGAAAGGTCATAGGTTGCATGTGAGGAGGAAAATGAAGGAAAATAATGGAAAACAAAGAAAATAGGGGCCTCATCCATAAAAAGGCTTCTGAGGATCAGTTGGTAACCTTTTGTCAGTTCAGTGTTAGAGCTCTCTCTCATTATTCTCTCTCTCATACTCTTGGACACTTAGAGTTTTCTTGGAGCACTCTTGGAGGGTGTGGCATACTTGGATTTTTGGTGCAAGAAGGCAAAGGAAGAGAAAGAAAGTGAAAGAAGGCATCGGCATCAACAACTACGTCAGATTTTCTTGCAGGTACCGAGTCACATGTATGATTTCTTCACTAGTTTTGGCATGCATGGAATATGCATGTGGTTTCTTGGTTGTGATTTGTCATTGGCAAAGAGGTTTCCTGAATCGACAGTGGGTTTCCTAGCCTTGCCATTTCCTAGATAGTCATGCTGATTGTGGGTTTACTTTCATGATTTGTTTTTGGTTGGTTCTCATGATTCCTTAGCTTAGGTTTACTTATTAGTTCTTGGAAGCCCTGGTTGGAAAAACGATTTGGAAGCCCTATAACAGCTTGGGTTGAGTTAATAGTCCTGGAATCCTGGTTTAGACAAATGCTCTGAAATCCCTTGGTGGGTTGAGTTACTAGTCCTAGAAGCCTTGGTTGGAAAAACGCTCTGGAAGCTCAATGACAGCTGTGGGTTGAGTTACTAGTCCTGGATGCCTTGGTTGGAACAAACGCTCTGGAAGCCCTGGAAGGTTTGTATGGAGACCAATCTGAATATGGTTTGGTGATGTCCGACTATGAGTTGGAATCACTGTTTGATGGGTTGAGGTGGATGGCCTCTGGAAGCCCTGGATGAGTTTTGATTGATGTGTTCTATGAGATCCCACATTCATGCTTGGAATATGGCACGGGGGTGAATGGTTGAAGAGAGATTTGGCTTAGCCATTCTACGGTCGGGTGGAACGTGGTAGTCCCATCTCCAGTTGGTTCATTGCATTCATTAATGAGAAATCCATTCCCTTGATTTTCATGTGTAAAGGTACTGATGTATTTATGGATTTGATGGTTGATATGTTTATTGTATTTATGTTCCTATTATGTTGGTTATATGCACATTTTATGACAACAGTTATGTATGGATCTCAGCATGTTTTTACTTGTATGTGAATGGATAATGTGTCTATGACCTAATAGATGATAATGCAGCAAATGGCATGAGGGAAAAATGGTTCATAGAGATTCTCAGATAAGTATGAGATCCCTACACTTAACTCTGTTATTTACACCTGAAGATTACATGTCGATGGTGTGTTTGACGAAACATCTGTCATGGCTAGTAGGGATCCAGTCAAGGTCTTGAACAAGTATTTGCTTTAGTACTTTCATTTCCATGTTACTTTACTAATTTGAAGAGATGGATCAGTTCTGGGCAGTGTCCTGGGCTCTGAGCCTGAGAAAGTGGCTTAAATCCTGGGGTCGCTGGCACAACACTGACAATTTTGGTCCACAGTTGCTGGCAGGTAGGCCTGTGAGAGCGACTTTAGGTTGTTGGTCACTCCCTTTCCCATAGCATGAGAGTGATTATGGCCCAAGAGACCTAAAACAACAGTGGGACCCAGGGACAGGCTGTCTGAGTGGTTGAATTGTCTTTTGAGGGTTATGTTGATGGTGTTGGATGTTTGTATGGCGTGTTTCCATTGGTTCCACTCCCTTAATGTGAATTAGGAGGTTGAATCATATCGTAGTGGCCTCTCGTCGCATGTTTACCTTTGCTGGCCAGTTGCATGGGTAAATGTGGGAAGAGGGTGTTAGACATTTACTGGATAGCCATGGTGTGATGGGATTCATTCTCAGTTGATTTTTGGATGGTATGAAGGTTTTGGAACGAAGTGAGGTGGTCTCAAGAAAATTCCCAAGGGTTGGGGGTGGAGATGGTTTTATCCGAGAAGCCCTCAATGAGTGGGTGGAGACAGTAAAATTCCTCAAGGTGTGGTGAATAAATTATAGGGAATCCAAGCTTGGTTTGGTTTTGTGATCTTGGGGCTAGTTTAGGTGAGATCACAGTAGCTTGAGGGTGGAGGTGGTTTAACCTCTATATTCCCTGGTTGTTATATCTTGGTTTATCCCATGAGATCCCACATTCATGCTTGGAATATGGCACGAGGGTGATTGGCTGAAAGAAATATTTGGTTTAGCCCAATCTATGGTTGAGTGGTATGTGGAATCCCATGACTTGGTTGGCTTTTGCATATGTCAATAAGAGATATTTTTTTATTATGATCTATGAGCACTTGTACTTGTTATTGTGTTGATTTGATGGTTCATTTGTCATGGTTAATATTTTGGTTATATGTTGGTTATAAGCATGGTTCTATGATGTGCTCTAGTTATGGCTCTTGTTCATGTTTTGATGAGTATTTGAATAACAAGTGTTGTTACAGCTACTTGAGAGAGCATTAGGCCTTCTTGGTGATTCTCAAATGAAGTTCAGAGATTTAAGATCAGATATGCATTAATTACCTGTAACGTATATGTCTACCATATGTTTGACGAAATGTCTATCATGTTTTAGGCGATCTAGGTCAAGTTTTGGCTTCAAGTTTGAATCTTTGACATTGTCGTCATTTTAATTATGATTCTGGAAAGTTATAGGCAGTTGTTGGTAGTCATATGAAGGATAGCATGAAAAAATGGCTCAGATCTCAAAACCGTTGGCACAAAACTGAAGGATTTAGGTTATAATCACATGGAAGCGGGATTATGCATGTGGTTGGGCCTCATAACCACACTCCTTCCTTGTTGTGTGTGTGGTTGGGGTGTTAGGCCAATGAAAATGGGTTCCAACTCAACGATTGATCACCTGGGGTGGTTGTTCAGCTCTTGAGTGATTTTTAGTCCCTATAGGATGTTATTAAGTGTTCATTTTGTAGGCACCACTTCCTTAACTAGAACTTGGAGTTTGAGTCATGTCATAGTAGCACTCAGCCTCACATTTATCATAGGATCTTGTAAAAGCAGGTAAATGTTGCGAGGGGTGGTTACATCAGCCTTCATTCTTTTAGAGATTAATAAATCAGTGTCATTTACTTGGGTTATTTAAATTTCTTCAGTCCTCAGAGATGAGGAGATACTTAGGATTTGATCTTTAACAACCTTCATGTAATGGATGCATTGATCTTAGTTTCTTAGGTATTCTTTGCACACCAGACTTGGTCGTGATTACAACTTCTTGCCTTTACCATAACTCTGATACCATGTTGAGAAACCAAGTGTAGTGTAGATTAGGCTTGATTCGTCTTTCTTGATAATTACTTGTGAATGTTAAATTTCTTCCTATTACTTGTTATGTTTTCTTCATCAAGCAACTATACAAATGTTCAATCTTCCAGGAAAATAAAGAGACAAGAGCCACCAAAAATTAGGTTGTTAGCTAGGGAAAAACCCACAAGGGGAAACCCAACAATCCTTCTCTTATATAATCAAATCAAAATGAGATATATAAGACCAAGACAAAGATGAATCTGCCACAAATATTCCAAGTCCAACCCTCCTCCAAGTCACCTCAAAGAGTTAAAGTCAACGTAAGTCAAACCTAGTCCAATGGTCAACTTCCTGAAATTTAGGTCCTGAAATTTTGGGCCTATAGTAGCACAGAAAATTTCGGCTTGTTTACAGACTTTTGTCCTCACAGGTGCAAGTTATCAACATCAAAAATTATGTCAACAAAAAGGATATTCTTCTTGTCTTCAACTTCCCTTTCTCTCTTCTTTGACTCATCCTTCTCTTATCCTTTTCTATATTCATATATGCTTCTTATTGTGTGATTGGGTGTATGTGCTAGATAAATCAAATTATCTTCTATATATAGTTGTCCAAGAGGTGGAATAGGTGGCTCTTCGAGGACTCAGATGACTTGTTCCAAGGATGGTCGACTTGTTCATTTGGTGGAATTATGTCTCAAATAAAAATTTAAATTACATTCTCTTACAAATGTCCAAATGGAACATGACTCAAATTATTTTTGACTTTTTGAGCATGAAGAACATACTTTGACCAAAATAATATAATAAATACATCAATGATAAAATTGCATTACATTATGAAGATTGACACTAGTTACAATTTCAATAAGGAGAAGGGGCCTTATTTTATTGTTTTTCTATGAAAAATGAATATTTTTATTTTTTGCTATGGAAAAAAGATATTTTGAATGTTATTTTTGAAAGAAAAAAGATATATTGAAATTTCTTTTAAATTAAATTATAATCACCATTCGTTTATGAGGGATATGAGAAAAATAGATTTTGCAATTTGTAGAATTTGATTGTATCATATATTATGATTTTGCTTTGAGATATTTGAATTTGTATTGAATCATTTATAGTATTAAAAGTTTGAACTCACTTGTATTGTTTTTGAATTATATTTTAGATTTCTAATTTTTGAACATGGGAAACCAAAGGAATTGTAAACGAAAGTACGATCACATTAGAACTGATTTAAAGGAAAAAAAAAAATGAGAAACTACAAGCAAAGAGGAGAGCACTAAGGGAAAATAGAGAGGTTGAAAGAAATGTGGAGGTACCAAATAGAGAGCTTGAAGGAGATGTGGAGGTACCAAATAAAGAGTTTGAAGAAGATGTGGGGGTACAAAATAGAGAGCCTGAAGGAGATGTGGAGGTACAAAATAGAGAGCTTGAAAGAGATGTGGATTTACATGGAAATGATGAGGAAATGAGAGATGTCGAGGAACTTGTCAATGAGAATATTGATAGTACTAATGAGTCAATTAATGTTTTAAATTTTGCATTTTGTAATCTTTAGACTAAATTATTTCAAATTCACCATTATAAGATATTAATAATGTTTAATTTCCATGTCAAGTACAAATTACAAATTTATACTTTTTTTATGCAGGGACAACATCTAACCCTCAATTATGGGAAAAAAACATCTAACCCGCAGCAAGATCCAACGACATCTAGAAAACACGGAAATTGATTAGAAGTTACAAGAACATTGTTTTTTATGATAATTTTCTAAATGATATGGATCCAACTAAAATGGAAGAAATGAGGCCATCAATGAATTAATGGAAAGCTTGAAACAAAGTAAATGTGGTGATCAAAAAGTTTTTTGAAGGTAAATTTGTCATAGCACAAGCTCAAATGTTACACTAGATCCATCTTAACTCTCAATCTAGCAAGCACCGAGAGGGATCAAATCTCTTAATATCCAAAAGAGATTTGATTACTCTCGACGCTTGGTAGATCAGGAGTTAAGATCGATCTAGGTTGGTTTAATTCCCCCCTTTATATAGGCTATATTCCACATGAATACCATGGGTCAATACCATGGGCCATTTTTTTTTATAGGGTTATTTTTATTTTTACCTTTTTTATTTATTTTGACCAAGTTAAAATGTTTACATTACTTTAATATTGTTATTTGAATTTTTTTTATGTAATTTGACTTAGTAAAAAATGTTAATCATTACATTACAACATCTCTACCTTAATAGGTTGGAGAGTACCTCTCGGCACAATAAACTTTTAAAACACAAAGCTCTAATAAATGCAATTCAATTATTGGGCATTAGAGATTCCAAACAGGTGCAGGTAAATGAGTTGGTATCAAAAAATATGACTTTGACCATTAGCACAATTGCAAAAAATTGATCTCGATATGGCATAAGTGCTCGTAAAGCATTGTTAACAGGTATTGTTAGAAAGGAACTTCATCAAATCGGTTGATGTCAATGACAACAAGAATGTACAAAACATCAAGAAAAGGTTTATGAAGACATAAAAAAATTAGGATTCAAGTAGATGAGAATGATGAGCTTGCATCTTGGGCTAATATATGTAGGCAAACATATCAAGATAGACTTCTAGTTAATGTGAGAGTCTGGGTGAAAGAGTTTTGAAATTTGAATTCCCGTGTGTCACTAAATCAAAAGGACATTGTGCAACATCGTATGTCTAGAGGGGTGTATGAAACCCATGCCAAACATATAACATAGGTCAGTCAAGTGGAGTTAGTCCAAAATTTTATGGAGAGTAACGTTGATGTGAAGATTTCCCTTAGTACATTTATGAAGCCTAAGCCATGGTATATTAGGTCTATCATTGTTGATGACACATGTCATTCTCGATACCATGTAGAGTTCTAATTATATTATGAGACATTTCGAAATTTTGGCATATAATATTGGTCCAGTAATCCCCCTCCTTCAAGTGTTTGTGAATTTTTATCTAATGCATTATTTATATGAGAAAATGACCAATTATTTTACAATAAAGAATGTGTTGATGGAAGAAAATTCAAAGAATGTTCTCAATTGGCACTCTTTGATGCTAAGTATCCCATGGATCCCGATGATTCACAATTGTCAAATCTCACTGTGAAGTCGAAAAGATATCAATATGTTATGTACATTGTCGCTATAGATTCAATGACAACATCAAGAAAGATTAATTTACATGAAGATGAAATTTCCATGACATCGTTTATGGAGAAATTCAGGCAGAAATAAGCACTCTCATATAGAAAAATGGCAAGACTTACAATTCAAACAATCACGTGAGGTGTTCCCAAAGGGAACAATATTATCGATGATTGATTTTGCTGAGAATTACATGTTTTCTCCACAAAAGGAAATACAGAGTGAATATTATCATTCAGGTCAAGTCTCTATACTCATGCATATTTTGGATAGGCATGTAAGCCTTGGTGTCAATGGTTTTGATAGTAATAAAAATAATCGTGAACTAATTAAAGAGTACCATTTCTACATCAGTGATGATCATACACATGATACATGTTTTGTTCAACATTGTTTTGATATTATTTATAAGGAATTATTGAGACGAAAAATCACTTTTAAAGAACATTGGGTATGGTCAGATGGTTGTGTTGGTCAATTTAAATAATCATGATCATTCTTATGGTTGTCTCGCCTTCATAATAGAACTAGCATTCGTCATACATGGAATTTATTTAAGATGGGGAATAGAAAATGAGAGCACGATGGTAATGGGGCATGTGTAAAATGTGAACATAGGAGGCATCAATTTAATCAAGAGGCTTCCTAACTTGTAGATTCAAATGGTTTTAATTGTTGCAACAAAAAAATTAAGCCATGTATCAAATATAAGGATGGCTCATTTGCATAGGTAAGTGTATAGATGTATGTATATATAGAAATATGTGTACATGTGCACGTGTGTGTACATGTGTGTGGGTGTGTTTTTCTGTAAAAAGATATATTTATTTTACGAAAATTGATTTACATGAGTTTTTTTGTCAAGTTGGTACTTTTAGAATATTCTGATGGGTGATGTTGATATATTGTTGCCATATAATTGTCAACAAATCCATAGAACAAGAGGTTTGAATTCCATTAGAAGTGAGAATATGAAAAATATATTCTCAATTCAGAAAAGAAAGTACTCTTGCTTTTGTCCTACATGTATTGATGATATAGAGTCCACCAATGAGTGTGTAAACCATAGTGACAAACATGTCAAACCATGGAGACACAAAGGACTGATACAATTGCCACCATTTCTAAGGTTGACTTATGAGGAGATGAACAACGAAATGGTTGTGATTGACAAGGATCATGATAGTCTTTCTCTTATGGTTACAAAAGGTGATGTATTTGTTGACATTGCACTAGAAAATAATCCAGAAAAAGTGCATTATTATTTGATTTGATGCACTAGGTCATAAAGCACATTGATACAAGAGTTTAATGATGCTTCAAATTATACATATCCAGTTGGTTAACTGGTGTTAATGGACATTTATTTGAAGAAGTAAAGAAATGTAAAGACTTGTAACTACCCATCCCACATTTACCCAAATTCACAAGCTCTCCCGGATAAATATGAGACGAGTGTCACTATGATATGATCCGACCTCGAAGTTCTAGTTATGGAAGTGGGGTTGATACACTAACAACTTAAAAACGTCCCTCAAGGACTACAGACCACTCAGGGGCTTGCAAACCACCCTAGGTGATCAATCCCTGAGCTGGAGTTCTTTTCACAAGGGAAACTCCCCAACCGTATGCACAACACAGCGTCAATGCAATTATGAGGTCCCAACCACACGCATAGGATTGATTCCATGTGGTTATGACCTAAAAACTCTAGTTATGTGTCAGCGGTTCTGAGATATGAGCCACTTTTTTAGGCTAGCCTCCATACCACTACCTAGAACTTCTTGTAACTTTTTGAAAACATAAACAAGATGATGACAAGGCCAACCAATGAAAACTCAAGCAAGAACTTGACCTAGACATGCCTAATACATGATAGAAATTTCATCAAACATATGGTAAATGTGAAATCTACAAGTCATGAATGCATATATGATCATAAAACTCTAAATTTCATTTGAGAATCACTAAGAAGGCTCCAAGCCCTCTCTAACTAGCCGCAACAACACTTATTAGTCCATGCATTCATCACCCGTCCAATAAGTTATCAAAACATGTCAAGAGTCATAGATAAATTACATCATATAACCAACATATAAATAGAATGGAAACCATGGAAAATCAGCCATAAAATCACCAACATAATCACTACAAATGCTCATAGACCATGATAGGAAAACATCTCATATTAACATATAAAAATGTCAACCAATTCAAGGACTTCCATATACCACTCGACCATAGATTAGGTTGAACCAAATCTTTCTTTTAGCCAATCACCCTCATGCCATATTCCAAGCATGAATGTGGAATCATATGGGTTGAACCAAAACAAAACCAACCAGGGCTTACAGAGGCTAAACAACCTCAATATTCGACCACAATGATCTCCCCTATATGGTCCAGAAATCACTAACATCAACCAAATTGGTATCTACACAATTTATCCAGGGCTCCGTGAACTAGTAGCTCAACCCACGACTAAGTCAGGGCTCCAGAGCATTTGTTCCAACCTACAGCTCCAGGGACTAGTAATTCAACCCATAAGGCTCAAGGGGCTAGTAACTCAACCCATAAGGATCCAGAGTGTTTGTCCCAACCTACAGGCTCCAGGAACTAGTAACTCAACCCAAGTTGTTCCAGGGCTCCAGAGTGTTTTTTCCAACCCACAACCATAGGGAACCTAAGCACCAATCAAAAAAACAAGTGGGAAACTCACAACCCTATGGTTATATAGGAAATGGAAAGGAAAGGCTGAAAACACTGTCAGTTCAGGCAAATCTCCATGCCAATGACATCACATAACCAAAGAATCACATGCATATACCATGCATCCAAAAACCAGCAAAGAAATCACGCATGCAAATTGTTACATGTAAATAAATCCATCTCTGGTTGTTGATCCAACTGTCTCCTTGTGCTCCCTTACTTTCCTTTACTTTCTTTCTCCAATCCAAGTGAGCATTGGAGTGCTCCAAGAATTATCTAAGTGTGAAAGCGTGTATGAGAGAGAGAATGAAAGGATAACTCAACTCAAAATTTTACAAAAAGCTAAACTGAACAAAAGTTGTGCAAAAAGTTGTGAACCAATTATCTAATGCCCTTTTATTATTGATGTCTCATTTTTCTTCATTTTCCTTCATTTTTCCTCTAAATTCCCTTGCATGCAAATTTGTGTCTCTTCACCTTCATTTTCTCTTGTTTTCCTTTATTTTCAAAATTAAATACCAATTATTTCCGTTTCCAATGCCTTTGCCAATTTCCATAGCCATTATTAACCAAAAGTGATGCCCACTAAAGTGCTTACCCAACATTAAGCTTGGAATACATGTCCCGTGACCTTGGTCTTATTTTATTTACATGGAAAATCAACTAGGGGCTATTACAAACCCCTCCCCCTTGGGGGAACACCATCCTTGGTGTTCAATGATGCTTATAACTAGAAAAACATGATACCCATGGAGTTTTATAAAATATCTTGGTGCAACATTTACATCATACCAAACTGCTAAAACCATGAACACCATACTACTTATAGGAGATTTATAACACAAATCAATGCAGTATTTACAACATACTGCTTATTGGAGCTTTATAACACAGCTCATTGCAATATTTACAATACACATATGAATATATAAGTATAAACCAAATGACATAAACCAAACACATCTGCTCAACCAATAAATAAAGAAGGATACAAAGCCTTCATCTGATCATCCATCTCCCACGTAGCTTCACAGGGCCCAAAGTGCTTCCACTACACTTTAACTTTCTCAATTCCAGAGCATGAGTCGTTTCCACTGCAAAATGCACTAAGGTTCTAGTTGTAACTCTCCCTCTGGTTCCACCTGCAATACAAGCCAATCAATCACATGATCATCATCCTAGACATATCTCTTAAGCAATGAGACATGGATCATGTACTTTCACCATTGGCGGCAGTGCAAGTTTGTAAGCCACTGGTCCAATCCTCTTAAGGATCTCAAAAGGCCCACAATATCAAGGTGTCAGCTTGGTACATGATACAATCCTCAAGCATCTCCTCTTGGGCTTGATGCACAAATACACATGCTCCCCAACCTGGAACTACTTGAATACTCTATGTTGATTTGCATAACTCTTCTACCCGCCATGTGCTTCCTTTAAGTTCCTTTTAATAACATGCATCTCATGCTCCATCTCAGCCAACATGTATGGTCCAATCAACACCCTATTCACTAGATCATTTTTGGGTCAATTTACTATGTAAACTAACACAAGTATTTAATTATCAATCCGAGTTTGTAAACTTGGAAGCATGTCCAAAATATATGGATTTTATATGTAGTCAAGGTTAGAAGATGAAATAGAAAAATTACAAATATAAAAATCTAACTAAGTAGTTTCTGATTCAATATGTAACATCTATGGGAAGAGGCTCCTAACTTAGGAGATCCTGTTTGTCCTTCCCTATAGTACTACTTCATGAAGAGAAACTAAACACCTGATTAACAACAATTTATGATGCATAAAGAGTAATAGAAGAGGCTCCTAACTGAGGAGGTCCATGTTGTCCTTCTTCACAATTTCATTCATCATTGTTACCATTGTATTTAAGACTAGGAATTCAGAAAATAAAAAGGAAATGAATTTTAGTTTTTGTTCTTATATCAGATAGAAGGAGAGTTTAACTTAAACACTAGTTTGTCCCTTCATATGCAGATTAGAAGTAAACCAAGATTCATCAGCAAACATAATAAATCCTCATTCATCTAATTAACTGAACAAATCTGAAGCAAAACTAGTTTATGAAAATTAAGCTAAATTAACCATGAAGTGTACTTAGCTTGGTGTGGGGGCCCTCCACCCTTGCCTTGCACACTTGAAGAAATTATCAGCTACTGCAAACTCAGTCAATCATCCATAGCATTGAACAACAAAAATAAGATAGAACTAGTTCCTCAAATTAACTCACAATATTCAGAAGTCTCAATATGAAATTATACAAATTCTCCATGTTCATGCCTTCAATGTTCTTGGCTTAAATAGAGAAATATGAAACAAACTTAACTAAAATGTCTCTAACAGCTATGTCTATCCTTATCCTATCTATCCAGGTCAAGCTCATCCATCCAATCACTCAAAATCTGGAAAATCCCATAAAATCCTAAATTTGGCCTATTTCCTAGGGATTTCCTGAATGACTAGTCCTGTTTGACCAGCTTTGACCGGGCATGTTTAAGCTCAGTTTGACCGAACCAATAGGTACACGTCCATTCTTAGTTCCCAAGCTTTCTAGAAATGTGCTCATTTCGTGCCCAGGTGTCCTACAAGTATGACATCAATGAAGCCATTACGAGAATTTTTAGTCCTGTCCAAAAATGCACTTAAAATCCAATTTTTATAAAAACATCTAAAAATTGAAAAACTTAATTTATATACCTGGATATGCATAAATTGGTCAAAATAGGGTGTATATGTATGGTAAATGGATGAATAACATGGAAATTAAGTGTATTTAATTAAGCAAAGTTGGATAAAAAACGAGGGCCAACAATCACTCTAGTTGATAGGAGTATTACAAATCCACCTGTAAAGTGCCTCAAATGGACTCATATTCAAGGATTCTTAATGCCCATTATTATAAGAAAACTATACCAGTGGAATATACCCCTCCTACTTTCTCTGCTGATGCATGACATACATCCTCAACATACCCTCAAGAATCCTGTTAACCCTCTTTGTATGCCCATTTGTCTACATATGATAAGTTGTACTGAAAGCTAACTCTATCCCCAAGCCTACAAACAACTCCTTCCAAAACTTGGAAGTGAACTTGCCATCTCTATCTGATACAATCTTCTTGGGAACACCATGCAATCTCACTATCTCCCTAATGAAGATTTGAGCTAACTCATTAGCTGAATTTGTAGACTTCACTGCAATGAAGTGTGCTACCTTACTCAACCTGTCAGCCACAACCGTGATGGAATCATGTTGCTTCGATGTCCTTGGAAAACCTATAATGAAGTCCATGGAAATGACCTCCCATTTCCATTCTAGAATCGAAATAGGCTACAACAAACTCGTTGGATGCTTACACTAAGCTTTCATATGCTTATTCTCAGCTTTTAAGTTTGGCCAATGATAGAAACTCTTAACAAATGTCAAAGTCTTCTAATATCCTGGGTGACTTGAATATGATTTGAAAAGTAACTCCCTCAAGATAAGCTTCTTCATCGCACTGTTATATGAAACATAAATTATTTTCCTTAATCTGACCAAGCCATTTTCCGTGAGGTGATACTCCTCATCCCTATCACCTTCACCCTATTGTTGCAACCTCTGCTTCAGCTGCTGGTACTGTCATCATGTTGCCATTCTTGTAATATTTTCTACTGCAAATATGTCCCATAAGATATCATAGCTAAATTATGATTCACTTGCACTCTCCTAATGAGAGCATCTGCAACCCTGTTCTCCTTACCCTTGATGTATCTGATCTCAAATTCAAACTCACTGAGGGTAGCCAACCATCTAGCTTGTTTGGCATTCAAATTGGGTTGGTCAAACAAGTACCTCAACCCACTGTGATCACTCATCAAGATGAACCTACTGCCAAGAAGATAATGTCTCCACGTCGTCAATGCACCAATCATAGCTACCAACTCAAGCTCATGAGTCACATAGTTCCATTCATGCTCATTCAACTTCCTAGACTCATAGCATACCACTTGCCATTCCTGCATCAGGACTCCACCGAGTCCTTCCTTGCAAGCATCTGTACATACCACGAACTATTTATCAGGATCCACAATCTTCAATATCGGAGAATTTGTAAGTAAATGCTTCAATTACTCAAAGCTAGTTGCACACTCCTTAGTCCATTCAATATTATTTCCCTTTCTCTGAAAAGATGTAATAGGATAACCAATGCGTGAGAAGTTCTTGATGAACTGCCTATAATAACATATTAATCTAATAACTGGTCTGACCTCATCCACATTCCTAGGAGTTGGCCACTCCATGATAGATTTAATCTTTTTTGGGTCCATTGTTATCCCTTCCTTGGAAATAACATGTCCCAAGTAATGAATATGATACAGAAAGAAGCTACACTTGTTGAGCTTGGCATACAACTGATGTTCTCTCAACAATCTCAACACTACTTCTACGTGCTCTACATGCTCTTCCTCTTTCTTAGAATATATCAATATATCATCAATAAACATTATCACAAACTTGTCCAGATAAGGACGTGACAAACTATTCATCAAACACATGAAAGTGGATGGAGCATTAGTAATACCAAAAGGAACCACCACAAAGTCATAATGCCCATACCTGGTATGGAATGCAGTCTTGTAAATATTTTCTTCTTTGATGCGCACCTAATGATTTCCTAATCTAAAATCAATCTTTGAAAATATTCTTACTCCCTTTAGCTAATCAAACAAGTCATCAATCTTCACCAAAGGGTACTTGTTCTTGATAGTCACTTTGTTCAACTGCTTATAATCAATGCACAATCTGAGAGTACCATTCTTCTTCTTTACAAACAATACCGGTTCACCCCAAAGCAATACACTTGGCCTTATATATCCTTTATCAAGTATTTCCTTAAGCTACAACTTCAATTCCACCAACTCTGGAGTACTCATCGTGTATGGTGCCTTAGATGTTGGTGTTTCCCTTAGCATCAATTCAATATAAAATTCCACCTCTCTATGGGGAGGAAACTCTGAAATCTCTGCAGGAAACACATCCTGGAACCGCTACAAAACAATATACTTCTTCAAGACTTCCTCATCCTCAACATCCTTTCCTTTGTCACTAGAAATATGAACTACAAACAATACATATCCTTTCCGAAAATTGTGCTTTGCTTGCATAGCTCTAACCATTCTCACTGATGTATGCTTCTTCTTTCACTACAAGATTCTCCTTCCCCGTCATCATCTAGGCACTCAATAAACTTGTCATAGCAGTCTACCTTGGTCCTATGAATGAACAACCAATCCATGCCCAAAAGCATACTATATGATCCCAAAGGAAAACATTTAGATATGTTGATGGAGGCATACCACTCAGCTCGAATGCACAAGATCTCACCAAATGATGAACTCTTGTCCTGGCCCCTGTAGCCAACTGCACCAACCAAGATTTTTCATGCACTTCTTTATTCATGCAACACTTGTCCACTAGGTTAACACTGATATAACTATAGTTAGATCCAGGATCAATCAAAATAGAAGAAACTTGATCACAAAGCTTACCTTCCATATCAATAATGGATTCCTGATGATAAGCCTGCCTATTATCCACTGATGCATAAACCCCAGGAATACTCCACCCAACATCTCAACTTTTGTGCCTCCTGGGCACTGTAAATCTAAGGCTTGTCGCCTGATGTGATGGAAAATCTCTTTTTCAATGCTCTCCACCACAAGTCCAACACTACAAAGGCTTCCTTCCATCACCCTTATTCTGCTCATTAGGCTTAAATCCATGTCCTATGTCAACTACATTGAACTTCTTATAAGGTTACACATTCTCCTTATCACCTGCTTCCTAAGGTATTCCTTGCTTCTTAACCCACTTTCCTTTGGTCTTATCATTACCTTTCCAATCCTGATTAGGCTTAGACTAGCATTTAAACTACTCATAACAATGCTTCAACTTCCCAATAACTTCCTCCAATGACCGAGGCTCATCATATGCAATATGGTCTTTAAATGCTAAAGGAAATCCGTTGATGAACATTTGGACCTTTGTCTTATCGTCCTTAATATATGGCACATACCTCAACAACTCCATAAACTTAGTCGTGTACTCTTCATCTTTCATGGAACCCATTTTCAACTCACATAATTCCTTGGCCTTTCCATCATAATATCTCTCGTACATGTATTTATTCCTAAAGAGTATTTTAAACTCATACCAGCTCAACTCTTCTACCTTTATGCCTCTAAGATGTTTCACATCTTCCCAACAGATATATGCTCTTCCCTTGAGACTCAATATCTCTATCCTGGCTTTCATATTCTCTGAATAATCATTCTGAATCTTTTGGTTTCTTCATATCCCCATCAAAACTAGGAGGCTTGGATTTCTTGAACTCCTCTGGAAAGTATTATTTCTCACCCCTCTTATAAGGATGTTGGCGGTAATGGCGATGATGTCTCTCAAAACCAGAACTAGAATAGAATCCATGAGCACTACCTCTCCTGTCAGGTGTATCCAACCAGCTGCTACCTCTGACGATATCATCCATGTCCAACCTGTATCCTGATCAGGACCTACTACCATATGCCCCATTAGTCATTTCCTCTTTTTCATGACTGATCCTTAGTTGTCCCTACGTCTACAAATATGAAAGACTCTGAAGGAGATTTTCTGAAGCTTTGGAAAGTATTTCCTATGACTTAATCAACCTGTTATTGTTTTCCTTGCAACTTTTGATCTCTGCCTTCAAACTTCTCAATGCATCTTTTATATCAAGAGAATACTCATCTCCTTTCTGCTCAACTGATCTATAGGGAGAGTCACGTGAACTATACCATGTTGCTTTTCACCTCTTATCTTCTATCTCCCGCAAACATGTCATGTTAGATAAATCAAATATAGACATAATTAAAATCATACCTCTATGAAGTTCAGGGGATGATATCTTGTCTACACAATCAATCTAGATTATCACAATATACACATAATGACACCAACATCATCATGATGACACAAAATACAATAATGACCACCATGATGCATACCTGACCTATTATGCATGATAACCATAACAATCACAATGCATGCACAACAAACACATTGACAAGTAACATGCATGCATGATGAACACATAAACAACTAAAATGCATGCATAACCATATGCATTTTATCCCATCTAGTCCAAGTGTTTAAACTTAGAAGCTCTGATACCAATTTGTAACCACCCCTCCCACATTTACCCAAATTCACAAGCTCTCCAGGGTAAATATGAGACGAGTGTCATTATGATATGACCCAACCTCCAATTTCTAGTTATGGGAGAGGGTCTAACACACTGACAACTTACATACATCCCTCAAGGACTATAGACCACTCAAGGGCCTGCAAACCACCCCAAGTGATTAATCCCTAGGCTGGAGTTATTTTCACAAGGGAAACTCCCCAAACACACACACAACACAACATCAGTGCAGTTATGATGTCCCAACTGCACGCATAGGCCTGCTTCCATGCAGTTATGATCTAAAAACTCTAGTTCTGTGCCAACGGTTTTGAGATCTGAGTCACTTTTTCACGATATCCTTCAGACCACTTCCCAAAACTACCTTTAACTCTCCATAAACATAAAAAAGATGATGACAAGGCAAACCAATCAAAACTCAAGCAAGAAGTTGACCTAGACATGCCTAATCCATGATAGGCATTTCGTCAAACATATGGTAAACGTGAAAGCTACAGGTCATGAATGCATATCTGATCATAAACTTATGAATTTCATATGAGAATCACCAAGAAGGCTCCAAGCCCTCTCTAACTAGTTTCAACAACACTTGTTAGTCCATGCATTCATCACCCATCCAATAACTTATCAAAACATGTCAAGATCCATATATATATATATATATATATATATATATATATATATATATTACAACATATAAACATAATGGAAACCATGGCAAGTAAGCCATAAAATCAGCGACATAATCACTACAAATTCTCATAGATCACGATAGGAAAATATCTCATATTAACATATGAAAATGCCAACCAAGTCAGGGACTTCCACGTACCATCAGACCATAGATTGGGTTGAACCAAATACTTCTTTCATCCAATCACCTCTGCACCATATTCCAAGCATGAATGTGGGATCATATGGGTTGAACCAAAACAAAACCAACAAGGGATTCTAGAGGCCAAGACACCTCAACCCTCAACCACAGTGACCTCACCTGTACGGTCCAGAAATCACTAACATCAACCAGATCGGTCTCTGCCCAAGTTTTCTAGGGCTCTAGGAACTAGTATCTCAACCCACAGCTAATTTAGGGCTTTAAAGTGTTTGTTCCAACCTGCAACTCCAGGGACTAGTAACTCCACGCACAAGGCTCGAGAGCATTTGTCCCAACCTGCAGGCCCCAGGAACTAGTAACTCAACCCAAGTTATTCCAGGGCTCCATATCATTTGTTCCAACCCACATCCATAGGGAACCTCAGCACCAATCATAAAAAAATAAGTGGGAAACCCACAACACCATGGTTATCCAATAAATTGCAAGGCAAGGCTAAAACCACTATCAATCCAGGAAAATATCCATAGCAATGGCAACACATAACCAGATAATCACATGCATATACCGTGCATCCAAAAACCAACAAGGAAATCACACGTGCAATTTGTTACATGCAAAGCAATCGAGTTGTAAATTTGCCACTAACACATTTTATGTGAATGGAACACTTTGTTCAATGAACAGTTCCTTATATATAGATGTACATGTGTAAATTATATTAAATCTAGTTCTTTTTTCCTAGATAGTTACCCTATTGGACTATAAATGTATAGCCTATGTATTATATTGTCTTGAATTTAAGGAAACAAAAACTTGCTTTTGAATCTATTTCATTTTATATGTATAATTAAGCTTTGTTCATTATTTCTTCACCCTTTCATTATTTATTTGTGTGTATGTGTCAAATAAAATATTTCTTATATTCTCATTTTAAATAAAATATATTGTTATCTTGATTTCTTGTTATATTGTTTTATATTTCTTATATTTAAATTTAAGGAAACACTTTCATTTGTTTTTGTATCTATTTCATTATATATGTGTAGTTCAGCTTTGTTCATGTTATTTCTTTACTGGACTTCATTATTTATTTGTGTTTATATGTGTATTTGTACATGTGTTAAATAAAATATTTCTTATATTCTCATTTTAAATAATAATATATTGTTATCTTGATTTCTTGTTATATTGTTGTATATTTCTTATATTGTTATGTATAAATCTTATATTTGAATTTAAGGAAACAACTTGAATTTTTTGTCTCTGTTTCTTTATCTATGTTTCTTTATCTATGTGTAATTAAGTTTTGTTCATGTGTTATTTTTTTATCCCTTCATTATTTATTTATGCGTTTGTGTATTAAATAGAATATTTTGTATATTCTCATTTTCAATAATAATATATTGTTATTTTGATTTATTATTATAGTCTTATATTCTTATATATTTCTTATAGTGTTATATATTTTGTTATTTTTTAACTTCACATGTTCATAATGGTGTTTTTTCTCCAACTCACTTGAGATAATGGGTGTTTGAGAACCTCACACTAATTTAAAGGAAAATTTTAGAATGAGAAAATAATATATATTTATAGTTCAGTTTTATTTTATTTGTTTCCCTACAAGAAATCTAAGCTCGCTCAAGAGGTTATCAATCCACATTGCATTTGTGCCAACATTAAATGTAGCATGATACTTTGACTCTGTGGTTGAAAGTTAAACCACATTCTACTTTTTACAAGATTGGACCATGGATTTAGAGCCAAGATGGAACATATAGTTAGATGTAGAGTTCCTATTATTGCCATCTCTAGCCTAGAGTGTGTCAATATTGACAACCAATTCATTCACTTCATCACTATAGTATTTTATGCCAAGTTGATAGGGACCCTTGATATATTAAACAATTCTCTACATGACTTTTAAATTATTCTAACAGTTGGATTTTGCATGAAGTAAAATATCACAATAATAATGAAGGAAATATTAGAGAAACTCTAAGTTAGATAAGTAAGGTTACCGAAAAACTACTTGTAGATAATAGCATCAACTTTTAAAGAATTACACTCTTTAGTTAGCTTCACCCCCAACTGCTAAGGTGTGGCACAATTTTAGTGTTCCATTTTGAACCTCCATAATAGATTCAATACATATTTAGGTTGATAAAAAAAGATACCATCATCTATATGTAAGATTTAGATGCCTAAAAGAAATGCAAGTGACCAAGGTTAGTAATCTCAAAGTATTTGCTAATTATCTTTTCATATCCAAAATTAAATCAATGTAATTTCTAGCGATGACCAAATCATCAATATATAATGCATAATGCAACAATTAAGGTTCACCACTTATAGGTAAAGTATAAATATTGTGTTTTGATTCATATGCATGTGTTGATTTTTTGTGTTTTCCTTTGCAAATTTCATTAAATTTGTTGTGGTGCATATAATCCATTAGAAAATTTGTTTTCCATGAACAAATTGACATGCTAATTCCTAGATTGAAAGGGTGGATTTGGGTTTAGAACTCATATCTTAGGTTCTCAAATAGTGTCAAAATTAAAGTGGTAAAGAAAAAATTCCTCCAACATGTCCAATGCATCAACCTCTTAGATATTTACTTTTGGTGTATAATGGAAATTCATCAACATCAAATAAACAAAATCTTGAATATAATACAATATTATTCAAAAAATAAACCATAAACAAAGTCATTATGCATGTCCAAAGACACTTATATTATATGTATTCAAAATTGTCCAACAATCCATTCTTTCCAAAATGGAAGCACATCATACTCAACATATATAATGGTACCTTGGGACCAAATTAGAAAATAATGGCACCTCATGCCCAAGACACATAATGGTACCTTGTACCCAAATTAATACAGCCTAGCCAAGATACATAAAGTGAATAGCAATGAGGGAGTTTTAGGTGCAAGAAATGGTGTAGTTGCCTGCATACAAATATAAAAACCATAAAACCAGATATTGTGTTGCTCGCTACATACAAATATAAAAACATTAAAACTATATGCTTCTTGCAAACTCATATTAATTTATTCTTGTTGAGATATATTAAGCTCTTCTTTGCATAAATATGTATATATCCATAATCATATAAACAAATGTTCATTATCGGAAGACTAAATACAACTAAATTTCATTACCCGCTCATAATAACCAAATTTACTATGTTTTCCTTAATTATACTAATCCTTGGTATATAAGTAGATATTTCTTTCTTTTTTTTCAAAGAAATGGGTAGGAATTTGTATTAAAAAAATATGGTTACTTGGCCAGAACATTTATATATTCCAAAATTCCTTGGAGGTTTGAAAATAAGCACGGAGGCTCAATCTAAACCCTCAAACAAGTTCCCCATAAAACAAAAAATTTAAATCCTTTCCAACTAAAAATTCTTCAAAAAACTCTCAATATCTAGATACATTTACATTCTATCATTCACTGCTTTTGTTTTGAATTAGTCTGACTTCTTGTTTTCCTTGGGGAAATGCCTTTTCCTTTCTTCCCAACTTGATTCTAGGTCATGTTTTCTTCTATTTATGGTGAATCGTTCTTCGACAAGTGAAATTTGGATTCTTTGTCATTTTCCTGATCTGCCTAAGGAGATGCTTTTATAGTAAGAATCCTTGTGGATTTAGGAGGGCATCCATTTTCCATGAGGGTTTCTTCCTTTTCCACTTTCGCTGAGTATGGAGGATCATCATTGACGTGTTTTTTCCTGCTTGGTTTCTGTTGTCGTTGATGCAATTTCTTTGGTCGTATATGCTTCCTTCTTGTCTTTTGGTTCTTTCTTATCCTAAATCTCTTCCTCTTTGAATATCGTATAGTGATCACCCTAATCTCCTTCCCACCATTTGGGTCTTTGGGTTTTTTTTGTCTTTGTTATTTTGTAAATGCTTGGGGCAATTTTTTATTATGTGTCATGTTCCATAGCATGCTCTACACTGGAATCAAATATTCTCATAGTCAAGCTTTTGGACCCAAACATAGTTTGAAGTCATAAGATTAATCTCTATGGAAAAACCCTTATTGAATTCCATCTCCACACATATTCAGGCATAAGTAGTTTTGAAAAATTTTGCAATTTTAGGACAATAGAAACAAAACTTTCGCAATGCATTCCCAGTAGAGGATAGTGATGGAGATTCCAAAAATGCAAGGGAAGTTTTGAAAGCCTTCCCCAAACTAGAGCCATAGAGATTGATGTCATTACCGGATCAAAACTGGGAATCCATGGCTACATGAAGAGACTGACACTACCCCAAAAACCTCGTGCCATAGGGTAAAAATTTAGTTCATCTACCAAAAGGGGCTTCAATGACTCACAGATCCATTTATGCAAATCAGTTAAGTACAACTAGTACCCATTAAACCTGCAAACCAAATCGTCCTATGAAACGAAAAATTCACAACTAAAATCTTCCTCATCCATAGGAACATTGAGGGAAGGAATTTCTGAACCATCAAAAGACCAGAACCAAATTTCAGCATGGAACTATACGAAATTGAAGAAGAGCTTGCTTGACTAGTAGTTATACCTGGGTCTATGCATGAAGTTGGCTTAAACTTTTTGGCAAGTGAGGGCACATTTTGGGCGAAAAACAACAGCTCAATCGAGCCATTTTAAGCGCTTGAGCGAGAAATCTTTGAGCCCTCGATTGAGTTGTTTGTGGGCTTAAAGATAGCTCGATAGAGCGTTAAAACAAACCCTAGATCGAGCTCCTGTGTAACCAGAGGTTATTTAGGAGCTTGATTGAGCTAATGGCTCGATCGAGCAATGGGCTTGATCGAGCCATGTTTTTTAAATTTCCTACCAATACAACCTAGGCGTGGAATTAAAAAGTGGCTCAATCGAGTCTTAAATCTAGAATGAGCTATAGGCTAGATCGAGCCTCTATTTAACCATGTTAAGGGATCGATCGAGGGTTTCTTAAACCCTCAATCAAACTATTTTAAATTTTATCTCAAGCACTCGATCGAGCATTTTGAGCGCTCAATCAAGCCACTAGGGGCCTAAAAAATAGATTTTTAGCTCCCCTTCTGCAGATTTCTCTGCAACACCATTTTGAACCCTAGCAGATTTAGAGCAGAATTTGTCCTTAAGTCGTGGAGTTGATCATGTTGGATTCGTGAAAGAATACACTACCCAATGTCATATGAGTTTGACACTTTCGAATTCAAATGATATTTTTTATCTAATTTCTTTTAAACATAATGCTTGAAATTTTTCTGCATAGTTTCAAAGGTTTTGAATAAAAAATCAATAACATAAACTATACACAATGAAAAAAATTTCAAAAAATACCACTATCTTCTTTTATGAGTCCTATTCAAAATGTTACTCTTGTTTTTTCAATTTATTTAAACAATTGAAAAAAATCTTACACTAACACGTGTGTGTAAAATGCAATTGAAATATTACTTCACCCACTTCAAAAAATAATAAAAAATATAATTTTGCATAAAAAATGAATTTTTAATATGAAAAACTTAGTTCTCTCTGTGTAGATCATGTTTATATCTATATATATTATTTATATTTATTTATTTATTTTTAAATTACATATTTTAGATTAAGTTATGCTACGCAAACACACACAAACATCTTAATATGCGTGGAAATTTGCAAGGACAAGCATTTTATGTAATGGAAAATTGATAGATCATATGACACTAAAAAATTTTGCAAAAAATATCATTAGGACGACAACATAATTCTCCACAAATTGCCTTTTTACTCTGAATCAAAATTCACAATGCTTATATGAATTTTGAGGGTCTTCAACTCGATAAAATAGTGAGATTTTGAAATTTCATCACCACATTTGGCCCAAGAGTGTAACCCATATTCATGCATTCACCCACCTACAAAAGAAATTGTCTTTTTCGCAAAATCACTAGAATTTCCCATTGAACGAACTGCAGAAGGGATATGCAAAACATCCACACAAACTAAGCATAGAATGGTTGGCTAGGGAAAAAAACTAGCTTCCACAAGGGTTTCTAGAGCTCCATCCATCCTCCATATAATTAGGTATTTCAGTCATGCATTAATATATCTTTAGTCTATATATGTACTTACACCTATATGGATTTTATTGAAATTTATGGGAATTTAAACTTACTCCGCAAACAAGCTCAATGATTTAGACTATACCAGTGATCGAAGTTAGTTAAGGTATAGGGTCAATTTTATTCTTAGTTAACACATTATGAGTGAAATTCATTACTCTAGTTCAAATAGGATAACTTAAGGCTTCTCAAAAGCCAAATACAAATCAAACCTCAAAGGTGAAGTCTTGACCCAAATCTTTTCCAAGGGATAGACTTGTAGGGCACCCTTCAAAAAATAGAAATATTTTGAGACCAAATGACTTGATTATACCAATATGCAATTGTTTTATCTAAGAGGTTTATAGTTACAGTGACCTTGATATTACATGACAATTAGCTAAAACAATAATTATGCAACTTTATATCCACAAGACACAAATGGACGTCAATATATATGTACAACAATATTTAATAGGAGAATCCTCTTGAGCATTGACAAAAAATTTCATAACCAGAGATATAAGATAGTTTAAGATATGTACCATCATCAAAAACTCATATAAGAAAAGGAATAAATTTTCATCTCTCCTTTCTACCAACAAAAGTGAAAGAGAAAATGAACAATAATCATAGGCAACACTTATATGAAATTTCAAGCTAGCAACCAATTTGGGAAGGAGCCTTTTTCCACCAACCATAGGCTCAGTTGCACCAATGTTCTCTACAAGTAGCGAACCCCTAGCCAGGATACAATACCACGGGGGGAAACTATTAATGCTTGGAAATATGAGGTGGGTGAAGGAAACTCTCCTTCACAAAGATGAAAAAAATCAAAGAACTCCTTTGCTTGCTTAGCCTATGGTATCAACAAATTTTAGGTGCCTCTTATCTAGCTAGCATAACAATATAGAAATTCCTTCACTGCTCTACAGTGTTTTGATAATTTCCTTGCCCATTACTTATCATACTAGCCCAACATGTATCAATTCATGACCCCCACTGCTCAACTAAGTTCCATATCTCTCTAGTGAGTAATGGGCATGTAAAATTCATTTCTAAAGAGCCTAAAACATAGCAAAAATGTTAACCCCATCGGGTAGCTCACTTAGATAAGAATGTAAATGCATTATGTAAAATATTATATGGTCCTTAGTTCTATCCCCCAATTAACTTGTGTCCATGTTAGGGGTAAGCATGGTGCACCTAGTGGTTATAACAGTAGTGGATGAAATCAACCCAATGTCACATGAGTATGAGACTACCCTAGTTATTGATTCCAATAGCCATAAAAAAAACCAATAAAAAACACAACAATAATGTTATAGTCCGTGACTGGAACTTTTCTGGGCATATTTGGGCACCCAAAACTATGTATAAACTCTTACAATAATTCAACAAACTTCCCACTTGAAAATGCCCTTGCCTCTGATCTCTTTGGGTAAGGTCTAAATGAACTCGTGGATGTATGATCCACATGTTTTTCTCCATTTTCCCACACAATTCATAGGTCAATCTTCAAATTCCAAGATGGGTACTTTCCCATGCTACCCATTGAATTTTGAGTGTACTCTACAACCACCATTTAGCGCCCATAAATGTGGTAGGTGGTTGCTTTGGCTACCTATTACTTCATTCAATGATTTATTGGTTGGAGGGGGAAAAAGGTAATAAAATTTCGAATTCATATTTTGACATAAATCTTTGAGTTTTATGGAAATAGCAGGAATGGTCAATTTATTGTAACCTCTTCACTATCTCCAACTTACGGTATCATAGTTTGTATCAGTACTCACATTCCCAGTTAGTTGCTTAACATTTTTAACTATCAAAGAATATTTACATATGCATCATTTTTAATTTGTTTAACTTGGTGTAACACCACAACAACATTTAAAAATCATTACAAATGATAATGACATAGTTACATAATCTTGGGGTTCAAAATGGGGTTGTTACAATCTCCACCTTGTTAAAGGAACACCATCCTCGATGTTATGATGTATTTAATAATATTGTATGTGGTAAACAAAAATAGTTATGCCACTCTCATGGCATTCTCTAGTTCCCATGTGACCTCATGTGCTCTAAAGTGGTTCCATTGCACCTTGACCTGCATGATGGCTTGTTTCCAGAGTAACATCTCCTACCTATCTAGTATGCATTAAGGCTTTATTTGGAATTTTCCGTCAAGTTCCACTTGGATCAAAACAAAATAAATTATATGATTAGAGTCGTGCACATACTTCTTAAGCAAATATACATGAAATGCATTATAATATTTCATATTCAGAAGTAAAGAAAGAATATATGCCACACGTCCCACTCTATCTAAGATCGTAAAAGTTCCATAGTAGCGAGGCGCCAACATGGCACAACTTCCCATTTTTAAGGAACTTCTTCTAGGTTTAATCTTAAAATACACATGATCCCCTACTTTGAACTCCATGTTAGTTATATTCCTATCAGTATAGTGTTTTTTTTACCTTATGTTGCTTTCAAGTTCTACTTAATCTTAGCCACTTTTTATTCCATTTCCTTCAGCATGTCTGGTTCAAGTGTAACCCAATCCACTAGACTTTCCCAACCAATCAAGATATTACATCTTCTACAATATAAGGCCTAAAAGGGACTCATTTTCAATTACTCCTAGTATCCATTATTATAGGAAAACTCTACCAAGGGCAAGTACTCTTCCCACTTCTTAAGCACATGCATAACACACATCCTTAACATATCTTCTAACTCTCTATTTACTCTCTATGTTCATCTATCTATTTGAGGATGGTAAGAAATGTTGAAAGCCAGTTAGGTCCCTAAGCCTACAAATAAGGCCTTCCAAAAACTTGAGGTAATTGTGGCATGTCTATTTGATATGGTGGTCTTTGGCATCCATGTAATTTGAAAATTTCTTTCATTAAAATGTTAGAAATGTCAATTTCTTTGTAGGTGGATTTCATATGAATGAAGTGAGTTTCCTTACACAACTTATCTACTACCACCATGATTGTATCACATTTCTTTATTATCTTCAATAGTCAAGTCATGAAATCCATAGATATGACTCCCAACTTCCATTCTAGAATTTGTATTGCTTACAACCACCCTGTTGGGAGTCTATGCTTGACCTTAACTTGTTAACACTCTAGGAATTTGGCAATGTATTTTGCAGCTTATCTCCTCATCCCCGACTAATAATATAGCCTTGTTATCATTGTTATCATTTTTTGAGAACTTGGATGACCTGAGAAACTTCTCTTATGGAACTCATCCATTACAAACCTTTTTAGTTACATAGAATTTGGTATTTACAATGGTCCTTGTACATCAAAAAATTATCCTTCATTAGCTGGTAACATTCATGTTTTTTCCCTTTAATATCTTACTCCAATCATTCCTTTATGTTCTTGAAATTTTCATCATTTGGTAGGGCATATTTGATCTTATTTTATGTTTGATTTACACATACTAGTTGTTGTTAGGTGTATCATTTGAATACACCAACAAAGAGCATCTACTACTTAGTTTTATTTCCCTTTGATGTGTAAGATTTCAAAATATAATTCACTAACAAAAGTCATCCATATAGCCTCTATGACATTCAAGTGGAGTTGATCAAACAAGTATTTCAACCTGTTATGGTCTGTCATCAACACAAACCTTCTTCCAAGCAAGTAGTGTCACCACATATTTAAAGCATAAATGATGCCCGATAACTCCAATTCATGGGTAATATACTTCCTTTCCTGCTCATTGAACTTCCTATATTCATAATTAACCATATTCCCATCTTGCATGAGAACTCCATCGATTCCTTCTTTGCAAGCATTTATACAAACTAAGAAATCTCCATTCGGATCCCCAATTTCAAGATGGGTGCATTAGTGAAAATAAGATTCAACTACTGAAAGCTTGCTTCACATTCTACTAACCATACAAATCTCACTCCCTTTTTCTATAGCAAAGTGATTGGATGGCCAGTCTTCGAAAATTCTTATATAACCATTTCTTGGTATCTTGCTAATCCCACGAATGACCTTACTTCTAACACAAGGTGTAGGTTAATCCATGATTGCCTTGATTTATTGGGGCCAACTACAACTCCTTGTTCTAAGATGGCATGCTCCAAGTAATGGATATCCCTCTGAAATAAATCACACTTATTATACTTAGCATACAATTGTTGTTATCTTAATACTTGTAATACTAACTTGAGGTGCTCCTCATGCTCTTCCTTGGTCTTTGAATAAATTAGGACATCGTCAATGGAAACCAAAACAAACTTGTTGAAATACTTACTAAGGATACTATTAATTAGGCACATAAATGTAGCTAGTGCATTGGTAAGCCCAAATGGCACCACTACAAACCCATAGTTCCCATACCTAGTTCTAAATGTGGTCTTGTGAATTTCCTCATCCTAGATCCTAACTCTGACATTCAGACCTCAAATACAACTTCAAGAATAATGTGGCTCTTCTTAGTTGATCAAAGAAGTTATTGATATGGGGAAATGGATATTTTTTCTCAATGGTCATGTAACACACCCCCTTACATAACCAAGGGTGGTTTCTATGCTAACCCAAGACTCATTGTGTGGTCAAGAGAATGATTTAGTTTTGTTTTTAATCAACTCAACATTTAATTAACATAATGAGTTTGTACAACAATGATATGAACATCATGAATCCAATAGTGACTAATAATTATCTATCCAACTCTACATTAACCACCTCCATCAACACAACCCCAACTGCACTCAAAGATAGATGCATATATAATTCACACTTGAGGGAATATAACATATTTCATTCCTCCCTTTCATCTATCACATAACATATTAGTGTACAAAAGTCAAGAATATGCAAAGTTTTGTTATGGCAAGTGAGTTTCCATTTTTAACCATTCATTGAGTTGTATGCTACATTAGTGTGCTTATGTTGAACAAAATTGTTTTTCAACCTACATAACAGATTCAATTCCAAATCAACGGGCAAAAACATACTTTTTAGCTGGGCCACCATAAAAAAGCATTTCCTATCAGATATGTGCAAGAAAATCTCACTCTTTTGGGAATTTGTTATTCCTTCAAATGAGAGGAATTTCTCCACCTCACCTATCCAATTCATTAGCTCATGTGGATTTAGGTTTCCAACTATGTTCGGGTATCCAGTCTAGGTCCTCCTTTTAAAGTAGAAATAACTCTTATCATCTAGTCTTCATGAATTTGAGGACTTTAAAGTATTACTACTTATTCCACTACTACTTCCCCTGTATTTTCATCACTGTCATAATATAATGCTATTATTGTTCTCTCGTGATACACGTATATATCATATGACCTTCTTGTTATGAATCAACACTTGTGTAATATATTCATCACTTCTACCACTAGTTTTGTTGATAGCTTAAGGTCAAGGGGGTAAACACCATAGGTTCTGTAAATTAAATTTGATTTTGCATAGATGTTATGATCTTGAAAGCCAAAACATTTTGCAGCACTCAAGAAAATTTATTTGCATTAGAAAACTTTCATGTGGAGGTGGGAATGGATGTCAACACAAGCAAGACTATGTTAGATATATTTTTACTTGCAAAACTAAAGCAAAATTAGCTTCATAAAGGAACATCTACAGATAACATTGAATTACAAATACTTATGGTTGGAGTTCAACAAGAGGCTAAATTGGGATGTGAGCATGAGGAAGAGACTTCGACGTGAATTGACTTAATCCTCTTGGGTTTTCATATCCAGTCTACCAATTATAGATTATCAACTCTTTCCTAATAATGGGAAACTTTCTTCAACTTTCCTATAGTTTTTAAGCCACTTCTTACGTTGCAATTTCAATATGTTTACCATTCTATTTAAGTCTTCCTAGCAAATCGCATTGGATTTTTACTATCCATGGATGCCACTCTATCTATGCAGTATTAGCTTCCTTATCCCCTAAAGTTTTGTTGGGTATAGACTTGATTTTGCTCTAATATATCATATAGAGTGCATATCTTTATTCTAAGGAAACCTATTGTTAAGTAACTCTCTCGCTCAATCATATTCCATCTATTTATAGAGATACTTGGTTCCCATAGCTACCAAAAATTAGGAGTGTCTATGTTATGATTTTCTAGAATAGAGAGCATATCATGTAGAACAGAGAGAATATCATGTCCCAGTCCCTTACCTCTATTTCATTCCATTTATTTTACAGTAAGAATATTTCCTGAATATTTTTGTTCCATTTAGAACTCATGTAAAATCCTTGTAGGTGGATTTTCAATTTATTCCTGTTGAGTGGGAAATTCCTTCATTTATATCCTAGTTGTTAGGCCACCTCTTGCACTCCATGTTCCAAGCGCTTCTTGTTCCTTTCAAGTGTTCCTGGCAGGGCTCATTGAATAGCTTTTTGTTGTCCATGATTTCCACTCTTTTTTTTGTATGGTATTGGCTTCCTTAGTTCCTCAATTTATATTGAATATATACTTGCTCGAGCTAGAAGTGTCTCACATAGAGTGCCTAGTTGTATTCTAAGGAAGCCTATTATTAAGTGACTTTGTGCTCTCTCACTTTGATTCCATATATTTCCAGATAGATGAAGGATGACGAGCATAAATATAATAGCAAATGAATTAGGAGGTAAAATTTTCTCACCCTACTTTATTTCTAAATGAATGGTGCTTTCATTACAAGACCTTCACATTAGAATGATAACAAAAAGTTTCTATGACAATTTCCAACAATTGAAATGCGTCAATGTAACCATACAACAAATAGAACAATACCTCATTCTTCGAAGGTTTGATATACAAGAAAGCTCCACATCAACCATTGTGTTCTATTCACTCCAATCACCCTAAAATTTGCATATTGCATGCAGACTTACAACCTTGTTTTCCATGATAAGTTTAGCGTGGTAGCATAATATCCTTGGTGGTAGATTTGGCATATACTCTAGACCCCAAGTTAAATGGGAAGCTAAAAGACACACATGTTACTAAGCCTTGTATCTTTGGGCCAAGAAAATTAACCGGTTATTGGCAAGGTGTGAATAGCTATGGTATATTTCATAACTAAAATAAAACCTTGCACAAGCTTATGTGAGAATCCTAATGGTAATATGCTTCAAGAATATGTTTCAAGATTGATAATGTTCAAAGCTAAAGTTCAGTTGTTGAAAGAAATATGATCAAGACCATCTCCAACATATATATACTCAATTATAAGTTTATATCTACTCCCTTATATGTTTGGGATGTAAATTTAGGTGCTCATGAAAGCGTCCTTCACATAAATGACTTTGCAAGAATTTTCTTAATGGATAGATCCCTAGAAAACCTTATTGATATACTTATTTTTCCCATGGAGATCATTCCCTCACATGGTTTGTCTTGGCATGTAGTTGCTAAAATTTTAGACATTTATGCTAGAGAAACTTTCTTACATGCAATGGCTAGTTTCCCCATTATTTCACAAGAATTGATAGTTGTAACTGCCCCAAATCTGGAATGGTTTATCTTTCAACATTCATGAAAATATCACTAAATATTTCCTTTATTTGAGAAGATATAGTCACACATAGCAACATCCAGGGTCATGGATAACTATATATGTTTCTTTATTTAATTTTATTATTTTATGGCAAGGAATCAAGATTATAAATACTTTATACCAAAAGAAAATGTTTTTTAACATGAATAATAAAGCACTACAAAGTTTTCCAATATGATAAGTAAGATGATCCCCATTACCAACGTATCAGTGCTTGATACACATTCAGTCTGCTTGATCTGCTTGTATTGTCTAGCCTTCATAGAAAGGGCATAAGCATCACTTTCATGATCAATATCATGTCCATATTCCATAGTGATGTGAAGCATGACAGTACATATATAACCCTGAAAAGTCCTTGAGAAATGAATCAAATTCTATTTTAATAGTCATGTTCAAGAATTCTAACTATTTTTTGTGGAAACCATCAATTCAGATGATATCCTATCATACACATTTAAATGGCATTCAACAAGTCAAAAAGGTAGACATGAGATTCAATACTCACAGTAATAGTGTTAGATACTTATCTCAATACAAATTGGGAAACTGAGCCGGGGACTGCAGCTCTCCACCCAACCATAGATTGGGTTGTACGGTGGTCTTTCTTGCAAGGCAATCACCCCCGATCTGGATTCTGGGGCTTGAGGAAGTTGCTCAAGGGATAAAATCAATCTTCCAGTGGACCAGGAATTCCATAGGTCTTTTCTACCTCCACCTGATGAATTTACCACAATGGTTCCACCCTCAAAATAATCCAGAACCCATTGTCACAACAAAAGAATAGGCAAGATAGGAATTCTTCCTCATGCTAGTTATACTCATAGTATGATACTTGTATATTGATTTTATGTTGTACTAGATTGGGATGTTTGAATAAAATTGGATTCCATATTAGGACATCAAGATCTTCCTCTCCCAGCTCTGGATAATTCCAAGTACCATTCTTGTGACTCTACAACCATATCTTCACATCCAGAGAACCCTCATGCGTTCCTTCAAAATATGAAACTAGTAGATGGTTGGGTTCAACCTCAAAAATGTTAGATGCATGAAAACTATTGAAAGGAGCATTGTGCGCCTCAAATGTAAAGGTTTCTTTACAATAGTTTGATTAGTGGCATATAAAGGATCATGTTTTCGTTGTGAAAAAAACCCTCAAAAAATTTGCGTACACTCAAATTTTGGAGCCTACTGTGGATCTCGTGATCAGTCATTCCATAGTCACTTTTGGGTCAGTTGATGCTTTGAACTCCCTTATTGGATCGGAAGCGTTGAATTAACTTTCTCACACAAGCTCAGTCCACAACAAGTCCATGAGCACATACTTTTACGCAAGCTTGGACAAGCATGGCACATTCCATCAAGACTATGCTTGTGTGGTATCCAATCCATGTCGACGGTCAATGCGCACTGACAACGACAGTTTCTCACATTCTAGCTGCGTTCGTACTTCCATTTTGGTGAGTTTTGCAAATTGTCGCCTTCATGCACCTTTGTTTTCACGAGTGTCATTTTCATTTTTTCGATTGTCACTTTCACTTTCCTTCACTCTAATTAGTGTCATTTTCATGTTATATTTGCTCTAGCATGTGTTACTTTCACTGTCGTCCAGATATCGCAAGAGTTGTTCGCACTTTAGCAATTGGCATATTTTCGCATGTTAGTTATTGCACAATGTATGTATGCATGTTCTGGTGGTTTCAAGGGGTTATCTTTGTGTGAATGAGTTGGTCTAACCATGTAAACATTAATCGCACTCATTCCCAAAGTTTTAATCATTGTCGCACAAGTGTCGTCACAGTTGTCGCAAAGTGTACCTTTAGTGTCACACTTGTCGTAAAGTCATCGCAAAGTTGTCACATTAATGGAAATATGTTGATAACATGTTCTGTATGATCTATTTTTTTTTGTTGTTAAAGTGTTTCAAGTGTGTGATCACGATAAAGTCATATCATTGTTCACATCAGTCTCTTCAGTCCCCTAGTTAGCCAAATTTCGAAAAATTCCCAACAACCTATCCTCATCCAACTCTCAAGTAGTGACCTTATCTCTTGTCATTGCACAATACATAGTCTCTGCCTCCTAGAACTGTGCATTTCACAACTTCAATGCTCAACCCCAACATTGGCTCCAAGAATTACTCAATTCCTCCTCCCAGCTTGGACTTAACTGCACATTGCGTAGTCTCTAGCCTCAATCTCATCCTTAAGATCCTGAACTGCGCAATCGCCCAGCCTCCTATGCCTCCAAGAGAGGAGAAAGGAGTGGCTCCAACACTCCACTATTGGAGCTAGTGATGTTCATTGTATACATGTGTCTTGGAACTTTTATTTTATAACAGAAGCCCTATGGGCCAGTGTGTTCTTCATGCATGGATTATGGATATTTGTAAGACTATTCTGTGAATGTTTGTAATTCAAGTTTGCTTTCATTTATGCTAAAGTAGTTAAACTATTTTGGTTATTTTGGTACTCATCATAATGAGAATGTGTTGTAATTGCTATTATCGTTGTCGCATCCTCATGGACTATTCCACTAGATATTAGAGAAATCTTCCTCATTACATTGGTTGCAATGATCGTCGCATCTTTGTGGACTATTCCGCTTGGTGTTGTATGAATCCTTCTTGTTTATGTGTGTCTCTACTAGGGTGGTATTATTACCTCTCTCTTAGAGGCGTACTTTACTCTTTCCCTCTGCAATAGAAGAACTTTTACACACCTACAACCAAACACTCACTAGGCACACTTTCTTTCTTTTCGAAAGCACCATTGTACTCATCTCTCGTGTTGACAATCAGAGCCAAGGAAAATCTATAAGAATACATGGCAACTAGGTTAATACTCTAGATGGGGCTCCTATTCCAAATGGTGTGAGGTCTAATTGGGACTTCACATTGGGGAGACCCCTTGGTTGATGGATTTTCAGCACCGTCAACAACTAGCGCTAGAAGGAGGGCCAAATGAAAAGTTGAGCCCATTGAATCTATTTTGAACCTCTTATCTAAAATGGCACACCCTCAAATATTACTCCCCGGGTGTTTCTCTAATTTATCTATTTACTAATTTTCAATCCTCGATGACCCTCTCTATCACTTGTCTCGATTAAATTTTGATGGTGAGGATGGAACTTCCATAACCACACACATTTCTAATTTTGTTAAATTTTGTGAATCTTACAAAATTGATGATGAAGAGTTTGCTTGTGTGATTTTCTTCCTCACCCTTGAAGGTTGTGTTAATAAACTGTTCCATACTTTACCACACACCTCCATCCATTCTTTCCAGCATTTCCTCAAGGATCTTTATCAAGCCTTGGATAGGGATGATTATCGATATGTGTATCAAAGAATCAATCAGTTAAGAATGAAGCCTAATGAATTAGTTGAGGATTTCTCTAATCGATTCCTTCACCTTTGTTATGAATTTCCTAAAGAAGATATGGATTGGGATTTCTTTAAACAAAAGTTTCAGTGTTTTGTTCATGTCTCTTTGCACGGTGAACCCGAACCCCATGATGTTTCTACTTCCCCAACTCTTGTGAATCATGAGACACCTCTAATTTCAGAGGAGGAATTTACCACTCCTTTTCTTCTTTGTCCTCCTCCTTTTCTAGTTCCGATGAGGGTGCCTCCATGTGATGATAATAAAGTTGGGAAATCTGAAAATCAAATTCCTAGTCCATCTTCTCATTCTTCTTCCACTTGTCATAACTCAGAATCAATGGAGGAAATTGTAGAATGGCTAATGAAGACTAACTCCTTCATTCAGGAAGATAATGTTACTATTCATAACTCTAGTCTCGAATCTGATTTGGATTTATGTTATCCTCTATCATCTACATGCCATGACTCTTTGTACGGTGATCCACCTAATCAACCCACTCCACTAGCTAGTTTTTCACACTCTCTAAAATTTTGAGTTGTTGGTTCAAATTGTGATCAGATACAAGGCAATCACATTACCCAAGGTGAACATGCTTTCAATCTTTCTTCTCCTTTTCAAAATCCTCCTACTAGTCTCGGTAGTGAATCAAATGCAATTTACTCTTTCAATCAATCTATACCCTTGGGCAATAATCATTGTGATGATGATGACTTTGTTGATGTATGCAATCATGAATGCCTAGGTGCATCATCTGATATTTCAGTTTCTCATGAAAACATTACTCTAGATCTAGAATCTAACTTGGTCAAAGAAGATGTCCTTATCAAAACTTCCTCTTCATCTCACCATCCCTTTTGCTCTATTGTTTGTGATGCATCTACATGCGATGGAGATACTCCATGCTCTTCAAGTCCTTCATCTGATTAGTTAACCTCTCAATTGGCACAAGGTGGTGAGATTATCCATGATGTAAATGAAAACAATCAAATCATTGAGTACCCTTCCCATCCCTCATCATCTCTTCTCTTGCATGAAGACAACTCTTCAAATTAGCTTGATCATGAAATTTCCTTGATTCATTGATCTTCGAATTTCCAATGAAAGGAATATTTCGACTTGAGTAATCTAGTTGTTGAAGTTGAAAAATCTGGTAAAATCAGTGAGAGATATGGTTTCCATCCGATGAGTAGTGGTGTTATTAAAACCAACGGTAGCATTTATTCTAAAACCATACATGATATGGAAAGTTTTGTGACCTGCCAGGGACTCAAGGCACTTCAACTTTCATCGATGGTTATGTTAGGATCTCGTGACTCTGGTAAGCCCCCTGAACTAAGTTAGATCTGGTTTCTCTCACAAAATCCTTCTCTTTGCATGGTTTCACTTTATGTAAATCTCTTTCTGAAAGATATTTGGTATTTCAGATGTAATATTTCAAAATTTCGATATTTTACTTTTGACTAGATTCAATAATATTTTCCAATTCATTCATCTTCATGCAAATCTCTCGCATCAAACTCAAGTTTGGAATGTGTATCTCTCATAGATTCGTGGAACTGTGAAGTTGATCATTCCAAAGACTGGCTAAAGGAATCATACCTATCAGATTTATTTCATGATGAGAAGCTCCTGGCTTTCCTTGTGAATATCATATCGTGAATCTTGTTCCTCATCGCACCTAAAATCCTCTTAAGTATGAATGGATGCATGAGTTATTATGTGAATCAAATTCTTCTTCGTTCACTGCATATTGACTAGTTTCATGTGATTGATGTACTGGAATTCCTTTTCACTTCTTTTGATGATTACGATGCTAGTATAGTGTATTACCAGTTACAAAGAAATAGCTTTTCACATTCATCACAAGAGGAAGATGATTTTGTTGTTCAGATCATTTGTGAAACTTTTCAAATTGATTTATCTTTATTTATTACAAACTGGGAATTTGATGCTTTAATCAACCCATCTGATCATTATTCTATTTTTGATGACTATCATTCATTTTATCATTTTCCCACCAACATATCCAATGATAGTTGTTTCACATCCTTCGATTTTCATCATTCAACACCTCACTATTCGGATTTTTGTCGAGCAGTTGAGGCGCTTCAGCCTTCGCTGATTGTTATGTCAGGTCCTCATTGTCTCGACATGAATATAGAATTTGATCATATATATTTTCCCTCACAATATTCCTATCATAATATCGTGCCTCTAATTCAAAATTCATCTTTTCAAATATTTTTGGGTTTTCAAGAGGCTTATCATGAATTTTACGACCAATTTGAATGGTTGGAACAGTCTTACCTAGAAAGCTCTATCGCAAATAACAAGTTCCAATCTTTCCTTACGCTTGCTAAGGAGTTCGGTGTAGTTGGAGACACATTCGCAAGAAGCTTTCGAGGTTTGTTGAATGATGGTTTTCATCAAAGAGGTAAGAATGTGAACTGGTTAGAAATAGTCACTATGGCTTATCAAATTGCTAATAGGCAAGACCTTCAAATTTGTGTGCAAGTTATTCAAGTTCTCATATGTTTTGTTTCACATCGCTTTATATCAATTTTAATTACTTGTATCTTTGTGAATGAAATTCAGAAGTAGCTATGATGGCTTCATTGGAAATTTCATTATATGTAACCTCGTCCTTCTACATGATTAGATTAGGAGTAGATTTAGTTGCATGTTAGTTTACTTGCACACCCATCTTGCATTCATTTTCTAGTAGATTGTCTTGTGTTCTCTCATTTTTGGTTTCACATCTTCTTTTCGGTTAGCCTCATTCTATTTTGTCTTCTAGTTTTGCTTCGTTGTTGTGTGTTGTCTTTCCTTTGTTTTGTAAATACCTTCCATGAAGATGCTTTGTTCTCTCAAAACGAAATGTGGAAAAATAGAAAAGTGTTGGCATTATGATGTATGTATTGTACTTGATGGCAACCAACTTATAGCAGAACAACTCACTTGTATATGGTAACTAGATGAATCTACAGAATGAAATGTAGGGTCGCTTCAAGGAATCAGAGTATAGTAGGAAAACAGCAAAGAATTACAGATCAGCCTTCACAAAATGAAGAAACAGAGGTATACGCAGGTTCACCATTGACCAAGCCACATATACATGCAGGTTAACAGAACAAAAGGAGCGTATAACGTACACACGCACTTTCACAGAAAGAAAAGCATGTATACCTTGGAAAACTAAGTTTTGGTCCGAAGTATTTGGTCCATGGTATTTTGATCCATGGTATTGGTCCATGGTATTTGGTCTGAGGTATTGACCCTAAGTATTTGATCCAAGGTATTGGTCCTAAGTGGTTTTGGTCCATGGTATTGAGAAAGGCCTAAAACTATAAAAGGAGGAGAAGATCATTAGGCCAAGACACACAAGCATTGAATATCTGATGAAGTGTGAGATCTAGTATGCAGGTTATTGGCTTATGGTGCATTGCTAGATCTAAACCAAGGAGAAACCTTAACAGTTGATGGAGGATAAGATCGAATGATGGATCAAGATCTTAAGGTGTAAAATGAACTATCATTATGTGTTTTTGCTCATGAATATTCTAGATCTAAATACTGGTGCATATATTATTCTGTAAATGATATGATCTGGGTAGAATTGAAGTCTGGTATAGCTGCAGAAGTATGAATTAATATTTGTAGATGTATACGTTGGTTGGATTTGAGGAAAGCACGTATACACACAAGTTCGGCACATGAAAGTAGCGTATACCTTATAATCTATGTTTTAGTTGCTGCTGTTTGCTGTTGCAGAGTTCTGGGTTCTGGTCTAGTTTCTGGTGACAGTATTCTGAATGATCAGATTGATGGGTTGTCAAAGTGATTGATTGATTCGGTTGTGGTTGGTTCAAAAGGTGATTGGTTGATGCATATATATTTTGATTAAATTACACTTATGATGTTGTTGATGGATCCAGTCTGAAAATTTATGAAACGTGGTCCCTAGAAGAAAAAGAGAAGGTCGTAGCCTCCTGTAGGTCGGCGCTTACGTACTAAGAAAACATAATGGCTAGTACAAGAGCTAGGGGGTTGTAGCTCCCTTCCAGTAGAAGCTGGAGAACGAGAGAAGGTTGTAGCCTTCTGCAGGTAGAAGCCTGCGTACTAGTATAAGACTGCACTAGTACAAAAATTGTAAACAAAATTTTCTTATTATTAAAAGAAGATAGAGACGACAGCAGCAGGTGGTTTTCACCCACTTTGGGTTTCCACATTATATCTTGGTGTTCATGTGTGTTGTTTATGTGTGATGATTTATTCTGTCTTTACTGCACTCTCTAATGAATTCTTGATATACTGATTAAATTTCAATACATGATAATTTGAGTAAATCAAAATATCTCTGCATATACGCTGGTTGCATTAAGTACAGTTGCGTATACACACTAGTTCACTAAGCTGAAGTAGCGTATAAAATTCAGTTTTCAAAATTAAATTATTGATCTAATAATACTGATTCACCCTCCCTCTCAGTATTATTTCCAACAATTAGAATCAGAGCAGGTCCTTCAGAAGAAACTTGATCGCTTGAGGGAAGATCCATCATCATGAGTAATCAAGAAAGCGGGGGATCCATCAGACCGCCAATCTTTGATGGGAGCAACTTTGTTTATTGGAAGGTAAGAACCACAGCCTATCTTCAATCACTTGGAACAGATGTCTGGGAAATTGTGGAAGAAGGATATACATTTCCATCAGCTATTCCTACAGATACGGCAGGTAAAAAGCAATATGAAACCAATGCCAAGGTTGTCAATACATTATTGGGAAGATTGTCACAATCAGAGTTTGTCAAAGTTATGCAGCTCAAATCCGCTAAAGAAATATGGGACAAAATCGTTCTAAGCTACGAAGGATACTCTCAAGTAAAACATGCTAAACTGCAAGCTCTCAGAATTCAATATGAAACTCTCAAGATGCACAATGATGAAAGTATAGCTAGTTACTTCTTAAGTATAGATGAGGTTGTTAATTGCATGAAGAATCTGGGTGAAGAGATAAAGGAAGTTACCTTAGTTGAAAAAGTTTTAACATCCTTGTCTGCTAAGTTTGAATCAAAAGTATCTGTCATAGGAGAAAAGCAGGATCTACAGACTATTACTATGACACAGCTTCACGGAATCTTAACTGCCTTTGAGATGAGAAAAGGAGGTCCATCAGATATGAGAGAAACCACATCTAAGGCTTCAGAAAAAGGAAAAGAAGAACTCAATGAATCAGGACATCTTTCAAAAGAAGAAGAGGAAGTAAACTTTGTCAAGAAGCTTCAATGGGGTTCCGGAAGATTTAGAGGTAAACTACCTTTCAAATGTTTTGCCTGAGGTAGAGTCGGTCATTATGCTGCCAAATGTCCTCATAAATATAAATATGATAAAGGGAAGGAATCTGCAAAATGGAATAGAAAACAAAGTGTAAGTAAAAAGAGCTACTATACTCATGAAGATAGTGATGGTTTATCAAATAGTGATGAAGATGAAAATAGTAATGATTATAGACTTTTGATGGCTTATGAAGATGATGATTTTTTGGATGCTTTAGATGAAGATGACCTTTATGAAGAAATCTCTAAACTCAAAATCCGTTTAGAAGAAAAGAATATGATTATAGATACCTTGACATACCAGCTTGCTGAAAGATAAAAACACAATGAAAAACTAGAATGTGAAATTGTGGGTCTAAGAAAGGATCTTGAGAAAACAAAAGCTCTCAATCTTAGATTTGCTAAACGATCAAAAACCTTAAATGAAATTATCAAAGTGCAGTGTTCTCCTCTGATAAAGATAGGTCTTGGATATACTGAAGAATCATCTCAAACACAGAAGGCGTCATCCTCCACTAAAAGCTATCTTGATGCAGCAAAGAGCAGTGAACAGTTTGACAGTCGTCAACAAAGGCATAAAGCAAATCACCAGGTAAATCAGGCTCAATTTACTTCAAGGATGAACAAAATCCATAACCAACCTCAGGTAAATCGTACTCAATTTGCTTCAAAGATGAATATCAATAGAAACTACAATCACCAGGTTAGTAGATGCGATAATTGTAGAAACTTCTTTAATGGCCAATGTTTCTCATTTCATAATTTTGGACACAAAGCTGCTCAATGTGTTGCTTACAAAACCATCATGACTAGAGAAGCACGAAATCAAAGGAATGTGACAGGGATCAAGAAAAGTTCCTATAATAACTTTTCTCTTCTTGAAAATGAAATAGAATGCTCAATCTGTAATAACTTTGGCCATGAAGAATCTGAATGCAGGAGTAAATTTCAGAAAATATCTCAAAAGGAGCAAACTCCATTAAATCCCAAAATATGGAGAAAGAAAGAACTGCAAACAGAAAGATGTGATATAGCCTTGTATGCAGAAGGACAAGAAAACCAGTGGTACATTGACAGTGGATGCTCAAAACGCATGACAGGTGACAAAGAAAAACTACACTCATATAATGCCTTAGAAAAGGAAAAGAGTGTCTCATTTGGAAACGACACTCCTGCTGTCATAAAAGGTAAAGGCTCTGTTTTCTTGAAAGAAAAAGTTAAAGCTGGGAATGTTGTGTATGTTGATGGCTTAAAGCATAACCTGTTGAATATGAGTCAAATGCGTGATCAAGGAAATGAAGTAGTGTTTCAATCAAATGGATGTGTTGTTCATGAGCTTGATACAGGAGAAACCGTGATTAAAGGTACAAGAACTCCAAACAAACTATATATACTGAAGGGAGGACAACAACAGTGTTATCTAAGAAAAAATGATGAAAACTGGCTATGGCACAAAAGATTGGGACATCTAAGCTTTTCTCAAATAAGAAAATCATTGAGATTCCAGGTTGTTCGTGATCTTCCAGATATCAACATTCCTGAAAATACTATATGAAAATCATGTCAATTCGGTAAGCAAACCAAATCTCAATTCATCAAAAAGGAAGGGTCAGCTAGTAAGCCTCTTGAACTTGTTCATACTGATTTATGTGGACCATCAAGGAAAAAGTCACCTCATGGAGAAGAATACTTTATATTGTTCATTGATTATTTTTCTAGAATGTGTTGGATAGGTCTTCTAAAGCATAAAGATGAAGCATTTGAAAATTTCAAAGCCTTCAAAGCTTTGGTTGAAAATGAATCAGATCACAAAATAAAATGCCTCAGATCTGATCGAGGAGGGGAATTTACCTCGGATGAATTCTTTGACTTTTGTGAACAACATGGAATAAAAAGGCAATTCTCCATTGCAAGGACTCCTCAGCAAAATGGAGTGGTAGAAAGGATGAACAAAACTGTTCAACAAATGGCTCGTGCTATGCTAGATGAATCTGGAACTCCTGCAACCTTCTGGGGTGAAGCTGCATTCGCCGCCGTCACTATTCTCAACCAAGCAAATGTTCGGGTAAACAGCACTCAAACTCCACATGAACTTTGGTATGGTAAGACTCCTACTGTAAAATACTTCAAATTTTTTGGAAGCAAATGTTACATCAAAAGGATTGATGAAAAACTTGGTAAGTTTGAACCCAAAGCAGATGAAGGTATTCTTCTTGGCTACTCTTCCCGAAGTAAAGGATATAAATGTTATAATAAAAGACTTGGGAAAATTATTGAAAGTATTGATGTTGTAGTTGATGAAGCATGCAAAAATCCAAAATAGATAAAAACTGAAGATTATGACAATGAATAAGATGAGGATCATTTTCCCACATCAAATCACACTGATTCTGAAGAAGAAATCAATGAAGCACCAGAACAAGAGATAACAATAGAAGAAAATACTCCATCCAGGTATGTTCAAAAAAATCATGCAGAAACTCAAATTTTAGGGGAAAAAGGGGCAGGTGTGCAGACAAGAAGAACTATTGCCGAAGCCTCAAGCTATCTAGCATTACTATCTTCCACTGAACCTCAAAATGTAAATGAAGCATGCAGAGATGAATGTTGGGTCAAGGCCATGAATGAAGAACTTGAGCAAATTGAAAAGAATAATACTTGGGAATCAATTTCTAGACCTTATGATAAGAATATCATAGGAACCAAATGGATATTCAAAAAAAAGCTAAAAGAAAATGGAGAAGTTATTAGAAACAAGGCCAGACTTGTTTGCAAAGGATATGCTCAACAAGAAGGTATAGATTTTGAAGAAACTTTTGCACCTGTTGCTAGACTTGAAGCCATAAGAATGTTTCTTGCTCTTTCTAGTTTTCAGAAATTCAAAGTATACCAAATGGATGTAAAATATGCCTTTCTTAATGGAGACTTAGAAGAAGAAGTCTATATTGAACAACCAGAATGATTCATTCTTGGAAATGATGCAAAACTTGTATGCAAACTCAGAAAGGCTCTCTATGGTCTAAAACAGGCTCCAAGGGCCTGGTATTACTGTCTTGAAAAATATCTCCACCAACAAGGTTTTTCAAAGGGGTCAACATATAGCAATCTATATACAAAGATGGACACTGATAAATTGCTAATAATTGTTGTGTATGTTGATGATATCATTTTTGGTAGCAATGAAGAATCCATGAGTCAAAATTTTGCCTCAGTGATGCAGCAAGAATTTGAAATGTCCTTGCTTGGTGAGCTTACCTATTTTCTTGGTCTACAAGTTCAACAAAATAAAGATGGTATTTTTCTCTCATAAACCAAATATCTCAAACAGATCCTGAAAAATTATGGCATGGAATATTCTAAACCAGTATGTACCCCAATGGTAACAGGATGCAGTCTTAGCTCAAATGATGAATCAGCAACAGTACATCGACCAACTTACTGATCCATGATTGGAAGTCTGCTTTGTCTAACAAGTACCCGATCGGACATCATGCATGCAGTGGGAATAGTTGGAAGATTCCAAGCAAATCCTAAGGAAACACACCTTCAAGCAGTCAAAATGATTTTCAAATATCTTCAAGGAACACAGAACTTTGGTTTATGGTATCCTAGAGATATCGATCTTACACTTCATGCATATACAAATGCATATTGGGCAGGAGTTTTGATGACAGAAAAAGCACTAGTGGTGGTGCATTTTATATGGGTTCCAGGTTAGTGTTTTGGTTCAGCAAGAAACAAATTTCAATTGCATTATCTACAGCTGAAGAAGAATACGTGGCTACTGCATCTTGCTGCACACAACTACTTTGGATGATGCAAACCTTGCAAGACATTCAAATCACATGTACTCCACCTATCTCCATTCTATGTGATAATACAAGTGCCATCAGTCTTTCAAAGAATTCAGTGATGCACTCCAAGACCAAGCACATACCCATCAAATATCATTTTCTATGTGAACAAGTGCTTGAAAAAAATGTCAAACTGGAGTATGTTCCCTCCAAAGAATAGGTTGCTGATATATTCACTAAACCACTGCCCAGAGAGACATTTGAATATCTCAAACAAAAGCTGGGAGTAGTTGTTGCATCATCCTACTGTTAAATCCTATTTTCTTCAAAGAAAGGTGGTTATACGCAAGTTTCATAAAGCATAGTCGCATATATACGCGGGTTTTTGTGGGCACAGTCGCGTATTTGTTGGTTTGAAGGAAAGTAGTGGGCCAGACTTAGAAAACAGGGATCTGCTATGGTTCTGCCAATTATCTGCTCTATTTGTTGATGGTTTCACTTTGTTGATAACATGTGGAAATATATTGGTCCTCATAAGGTTGTTGATAACTTGATGAATATCTGATTGATGATGATGCTTTGATATCTCTTACTGAAATATGCAATGATCATATCTGAACAAGTGGAATAGGTTCAGGGGGATAACATGGTTGATGACAGTTTGGGAACTAATGATGGACATATACTAGTCTAGATGTTGATTGACAAATGTTGTTGATGGTGCAGATCATATGATAGTTGTTGATGACTATCATAGTCTTGTTTAAAAATTTTGGTCTCTGTTTGTAAAGGTCATCAAAAGACCTAATTTGTAACCCCACTATGCATGGGATGGATGATGTAATTTTTCTTTATATATCCCCACTTGGTTGGGTGGATGAGTCAATTTTGGTATATCCCCACTTGGTTGGGAGATGGATGTATGTATGAGTCTTTGGTGATAGGAATTTCATTTGTGATGTATGTCTAGAGTCATGTTCTTCTTTTAGAACACCTTTTTGCAGACCTTGCTTATGCTTAGGGGGAGCATGGACTCGATCATGGGAGCTCAATCAGCACACTTTAGCATATCAAAGAATTCAGCATGCACTCAGAGGGAGCATGACCCTTTGCCCTTGATGTCAAAGGGGGAGAGTAACTTGGTGTGGTTGTTGTTGCCATCAAGTCCAAAGGGGGAGATTGTTGGCATTATGATGTATGTGTTGTACTTGATGGAAACCCACTTGTAGCAAAACAACTCACTTGTATATGGTAACTAGATGAATCTACAAAATGTAATGTAGAACAGATTCAAGGAATTAGAGTATAGCAGGCAAACAACAAAGAATTATAGATCAGTCTTCACAAAATGAAGAAAGAGAGGTATACACAGGTTCACCATTGACCAAGCTGTGTATACATGCAGGTTAACATAACAAAAGGAGCGTATAATGTACACACGCACTTTCATAGAAAGAAAAGCGCATATACCTTGGAAAACTAAGTTTTGGTCTGAAGTATTTGGTCCATGGTATTTGGTCTGAGGTATTGACCCTAAGTATTTGATCCAAGGTATTGGTCCTAAGTGGTTTTGGTCCATGGTGTTGGGAAAGGCCTAAAACTATAAAAGGAGGAGAATATCATTAGGCCAAGACACACAAGCATTGAATATCTGATGAAGTGTGAGATCTAGTATGCAGGTTATTGGGTTATGGTGCATTGCTGGATCTAAACCAAGGAGGAACCTTAGCGGTTGATGGAGGATAAGATCTAATGATGGATCAGGATCTTAAGGCGTAAAATGAACTATCATTATGTGTTTTTGCTCATGAATATTCTATATCTGAATACTGACGCATATATTATTCTGTAAATGATATGATCTGGGTATAACTGAAGTCTGGTATAGCTACAGAAGTATGAATTAATATTTGCAGATGTATACACTAGTTGGCTTTGAGGAATGTGCGTATACACGCAAGTTCGGCACATGAAAGTAGTGTATACCTTATAATCTATGTTTTAGTTGTTGTTGTTTGTTTTTGCAGAGTTCTGGGTTCTGGTCTGGTTTCTGGTTACTGTATTCTGGTGACAGTATTCTAAATGATCAGATTGATGGGTTGTCAAAGTGCTTGATTGATTCGGTTTTGGTTGGTTCAAAAGGTGATTGGTTGATGCAGATATACTTTGATTGAATTACACTTATGATGTTGTTGATGGATCCAGTCTGAAAATTTATGAAACGTAGTCCCTAGAAGAGAAAGAGAAGGTCGTAGCCTTCTGTAGGTCGGCGCCTACGTACTAAGAAAACATAATGGCTAGTACAAGAGCTAGGGGGTTGTAGCTCCCTTCCAGTAGAAGCTAGAGAACGAGAGAAGGTTGTAGCCTTCTGCAAGTACAAGCTTGCGTATTGGTATAAGACTGCACTAGTACAAAAATTGTAAACATAATTTTCTTATTATTAAAAGAAGACAGAGACGACAGCAGCAGGTGGTTTTCACCCACATTGGGTTTCCACCTATATCTTGGTGTTCGTGTGTGTTGTTTATGTGTGATGCTTTATTCTGTTTTTACAACACTGTCTAATGAATTCCTGATATACTGATTAAAGTTCAATACATGATAATTTGAGTAAATCAAAAGATCTCTGCATATACGCTGGTTGCATTAAGTACAATTGTGTATACATGCTAGTTCACTAAGCTGAAGTGGCGTATACAATTCAATTTTGAAAATTAAATTATTGATCTAATAATACCGATTCACCCCCCCCCCTCTCAGTATTATTTCCAACAAAAACGACTTTGTGACACTACAACATTTGGCTATCTTTTTTTCCTTATTCCTTGTCTTGGTTACATCTTTTGGTTGATGATGTTCCGACAGAAAATATGATTCTTATGTTAAGAAAGCCTTATGTTGAACCATGATGTCCATGTCCATTCTAGAAACCACATCCCTTCTCTCAGGTTTTATGTTTCAGTGTTTTCAAGTTGATCCAATCAAGTAGAGAAGGACAAGGGGGGAATCTAAACAAGAAAACCTAAATCAAAGGTCTCTATATGTTTCTTTGAAGGAACAACCTCTCATGCTCTCAATAATTTTGGATCCCTCTTCTTCCCATGAAATAAATAAGTGTTGATGCACAGTCCTATATAAATAGATAATTAAAGGCGAAATAAGAGAAAGGCTTCCTACGCAAAGAGGTGAAGCAAGAAACTTCGTCGAGGTACTATCCAGGCTCGTTAGCAGCGGAGCAATGTTTGTGTTCCTGAAGTGACTCTGTTGGGTCCCTATAATACTAGTGATTACCCCATTATTATTGTAGTTATACCCCTTATTTATATTGTTGTGCCTCCATTGCCCCCATATTGTTATTAATGTGCCCATAGAACCCCTCTATTGTTATTTTTGCGGCTTTATATTATTATTGTTAGGTCGGCTGGATTATATTGTGACTCCTTAGACTCCTATATATAGAAAGGAGGTTTTGTCATTTGAATCATCCAAGAATTGTTCATTTATGTAATGTAAAGGAGGTTTCCTCCTCGAAGAGGCTGAATTCTAAGGCGTTGATCTATCTTTTCTATCTTTTCTTGAGCCGGTTTCATAACATTTGGTATCAGAACTTTGGATTCTAGGGTTTCGCTGCTCCAAACAGGTCATCGTGGAATTTTCGCTATAACTTTTTTCTATAACGTTTCAGAAGTTTCAAAAAAAACCCATTTGAGAAGAAATCGCGCTGAACCTTGGGTCCGAATTTCAGAGCTTTTCGCGCGATATTTTCGGAGATATGTTCTGAGGAAGTTGGTCTTTTTGCAGACTCCTGAATTACACTGAAAACGGGTGACCTGGGGAAAATCATCATAACTTTCTTTCTGAGCATCGGATTGAAATTTCGTAAGAAGGTACAGAAAGAGGACGGACTGTAGTTTTCTTTTATATATTTTTCAGAGTCAAAGGTTGAAACAGTGACACGTGGCACTTCATACAAGTTCGCTCTACTGAATTAGTCTATAATCAGGTCACTGCGGGAGATTGTGCATAACTCTTTCTTGGAGAATCCAATTTGGATCAGACTAGTGGCATTGGAAAGAGGACATAGAAGGCTACTACAGGTCACAATTTCAGAACTGGATGATTCGAAATTACAGAGATACATCATATTCAATATCAGGCTTCTACAAAGAAAAAAAAGGTGTGTAGTTTTTTTTTTTTTAATTTTTGCATAAGCTTGGTTTGAAGGAATTCAAAGGGCATAGTAAAGCATTATTATCGGTAACTGATGCCCCGAGGAAAGAAAATGCAAACACCTAGTAAGGAACCTGAAAGCTCTAGCATGACTCATAAAGAAGAGGAAGAAATGCTACATGATATATCAAAATTACAAGAACAAGTGCAACAAATGCCACGCTCACAAAAGCTAACAGATGCTAAGATAAATGGCGTGGAATCTAAGATAAAGGGCATGGAAGCTAAGATGGATGATCTGAAGGCAGATTTGAGGACAAATTTGAAGACAGACATGGCAGATTTGAAGACATATTTGACAAATTTTCTACAAGAAATACTTACTAATGGTGAAAAGGTTGTAAAGGAAACTCATGATGTGAACAAAAGAAATGTTAATCATGATTCCATAGACTCTAATGTTGGATCGAAGACCCACCATATTCCAAAAATCGATATGAGGAAGTTTGATGGCAAGGATCCCGCCACATGGATATTACAGATGGAGCAGTTCTTCGATCTCAATAATGCGCAAAACACACAAAAGGTACGTATGGCAACTTTATATTTGGAACCAAATCAGTTTGTATGGGCTTTGCTCTCGTAAACAATTTATCACTTGGGCAATTTTTACGGAAGAATTGATAGCACATTATGAGGATACAAAAAGCAACACTTTTTTTAGCCAATTGATAAGTCTCAAACAAAAGGGTTCAATAATGGAGCACATTGAGGAGTTCCAAAAATTGAACATAAGGGTAAAAGATATTCCAGAGGAGCATAGGATTGATGTGTTCATAGGGTCTTTAAAGGATAATATCCAACATGATGTTCGACTTTGGGAACCTGATTCATTAGAGAAGGCATTCAGGTTAGTAAGAAAAATGGAAAGCAAAATTATGGCAACCAGGAAGCATACCACTCACAACTATAAAGACGGAAGTGCAGTTGCCCCTAGTCTTCCACAACCTATAAGGTTGACACCACAACAATTGGAAGAAAAAAGAGAAAAATGGCTTTGTTATAGTTGTGATAGCAAATACACTAAAGGTCATAAGTGTGCTGAGAAGAAACTATTCTACATAGATTGTGAAGAGGAAGAAGAAAAGGAGCAAGAAAGGTCAAAAGAACAAGATATGCTCCAGGATCAAAGCCTAGATGAAGAACAAATAAATCCGACCATATCTTGTAATGCATCGGCGGGAATTACCACTCCTCAAACCATCAAGATAGAAAGACAAATCAAGAAGAAAAAGGTAATAGTGTTGATTGATTCAGGAAGCACCCACAATTTTATTCATTGTAGGGTAGCAAAAGAATTGAATTGCTTCCTATATCCAGCACCAGAGTGTCAAGTGATGATTGCAAATGGAGGAACAATAAATTGCTCTGGAAAGTGCCATAATATCAAGCTATCCATGGGAGAATATGTATTGACTAGACCAATGCTTTCCATTCCAATGGGAGGTGCTGATGTTGTACTAGGAGTCCAATGGCTACAATCCTTGGGTACAATAGCTTTTAATTTTCAAGAATTTTTCATCAAATTTTCTACGGAAGGAAATGAAGTTGAATTAAGGGGTATTGCAGGGAAACCAGGAAAGATAATCAGCTCTAATGGTATGACAAAGCTTCTAAAAAAGGAGCAAAGGGGTGTAATTGCACAATTATGTTCGCTAGATGTTTCCACATTAGAATCATCTATTTCTCCAGATCTCCAAAAAGTCCTGGACAATCATTCCAAGGTATTTGAGACTCCCAAAGGTCTCCCACATATGCGTGATCATGATCATGCTATTCATCTGATTCCAGGAAGTGTTCCTCCAAACATCAGGCCGTATAGATATCCCTATGTCCAAAAAAGTGAAATTGAACGTATGGTTGCAGAAATGCTAGAGGCTGGTATAATTCAATCGAGTCAAAGTTCTTTCTTTACTCCAGTAGTATTGGTGCACAAGAAGGATGGATCATGGCGCATGTGTTCGGATTATAGGGAGCTCAACAAGCTCACTATTAAAGATAAGTTCCCCATTCCTGTCATTGATGAATTACTGGATGAATTGCATGGATCAATTTACTTCACCAAGTTGGATCTTCGTTCAGGATATCATCAAATCAGAATGAATATTGAAGACATTCCAAAAACGGCATTTAGAACTCATGAGGGTCATTATGAATTTTTGGTCATGCCTTTTGGCCTTACCAATGCACCTTCAACATTTCAAGGTTTGATGAATTCAATTTTCAAACCATTCCTTAGAAAATTTGTGTTAGTATTTTTTGATGATATACTTATCTACAGCAAGTCTTGGAAGGATCATGTTGAACATGTTGACAGGGTGCTACAACTATTGGAGGAGAAACAATTATATGCCAAAAGATCCAAATGTTTTTTTGGAGTCCAGGAGGTGGAATATTTGGGTCATATTGTATCTCATGAAGGAGTTAAGGTAGACCCTAGCAAAATTAAAGCCATTAAGGAATGGAAAACCCCACATCCATAAAGCATTTGCGCGGATTTCTTGGGTTGACAGGGTATTATCGCAAGTTTGTTAAGAATTATGGGAGAATAGCAGCACCTCTAACGACATTATTGAAGAAAGATGCATTTTCATGGACTCTGGAAGCAACAAAGGCCTTTGAACATCTTAAAGAGGCAATGTGCCAAGCACCGGTCTTAGCTACACCGGACTTCACAAAAACCATTATTGTGGAATGTGATGCTTCAGGAAATGGAATTGGTGCTGTTCTAATGCAAGATGAAAGACCCATTGCTTTTGAAAGTCGTCCAATCAAGGGAAAGTTTCTAAGAAAAGCTATTTATGAGAAGGAAATGTTGGCAATACTCCATGCACTTAAGAAATGGCGACCCTACCTAATGGGAAGACACTTCAAGGTAAAAACAGATCATGATAGCCTTAAATACTTTTTAGAAAAAAGATTATCCTCTGAAGAGCAACAAAAGTGGGTCACAAAGATGTTGGGTTATGACTTTGAAATCATCTACAAAAAAGGGAAGCAAAATGTGGTGGCAGATGAACTCTCAAGAAAGGATGAGGATGTGGAAGCATTGTTGTGTGCTATTTCTATCATCCAACCAGATTGGATAAATGAAGCAAGGGAGGAATGGAAGAATGACGAAGAAGTGTGGGCACTTATTCGAAAGCTACAACAAGATTCCAGTACGTCTGATACATTTAGCTGGAAAAATGATTCGTTATGGTACAAAGATCGCTTATACCTCTGTAAGAATTCCCAGCTAAAACAAAAGATTCTTATGGAATTGCACACTTCTCCCTTGGGAGGGTACTCGAGATTTTTAAAAACTTACCACAGGGTTAAGAAGGAATTTTTTTGGGATGGCCTTAAATCAGATATTCAAAAGTTTGTGGCAGAATGTTTGGTTTTCCAACAAAATAAAGTTGAAACAATTAAGACACCGGGTCTATTACAACCTTTATCCATTCTGTTAGTGTCGGTCTTGAGCCCTCCATCAGTGATCAATAGCTCTTTGCATATGCATAGTTAGATGTCTCATCAGTGTCAATTTTGCATCCCACTAGGCATGCCATAACACTGAATGGAGGAGCTGGTCTTTGTTCCCTTCTTGGCTTAGCTGGATTAAATCATACCACAATGAAATTGAGTCATACTTGTTTTTGTTTTTGTTTTGAGGTCCCATGGTCTTAGGTCTAGGGTTTTAAGTCAAAAATCACTCCAAGGTCATGAGTCCAAACCCAGTGAGTGCCCAGCAAGCCAGAAGGAAGTATGTACATCTGTTTCAATGTTATTTTCATCAGCTACAGGTCATTTAATGCCTTGGATTTAAAAACCCTGTTTTTAAGTCCAAGGTCATGAGAAATTTGTAAAAATAAAGAAATTTTCAAAAGTTTTCAAAAGTGCCGGCAACAACCCTGGTTCCTTCGCCACAACCCATCAGATGGTCAACCTGCAAAAAGAACGAAGTCAAACGCCTCAAAGAGCTAATTTCAGGACAAAATGACTCCAAAACAGTGTTAAAAAAGAATGTCAAAGTGGAAACATTATAAAGTGGGTTTTTGAGTTAAATTTTTTCAAATGTAAGCATATAAAGGTAAATTCCCTCTTTGAAGACCCTCATTGTGCATTTGGGAGCAAGAAATTACAAGGAGAGAAGCAAGAGAGCGATTTGGGCAATTTGCAGCAAATTTCGAGCTTTTGGAGGGTGCGCGACCACTCGTCCAGCAAACCCAGAAATTCATCAAAACTTCGAATTCCTTCCAAATTGCTTGCGGTTTCTTCAAGGTAGGCCTCCCAAACAACTTTTATGACGGTGCCATGGATTCAATGATTGGTTTGTGTTCATTTTATCATGCAAAAATTATCAAAAGATAGGTTAAGTGACTTGTTGTTTTGCAAGCTTATGTTAGAGTATTGTTTGCTTTTCAAGGTTAATTATTCCTTTGTTTCCCTCCATCTTTTTCCCATTATAAATTCACAAATGTTAGAATGTTGTTTTTATCAATCTCATTTGCAAAATTAATGCTAAAACCCCAGCCCAATTCCATGAAACCCTAAAACCCTATACAAACCCTAAATTCTACCATGTGTCCTACCCAAACCCTACACTATTACACACAGCAAAATATATGTAAAAAACACAGCAAAATGAAAAGAAACATTGTGAAAAGAAGAAAGAAAAATGATAGCAAAGGCATGCACATGAATACCATAAAAAACAGAGTAATGTAATTATGCATAGCCTAGTAAAAGACATGAGCAAAAAAGACATGTTGCTGTATAAAAATCAGAGGTTAGATAGCTGTGAGAAGTGTCCATGAAAAGGTTTATAAATGTACCAGCTGCTAGCTATCAAAAAGGAGCAGTTTTGCTGTGCTAGGGTTTGTGCATTAACATGGTTTCATCTCCCTTTCCCTAGACTCTGTTTTCCTACCTATTCCTCTCATGAAAACCCTAATTCAATTGCTCATTAATCCCTTCCTAAAAATCCCTATGCAATTGATATCCCTTCCCTTCTGTCAAAGCATGTAAATGAAACCCTATTTCACCTATGACAAAAGCATTTATGAAGCTGCCAGCACTGTCAAAGGAACTACTGTTATAAAATATGGTTGGCAAGCATTGTTAAAAGGTTTCATTGTCCCAAAACCCTAATTTCTTTTATCTTCTCATTTCCCTAAATACCCTTGATACATGCTATCCCATTTCCTTTTCAAACTGTCATAAGGACCCTTCCCATCCCCTACGATCAAATAAACAAGATCCCTGTTTCCCATTAGCATCAATGGCCATTTTAAAATGTTGAAAAAAACAGAGTATGTTCATAAAAAGACATTCAAAGACAAAATAAAAAGGAACAGCCTGTAAATTGTTCATGGTTGATGCTACCCTATTCCCCTATGCTCATGCCCTCATTCCCTCCATCATGAAAATTTATATTGTCCTTTCCCTTGGTGATCATAACACATTTTCCCTAATAAAGTATTGATTTGCAAATGATGAGAGATGGAATGACATGTTTGACATTGTGTGAATATTTCCTTCAAAATTCCCTGTTGTTTATATATATTTTCCCTTTCCTTATGTAAATTCCCTCCCCTAACATTTCCCTCATGATTTTTCCCCTTGAAAACAGCATACTTCTCAGCATTTTTGCAGGCAAGGCAGCAGTCATCTTGGCTTATTTGTTCCACCTTGCTCAATAACATCATGTCAACCACTGAGACTAATGAGCAAGGTGATGACCGATCTTCATCCACGGAGGTTGAGACACAGTGGAGGCCTCGTAAGGGTGGCAAGAGTGGTCATCACAAGAGAGAAGAGCCCACATCCTTGGCAGAGTTGCAGGCTTGCCCATTAGCAGTGACTTGCTTTCAGTACATGTCATGCTATCAGTTTTGCGAGAGGCTTGCACAGATTCAGCATCATAGGGAGCTGGCCCGGCTATTTGTTTTACACCTTCATGACGGGCAGGTCACTCTTGCAGGAGTGAATTTTGTGTTTTCTCCAGAGGCCATCTCACAGGCTACCGGGATACCCAATGTGGGTGAGGTGTGGCCAAAGCGCAAGTGGCTGGATTTGGTATATTTCGAGCCTTATGTCAGGCCAACATACATGCACAACTTGACAGGGAACTTTCCTATCAGATTCCTCCGAGCGGAATATGCAGCTATCATGAGGCTTATTATGCACTATTTCACATGCGAGGGGAGATTCTCACGGGTATTTGCTTGTCACATCCGCATGCTGATGCACTTCACCAGCGTGAGGATGATGAACATCCCGGCTTATCTCTTTCATGACATTCAGAGGATAGTCTCTATGTTTCAGAGGCAGTCCCCAGCTCAGCATCTCAGGAGCTTGTGTCATCATGGTCTCATCCAGCTGGTTGTTTCCCATCAGCTGAGTCAGCAGGGCATTTCTTGGGCAGATTTTATCTCCCGTGAGTTCTTCACACAGCCACAGCCAGAGCCAGAGGTCATTCATGAGGTGGGAGATCCATCACACCAGCCCGAGATTATTGTTCCGAGACATGTGGTTTCTTCACATCGGGTCACCTATCAGAGAGGTCCTAGGACCTTATTTGCAGCAGCTCGACGAGTATTTTCTCCACAGCAGGTGGAAGGGGTCTCGGCATCTTCTTCAGATCAGTGAGTGTTATCTCCACAACAGGTGGAAGGGGCCTCGCATTCTTCATCAGCAGAGCCAGTACGGGAGGGCAAGCAGCCCATGATTGAGGATGAGAGAGCTGGTGATACACATGATGATTTCATTGGTCGTGATGCCCGCTCTCCTTCTTCAGATTTTTATGAGATTATCAGGCAGAGAGAGGAGGAGAACCTTGTGTTGCAGCAAAAGCTCCAAATGGCTCAATGGACCATCACTTATCTAGAACAGCGCACCAAACAATTAGAAGAAGAAAAAGAACTTGATGAGCTATGGAGGATCCGCAATGATCGAACTTTGAATCGTAGGAGGCCCGGTGACCCATTGCCTGCTGACCGGGAGTCCATGCTTATCCGTGTGAATGCACACTTGGAGAGATTGTTGGAGAAGGCAAATCGTGACAAAGAGCTGCTACGCAACATGAAAACACACTATTGGGCAAGATTGCATGTTTGCAAGGCTAAAATGAAAATTCTCCAAAGGAAGCTGTCAGAGGCCCAGAAGAAGAAGAGGACAAACCCACTCTGTATCTTGGCTGAGGCATCCCTCACTCACCATGGTACTCATTAGCCTTCATCCAGCAGCAAAATCAAAAAATTTTGAGAATTTTGGAGCATTTTGGCAATTTTTTGGAAATTTACAGGTTTTTGCCTGTGGAGTGGTCGCGCACCCCGCGCGACCACTCGTGGGGACAGCTCAGAATGAGGAAAAGTTGACATTTTTGGAAAGGGCATGCAAAGACTAAAATTACCTATACTTGGGAGAAGCCTGATTTTGAGATTTGAGCCTCCAAAAGCTCAAAATACATCAAAAAAATGACTTTCTGCCCACTTTTTCAGTTGCAGAAAGTGACCTTGGGAGAATTGACTTTTGAGGGGTCAAATCAACTCCAAATCCAGAAATTCCACTTGGGATGGAAAGTAGACAGACCAAGCTTTCCAATGAGCCATCTTGCACCTGATTTGGACCAGTGGAACCCACTCAAAAGTTGCTGCAAAGGGGCGCGACCACTCGAGCTGAATTTTGGCAGTTTTGACTTTTCAGCCCAGAAAACACTGTTTTCACCTTGGTTGATGATTTTTACTTGTAGATGATGGATGAATGTATAATTTTCATGGCACATTGATAGATTTTATCTCTCTTTACCCTTCTAGAAGCTTCCTTGATGTAAAAAGTGAATAATTAATGCATGGATCAGTTAGCTAAGTAATAGAGGCAAGTTGTTGGACTGCCTATTATCTAGTGCTTAATTTAGAATTAGTTCAAACTGCCCCTAGGAAGCTGAGCTCGACCCCTAGAGGTGGGGAAAGGAGTTATATGGTCTATATTATGCTCTCTCTTTCTCATTTTCATGGTTGGACTCTTGTGGAAGAAAGCTTTCATTGTATATTGTACATCTATCTCTGCAATTTAAGGAAAAGGAAGGCCAAGGTTTTGCAGACATCATTGTGGATTCTTGTGGATTGTTGTGTTGATGGTGTGTTCTCTACATGTTCTTGTAAGTTTGTTTATGTATTCCACATCTCTCTTTTGCTTCTAATTGGACAGATGAATTGATAAAGTTTGAATTCATGCTTTGACATGCTCAGCTTTTTAGTTTGTTCAATATTTATGTTTTCTACTGTCTAGAGAGGATTCAAATTGGTTGTTTGCCCTCTTTAGCTCCTCCTCTATCATTCCTGATCATCCACCTCAGATTAAGGCATCAGCACTCACTCCTACCTTGCCCCTAAGATCCCCCTGCAAAAACTGTGCTCATTTCCCGCACCCTGAAATGCACTTCCACCAATTGCCACCAAAAACCCCCAAAATCATTAAATCAACCCCCCTATCAATTTACTAGCCTAAAATCCTTATTCATAATTGGTCAGCCTAATCATATTGAAAGATCTATCAAATCTGACCCGAGAGAGCCTTCTCATACCTCGTAGGGCTAGCTACGAGGTGAAATGGTTTGATGTAGCCTTGAGAGTTTGTCTATCTCAGCCTAGGTGAATTCCAAGCGCTAACATATTGGCGACCATACTGGGGAGAACAAACTTGTTTGTGTGTTGATGTGTGTGTTTCGCAAGTCTTAGACGGAGCCTGAAGTTACGCCAGGTAGCCTTTGAACACGCTCTTGTTTTACATCAGCGTTAGTAGATAAACGCTGCTTCAGTCAATCTCCGTGAGCTTCTGAAACACTCACTTCAGTGACATCTTTATCCCAGTATCATTATGGACTCTAAGCTTCGGATGATAGGCTAAGAGTTTCCATACGGCTGAGCGGTTTTTCCTTTCCTAGTCTATTTGCGAAAACAAGCTGGCTACTGATCCAAGACCAATTGTTAGATCTAATTCATGCCCAGCTATTTTTGAGTATCTTGAAGATCTTGATTTCGATGAAAGTTTTGAGTTGTCGTTGTTTAAAGCTAAATCTGAGCACTTGCTACTCTAGTTCCTAATCCTGATTTTGCAGCTGCTATTGAATTTGAGAGGCATAATAAATTAGTTGAAAATTTCATTTTGAGGAATCTCCAGACACGTATACAAGCTACAACTCTTGCTGATTTCCTTGAAAATATCTCTGGTCATATCGGATCTTCTATCACGGCGCATGAACAAGCAAATCCCCCTTATATTGCCATCACTCCCATAGTTACTCATCCCCCATCTACAGTTGTTTCGCCCTCGGTTTCACATACTACTTCTCCTCCTCTTACTCCTCATACTGCCACACCTACTCCGCCTGCTACTCCAAGACCCACATTACCTAGAAAAATGGCAGCCCGTTTTGCCCCACTTGTATTGCCTGCTAATCTTCATGATATGCCTGCTGATTACCAAAGCAAAATTCCCATGTTCGATGGCGCTCCACAAAGTGTTACAGCACAGCAACATGTCGATAAAATGTCCACTTTCTTTGATCTATATGAGTTAGATGAAGAAGATGTTACCATGCGGTTGTTCGTGCAGACATTTGCCGGAGAAGTAAGAAAATGGTTCAGAGGGTTGGCAGCTAACAGCATCACCACCTTGCAAGCACTTGAAGATCAATTCTTGGACCGATGGGAAATCAGAAAAGACCCGCTGCAAATCAATGCCGAGTACAACAACCTCAAGCGAAATCCGGGTGAGTCGGTTCAAGATTATATCATCAGATTTAATTCAGTGTATAACGCTATACCCGATGATTTGAAACCATCAAGAAAGTCCGCATTGCTTAAGTTCCCGGATGGTTTCGATCCGGAGATGGCCTACTCACTGCGGGACCAAGATCCTCCTACCTTGGAGGAAATGCAGAAAATTGCAGTCAGTGTGGAGGCTAATTTGAATGATAAAAGAGCAAGAATGAAGGCGGAGAAAAAGGTCACAATCAAAGAAGAGGCAGCATCCACTTCTCAGGTTCTTCGTACAGTGGAAGAGATGAAAAAGGCATTCCAAAATCTTAGTCTTGGCAAACCGGAACCACAAGTCCGAAACCCAAACTTCAGAGGTCAACAACAGCAGCCCCAATATAGAATCAAACAGCGGGAAACACGAGCACAAGAAGCGGCCGTGCAGCAGCCAATCCAACCCCCATTTCAGCAAAATTATGTCACTCAAGAATCTGAAGATGAGGGTGAAGGTCCTGGTGAAGAAAATCATTTCTTCACTCCTGATGATCTGCCCACATACATCACGGAAGAAGAAGAGCTGGTAAGTAATGCTTATACACCTCAAGATGAGCATTACATTCTATCTAATGATGTTGTACTTCAAGAAGAGTCAGAAGAGTATCAAAGAGGTTACTTACATGCTTTATCAGCTCAACAAGGCCAGCAGAGACAGTTGAGAAACCGGACAGTTCCCATACATCCAATTCAAAAGAGGGCAGAAAATTTGGCAAAGAATGGTGCTGCTGTTCCACAGAAAAAGGGTAAAGAAGTCATGGATCCCCCATCAACTCAAACAGTTCCAGCAAACAAGATGGATCAGCTATCAAATGTACCCAAAGATAGAGCAGAAAAACGAGATAATCCGGCAAAAGAAAGTGAGAAAAGTCAAGCATTCAGCATTGAGAACGAAGTTTCGAAATTGAAATTGTCCATTCCACTAACAGAAGTCATGAAGAACACTACCTACAAAGCACAAATTTCTAAGATGTTCAATACTGATCCAATGTTAGATGCGGTAAATGTGGAGGATGATCAGCCGGAATTAATCTTTGGGCCAGCTCTAAACGGTGAGTCTCCGGAAAGCGATGTCCCGCCATTTTATATCAGCTTAAGAATTCATGATTATGTGCTTCATAATGCTATGTTCGATTCGGGAGCATCACACAATTTAATGCCCAAGGCAATAATGGAGAAGTTGGGACTTGATATAACTCGTAACTACCATGATCTATATTCATTTGATTCCAGCCGAGTTAGATGCATCGGTTTGATTAAAGATTTGGTTGTTAGCTTGGATCAGATTCCCGCAAAGAATCTCTTGATGGATGTGGTAGTGGCGGACATTCCTCCAATGTTTGGTATGCTCCTTTCAAGGTCATGGGGATCAAAACTTAAAGGTACTTTACAGCTGGACTTTTCATATGCCACTATTCCGGTGTTTGGCCAAATGAGAAAGGTGTACCGAGAGCAAAAGATGAAGTATATGATTACTAGCAAGGAAAAGCCAGTAAATCATCCTGTAAATTATGTACAAACAGATTTAGAATCCTTTGTTTTATTTGTTGATAATTTTAATGAGGTAGATAGTCAATTAGTTCAGATAGAAGACATCCCAGGCATGGCAGAAAATTTCAGGGAAGTATTGAGAACGGACAGTGAAGAAAGGACTGCTGTCATAAAGTCAATTGCCGAAACAAATGAGCAGCAAGTCATGACTGCAACAACATCACAAGTGCAGCCCTTGGACGATGATGAAGATGGTCTTTGGACCATGGATTTTGATGGTGCAGTGGGCAGCGATGGAGCTGGCATAGGTGTATGGATTCGTAGCCCGTTTTCAGTCCCTAACCAAGTCCCAAGCAAGGTACAAGTGTGCTCTTATAAATTGGCTTTTGATTGTTCGAATAATGAAGCAGAATATGAGGCCCTTATAGCTGGTTTGAAAATCCTCCGGAAATTAAAAGCAAAGAAGATAGCAGTTTATGGCGACTCCGAGTTAGTGATCAAACAAGTAAAGGGGGAATTTCAAGCTAAACATCCTCGTATGCGGGCTTATCGCAATGCTGTTCTAGATATTTTGAAGCGGTTTTCAGAGCATACTTTAACATGCATACCCCGTATACAAAATGGAGTTGCGGATGCATTGGCCAGGGCAGCAAGCAATTTGAAAATACCAATGAATTCGAGCAACAAGTTTGAAATCTATGTAAAGCATCGCCCTACAATCCCGGACAACCAAAGGAGTTGGCAAGTCTTTCAGGATGATGAGGAAATCAAAGACTTCTTGCATGGAGAAGGTAAATTTGAAGAAATTTCAATAGACATGGAGCCTGAAGGAGTTAATCAAATGGATGTTTTGCAGCTGAAAGATAATCATATTCCTAAAGGGCTTATTCCTTTAGAAGAACTTTTTGATCAAGATGATGTGGCTCGCAAGCCAACTTTGATGCCAACAGAAGAAGGTGTGGAAGATGTGAACCTTGGGACAGCGGAACATCCAAAGATGGTGAAATTATCAAAGGCTCTGCCACTCAAGGTAAAGAATCAATACATTAGATTGCTGTCATCATTTTCTAATGTATTCGCTTGGGATTATTCAGATTTAAAGACATATGATACAAGCATCATCCAGCACACTATTCCTATAAAGCCAAATCAAAAGCCTTTTCGGCAAAAGTTGCGGAGGATCAATCCCAAGTTGCTGCCTTTGATTGAGAAAGAGGTCAATAGGCTCTACAAGTCCGGAATCATAGTTCCCATTCGCTTTTCAGATTGGATCTCCAACCTAGTGCCTGTGAGAAAGAAGACCGGTGAGATTCGCTTGTGCATAGACTTCAGAAATTTAAACAAAGTGTCGCTAAAGGACAACTATCCGCTGCCTAAAATGGACCACATATTGCAGCGGGTAGTGGGCGCTTCAAGAATGTCATTGCTTGATGGATACTCCGGCTACAATCAGATTTTAGTGCACGAGGATGACCGTGATAAGACAGCCTTCACTACACCATGGGGAACATTTCACTACGCCAAAATGCCATTTGGGTTGAAAAATGCGGGTGCCACATTTCAGCGAGCTATGGATATGGCTTTCGCTAATGAAAAGGATGTATTTTTAGTTGTGTATCTTGACGATCTAACCGTGTTTTCCAAATCAGATGAAGAGCATCTATTTCACTTAACTAAAGTGTTCCAAAAGTGCAGAAAATATGGCATTTCCTTGAACCCGAAAAAGAGTCTTTTCGCCATGAGTGAAGGCAAATTGCTGGGACATATCATTTCCAAAGACGGTATACGAATTGATCCCGCACGGGTGGAGGCAATTCAGCAGCTAGAGCAGCCCCGAAATAAGAAGGAGATACAATCTTTTAATGGTAAATTAAATTTTCTGCGCCTCTTCATTCCTAATCTTGCAGAGCACCTTAGAGAAATGACCAACATGCTTCGGAAGGACAGCGAGATCAAATGGACCAAGGAGGCAGTCAAATCCTTCAATTTAATCAAGGTAATCTTGTCTTCAGCCCCGACCTTAATCAGCCCTGATTATACTCAGGATTTCATTGTGTTTTCTTTTGCTTCCGAGCATACATTAGCAGCCGTATTAATGCAAAAAAGAGAGGGCGTTGAAAGGCCAATTGCATTTTTCAGCCGGATCATTAGAGATGGGGCATTAAACTATAATATCATTGAGAAACAAGCGCTGGCCCTGATTAAGGCATTGAAAGATTTCCGGGTTTATATTCTTCACTCTCATGTATTAGCTTATGTTCCTAGTGCAGCGGTAAAGGATGTCTTGGTACAAACAGAGCTGGAAGGTAGGAGAGGTAAATGGATTGCTGCTCTCTTGGAATATGATGTTGAAATCAAGCCCACCAAGCTGATTAAAGGACAAGGACTTGCTAAACTAATGGCTGAAACAAACCTTCATGCCCTTGATATCAACTTGATCGCTGCCTTATCCGATGGTGAAGGAGAAAATTCAGCGGTTCAGGTATCAAATATTTTTATTAATTCTCCTTGGTATGCTGATATAGTGTTTGTACTTCAGAATGTGTCCGCGCCTCCTGGAATGTCAAAAAACAAAGCGAGGACTTTGAAATTAAAGGCTGCTAAATTTTGCATTATGAAATCAGCATTGTATTGGAAAGATCCCGGGGGCATCTTGCTAAATTGTTTGGTTGAAGAGGAAGCAAAAGCGACGGTAGAAGACTTCCATAAAGGTGACTGTGGAGGTCATTTATTTTGGAAAACTACAGCCAACAAGATTTTGCGAGCTGGTTTTTATTGGCCTTCTCTTTTTTCTGATGTGTACAAAGCAGTAAAGAGCTGCCATGAGTGCCAAATATTTCAAGGAAAACAAAAGTTGCAGCCATTGCCACTCAAACCGGTGGAGATTAGTGCGCCATTTCAGCAGTGGGGCCTTGATTTCATTGGTGAAATCCACCCAGCTTCGTCCGGGCAGCATAGATGGATCTTGACTGCCACTGACTACTTCACAAAGTGGATAGAGGCAATTCCTACTCGGCAGGCCACAGATTCGGTAATTATCTCTTTTCTTGAAACTAATATCTTGTCACGTTTCGGCTGTCCATTCAAATTAATCACAGACAATGCAGCTGCCTTTAAGTCCAATAAGATGGTGGATTTTTGCTATAAGTACAACATCAGCTTAGGTCACTCCACAGCTTATCATCCGCAAGGTAATGGGCTGGCCGAATCGTCAAATAAGTCACTAGTGAACATTATCAAAAAGATGCTGGAAATTAACAAGAAAAGCTGGCACAAGAAGTTGGTCAATGCATTATGGGCTGATCGGGTGAGCCAAAAGAAATCCATAGGAATGTCGCCATTTGAGATTGTTTACGGAGTTGATGCAGTCTTTCCAACATCACTTAGTGTACCGGTCGCAAAATTAATTCAAGAAACGGGAGAAGATATGGATCCAATGCAACGGAGAATCAGTCAGATGGTCCACTTACAGCAGACAAGGGAAGAAGTTCTCCAAAACTCTTTGAAGCTGCAAGAACGTATCAAGAAGATCTATGATAAGAAGGCAAAGTCGGAAAATTTTCAGCTAGAAGATGTTGTTTTGAGATGGGATGCTCGAAACGAGGACAAAGGTAAGCACGGTAAATTTGACAATTTGTGGAAAGGTCCTTATAAGATTGCTGCATATCGTGGTCCTAATGCTTTCATTCTCAAGGAGTTGAATGGCGATGAATGTCCCGGTGGGTCGGTGAATGGCCGGCTTCTCAAGAGATATCATGCTTGAGCAATGCTGCTCTAAGTCATCTTCATTGTATATATCATTTTACTTTACTACAACAAGTGTGAACTGATCTTTCATTCTTGGTTTGGGGCCCGAAGTGAAGGTTATAATTCCAAGGATGAAGATTAGTTGGTGTGGGATTTTCAGTTTGTTTACTTTCTGCAAAAGGTCAGTTTGTTTGAGTCATAGTCCTTTGAGAGTTTTCAGTTTATAGTCAAAGTCAAATAAAGTCTTTTCGAGTATGGTTATTTTTGTGTACTAGTTGACTCCATTGCCCAATGAATAAGGCACTGGTCTGCTCTCCCAAGAGGTCTGAGGTTCTTGGCACCTCCAAGGAGCTGTCATCCCCATTGGAGCCAATGTTAGTGTCGGTCTTGAGCCCTCCATCAGTGATCAATAGCTCTTTGCATATGCATAGTTAGATGTCTCATCAGTGTCAATTTTGCATCCCACTAGGCATGCCATAACACTGAATGGAGGAGCTGGTCTTTGTTCCCTTCTTGGCTTAGCTGGATTAAATCATACCACAATGAAATTGAGTCATACTTGTTTTTGTTTTTGTTTTGAGGTCCCATGGTCTTAGGTCTAGGGTTTTAAGTCAAAAATCACTCCAAGGTCATGAGTCCAAACCCAGTGAGTGCCCAGCAAGCCAGAAGGAAGTATGTACATCTGTTTCAATGTTATTTTCATCAGCTACAGGTCATTTAATGCCTTGGATTTAAAAACCCTGTTTTTAAGTCCAAGGTCATGAGAAATTTGTAAAAATAAAGAAATTTTCAAAAGTTTTCAAAAGTGCCGGCAACAACCCTGGTTCCTTCGCCACAGCCCATCAGATGGTCAACCTGCAAAAAGAACGAAGTCAAACGCCTCAAAGAGCTAATTTCAGGACAAAATGACTCCAAAACAGTGTTAAAAAAGAATGTCAAAGTGGAAACATTATAAAGTGGGTTTTAGAGTTAAATTTTTTCAAATGTAAGCATATAAAGGTAAATTCCCTCTTTGAAGACCCTCATTGTGCATTTGGGAGCAAGAAATTACAAGGAGAGAAGCAAGAGAGCGATTTGGGCAATTTGCAGCAAATTTCGAGCTTTTGGAGGGTGCGCGACCACTCGAAGGAGGTGCGCGACCACTCGTCCAGCAAACCCAGAAATTCATCAAAACTTCAAATTTCTTCCAAATTGCTTGCGGTTTCTTCAAGGTAGGCCTCCCAAACAACTTTTATGACGGTGCCATGGATTCAATGATTGGTTTGTGTTCATTTTATCATGCAAAAATTATCAAAAGATAGGTTAAGTGACTTGTTGTTTTGCAAGCTTATGTTAGAGTATTGTTTGCTTTTCAAGGTTAATTATTCCTTTGTTTCCCTCCATCTTTTTCCCATTATAAATTCACAAATGTTAGAATGTTGTTTTTATCAATCTCATTTGCAAAATTAATGCTAAAACCCCAGCCCAATTCCATGAAACCCTAAAACCCTATACAAACCCTAAATTCTACCATGTGTCCTACCCAAACCCTACACTATTACACACAGCAAAATATATGTAAAAAACACAGCAAAATGAAAAGAAACATTGTGAAAAGAAGAAAGAAAAATGATAGCAAAGGCATGCACATGAATACCATAAAAAACAGAGTAATGTAATTATGCATAGCCTAGTAAAAGACATGAGCAAAAAAGACATGTTGCTGTATAAAAATCAGAGGTTAGATAGCTGTGAGAAGTGTCCATGACAAGGTTTATAAATGTACCAGCTGCTAGCTATCAAAAAGGAGCAGTTTTGCTGTGCTAGGGTTTGTGCATTAACATGGTATCATCTCCCTTTCCCTAGACTCTGTTTTCCTACCTATTCCTCTCATGAAAACCCTAATTCAATTGCTCATTAATCCCTTCCTAAAAATCCCTATGCAATTGATATCCCTTCCCTTCTGTCAAAGCATGTAAATGAAACCCTATTTCACCTATGACAAAAGCATTTATGAAGCTGCCAGCACTGTCAAAGGAACTACTGTTATAAAATATGGTTGGCAAGCATTGTTAAAAGGTTTCATTGTCCCAAAACCCTAATTTCTTTTATCTTCTCATTTCCCTAAATACCCTTGATACATGCTATCCCATTTCCTTTTCAAACTGTCATAAGGACCCTTCCCATCCCCTACGATCAAATAAACAAGATCCCTGTTTCCCATTAGCATCAATGGCCATTTTAAAATGTTGAAAAAAACAGAGTATGTTCATAAAAAGACATTCAAAGACAAAATAAAAAGGAACAGCCTGTAAATTGTTCATGGTTGATGCTACCCTATTCCCCTATGCTCATGCCCTCATTCCCTCCATCATGAAAATTTATATTGTCCTTTCCCTTGGTGATCATAACACATTTTCCCTAATAAAGTATTGATTTGCAAATGATGAGAGATGGAATGACATGTTTGACATTGTGTGAATATTTCCTTCAAAATTCCCTGTTGTTTATATATATTTTCCCTTTCCTTATGTAAATTCCCTCCCCTAACATTTCCCTCATGATTTTTCCCCTTGAAAACAGCATACTTCTCAGCATTTTTGCAGGCAAGGCAGCAGTCATCTTGGCTTATTTGTTCCACCTTGCTCAATAACATCATGTCAACCATTGAGACTAATGAGCAAGGTGATGACCGATCTTCATCCACGGAGGTTGAGACACAGCGGAGGCCTCGTAAGGGTGGCAAGAGTGGTCATCACAAGAGAGAAGAGCCCACATCCTTGGCAGAGTTGCAGGCTTGCCCATTAGCAGTGACTTGCTTTCAGTACATGTCATGCTATCATTTTTGCGAGAGGCTTGCACAGATTCAGCATCATAGGGAGCTGGCCCGGCTATTTGTTTTACACCTTCATGACGGGCAGGTCACTCTTGCAGGAGTGAATTTTGTGTTTTCTCCAGAGGCCATCTCACAGGCTACCGGGATACCCAATGTGGGTGAGGTGTGGCCAAAGCGCAAGTGGCTGGATTTGGTATATTTCGAGCCTTATGTCAGGCCAACATACATGCACAACTTGACAGGGAACTTTCCTATCAGATTCCTCCGAGCGGAATATGCAGCTATCATGAGGCTTATTATGCACAATTTCACATGCGAGGGGAGATTCTCACGGGTATTTGCTTGTCACATCCGCATGCTGATGCACTTCACCAGGGTGAGGATGATGAATATCCCGGCTTATCTCTTTCATGACATTCAGAGGATAGTCTCTATGTTTCAGAGGCAGTCCCCAGCTCAGCAGCTCAGGAGCTTGTGTCATCATGGTCTCATCCAGCTGGTTGTTTCCCATCAGCTGAGTCAGCAGGGCATTTCTTGGGCAGATTTTATCTCCCGTGAGTTCTTCACACAGCCACAGCCAGAGCCAGAGGTCATTCATGAGGTGGGAGATCCATCACACCAGCCCGAGATTATTGTTCCGAGACATGTGGTTTCTTCACATCGGGTCACCTATCAGAGAGGTCCTAGGACCTTATTTGCAGCAGCTCGACGAGTATTTTCTCCACAGCAGGTGGAAGGGGTCTCGGCATCTTCTTCAGATCAGCGAGTGTTATCTCCACACCAGGTGGAAGGGGCCTCGCATTCTTCATCAGCAGAGCCAGTACGGGAGGGCAAGCAGCCCATGATTGAGGATGAGAGAGCTGGTGATACACATGATGATTTCATTGGTCGTGATGCCCGCTCTCCTTCTTCAGATTTTTATGAGATTATCAGGCAGAGAGAGGAGGAGAACCTTGTGTTGCAGAAAAAGCTCCAAATGGCTCAATGGACCATCACTTATCTAGAACAGCGCACCAAACAATTAGAAGAAGAAAAAGAACTTGATGAGCTATGGAGGATCCGCAATGATCGAACTTTGAATCGTAGGAGGCCCGGTGACCCATTGCCTGCTGATCGGGAGTCCATGCTTATCCGTGTGAATGCACACTTGGAGAGATTGTTGGAGAAGGCAAATCGTGACAAAGAGCTGCTACGCAACATGAAAACACACTATTGGGCAAGATTGCATGTTTGCAAGGCTAAAATGAAAATTCTCCAAAGGAAGCTGTCAGAGGCCCAGAAGAAGAAGAGGACAAACCCACTCCGTATCTTGGCTGAGGCATCCCTCACTCACCATGGTACTCATTAGCCTTCATCCAGCAGCAAAATCAAAAAAATTTGAGAATTTTGGAGCATTTTGGCAATTTTTTGGAAATTTACAGGTTTTTGCCTGTGGAGTGGTCGCGCACCCCGCGCGACCACTCGTGGGGACAGCTCAGAATGAGGAAAAGTTGACATTTTTGGAAAGGGCATGCAAAGACTAAAATTACCTATACTTGGGAGAAGCCTGATTTTGAGATTTGAGCCTCCAAAAGCTCAAAATACATCAAAAAAATGACTTTCTGCCCACTTTTTCAGTTGCAGAAAGTGACCTTGGGAGAATTGACTTTTGAGGGGTCAAATCAACTCCAAATCCAGAAATTCCACTTGGGATGGAAAGTAGACAGACCAAGCTTTCCAATGAGCCATCTTGCACCTGATTTGGACCAGTGGAACCCACTCAAAAGTTGCTGCAAAGGGGCGCGACCACTCGAGCAGGGGGCGCGACCACTCGAGCTGAATTTTGGCAGTTTTGACTTTTCAGCCCAGAAAACACTGTTTTCACCTTGGTTGATGATTTTTACTTGTAGATGATGGATGAATGTATAATTTTCATGGCACATTGATAGATTTTATCTCTCTTTACCCTTCTAGAAGCTTCCTTGATGTAAAAAGTGAATAATTAATGCATGGATCAGTTAGCTAAGTAATAGAGGCAAGTTGTTGGACTGCCTATTATCTAGTGCTTAATTTAGAATTAGTTCAAACTGCCCCTAGGAAGCTGAGCTCGACCCCTAGAGGTGGGGAAAGGAGTTAGATGGTCTATATTATGCTCTCTCTTTCTCATTTTCATGGTTGGACTCTTGTGGAAGAAAGCTTTCATTGTATATTGTACATCTATCTCTGCAATTTAAGGAAAAGGAAGGCCAGGGTTTTGCAGACATCATTGTGGATTCTTGTGGATTGTTGTGTTGATGGTGTGTTCTCTACATGTTCTTGTAAGTTTGTTTATGTATTCCAAATCTCTCTTTTGCTTCTAATTGGACAGATGAAGTGATAAAGTTTGAATTCATGCTTTGACATGCTCAGCTTTTTAGTTTGTTCAATATTTATGTTTTCTACTGTCTAGAGAGGATTCAAATTGGTTGTTTGCCCTCTTTAGCTCCTCCTCTATCATTCCTGATCATCCACCTCAGATTAAGGCATCAGCACTCACTCCTACCTTGCCCCTAAGATCCCCCTGCAAAAACTATGCTCATTTCCCGCACCTTGAAATGCACTTCCACCAATTGCCACCAAAAACCCCAAAAATCATTAAATCAACCCCCCTATCAATTTACTAGCCTAAAATCCTTATTCATAATTGGTCAGCCTAATCATATTGAAAGATCTATCAAATCTGACCCGAGAGAGCCTTCTCATACCTCGTAGGGCTAGCTACGAGGTGAAATGGTTTGATGTAGCCTTGAGAGTTTGTCTATCTCAGCCTAGGTGAATTCCAAGCGCTAACACATTCCAAGCCAACGTTGGGAGGAGGTATCAACGGATTTTATCACAGGTTTACCCAATTCTGAGGGAAAGAGTGTCATCATGGTGGTAGTTGACAGACTTACCAAGTATGCACACTTTTGTGCATTATCACATCCATTTAGAGCCAGTACAGTTCCTACTGCATTTATGGAAACAATTCAAAAGCTACATGGAAACCCAAAGATTATTGTAAGTGACAGAGATCCCATTTTCACTGGAAATTTTTGGACAGAATTATTTTCTCGTCTTGGTACTCAGTTAGCTCATAGCTCATCTTATCATCCTCAATCTGATGGGCAAACTGAGATAGTAAACAAATGTTTGGAAGGATATCTTCGTTGCTTTGTATCTGATAAACAGACACAATGGGTCAAATGGTTGCCTCTGGCTGAATGGTGGTATAACACTTCCTTTCATACAGCAAAAAAAATGACCCCATTTATGGCACTTTATGGGTATCAACCACCATCCATCACATCATATTTAAGAGAAAATTCTAAGGTTTAGGCAGTGGAACATCACATCGAACATCAACAACAAGTCCTCCAACTCTTAAAGGATAACCTCGTGTTGGCACAGAATAGAATGAAACAACAGGCAGATCAACATCGCAGTGAAAGAAGTTTTGATGTAGGTGATTGGGTATTCCTATGGCTACAACCATATAAGAAAATGTCCCTCAAGCAAGCTAAGAAGGATAATAAATTATCACCAAAGTATTATGGTCCGTACAATGTGTTGCAAAAGATTGGTACTATGGCATACAAATTGGAGCTTCCTGCAGCTTCTCGATTGCACCCAGTTTTCCATGTTTCATGCTTAAAGAAGGTTATAGGCGACAAGCTCCGAGTTCAAACAATATTGCCAGAACTTGACGAGGAAGGAAAAATTATATTGGAACCGGAAGCAGTTATAGAAACAAGAACTCGACAGCTACGAAATCGATCAATTTCAAAGTACCTTATCAAGTGGAAGAACTTATCCGCTGAAGATTCCACATGGGAGGATGAGAATTTTATGCAGAAATATCCAGAACTACTCAAGCGTTGAGGACGACACTTTTTTGAAGGAGAGGGGCATGTTGGGTCCCTATAATACTAGTGATTACCCCATTACTATTGTAGTTATACCCCTTATTTATATTGTTGTGACCCCATTGCCCCCATATTGTTATTAATGTGCCCATAGAATCCCTCTATTGTTATTTTTGTGGCTTTATATTATTATTGTTAGGTCGGCTGGATTATATTGTGACTCCTTAGACTCCTATATATAGAAAGGAGGTTTTGTCATTTGAATCATCCAAGAATTGTTAATTTATGTAATGTAAAGGAGGTTGCCCCCTCGAAGAGGCTGAATTCTAAGGCGTTGATCTATCTTTTCTATCTTTTCTTGAGCTGGTTTCATAACAGACTCTGTCGGGGTACTGTCGAAACCTGCTAGCAGTGGAGCAACACCAGACATGAAAAAATTATACTCTGAAATCTAAAGCTCGCGAACTTCATTACCCTGTCCCAATTCAAAACATTGTGTGATCGTTGGTCTTATGTTTGTGTTTAACCAAGTAAAGGAATGAAGGGGACTATATTTATGCACGGGGTAAGTGGGGAATCCATGGTAATCTGAATGATGAATCAATACTTCCTGGAGAACTAGACCCTGCACGAAAGAATTTACCAAGGTATAGAAGCTGGAGTTTTGCCAGTGTGTCGCCAAGTGTTTTTTCTGCTACAAACACCCTCCAAAATTTTGTGTACACTCAAATTTTAGAGCCTACTGTGGATCTCGTGATTGGTCATTCCATAGTCACTTCTTGGTCATTTGATGCTTTGAGATCCCTTCTTGGATTAGCAATTTCGAATTCACTTGCTCACACATGCTCAATTTGCAACAAGTCCATGAGCACATTCTTTTATGCAAGCTTGGACAAGCATGGCATGTTCCATCAAGACTTTTCTTATGTGATGTCCAATCCACGTTGATAGCCAGTGTGCACTGACAACGACAGTTTCTCACATTCTAGCGGCGTTTGTACTTCCATTTCGGTGAGTTTCGCAAATTGTCGCCTTCACACACCTTTGTTTTTGCGAGTGTAATTTTCATGTTTTCAAGATTTCTTTCAAATATTCCACGAAAGAGAGATATGTCAAAGATTCTCATGACTATCCAAAGTTCGTTCGCTTGTCCCGATCACTAAATCCTATATACATTCTTCAAATATATTGAAAAATCCCTCTTATCAGATCCAAGAAAATCGAGAATGAAATGAAAGAGAGGGGTGGGTTGGTTGTTGGGCATCTAGAAATTATGTTCTTCCCTGCTCCCGCCTTTACAGAGTTGGATACAAAATTATCCATCTTCGAACAGGCATTAAAGTCGATCGGCCACATTAAGATTACCATCTGGAGAAGTTTGCTTTCGCTTGCCTTCACCCTAATTACTTTTGTTTTCATGTTATATTTTCTCTGGCATGTGTTACTTTCATTGTTGTCCACATATCGCAAGATTCGTTCGCACTTTAGCAATTGGCATATTTTCGCATGTTAGTTCTCGCACAATGTATGTATGCTTGTTCCAGTGGTTTCAATGGGTTATCTTTATGTGAATGAGTTGTTCTAACCATTTAAACTTCAGTCGTACTCATTCCCAAAGGTTTAATCAGTGTTGCACAAGTTTCATCACAACCATCACAAAGTGTACCTTTAGTGTCGCACTTGTTGTAAAGTCATCGCAAAGTTGTCACAATGAGAGAAATATGTTGTTAACATGTTCTAGATGATATATGTTGTTGTTTCGTTAAAGTGTTTCAAGTGTGTGATCACAGTCAAGTTATATCATTGTTCGCATCACTCTCTTCGGTCCCACACTTAGCCAAATTTTGGAAAATTCCCAGCAACCTAGCCTCATCTAGCCCTCCTGAACTACACATTGTACAGTCTCATCCCTCAAACAATTACCTTGTCTTGGCACTGCACAATTCATAATATTTTCCTCCCATATCTATGCATTTCACAACTTCAGTGCTCAAACCTAAACCTTGGGTCCCAAAATTGTGCAATTCCTCCTCCCAGCCTGGCCTTAACTGCAGATTACACAGTCTTTAGCCTCAAGATCATCCTTCGACTCCTGAACTATGCAACTGTTGTTAGGTGGATAAATCCCTCTTGCTGACAAGAGCGATCTCCCTAGATCCTAGAAGGAAATTAGAAACAAATAGACAATCAAGCTAATTCCTTCCCTGAATCTATCTTTTCTTGAATCATAAGCTAACAAGGTGAGAAATGAAAATTCATACCTTATTACAACATGCTTGATGAAGATCCCCCTTTGTGCTTCAGTGCAGCTCCTCCATGCTTGAATCTAGACCTGCACACATGGAAACAACAAAGGATCAAAGGCATATGCAACATAAATGATTCAATAATTCAAACTAGTGATCAAGGAGACTAGTAACAAACATCATTCCAATGGACAAATATAAATAACATCATTCCAATGGAAAAATATTAATAACATAAACCATCCATGAAATTCATCAATTAATCCATTAAACAATGAAGTGAGAATAAATGTTTGTTTGTATTAATTTCAGAAACATAAAGGAGCTACAAAACCTATGCCTTGATGTTGTGAAACTCCTCCCATTCATCTCAATCCTTTCGAAGAATGATAAGCTCTCCAACTTGTTTCCTCCAACCTAAACTTACTCTCAACAGCCTCCCCCAATTCCCCCACCTATGGCTTGATTAATAGGCCAAAAGGAAGTAGTTTGAGATCCTTAGTCCAAGGATGAGATCCACTAAAAGAGGGATGAAGGTTCCTTGAAGAATGGGAATTAGTTCCATCAAAAATGAGGTTAGGCTCTAACAAACATGAGTTCAAGGCTTTCTGTTGGGAATGATTCAGCCAACAATGCTTCTAGATCTCAATTTTTATTTTTACTTTTTGTTGATTTACCTACGCAATTTAGAGTGGTAGACAGAGTGCAGATATGCAAAGTTTATAGTGGAAGAAACTGCACATGTGCGGATTCTGTTTAGAAAAACTACACAGATGCTCAAAAACCAGGCTTTGTACCATGAGATCCAAGTATTCCACTTTATTCAAGGTATATAAGTTGTTGACTTGCAAGGGAGTGCTTCATGACACTTGGATGGATGGCGAGAGATCCAATTTTGATGATCATTTGCCTAATGCGACAAAATGATGTGTAACAGATTTCCCCCTAAAGTGCAAAGTCATAAAAGTTTGAGGACTGAAGTACTTTATCATATCAAGGATTGGATCGGAGATCATGGTTGGAAACATGCAACAATCAATCAAGGATTACAATGAAATATAATAATCATCACTGAGGTAGGAATTCCCATACTCAAAACATAAAAGTCTTAAAGCATAGTATGGAAATACATCATGTCAAAGTAGATATAGGATGGATGCAACCATCAAACATAAAACTCTCTATATAATCATGAATAAAAAACTCCTCGCAACCCGGATGGATGAAACTAGATCTGTGGTCTTAATCTCCATCTCTCGATCCATAGTACGAATCTATCCATGTGAGTAAATGTCTCGAAGTTGAACATGGTAGAAACCACTTGATTATTGGTCAATGATGTGAACTGTTAACAAGTGTGAGAGAAACCACCAATAATGACAATGGCTCTCAAGGTACTCCCAGTACAATCTATGAAGTGTGAATAGGTGATCTGAATTCGAACACTCATAGAATCATTTGATCAAAGTCCAATGATGAGAACCTGTCGTCGAAGGTGAGAAACCTGTCATTAAGGCATGCAGGCCTCAAGGTACTGAAGGTTTCTAGATCAACTTCCTAGATAATGAGTTGAAGTCGATAGGAAGCGACCCATCGCAGGAAAGCCTACGACACGAAACACAATGTCAAGTTTTGAAAAAATAGTTTGCAAGGACTGACTTAGGGATGGCCAACGCGATTGAAGGCTACAAATTGCAAGGTAATTTGAATTGAGGTTTAGACTTTTCTTGAACATATTGGCGACATGACAAAACGACTTGGTAGCATTTGACTCAACAATAATACCCAAAACCAACTAAATACTTTTAATGAGGTTCGATTAATTGTGATACAAATGGATTTCCCAACCCGAATAGATATGTGATGGAGTGTCATGTTCAAGAGCGACACATTGCCTGAAATACAAGAAACAAACTTTTTTTCTCAATTTTCCCCTAACATTACTCGAAAGTACCTCTTTATTTTTTACAAGCTTGAGGAGGATAGCATATACTTGTCCTGTAAGCTCATCCTTCCGATGAGTCCATCAAAGTATTTTTAACGAACCCTAATAAGGAATCGTTTGGTCTCGTTATGCTTAACGAGTCCTACACTGTTTATTTTTACGAGTCCAGTAAAGGAATAACTCGATGTCATTTTCTTTTAAGAGTTTGAAAAATACACAAAAAGGAAACTCGTTTAGTTCTTTTACCGTAAAATTTTAACGAGCCCAGAGAAAGTAAAGCTTGACGTTTTTCACTTTTAGGGAGTTAGAGGAAAAACATAAGTAAACTCCATCATGTTCTTTTTTGTATGTATAGTCTCTCAAGTCAAAAAAAAGGATAAAATAATACAAGAGAGAACTCTATTGATCATAATTATTCAACGTATACTTTTTTCGTAAATAGTCTAGCTCAGTCCATAAAAGGGTTAAACTTATACTGAGTGGATGGTTGTTCATTTACTTTTACAAGTTCGAACAATCTAGTCCTCGACAATATTTTTACGTTTTAAGAGTCTGAAAAGGGCTTAAAAGAGGACTCCATGGTTTCGCTTTTTCGTAAGCTTTAATGAGTTCGAAAAAGTGTTAAAAATATACTCATGTTACCGACTTTCAATTTAATTAATGAGCAGGAAAACGTGGAAAGAACTCGACATCTTCATGTATGTTTTACAAGCATGAAAAGGTAGCAAAAGAAGCTAGGTATTTTCATGAGTTTAACGAGTCTTGAAAATAATAACCAAAATGGACTCGAGATAAGTTTCATTTTTACACAAGCCTGAAACAAAGCAAAATTGTGCTCGAGGGTGGTTTAATTTTTGCACAAGATTGAAACAGAGAAAACTTTGCTTGAGGGTGGTTTCATTTTTACACAAGCTTGAAACAAAGAAACTTGTGCTTGAGGGTGGTTTCATTTTTACACAAGCTTGAAATAAAGAAAATTGTGCTTGAGGTTTGTTTCATTTTTACACAAGCTTGAAACAAAGAAAATTGTGCTCATAAGACCTATTTCATTTTTTAACGAGATTGAATAGGAAAAGTATCATCCTCATGGGGACCTTGTTTCATTTTTTAACAAGCTTGACACAAGAAAAGGAACCATGCTCATAATGACACGTTTCATTTTTTAAATGAGGTTGACACAACAAAATAACTATCCTCATAAAGAGTTGTTTCATTTTTTAACGAGGTTGACACAGTAAAATAAATATCCTCGTAAATAGTTGTTTCATTTTTTAACGAGGTTGACACAGTAAAAGAACTATCCTCAAAAAGAGTTGTTTCATTTTTTAACGAGGTTGACACAGTAAAATAATTATCCTCGTAAGACCCTATTTATGGCTTCCATATGGAAGAAACACACGTCAAGGGACATCCCTTGATCATGGCTTCCAAAAGGTCTTCATCAGATGGAAGAACAGTTTTCTGGAAGGAACACATGTCAAGGGGATCAATAGGGATAAGAAAATTGTATTCAAATTCCCCCATTGATGTTTTTACCATGTCAGCTACTAAAACTAATTCAAAAGAAGTCGAGCAAATGGTGAGAGGCTCACTTCCATCGGTAACTGAAAACATGGGATAGGTTGCTACATAATTATGTTACACTGGAAAATCCCTCTTGTGGACAAGAGCGATATCCCTAGATCCTTGATGGGAACTAGAAACAAGAAAGACAATTGAACTCACTCTTTCCCTAACTCAAACTTGTTTGAATTATAAGAATTAAAGCTAATGGATGAGCCTCTTACCTCTTTCACGAAATGCTCGATGAATATCCCTTGTTGTGATTCGATGTAGATCTTCAATGCTTGATAAGACCTGCAAACATCGACCATAAAAGGATCACAATCACATGCGATATAATAATCCAAACTACTTAACCTAATGATCAAGGAAATTAGGAATTGAATTTGCCTTATTAAACATTATAAATCATTGTTAACCATTCATCATTCCAATAAGACAAATAAATGGGAGAAAGTGTTCATTTGTATTAATCAAAGATTAAGAGGAGCCTTACAAACTTCGCCTTGATGTCGTGAGGTCCCTCCCAAATGCCTTCAATCTCCTCCTTAGATGACAAGCTTTCCAATCTCAAACCAACATCATAAGTTTGTCTTCTCTGAGTTCCAACCTCCTCAATCCCTCTACCCTATAGTTATTTTATAAGCCAAGAGGAGGAATTTTCAGGTCCAAAAGAGGAGGATGAGACTCCTTCATTGATGGATTAGGTTACCATGAGAAAAGGGATGGAGATTCATTATTTTAGGGTTATAGTTCGAATAGTCATCACTTGGAATCTTTCAATTGGGAAATATTCGACCAACTATGTTTCCAGAATGTACTTTTTATTTTTTACTTTCTAGAATTCACCTACGCAAGTTTATAGTGGAAGATAGAGCACAGATTTGCGTTGTTCTCAGAGTTAATTTTAGTGCATGCATGGGAAACTCTAGAGAAATCGGTGCAGGTGGAACTTAACAAGGTGTGACAACTATTTTTCTCAAATTTCTCTTCTAATTCAAAATATTTTGGGTTGTTTGACTTCAGAGGGAGTTGATTCAAACATATTCGCGGATGGTAAAAATACCCATAAACTGATCAAGTGTCATGGCGACAAATTGACATGTAACAAATTAACTCGTGGCATGGTAGGTTCCACTTCCATATAGGGAACATTCAAGGGTGTCGTATGACTGGTAATCGAAGCAAGATCAATGTATGAAAGTTGATCAATTTTCACAATGTTTCCATTGTGAGGGAAGAACATCACGCAAAAGAGTGTCAATATGACAACTTTCATGGCATAGACATAGTCTCGTCAAAGGAGCAAATTGAAATCTAAGGGACCTTGGACTACCATAAGATCAATACAGACAGTTTTACCTTCCAAGGTAATAGGTAACTTAGGAAGGATCCCTAAAGGTTCACTAACGGTTTTGTTAAAATCTAACAGATTCTGTGTAACAGGCACAAGCTGAGGGGAACCCAAATCTTTCCAAGTAGTCGAGGATAAAATACTGACAGAAGCACCTTCATCTACATTTTTGCAACGCACATTCTTACCATAAGCCTTCACAATGATTTGGAAAGGGGTGTAATAAGAAAGACGAGGTTCTGTCAGTCTACTCCAATCAAAATAAATAGCCTCATTACTTGGATGGGGTTCAAAAGCAACAGATGAAATTCCCCCATGTGTAGAAGAATCTGAGGTAACATGAAGAACCTGAGCGATATGAAGTTCACTCTCTAAAGGGAGAGTGGGATCGACCGAAGATGGAATTGACTCGACCACCTGATCAACAAATATTCCATCAACCTAGGTGATATGTGTTTCACCCTCTAATGGAAGAGTGGGATTGACTTTACTTGGATTTAGATCAATCACCTCAGGGAGAGAAAGTTTGTGGTAATTAGTTGGAAGTTGTTGTTGTGAAACAACAAGTTTTTCCAACAATTTTGAGGCTTCATCCATGCGATGGAAAAGGTGACTATGATTAGTCCCTTTGCATAAACTACAAGGAAACCTAACTTTAAGATTTTTCCCTAGAATATGATAATCATTGGTTGATGGATCAACAGTAATTTGATAAGAATTATTTGACCATACTTCCAAAACCTTAGGAATACCAAGACAATTAATAAGGAAATGGTCACCCTTACAAAGCTTGCAAAGGTATTTTGGCTTACGATGCATTGTAGAAGTTCCCTCAGCATTACCAATACTTACGACCATGGTTGGTTGGTTGACTTCTTTCTTATCTTGCTTCTTCTTCTTCTTCCTTTTCTTCTTCTTCTTAGTCACCTGGTTACTAGCATCAAGGATTTTACCAAGCGAAGAAGAAGAAAAGGAGGAGGAAATGTTGGATGAAGAAGGTAAAGGGTCAATAATAGGTTGGTGATGTTGAGATGGTAAACTCGGTTGAGGTGAAAAACTCAGTTGAGTTGGTACAATTGGAGTATTTGGAATTAAATAAGTTGACAACAACCATACAGGTAAACCTATCGTGAATCCGGGAAGTGACAATGTAGCCATAGAAGGAGGACCAACATTTGGAAAATTAGGGAGAGGATTAGGGTTCTTATTAAAAGGGAGGTTTTTATCGGTAATTTTTGGCATTGTTTCCATTAGATACAATCCAAATAAGTTTACTTTTTAATATTAACAATTAAAAAATCACAATCCACACCTAATGTCTGTAAAAAGTAAAATCAACCAACTAAACACACGCTAAAAAATCTAAGGATTCAAACCATGCAAACAAGCTTTTCACCATGAAATCACTAGTTGGTAATGAAATCCAACGTTGCAGAAATCAAGGTAGATATGAGCGAGTGGAACCAGTTACACTGACAACCTACTTAATGAAACAGTCTGGTGCAAGTAACTTTGCTTATGCCATCTCGAGCAAAGATTACCCTCCAAAAAATCCAAGTGAATCTAGTCAACATCTGTTCCAGGTACAACAGGACCTTCCCTAAGTCGTCACCTTAGGTAGATTCCTAGGATTATGGTCACTAATTTTACCAACTACAACACTTTTACCTGGGGGGACAGTCGTAGATTGGAAGTACACGCAAGGGCAGAGTAACAAATCTCAATCCCCTTGAAATCTCCTCAATGTGGTTAATTGGAGGTTTAATTCAAGTGACCCGAAGTACCTTTCGACATCATTGTAATATGTGAAAATCACTCTATCATAGCGAACGAAGTGGGTACGATCACTTCACCAGATCCAACATGATCTCGTGCTTAACTCATGTATAAGAAGAGCTTCCCAAAGTAAAATTGAAATAATTGGATTTCTCTCCCTAACTCAAGATTCTATTATTTGTTTGTAGCTTTGGAAAGTTTACTTCCCTCCCTATTCCAAAGCCCTACACTTAAGCTGTTGTAGGTGGCAAGAGCCCTAAAAAATGTTAAATACTAATTGATTTTATTTAATGTTGTGTTATTAAGTTGTTATTTACTCAAAGGGTAAATGGACGTGAAACTGATGGTATTATGACTTGACCCAAAAGTCTTATGCATCAAATATGAAATTTGTAATCTTTTCATTTCGATGAATTCTAGATAGAGTAAGCAAAGAGGTTCTTCTTTAAAATATTAACTCCAAAATGTACCACTTCTAATTTTTCAATGCAATTCAAAGCTATAAGTTGCAAACCACACAATGTAATCTTTGCAAAATTTTCTTGAAAACCATGCAAATGTAATCTATGCACAATTTCCGTGAACACTATGCAAATGTAATCTATGCACAATTTATGTTCATGAAATGAGAATTTTAACCATGCAAATGTAATCTATGCAAGAGAATTCTTCAAAACAAACTCAAGATTCCAAAGTAGCGAAAGAAAAACAAGAATATTTCCCTTCACTAATACAATTAAAGAACCAATCAAGTGTAAATAAAGGAAATCGGGTGTAAATTCCAAAGATAAAAAAAATAATGACACTCAAAGAAATCCTTAAAAGGAAAATGCTTGAATGAATGTTATGAAATCAACGTTTAAGGTGTAATTTTGATTAAACTTCAGTACTAGAATAAAAATGACTCATGTTTTCAATGCAGCACAAGAAGCGCATCTCATCAAAACACTAATTCTTGAGAAACCCTACCTTTCAATCCTTGAAAACGGACAAATCTCATGAAAACTTCTTCACAACACTCGATCAAACACACAGAGACTGACTGGAGTAATAAATAAATGTAATGAAACCATAAAAATCAAAAATTCATACTTTAATGAGAGGAAAAGTTTTTTTTTCAAAAAAATCTCAGAGTATACACATGCAGACATTATATTATATTGCACATGCGCATTGTTGCTAAAGGTAATCTACATAGATCTGCGCTATGTTTCTAAACAGAAACCGCGTAGGTCAAGAAACTTAAAGAAAAAATAAATAAATAAAAGTATCCAAACAAATTATAAAATTTGAAAGATCAATACTCGGATAAAGCTATTAAAAAAGGTTCGAGAATCAAAAACAAGGAGATGGAAGAGAACAGGACATTCCCCAGTATGGCCGCCTATTTGTTAGGCGGATAAATCCCTCTTGCTGGCAAGAGCAATCTCCCTGGATCCTAGAAGGAAACTAGAAACAAACAGACAATCAAGCTAATTCCTTCCATGAATCTATCTCTTCTTGAATCATAAGCTAACAAGGTGAGAAATGGAAATCCATAACTTGTTACAACATGCTCGATGAAGATCCCCCTTTGTGCTTCAGTGCAGTTCCTCCATGCTTCAATCTAGACCTGCACACATGGAAACAACAAAGGATCAAAGGCATATGCAACATAAATAATTCAATAATTCAAACTAGTGATCAAGGAGACTAGTAACAAACATCATTCCAATGGACAAATATAAATAGCATTATTCGAATAGACAAATATTAATAACATAAACCATCCATGAAATTCATCAATTAATCCATTAAACAATGAAGTGAGAAGAAATGCTTGTTTGTATTAATTTCATAAACATAAAGGAGCTACAAAACCTGTGCCTTGACGTTGTGAAGATCCTCCCATTGATCTCAATCCTCTCCAAGAATGATAAGCTCTCCAACCTGTTTCCCCCAGCATAAACTTACTCTCAACAACCTACCCCAATTTCCCCACCTATGGCTTGATTAATAGGCCAAAAGGAAGTAGTTTGAGATCCTTAGTCCAAGGATGAGATCCACTAAAAGAGGGATGAGGGATCCTTGAAGAATTGGAATTAGTTCCATAAAAAATAGGCTAGGCTTGAATAAACATGAGTTCAAGGATTTCTGTTGGGAATAATTTTCCCAACAATGCTTCTAGATCTCATTGTTTATTTTTTATTTTTATTGATTTACCTACACAGTTTACAGTGGAAGGAAGAGCACATATTCGCACAGTTTATAGTGGAAGAAACTGCACATGTGCATAGTTTTTCAGAAAATCTGCGCAGATGCTAAAAAACAAGGTTTTGTACCATGAGATCTAGATATTCCACTTTATTCAAGGTATGTAAGTTGTTGACTTGCAAGGGAGTGCTTCATGACACTTGTATGGATGGCGAGAGATCCAATTTTGATGATCATTTTCCTAATGCGACAAAATGATGTGTAACAACTATGCAATGGCCCAACCTCTTCCTCCCAAAACTGTGTAGTTCTCCCAAGCAATGCAAAACCCCACAACTCACCTCAGTGAGTCCAGAAACTGCGTAGTTTGTCTCCCCATTCCTGCCTTACCTGCACTCTATGCAGTCTTAGGGCTGAAGCTCACCACTGACTCCCTGAGATGCGCAATTGCACAATCACTTGGGCTCATCTGTCCTCTTGAACTATGCAATAGGTTGATCCAGTGCCCATTCCATCATCTTATCACCTTGAGCTCCCAGACTGCGCAGTTTGCTCCCTCAACCCAGCTTGAACAGTGCATTGTGTAGTCTCAAGGCTCATGCTCACCCCTGACTGTCCGAGATGTGAAATTGTGTAGTTACTGAGCCTCTTTCCCATCTTGTCATTTGGTTCTAGCTCAGTCACTAGATTAATATGCACCATCTTAGATTAGGCATTGATATCATTTTGTCATGAGTGGATTGAAAACACAGGTACTGTATCATGTTATGGCAAGATGATGAAGAAGGAGATAGATAAGGAGGACATGCTAGAAGACACATATGGAGCTGAAGAAATAAAATGTTCATCAGGCGAGAAGACTAAGGAACACCGAACTCTAACAGAAGATAAAGATGAATATCACATGGAAGACTCCTCATCTTCAAGTCATAAGGAGGAGGAAGAAGAAGAACATGTGCCATATTTTCAAGAAGACACAAAGAAAGAAGCAGCAAGAAGGACAACTTGGCACTGTCACATCATCATGTAGTCCATGTCATCAGTGTCATGTCATGTCCTATCACAAGTCATCATATGCCACATCATTATTGTGGATTATGTAATTACCTATTTAAAATGTATTATAAAGTGGAAATCCAAGGGACACGTTCAGAATATGAAGAGTTGTGTAAAGTCGAAAAGTTAGAGGAATTCAAACAGTCATGAGGGTAGTCAAATAGTCACAAGGAAGGTGAAGCATCGCCTTTTGGTTATATATACGCCCTCATTGTATGAGAGAAGGACTTTTCACCTTAGCTCCTCTCGCAAGGCATTAGAGAGACAAATTAGTTCTTTTGAGGAGAAAGGAGTGGCTCCAACGCTCCACTATTGGAGCTACTGATATTCATTATATACATGTGTCTTGGAACTTTTACTTAATAACAGAAGCCCTATGGGCCAACACGTTCTTCATTCATGGATTAAGGATATTTGTAAGACTATTATGTGAATGTTTTCAATTCATGTTTGCTTTCTTCTCTGCTAAAGTAGTTGAACTATTTCGGTTATTTTGGTACTTATCATAATGAGAATATGTGGTAATTTCCATTATCGTTGTCGCATCCTCATGGACTATTCTGTTGGATATTAGACAGATCTTCCTCGTTACATGGTTTGCAATCGTCGTCAGATATTTATGGACTATTCTTCTTGGTGTTGTACAGATCCTTCTTGTTTATGTGTGTCTCTACTAGGGTGGTACTGTTACCTCTCTCTTAGAGCCTCACTTTTAATATTCCCCTCCGCAGTTGAAGAACTTTGACAGACCTACCACCGAACACTCACCAGGCACATCTTCTTGCTTTTCAAAAGCACAATTGCACTCCTCTCTCGTGTTGATAGTCAGAGCCAAGGGAAATCTATAAGAATACATGGCAATCGGGCTAATACTCCGGATGGGGCTCCTATTCCAAATGGTGTGAGGTCTAATTGGGACTTCACATTAGGGAGGCCCCATGATTGATGGATTTCCAACACCGTCAACATATCATTTTCTTGCTTCAAGTTTAATTTTTTTGGAAGAAAGATCCTCCTTCCAAAATATAAGATATTTTGGTTGTAGTTACTTCGTGGAAACCAAGTGTCAATGCAACAAACAAACAAAAGACAATTTGACACTAAGAAGGAGGATTGTAAATGCGCCCCCCCCCCCCCCCTTGCTTATTGAACTGTAATCCCAACATGGCTCATAGTCTTGTAGAAGGTTTGCCTTAGAAAATTAAAGCAGTATATTGTGAGACTCAGTACATGGTTGAAGAAAAATAAGAGAAATATCTCGCAAGAGAATGAATGAATCCAGCCTAAGAACTGTGAAGTCTATTTATGTCTCTTCATCATGTTGATACCAAAATATCTCACTTAATTCGACCTTGTTCCATGCCTATATGGACATTGCATTCCTTCCTACAAAACTTGTTGAAAATCTCATTGAGGAATTATGAAAATTAGTCATCTATCAATATAGCTCTTACTGCAGTGCCATTATACAATAACAGGAACGTGATACACATTATACAATACTAGGAACGTGATACACACTATACAATACCAGGAACATGATACAAATGAGAAAATCATTAGGGGAATTTTGAGGTCTAAAATGGGCCTCCTAAGAAAAATGTACAACCAAAATAAACTTTTTAAGAACTAATAGGGTTCAAGATGATGATGTCAACCATGGGGGATGATTCACCATTTTTGGAGTAAAAAAGTAAAAAGTTTAAAAGATAATAAAATAATATAACTACTTTTTCAACTCGTATTTTCAACTTATCTCCCTATGTTTTTATTCAAATTTCGAGCAAGAGTACTTATTGGATGCAAAATTTAATTCCTCATCCAAGGAGTACCCATGTTGCATACTTTTGATGGACCTTGCTATACGAAAAATGAGAAATACATGAAAAAACATGATTGCAATCATGTTTTTCATGTATTTCTCAATTTTCATGTAGTCGAGTTCATTGAAAGTATGCAACATGGGTATTCTTTGGATGATGAATCAAATTATGCATCCAACGAGTGTTGTTGCTTGAAATTTGAGTAAACCCATAGGGAGATAAGTTGAAAATACGAGTTGAAAAAATAGTTTTTTCTTTTTTCCCTCTAAAATTTGATGATGTAATATAATCTTATTTTATAATTTCCACTATTATTTTATAATTTTCTTAGGAGGCCCATTTTAGACCTCAAAATTCCCCTAATGTCCTTCTACGAGGCAGTGTTTTGTTTCTTCCAAGAAACACTCACAACATTATCTCATATAAGTATAAAATAAACCTCACTCGCTTGAACTCTGCATAAAGTTTAAAGTTAATCCTGGCATTACATGAGGCAACTTTGTTTAGAGAATTTTTTGGTCAAACTTTACATTGCACATGACACATGATAGTTTTCAATGACAATATTTCCTATACATAGGGTTGGTTATGGGGAATCCTACATAACACCACTCAGGATTTTGTTTTGCACCCCCTGGAGTATTTCTCCAGGTCCAATCTCTTTGTTTCCACACTGAACTATTTAAATCTCCCCCATCTGTATTCATTGATTATACTGAACCAAAATATGATATACCCAACAAAAAAACATTTGTCTTGAGTATATTTTTAATATTGTTCTACCATGCGCCACAGGAAATCACGCACAAGAGATCTTGATAAAGTATAATCAAAATACCCCCAAATTGCTTCCCTTTGCTTTCCTAAAACTCCCCTCCTCACCCAAGCCTCTCCTATATTACGCAACTCACCTTCCTCCCCATTATTGTTTCCAGTATGGCCCAAATATTATAAGCCAATCATATTGGTCCACCCAATTCCCCGTTTCCAAATTTTTTTTTGTTAGCCTAGTCATTCTTGTTTTATGTCTGCCTTATCATCTCTTACTTGCCACCTTTCAGGCTCTGTGATTGTAAAAGAACCAAGATATATCCCCAACAATAATCCTCCTCAACCCTACAATTTGTGTCCCTAACTCAACCCATTTAATTTTTTAAGGTTAAAATGTTTATAATAAGCAGTTAATGTAACTTGGGTTATTATAGGCCATCTTGTTTAATTATTTATAATTAACACATAAGCTAAGGGTGCGACCCTTCTTCTTGATAAACAATTTTGTTGCTCCTCATGGAGACACATTGGGGCTGATATACCATTTTTCCATCATTTCCTTCAATTGTATCTTTAACTCCATCAAATTAGGGGTGCTCATCTTGTAGCGTACCTTGGACATAGGAAACACTCCTGACATGAGCTATATTGAGAAATTGATATCTTGTTTCAAAGGTAATCCTGGCATTTCCTCTAGAAACACGTCATTGTATTCATGTAACACTGGATAGTCTTCAAATTTTAGATTTTGATTTTTTGGTGAATGCAACACTTATATGGCATATGGTGCGCATCCCTTTCTATAGTGTTTCTTTAGTTGTATTGCTAAATCTACCTTACCCACATAGGTTGTTGTATAACATGTATGCTTTTTTTTCCTTGATTATCTTCACACTCCATGGTTTTGCTAAGATAATGTAATTTAATTTTATATCTTTCCAACCAATAGATACCAACCAACAAATCATATGGCCCTAGGGGTATCACATTTAATGTTGATTTCATTAGTATCCCAATCATATAAAACTTGCATGCTTCAATCACTTCAGACACTTTCCTCTTGGTCCACGTAGCTAGTTGAACCAGCCATGACTTCAAGTGGCTATTTTTTGTAAAAAACGTGCCTCAGCAACTTGTGGTGCAATATCACTGAGATTAGAGTCGGGGTCAATTAAAATTGAAACAAGTTGGTAGGAAATTATACCTTCCATTTCCACCACTAATGCCTAGTGGACTTCTTAGTGGTTCTCGACAATTACATAAATTTGAGGTACATTTATGGCTATGTTGTTGATAGTTATAGCCTCTTGAACGCTGTAAATATTCCTATAATCATTCTACTTGTGAGGGAAATATCATAACATGTTGCTTCTCCATCACCCCAACATTTTAGTGGTCCTTTTCTTCTAGTTTTTTTGCCTTCTCCTTTGTTGGTTTCTCTGACTTAGCTCCACTTTGGGTGGGATATTTTGATGGTGCACATATTTAGTTAGATAGCTATACTTGGCACTCTTTCCTAGATTCTTGTATCATAATTATTTGATTCTTTATTTTCAATTAATCTAGCCTTATCTTTCTTCTTCCAAATATTTTGGTCCTCTGATTTATGCTTAGATTTCTCATAGTAGTACTTACCCTTTTAGATGGTGTCTGTCCAACATCTTGGGTTCATTAAACTCAATCTAGTCCTAAAAGGACTATGGCAGTCCACTGAGAAAAAAAATTGTTTTCACTTTCCCAACCTTGATGTATGGCACATACCTTAATAGTTATATGAATCTACTGGCATAATCATCCATGGTTAACTATCCCAACTTGAGTTCAAAGAACTCTCTAATATTTCCATCATAACATATTTTTGACAAGTACTTCTTCCTAAACTATCATCAAAATTGCTTTCCAGTCAATCTTATCTCGTTGATTGCTTTGATATTCTTGAGTTCTTATCATGAAATTGAAGCCCTTCCATTTAAATTGAAGATAGACACTTTGGATTTCATGTTTTCAATGTAGTTGTGTACTTCTAAATACTTATTCAATCCTTGCAACCAAGCTTCCACTTCCTCACCCTTCTTTATCTCACCATCAAGGGTAGGTGGTTTGGCCTTCTTAACTCCTCAGGGAAGGAACTCTTGGAATGTATTTTCCTCTTATGGGAATTAGATATGATCTCACTATTGGATGGTCTATAAAAGGTGGTTGTTCTCTCACTAGAGGAATTTATAGAAGAATATTCACCAGATGTGTTCCTCTTGGCACTCCAATGCCTTTTACTTGAGAAACTTTTCACTGTGTTATTGATTTTTGCCCATTATTTTGTATTTTTATGGCATTTGTATCTTTCTACTAGACTAATGCCTCTGTCCATTACTTCAGTTGGTCCTTCTTACAATTTCTTTTGTATTTCCAACAAATTTTGCAATAACATTGCATTCAGTTCAATCTGCTTCTCTTTTTTATTAATAAGCCTCTCATTTTCAACTCTGCAATTTTGAAGTTCAACCTTCAGACTCCTCATTGTCTCTACCAAATCTAGAGGGCTTTCTATAACCCTCTTCTCATTTACTCCTCATCTTCGATATGTGAATTCTCCTCCATGTGGGAGATAATAAACCATCGTTATCCAATTGCTTAATCCAAAATCATGAAAACATTTAGCCTTCATAATGCTTCCTTTGGGCCTACTTTAGCCCGCATTTAGGACTCTATTATAGCTATATTTCACACTTAGAGTTCTTTGTTAGACTAACATATACATAGAATCTTCTATTATGAAAGCCTTAGTTAATTATCAAGACTCTGGTTCACTCCATACAAGTTCACCATTATGCTCATTAAAATTGTTTGCATGATTTTCAATACAATCATCTCAACATACTCATGGTAGTCATGGGGTATAAATCTACTTTTAGCAATTCTTTACCACATTTGACAACTTAAGGTTTAATCCCTTATTATATAATAAATACAATTATGGTATTTTTGTTAGTTACTGAATAATGTCATTTTTTGTTTATGGAGCCCATATAGCCTGAGTATTGTAACTAATGGCTCTGATACTACTCTGTAACATACCCAACTCCCTCTAAACCTCATTGAGGTTAGGGGTGTAAATTTCTATCTTCACTAGCTTGACGATTAGATTTTATACCACTTTATAACACCACCGAGTCCCTTATTGCTTGATTAAGGATACAAAGTCGTATCAAAACTAATCTTCAAGCTAATGAAGATGAAAATTTGACATCCCATACCCTCAATAAGGTAGAAAGGATACATGGTGCCAAATTTTCACTTTTCTAATTCAACTAAAAATTCGTTTATGATCACCATCATATTTTGCGCATCAAGAGATTTATGGCAATATAAACTTTATTAAAATCTAAAACCATATTGTCAAGATATGTTCATTTAAATGTTTTCACCCTTGGTGGCACATCAGTGTTACTATGCAATTGCCATGTGGTAGATGGTGTGGCACCCCAAATCCATGCATCATCCTAGAAATTGTGCCTTGTCAACATGAGAGTCACTTGGCCTTGCCATATCATCTATTGACCCAAGGTTAAATTACCATATATTTAATTAAGTTAATGTTTAATTAATAACTTAATGTATTTAAGTTTATACAATTATATTAATATTATAATGATATAAATGCACTTTATTAACACATCAGTATTAAATTAAAAATTTAATCCTATGCACAATTCAAAAGTGTTAGATGAAAATAAGAATGGATTGACATTTGGAACTCGTGTCCCTTCTGTTTGTGCATGGTTCTTGAATTTCGTGAAGTTACCCAAGAAACCTTGAGTCAATCATTGATTATGATTTGCACATGGTTCTTGAATTTCATGAAGTTACCCAAGAAACCTTGAGTCAATCATTGATTATGATGGTCAACATCTCTAAATTTCTAAAGTGGGTGGTATGTGAATTCCAAAGCATTTATGGAATGGATTATTATTAGAAATATTCAATTTTTATGTAAACTTTGTTTAATATACATATGAATTTATATATTTGAAGTTTTAAGTTTAATTTCGGAAGATGAGGCAATTTTGGACATTCTTTATACTCATGTACATAACATATTTACTAATAGTTATTGCCCACCATAAATTGTGCAATTCAATGCACAAATTTATATAAGAATAGAAATATAAATATGTGGATTTACCACAAATCAAAATTTATGTGATTCTTCGCACAAATTTAGGTATGAGGATTACATAATTAATTTCTCCACTTTAGTCATGAAATTACTCCCATAAAGCCTGTTAAATTCTTGCTTACCATAACTTTAGATATTTCCATGAATATATATGTATGTCATAATCATATAAACAAATCTTTATAATAAAAAAATTAAACACTATAAACTTTCACTCTCCCCTCGTAATAACCAATTTTTTTCTAGATTTACCATGCCTCCATTAAGTATATTAAACCTTGATATATAAGTATATATAAGTTGATATTTGGGTTATGTATTAATATATCTTTAATCTAGCTATATACTTACATTTGTATGGGTTTTATTGAGATTTTATTAGAAGTGAATCTTACTCCTCATACACGCTCAATGTTTCAAACTATAACAGATTGAGACCTTATCCTCATAACTATGGAAACAAATGAAGCATTAGGTGATAGACTTATACACCTTCATATCACTATGCTAGATTTGTTATCACTAGATTTAATTAAGGTATGGGGTAAGTTTTATTCTTAGGTATCACATTATAAGTAAAATTCATTACTCCGGTTCAAATAGATAACTTAAGGCTTCATGAAAGTCCATACCAATTAAAGCTCAAAGGCCAAGTCTTGGCCCAAATCTCTTTTAGGAGATAGACTTGCAGAGCCTTCAAACTACAACAATATTTTGAGACCAATTGACTTGATTATACTAGTGTGCAACAACTCTACATTTAAAATTGGGAAGGTCTAAAAGATATTGTTTATTAGTCAGATTAGCTAAGGGTCCAAAGTTGACCTGCACAGGTTGGATTTGAACAACCATTCATTAATGAAGATTATAATCTCTTGGATTTTGATGATTTATGAAGACTCAAAACAATTCATCTTTCTTGTAAGTTCAAGGATTAAATCAACCCAAGAATTATGGTTCACAGAAAAGGAGTCTTAAGCTTAGCTCCCACTTAAGAGAATTGCATATAACCACTGAAGTTACCATTGTAGTGATCTTGATAATACATGACACTTATCTAATACAATAATTATGAAACCTTATATTCACAAGAAAATCCTTTTAGCAAACATACACAAATGAGCCTCATCATGCATATGGGCAATAATCTCCAATAGGAGAATCCTCTTGACCATTGATAACAAACCTCGTAACCAGAGATATATGACAATTTTACATATGTGCCACCTTCCAAATTCATTACAAGAAAAGGTGTATGTTTTCAATCTCTAATTTTTACACACAAAATTGAAAAGCAAATGAACAATAATCATGTGAATCAAAGGCAGCACGTTTTGAAATTTCAAGTTGGCAACGTCTTCAATACTAGGCCTTTTTCCAACCAACGGTAGGCTTAGTTGCACCAATGATCTCTACATGTAGCCACCCCCTAGCTAGGCTATGATGCCACAAGGGGAAACTATTGACACTCATAAATTTGAGGTGGGTGAAGGAAACTCTTCTTCATTAGAGAACGCTTTTGCATATTGAACTTGGTGTCTCAAAACATCTAGGATGCTTCTCAACTAGATAACACAACAATATGGAAATACCTTGGGTGCTCTACATTCCTTCAGTGATTTTCTTTGCCCATTGCTTATCATATTGGCTCAACATGCATTAATTCACAACCCTAATTGCTTAGTTAAGTTCCAAATATCTTTGGTAAGTAATGGACATGTAGATTTATTTATTTTTAGAGAGCCTAGAACACAACAACATATTCCAATCTACGATTGGCACTTTTATGGGTATATTTTGGCAACTAAACTTTTTATAAATGCTCGGAACAATCCAACAAACTTCCCACTCAAAAAATGGCAAAGCTTCTCTCACAAAATCACTGCTCTGAACTCCCATGTGCCTCTTATCTCTCTGGGTGTGTTCTAAATGAACTTGTGGATGTTTGATCCACATGTTTTCCCCCATTTTCCTACACCATTCGTGGGTCAACCTTCAAGTTTCAAAGTGATTAATTTCCCATGCTACCCAATGAATTATGAGAGAACTCTATAGCCACCACTTAACCCCCATAAATATGGCATGTGGTTGTTTCAATTACCCAATGCTTCATCCAATGAATTGTGGGCTACTGAGAAAACGAGGTAGTAAAATTTTAAAGTCAAATTTTGGCACAGATATTTGAGTGGGGTTTCTTGGCAAGAAAAAGTGTGGTTAAGTTCCCACAACCTCCTCAAATGTTCCCACTCATGGTATCCTAGTCCATATTGGTACTCACGTTCCTAGTCAACTACCCAACATTTTTTATTGTCAAATAAATATTTACTATTGAGTCATTTTAAAATCATTTATCTTGGTCCATCGCCATGACGACATTTAAATGTTGCTAGAAGCGATAATGACATAATTAATTACAATAATATTAGGGTTAAAAATAGGGTTGTTACACCAGGTTCATTCACAAGGGATATGAGAGACAATGCATGCTAGGATTCATTACATGTCAACTGATGGTTGTAACATTGAGAAGAGCTAATTAGTCTTAAGATGATTCAATGGGTATGTCACATTCTTGCTTCTTTGTTGTATAATTATTTGACCACCTTCACAAAGAGAAGGTATGATCCAAAAGACTTGCAACTTCCCTAAAGTTATATAGAGCAAAGTTGTAACAACCTCAAGTTGATTTTATATGTAAATAAAATAATACCAAGCTCATGGGACACATATTCCAAGCTTAATGTTGGGAAAAACATAGTGATGGGTATCACTGAAGATTAATTTATGGCTATGGAAATTGGAAATAATTGGTATATTTTATTTATGAGATAAAGGAAAATAGGAGAAAAGGAAAGTGAAGAGACAAAAATTTGCATCAGAGGGAAATTGAAGGAAATTGAAGAATATAGAGGCCTTAATGATAAAAAGGCTTATGAGGATCAGTTCACTACTTTTGCTAGTTAGATTTTTGTCAGTTTAGTTTTGGAGCTCTTTTATATTCTCTCATACTCTTGCACACTTAAAGTATTCTTGGAGGATGATTGGAGAACTTTGGCATAGAATGGATTTGGAGAAAGAAGGCAAAGGAAAGCAGAAAAGCGCAAGGGAATAGGTGGATCAACAGCTACAGCTAGATTGTTTTGCAGGTAGCAGGTTACATGTATGATTTCCTTACGGATTTATGGATGCATGGTATATGCATGTGATTATCTAGTTATGTGTTTTCATTGGCATGGAGGATTGCTTGGATTGACAATGGTTTTAGCCTTGCTTGCCATTTTATATCCATGTTGTTGTGGGTTTTTCCACTTCATTGTTTTCTGATTGGTGCTCATAATTATTTATGGTTGTGTTTTGGAACAAATGTTGTAGAAGCCTTGGAATAACTTGGGTTGAGTTACTAGTCCTGGAGCCTAGGTTGGGACAAATGCTCTGAAGCCCTTGGTGGGTTGAGTTACTAGTCCTAGATCCTAGACTGGGAAAATCACTCTGGAGCCCTTAGTGGGTTGAGTTACTAGTCCCTGGAATCGAGTTGGAAAAAAGCTCTGGAGTCTTGGAAGGATGTGGGGTGATTTACTAGTTCTGGAGCCCTGGACAACCTTGGTAGAGACCGAACTGGTTGGTGTTAGTGATTTCTGACTATGAGGTGGAGTCATTGGTTAAGGGTTGAGGTGATTGGCCTTTGGAAGCCCTAGATTGGTTTTGTCTTGATTAATTCCATGAGATCCCACATTCATGCTTGGAATATGGCGCAAGGATGATTAGCTAAAAGATAGATTTGGTTTAGCCCAATCTATCGTTGGGTGGTACTTGGAAGTCCCTAACTTGGTTGGTTGATCTATGATAGTTGTAGTGATTATGCTAGCGATATTATGGTTGAGTTTCCATGGTTTCTATATTGGTTATTTTATGGTTATATTCTGTTTTATATTATGTGTATCATCTATGGCTCTTGTCATGAATCGTTTAGTTATTGATTGATTGATGAATGTATGCGCTAATAAGTGTTGTTGCATCTATGTGAAGAGGGCATAGGGATTTCTCGATGATCCTCAGATGTATCTCATACTTTTATGATCATATATGCATTCATGACCTGTAGCTTACATGTTTGCCATGTGTTTGACAATATGTCTAGTGTGTTCTATGCAGTCTAGTTCAAGTTCTTGACTCGCATTTGAATGTTTAGATTTTCCTCATGTCAATATTGATTCTATAAAGTCTCAGACAGTTCTGGGTAGTGGTCTGGAGGCTAGCCTAGAATTATGGCTCAAATTTTGGGACCGCACCCTCTGAACTAAGAATTATGGGTTATAACCGCATGGAAGCAATGTTGTGCATGCAGTTGGAGCCCTATAATCATACCCTTGCATACTTGTGCATGCGGTTGGCTCGTTAGTCGGTAAAAAGAGCCCTAGCTCAAGGTTTTTTCACTTGGGGTGGTCCCCTAGGCCCTGAGTGTCCTACTACCCTAAGGGATGATGTGAGTCGTCCCTTTGTAGTCAGTTTGTAGGCCCCACTTCCTTAACTGGAGCTTGGAGGTTAGGTCATGTCATAGTAACTCTTCATCTCATGTTTAGTTTGGCAGGCCGATGAAATTAGGTAAATGTGGGAGGGGGTGGTATCATAATGAGGTTGCATCACTGGACCTCTAAGTAGATTTTATTGTTATGCATGCATTTTAGTTATTTATGTGTTTGTCATGCATGCATGTTGGTTATTCCTTGTGATGGTCATTGTTGTGTGTTATCCATGATAACATCTAGAAATAATTTTTAGTTTGATTAATCATTTGCATCTGTCTGCTGCTTTTTCAAAAGAGGTTATTGTACTTTGCAAATTGGAGATTAAAGAAGGAAAGAACAGGTCTAGTTTGAATTATTTTGGAGAAATTCCCATATTCTCTAAAAACCCATTTTCTTTCACAAACCCCATTTTTCCCTTTTGTTTTCTGAAAACTCTAGCCGCAGTGACCCATTTTTTAACTCTAGCCGAAATCCCTTTGTATTTCCAACTCTAGCCGTGTTTCCCCATTCCCCTTTGAAATTTCTTTAAAACATTAATAAAACATGTCGTAAGCCTTTTTAAAGGTTGGGACCCACAATTTATATCGCAATCGGCCTTTTCCCTTATGCAAAACCATATCCGTCATATCCCTCATCTGCTTGCAATTGCGATATCGCAAAACGCAAAGTCTTTCTTCCGTCGATATCGCACTTTCTCCTCGCTGATTGCGATATCGCATAACCCTCCCCCTGCTGAGTGTGATATCACATAAATTTCTTTTATCACCGATATCGCATATCGCAGTTTTCCATCGATTGTTATATCTAAGTCCCGTTACCAACCCGCCCACCAATTGCAATAAATACCTTCCCGCTAATCGCAATATTTCCTCCTCCCCGCCGATCGCATAAAGTTTCGTCCCCCCACTGATTCTAATGTCGCAATCAGGGATCGCACAGACATAACTCCCTCTTTGATCGAACTGCCTTCTAATTTGTGATTGTGATGGATCCGAAAGGTTATGTGTTGTAGTTTTGAGAAATTTCAGGTCCGGCATAATGGGAAATCACCATAAAATCAATGTCAAAGCTCCTTTTTGCTTTTCGGTGTCGTATTGCGATTGTGACAACAATAGACCCGGATCAACGGCCCAGATTGAATTAGCCTGGAACAACGACCCAAATCAATGAATGTTAAATTGCCCTTTTCACTTCCGCTTAGTGGGAAAGCGAGGATGTTTTTCAGCAGCATGGTCATCAAAGAAAAAACGAGAAAAGAGGACAACAAGGGTGTTTTTCGACATTTATCCAACAGTGTGGTCATCAAACAAAACGCAAATAAAAGAGGACAACGAGACACAAAGGATAGCAAAAGCACTTTCAAACACTGTTCAAACAACAAAAAACATGCCTACTAGCACGATAAACCATATTGCTTATTTAAAGACCCAGAAACAGCACAACAAAATTCAAAAGGCCAGATGCTTTGAATGTCCACAAATACAGTGCCAACATTACAAACAGTTGCAATTATTTCATGAATTTTTGTAACAGTTGGATGAATTCTATTTAGATGTGACTCCTATTTGTATTCAAACTCTATTAAAACATAAAATTCCTACGAAAACTCTGTTAGTCAGAAGAAAAGGGAGGAACAGGTTTCTAGAACAATAAATTGAATTTGGCCCAAGTGGCAAGATATGTAAATGGATCCTTTCTATATAAATAGGCAGATTTTCGACTCTGAGAAGGGTTGATGGAGAATGTGAAAAACTAACCTTCTGTAATATTTTGATCTTTTAATATAAAATCAACATCAACTTTGTTTTTGTACCCGGGATTCATGTTATGGATTTTATGATTTTTTATTATGTTATTTCAAGTTTTACGTAGTACCTTGATTACTTGGAAATCTGTCAAACAACTCCAATTTCCTTCATTTACTGTGTATGACTGTGGGTGTCCATTTGTATTAATTTTAAAACCGTAGATGCCTCAACTTCCATTAAACATTGTTGTTGATCATAATCTGTTTTAATTTGACTCCATGCCCAATGGTGGCAGTCATCACAATTTTCCTCACCTACAAAATCACAAAAAGAAATTAGAGTTAGCCATCTAATTTTGAGTTTATCACAAGTCATTTTACAAATATTTTGAGAGAGCCCTCTTCGATTGGAAGGACTGACTTCTAGCCTAAAGTTGGTTTGAAATAGTTACACTTGGTTGAAGGTTGATACAGCCCAACCTGTCCCATCCCAGTGATAACATTTTGGTGTGTCTGTCGGGAGTCCGAAAGATATATCATTCTGGATGTTTCATTTCAAAAGTTGACGTCTTGAAGGTAGCAAGAGATCAGAGTGTTTGAGGTTGCATTTCTACCTTGGCGACTCCATTGGTACTCTCAACTTAAAGGTGGCTTCTAAGAAGATTCATACGAGGAGTAATCCAAACTCTAATCCACCAGAAATAGTTGATGATCAAGAAAAAAATTCTCAAAAAAGATGCTAGCTAATCAAAATTAGGTACTTCATTTCTCTTAAGATCTACCTCATTACCCTCTAGATATATTCAACATACTGAAGGTATTAGATTTGATGAAGAGTATAAGCCTATATTACTTAGATAAAAATCAGAGAATGATTTACCAAAACTAGAGTTAGATTCTATTTTTGAGGTTCCTAAAGAAGTTAAAGATAGGTTTTGGGAGATTGTTGCATCAGAATTGTCACTTGAACAAGTGTCTTTAGAAAAACTAAAATAATTTGATCCTTTTGAACTTTTGTCAAGAAAAGAAATTAGTTTCCCTTTACCTAAAAGAAGTACCTTTACTTCGAAAACAAAAGTCTCTGTCACTCAAGCCCCTTTGAGTACATCTACTTTCATCACTACCCCTACTAGTTTCATTTTTACCCCTCCTGTTGGAATTTCTGCTAGTACTTTTGCTATGGCAGGCCCTACTAGATATGCTCCTCTTGTTTTACCAGTCGTACTTCATGACTTACCTCAAGGGTACTCCACTAGAATAAAAACTTTTGGAAGTGAGGAGGGGATAACTGCAGAACAACATGTTGACCAGTTCAATTACTTTATAGACCTAGAAGAGGTAGATTATGAAGATGTTAAAATTGGATTATTTGTACATTTTTTCATTGGTGAGGTGAAAAAATGGTTCAAAGCTTTACCCTGTGGAAGTTTACATGATTGGAATTAATTAGAAGACACTTTCCTAAGGAAATGGGGAAGTAAAGTTAATCATGTACAAGCTTCGATTGAATATAACAATTTGAAGAAAGAAATCCATGAATCAGTACAAGATTTTTCAAAAATATTCAATAAAGTATATAATTCCATCCCTGCTCACATTAAGCCTCCCCCAGGAGCTTCTTAGTTACATTATGTTGAAGCCTTTGATTATGAGTTTGCCATCCTATTAAGAGAGAGAGAGAGTCTACTACCTTAGTTGACATGCAGAATGATGCTGTGAAAGTGGAAGTTAATGTGGCTGTAGCTAAGAGGTCTAAAATTGGTAAAGGAAAAGTAAGAGAGGAAAAACAATCTTCTACATCTTCTGATGTTAAATTTGATACCATAATGAAAACAATGGAAAGACTCATGGATAGACTAGCCCTTGGGAACAATCCTCCTACTGCACAACCCGAGACACAAGTTAGAAATCCAAATTTCAGAAGGGGTCAAATTCAACAGAGGCAAAGAGAACAGAGAAATCAGCCTGACCAACAAGTTAGGCCTCCTTTCCATCAAAACATGGTAGATGATGAGGAAATGCAACTAGAGATCCAAGAAGATACCATTCATTGTTTAGATGAAGATGAAAAAGGAATGTTTTTAACAAAAGAAGAACATGATGAGTCTTATAATGACTTGGATGGTGATGAAACTGAGCCACAATAAAAATACTTAGAAGGCTATCAGCATGCTATTCTAGAGATGCAAAATCAATATAATTTGAGAAACAGAAATGTTCTTGTAGTTGCAAATAAAAATCAGCCTAAGAAAGATGCTCCAAAGGTTACAAAACAAAAGAAAGAAACCCCTGCAAAGGAAGTTGAGAAGACACAACCAATTTTCAACTTGGAGAATGAAATCTCAAAGATAAATATTGATGTCCCCTTTGGAGAAATAATAAGAATTACAGAATACAAAAAGAAAATTTTTAGAATGCCTAATGTTGAAGTTGGATCATCTAATATTTTGAATCTGCGTGAAGATCATCCTACTGTGTTCCTAGGGCCAAGAGCAGAAGATGAGCAGAATGAAGAGTTACCACCTTTCTATGTGAGTTTAAACATCCATGACCTGACAATACATAATGATATGTTAGATTCAGGGGTATCACACAATTTAATCCCTAAGGTCATCATGGAAAGATTGTTTAGACATAACCAAGCCTTACAAAGACTCATTTTCATTTTATTCAAAAAACGTGAAATGTATAGGTCTAATCAAAGATGTGGTTTTTGCTTTAAGTCAAATTATTGCTAAGAATATATTGATGGATATTATTGTGGTTGATATTCCACCAAAGTTTGGCATGTTGCTATCAAGATCATGGGCAGCCAAAGTCAAAGGAACCATTCAGATGGATATGTCCTATGTTATCATCCCGGTTTTTGGTGAGCAAAGGAGATTATACAGAGGGTCTAGGATGGCATCTATGGTTAGCAGCAAAGACAAACCTAAAAACTTTCCAGTATATGAAATGGAGACTGAATTGGGCTCATCTATACTCTTCAATGAAATCACTAACAACACAGAAAGTCAACATGTAGAAAAGGAACAACAAGTTGAAGAAATTGATAGGAAAGGGTGGTGGCACATGAGCTTTGATGGTGTTGTGGGAAGAGATGGAGTTGGTGTAGGCATATGGATAAGTAGCCCAGGAGATGAAAGTAAGTTTTTCTCTTATAAACTAAATTTCAATTGCATAAATAGTATGGCAGAGTATGAAGCATTGGTTTTGGGTCTTGAAGTCTTGAAGAATTTAGGTGCTAAGAAAAACTTTGTTTTTGGTGATTTTAAATTGATCATCAAACAAGTTAAAAACACCTATCAAACCAAGGATGTTAGAATGAGAGCATACAGAAATCTGATTCTTGAATTATTGGAAAAGTTTGAAGAGTATAATTTCACCATAGAGCCTAGAGAACAGAACAAGTTGCAAATTCTTTGGTTGTTTTAGCAAGTTTATTTACAATTCCAATTCATTCCAGCAACAAATATGAAGTTGAAATTAGGCATAGACCTGCTATACCTGATAACATAATAAACTAGCAAGTGTTTGATAATGATCAGCAAGTCAGAAATTTCTTGGAATTGAAAGAAGAATTTGAATCTATTCAAGTTGACCAACAAAACATCTTTGCTAGAACGAAAACCAATACCGAAGTTATTCAGCTCAAAAACAATTGTATTCCAAAGGGATTAATTCCTCTTGAGAAGTTATTTGACCATAATGATGTGGCTCAAAACCCGAAGACGAAATCTGATGATGAGGAGGTTGAGACTTATAATCTTGGTATTGCAGAAAATCCAAAGATTGTCAAGTTATCCAAATTTCTCTCTTGAGGAAAAACAAAATTATCTAGATTTGATGAAGAAATACGTAGATATTTTGCATGGAGTTATTTTGATTTAAAAATCTATGATCCAAATGTTATTTAACATACAATACCAATAAAAGAAAATGAAAAACCTTTCAAGCAAAAATTGAGAAGGATAAATCCATTGCTTTTGCCATTGATTGAAAAGGAGATAAAAAAGTTGTTTGAAGCAAAGATCATAGTACCATTGAGGTTTTCCAAGTGGCTAGCTAACCTAGTGCCCGTGAGAAAGAAGAATGGGGAAATTAGGATATGCATTGATTTAAATAACTTGAATAAAGCTTCATTAAAAGATAATTATCCACTTCCCAAAATGGATCATATTTTGCAAAGCATTGTAGGATCACAAAGGATGTCGATGCTAGATGGTTTCTCAGGCTATAATCAGATATTGGTACATCATGATGATCAAGAGAAGACAACTTTTACCACACCCTGGGGAACATTTATGTATGCAAAGATACCTTTTGGACTTATGAATGCAGGGGCAACTTTTCAGAGAGGTATGGACATTGCATTTGCAGATGAGATAAGCAGGTTTGTAGTAGTATATTTTGATTATAATACTGTGTTTTCTATAAAATAAGAATAACATCTCAAACACTTGGATAGAGTCTTTCAAAAATGCAGAAAAATTGGTATTTCTTTAAATCCAAGTGGTTGGCTAACCTGGTGCCCGTGAGAAAGAAGAATGGGGAAATTAGGATATGCATTGATTTCAGGAACTTGAATAAAGCTTCATTAAAAGATAATTATCCACTTCCCAAAATGGATCATATTTTACAAAGCATTGTAGGATCATAAAGGATGTCAATACTAGATGGTTTCTTAGGCTATAATCAGATATTGGTACATCATGATGATCAAGAGAAGACAACTTTTACCACACCCTGGGGAACATTTATGTATGCAAAGATGCCTTTTGGACTTATGAATGTAGGGGCAACTTTTCAGAGAGGTATGGACATTGCATTTGCATATGAGATAAACAAGTCTGTAGTAGTATATTTGGATGATATTACTGTGTTTTCTAAAAAAGAAGAAGAACATCTCAAACACTTGGAGAAAGTCTTTCAAAAATGCAGAAAATTCAGTATTTCTTTAAATCCTACTAAGAGTATTTTTGCTTTGACAAAGGGAAAGTTGTTGGGTCATATTATATCAAAGGAAGGAATTAAGATTGATCCAAGTAGGGCTTCTGCTATCCAGAAAATTGGCCTGCCCAGAAATAGAAAAGAAATCCAATCTTTTTTAGGCAAAATGGATTTTGTGAGGAGATTTGTTCCTAACTTTGCAGAAATTGTGAAACACGTCACAAAGATGCTTAAAAAATATTGTGATATTAAATGGACATCAGAGGCTAAACATTTGTTTGAATAAATCAAAGAGGCTCTTACTCAGGCTCCAGTCCTTATAAATCCTATTTTTTCAAAGAAATTTTTGGTTTTTACTTTTGCTTCAGAACACACAATTGTTGGAGTATTGTTGCAGAAAGGACAACAAGATTATGAACAACCTATTTCATTTTTTAGTAGAACACTTGGAAATTCTAAATTGAAATATAACATCATGGAGAAGCAACCTTATGCTTTAGTGAAATCTCTTAAACATTTCAGGGTGTATGTCATTCATTCACACATTATTTCCTATGTACCTAATGCTGTAGTAAAAGACATATTAACTCAAGTTGATCTAGATGGTAAAAGGAGTAAATGGATTGCTACTCTGCTAGAGTATGATTTGGAAATCAGGCCTACAAAATTGGTAAAGGGACAAGGATTGGCAAAGTTGATGACTCAATCAAATTTTGACTGTCTAGATATTAATTTTGTAGCAGAAAATTCAGATACAATTGAAGATGAAGAGCTGATCCCTGTTGAAGAAAAGTTTACAATGTCAGATTGGTATAAAGATGTTATATTTGTACTGAAAAATCATAGAGCTCCTCTTGAACTAACAAAATCAAAATCCAGATTTGTCAAGTTTAAATAAGTGAGATATTGTATTTTGAATAATTGTTTGTATTGGAAAGATTCGGGTGGAATACTTCTTAATTGTCTATTGGAAGATGAAGCTGAAAAGGTGATCGAAGAGTTTCATAAAGGTGATTGTGGAGGACATCATTACTGGAGAGCAACAGTGAATAATATACTCAAAGAAGGATTTTATTGGCCTTCAAATTTCAAAGATGTATACAAAAATGTTGTTGCTTGTCATGAATGTCAAATATTTGAAGGGAAAAGGAAGTTACTCTCATTACCTTTAAAACATGTTTTTATGGAAGCCACTTTCCAATAGTGGGGGTTAGATTTTATTGTCGAAATACATCCTACTTCTTCATTCCAACATGGGTGGATCTTAACAGCCACTGATTACTTCACAAAGTGGATTGAAGCAATTCCCACAAGACAAGCTATAGATGCAAGGTTTGGCTGCCCCATGAAGATCATCACTAACAATGCTCAGGATTTCAAATCAAAAAGGTTGGTAAGTTTCTATAACCAGCATAATATCACTCTTGTTCATTCTACAACTTACTACCCCCAAGGTAATGGCTTAGCTGAATCTTTGAACAAAAGGATAGTTAGAATCATCAAAAAGGTTTTGCAGGAAAACAAAAGGTCACGACATTTAAAGATTAAATTTGCTCTATGCGTTGACATAAGTTGTACTAAAATATCTATAGGAGTTTCTCCTTATGAGTTAGTCTATGGAACTAAAGCTATTTTTCCTAGTTTTCTTGGAGTTCCGGTCATGAAACTGTTGTAGGGACTAAAGGAAGAACCAAATGTTATCCAAAGGAGGATCAACCAACTAATTGATCTTCGGGAAAAAAGAGAGGAAGTTTACAGCAATCATCAACAATCTCATAACAGAATCAAAAAGACTTTTGACAAAAAGATCAAAGCAGAAAATTTCAGTCCTCAAGATGTCGTCTTGAAGTCGGAAGTTAAGATTGAAGATAAAGGAAAGCACGAAAAGTTTGAGAATCTCCGGAAGGGGCCGTATAATATTTCAGCTTATCATGGGAATAATACATTTATATTGCAAGAGATGGATGGTCAACTATATGCGGGAGGACCTGTTAATGGAAGGTTTCTCAAACATTATATCTCTTGATCCAGTTGAAAGAAATACCATTGTATATATTCCATTTTTCTGTTTTTCTCATTTGCAGGTGTGGATGATATATTTGACAAGTTTGAGCCTGAAGTGAAGGCCATAAAAACTTGGAGATTATGTCGTCATTTTTAGTTTTCAATAAGGCAACTGGTCTATTGGTTCTTTGTTGCACCACAAGGGTGCAACATCCCCATTGGAGCCATTGTTATCCATGATAACATCTAGAAATAATTTTTAGTTTGATTAATCATTTGCATCTGTGTGCTGCTTTTTTGAAAGAGGTTGTTGTACTTTGCAAATTGGAGATCGAAGAAGGAAAGAACAAGTCCAGTTTGAATTATTTTGGAGAAATTCCCATATTCTCTAAAAACCCATTTTCCTTCACAAACCTCATTTTTCCCCTTTGTTTTCTTAAAAACTCTAGCCGCAGTGACCCATTTTTTTAACTCTAGCCGAAATCCCTTTGTATTTCCAACTTTAACCGTCTTTCCCCATTCCCCTATGAAACTTCTTTATAACATTAATAAAACATGTCGTAAGAATTTTTAAACACTGGGACCCGCAGTTGATATTGCAATCGGCCTTTTCGCTTATGCAAAACCATATTTGTCGTATCCCTCATCCGCTTGTGATTGCAATATCACAAAACGCGAAGTCTTTCTTCCGCTAATATCGCACTTTCTCCTCGCCGATTGCGATATCGCATGTCTTCCACCAGTTGTGATATCACATAAATTTCTTCCGTTGTCGATATTGCATATCACAGTTTTACTCCAATTGTTATATCCAAATCACATTACCACCCCACCCGCCGATTGCGATAAAGACCTTCCCGCTAATCGCAATATTTCCTCCTCCCTGCCGATCGCATAAAGTTTCGTCTGCCCGCCGATTATGATGTCGCAATTGGGGATTGCACGGACATAGCACCCTCCTCGGCCGAACTCCCTTCCGATTTGAGATTGTGATGGATCTGAAAGGTTATGTATTATAGTTTTGAGAAATTTCAGATCCAGCATAATGGGAAATCACCATAAAATCAATGTCAAAGCTCCTTTTCGCTTTCTAGTGACGTATTGATATTGCAACAACAACAGGCCCATATTGAATCAGCCTGGAAAAACGGCCCTAATCAATGAATGTTAAATTTCCCTTTTCACTTCTGCTTAGAGGGATAGCAAGGATGTTTTTTAGCAGCATGGTCATCAAAGAAAACGAGAAAAGAGGACAGCGAGGGTGTTTTTCGGCACTTATCCAGCGACATTGTCATCAAACAAAACGCAGACAAAATATGACAACGAGACACAGAGGACAATGAAAGCACTTTCAAACACGGTTCAAACAAAAAACAGCATGCCTACCAGCGCGATAAACCATATTGCTTATTTAAAGGCCCAGAAACAGAACAACAGAATTCAAAAGGCCAGATGCTCTGAATTTCCACAAATGCAGTGCCAAAATTACAAACAGTTGCAATTTTTTCCTGAATTATTGTAACAGTTGGATGAATTCTGTTTAGATGTGACTCCTATTTGTATTCAAACTTTGTTAAAACAGAAAATTCCTATGAAAACTCTATTAGTTAGAAGAAAAAGGAGGAACAACTATCTAGAACAATAAAACGAATTTGGCCAAAGTGACAAGATATGTAAAGGGATCATTTCTCTATAAATAGGTAGATTTTCGACTCAAAGAAGGGTTGATGGAGAATGTGAAAATCTGACCTTCTGTAATATTTTGATCTTTTAATAGAAAATTAGCAGCAACTTTGTTTTTGTACCTGGGATTCGTGTTATGGCTTTTATGAGTTTTTATTATGTTGTTTCAAGTTTTATATAGTATCTTGATTATTTGGAAATCTGTCAAACAACTCTAATTTTCTTCATTTACTGTGTATGACTGTGGGTGTCCACTTGTATCAGTTTTAAAGCCATAGATGCCTTAGATTCCATTAAACATTGTTGTTGATCATAATCTATTTTAATTTGACTCCATGCCCAATGGTGGTAGTCATCACATTTTTCCTCACCTACAAAATCACAAAAAGAAATTGGAGTTAGTCATCTGAATTTTGAGTTTATCACAAGTCATTTTATAAATATTTTGAGAGAGCCCTCTCCAATTGGAAGGACTAACATCCAGTCTAAAGTTGGTTTGAAATAGTTACACTTGGTTGAATGTTGATACAACCCAACCTGTCCCAGACCAGTGAGTGACCAGTGATAACATTGTGGTTTTGTGTCTTCATGTAGAGGTCGATGATGTTGGTATGTTGAGATGATTGATATGTTGATTTGGTTACATGTATATCTATTGTGCTAATCTGAATTGACTGTGCAGATGAGATAGCCTCCCCTGGACTTCACTAAGGTATGTTGATTATGTTTATATTTGGTTTATCTGACATGGTATGTTTGCAGGAAGAAGATCATAGATGACAAGCAAAATGGTGGATTACAGTTCACTTGACTCTCCCTATAGATCATATGAGTAGCACAAAGATAAGTACTCTCCTGACATAGCAGATGCTTTGAGAAGTTTAAAGGCAAAGATTAGGAGTTTAAAATCAAACAATAACGGAATTCTTCAGTCATAGGAAAGACTTGCTAGGGCACATGAAAAGCACGCAGAGGTCAATGTAGTGATCCTTTAGAGTTTATCAGATTTACAAAGACAAGGATAGCCATGGATAAATTATGGACAGGACGAAAAGACAAATGGGACATATGGTAGCAGGTCTAATGGAGGGCATAGGTTAGACAAAGATGACATAGTCAGAGGTGGTAAATATATGGATACACCTTATAGGAGAGGTAGTGGTTATGGATTCTATTCTAGTTCTAGATCAGAGAGACATCATGGTCATCATCCTTACAGGAAGAGTGAGAAGGGGTACTTGTCAAATGAATTCAAGAAAACTAATCCCCCTACCTTTGACGGATGACTGAAGAAACCTAAAGATGTAGAAGCATGGTTACTTGGGAATAAGAAGTTCTTCGAATTGCATGATTATACAGAGAATATGAAGGTAAAGATAATTATTTTCATTCTAAAGGGAAAAGTAAACATCTGGTGGGAAGATGTGAAGCATATTAGAGGTATCAAGATAGAGGAGTTGAGTTGGCATGAATTCAAAATACTTTTCAGAAAGAAGTACTTACCAAAGAGATATTATGACGGTAAGGCTAAGGAGTTATATGAGTTGAAGATGGGATCTATGACAGACGAGGGTATATGACTAAGCTTTTGGAGTTGTTGAGGTATATACCATATCTTAAGGATGAGAAAACGAAGGTTCAAAGATTTGTTAGTGGATTATTATTAGCATTCAAGGATTGGGTTGAATATGATGAGCCTCATACATTAGAGGAAGTATTTGGGAAGTTGAAACATTGTTAGGTGCATTATAAGCATAATTCAAAACCTAAGCAGGGTTGGAAAGGTAATGACAAGTCTAAGGGAAAGTGGGATAAGAAGCGAGGAAGACCTCAGGATGCAGGTAACAAAGAGAATGCAGTGCCATACAAGAAATTCAGTGCACTTCACAGAGGACAAGGATTTTAGTCTAAGGAGCAAAACAAGGGTGATGGCATGAAGCCTTTGCAGTGTTGGACTTGTGGTAAGGATCATCGCAGGAGAGATTGTCCATAACATTAGGGTGGAAGACCACAAATTTACAGTGCTCAGGAGGCACAAATAGTTGGGGATGTTGGACAGAGTATTCCTCGTATTATTGCAACATTCGATAATAGGCAGACTAATCATCAAACATCTATTATCGAGATGGAAGGTAAGATTTGTGATCAAGTTGTTTCTATTTTGATTGGCCCTCGATCTAACTATAGTTATATCTGTCTTGACCTGGTGGATAAGTGTTGCTTGAATAAAGAAGTGCATGCAGAGTCTTGGTTGGTGTAGTTGGCTATAGGTACTAAGAAAAGAGTTCATCATTGGGTAAGATATTGTGCATTTGAGTTAAACGATATGTATACATCATCGCATATAAATGTGCTTCCATTGGGATCATACAGTATGTTGTTGGGTATGGATTGATTATACATTCATAGGACTAAGGTAGATTATTATGATAAGGCTATTGAGTGCTTGGATGATGATGGAGAGAAGAGAATCGTGTAGGGAAAGAAGAAGCCTACATCAATGAGAATGGTTACAACTTTGCAGGCAAAGCATAATAGCGGAAAGGGTGTGTATTGTTTACGGTTCATATCTTTAGTGACAATGGTAAGGATGTTGAGGATGTGGAAGTCTTGAAGAGGTATCTGATTTTGCAATAGTTCTAAGATGTAGTTCCAACAAAGATTTCAAAGTTACCTCCTCATATAGAAGTGGACTTTTCTATTGAGTTGATGTCGAGAGCAGCACCAGCATCGAAGGCACCTTATAGGATGAGCGCTCCAGAGTTGATGGAATTGAAGTATCATTTGTCACGGATTAATGAATTGTTTGATCAACTGAAGGGAGCAATAGTGTTCTTGAAGATTGATTTGAGATCAAGGTATCATTAGATACGCATCAAAGAAGAGGACATCTAGAAAATTGCATTTCGTACCATGTATGGGCATTATGAGTTTGTAGTAGTTCCTTTTGGTTTGACTAATGCTACAACTACTTTCATGTGTTTGATGAATAATGTGTTACATCCTTATCTCGACAAGTTTGTGATAGTATTAATTAATGATATATTGATATATTCTAAGAATGAGGAAGAGCATGCTAAACACCTAGAAACAATGTTAATATTGTTGAGAGAGCATTAGTTTTATGCCAAGTTTAGTAAGTACAGTTTATTTCAAACAGAAGTTCATTACTTGGGACATGTTGTTTCCAAGGAAGGTATAACAGTAGACCCATAAAAGATTAGAGCTATTATAGAGTGGGAAACACCTAGGAATGTGGATGAGGTCCATTAGGGGACTTTTGAGGCTAAAATGGGCCTCCTAAGAAAAATGTACAACCAAAATAAACTTTATAAGAACCAATAGGATTCAACATGATGATGTCAACCATGGGGGATGATTCACCATTTTTGGAGTAAAAAAAGTAAAAAGATTAAAAAAAAAAAAAAAAAAACTATTTTTTCAACTCATATTTTCAACTTATCTCCCTAAGGTTTTACTCAAAGTTTGAGCTAGAGTACTCGTTGGATGCATAGTTTAATTCATCATCCAAATAGTACCCATGTTGCATACTTTCAATGGACCTTGCTACACGAAAAATAAGAAATACATGAAAAAACGTGATTGTAGTCACGTTTTTCATGTATTTCTCAATTTTCATGTAGTAGGGTCCATCGAAAGTATGCAACATGGGTACTCCTTGGATGAGGAATCAAATTATGCATCCAAAAAGTGTTTCTGCTCAAAATTTGAGTAAACCCATAGGGAGGTAAATTGAAAATACGAGTTGAAAAAATAGTTTTTTTCTTTTTTCCCTCTAAAAATTGATGGTGTCATCTAATCTTATTTTATTATTTCCACTATTATGTTATAATTTTCTTAGGAGGCCCATTTTAGACCTCAAAAATCCCTAATGATATCATTTATGGGATTAGCAGGTTACTACAAGAGGTTCATCAGGAACTTCTCACGGATTGCCTATCCTATTACATCATTGTAAAGAAAAGGAAAGAAGTTTGAATGGACATAGGAATGTTCAACCAACTTTGAGCAGTAGAAGCAGTTGCTTACAAATGATCCAGTTCTTAAGATTACAGATCTAGATAAAGATTTTGTGGTGTTTACAGATAATTACAAGAGAGGCCATGGTAGATTCTTTATGCAAGAGGGACAGGTAGTGTGCTATGAGTTAAGGAAACTGAATGAGCACAAGCAGAAATATGTGACTCACGATCTTGAGTTGGTAGATATCATTCATGCATTGAAGATGTGGAGACACTACCTTATTGGCAGAAGATTTATTTTTATGAGTGATCACAATGGGTTGAGGTATTTGTTTGATCAACCTAACTTGAATGCCAGGAAAGCTAGATGGTTGGCTACACTCAGTGAGTTTGACTTCGAGATCAAGTACATTAATGATCTGAAATGAGGGTTTTAACATCTTGTCATGCTTACAAGAACCTCCCACTCCAAAGCTTAAACAAACATGATCTAGCTTATGTTGACAATTGCGGAACTATGTACTTGAAACAGGTGAATGTGTTTGTTTTTTTTCAACTGTTTAAGTGCTTTAAGATGATTTTTTTCTTCTGATATTAAACACATATATCAGACATATAATGCAGCAAATAAACATCACACATAACAACAAATTTAATAAGGAGTTCACCCCGATCTCGTGGGCTACGTCTCCATGAGCTCTTGTCAACTTGACTTGGCTCTTTGGGATTATGGCTTGAATTCTTTTACAAGTTCCACACTCAACTCCAGAGGTTACTGAACTGAACCAATGGGCTTAGAAAACCATCTACATCCCTGTCATGGCTGTCCTCATTGTGCAAGCAGATCTAGGCTCCCTTGGACTTGATTCCTTCAGCAGGTGCACTGAGCTTCCCTGAGCTTCTTAATGGCACAAACTCCTTTAGAATGCTTCAACTTTCTCTACAACCTCTGCTACTTTCTCCCACACATAAAATGACTATTCATTTGCTCAAAACGAGCACTGCATCCCCAATCTAGGCCTTCCTCCACGGTTGGCTCTAGGCTGCCTGAAAATTTCCCTCAGCATCTCGGCCTTTAGAAGTCTCCAAATGTTTCTAAAAACACCTTCATTGGATTTAGAAGGTTCATTATAGTCAGGAACGACTGTTTGTTTGCTGAGAATGGACACTGGTAGCTCCTGCAATAGCCTCCAACCCCTGGAGGACCTGAGCTCCAAAATCTCCCTGGATGAAAATCTCCTTGAAGATGGCTTCTTCAGCTTCTCTGGACTGTTCCAATGGATTTAGCAGGCCCAAATTTGTCTAGGTAGACTCTTCTTTCACCCTATTAGGTCGAAAATTGCCTCTTGAGTTCATTAATCAGTCTCTCCTAGAATTACTCCACCAAAACTGGAAAAACTGCAGCTAACTACAGTTATCTGGAGTAAAATTTGGCAATTCCCGCCAATTTTTGAGGTCCTCCAGGCCTGACCGCCGGCTTACCGTAACCGTCAGCGTAACTACTGGAAGGTGCACACATGGGTGGTTTATCTAGGCGGATATGGTTAAGCTGGCAGGTTAACTAACCGTAACCGTCAAGCTGAGCGCGCATATGACCGCTATTACAGGCGACGGTTAGAGATAACGTTTGTTAACATTAACTGCTAGCGGATTTTGGAACTGGTGCATATGAACACAATTTTGGGACTGCTAGTGAGTAAGACTGATGGCGGTCTATTCCCAAACCACAAACCGTAACATAACAAATATAACACGCAACCATAGACTGTTAAGAAACAAATTGTAGCAGAGACGGTTAGAGCGCTTATTTGCCTACGGGAGGTCACAGGTTCGATCCCGCTTGACCCAAAATATATTTTGCTATACCAATTCAGGGCCACGTGGCAGCCTCTGGGCTTGCCACGTGTCGGCTCCTGATTGGTCCATCCAGAAGGAATATTCCAGCGAATATTTTGGAGAATATTCCTCGAAATATTCTTTTTTCAATATTTCCAAAAATCAAATTATTCTTGAAAATTGCAGTTTACTGGACATTTTTAAAATGTGACAACTCCTCCTTACAGTGTCTGTTTTTCGAAGCGTTCACAGCACCAAAATTGGGAAGACGAGATCTATAAGGTCATTCAGGTTCGACACTCTTTCGAACACTTTGAAATTTGAGCTATCATTAAAGTCCTGGATCAATATCTGATCACTCCTCCCCATTGGGAATCTTTTGGACCCCAAAAGACTGATATACTGATCTGAACAGTAGATGAGAGTACAGCACCCTCTTCTTTCAGCCTCCATACACTTGCCTTGCATGGCTAGTGCCTTTAAACAAAAACACGAAGTTAGTCAACACTTCCCTTCCTGGATGTGCTTGTCCTCCTGTTAAGAACTTTCATCCTTGAACTCATTTAGAATTTACAGAAGCTAGCTGAACATCGCTTCCAAACCACTTCCATGAAAAAGTCACAAATGTAACCATGGCAATTTTTTCTGCTGCAAATCTTCTTCTGTAGACGATGTCGAAAGAAGATAATAACTTGATGAAATAAATTCTTGTTTCAACAAAAGAAACAACTTTCACATCCTGTAAATTATCATCTTGTTTACAAATGATCGACTAAATCACAAGTCGACAAAAATCACACCTTTTAAACATTTGACCCTTCAAGTCAAGCACGTACAAAAGGAATTTAAACAATGCCTTACAAAGATGAAACACTTCATCATTATCTCCCTTTTACAATCTTGGAGATCAAATCAACTTTTTCAAGTCAATATTACATTACATGCATGTTTAAAAACAAAGTAATCAACCCTTCAAGTTAATCACACATACATGTTCAAATACTAGGAAATCATCATCCCGGTGCTCATGCATATCATTCTCATGCATGCATTTCATCCTTCAAATTTCTCTTAAGTACAATCATAAGTACAAGATCCTCGATCACATGCACTTGTACTTTAAAAGCTGAAATGAATATAACTTTCGCTACAATAAAGCGAGTCTCATACTCAACTTTTCCATCCTGCAACTTGCATTCCATTAGCAAAGAAATGCATATAATCAAAAGACATGCAACTTTAATTGGATAAGTATTCTAACCATTTCTCACCAATCCATTTCAAAGGCGCTTCCTTTAACTACACATCGCCATCAATATGTGGATCATCCTGACACACATCAATGATGGAAACTTCCTTTCCACTCTTGCCATACTCTTTCTCCACTTTCTTCAAGTTTCGTGGAAGCATTGTTGGATTCAATGTCCAACACCTTTCAGCGGTATGTCCTTGATTATGACAATAAGTACAACACATGTGCAACTTCTTGACGGCATGATTTGCATTGTTCAATGGACCTTTGGCTTCTTGCCTTCTTTCCTTCAAAAGTTTCCTGTATGTGTCCATTCTTTTCCAACATCTAGAAACACTATGGTTAACCAAACTACAAAAAGAACATGCAATTCTTTTCCAATGCTTGTGTGGAAACTTTCCATGCTTTACATGATCAAAAGAAGTGTGATGTAAATCATATTTATACCTTTTTCTTTCACCTTCATTACCTTCATGAGGAGGTGAATCGAATGAAGAAGAAGCTCCCTTTGGAACACCATCAATAACTTCAATGGTTTTAGAGCTTTCACCACTTTCTTGTTCAAGTGCATGCTTATGCACACCTTCTTCCTGCAAAGTATGTTTCAAACTATTGCATTCCTCAATAATACAATCTTTACAACCTTGAGGTAGAGAACCTAAAATGAAACTTCTTCTAGGAACTGTTTCAATTGCCTTCATGGCTGCTCTGGAACTTTCTCCATAATATTTCCCATAGCCAAGACCAAAATACTTAGGCCTTTCCTCAACCATTATTGGCTCATCAATACCCTTTGCATGTTTGCCGAATCCTCTTCCTTCATATCCCATTTTCGACATCAACTTGGACCCTATGCCTCTGGTATGCTTCTCAAAAGAACCAACATAAACATTCTTAGAAGAATTTGAAGACAAACTAGAATTTTTTACCTCTTCTTCAAGCTGATACTTGGCTAAGGCTTCTTTGGTAACAAGGAGTTGTGTCTCCAACTCATGCATCCTTTCCAGATTCATGTTTGCAATATGAAGTTGGATTTCCATTTCCTGCAATTGGTCAGAAAGCAATTATTTCTCTTCCCTCATGGAATTCAACTGCTCTCGAAGTCTATTGCTCTTTCTTTCATCCTCATACATTTCTCTCACCATATTCATCATGATGAACAATTCTTGCTTCAAGCCTTCATCAAAGAATCTTGTGAAGGAGGATGATTTTGAAAACTCACTTGTGGAAGTTGTCATTATCAAAATGAACAAAAGAACTTCAACAAAATTCAGAATCTATTAACAAATTTCTGAACCATATGATTGCACAGTCAATCCCTTTTTCAAACAACCTATTTTGCATCAAACCTCTTCTGCTTCAAGGATTTCCTTGAGGTCCTTGGGGTAAGGAGATTGCCTTCTGCCCTTCTTCCTTCTTGTCCTCTCCTGGACTTAGCTAACAATAGCTTTCCCTTCACCTTTGCAAACTCAAACAATAGTCAGTTTACAAATAATCAAACAATGAAATCCTTTGTACTATTTAAACACCTTTCAAGTCAAACAAGCAAATAGATTTCTTTGTCAATCAAGCATCCTTCTCCGATACCATTTGATCTGAAATGAGGGTTTGAACATCTTGTCATGCTTACAAGAACCTCCCACTCCAAAGCTTAAACAAACACGGTCTAGCTTATGTTGACAATTGCATAATTATGTGCTTGAAACAGGTGTATGTGTTTGTTTGTTTTCAATTGTTTAAGTGCTTTAAGATGATTTGTTTCTTCTGATATTAAATGTATATATCAGACATATAATGCAGCGAATAAACATCACACATAACAACAAATTTAATGAGTTCACCCCGATCTCGTGGGCTACGTCTCTGTGAGCTCTTGTCAACTTAACTTGGCTCTTTGGGATTATGGCTTGAATTATTTTACAAGTTCCACACTCAACTCCAGAGGTTACAGAACTGAACCAATGGGCTTAGAAAACCATCTACATCCCTATCATGGTTGTCCTTATTGTGCAAGAAGATCTAGGCTCCCTTGGACTTGATTCCTTCAGCAGGTGCACTGAGCTTCCCTAAGCTTCTTAATCGCATAAACTCCTTCGGAATGCTTCAAATGTCTCTAGAACCTCTGCTACTATCTCCCACACATTTCTAACATCAACAAATGACTGTTCATTTGCTCAAAACAAGTACTGCATCCCCGATCTAGGCCTTCCTCCACGGTTGGCTTTGGGTTGCCTGAAACTTCCCTTCAGCATATCGGCCTTTATAAGTCTCCAAATGCTTCTAAAAACACCTTCATTGGATTCAGAAGGTTCATTATAGTTAGGAACGACTGTTTGTTTGCTGAGAATGGATACTAGTAGCTCCTGCAATAGCCTCCAACCCCTGGTGGCCCTGAGCTCCAAAATCTCCCTGGATGAAAATCTCCTTGAAGATGGCTTCTTCAGCTTCTCTACACTATTCCAATGGCTTTAGAAGGCCCAAATTAGTCTAGGTAGACTCTTCTTTCACCCTCTTAGGTCAAAAATTGCCTCTTGAGTTCATTAATCAGTCTCTCCTAGAATTACTCCATCAAAACTGGCAAAACTGCAGCTAACTGCAGTTATCTAGAGTTAAATTTGGCAATTCCCGCCAATTTTGGAGGTCTACCAGGCCTGACTGCTGGCTGACCATAACCATCGGCATAACTGCTGGAAGGCGCGCACATGGGCGGTTTATCCGAGGGGATATGGTTAAGCTGGCGGGTTAACTAACCGTAACCGTCGGGCTGAGCACGCATGTGACCGCTATTACCAGCGGCGGTTAGGGATAACGTTTGTTAACGTTAATTGCTGTTGGATTTTGGAACCGGCGCATATGAACACAGTTTTGGGACCACTGGCGAGTAAGACTGCTGACGGTCTATTCCCAAACCATAAACCGTAACATAACAAATATAACACGCTACCATAGACTGTTAAGAAACAACTTGTAGCGAAGACGGTTAGAGCACTTGTTTGCCCGTAGGAGGTCACAGGTTCGATCCTGCTTGACCCAAAATATATTTTGCCATACCAATTCAGGGCCACATGTCGGCCTCTAGGCTTGCCACGTGTCGGCTCTTGATTGGTCCGTCTAGAAGGAATATTCTAGCGAATATTCTAGAGAATATTCTAGGGAATATTCCAAGGATTATTCCTTAGAATATTCTTTTTTAATATTTCCAACAATCAAATTATTCTTGAAAATTGCAGCTTACTGGACATTTTTAAAATGCGATAACTCCTCCTTACGGTGTCCGTTTTTCGAATCATTCATAGCGCCGGAATCAAGAAGACGAGATCTATCCGGTCGTTCAGGTTCGACACTCTTTCGAACACTTTGAAATTTGAGCTATCATTGAAGTCCTGGACCAATATCTGATCAATTAAGGGTAAAGAGAACAGGGTTGCATATGCTCTTAGTAGAAGAATACAAGTGAATCACATTGTAGCTATGAGTTCTTATGGGATAGATTTGTAAGAGTGGATCTTATGTGACTCACGATCTTTAGTTGGTAGATATCCATGCATTAAAGATGTGGAGACACTACCTTCTTGGCAGAAGATTTATTCTGATGAGTGATCACAATGGGTTGAGGTATTTGTTTGATCAACCTAACTTGAATTCCAGGCAAGCTAGATGGTTGGCTACGCTCAGTGAGTTTGACTTCGAGATCAAGTACATTAAGGGTAAAGAGAACAGGGTTGCAGATGCTCTTAGTAGAAGAATACAAGTGAATCACATTGCAGCTATGAGTTCTTATGGGATAGATTTGTAAGAGTGGATCTTGCAGGTAGGGTAGCAGGATGACAGGTACCAACAACTTAAGCACATGTTACAACAACAGGGTACAGGTGAATAGGATGTGGATTATCATCTCATGGTAGATGGTTTGGTGAGATTTAGGGACAAGATCTATGTGTCAGACAACAGTGAACTCAAGAAGCTTATATTGAGGGAATTTCATATTAAGTTGTATTCAAGTCACCTACAATATTAGAAGAATCTAACAATTGTGAAAATGTTTTACTACTAGCTGAACTTGAAAAAGGAAGTGGCTAAGCTTTTGGCTATGTTTTTGGATTGTCAGTAGGTAAAAGCAGAGTGTAGCATCCAGGTGGTTTATTACAGTTGATTATGATCCTAGAGTGGAAATGGGAGGTCATTTCCATGGACTTCATTACAGGTTTACCGAGCAAATCGAAGCAGTATGACTCCATCATGATTGTGGTTGACAGGTTAAGTAAGGTAGCACACTTCATTGCGGTTAAGTCCACTAATTCAACTAGTTAGGTAGATTAGGTCTTCATTAGGGAGATAGGAAGATTGCATGGTGTTCCTAAGAAAATTGTATCTGATAGAGATGTCAAGTTCACTTCTAGGTTTTGGAAAGAGTTGTTTGCAGGATTGGGGATATACTTAGCCTTTAGTATAGCTTATCATCTACAGATAGATGGACAAATAAAGAGGGTTAATAGGATTCTTGAGGACATGTTGAGGATGTATGTCATTCATCAACAAGAGAAGTGGGAAGAGTATCTTCCTCTGGTAGAGTTTGCATATAATAATGGGTATCAAGAATCCTTGAAGATGAGTCTATTTGAGCCACTTTATGGGTGGAGTTGTAACACTCCTATCAGCTAGAGTGATCTAGTGAACATGATATTGATTGGACCATATATGTTACGAGAGATGGAACAAGAAATGCAGGTTATCAAGAGGAATTTGAAGGCAGAATAAGACAGGTAGAATAGTTATGACGATCAACATAGGGTATATAAGGAGTTCTAGTTTGGGAAACATGTGTACTTGCACATCAAGCCCAAGAGGAGCTCCTTGAGGATTGGGTCATGTGCCAAGTTGGCACCTTGATATTGCAGGCCTTTCGAAATCCTTGAGAGAATTGGATCAATGGCCTACAAAATTGCATTGCCTCCGATAGTGAAATTCCATGATGTTTTCCATGTTTTATTGCTTAAGAAGTATGTGCAGGATGTTGAACATGTGATTGAATGGTCGATATTGCAGGTGGAACTAGAGGGAGAATTCTAGTCAGAACCTCAATGCATATTGCAATGGAAACAACTCATGCTCCAGAATAGAGCAATCGAGTAGGTTAAAGTGAAATGGAAGCACTTTGGGCCTAATGAAGCTACATGGGAGATGGTTGATTAGATGTCGGCTACATATCCTTCTATATTCATTGATTGAGTAGATATATTCTGGTATATGTGTTTGATGTTGTGTTGGTTATATGTATATGCATATATATGTTGTAAATACAACATCGAGTTGTATTATAAAGCTCTAATAAGCGGTATGGTGTTCATTTCATGATGGTTATGGTATCATCAGTATCATATGATGTAAATGTTGCATCGAGTTGTGTTATATAGCTCCATGGGCAGCATGTGTTTTGCTAGTTTATAGGTGTCATTGACGACAGTGTTCCCCCAAGAGGGATGGGTTTTTGATAGCCCCCAGTTGATTTTCTATGTAAATAAAATAAGACCAAGGTCATGGGACATGTATTCCAAGTTGAATGTTGGGAAAAACATAGTGATGGGTATCACTCGTGATTAATTTATGGCTATAAAAATTGGCAAAGGAAAAGTGGTAATAATTGATATTTTATTTATGAAATAAATGAAAGTAGTAGAAAAGGAAGGTGAAGAGACACATATTTGCATGAGAGCGAAATTGAAGGTAAAATGTAGGAAAATGAAGAAAATAGAGGTCTCAATGAAAAAAGGCCTTTCAGGACGAATTCACATCTTTTGTTGGTTAGCTCTTTGTCAAATTAGTTTTGGAGCCCTTCCATATTCTTTCATTCTCTCATACTCTTGCACACTTAGAGTATTCTTGGAGCATTCTTGGAGCATTTTGGCATACATTAGATTTAGAGAAAGAAGGCAAAGGAAAGCAGGAAATGACAAGGGAATAGGTGGATCAACAACTACAAATGGATTGCTTTGCAGCTAACAAGTTGCATGTGTGATTCCTTGCTAATTTATGGATGCATGGTATATGCATTTGGTTATATGGTTATGTGTTTTCATTAACATGGAGGATTGTCTGGATTGACAATGATTTTAGCCTTGCCTTGCCATTTCCTAGATAGCCAGGGTGTTGTGGGCTTTTTCCACTTGTTAGAATTCCTTATGGTTGAGGGTTGGAGCAAACACTCTGGATGCCCTGGAACAACTTGGGTTGAGTTACTAGTCCTGGAGCCTAGGTTGGGACAAATTCTTTGGAGCCCTTGGTGGGTTGAGTTACTAATCCCTAGAGCCAGGTTGGAGAAACGCTTTGGAGCCCTGAAAGGTAGTGGATTGAGTTACTAGTTCCTAGAGCCTTTGACCTCCTAGGTAGAGACCGATCTGGTTGGTGTTAGTGATGTCCGACCGTGAGGTGGAATCACTAGTTGAGGGTTGAGGTGATTGGCCTCCAGAAGCCCTGGTTTGGTTTTCCTTGGTTTATTTCATGAGATCACACATTCATGCTTGGAATATGGTGCAAGGGTGACTGGTTGAAAGAGTGATTTGGTTCAGCCCAATCTATGGTCAAGTTGTACATGGAAGTCCCTGACTTGTTTGCTACTTTCCTATGTTAATATGAGACATTTCCTTATTGTGATCTATGAGCATTGTATTGATTATGTTGGTGATATTATGGATGAGTTACCATGGTTTCTATGTTGGTTATTTTTTGGCTATATGTCGGTTATATGATGTGCATCATCTATGACTCTTGTCATGAATCGTTTAATTATTGATTGATTGATGCATGTATGAACTAATAAGTGTTTATGCAGCTATGTGAAAAGGGCATAGGGCCTTCTCAGTGATCCTCAGATGTATATCAAACTTTTATGATTAGATATGCATTCATGACCTATAGCTTACATGTTTGCCATGTGTTTGACTAAATGTCTAGTGTGTTCTAGGCAGTCTAGGTCAAGTTCTTGACTCGAGTTTGAATGTTTAGCTTTGTCCTCATTTCAAAAATGATTATGGAGAGTCTCAGATAGTTTTGGTCAGTGGTACATAGGTTGGCCTGGAATGGTGGCTCGGATTTTGGAGCCGCTCCCTCTGAATTGGAAATTTTGGGTTGTAAGTGCATGGAAGTAGTATCATGTGTGCGGTTGGAGCCCTATAATCGCACCCATGTAGGCTTGTGCCTGTTGTTTGTTGAGAAATCTAGGGGCAACTAGAGTAGATGATTTCTCTTACTTTGATAACTGCTTGTGATTCATTTTTACTTAACTTGACTAGCTTTCTTCTTTCACTTGATTCTTATTATTATTATCTTCATCAAACAACTACCAAACCATAAAGAACAATAAGACAAAGGACATTAGATATAGGTGATCAGCCAAGGCCAAAACCTCTCCAACTGAGAGGAAAACCCACAAGAATTCTTCTCTTCCTATAGAACTTCAATTGATGAATTCCGAGACCTATGACCCTTGACAAGACCCTCCAAGACCAAGTCCCTTGACGAGCTTTCCTTCTAGAAGTTCCTTAGCAACTACTGCAATTTCAACCCCCAACAAATTATTCTGCAACTTTGACCAGTAGATTCTACTGCAACTTTTACCTTTCCAACATATTCACAGTTTTGGCCTTTCATAGCTTCGACCTAGTTGCAGCTTCACAACTTTGATGCAGCTTCACAATTTTGATGCAACTTCACAACTTCAATTCAACTTCATAACTTCGATGAAACTTCACAACTTAGATGCAGCTTCACAACTTCGATGCAAATTCGGGAATTTGATGCAAATTCACAGCTTCGATGCAACTTTACAGCTTCAATGCAGCTTCATAATTTCTTCTTGCCTAGTAACTATAGAAACCCTAACAAGAGAGAGAGGCCCAAAACTTCGATCTTGCTCTTCTTCTTCCTCTTCGTCCTTTTCCAAATTCTATCTTGAGGAGATCAAACTTGCTTGAGTGTGTATTAATGAGGTTAATTTCCTTCTTATTTATAGGCTTTTGACAGGTACAATTTTCTATATTTAGGCCAACTTGTCCCTTCATGTAGGCCGACATAATCTTGGAGGGTCTTTTGACTTTATTTTGACTCAAATCAATTTTCTTTACAATATGTAACATGCCTAAAAGGGTATTTCGTACATGAAAATGACTCAGTTGACTTGTAGACTCAATGACAAGCCCTAGAAGCACTCAATGGATGCTTGAACTAAAAATAAATCTCCCTTGAGCATGAAAACCATGCCTCAAGAATAACAAAAGAAAAATTATCTTTTCATTAAATACATGAACCATGATTACATATGTCATTATGAAGACCGAACCTCGTTACTGTTGTGAAGGTAAATCCCCTCTACAAATAGAGGTGGTCCCTTTAGATCAATGAGTGGATCTAGCAACAAACTAAGCAAACTAACATACACTTTCCTAGCTTATGTTTAACAAATGCAGAGAGAGAGTGGCCTACCTCGCTCTGATGCTAATCGCTTAATCCTTTGGAGATGACTTTGAATCCTTTGCTTCCAGGCTCACTTCTTACTTGTTCTTCACATCTAATTACCTACAAGAAAGATCAAAGAGCTATGAAAGATACAAGAGCATATTGTTGGAAATAATACTGAGAGGGGGGGGGTGAATCAGTATTATCATATCAATAAAACTTTTCCAATTTCATACTCAGAAACATATACGCTACTTCAGTTAAGTGAACCCGCGTGTACACGCTACTGTGTCTAAAGCAACTAGCGTATATCCATAAATCTTATGATTCAGTTAGCTTATCTTCAGTAAATGCATCAGAACATTATTAACCATATTAACAGTAAACAGGTGCAGTATAACAGAACAGATCATCATACAAAAGCCACACACATGAACACCATGATATAAGGTGGAAACCCAATGTGGGTGAAAACCACCTGCTGCAATTTGTTTCTATCTTCCTTTAATAAGAAACTTCTTTTACAATGTACTGGTGCAGTCCTTTACCAGCACGCAGGCTACAACCTGCAGAGGGCTACAACCCTCATAGCTCTTGTACTAGCCGATCCATTTACTAGTACGTAGGTGCCTGCCTACAGAATGCTCCAACCTTTACTCGTTTTCCAGCTGCTACTGGAAGGGAGATACAACCCCCTGGCTCTTGTACTGGCTGATATGTTTACTAGTACGTAGGTGCCGGCCTACGATCTTTCCGGGACCACATTTCATACATTTTCATACTGGATCCATGGAACAATCACCATTGTAAAACAACCTGCATCATTAATCTCTGAATCACCCAATACTAAATCACTGAAACCCTGTCAACAACAACCAGACAACATAACAACAACCAGATCCAACTCCATCTTCAAATATCATACTTCACATTGTATACGCTACTTCGACGAACCCAACCTGCGTGTATACGCTCTTTTACCAAAACCAACCCGCGTACAGATCTGCAAATTCTAACTTATAACTCCGCGGCTATTTCAGACATCAGAACATACCTAGATCATAACAATAAGCATGCGTCAATAGATCTAGTCTATCCACAGTCATACCATACGAAGATAATCATTCCAAGCCTTGAGATCTCGTTCCATCGTTCATCATCCTCCACATGAGTGAAACCTTGGTTCAGATCACCAACCCATAACCAGCATTTGGATCTCACACTTCCTCAGATCTTCATCACTCACACACACTCTCACCCTATCTGGCCTAATGATCTTCTCCTTATATAGGCTTAGGCCCTTCAGAATACCACGGTCCAAAACCATAGTAACACAATACCATCAACTTCAAAACTAGGGATCAACACGTCTGTCGAGACACCATGGTCCAAAACCATAGGCACAACTTCCAAGGACTAACCACCACGGACCAAAGATAAGTTTTCCATATGTACGCGCTTTTACTGAAGCCAACCTGCGTGTATACGCTGATTTTCCTTACTGAACCTGCGTATATCGCTTTCTTGTCCTGTTGTACTAAGATATGTCCTCTAATTAAGTTGCCATCACCTGTACCTGCCTCTAAGAGAGTTGCCATCAAGGACAACACTTATATCATAATGCCAACAATCTCCCCCTTTGGACTTGATGGCAACCACCACACCAAGTCACTCTCCCCCTTTGACATCAAGGGCAAAGGGCGGGCCAAGATATTCTCTTCTTTGGTATACCTTCTGCTGTCCATACTCCCCTTGAGTACCTGCTGAAATCTCCAAATGTGTATGCCAAAGTGTACCAATCTATCCATCCTGCTCTTGCTGCATTGTGCTGTTCATGCTCCCCTTGACTGTAGGCAAGATCTGCAAAAGATGTTCTTCAAGAAGAACAAAGACTTATACATCATATAAGACCTTCCTATCACCAAAAGACTCAATACATACATTCATCACCCAACCTAGTGGGGATATACCAATATTGACTCATCCACCTAACCATGTGGAGATACATTAAGAGTTTACTCATGATAAGACATGAACATTACATCATTCATCCTAGGCATAGTGGTGAAACCAACATAGGCCGTTACATGACCTTGACATCATAAAAGAGATATCACAAAAGAGATACATGACATAGTGATGAAATATCTAGACCAAGACTTATGAAAGCCACCAGCAGCATCATGATCTGTACCATAAGCATCAGCCTGCAATACCATTCCTTTGATCAAACAGTAAGATGTATCATTTAGTCTTTATAGACTTTATCAACAACTTCTAACCATAATGCCAACAATGCATTATTTGAAGTATATGCTCCCCCTGAGCCTGTGCCATCTGTTTTCAGTTAGATCTGATCATGCATACATCGGTAATAAGCATCAAGATATCATCATCATCAAGTTAGGATTAAAACACTTCTAACATCTTACAAGTATCAAGATATTTCCAGACATCCTCAGCAGACTGTAACTGTTAACCAATAGAGCATATACTGGACTGGATCATATCAGACCCCTTTTCTGAGTCTGTCCCCACTGCTTTTCCACAAACTGACATATACGCGACTTTGCAGTGTGAAACTCGCGTATATACGCGGCTTCCCTTCATTAAACTTGCGTATGAGAATTAGAACACTGAAGTTTTACACCTTCAGCTCCCCCTGAGTCTGTTATGTCTGTGCTGTGCTGAGTACCCTGTGCTGTGCCACATCTTTCTGACTGAACTTCCTTCTTCTTCCATATCTTCAAGCATGTTGATGATTTCTTCTTATGATGAGCTTTGTTCCTGCAATCTCTTGCTTTATGTCCAAACTTGTTACATGCATAGCATCTTACATGTTTCATATTCCTCTTATAGCAATCAGCAGCTTTGTGGCCAAATATATTGCAAGAAAAGCAATATCCATTAAAGTACCTTGAATGTGATGATATTTCTGCATGATGGTCTTGAAACCTTCTTCTTCTACATATGGCTGCAACATGTCCAAGATAATGACATACATGGCATTCAACATTATTCATGGGAGGAGTAAAAGATTTTCTTTGAGGAGTCTCTTTCCTTGATGGTTGATGGGGTTGTCCTTTCATCTCCTTGTTGAGCCTTTCAGATTTTGCATTAGAGTTTCTTGTCTTACTTTGTGAACCAGATTCACCTTCAATAGACTCATGAAAACCAAGACCAGTTTTGATAGCAGGGGACCTTTGACTACTAAGAATATCATCCAAGACTTTAGAGCTATCTTGAAATCGTAAAAGCTTATCATTTTCTTCTAATTTACTTTTCAAGATATTTACCTCAACTTGATGTTGTTCTTCTTTTTCCAAACATTGCTTCTTCAAGGTCTCTTCAGCTTTCCTTCCTTCATCCAACTGATGCCTTAGTTTGAGGATCTCGTTTTCTTGCTCTTTATTCAGCACTAGCAGCATTTGTCGAATTATGGAGGCATATTCCACCTGATCTTTTAATCTGATGATTTCTTCTTTGAGGGCATTCTCCCTTTTGCTAGGTAGATCTTGCTGATCTATGATTTGATCTGATGCTTCATTTGCTTGTCCATCTTCAATCTGAGGTGATTCAGGATCTGAATTCTTGCTTCCACTCAACGGCAGGTTGTCATTGTTCCTTTGAGCTGTTTTCTTCTTCTGACGCGCTTTCTTCCCCATTGTTCTACGAATCTCCTTCAAGCGATCAAGCTTCTCTGAAGGACCTGCTCTGATACCAATTGTTGGAAATAATACTGAGAGGGGGGGGGGTGAATCAGTATTATCAGATCAATAAAACTTTTCCAATTTCATACTCAGAAACATATACGCTACTTCAGTTAAGTGAACCCGCGTGTACACGCTACTGTGTCTAAAGCAACTAGCGTATATCCAGAAATCTTATGATTCAGTTAGCTTATCTTCAGTAAATGCATCAGAACATTATTAACCATATTAACAGTAAACAGGTGCAGTATAACAGAACAGATCGTCATACAAAAGCCACACACCTGAACACCATGATATAAGGTGGAAACCCAATGTGGGTGAAAACCACCTGCTGCAATTTGTTTCTATCTTCCTTTAATAAGAAACTTCTTTTACAATGTACTGGTGCAGTCCTTTACCAGCACGCAGGCTACAACCTGCAGAGGGCTACAACCCTCATAGCTCTTGTACTATCCGATCCATTTACTAGTACGTAGGTGCCTACCTACATAATGCTCCAACCTTTACTCGTTTTCCAGCTGCTACTGGAAGGGAGCTAAAACCCCCTGGCTCTTGTACTGGCTGATATGTTTACCAGTACGTAGGTGCCGGCCTACGATCTTTCCAGGACCACGTTTCATACATTTTCATACTGGATCCATGGAACAATCACCATTGTAGAACAACCTGCATCATTAATCTCTGAATCACCCAATACTAAATCACTGAAACCCTGTCAACAACAACCAGACAACATAACAACAACCAGATCCAACTCCATCTTCAAATATCATACTTCACATTGTATACGCTACTTCGACAAACCCAACCTGCGTGTATACGCTCTTTTACCAAAACCAACCCGCGTACAGATCTGCAAATTCTAACTTATAACTCCGCGGCTATTTCAGACATCAGAACATACCCAGATCATAACAATAAGCATGCGTCAATAGATCTAGTCTATCCACAGTCATACCATATGAAGATAATCATTCCAAGCCTTGAGATCTCGTTCCATCGTTCATCATCCTCCACATGAGTGAAACCTTGGTTCAGATCACCAACCCATAACCAGCATTTGGATCTCACACTTCCTCAGATCTTCATCACTCACACACACTCTCACCCTATCTGGCCTAATGATCTTCTCCTTATATAGGCTTAGGCCCTTCAGAATACCACGGTCCAAAACCATAGTAACACAATACCATCAACTTCAAAACTAGGGATCAACACGTCTGTCGAGACACCATGGTCCAAAACCATAGGCACAACTTCCAAGGACTAACCGCCACGGACCAAAGATAAGTTTTCCACATGTACGCGCTTTTACTGAAGCCAACCTGCATGTATACGCTGATTTTCCTTACTGAACCTGCGTATATCGCTTTCTTGTCCTGCTGTACTAAGATCTGTCCTCTGATTAAGTTGCCATCACCTGTACCTGCCTCTGAGTGAGTTGCCATCAAGGACAACACTTGTATCATAATTCCAACACATATATGGCATACATCAAACATAAATTACTTAATAGATCAAGGAGTATTAAGCTAAAAGCATAAACATTTACACAATTATGAAAATTGAACATCATATGTATATATTAATAAGCTAAAAAGGGAAGCATACAACCTATGCCTTGATGTTGGAGACCTCCTTTTGGTGGATGTCCAATTCCAAGCAAAGAATCTTCAAGCACTCCTTCTCCAAGCTAGTATGGGTAGCATGTAAGCATAATCTCAGTATAGGAATACAACAATCAATGACCAACCATTTGGGGACGGAAGGGAGTTGATTTATAGGAAGGGAGAGGGAGTTAGGGATCCACAAAATAGGGAGGAAGGCCCACATCTCAAAGGGAAAGCCCATAATGATAAGATCAAGAGGTCCAAATGAGAGAGCTCGACCATATGAACAATAACCAATATCCAACTCGTTATTCTCGAATTTTCTAGTGCACAAAGCTTCTCTTCCACTTTGGGAAAACCTACCAGAAGAGGTTCAACATGGGTTTTCATATCAAAACCCGCACTGGAAGCACTAGGGTAAAGCAGAGCAACCTTCCATCAGCACGGGCAGGTAGTGGAGCAAAACGCATTGGCCCTAAAAAATAGGGTTTTAGCTAACCTTCTTCAGAATTGACTCAGGGCAATTTTCCTTTCATTCTTCAAGGAGATTTTGGTTTGTATATCATGATGGATATGCAGCACAGTTGTCAATGTTTTGGCACTTCAGGATATGGAACAGGAAGTGAACAATAGGTGTGAAAAAATATTATGTAACATATGCCCCCTAAAGCATGAAGGAAAAACAAGGAGTGATGGCTAAGATGTTTTACAAGTCAAGGCAAGGACTAGAACAACACCACCAGGAGACCTGCAAATCAAGCATATACATATACATATACATATCTGACATCTCTGATAAAAATGCCTAGTGATACATGAATAGGCATCTAATGATACATGAATTCGCGGTATGGACGCAGCCGTCCGGATAGAAGGGATAATATGTATAGATCCATGGTTGGTCACAACCATCCTAATAAAGAGGATCATATATATGGGCCCACGGTATGGTCGCAACCATCCATATAGAGGAAAACATGTGTACAATCATGAATAACTCATAACTCCACGCAACCTGGATTCTATCATATAGAAACCAGGGTCTTGTGCTCCATCTTGACCCGCTCAATGTACAAATTCTAACATGTGAATAGATGTGTCAAAGACGAACATGATAGAAAACCACCCTATTACCAGTCAATGATATAAACCGTTAATAGGCACGAGAGAAACCACCAATAATGAAAATGGTTCTCCAGGTACAATTAGCACAATCCACAAATGTGAATAATGAAGCTGAAGTCAAACACCCGTGGAATCATCCGATCGAAGGTCAATGATGTAAACATGTCGCCGAATGAGAAAAAACTTGCCATTGAGGCATGTAAGCTACAAGGTACTAGAAAGGAGTTTCTAGATCATCTTCCCATATAATCAGCTGAAGTCGAAAAGAAGTGATTCGTCGAAGGAGGGCCATAATGAATCCCACATTATTGAAACAAAAAAAAGGACGTAGTAGAGTAGATAAGTGTGATCCAGGACTATGGCAGAAAGTCAAACAGTGTATAAGTGGTAAATAACTGTAGATAGGACTTATCTTGAACATATCGGCGACATGACTCTGGAGTTTAATGACATTTAACTCAACATAAGATCAAAGGCCATGATGATGAAGCGGTATAATCAAACGACAAGAAAAATGGATTTCCAAAACCTAGGAAGGCAAGTGACTAAGTGAGGATGTCCCAAACCCAACACAAGCAACAGATGAGTGTTATGCTCAAGAGAAACATGTTGCTTTTACAAAATACAAGAGATGATCGCTTTCACTTCCCCCCCACATTTCTAGCAAGTAACCCATTATTTTTTATCGCAAGCTTGAAGGGGATATGACATGCTTGCCATATAATATCATCCTTCGGATGAATCCATCCTAGTAAGTTTTACGAGTCCTAGGAAGGAGAAAATAGGTCTCATCATGGTGACAAGTCATGCGTCGTTTATGTTTTACGAGTCTAATGAAGGGGAAACTCATATCTTTTTCATGTTTAGAGAGTTTTAAAAATAAGTGGAAAATAAAACTCCAAAGGTCCCTTTTCGTAAATCGTCTCTTGAACCTGAAAAGGTAGAAAACAATATCTAAGAGAACCTCTTAGCCATGTTCGACTAAGGTATTCCTTTTTCGTACAATAGTCTATTTAAGTCCGAAAAAGTGTTAAACTTATACTGAGTAGATGTCATTTCGTTTACTTTAACGAGTTCGAATAGACAAGTACTCGACAATCATTTCATATTTCAAGAGTCAGAAAAGAGCTGAAAGATGACTCCTCCTAGAGGAACGAGTAGTATAAAAGGATAGCAACTGGTTCTAGTGATGATGGAACTGCTCAAAACATGTAAGGCTCAAGAGGTTGGCTGATAAGGCCACTCATTGTAGAGGTTCCCCAGGCAAGGGTAAAACAACCAAGTGAAAGCATATGATCTGCCAAAGAGATGGTGACAATGGAATGAAAAAACCAAAGCTCATCCAACAAAACAGGCTGATAAAGATGGCAATCACGAGAGGAATGGTGAGAATGGTTTTATTTTTACACAAGCTTGAAATATGGGAAACTATGCTTGAGGATACTTGAAAATGGTTTCATTTTTTTCACAAGCTTGAAACATGAGAAAAAACTATGCTTGGATTTGGTTTCATTTTTACACAAGCTTGAAACATAAACAAACTATGCTTGAGAGTGGTTTCATTTTTACACAATCTTGAAACAAGGAAAAACTATGCTTGAGATAAGTTTGGATGCCCCCAGCATAATGACTCAATTTGAGGTACATGCCCCCCAAGCTTCATTTAATTCACCTAAGTAGACTACTCATTACTAACAGGTGGATGGAATGAAGGTTCACTTATGAGATCAAGTAAAATACTTGACTGGTATTTTACATGTAATTAAAGAATCGAATTGGAAGGGGATTTGTTTCATTTTTTAACAAGATTGACACAAGAAAAAACCATGCTCATGACACCTTGTTTCATTTTTTAACAAGCTTGACACAAGTAAAAGAACTATGCTCATGGGTCGTATTTCATTTTTTAACGAGGTTGACATGATAAAATAACTATCATCATGGCCCTTGTTCACAGTCCAAAAGACGCCATGGCTTCCAAGAGGTTCTCATCAGATGGGAGAACAACACTATGGAAGGGATAAAGGTCCAGGGATCCAATGGAAAAATTGGGCTCCAATGCTTCCAATACATGGCGTACTATATCACCTACTAGATCATCATTAGATGTGGTCATGGAACACGTGACGACGTAATTAACCTGTGGCGGGGGTGATACTGCTCGAACATAAGAACCAGGTTGATTAGAATTTGATTCATGACCAATGAATGTAAGCTAATTAATAATCGCAATGCTTCCTTCATGCGGGAAACACATCACTCAAAAGAGGGAAGAAACAAGAGCTCCCATGACATAAACATAGTCACGACCAAGGAGTAGATTAAAATTCAGTGGGCCTTGGAAAACCATCACGTCTATATAGACAATCTTTCCTCCCAAAGAAATAGGTAACTTAGGAAGGATCCCTAATGGTTGTTTCTCTGTTAAAAGCTAACATATTCTGAGTGACAGGGACAAGTTGTGGAGAACCTAAAGCTTTCCAAGCAGTTTAGGACATAATACTAACAGATTTGCCCTTGTCTATTATTGTGCTCGGTATGGCCATATTATAATCATGTATTGTAATCTAGAAAGGCACATAAGATGGAAGACGATATCCTACCTGTCGACTCCAATCAAAATAAGTGACTAAACTACTCGGAGGGGGTGTCGTAGGAACGAAAGAGTTGCCCCCTTTCTCTATGGGAATAGGAGAATTGCTCTTATGCACCTCAGAAATGGGAGGATTTCCCTCCAGTTCATTCAAAACTGAAGAAACCAGAAGAACCTGAGCGGTATGAGGTTCACTCTCTACTAGAAAGGTACGATTAACTGAAGGTGGAGCCAAGTCTACCATTTTCTTAACCAATGGCTGGTTGAGAATGGACTCACGAGACTCACTTTCAGAGAGAGCGGGGTTGACCAAAGATGGCTTTTGTGTTGTGTGTGGAGCATGATTGTTCAAAGGTCTTTATTTCAGCTGGATGTATACCCCAGGAAGTCTTGTACACCCCTCCACGCGAGGGGTGCGAAGGGGGACTGATCCCCCCCGGCGGAGGCTCGGGGCAGCGCCCCCGAAGCTAAAAACAAATGTAAAATTGCCTTGTAAAAGTATAGTAATTTCTAGTCAATCTGAGCCGTTCATTAGGTGGATGATCTGACGGTAGAACTTATGTTTAGTTTAGGGTTTTTTGCCCTAGAAGGCAACCCCTCTCTTTGTATGAGGGAATTGTATTGGAGGCTGAGATATAGAGGTGTATTCTATGAGTGAGAAACTGAGAGGTGAGGTTGTGAGAGAAAACAGAGGACATTACAGTGGATTTGTTGTAGGTTGTCTCTCTTCATTTTTCTCGATAATAAAAAGGAAGGACTGGCTGTTCGGGGTGAACGTAGCCCAAACTGGGTGAACCACGTATATCTGTGTCTCTCTTGTTTTGTGCGTTTTCTGTGTTTATATTTCTGCAATATTTTATGTGTTCCATTGCTCCGTAATATATAATTTTCTAACAACTGCTATCAGAGCCAAAGGTCTATTTGGCTGATAAACTCGCAGGAAAGAAGGGTTCCTGGTTCGAGTGGGAGCAATGGCGGAAGATGGTAAGTTTAGGGTCGAGAAATTTAACGGCCAAAACTTCTCGCTGTGGAAGATGCAGATGGAAGATTATCGGTATCAGAAAGATCTATACCTATCATTGGGCGGAAAAACAAAGATGCCAACGGGTATGAAAGACGAAGAATGGAACCTTCTCGATAGAAAGGCACTCGGAACAATACGGTTGTGCCTTGCTGCGTCAGTCGCCTTCAACATTTCGAAGGAAACCACGACAGAGGGTTTGATGCAGACGTTGTCGAAACTATATGAAAAACCCTCAGCCTCAAACCAGGTATTTCTTATGAAACGGTTATTTAATATGAATATGTCGGAAGGTGGATCTGTTGCAAACCATTTAAATGATTTTAATACAGTTACAAGTCAGTTAAGTTCTGTAGGGGTAAACTTTGATGATGAAGTTAGAGCTCTGTTATTCTTGTGCTCATTACCAGAAAGTTGGAATGGTTTGGTAATGGCCATTAGCAACTCCATTTCTGGATCTAGTACTTTAAAGTTTGATGATGTTGTCGGTGCTATCCTTAGCGAGGAAATGCGACGGAAAAGCTCCGGTGAGACATCGGGAAATGCTTTGAGTGCAGATTCTAGAGGAAGAAAAATGGAAAGAGGAAAGAGCTCAGGATATCGCAGTAAATCAAGGAAAGGCAGATCCAAGTCCAGATCGGGGATAGTGTGCTGGAAATGTGGAAAGAAAGGACACCTAAAGAAAGACTGTAGATCTCGGAAGGGAAAAGAAGGAGATGCATAGCAAGAAAACAATCATGAAGCAAATGTGACAGGTGAGGTGTTACAACATGCTTTGATTCTTTCTTTCGAAAATATTACTGATTCCTGGGTGATAGATTCAGGGGTTTCATTCCATGCCACATCTGATAAGAAATACTTTCATGAATATGTTCAAGGAGATTTTGGACAAGTTCGTCTGGGTGATGATAAACCCTGTAAAGTCGTTGGAATGGGTAAGGTTCTTGTAAAACAGTAGAATGGAAACCAATGGCTATTAAAGGAGGTAAGGCATGTTCCAGATATAAAGAAAAATCTGATTTCAACAGGGCAGTTAGGCGGTGAAGGTTGTGTGACAACTTTCACAGATAAAGCTTGGAAGGTCACCAAAGGAGCCTTGGTAATAGCAAAAGGCGAAAAGGTTGGTACATTGTATTTATGCAATGGTATTTCTAACTTTGTTAATGCTTTAACTTCCAAAGGAGCAGATGCAGCATTATGGCATCATAGGCTCGAACACATGAGTGAAAAGGGGATGAAGATTCTTCACTCAAGGAATTTTTTGCCGAGTTTGAAGAATGTTGATTTGGACTTCTGTGAGAATTGCATTTATGGAAAACAGAAGAGAGTCAGAGTTCTCAGAGTTGGGAAAGAAAAGAAGAATGAAAAATTAGAGCTTGTGCATACAGATGTATGGGGACCTGCTCAGGTATCATCTCTCGGTGGCTCTCGTTATTATGTTACTTTTATTGATGATGCAACTAGAAAAACTTGGATCTATTGTATTAAGAATAAATCTGATGTATTTGATACTTTCAAGAAATGGAAAGCTTTGGTTGAGATTGAGACAGGAAAGAAATTGAAGTGTCTTAGATCAGACAATGGAGGTGAATATTGCAGCAAAGAGTTTGATAGGTACTGTTCAGAGCATGGAATTCACAGAGAGAAGACAGTTCCAAGAACACCACAAGAAAATGGTGTGTCAGAAAGGATGAACAGAACAATCATGGAGCGTGCAAGGTGCATGATATTGCATGTAGGATTGCCTTTACAGTTTTGGGCAGATGCTGTAGATACTGTTGTTTATCTAATAAACAGAGGGCCTTCAAGTTCCTTGGATGGTGGTGTTCCGAAGGAAGCATGGACAGGTAAAAAGGTAAACTACTCTTTTTTAAAGCCTTTTGGTTGTGAGGCCTTTGTCCATATTGATAAAGAAAATAGAACAAAGCTTGAGGCAAAGTCAAAGAAATGTACCTTTATTGGATATGGTGTTAATGATTTTGGTTATCGCTTATATGATTACGAAAATCACAAAATCATTAGGAGCATAGATGTAATATTCAATGAAAAGGTCTTGTATAAGAATCAATTGCAGGAAAAGAAACAGGAAAAGGAAAACAAGGAATACGCAGTTCTTGATGAAATCACTGAAAAGGGAAAGGTGCCTGAAAATAATAATAATCAACAACAGCAATCACCACAACAGCAACAGGCACCCCAAACACCTGAAAGTGGTGTTAGAAGATCTATCAGAATAAGTAGACCCCCTGAACGATACTCTCCTTCATTATATTATTTATTGTTGACCGATTCTGGTGAACCCGAATGTTATGAAGAAGCAATGCAGGTTGAAAGCAGGAAGAAGTGGGAGGTAGCCATGAAAGAAGAGATGGACTCCTCAATGCATAACCAGACTTGGGATTTAGTCAGGTTGCCTGCAGGAAAAACTTCATTGAAGAATAAATGGGTTTACAGGCTGAAGGAAGAAGATGGAGGAAAAGAGAGGTACAAAGCTAGACTTGTGGTGAAGGGGTTTGCACAGAAGAAAGGTATTGATTTTGATGAAATATTTTCTCCTGTTGTTAAAATGACTTCAATCAGAACTATTTTAAGTCTTGTAGCAGCTGAAGATTTGCATCTTGAGCAGTTAGATGTAAAGACAACCTTTCTTCATGGGGATTTGGAGGAAGAGATATATATGCAGCAGCCACAAGGATATGAGGTGAAAGGGAAGGAGAAACTAGTGTGCAGGTTGAAGAAGAGCTTGTATGGCTTAAAACAGGCTCCAAGGCAGTGGTATCTAAAATTTGACAAGTTTATGTCTGAACAAGGTTATACTAGATGTCACTCTGATCATTGTGTTTATCTGAAAAAGCAAAATGATGGCAGCTATATTATATTGTTATTGTATGTGGATGACATGCTTGTTGCAGGATCTAACATGCAGGAAATAAATGTACTCAAAAGAAAATTGTCAAATTCATTTGCAATGAAGGATTTGGGAGCTGCAAAACAAATCCTTGGTATGAGAATCACTAGAGACAAGAAAAATCGCAAATTAACATTGTCTCAGAATGAGTACATACAAAAGGTGTTGAAAAGATTTAATATGCACAATGCAAAACCAGTTAGTACACAATTTTCTAGCCATTTCAAACTTAGTAAGGAAATGTGCCCAAAGACCCAAGAAGACATGGATTATATGTCTAAAGTTCCATATGCATCAGCAGTTGGAAGCTTAATGTATGCAATGGTCTACACAAGGCCTGATATTGCACATGCAGTGGGAGTTGTAAGCAGGTACATGAACAATCCAGGAAAGGAACATTGGATGGCAGTGAAATGGATTCTCAGATATTTGAAAGGTACCACAAATCAAGCATTATGCTTTGGTGGTTCAAACATCTCCCTACAAGGATATGTTGATGCAGATATGGCAGGTGACAGAGATAACAGGAGGAGCACTACAGGATATGTAGTTACTGTTGGAGGAACAACTGTCAGTTGGGTTTCAAAAATCCAAAGTGTTGTTGAACTTTCAACAACAGAAGCAGAGTAGGTTGCTACTACAGAGGCTAGTAAATAAATGATTTGGTTACAAAGGTTTATGGGTGAATTGGGTTAGGAGCATGATATGGGCACGTTATACAGTGATAGTCAAAGTGCCATTCATCTTGCAAAGAACTCAGCGTTTCATTCCAGGACTAAACACATACAGCTCAAGTACCATTTCATACGATCAGTGTTGGAAGATGGAGAGTTGAAGCTGGAAAAGATACACACTAGCAAGAATCCTGCAGATATGCTAACAAAAGCTGTAACTAGGGAGAAACTGAGAACGTGCTCAGTTTCAATTGGTCTTCAAGGATGACGATGAAGATGAAAAACAATCAGGTCCAAAGAGGAGTCATTGTCCAGCAAATGAAGCAGCAGTGGAGTTGCTACAATCATTCTCCAAGTGGGAGATTGTTGTGTGTGGAGCATGATTGTTCAAAGGTCTTTGTTTCAGCCGGATGTATACCCCAGGAAGCCTTGTACACCCCTCCACGCAGGGGGGTGCGAGGGGGACTTGTCCCCCCCCGCGGGGGTCCAAGGGGGCCAATCTCCCCCGGCGGGGGCTCGGGGGCAATGCCCCCGAAGCTAAAAACAAATGTAAAATTGCCTTGTAAAAGTATAGTAATTTCTAGTCAATCTGGGCCGTTCATTAGGCGGATGATCTGACGGTAGAACTTATGTTTAGTTTAGGGTTTTTTGCCCTAGAAGGCAACCCCTCTCTTTGTATGAGGGTATTTTATTTGAGGCTGTGAAATAGATGTGTATTCTGGGAGCGAGAAACATAGAGGTGAGATTGTGAGAGAAAACAGAGGATATTACAGCGGATTTGCTGTAGGTTGTGTCTCTTCATTTTGCTGGATAATAGAAAGGAAGGACTGGCTGTCCGGGGTGGACGTAGCCCAAACTGGGTGAACCACGTATATCTGTGTCTCTCTTGTTTTGTGCGTTTCTGTGTTTATATTTCTGCAATATTTTATGTGTTCCATTGCTCCGTAATATATAATTTTCTAACATTTTGATCAATCACTAAAAAAACTAACATACATTTTCCTAGCTTATGTTTAACAAATGCAGAGAGAGAGAGTGGCCTACCTCGCTCTGATGTTAATTACTCAATCCTTTGGAGATGACTTTGAATCCTTTGCTTCCAGGCTCGCTTCTTACTTATTCTTCACGTCTGAGTACCTGAAAGAAAGATCAAAGAGCGTGTATGGCATACATCAAACATAAACTACTTAAGAAATAAAAGAGTATTAATTTAAAAGCATAAACATTTACACAATTATCGAAAGTGAACATCATATGTATATATTAATAAGCTAAAAAGGAAAGCATAAAACATATGCCTTGATGTTGGAGACCTCCTTTTGGTGGATGTCCAAGTCCAAGGAAAGACTCTTCAAGCACTCTTTCTCCAAGTTAGAATAGGCGGCATGTAAGCATAATCTCAGTATAGGAATGCAACAATCAATTACCAACCATTTGGGGATGGAATGGAGTTGATTTATAGCAAGGGAGAGGGAGTTATGGATCCAAAAAATAGGGAGGAAGATACACATATCAAGGGGAAAGCCCATAATGATAAGATTAAGAGGTACAAATGGGAGAGCTCGACCATATCAACAACAACCAATATCCAGCTCAATGTTCTCAAAGTTTCTACTGCGCGAAGCTTCTCTTCCAGTTTGGGAAAACTTTCCAGAAGAGGTTCAGCGTGGGTTTTCATATCGAAACCCACATTGGCAGCGCTAGGGTAAATCAGATCAACCTGCTATCAGCACGGGTAGGCAGTGGAGCAAAATGTGTTGGTCGTAAAAAATAGGGCTTTAGCTAACCTTCTTCAGAATTGACTCAGGGCAGTTTTCCTTTGGTTCTTTAGGGAGGTTTTGGTCTATATATCATGATGTATATGCTGCATAGTTGTCAATATTTTGGCACTTCGGGATATGGAACAAGAAGTGAACAGGAGATGTGACAAAATACTATGTAACAATTACATATTTCAACACTCCCTCTTAACTAGGGAGGTATTCATAATCCATACATGGTACTTTGACATTTCTCAATCTGAATAATTCTCATAAGAAGAGTCAGAGTGGTAACCCATTTTTTTAGCATCATATCATCCAACATTGTCACATAGCAAGGCCTTGACTAACAACTCTATCTCTCCACAAGATTAGAGCACAATGCTGGCAAGACCAATGACTTATAGACACCATCATCACTATCTCTCAATGTACATACCCCCCCAGGTGTTCATAGAGTATGTCCTTTTGTGACTATTCTTATCTTGGATTCCCAGTCCTCAAAGAATATCGGTCCCCTACGACTACTCTTATCTTTGATTCCCTACCTCATCCTCAAAGAGTGTTGGATGCCAGATGCTTACCCAATCCTCCATTCTTTCTTCCCAAATTGAAGACCATAATGCCGTGTCTATCTCTCCCTTGTTGGGTGTGTGTTATATTCTTTCCGCGAATATTAGGTGGGTAGACCTACTTATATTAGGTGGACGGACCTACCTATGGTTTTGTGCATGGGTTTTGCACTTGGTTTTGGGCATGATGGTTTTCTACCCATGGTATTTTGTAGATCCGGTCAAGGGAACTACAGTTATGTTATAATCTAGGGTTAATGGATTGGGGTTTATTAATGCTTTGGCATGTAAATATATGTATTGTTGCATTGAAAGGAAAATAATGAAAAATCAATCTAGTAGTCCCAGTTTTGGGATCCAGGGGAAAATCTTCGTGTATATTTGTTTTATGTTTTATGTTCTCGCTATTGTTTGTTTTCTGTTTTTAGAATTCGTAGGAAGGTAATTTTTGTACAAGGTTAAAACCTACATCCCTCTCAACTATGGAGGATATACCCATTCCTATAAAGGAATGTACCCAAGCTCCCTCTTATCCAATGATTTGTCCAAGCTACCTCTTAACCAAGGACTTGCTTCCAACAACTTTCTACTCTAGTTGGAGATCATGGGACTATCAACTACTTGTGGGGCTCCTTCTTTCAATGTCTTGAAGTTCATCCTTTTCATAATGGAGCCTTCATTAGTCATAGGGCACCGGGAATCCATCACTTTCCTTCATGAGCTACATCAGTCATGTCATTCTTCTCTTCATCGAAGAGTAATATTTTAGTCCACATCTCGATTTTCTTCATACTGTTACATCTTCTAAGGCATGCTTCCTTTAGGATCTTCCATCCAACCACATGAATGCTAGTTATAGATGACATCGACAAATCTCTTACGGTAGCCCTCTATCAACCCATCCAGATGTTGTTAAAAAAATTAAAAATGAACATCAAATCAAAGTTACCTTTTGTGATGGCCTTTCATCATGACATCTTGCTTGCCTACAAAATACTGCACATTCATAAACACATCTCCAAGAATTCTATGTCAAGGGTCTTCTTCCTTTACAAATCTTATCACAATCTTCTTCTCTATGGATATGTTATGATCAATTCTTCTAGTCGTCGGATGTTGACTTCTTGTGACCATAGTTGCATCTTTCATGAACTATTTTTTCTTTCTTCATGCATTGCTTCCCAGGAACTTTCCATACATATTTCCTTCATCTTTGTCAACTACCTCATATTCCATATGAGGACATGTTATGTTGATTTCATCTAGTCAATATGTGAACCATGTCTTCATGAATCTTTCCAAACGAATATATACCTTTTCTTTAATCATGTTCATGATGTAGAGCATTTACCCATGCAACCATATGACAGTATGACTTAATTAAATACATGCATACGCACGTCTTTTCTTCTTTTGGTCATCTACGCTTCCTTCAACAACTTCCTTTCCTTGCTTTGAAAGTTTTTCAACCATGCTGCATTCTTTTGTAGCCATACCATCATCCTTCATGAATCCCATACAAGATGGAATGCTTAGCTAGACACTTGCTTTTTCCAAGAGAGGTGAATCTTCTAATGAAGATTCTAACAGAGGATCTTGATTATCCTCATTCGGAAAATGCTCCTTTCTCATGATGATTATCTATAATGAATTCCTTCTATCATTATATATGAGTTTCTTTCAATCATATGTGCTATATATGATTTTAATGAGGTTGCCAAGAGCTACTTCCTTTATATGATAACTGCTACATCTCTGTAGACTTCTACTTCATCTATTCTTTCAAGCTTCTCTAATGATGGATGAGCTCTTTCTTTAAAGGTACGCTTCTAGTATGATGCTATCTTCTACTAAGATGCATCTTGTCATAATACTTCTCATCTTGACTTCCATGGTGGAGATCTTTTCACCTCCTACTTCTCCTTGTTGTGTGTGGAGCATGATTGTTCATAGGTCTTTGTTTCAGCCGGATGTATACCCCAGGAAGTTTGTAAACTCCTCCACGCGGGGGGGTGCGGGGGTGCGGGGGCCAGCGCCCCCGAAGCTAAAAACAAATGTAAAATTGCCTTGTAAAAGTATAGTAATTTCTAGTCAATCTGGGCTGTTCATTAGGCAGATGATCTGACGGTAGAACTTATGTTTAGTTTAGGGTTTTTTGCCCTAGAAGGCAACCCCTCTCTTTGTATGAGGGAATTGTATTGGAGGCTGAGATATAGAGGTGTATTCTATGAGTGAGAAACTGAGAGGTGAGGTTGTGAGAGAAAACAGAGGACATTACAGTGGATTTGTTGTAGGTTGTCTCTCTTCATTTTTCTCGATAATAAAAAGGAAGGACTGGCTGTTCGGGGTGAATGTAGCCCAAACTGGGTGAACCACGTATATCTGTGTCTCTCTTGTTTTATGCGTTCTCTGTGTTCATATTTCTGCAATATTTTATGTGTTCCATTGCTCCGTAATATATAATTTTCTAACAACTGGTATCAGAGCCAAAGGTCTATTTGGTTGATAAACTCGCAAGAAAGAAGGGTTCTTGGTTCGAGTGGGAGCAATGGCGGAAGATGGTAAGTTTAGGGTCGAGAAATTTAACGGCCAAAACTTCTCGCTGTGGAAGATGCAGATGGAAGATTATCTGTATCAAAAAGATCTGTACCTACCATTGGGCGGAAAAACAAAGATGCCGACGGGTATGACAGATGAAGAATGGAACCTTCTCGATAGAAAGGCACTCGGAACAATACGGTTGTGCCTCGCTGCATCAGTCGCCTTCAACATTTCGAAGGAAACAACGACAGAGGGTTTGATTGAGGCGTTGTCGAAACTATATGAAAAACCCTCGGCCTCAAACAAGGTATTTCTCATGAAACGATTATTTAATATGAAGATTTCGGGAGGTGGATCTGTTGCAGACCATTTAAATGATTTTAATAATGTTACAAGTCAGTTATGTTCTGTAGGGGTAAACTTTGATGATGAAGTTAGAGCTTTGTTATTCTTGTGCTCATTGGTGGGCTCTAGTATTGTAGCAATAATGCTACAACTCCTGGAGCTTCCTTCTCTAATTTTATCAACCTGGTAGTTCGTAACAAACTTGGAAGCGACGGTGTTGTATGCACAAGTACTAGCTCTTGCCGCAGCTGTCACTTGGTCCGCTGGCACAAGTCCGCTAGGAGCTTAAGCCAACTTCTATGAGCTCTTAGAAGAATCTTTTTAATTGATGGATGAAAGCTAACTCGAAAGAAGCTAATCTAATTGCGAAAAGAAACTGAAAGCCAAAAAAAATGCAAACCCTAGCAAACCCTAATTCTACTAGCTAGTCCTACTGACGCAAAGGAGAGCATGCAAACTACTGAAAGAGATGCCATTACTTCTAGGAAGGTAAAATGCATGTGTCTAAGTTATCACTATCTGAAGAAAACATATTTTTGTATTTTTGATTAAGTTATTAGAATTATCATGCATGTGCTTTTAACTAGCTTTTCACTGTGCAGAGGTGGATCAAGGAGGAGAAATGCTTGGAAGAGGTCGGGAAGGTTCAGAGAGGGTCTAAGGAGTCCCTAACACCCTTCCAGAGAGTTTCACAAAGTTTGGCTATCAAGAAACCTCATTTGTGAGCTTCTACAGGAAGTCTGCAGGGGTTCTACAGGATGTTCAGAGATTTCTACAGGATGTTCTAAAAAGAGGATTTTGGAGAATGGATGGAGGGAAAAAGATGGAGGAATGAGTATGGAGGTGAAATAGGGGTGTGAAGAGGTCTAGGGCTTGGTGGATGAGGCTAAGGAGCGATTGGATTTGTTCAAGGATGGATGAAGCGATGTTGCACAAGAAGATGAGAATCATGGCAAAGTAAGCGGATGAGGCAAATCTAAGGTAAGGGTTATAAGTGAAGGGCGAAGCAAGTAGGTTGGATGGAGTATGGGCAGGTAAGGAAGGATAATAGGTACTCTGCAAGTGGTTTTTCAAACCGACCAAACAAAGACATGCAAGAAAACAAAGATCTAGTTATAAAACCTATGACCTAGTTACTTCACTCTAATCTGACCTAACAGCAAAAGGAAATGAACAGAAGTTTATTTGCAGTGAAACCATGTGAAACAATTATGAAACTAAGTGATCACCTAAGCATGCATCTAAACTGATATCAAGTTCTACGAACGAGATTCAAACACTAATGATTGCATGGTGAAGCAAAGAAAGTGTTTTTGTTTGGGACAACATGGTTACTTCAACTCCATCCCCTGATCCAATAAGGAAGAGGTGAAACCAAAAGCGTTTGCTGACCCTTTTTTGGAGCTTTTTCCTGTTATTATCCTACCAATATATCCTAAACATAAACAGCTACTTTAACCATCAAAAGAAATCTAAATAACGAAGCAAGATCTAAATCTAAATAGCAGATTTTATTTTAAGAACGCAGCAAACACATAAAGATAAATGAAGGAGGTACTGGGCGCTTGAGATGGGCCCAACCCCAAGAGCTACAGTCTCCCAAGAGAGATTTTGAGCTGGTGCAAAGCTGGATTCATCTTTATTGATCAAGAAATGAAAAGTTACATCAAAACTGTCCACAAGAAGAACTTGCAAATGAGCTGAAAGCAAAGCTAATCTATTGCATCCAAATCGAACTATAAACTAGCTAACTATTGGCTACAAAATGACTAACCACTAGCTAACTATCTACTGGCTAACTAGCTAACATCCACTGGCTAACCAAAATGAGGCCCTAAGCCTTCTTATTTATACAAATTAAGGACCCAACAGTCCTCCTAAACTTTAGGGACTCGGCTACCCAAAACTTGGAGTTAACAGCAGTCCTACTTGACTTGCTTGGCTGCCCTTGTGCTGATTGATTCGGTGGCCCTTGAACTCTGAGCTGATGGTGGAGAATTCGAGGTAAGGGCCCATAAATGAAGGGGACACCTTCCTACAAATCCTCTCCCTTGTCTTCCCACGAATTTGGCTGCCAAGTGCTCATTAAGACCTTCAATTTTGTCTCCAAATTGACCAAAAAGGCTACACAAAGCACCCATTAGACTTGTTGGCATAATGACTAACCAAATTCAATCTATTAACATAAATATAATCAAAAACATGCAATAAACTAATGAGAATGGTGGATTAAGTCAAATTAGGAGGTTGAATGAGCCCAAATAATTGTCCATTTTTGGGGCTCATCACTCATTACTAGAAAGTTGGAAGGGTTTAGTAATGGCCATTAGTAACTCTGTGTCTGGATCTAGTACTTTAAAGTTTGATGATGTTGTCGGTGCTATCCTTAGCGAGGAAATGCGACGGAAAATCCGATGAGACATCGGGTAATGCTTTGAGTGCAGAGTCTAGGGGAAGAAAAATGGAAAGAGGAAAGAGCTCAGGATATAACAGTAAATCAAGGAAAGGAAGATCCAATTCCAGATCGGGGATAGTGTGCTGGAAATGTGGAAAGAAAGGACACCTAAAGAAAGACTGTAGATCTCGGAAGGGAAAAGAAGGAGATGCACAACAAGAAAACAATCACGAAGCAAATGTGACGGGTGAGATGTTACAAGATGCTTTGATTCTTTCTTTCGAAAATATTACTGATTCCTGGGTGGTAGATTCAGGGGCCTCATTCCATGCCACACCTGATAAGAAATACTTTCATGACTATGTTCAAGGAGATTTTGGACAAGTTTGTTTGGGTGATGATAAACCCTGTAAAATTATTGGAATGGGTAAGGTTCTTGTAAAACAACAGAATGGAAACCAATGGCTACTAAAGGAGGTAAGGCATGTTCCAGATCTAAAGAAAAATATGATTTCAACAGGGCAGATAGGTGGTGAAGGTTGTGTGAAAACTTTCACAGATAAAGCTTGGAAGGTCACCAAAGGAGCCCTGGTAATAGCAAAAGGCGAAAAGGTTGGTACATTGTATTTATGCAATGGTATTTCTAACTCTGTTAATGCTTTAACTTCCAAAGGAGCAGATGTAGCATTATGGCATCATAGGCTCAGACACATGAGTGAAAAGGGGATGAAGATTCTTCACTCAAGGAATTTGTTGTCGGGTTTGAAGAATGTTGATTTGGATTTTTGTGAGAATTGCATTTATGGAAAACAGAAGAGAGTCAGATTTCTCAGAGTTGGGAAAGAAAAGAAGAGCGAAAAATTAGAGCTTGTGCATACAGATGTATGGGGACCTGCTCAGGTATCATCTCTCGGTGGCTCTCGTTATTATGTTACTTTTATTGATGATGCAACTAGAAAAACTTGGATTTATTGTATTAAGAATAAATCTGATGTATTTGATACTTTCAAGAAATGGAAAGCTTTCGTTGAGATTGAGACATGAAAGAAATTGAAGTGTCTTAGATCAGACAATGGAGGTGAATATTTCAGCAAAGAGTTTGATAGGTACTGTTCAGAACATGGAATTCGCAGAGAGAAGACAGTTCCAAGAACACCACAAGAAAATGGTGTATCAGAAAGGATGAACAGAACAATCATGGAGCGTGCAAGGTGGATGAGATTGCATGCAGGATTGCCTTTACAGTTTTGGGCAGATGCTGTAGATACTGTTGTTTATCTAATAAACAGAGGGCCTTCAAGTTCCTTGGATGGTGGTGTTCTGGAGGAAGCATGGACAGGTAAAAAGGTAAACTACTCATTTTTAAAGCCTTTTGGTTGTGAGGCCTTTGTCCATATTGATAAAGAAAATAGAACAAAGCTTGAGGCAAAGTCAAAGAAATGTACCTTTATTGGATATGGTGTTAATGATTTTGGTTATCGCTTATATGATTACGAAAATCACAAAATCATTAGGAGCAGAGATGTAATATTCAATGAAAAGGTCTTGTATAAGAATCAGTTGCAGGAAAAGAAACAGGAAAAAGAAAACAAGGAATTCGCAGTTCTTGATGAATCATTGAAAAGGTAAAGGTGCTTGAAAATAATAATAATCAACAACAACAACCACCACAACATCAACAGGCACCCCAAACAACTGAAAGTGGTGTTAGAAGATCTATCAGGATAAGTAGACCCCCTGAACGATACTCTCCTTCATTATATTATTTATTGTTGGCTGATTCTGGTGAACCCAAATGTTATGAAGAAGCAATGCAGGTTGAAACCAGGAAGAAGTGGGAGGTAGCCATGGAAGAAGATATGGACTCCTTAATGCATAACCAGACTTGGGATTTAGTCAGGTTGCCTGCAGGAAAAACTACACTGAAGAATAAATGGGTTTACAGGCTGAAGGAAGAAGATGGAGGAAAACAGAGGTACAAAGCTAGACTTGTGGTGAAGGGGTTTGCATAGAAGAAAGGTATTGATTTTGATGAAATATTTTCTCCTGTTGCTAAAATGACTTCAATCAGAACTATTTTAGGTCTCGTAGTAGCTGAAGATTTGCATCTTGAGGAGTTAGATGTAAAGACAACCTTTCTCCATGGGGATTTGGAGGAAGAGATATATATGCAGCAGCCACAAGGATATGAGGTGAAAGGGAAGGAGAAACTAGTGTGCAGGTTGAAGAAGAGCTTGTATGGCTTAAAACAGGCTCCAAGGTAGTGGTATCTAAAATTTGACAAGTTTATGTCTGAACAAGGTTATACTAGATGTCACTTTGATCATTGTGTTTATCTGAAAAAGCAAAATGATGGTAGTTATATTATATTGTTATTGTATGTGGATGACATGCTTGTTGCAGGATCTAACATGCAGGAAATAAATGTACTCAAAAGAAAATTGGCAAATTCATTTGCAATGAAGGATTTGGGAGCTGCAAAACAAATCCTTGGTATGAGAATCACTAGAGACAGGAAAAATTGCAAATTAACATTGTCTCAGAATGAGTACATACAAAAGGTGTTGAAAAGATTTAATATGCACAATGCAAAACCAGTTAGTACACCTTTTGCTAGCCATTTCAAACTTAGTAAGGAAATGTGCCCAAAGACCCAAGAAGACATGGATTATATGTCTAAAGTTCTATATGCATCAGCAGTTGGAAGCTTAATGTATGCATGGTCTGCACAAGGCCTGATATTGCACATGCAGTGGGAGTTGTAAGCAGGTACATGAACAATCCAGGAAAGGAACATTGGATGGCAGTGAAATGGATTCTCAGATATTTGAAAGGTACCACAAATCAAGCATTATGCTTTGGTGGTGCAAACATTTCTCTATAGGGATATGTTGATGCAGATATGGCAGGTGACAGGGATAACAGGAGGAGCACTACAGGATATGTATTTACTGTTGGTGGAACAGTTGTCAGTTGGATTTCAAAAATCCAAAGTGTTGTTGCACTTTCAACAATAGAAGTAGAGTATGTTGCTGCTACAGAGGCTAGTAAAGAAATGATTTAGTTACAAAGGTTTATGGATGAATTGGGTTAGGAGCATGATATGGGCATGTTATAAAATGATAGCCAAAGTGCCATTCATCTTGCAAAGAACTCAGCATTTCATTCTAGGACTAAACACATATAGCTCAAGTACCATTTCATACGATCAGTGTTGGAAGATGGAGAGTTGAAGCTCGAAAAGATACACACTAGCCAGAATCCTGCAGATATGCTAACAAAAGTTGTAACCAGGGAGAAACTGAGAATATGCTCAGTTTCAATTGGTCTTCAAGGATGACGATGAAGATGAGAAACAGCCAGGTCCAAAGAGGAGTCATTATCCAGCAAATGAAGCAACGGTGTAGTTTCTACAATCATTCTCCAAGTGGGAGATTGTTGTGTGTGGAGCATGATTGTTCAGAGGTCTTTGTTTCAGCCGGATGTATACCCCAGGAAGTTTGTACACCCCTCCACGCGGGGGGGTGCGGGCGCTCGGGGGCAGCGCCCCCGAAGCTAAAAACAAATGTAAAATTGCCTTGTAAAAGTATAGTAATTTCTAGTCAATCTGGGCCATTCATTAGGCAGATGATCTGACGGTAGAACTTATGTTTAGTTTAGGGTTTTTTGCCCTAGAAGGCAACCCCTCTCTTTGTATGAGGGCATTGTATTGGAGGCTGAGATATAGAGGTGTATTATGTGAGCGAGAAACTGAGAGGTGAGACTGTGAGAGAAACAGAGGATATTACAGTGGATTTGTTGTAGGTTGTCTCTCTTCATTTTGCTGGATAATAAAAAGGAAGGACTGGCTGTTCGGGGTGGACGTAGCTCAAACTGGGTGAACCACGTATATCTGTGTCTCTCTTGTTTTATGCATTCTCTGTGTTTATATTTCTGCAATATTTTATGTGTTCCATTGCTCCCTAATATATAATTTTCTAACACTCCTTGCTATGCATTAGATAAACCTTAATAGTGAAGATCTATCCCTTTGAATTTCTTCTCAAGTTCTTCCACTTCTTCGGTGATATGAGCTTCATTTCTTTATTTCCTCTTGTTGTCCTTCTTGAACTTCGGACAATCTCTCTTGTAGTGCCCGTATTCCTGACGGCCATAGCATTGGACTTTTGACATATTCATCTTATTTTTATGAGAACCAAATTTCCCAAACTTTCCTTTTCTCTTAGCCATGGCAACAAATGCTTCAAATTGTTCATTTGGTACCACATCGCTCTTTGATTTCAACCCATTTTCTTCAATTTTACACAATGACCAAAGTTCATTCAATCGGGTGGCTTCCTTCTTTCTAAAGATGCTAGATGTGAAGTTTCCCCATTCCTCTGCAAGTGCATTGAGCACTATGGTGGTCATTTCTTTATCAAACATTATTTCTCCCAAATTTGTAGTTGGTCTCTCATTTTTTATACCTTCATAAAATATGGGGCTATTCCATCTTCCTTTGAGATCTTCATTTTTTACAACTTGTTCCTCAAATATATCACTTCTCCTGCAGTACTTACGGATAACAATCCTATTAACTTATCATATATTTCTTTTGATGTCTCCAACTTTGATTGATAAGGTATGAGGGGATCCTTGATGGATTCAATGAGAATCCTTTGAGCCCTTACTTCCCCTTTCATATGCTTTACTAGAGCTTGACCTTCTTCCTTTGGAGGATTAGTAATTGATTTTTTAACATGTTCAAAGAGTTCATTTTCTATGAGGATCAAATCTGTACTCTTCTTCCATGCAAGAAAGTTTGATGACCCAACCAATTTGTTGATTTCCTTTCAAAATGAAGTCATTTTGATAGCAGATTCAATCATAAATATAAACGTACTTACTTGTCAAGTGAAGATGCTCCTTGATGACAATATCTTCAACTTGATGCTTTCTTGATTTTGATGATGATGTTGATAATAGAAGATGTCTTCTTGATGAAGATATCTTCCTTCAAAATTGATTCTTCAAAGAGAGGGAGATCACCTTGATTCCTTGATATGATGATGACACCTCTTCTTCCTTCCCTTGAATGTAGAGACTTCAAGTTGCTTCAATGTGTAGTCCTTCTAGGTCCTTGCGATCTTCTTTGACAATGATGTGTGAGCTTCCTAACAATGCTTCAAGTGAAAAACCCTTCTTTCGATAAGCTAGGGTTTTGAGGTCTTCTTTGCTTGTACTTGGTCCATGTGAATTTATTCTTGATGGTACGATGTAATTTTTTATCTTTATTTATACTCCTTTTGATAGTCCTTCTAGTGCTTCAGCCTTTGAGTGCCCTTCTTTTAGCTTCCTTTCCTTGTCTCGTCACCTTAGCTCTGATACCATGTTGATAAATCTAGGGGCAACTAGAGTAGATGATTCTCTTGCTTTGATATCTGTTTGTGATGTATTTTTACTTAACTTGATTAGATTTCTTCCTCCACTTGATTATCATTAGTATTCTCTTCATCAAACAACTACCAAACAATAAGACAAAGGACACCAGATATAAGTGATCAGTCAGGGCTAAAACCTCTCTGAATGAAAGGAAAACCCACAAGAATTCTTCTCTTCTTATAGAACTTCAATTGACGAATTCCAAGACCTATAACCTTTTACCAAGACCCTCCAAGACCAAGACCCTTAACGAGCTTTCCTTCTAGAAATTCCTTAACAAATACTGCAATTTCAACTCCCAACAAATTCTTTTGCAACTTTGACCAACAGATTCTACTACAACTTCAACCTCTCCAACAGATTCACAACTTTGACCTAGTTGCAGCTTCACAACTTTGATGCAACTTCACAACTTTGATGCAGCTTCACAACTTCAATGCAACTTCACAAATTTGATGCAGCTTCACAGCTTCGATGCAGCTTCAAAGTTTTGATGCAGCTTCAAGACTTCCCTGCAACTTCACACCTTCGATGCAGCTTTAGAATTTCGCCTTTCCCATTAATTGTATAAACTCTAACAAAAGAGAGATAGAGAGAAAGTCCCAAAACTTTTTTCTTGTTCTTCTTCTTCCTATTCATCCTATTCAAGCTTTTATCTTGAGGAGGTCGAACTTGCTTGAGTGTGTGTACAAATTAGGTTGAGTTCCTTCTTATTTATAGGCTTTTGAGGGGTAATCTTTAGGTCAACTTGTCCCTTCATGTAGGTCGACTTGATCTTTGCACCATGACGAGGTCTTGGAATATATTTTGACTCAAATAAATTTTATTTACAATATGTAACATGCCCAAAAGGGTCTTTCATACATAGCAATGAATCAATTGACTTGTAGACTCAATGACAAACCCTATAAGCACTCAATGGGTGCTTGACCTAAAAATAAATCTCCCTTGAGAATGAAACCCATGCCTCAAGAATAACAATAAATTTATTTTTTCTCTTTTCATTAAATACATAAAATCATGATTACATATGCCATTATGAAGACCGAACCTAGTTACATATTTCAACGCAGTTGGGTTGTTAAATTGGTTAAGAGAGCCCCAACTCAAGGTTTGGTTACCTAGGGTGGTCCTCTAGCCCCTGAGTGTCCTGTAGCCCTGAGGGATGTTCTGATTTGTCAGTGTGTAGGCCCCACTTCCTTAACTAGAGCTTGGAGGTCGATTCATGTCATAGTAACTCTCTGTCTCATGTTAATCCTGGTAGGTCGATGAAATTGGGTAAATTTGGGAGGGGGTGGTTACAAAAATAATACTTGAGAAAGAAAAGTTTAGAGATTATTGCAAATATTGCAAGCCATTACGCTCTAAAGAAAAGAGTGATGATTATAGAGGCTACATATAATAAACTAGGTCACCAAAAGTAGCCTTGCAATTTTTATTATAACCCTTTTAATAAGCCAATTCTTTAAACCATAAGTAATCGCCTACTAATTCTACCAACAACTCCTCCCACTGGCCACTTACAAAGTAGCCTATTCAAAGATACCACAACAAAAACCTCCAAATGGATACAATGCCCCTTATACTATGCTTAGTGGTGTAGGTTCTAACCCTATACAGAATTTACTTGCATACGAATTCTAAAACACAGAAAATAAACAATGCGAGAGCATAACACATAAAACACATATACACAAAGATTTCCCCTGGATCCCAAAGCCGGGACTACCAGCTTGATTTTTCATTATGTTCCTTTCAATGTTACAATACATATTTATACATGTCGAAGCATCCAATACCATGGACTGAAAACCATCGCGTCCAAAACCGTAGACTGAAAACCATCGCGTCCAAAACCATGTGCGAAAGTCATGCACAAAACCATAGGTAGGTCCACCCGGACCCCATAGAGTGGGGTTACCTGCACCCCTAAAACCCCCTGTGACCCCCCCACTACGCAATCGGTGCAACGAAGGAGGGGCTTCGCCCCCCCTCTAACCCCCCGATTAACTATGTGGGCTAGTTGTGGAAAGAATATAACACAACCCAACATGTCATAGTAACTCTTTGTCTCATGTTTATCCTGGTAGGTCGGTGAAATTGGGTAAATTTGGGAGGGGTTGGTTACAAAAGTAATACTTGAGAAAGAAAAGTTTAGAGATTATTGTAAATATTGCAAAACATTACGCTCTAAAGCAAAGAGTGATGATTATAGAGGCTACATATAATAAACTAGGTCACCAAAAGTAGCCTTGCAATTTTTTATTATAACCCTTTTAATAAGCCAGTTCTTTAAACCATAAGTAATCGCCTACTAATTCTACCAACAACTCCTACCACTGGCCACTTACAAAGTAGCCTATTCAAAGATACCACAACAAAAACTTCCAAATGGATACAATGCCCCTTATACTATGCTTAGTGGAACCTATCTACATTTACTAGTTGGTTGCCAAATTACTTCCCAATTCAACTTTCTAACTCAATGTCAACAACACATGGAGGATTTGAATTAAATCTTTGGACGCGTAATTTTACCAATTCCACCCCTCAAGAAGTACACTATACTTATTTTGCTAGGGGGTTAGGATTTGATAATATACGCAGAGATCTTGTCATGCACACCAATTCCTTCCACTTCATGTAAATGTTGTTTGACTTGTGATTTAAGTGAACCCTTTCTTCAATCCAGGTTGGACTGAAATACACGCTACTCTTTTTATACCAAATGCCCTATATTTTTGAGCATCTATATCAAAGTTCTTTGTGAAATTGGTTTTAAGATGTAAGATGTGCCACATTCATTTTCATAACAAATTATGATTTGATATTTGGCTAGCAAATAGCTTTATATAATATCTAGATTTAACAAATATACACATGTAACATCTTTCAGCTTTTCTATATAATTGGAAAATATTATCACACCATTTACTTCTCCTTATTAGTAGTCCTTGCCTCGCCACAGAATATAGCAATCACTTCTTGATCAAAGTGCATTGACTTTGCATGTTTTTGTTGTGTTTTTTTTTTAACCAAAGTTTCGAGAAAATGCTTAATATTTCTATTTTCGTCTAAATCCAAAAATATTTTTCTAATTTTATAAAAAATATATTTCTAATTTTTGATTGGCTAAGGGAGGCCTCATGGGACATAATTCCCCTGGTGGAGAGTGTTTTATTTTTTGGATTTACCAGTGTCAACAATTCATTTAAAAATAATAATAATAATAATTTTGTGAGTGGTCATTCCATCGATGAGTGTTATGAGATTGACATTGTCATGCTACTGCTCTGCCCGATGATGCCAGAATTGATGCAGTTGCAGGTCCTTTATGTACGCGAGGATTGGGGGGGGGGGGAACAAATGCTTGTGCATAGCTTTCACATGGTTGCAGGTCCTTTACATGGGCGAGGGGGGGGGGTTCCAAGCTTCCTTGTGCATATCTTTCATTGTGTGAGAAAAAAATCTATCTTGTTCACTAGTTAGAAGGTGATCGTAGTAGTGATGTTGATGCAACCTTGGCACTTTACGTCCATGAAAAATGATTTTGAAGATTGCACAAGTTGTTTCAGCTTGTGTTCTCACTTTTTCAGCTCAGCAAGGGGATGAAGCAAGTCAATATCATTAGAAAGCACCATTTTGTACCAAACGACTTCGAACGGGTCCGACACCCAATTATTAGGCGGGCACAAGAAGAACAATGTGTAAACGTTGTTGCAGAGACCAAGCCAATGGAATCAAACCACACCTTTAACAGATTTATTCTCAAACCTCTCCTGTCAAGACGAAATGGATTGGACATTGCTACAAAGACCAAGCCAATGGAATCAAACCACACCTTTAACAGACTTGTTCTCAGACCTCCCTTGTTATGACGAAATCAAGTAACATAGGGAGAAGAATGGATATATATATATATATATATCGGTGTTTTTATTATTAAAGTATTGATGCCTAGACTATCAATATTCTCAGTGTGTTCTAGACTATTGATATCCATGTGATGTTGATTAGGGTTTTGGCTGTGAGGGTTAATCAGTGTCGATGCTCTTACAATAAACTAGAAGCTTGGTAGTTTGGGCGACATCACAATGTGCATGATGGTGTGGCCAAGGGGAGGGTCGCACCTATCATTCTCAAACTGTTGTATCCCACACAATGAACCAATTGCAATTGTGCAAATGTCCTTCATGAAAAGTTTTTCATCAGAGATTTTACTTATTTTCCTCCTCCTCGCTTATTAGGACTCTGCATGAGGTCTCTGACAAGTCATCACATTGAGAAATTTTGCATTTCACACAATTATTAACTTTACTATTTTTCTTTTCGCGTATCAGCATAGAAAGTTCATTAATATAAAATCAATCCACTGACATTGTCAAATCCAGAGGTCTGCAAAATGTAAGGATTGCGTTTACATTTAGGATTAAAATTCAAAGTCGGCGACATAGCAACTCAATTCCAATGATGATCGTAAAGAGATTAATTGGTTTAATGTAAGCAACTACCTCTACCTCTCCTACTAGCTTACCTTTCATTTTGCATAAGAATTGATTAGCCAAATTCTAGCACACTTAATCTGAATTAATCACGGATTAGAATTCTATCACATAGTGGGGAGCTCTGCACTCCCGCACGAACTCGTTCCGCACTTGACACATTACCATTCTCCACACAAACTCATTCCACACAACTTCCTTGTGTGGAGGACCAAGAGTTATGGCAATGGCGGTGGGTTGTTACAGAAAAAAGTGAACGATGTCTAACAAGCATATTCCTTTTTATCCACTAGTTGAGTTCAACACGAATAATTGTTTTGAGTAATGTATTTTCAATGGTTCATGTCGGAAAGGCAATCAACTCTCTTCAATTGCCTTCGCGTTCAAACAAAAAGTCAAAACTCAGTAACATCATAAGAAAAGTTAATGTCCTTTACAAAATCTCAATGTGTAGAGTAATTTAATACCATTTCTTTTTCAAAGCATACGTTGAGGAAATAATTCATGACAAACAATTCTTAACACAAGATTAAAACTAGAAAAATACAATGATGGTAAGAAAGTAAAGGCAAGGTAATTATTCTTTAGTGTGATGCGATATTGTATATACAAAAGTAAATGTCAAAGGTATGGAATATTTACAAAGACCCGATCATGTGGCAAGCTAATTTAAAGTAATAACTAATTTCTAAATTAGGCATTGATTTCGATGTACAAAGCCCTAAATTAGTGATCAATTTTCGGTTGCTCATATTGAAAAATGCATCAAGGAATTCTCAATTTAATTTTTCCTTATTAAATTGAGAAAACTAAAAATTCCACATCAGTAGACAACTTGGAGAAGTTAACTGAGGTGACACTCACTCAGTTAAGAACACTCAATTTGAGTTAATGAGTTGAAGTTCAGTTTGCATGCGTTGATTCCTACTTTATAGGAATTTAGCTTAGTTAATTCGAATTAGGGGCATGAAGTTCAGTTGTATGTAGTGATTCCTAAATTGTAGAAGCCTAAGTTGAGTTAATTTCAGTTGTAATCAATTAAACTAGTTCTAACTATTAATAGAACTAGTTGGTGGTTATTTAAGTAGTGGGACATTAGTCTAACTTAGAGATCATCTAGTTAACTGATCAATCAACTAATAATTAACTCATGCATGCAAATAATATGATTTGCCTAGTTGTGTTGGAGTTTATAAGGCAATTAACCAACCGTTGTAAACTAATTGAGTGTATAGGTGTTGCATGAGTTCAGGTGATAAACCCTGACGAATTAGGCAAGAATTTTGAAGGAAATTCCAAATTAATAAGGGCCTATTTTCCTCAAGAATTGCATAAGCAAATAGGGGCTCAAGTAGAGGCATAAATTGACTAACTCTGGGAGCTTCTCAGTGAGCAAGGAGATAGGTTATTCACGTGTAGGTTGTGCTCAATTGAGCAAAGAAATTTTAATACATCTTTATTCATCGTATTAATGCAAGCAAGGATTAGGGTTTTTAGCAATTTTCTTTCCCTAGGAAAAATATTATTTGTATGTGTGCGATTTCTTATTGTGTGTATGAAATTTTTGTTCTAAATTGTGAATTACTTTCCACAGAGCAGTAGAGTAGGTTTGTGTCTTGTGATTTTGATTAAACGTCATGAGCATATGCAAATATACATCGTAATTTCTACATGGTATTGGAGAAGGATTCACTTTAGAGCAGGAATTTCGAAGTTGTTTCTCAGGAGGTTCGAATTTGGAGTTCAGTGTGGCAAGATCTTTTCAGTGATGAGAAGATGGACTTCAATGGACTAAGGCTAGAGTATGCTTGGAAGGCACCTCTAATTTTGTTGCATGGAAGGATCACATGGAGGCAGTGTTGGATGACAATGGATTGTTGGAATATGTCAAGACAAACATTCCAAAACCAGGATCAACTGATGCCTAGAACCTAGCTCAATGGAGGAAAGATGTAGTTGGAGCCATGAGGATCATTCTAGAGGGTGTGAGAGACCACATAGCCTCGAAATTACATGGCAAAGGGACTCCCTCTTCTATGTGGAAGACCCTCAATGAGCTATTCAGAAATAACAATGAAGTCAGGAAACTTGATTTCATGAACAAATTGAGGATTGAAGATAAAGGGTATGAGGTAGTCTTCAAAGATGGGAAGGCCTACCTCAAGCATCTTGCTTCATGTCAAATCAAGCAATTTGGTGTCAGGATCGAGAGCCTCTACACATTAGAGGAAGATGCATGCACAACCTTGAGGAGCAAGGCAAGGATTAGAGATGTTGTGGTTGAGAGGGAGCATGATTTAGCTCTCAAGATGGAGCCTCAACCAATTGGTAGTTGGGCTGACTAGGAGGATGATGATGAAGATGACCAGTCAAAGACCTCCAGCAAGAAAAGAGTTCGAGCTATGTGGGTAGAGGGAGCACATGCAACCATACCTCTAGGTGTGAGGTGGAGTGATGTAGATCCTTAGTCCAAGAGTTGCAGAAATTTGGGCAAGGTCCATTGAGGCATTCTCCTCATGGATCATTACCTTGCTATGGGGGCCCACATTATTCAGTAGCAGGAGGATCAATGTCAATTAGATACTGACGAGTGTAGAGGAGTGTTGACAACAGAGCTAGTAACGAAGTGAGTGGACTTAGTGCGGTCGATAAGCTAAGGTCTTCAGTAAGCTAGAGACCATCTGAAAAGCGGGTAACCTATATGGCATAGATCAAAAGTATGATTATTTTAGCATCTATCGGTCATGTTGTATCATGATTTTTCCCCGCTTAGCTATCAGGGAAGAGCAAGCTTATTATCATCGGAGATTTCCTCGATCATTATCACATGCAAACACTAGATAAATCACCTTCAAAATCAACCACGCATCGTTATGAAGCATCATATTCAAATATATCTATGATCAGGAGGCTCGGTAGCAAAGTCATCAACAACACAATTGTCCTAGTAAACAGTTGTAGACATAATTGATTCTATGTTTTTTTTTTATGCTTCTCAGTTGTAGATGTTGCAGTAGAAACAACAACAATGAGAAGTGTCACATGCAGTACATTCCACAGGTGCATGATACAGGTGGTTGATAATCCCTTTCTTGAAAAGTAAGAAAACTTTCAGTAAAAATCACATCATCAAAGTTTTGTCAACGTGCTTCGAACCATCTAGTGTGGTTCATCGTCACGACATGATGAAGAACAAGATCTTGACATCAAGTTAAATAGATGAAGAGAAATCTTTTAAGTCGTTATAATATAACGGTTAGATTTCACTAAATAATTAATATTATTAATGAAAAAGATTTTCATATAAAGAAAATGGTTAGATTTGACTAAATAAATAATATTTTAATATAAATAAATAATTTTTAATATTGAATTAAAGAAAATAATTAATCAAAATGAATGTTTTAAGGAAATGAATATCTAAAAATAAAAATAAAAATAAAAATAATATTTAGGTCAAACCTAAATAATCAAAACAAATAAAACAATTAATAAAATAAAAATAATGTTTGGGTCAAACTTAAATAATCAAAACAATTAATTCTAAAATAATAAATTAATAAATGGTCAAAAAAAATTAAAATTAATTAACTAAATAAATAAATATATAATGAAAAAAATAATTAATCGTTTATTAGTAGTCAAGATAAAAATACAAATAAATAATAAAAATTAAGAAATTAGAAATATATATATATATATATATAATGGCAGGGATCCAACAATTGCTAATTTTCTAGCCATCGTCTCTATTCAGATTGCTTGGCCTCCTTTCAATCTCTATAGCTTCCCTAAACTTACGGTGATGGAAATGATCTATCTTAGCAATGACTCAGGTGTCTTCAATGCAGATGTGGTGTTTTGTCTTTTCCGCATGTTCTGCTAATGCTAAGGAGTGGGTCCTCCCATGTTTGATGTCTGTCGCATGTTCCTGAATCCTTTGATTTATTGAGCGACCAATTTCACCAACATAGGGTGTTCCACATGAACAAGGGATTACATAAACACCTTTCATATTCTTAGGGTCCACCAGGTCTTTTACAAATCTTAAGGAACTTTGAATAGTGTTAAGGGGCCTAAAGGTTGAGGGAACCTTGTGCTTTCTTAGGATCCTTGCAATCTTGTTAGTGGTCCCTTGTATAAAGGGAAGGTGTACCCCATAAAACTGATCATTGGGTTATTTTTAATCTTGGAACCCTTGCCAGCCTCAAGGAAAGCCATAAGACATTGGAGCTTATTATAACCATTATTTTTGAAAACCTTGAGGAGATGGGTTTTCTCATCTTCAAGATGGCTTTCATCAGAAAATCTAAATGCACAAGTGGCTAAAGTGTTGAGAACACCCAACTTTTGAGCAGGGAAATGATGGGACTTAGCGTGAATACACTGCTCCGTGTGAGTTTTCTTCCGAAAGACCTGGTGTGAGAATGATCCATCGTCCTTCTTTGAAATAAGGACGTCAAGAAAAGGAAGGCTCCCATTGATTTCACATTCCATAGTAAACTTTATGGAGCTAGACTGATTATTAAGATGATGGAGAAAGAGATCCAACTTATCCCGACCATGAGGCCAGATGATGCAGGTGTCATCCACAAATCTCTTCCAAAGCTTTGGTTTGTATTGAGCTGAGGACAAAGATTTGGATTCAAAGTCCTCCATGAACAAATTAGCTACAACAGGGGAAAGAGGTGAGCCCATGAAAACACCATGTTCTTACTGAGAGGGAGTGTTGAAAAATGCAACAAGAAATTCTTACTTTGATTTTGCCTTAATTAAATTGAGAAAATTCGAAATTTCACATCAATAGACAACTTGGAGGAGTTAACTGAGGTGACATCACTCTTGTCACTCAGTTAAGAATATTCAATTCGAGTTAATGATATGAAGTTCAATTTGCATGTGATGATTCCTATTTTATAGGAGTATAGATTAGTTAATTCAAGTTAGGGACATGAAGTTTAGTTGGATGTAGTGATTCCTAAATTTTATGAGCCTAGGTTGAGTTAATTTTAGTTGTAATAAGTTAAACTAGTTCTAACTGTTAATAAAACTAGTTGGTGGTCAGTTAAGTAGTGGGACATCAATCTAACTTATAGTTAATTGATCAATCAACTAATAATTAACTCATGCATGCAAGTAATATGAGTTGCCCAATTGTGGTGGAGTTTCTAAGGCAATCAACCAATAGTCGTAAACTAGTTAAGTGTACAAGTGTTGCATGAGGTTAGGTGATCAACCTTTGAGGAATTGTGCAAGCATTTTGGAGGAAATTCCAAATTAATAGGGACTTATTTCCTCCTGAATTGCGCAAGAAAATAGGGGCTCAAGCAGAGGCAAAAATTAAATATGTCTGGGTCAGAGCTTCTCAGTGAGCAGAGAGATAGGTTATTCACTTGCAGGTTGTGCTCAGTTGAGCAAAGCAATTGTAATACATCTCTATTCATCAGATCAATGCAAGAAGACATTGGAGTTTTTAGCAGTTTGTTTTACCTGAGAAAAATACTATTTGCATGTCTCAATTTTTTGTTCTAAATTATGAATTACTTTCCGTAGAGCAGTAGAGTAGGTTTGTGTCTTGTGATTTTGATTAAAACTTCATGAGCACTTGCAAATCTACATCGTAATTTCTACAACTCACGTATGAGAACATCACCTTCATTGTGTTCTACTTTCCATCCCATTAACTTTAAATTCCATCATGCGATAATTGCTGAGATGGAGCACCGAGTTGCGCAAGGCATGTGCATGCATATCTCCAATTCCAAGATCATGTGGGTTCATCCATTTCCGGATTGTGAAATCACGTGGCAAACCATTTTTAATTGCAAAGACTAGGAATTCATCTAAAAGTGTCTTAAATTCAAAATATTTTGAGGATATTCTCTATCTGACATAATGTTCGTTGTATCCCACAACGATGACATTTGTGTTTTCTATGGATTTTGACTTATAGTGATCTACACAATTAATGGTTTCCACCAACTGTCTTTCATCCCTTGAACGTGTTGCTTAGCTTGCTTTGCTAGAAACAAACTCTTTCAGTTGACTCTACCATTGAGCTTTTGGAGTTAAGCAATACCACATGATGAGAGTATATATGTAGCGCTCTTGCAACATTTTAGAGATTCCCACAGTCATAGTTGAATAACATAGTTACGACATGAATGTCAACAATTGGGAGAAAATGATACCACTTGGATTTTTAGTTGCAACTAGGTATATTTAGCATAATGTATGGAATGCAAAAAATAACTGCAATAACCTACTCAAGAATTTGCAAGGGTTGTTCTTCATCACCAGTTTAAAACCTATAGGTGGGAACGAATACACTTCTATATATGTAGATATCTAAGACCCTAATAGTATTCCAACGTAGAGCAACTGAACTATACAGTAATCAAATTTATAGGTGAAACCTACATGGTCATTCTTATAAAATTCGACGTCAACTAATACAATGATTAAAATTTAAAATATGCAAGTTAGGTCACGAGCTCGATCAACTACAACAATAGCCAAAAGTGATAAGAATGTTTGTCAGGTCCCGAGTTCGATCAACTACAACTGTTGAGAATGCAACAAGATGATGGAGCTTAGTGGAAAGAAGTTGCCTTCACTAAGTGGGCGCGCAGGCTATTTTTGGCGCAGAGTCTATTTTTAGACATATGGATCATGGTCTGTGAGTTGCAGGATGCTATTTGTGGATGATTGGTCATGTTGGTAAAAATAGATGGACTTATATTTTTAGACATATGGGCGGATTCTATTTTTAGACTGCCAGGCTAAAAATAGAACAGTCGAATATTATTAGCTCATAATAATATTTGGACTATAAACATTATCTTATCCTCTTGGAGCACTTCAGTTTGAGCTATAGATGTGGCACATGCAACTGTCAGAAGGAAATACACTTTTCTTGTGGGTCAGTTGAATTATTGCATGGTGGACTTCAGTTAGAACTCATGTGGTTGAGTTTGGTGGAGTTGATTAAGGAGTTGATGGAGTTGTGTTCAGTTTGACTTGGTTAAACTAGTTGTATTTAGTCTAATTGCAGAATACACTAGTGATGAGTGATGTGAATTAATTGTTAATTAATTCACTAATTATTAACTCATAAAGCAACTAAAGAATACATCAGTTAACTCAGTGCATGGACAGTTCAGTGGAGACAGGTGTTAGAGGTTGAGATTGCTATCAGTTGTGACTATAGTTGTGCATGAGATTTACACAATCAATGGATTGAGTATTGCCAATGAGGATTGTGTGGTTCAACCAAGGAAATACGAGTTTGGATCAGCCATTCATCATTATTCTCATGCGGGATTGCGCAGTGGAGGCAGACAAGCAGCGGAGGAGATTTGAACCTGTGATTGATTCAGATCTGAGCTAGTTTTGTGTGTAACAGGTGGAGATAGTACTGAGTATTTGTGAGGAGTATTGTACTATGTATTGTTACATGTTCTCAATCATTATAATATACAGATAGTGTGGGGTTTTCAGCTGTATGCTTTACCCGGGTTACATACTGTGTTAATGTGTGCATGCGATTGATGTTTCATTGTTTTTAATTCCACAAAATTGATGATCAACGTAGAGGAGGTTATGTATTATGCATGTATTTCGCAATAGTGTATAATCGGGATAATCTCTGTGAATAAGTGTCATATTATTCAAAATTTCTACATGGTATCAGAGCTGTTGATCATCAGATCTATTATTCAGAAAGTGTTTACATTTTATTTCTTCAGGCAGAGTTTGTAATCAGGCCAGGTAGCCTCTGGATTCATCCTTCCTTTGGAAGGTGAGATATCCGGTAAAAGCCCATACAGTCAATCTCTATATGAGAAATACTTTGTTCTCACGAATTTTAGATCAGAAGCAGTTGAGTTTTGAGTTGGTGGAATTCGAATTTGCAGCAGTGTTTTCTTGGTGTCAAAGTTGAAATGTCTTTCAATGGATTGCGATTGGAGTATGCTCTTGAGGGCAGCTCGAATTATATTGCATGGAAAGATAGGATGGAGGCGGTGTTAGATGATAATAGGCTAAAGGAGTTCATAGAGGCTGAGGTCCCAAAGCCTACTGATACTCCTCAAGTTGATGCTTGGCAAAAGAAGACAACAAAGTGTCAAAGGATTCTGTTGGAGGGCGTGAAGGATCACATTGTGTCTAGCCTGCAGGGAAAGGCTTCTCCATACTTGATGTGGAAAGCATTGACAGATCTATTCCAAAGCAAGAGTGATCAGAGGAAGTTGGCGCTCAAGGATAAACTCAGAAACATTAAGTGTGAGAAAGGAGACAGTATGCCCAAGTATCTCACGAAGTTCACTCAGTGCAGACATGAGCTGGGAAGTGTGGGGGTGACTGTCGATGATGAGGACTTGGTGAGCTTGGCTCTCCTTGGTCTTCCGAAGAGTTGGCATTCCTATCAGGACTCTGTCAATGGTCGGGAGAAATTGCCAGGATGGGAGAGACTTTGGTCAGATCTTGTGCAGGAGGAGATCAGGCGGAATACCAGGGACGGATCTTCATCAAAGGCACCTGATGAAGAGAATTGCGCTTTGGCTGCCAAAGCAAAGAAGGGGAAGAACAAGAAAGCTTCTCATTCTGGTGCGAAAGGCAAGAAGCAGGACATGTCCAAGGTGAACTGCTTTCACTGTCACCAGCACGAACATTATGCCATAAATTGTCTGTAGAAGAAGAAAAATAAGCAAGATGCTGGATCTGCAGCAGGAGAGGCCTTAGCCTCGCAGTTTGAGCTTGATTTTTCGTTGATCACATGCTTGGTATCAAGTGTGATGGGATCGGTATGGTTCTTGGACAATGATGCGTCTTTTCACATGACAGGAGATCGAGATTTGTTTTTTGATCTAGAGGAGAAAGATCTTGGAGTGCACATCGAGATGGGCGATGATGGTAGATACAGTGCGACCGGTATCGGTACCATTTCCTTTGAGAGGGAGTTTGGTAAACCATTCGTATTGAAGGAAGTGATGCATGTTCCAGGATTGAAGAAGAATCTTATCTCTGTGGCGATGTTAGAAGACAAGGGATATGATGTTGTTTTCAGCGAGGGAAAGACTTTCATGCGCAGCAAGACAACTGGAGGAACCCGAAAGATAGGGGTTCGAGTCAGGAACCTTTATCAGTTGCATGTAGGTGGCTGAGCAACAATGGCATGCAAGGCAGAAGGATTGGTGAGCCGGATGATGGCGAGTTGTGGCACAGGAGATTGGGTCACCTTCACCATGGAGCCTTGAAGATACTGCAGCAGATCACTACTGGGCTTCCTAAAGGCACTCTTGCGTAGTCAGATCAATGCAAGGGGTGTACTTTGGGAAAACTTGTGAAAGCCACCTTTCACGAGAAGGATAGTTGCGCCACGACAATCCTTGAGAGAATTCACACAGACGTGTGTGGACCTTTCTTAGTAGCTTCGACAACAAAGCATAGGTACTATGTGATCTTTGTTGATGATTTCTCTCGAAAGTGCTGGATCTTCTTCATGCAGAAGAAGAGCAAGACATACTCAAAGTTCTGTGAGTTCAAAGCACTGGTCGAGAAGGAGTTGGGGAAGAAGGTGAAGGCTCTTAGGAGCGACAATGGTGGTGAATTCATCTTTGGCGAGTTCAAGGACTTCTGCAGCGCAGAAGGGGTTCGAAGAGAGCTCATAGCTCCCCATAACCCACAGCAGAACGAGGTTGCTGAGCAGAAGAACAGAACGATCGTGGGTGCTGCACGAGTGATGTTGCATGATCAGAGCCTACCCCTTCACTTGTGGGAGGAAGCATGCAATACTGCAGTATATGTGCAGAACCGTTGTCCTCACAGGATACTTGGCATGAGTACACCTGAGGAGGCTTATTCTGGTAAGAGGCCTGATATTTCTCATTTGAGGATTTTTGGTTCTAACGTTTAAATGCATGTGACGAAGGATGCCAGGAAGAAGCTGGAGCTGACCGCAAAGGTTGGGATATTTGTGGGATACTGTGATACACCCCACAATTATCGTGTGTATTTTCCAGACAGTCGCAAGACTGTTGTGCGACGAGATATAAAATTTCAGGAGGAGAAAGCCATGAAGTGTTCGCTTGAGAGGGAGCCACACTTGCATGCAGATGAGGAGCTATTAGTTCCTAAGAATGAGCTTCAAGACATGGATCAGCCACAGGATGAAGTTCATGGAGTGGAAGAGACCACTCATGCAGCGCCAACCATCAGAGGGCGAAAGCGCATGACAGAAGCTGAGCGACTGGCTCAAGATGCAGAGAAGGTTGTAGGACCACCTACAACTCAACGTAGACAGAGACAGTCACCTGATCGGTACACTGGATACATGGCTCTTGTGAGCAAATGTGTTGTGACTGAGCCATCCTCTTTCAAGGAAGCTATGGAGGATCCCACATGGGTAGATGCCATGGTGGAAGAGTGTGATTCGATTGTTAGAAATAGTGCATGGGAGATTGTCCCAAGACCGGAAGGGAAATCAGTGGTGGGTTCGAGATGGATCTACAAAGTGAAGCAGGCAGCTGACGGGAGTGTGGAGAAGTAAAAGGCAAGATTTGTTGCCCGAGGCTTTTCACAGATAGAGGGGATCGATTATGAGGAGACCTTTGCACCTGTCGCAAGGTGTTCTTCCATACGGACGATTCTTGCTCTCTCAACGCAGATGGGGTGGCACATTCATCAGATGGATGTGAAGATTGCATCCCTCAACGGAGTCATTGAGGAGGAGGTGTACATAGAGCAGCTCGAAGGTTTCGAGATCTTCAGCAGCGAGTCGCATGTGTGCAGGCTCAAGAGAGCACTGTATGGGTTGAAACAAGCACCACGTGCTTGGTACACATGGATAGACAGTTATTTCACTGGACTTGGATTCTCCAAGAGTGAGGCGGATCCTAACCTATACTAGATTGTGGTGGAGGGTAAGTTGCTTATCATTGTACTTTATGTAGATGATTTGATTCTAACAGGTGATGAGCTGTTGATACTTTCATGTAAGGATGATCTTGCTAAGGAGTTTGAGATGAAGGACTTGGGCCTCCTTCATTATTTCCTGGGATTGGAAATTTGGCAGCGCAGTGATGGACTATTTGTTTCTCAGGGTAAGTATGCTCGGGAGATATTGGAGAAGTTCAACATGCATGGCTGCAAGCCTGTTGATACTCCTCTTCCTAGAGGTTGGAGGAAGGAGGATGCTACTTCAACAGAAGTAGTGGATGCCATTGTTTATCGACAGTTGGTGTGGTCGCTTATGTATCTGGTCAATACATGACCCGATATATGCTATGTTGTTAACCAGCTTTCACAAGCTATGGTTAAGCCAACCAAGCTCCGCTGGAAGGCGGGCAAGCATGCATTGCGTTATCTCAGAGGCACATCGAGATATGGATTGTGGTACAGATAGGAGGATGAGGTGAAGTTATGTGGCTTCACGGATGCAGATTGCACAGGGAGCCCAACAGACAGAAAGAGCACATCTGGAGGGGTCTTCAGTATCGGGTCGACAGCAGTTTCTTGGTACAACAGGAAGCAAAGGTCCGTGGCACTCAGTTCAACAGAGGCCGAGTATATGACAGTAAGTTTGGCTGCATGCGAGGCTATATGGATGAGGAAGATCCTGGTCGGGTTGTTCGGTTCATACTTGGAGCCTACAATGATTTATTATGATAACCAGAGTTGCATTAAACTCTCGGCTAATCCAGTATTTCATGATAGATCTAAGCACATTGACATCAAGTACCATCATATCGAAGATTGTGTGCAACGGAGAATCATGTTACTTTCATACATTCCAACGGAGGATCAGGATGCTGATATCTTGACGAAGGCGCTCACCAGGAGCAAATTCGAATACCACCAAGGTAGGATAGGGGTTGCTGATAATCCATATCTTGTTGAGAGGGAGTGTTGAGAATGCAACAAGATGATGGAGCTTAGTGGAAAGAAGTCGCCTTCACTAAGTGGGCCCGCAGGCTATTTTTGGTGCAGAGTCTATTTTTAGACATATGGATCATGGTCTATGAGTTGCAGGAAGCTATTTGTGGATGATTGGTCATGTTGGTAAAAATAGATGGACTTCTATTTTCAGACATATGGGCAGATTCTATTTTTAGACTGCCAGGCTAAAAATAGAACAGTCAAATATTATTAGCTCATAATAATATTTGGACTATAAACATTATCTTATCCTCTTGGAGCACTTCAGTTTGAGCTACAGATGTGGCACATGCAGCTGTAAAAAGGAAATACGCTTTTCTTGTGGGTCAGTTGAGCTATTGCATGGTGGACTTCAGTTAGAACTCATGTGGTTGAGTTTGGTGGTGTTGATTGAGGAGTTGATGGAGTTGTGTTTAGTTTGACTTGGTTAAACTAGTTGTATTTAGTCTAACTGCAGAATACACTAGTGATGAGTGATGTGAATTAATTGTTAATTAATTCACTAATTATTAACTCATAAAGCAACTAAAGAATACATCAGTTAACTCAGTGCATGGACAGTTCAGTGGAGACAGGTGTTAAAGGTTGAGATTGCTATCAATTGTGACTATAGTTGTGCATGATATTTGCACAATCAATGGATTGAGTATTGCCAATGAGGATTGCGTGGTTCAGCCAAGGAAATACGAGTTTGGATCAGCCATTCATCATTATTCTCATGCAGGATTGCGCAGTGGAGGCAGGCAAGCAGCGGAGGAGATTTGAACCTGTGATTGGTTCATATCTGAGCTAGTTTTGTGTGTAACGGGTGGAGATAGTACTGAGTACTTGTGAGGAGTATTGTACTATGTATTGTTACATGTTCTCAATCATTATAATATACAGATAGTGTGGGGTTTTCAGCTGTATGCTTTCCCCGGGTTACATACTATGTTAATGTGTGCATGCGATTGATGTTTCATTGTTTTTAATTCCGCAAAATTGATGATCAACGTAGAGGAGGTTATGTATTATGCATGTATTTCGCAATAGTGTATAATCGGGATAATCTCTGTGAATAAGTGTCATATTATTCAAAATTTCTACAACAACAATAACCAAAAGCAATAAAAAAGTTCAACCTAGTATATAGAAAATGATATGACCATAATAAAACCACTATGCTACTAATGGAAACTGTCTTATAATAATTTCTACCTAGGTAATAATTATTGCAAATATGTTTTGAATAAAAGCATGCCAACATGTATGATATATGGTGCATGGCACACGCCCCACCATAGAACTTTAAAAGTATACTTTGTAGTAGCATTACAAATTGAATTATCACTCACAACATCTCGTGCCCCTCAGCTGTAAATTGGTCAAAGTTCTTTGCTCTCTAGACTTTGTCAACTTTTCACTTTTGCCTTCACTCGTTTTAAAAGGCCATTTTAGTAAGGAACAATCTTTCATTGTCAACTGACTCAACTGATTCAACAATCTAGTAAACTCCACAAACATTTCAATTTCTTGTTGTTCGTCAACGTTAAGTACTTTAAGTTCCTTAGGTCATGTCTAAGCAAAGTCAAGAACGTCTCTATGAAAGGGGTTTTCAATACGAGCTCTTTCAAACCGCTAAGCTATCCAATGGCACTTGGCCATTCTTTTAAGTTTCTAAGTTCCAATTATAACTTTTCCAGGGATGGTTGATGTGCAATTTGAGAAGGCAATACTTCAATTTTGTCACAACCGGTGAGATCTATGTACTCAAGCACATCGATGTTTCCAAAACTTCCGCTCTACATGCTTAAATTAAAGCAGCCATTTAAATCAAGATATTTAAGCCTTATTAAATTTCTGAAGGAACTTGGAAGCCTCTCTAAGTTCTTGGAGCAGGAAAGATCGATGTGTTCCAGGTTTGTCAGATAATCTGATAGAGATTGCAAAAATCCCCTTAGTTGCAAGTGTTTCAACGAAGTCAGATGACAAAAATCATCTGGTAATTTTTCCAAGTTATTCTTCGACTTCATCCACCTCGTGGTGATCACAATCCGTTCTAGGTGCTTCAACTGTCTTATAGACTTTGGGATATTCGAGAGGCCAACTTTAATAATCTGTAACTCCTCCAATTGCAAAGGTGTCTACAATATGTTCAAGAGTTTCATCTATATAATGATATCGATTATTGTCCTCTTTTATACAGTTGATATCACTGTCATGTTGATTAGGGTTTCAATTGTGAGGGTTAATTGATGTTAATGCTCTTACAATAAACTAGAAGCTTGGTAGTTAGCACGACACCGCAATGTGCATGGCGGTGTTGCTCGGGGGAGAGTCACACCTATCATTCTCAAACTATTGTATCCCACACAATGAACCAATTGTACGAAGGTCCTTCATGAAAAGTTTGTCATCGACCACTTTTATATCTACTAAAATTTATTATTGTAAATTTGTGTGGAGCTCGTTTGAGTGCGGAGTATCATTCAATAACTAGATAAAAGATGTTTTATGTCATTTGTGCGTCCTCCAAACAATAACTTAAGTGAAGATAAGAACAACTTTCATTAAATAATCCTAATCAACAAATACATATAAATTTCTTTTAGAATAAGTTAAATGAAGTTAAGAATTTATGTTTTTACATATCCATCTTCATATCATTCGAAGCTTGAAAAGCCCATCATCTCCATAACTCGTGTTTGTAGGCCTGGACAGGGTTGTTATTATTATACGCCTGGTGCCTTTATCTGGATCACGGGTCAAACAACGAAGGCTTCATTTGCTAAAATACAGAGGATTTATAAAGTGATCCAAGGGTTGCGAGAGCTTATTTTGTTTTTCCGAGTTATCATGCCGGCTAGGGCACTTAGGCTATAAACTACGCAAGTGAAGTTTAGCAATTGTACGAGCGATCATGCCTCGTCGAAGTGTAATGGTTTATGTTCTTTGCTCCACATACCATCCTTACGCACACCATCTTTCCACACATATTTAAAAGCATACAATGATTATTTAATAATGTTAACTGTAATGCTTGTTATATATATCATGTTTTTTTATTAAAATAATAAATATACAATTTTTATTTAATTATTATTTAGGAACGTATTTCACAAGGAATGCTTCCTCCCCACGACATCTGTGACCCACATCAATTAATAACAACTTCGAATGTCGATGACTAACCGAAAGACATTATTGAGTGTGGAGGTATTTGTGCGGAGAAGGCGTGTGCGGAGGATGTGTGGAGGTGGTTGTGCAGAGGAAGCGTGTGTGGAGAACAAATGCTTGTGTAGAGAACTTTCACTGTGTAGAAAACTTTGTACAAGTGGCTATGCGGAGGAAGGATGTATAGAGATGAAAATGCAGGGCTTAATCAATTAATTAGCGATAGTGGTAAAGGCAAGGACTATGGTGCATTGAAGCTATTAATCTTATTGCTATTTTATTATATGTTTTCTCACTAAATATTCTCTATATTATTGTTGTTTCATCATACACTTTCTCACTATATATTCTCTATATTATTATCTAATCATTATCTATTTTCTCACTAAATATAATAATCATAAAAATATATTAATATTTTTAACCTTTCATCCTATAATTTGTCTAATAATTATTATGGATTTTCTCACTTTCTCACTAAATAGAATGATCATAAAAATATATAATAATATTTTAAGGATTTGTTTTCTTGGCTTTAACGTATGTGTGAATAAATTTAAGATAGAGTACTTAATATATATGAATAAATTTGAGATAGAATATGTATATTTTAACCATTTTTATTTATTTATTAAATTATATAGAAAAAAGAAAGAAATAAATAAATTTAAGATATAATATATATAATTTTACATTTTCACATAAAAAGAAAGAAAGAAAATTATTTTAAGGTCTATAAAGTTAAAGATAGTCTATGACACAGATTGCTTCTTCATCTCAATGGATGTATTCAGCGCTTTTCCTTGTGAAGCCTCATAATATGCTCCCAGCGTCTAGATAAACCCATGGCTAAATAGATTATCCCAAGAGCTAGCGGTCAGAATATATGCATAACTTTGCCTATTGTCTTTGAAGGCCTCACATTTTAAAATGAAATGTTTTATGTTTCCATTTTTCGGAAAAAACAAAAAGTACATATTCTTTCTTCTCACACTTCTTTTGGCCTTTTCAAGCCTCTTACAACAGAGTTGATGAGAATTAATCCTTAACTAAACAATAAAAATTTTAACTCTCCAAAAAATATTAATTTTTTTACACTTTTTGTTCTAAGTGAAATTAAATACTTCAATATAATACTTTTTCCTTTCGCTGGACTCCTTATCCCAAATACCTTATAAATACCTAGTTTTCGCAAAAAAAAAAAAAAGAAAAGAAAAGAAAAGGAAGAAAGAAAAAAAGAAAAAAGAAAAAAAGAAATATTCATGTCATTTACTCTTAAGTTTGATGCAACAGTTAACAAGTGACTCTGAGTAGATTAATAGAGTAACAGAGTTTACGGACCCAATATCGGTTAGAAACCTGGTTTACAAATTTCGCCCATTAGTGCATTTCTATCGTGCAATGAATATGTTCAACATTACAATACGTCGGGTGACTGAGAAATCACACATGCGGCGCCAAGTCGAGGCGAGCCTGAACCTTCGAATCCCGAGGAGCGGATAGGACGTGGAGACTGCAGAGAGAGTGAATTTGAATTCCGAATTGACTCCGAGCAGCTGTTCTGTAGCTGCTTTATAAAGCAAAGAAAACGGAGCGACGAAGATATAAAAATATATGAAGTGGCAGCTGGGAAAACAGAGCAATTCTTCTTGTCCAACTATTCCTATGATTCCAGGGTTTTATATGCAGTCGACTTGAACTTGAATTTGGCTCCATCCATCTCTGATTTTCATTTTGATTTTGATTACCATGGAAACCGCAAGTGCAATTGCAAGCTCCTCCTCTACCCTTCCTGTCCACTGCCGCGATGATGATGGTAATGATGGGAAACAAGTGGTCGTGAGAGTGAGAAGAAAACGTCAGCAGGCGCCAATTGATGCCCTCTGTAAGTAACTTCTTTTGTTCTTATTCCACTTACAAAAATGATTGCCATGGAATGGAAATCATATGAAGTGGACGCCATGTTCAGGGCTGGAGATTAATGAGAGACCACACAAGGGCAAGCACCAAGAGAGATATGAAGAGATGGGTCTCACGCTGGCTCAATTATCACTGGCGGATGGCCAGGATCAAGGTCAAAGGGAAGAAGAAGGGAAAGGTGAAGGCGTAGGTAAGCCCTTGTAATGACGTTGTGTCTGACGCTTCTATTCTACCACCAAATAAAATTCCCCATCTTTTAGAAAACACAGAAAGAAAAAGATAACACCCTGTGTCATGATTTTGTATTTATGTATTGCCATTTTCTTTTTTCTCAGCATCCTGCTGTTTCGGCCTGGCAAGTAAGAAGCAGAGGCAATGCGTGCTTGCTTACTTAGGTAGCATGTAAATAATAATACTGAAAAAATTTAAAACATGGAATTCAATACAAATGCCTTGGGATATGTTATATTTGTAGATGCAATGACAAAGAAATTTGTTACCATTGCCACTTTGTTAGTCCAGACAAAGTATGCTAATTGCTATATCTTTCCCCGGGACATCGTTCACAATATTTCTGAGCAGGATTTTGTGAAAAGAGATTCAGGGTTTATTCATGTATCAAAGTGTATGATTTTCCAAAAGGCCGATTCAACAGAGGAACTTTGGATGTCCATTGTTTTCAAAGATTCTTAAAACATTTAGTCAGAGTAGTATCTTCTCCAACATGTGGAATTATGTATTTTTTGAGCAGTTCCTTGATTCAAGGACACCTCTGAAAATTTCAGTATCTCCAAAACCATAGAAAAGGTGATCCGCATACACATGTCATTGAAAGCTTTTACAGATGCGGTTCAGAAGAATTGACCTAGCTGCTAAACATGCGATAATGATAGTGACAACTCGATAGAAAAGTTAAACGGAAACCTATTAGATGTTAGGAAGAATTTTGATATATGAAAAGTCAGACAAGCCAGCGGAACAATATAAAATTCCTTTTACGTTCATTTAAGAGAAGTTTCACAGCGCCATTAATTCAGCATTTGGGGAGATTGAAAGCAATGAAAATATTGCAATAATTGCGCATTGCATCGCAATTTTTGCATAATCAGTAAGTACTAGTTAAAACGAAGACCAAAGAAGAACAGTTAGATTGAAAGAAACGTGTAAACTCCTGCCAGTCCTTCCTGGCTTTATGCCATGAACTTGATTAGGTTTGGAAGGATTGAGATACTTTGGTACAATGGCTATTGAAAAGAGGGTGAGGAAAAAGAAGAACTCTGTACCCTGTTTTGATTGTAGAGGTAGGCATTATCAGTTGTAATTCCAGTCAATGTCAAATCTTATTCTATATTTTTATGTTATATGATGATGTCAAAGAAAAATGAAACAGGACAGAAAACCAGTTATTGCGTTGACACGCCGGAGGCTGTGGACACATTGTAGTATTTTGAGGCATGTCTTACTATAAAAAATGACATTAACGAAACTTACAAATGCAGTAATGTCTAGATACCATCACTACCAGAATTAGGAAGAACCTTATTTGTGAAACTGGTAGATGACTGTAGACGATGCAACCAAAATTTTCTTGGAGATGGACAATATACAATTCCAGGTACTCAGCTCATGAAAAGATGCGGAGTTACCCTAAATACTTAGATGTACCCCATGCCGTTAGCCTCTAACATGTGAAACCTCAGAATACTGGGAAAATTTTAATACGAGTTCTTGACCTTAGAACTAAGATTTAATAGATCACTAGCTTTCCATTTTCTCTTTTTGGTCCGATAAGAAAAGTTTTCAATGAATGTTAGAAACAAACAATCTCCATGTATGAAGCTCTCTTTGACTGAGATGGATCTATAAGAACTTAACAAGGCTTCATTTGCAGTATCCTTTAGTAATTTTCTTTTTTGTTTAGCAGCAATATTATTTCGGTGTGATGAATAACGGGGAGCTATTAATCTGTTAGTCATTCTTTTGGGATTATAGGAATGGCAAAAAGGAGGAAATTATTGTTTCACCATGTGGAGACAGTGAGCCCCTCAGATGAAGAAAAAGGTTTCCTAGAGTCAATTTTGGTGAGTAGATTGCCTTTTTCCTGCATTTGAGCTTATTTATAAATACACTTAATTTTGCATATTTACTACTACTTTTGGACACTAATATTGGACACCTCTTCAACAGGGGTGTTTTGTTTTATCAGTTTAATGATTTTCACTCTTGCTGTCTTCTGGGAAAACTGCTTTGTTATTTGACATAGTATTAAGTGACTTTTATCAAGTTCTTTTTTTTCCTTGACCATCAAATAGCAAAAATTAGCTATGTACTTAGATTTACTGTAATTCATTTAAACTGTACTCAGATTTATGGTAATTTTTCTAAGCTGTACTCTTGTGTACTAGTTCGGATACAAGATCTAAGAGCCTCTTCTGTTTTAATATGTCTGTAGTTCAAACATCAAGAAGGAATTGTCGTTATAAGTGAGCCTATTGTAATGCCTGCCTTTAGGTTGATTTGCTGGAGAAGTTTGAGTTGGAATATCTAACCTTGAGGAGGTCTTTAGCTGACAAGGTTTTTATAGATATGATGAAAACTGTCACTTGGGAACTAGGTAACTCGGGAATGTTGTTGTCCAAGTATAGAGGGTTTTTGTGAAAAACAGATGTTCGTTTATGCTTGCTTTTATAAGTTTGTTTTTGACATACTTGCTTTATTTTCTACTTGTGATAAGAATTTCTTATGTTGTTCATAGGAATTTGTATGAAGTGTAACTAGTGATTCTCTTCAAGTTGATTGGTCAATAAGATATGGCTGTTGTTCCAGTGCTGATTTTGATGTGAATTACAGGGTAGGATTTGAACCTCTCTTGCTCAAGTACTTTTATATGAAGTGCAATTGGGCAGGCCTTTAGTGCGAATGCCTTCTATTGTTTTGAATGGTTTTCAAGTCTTTCTTTTGGAATTGAATTTGGTTTAGTGGTAATAACGAGGATCCAAATTTGTTCCATTACATTGCAAATACTGATCGTCAAGTTTCTGTTCATTGTTGACAATATTTCCAACTTGCAATAAAGTTGCTGTTCCCCGGCTGTTTTTGCCAATGTCATTTCTCCAAGATTGATCTTTTCTTGTTGTCATCAGATTTGTTTCTCCTTGGTGTTCTATGCCGAGCCTATACTGTAGCAGTGATTGACACTGCATTAAGCTTCAAACCCTATTGTGGAGGTTCAATCTGCTAAGCAGGAACCTGATTTGCTTGTGTTAATGATATTTTTCCTAATGACCATGTTCTGATTACTTCTACCTTGCACTTCTTTTTTTCTAAGATCAGTTGTCATTTTCATTTGTATGGTCTGATTCTAAGCTTGTGATTATGCTTGATCTATATGTTAGTCTTGTTAATCTGATATCAGATAATCTCATGTCACCAACTTCAGCGAAATCACATGGAGATTTGCAAGTTGGCAACAAGTGTTGCCTTCTGATGCTACATGTCACAGAGTACTTGGTGGTGTTAGCTGCCATCATTTTTTCTTTTTCCTTGTTTAGGGTTCTTTGTATTGTATAGTTCTTTGCCAATGTTGGTAAGTTGCTCAGGCCCTTATGCTCCAATGTTAGTCTAGCTACCATCGGTACAAAGAGTTGAGGTTGTGTTGCTAAAAAATTCAAGGTTAAATCATGTATTAGTTGAGATAAAAGTGCCATTAAGAAGTGCAGAGCACCAAAATAAGATACAGTATACAAATACCTAACTTGTTATTGACTGCTAACCCTAATCAGTTCCTCTATAGTTAGGACCTATGATAGAGGTAGCAAACAATGTTCTTAAGTTCTTTGATTTTCTTGTGGAGGACCATTTACTAGACAATCAATTATATATCCTGGCATTGAATGAAAGCTTTGTGTGTGCAACATGTTCTCTTCATTTATCTCTTGGTTTTTTTATATGGTTTTCAATAGTTTTTGTATTTTTTTGAAAAAGGTTCAATTTTCTGTTAAATAGACATTATGGTACAACGCATTACAAAAAAAGGGTGGAAAACCACCTAGAACCAACGACCATTTGAACATTGGAACCACCTCAAGTTCAAGAATTAAGGTCCATGGTGAAAAAAATTACAGAATTTGTAGAGTGCCAAAAAGTCAAAAATATCTCAAATGTTTTGATCCCCATTAATGGGAGGTGCCAAAACTGCTATATTATCATTCTCATTAAGATAAATCAATATTTCCCTATATGACTGGGATTACCAAAAAGTGGGAGGATGCTAATTATCATCATGTTCAGGGATGAGTCGTCATCCATTGTGCAACATCTCATTATAGTCTAGCCCAACTCTTTCTTTGAATATGAGTGTTTGTTCTAGAAATGGTGTTTAGGGTGGTTGGGAATTTGTCATTGTATGTAGTAGAGTGCCCATCGTCATGCCTTTGATTTCGCTAGTTGTGACACCTTTTGCTAGTGTTCTTTGCAACTCACATGTCTGTTGCATTGTGAGGAGCCATGTTGTTGTTTTGATGAAGCTTTTGGTGGGACTCAACTATGTGAGCATGTCGTAATATTCCAGCAAGTTGGAAGTTGTCTTAGGTGATATAATTCTATTTCGATCTTTTTCGTTTGACATTGTATCTATAAGTATTAAGGACAAATTGATCACAATCACATTACTTTGAGAAGAATTTAAACTAGCTGTCTAGCTACCAAAAATGATGTCATGCCAACATGTTCAAAGTCACAAGTGTATTTCAACCTGAATTATATGATCATAATTGTTAAATTAGTAGTCCAAGGGTAGTCATACACTAAGGGAGTATATTTCTATCATACTATAGAAGGGCTGGGGTGCCAAATAATCTGATTGGTTGCACTATAAAGCAGTGTTGATAAAATCAGCAAAAAATCGCAATTTTTTTTTTTTTTTTTGTTTTTTGTTTTTGGCGAAATCACCAATTTTTTACCCCCCCACCTCCCAAAAAAATTGATGAGTAAGAATTGTGTTTTTTTCGCTTTTGAAAAAACCACGGCTTTTTTTTTCAATTTTTTTTTTGCCACAACTAAGAAAGTCACTAGGAAGGTGCGACTGCAGGGTTGAAAGCAAATTTTGGTTTTTTTTTTTGTGTTTTTGCTTTTGGAGAAGGAAGGAGAAGAGCTTGTGGTTATTTTCAAGGAGGGATTGAGGGCCAAACAACCGTTTTTTTTCCCGGAGAAAAAAGTAACTTTTATTCATAAGCGATGAATGCTACATACACGCTGCAAATACACACGACAGTGCATACAGGAAAAAGAAGGGGAACGATCCCTTGCCATAAACAGTCGATCCAAAGATATACATCGTCTCCAATGATCCAGAACATACGACAATGCAAGACTAGGGCAAACTTCCCCTGTGCCACAAAAAAACTAAAAACGCCATAAGAAACCTACAGTAACTAAAACTGATCAAAACAAAAAAACAAAAAGGGTTCACTGGAATGGGCCTCTGTAAGGCTGGATATATACCACCGTCCTGACACCCTGACGCTGCTCCTCAACTTGCCATAAACCCGATTCCGATAGAGCGCTGATCCGCTATACGATTCCTTTCCCTGAAGATGTGTGAACCAGAGAAGGATGCAAACATCATTTTGAGACTCAACAAATCGTTCACCAAAGGGATCAATCTAATGTTCCTGCAAGCTTGAATCTATTTGAGCCAGTTTATAACCACCAAAGAGTCTCCAAACACTTGCAGTTGTGCGCATCCTTTGTCTAGAGTGAAAAGGAGCAAACTTTTGCATGCCATTAATTCCCTAGGAGGCACAACGCCTTTCTCCCGGGAATTAGCTTCCTTATATAGAAAATGAGAGAAGAAAACCCCTCCAAGTGGAAAATAACGACTAGTTGGTTGGATTCTCGTCAAAATAATCCCATCCATCGATCTTCAATTGAAATTACTTGATCTCCATCGTTGATTGGATTTATAATTTTTAATTTCGAGGAAAAAATCAAATTTTTCTTAAAACCCCTTTTTTATAATCCAAAAAGGAATATTTTGGATTAATATCCTCAAAAAATTCACTTTGACTTAACCACCAAGGTCCAAGGGGTCAATTTCTCTTAAAAAATCCATTTTTCCCTTGGTGGAGGACCTCCAAAATTTAATTATTTTTTGACCCACGAATTTTTTGATAATTTTCCACTTGGAGAGAATTTAATTTCTCTCAAATTATTTTTTTGACTCAAATTTAATTAATTTTTTGGCTAATTATTTTCTTTTTATTTTTGCCAGAAAAATTAATTAAAAGACTTAAGAGGGGATTAATTATTTTTTCCACCTTCAAATACTTTAGCCATGGTGTCTAATTATGAGTAACCATGCACTAAAATATTTTTACAAGATATTACAATTTAATTATGTAAAAATTTTTCATTTCTCACCCCGGTTTTCAGTTTCACCTTATTTCTCCAAAATAGTTAAATGCCCATTCCCATATCCATACATTCAACAACTGGAAAATAAATTTTGCTGAAAACACAAATTTTGGAAATTTTACAGAATGCTGGAAAATGCAGAAATATAAAAATCAGCACCTACAAACAGCCATTCAACACATTTAAACACAGTGATTTTGGTTAAGGTGACCCTGGAAAAACCCCTACCACTCTTGGGGAAAACCAATTCGAAAGCTCCTTATTTCTGGAAAATGTTTTTTACAGCGAGAAATATTCAGCAAAAAAATCAGCAAGCAAACTTTTACAACTTATCTCGTTTTCCGTGCCTCATAGCCAACTGAAAAACTTGCAAACAGCAAAACATAACAGCAATAAATGCTGTACGACCTCCTCGATTTTTGTGCCAAACTTCAGCCTTAAATGCTGCTGTACGACCTGCCTAGAAAAGCGTGCAAGCTGCCATAAATACACTGTACAGATTTCTTCGATTTGCGTGTAGGAAAAAACCAACAGTACAGTTGTACGGATTTGCCTCGATTTGCGTGCCAAGGTACAGCCACTTGCTGTACTGATTTCTGCTCCCCGATTACTGTGCACTTGGTGTACGGATTTCTAGAAAATCGTGCCCAATATCTGCCTTTCACTATGTGCTAACTCAGCGGTACGGATTTGCTAAAATGCTGCCTTGGAATGTGTGCCAAGCTGCTGCCTCCTTCTCCTCCCTGTCCAGAAATCCCCCTTGCTGTCTTGCTCTCATTCTCTCAATCTGCTCATGAAAGAATGAATGACCTTTTCCTCCTTTAATCTAACCCTAAGTGACTTTTGGGGAATCCCTAAATCCAATGGCTGAAATAGATTGAGATATAAGGCTGAGATTAAATGCTCATTTAAATCTCACTTTCTATTTTTTAGTTCACCCCACTTTAATAAAGACCCACTTAGTCATTTATTTCCAAAGTCACTTTTCGTTTCTAATTTTATATTGACTTTATTAAAGTCACTTTAAAATTAGACTTTAGTAAATTTATCACTTAAAGTCACTTTTAAATTAGATTTGACTTTATAAAAATTATAAAGTCACTTTAGGAGAAAAATTAAATTCTTTTGTACACTTTTCCCTAGGCCAAAGATCAAAGCCTTAGGGAACCACCTGTCCTCTGGTACCAAATTTCAACACTCCCTCTTACCGAGGAAGGTGTTCCTCACCACACCCATCTTGTCTCTGAAGTAGTCATGCTTGCCCCGTGGTAAGGCTTTGGTAAGAATATCTGCAACCTGCTCATCAGTGGGAATATACTCAAGCTTCACAGCTCCATTCTGAACATAGTCTCTGATGAAATGATATTTGATCTCGATATGCTTTGACCTGTCATGAAATACTGGATTCTCCGTGAGTTTAATGCAACTCTGATTATCACAGTAAATAACTGAAGGTCTCAACGGCTGACCAAATAAGCCAAACAACATCCTGCGAAGCTAGATGGCCTCACAACTAGCTAGACTGGCTGCCATATACTCTGCTTCCGCTGAACTCAATGCTACTGACTGCGGCTTCCAGCTGAACCATGACACTACTGCCGAACCCAACCCAAAACAGCACCCTGAAGTGCTCTTCCTATCAGAAGCACAACCTGCCCAATCAGAATTAGTATAACCTGCCAATCTCACTCCGTCCCCCTGCCTGTAGTCCATACCATAATCCACTGTCCCCTGCAAGTACCGCAAAATGTGTTTTGCAGCCACCCAGTGAACCTTCCTAGGCTCACACATAAACTGACTCATCGTGTTGACTGCAAAACAAATATCTGGTCTAGTGTTGACCAAATACATCAAGGAACCAATCAGTTGCCTGTACATTGTGGGATCCACCAACTCGGAATCCGAAGCATGAAGCTTCTTCCAGTTGGTGATCATCGGTGTCGACATGGGTTTACAATCCTCCATGTGGAATCTGCCAAGGATGTCCACAATATACTTCCCCTGCCCCAGGAAGAAATGCCCCTCCTCGTGCCACACCTCCAAACCCAAAAAGTAATGAATAAAGTCGATGTCCTTCATCTCAAAATCCGCCGCAAGATCTCTCTTGCAGTGCTCTATGAGTCTCTCTGCACCTGTAATGACCAAATCATCCACATACAACACCAGAATGAGAGGCTCCTCACCTATCACAATATAGTAAAGGTTCAGATCTGCCTCACTCTTTGTGAAACCCATCCCTTGCAAGTATGTATCTATCCTGGAGTACCAAGCTCTGGGAGCTTGCTTCAGGCCATAAAGGGCCTTCTTCAGTCTGCACACATGGGACTCCTTCCCATGCACCTCAAAGCCCTGTGGTTGCTCAATGTACACCTCCTCCTGTATGAAGCCATTGAGAAATGCAGTCTTCACATCCATCTGGTGGATCTTCCAACCAATCTCTGCTGCTATCGATATAATGGAGCGGATCGAAGTATATCGAGCCACGGGAGCGAAGGTCTCCTCATAATCAACTCCCTCTACGTGGGAGAATCCTCTAGCCACAAACCTTGCTTTGAATTTCTCAACGCTGCCATCTGCAGCATGCTTTACCTTGTAAAGCCATCTGGAAGTAACCACAGATTTGCTCTCAGGCCTCAGCACCACCTCCCAAACATCATTCTTCATGATAGAAGAATACTCCTCCTGCATGGCCTCTCTCCAGACCTGCTGGCTAGCTGCCTCCTCATAGCTAGAAGGCTCAGAGTCAAGGATGCTGGTAACCATTGCCATATAGCTACAAAACCTCTCAGGGGGTCTACTCTCTTTGACCGGCCTCTTAGGCTCAGCAACAGATGTTGCATCTCTCAAGGTGTCCTGAAGCCACTTGGGCTTCCTCTTCCCTGAGCGTACTTCTCCCATTGGAGAATGAAACTCCTCCTACTCATCATCATCAGGAGCCTGAACTCCTGACTGTTTGTCTGCTGTCCTCCTGCCTGCACCTGAACCTGTAGAAGCTGAGGTACCGTGTGAACTGTCCATCAGTGGACTCCCTCGTGAACTGCTCTGTGAACTGCTCTGCATGCTGCCTGGAGCACCACCCCTCTGGCTCAGCGAGCCACTGCTCACTGACGGACCTGACATCCTCATAGATGTACCTCTAGATCCACCTGATCCTTGCCCACTGGATCCCTGCGACTGACTCAACTGCTACTGAGGGTCTGGCTGATTCAGATACTCTAACTCCCGTGACCTCCTAAAGGCCCTGTCCTCCTTGAACTTCACATCCCGCCTGACAACAACTTTCCTCTGTGCAGGAATGTAAATTCGAAAGGCCTTTGAGGTCTCACAGTAGCCCACAAAGATACCCTTCTCTGTGGTGGGCTCTAGTTTGGTCCTCTTCTCCTTGGGTATGTAGGAGTATGTAATGCACCCAAATATACGAAGATGACCAATATCAGGCTTCTTCCCAGAAAAAGCCTCCTCCGGAGTCATGTGCCCCAAGACATGATGCAGACTCCTGTTCTGCAAATAAACAGCTGTGTTGCAGGCCTCTGCCCACAAGAACAATGGCAACCCCTGATCATGTAGCATGGCTTTGGCAACCCCTCCGATGGATCTGTTCTTCCTCTCCACAAACCCGTTCTGCTGGGGGTTGTAAGGAACAATGAACTCCCTCCTAATGCCTGCCTCTGCACAATACAAACTCTCCAAGGTTGTACTCTCCCCCATTGTCCGACCTCAGGGACTTGATCTTCCGACCTGTCTGTGTCTCCACAAGAGCTCTAAACTCTTGAAACTGCTTGAAGACCTCACTCTTGGTCTTCAAGAAATAAATCCAGGTACTCCTGGAGTGATCATCAATGAATAAAACATAGTACTCATATCCACTCGGGAAACATGAGACATCCGACCGCTCACATCGGAATGAATCAAATCAAGAATCCCAGTGGCTCTGCTGTCACTGCTGGGAAAATGGGATTTGGCAAACTTGCCCCTCACACATCTTCTGCAAGTATCAAAGTGATCAGTACTGAAATCTGGCACACTTGTAGTGATCTCCCGCAAGGTCCTCAAGGCTCCATGATACATATGCCCCATCCTGCGGTGCCAAATCTCACACAGCTCAGAACTGCTAGCTCTGCTGTCAGTACTACTGCTCAATGCCAAAAGGGGCTGGAATGCAAACTTGTACACCTTTGCATGGCGTACACCTATCACTCTAGTTGAATCAGCTGGAGTGCCCCTAGGATACATCAACACTTGTCCTCCCCTGAACAATACCTCATATCCTCTGTCCTCCAAAGTGTAGACGGATATGAGGTTCTTCCTCATCCCTGGCACATAAAGAACATCTGACACCTTCAAGGGAGGTTTGGACTCCCTCTGAAATGTCAGTGTCCCCACCCCGACTGCTCTAACAACTCTGCAATCACCGAGTACTACCTCTATATCAGTGCCACTCTCTGAAAGCTCTGAGAAGTACTCACGGGCTCTTGTCATGTGACGTGAAGCCCCACTGTCCACATACTAGATACTCGAAGATGCTCTGCTAATCGAGGGAAAAGCATGCTCCCTCTGAACCTGTGTGGCAGGTGATCCTGCACTAGAGGACTTACACGCAGTGAATGCAAACTCCCGGTCAAAACGATCTGCAAAGTCCTCAACCTCTGCTGAAGCTGCCATGCTTTGGTTCTTCCCCTTCTTCTTCTTCTTCTCCGGACACACAACTGCATAGTGTCCCATCTTTTGACAATTCCAACACTTCACCTTGGAATAGTCCTTCTGTGTGTTATCCTGTTTACCTTTACCTTTGCCTTTACCCCCACCATTGCTTGTGGAAGCCTGCTTCTTCCCTTTGCCTTTCTTGCCTCCTGCCAACAGTGCTACATCTTCATCCTGTTCAACTGGCTTGGCTGCCCCAAGCTGACCTTTCCTGATCTCTGTCTGAATGCAATCATCCCAAAACCTCTCCCATGTGGGAAGGGTCTCACGTGCACAAACCCCATCAGCAAAGTTCATCCATGAACGGGGGAGGCCATTCACTGTAATCCGCACCAACTCAGTGGGTGGAATGACCTCTCCAACTGCTGCCAACTCATCTCTCACGTTAGTAATCTTTGTGAGATATCCAGCTGCACTATCATTGCCCATCTTAATGGTCTTCAACTTCTCCTTTAGGACCATTTTCCGGTTTTTATTGGTACTTTGGTAGAGATTGGACAATGCTGTCCACATCTCATGGGCATTTCTCATTCCTCTCACACGAGGAATGCAATGGTCTTTGACTCTGTCTAGAATCAGTCTCTTACCTTTGTTTTTCTTTTTATTATAATTAGCCAACTGAGTAGCATCAGTAGGCACAACAACAGGGTTCTGTGTGGTATGCACCATGATGTCCCAGACTTCTGCCTCCTCAAAGATGCTCTGCATTCTCTCCTTCCAAACACTGTAATTGGAATGCCCGTCCAACCTATCCTCCACCCTCAATCCCAATGACATCTTGCTGTCATAAAACTGAAAAATAGCATTGCTGTAGTAAGGATAAAACTGCTGTTTGTGAAAAATCAGCTTGCTGGAATTTTCTGAGTGAAAAAATCAGCAGGCTGTAATTTTCCTCCTTGTTGTCCCAAATTGCACTTCAGCACTCAAGCTCCGATACTATGTAAAAATTTCTCATTTCCCACCCCGGTTTTTAGTTTCACTTTATTTCTCCAAAATAGTTAAATGCCCATTCCCATATCCATACATTCAACAACTGGAAAATAAATTTTGCTGAAAACACAAATTCTGGAAATTTTACAGAACGCTGGAAAATGCAGAAATATAAAAATCAACACATACAAACAGCCATTCAACACATTTAAACACAGTGATTTTTGGTCAAGGTGACCCTGGAAAAACCCCCTACAACTCTTGGGGAAAACCAGTTCGAAAGCTCCTTCTTATTTCTGGAAAATGCTTTTTACAGTGAGAAATATTCAGCAAAAAATCAGCAAGCAAACTTTTACAACTTATCTCGTTTTCCATGCCTCACAGCCAACTGAAAAACTTGCAAACAACAAAACAGAACAACAATAAATGCTGTACGACCTCCTCGATTTTTGTGGCAAACTTCAGCCTTAAATGCTGCTGTACGGTCTGCCTAGAAAAGCGTGCAAGCTGACATAAATACGCTGTACGGATTTTCTCGATTTGCGTGCAGGAAAAAAACCAGCAGTATAGCTGTACGGATTTGCCTCGATTTGCGTGCCAAGGTACAACCACTTGCTGTACGGATTTTTGCTCCTCGATTTCTGTGCATTTGCTGTACGGATTTCTAGAAAATCGTGCCTAATATCTGCCTCTCACTGTGTGCTAACTCAGCTGTACGGATTTGCTAAAATGTTGCCTTGGAATGTGTGCCAAGCTGCTGCCTCCTCCTCCCTGTCTAGAAATCTCCCTTGCTCTCTTGCTCTCCTTCTCTCAATCTGTTCATGAAAGAATGAATGACCTTTTCCTCATTTTCCTCCTTTAATCTAACCCTAAGTGACTTTTGGGGAATCCCTAAATCCAATCGCTGAAATAGATTGAGATCTAGGGCTGAGATTAAATGCTCATTTAAATCTTACTTTCTATTTTTTAATCCACCCCACTTTAATAAAGACCCACTTAGTCATTTATTTCCAAAGTCACTTTTCCTTTCTAATTTTACATTGACTTTATTAAAGTCACTTTAAAATTAGACTTTAGTAACTTTATGACTTAAAGTCACTTTTAAATTAGATTTGACTTTATAAAAATTATAGTCACTTTAGGAGAAAAATTAAATTCTTTTGGCCACTTTTCCCTAGGCCAAAGATCAAAGCCTTAGGGAACCACCTGTCCTCCGGTACCAAATTTCAACAAATTCAACCCTTAGAAGGGGAAATACACATATGACATAGACCCTCAAGACATTACCCGATTCTGTGACAAGACACATGATCTAGTATGAAAAATACATAGACTCGATAAACACTAGGACTCACCTAAGACCTCGTCGATGAGTTCCACCCTAGCTTTGGGGTATATCTAGGCGAAAAACTCTGTCGATTATCCGTGTTTACAAACACACGTAATTCGAGGAGGTTAAAAAACTCCCTAGGATGAAACCCTTTCAGAAGAATCACAGGCTTACCTAGGTGTTATTAGATGGCTTATTAGTCATACTAAAATCATTTACAATATAAAAGCAGAAATTGGGTTTATAATGATGAAATTGCAAGTTGAATGATGACAATGATATGTGAAAAATTGTCCACTCCTTTGTATCTTGCTTCTTGTACTGTTGACACGTGTGGTCAACAGGTACAAATTTACCATCCTTCATCTTAACTTATGTGGTTAACTTCCTTTTGAAGTAGTTCTTCCATGTGGTGATCTTGGTTGCTTCTTTTGATAACGATCCTTCCTTCATCTTTCTTCCATAAGCAAGTTACTTTGCTACCGTTACTCCCTCTGTCATGTAGGCATGTCTTTTGTACCATTACAACTCCCTCTTACTTGAGAGATCATATCATCAATGTTCCTGTAAACCTTATCAGGATATCATAAAAGAAACAATTATTATTGAGTAGAAGATAAAGAAAAACATGAAATGTAAGAGAAGGAAGTAAAATCAAGATAAAAGGATAAAGATTACTTATCTTTTGAGAGTTTTATGGAGTTGTTTTCTCCTTGCCTCCTTGCAAATATCCTTCAAATTTTTCTGCAATCCTTATATACAAAATTCCAAATTTAATTCTAGAATTTACTTTCTAGTTGATTTCAATAGGCTATCCTTTGCCTTTATTATAGAGATCAGTTCCTTTTGATCATCCCATAATCTTGGGTATTTGTAGATTATTTTATTTATCCTTTGTAGGAAATTCCTTCTTCCTACTTGTTAATTTTTCGTATGTTCTATGCTTAAGAGCAATTTACTTCAATTTCTTAATTAGCCCAATATCAATATCCAGTTTAGCAATCACATCAACATGATAGTAAAATGTAGATAGAACATAAATATAAACAATAGAAGACAAGCTAAGACAAGAGGACACGAGATGTGGCACCAACTAGGGACAAACCCCAATGTGGGGAAACCCTTGATCAATTCTTCTTATATTCTTCAATAGTTCAGCGGAGAGAGAGATAGTACAAATATACAAATTTGATGTTTTATGACAGCAACAAGCCTTAACTAGCAAATTCAACACTGGTCAAATAGGTCAGATTTGATCTCCAAATCAGTTCGGTCAAAGCTCAGTCAACTCGACCTCCAACAACATGATGAATTAGCCCAAAACAGTTTGAAAATCCAGTCAAGCGCTGGTCAACAAAAGTCAATCTATAGCCAACAACTAGGGTAGTGAACGCTGGTGAAACAAGAGGTCAGATCACCTCGGTTTGCGTGCCCAAATTTGCGGCCTGCCAAGGAGAAGTAGCCTCACCAAATTCGCAGTCCAAGAGAGGTCAACGCTTGTCCAAAACAAAAGCTCAGAAATTTGGTCAAACTGGTCAACGCAGCCCTAAACAGAAATGTCCTCCTTTCTTTGTATGTGAGAGATTCTACCTAGATTTGCGTACCCAAACAAGTGAGGAGAGAGAGAGATGTGAGGATGAGATGATGAAATAATGCCTTGAGGCCTCTTCCTTTTATATGCCACGTTGAGGATGAAGTAGGAGTAAAAATCCCTGTTTTGCTTGCTGGCCGACCTTGACAATTATCAATAATACAAATAAATTCATATCTCCATTTATACATGTTGGAATCGGATGATCTTTATATCAATTCTACACCTCTCGGGGAGAGGATTCGAAGAAACATATCAGCTGCCATAAATAAGGCGACCCATATGGAGTTTGGCCCTAGTTGCCAATTTTAACACTCCCTCTCAACTAGGGAGAACTCCATTTGCCAATCGGTACTATCTCTGCCATCAATGCATTGCTGAACCATGAAGAAGAAGAAGTGATCGAGAATGTATCATACCATTCTCTACTGACCCGAAGTCAGTTCCAGATAAAAGAGAGTGTCTCATACCACTTTTACTGACTCGAAGTTAGTTCCAATGAAGAGAGTGTGTCATACCACTCTTACTGACCCAAAGTTAGTTTCAATTGATCCCAAATCAATATCATCCTAGTGTAGGGAGTACAGTAGTACACGATGCGCCCATCGATAGTACTATGGTCCCTATCCTCATTTCCCTACTCATTGGCTAGATGAGAGGTACTTCCCATGAGTCCTAGAGTGCATGGGTAGGATGTCTCAGCAGGAGAAGGATGAACCACTCGTCCTGCTTACATGTCGCCACGGGGTATCATAGGGGAAGGATGAATCACTCACCTTGTACACAACAAACCACTAGGGGAAGGCTGAACCACTCACCCTATGGTTGCTCATCACTCCAAGAAGTACCCCAAGCCCCCTGGAGCTCCCAGAGCTCAATGTCCATATCATACAGGACCCTCATAAGAGGGTCTCTCCACGACTCGTAGTCGTTCTCGGAAAGTCAAGAATTTGACCTTTCCCAAGGGCTTTGTCAGAATGTCGGCGACCTACTCATTAGTCCCAATGTGATGGAGCCTTACTGCTCCTCGTTGTACCATATCCCGGATAAAGTGGTACTTGATATTGATGTGCTTGGAGCGGTCATGAAATACGAGACTCTCTGATAATCGGATCCCACTCTGGTTGTTGCAGAGGATCACGATGGTATCTAGCACATGTCGAAACAACTCACTGAAGAGCTTTCTCAACCAGACAACTTCACAGGAGGCCATACTCGCAGCTATGTATTCAGCCTCAGCGGTGCTCAAAGCAACCGAATTCTGCTTCCTGCTTATCCTGGATATCAAAGTAGAACCCAAAGAGAAGCAACACCAAGAAGTGCTCTTGCGATTCACCACACTGTCGACCCATTCAACATCAGAATAACCATGCAGCCTCCCATCCCTGGCAGTGTATCTCAGTCCATGAGTGATTGTGCCCCGAAGATATCTTAGAAGATTCTTGGCACCAATCCAATGTGTGTGATGAGGCTCAACCATATATTGGCTCAACGTATTAACTGCAAAACATATATCCGGACGAGAGTTCACCAAGAACATCAGTGGTACTATGAGTTGACGATACTCAGAAGCATTTCCCAATACGGGTCCGACAGCACTACCACATAACTTCTTGAAGTTAAGTTCCATCGGGGTAGTCACATGCTTGTAGTCCACCATCCCAAATCTTTCCAATATCTTCACAACATATTTTCCTTGAGATAGGAAGATTTCTCCTAGCTTTTGCTAGACCTCCAACCCTAGGAAGTAGTGCATCAGTCCTAGGTCCTCAATCTCAAATTCGGAAGCCAACTCCCTCTTACATTTGTGAATGAGAGGGTCTGCACCTGTCAGAAAGAGGTCATCCACATAAAGTACTAGTATGAGAGGTTTATCATCTTCAACCTTAAAGTAAAGGTTTGGATCGACTTCACTCCTAGTGAATCTCAGCTTCATCAGATAGCTATCAATCCTCTCATACCAAGCTCGGGGTGCTTGCTTCAAGCCATAGAGAGCCTTCTTCAACTTGCATACATGAGATTCCCGGTCATGAACCTCAAACCCCTCGGGTTGTTCCACATAGACTTCCTCTTTGATCGAACCATGCAAGAAAGCGGTCTTGACATCCATCTGATGTAGGTTCTGTCTTTGCAAGGCATCAAGGGCTATGATTGAGCGGATGGTGGTGTATCGGGCATAGGTGCAAATATCTCATCATAATCTATGCCTACCTTTTGAGAGAAGCCTCAGGCAACAAAGCTAGCCTTGAAATTTTCTGCACTTCCATTAGCTCCATGCTTGATTTTGAAGAGCCATTTAGAGGTGACAACCGATTTGTCCTGGGGTCTAGGGACCACATCCCAGACATCATTCTTCATAATAGACTCGTACTCTTCATTCATAGCATCCTTCCAAACTTGTTGCTTCACAGCTCCTTCAAACGATGAAGGTTCATTTTGAATGATAGTGCTCATGGCGGTCAAGTATCCTTGATACCTGTTCGGCTTCTTGCTCTCACGAAAAGTCCCCCTTGGTGCAATATGTCTCTCGGCATCTTCGAGAGTCTCCCTAAGCCATGAAGGTCTCCTCTTGGAGGAGGAGGGCTCTTGGTGAGGAGGATTAATAGGATCCATAGGTTCATCAACATCTGGCATCATCTCGTCCTCTTTTGCACCCTGTTCCCGGTGTCAACTTCTTTGTCCTTCCTTGGGATAGGAAGGTTGTTGATCTTGATAAGAGTCAAAGGTGACATCATGACTTATCTCAACTTCCCTTTGACCAACCACATAAATTCTATAGCCCTTAGAATTTTCGCTATAGCCCACAAAGATTCCCTTCTTCCTTGATGTGCCCAATTTGCTTCTTTTCTCTTTCGGCACATGAAAATATACGGGACTTCCAAAAATTCTAAAATGAGAGACATCGGGTTTCTTACTAGTGAACATTTCTTTGGGAGTCTTGGAGTCCAATGCTTGATGAGGGCATCGATTTTGAACATACACGGCGGTATTCGCAGCTTCGGCCCATAGAAACTTCGGAAGCCCTTGATCATGAAGCATGGCACGAACAACTTCCACAATAGTACGATTCTTTCTTTTAGCCACACCATTCTGCTCGGGAGTGTATGGTGTTGTGGTCTCCCTCTTAATGCCAGCTTCTCTGCAATAGTCATGGAATTCATTTGATTCATACTCGGTCCCATTATCAGTCCTCAATATCTTGATTCTCTTCTCAGATTGGTTTTCGATCATGGCTTTGAAGTGACGAAACCAGGTGAACACTTCATCCTTCTTTTTCAAGAAGTAGATCCAAGTCTTGTGAGAATAGTCATCTGTAAAAGTGAGATAATATAAGTATCCTCCCAAAGAGTTTACGGGCATCATACCAGATATGTCGGAGTGGATCAACTACAATATATCGGTGGTCTTGCTATTACTTGAGGGGAATGGTCCCCTTGTAAGTTTTCCTTCGGCACATCCCAGACATATACCTTCATACTCTACTTTGAACTCGGGCACACCTTTCACCATCTGTCTCACATCGGGAAGAGCCTTATAATGAAGATGTGCAGACCTTCGGTGCCATATTCGGATTGTAGAGATGTGTCACAAGACATGGCTCCCAATGGACTTCCTCTAACTTGATACAAAATGTCAATCCGGAACCCCAAGAGTAAAAGCATCTTTAAAATTCCTTTTCCAAACACGTACCTTTCCATCGATGAATGCCACCTTGTATCCTTTGTCTTCCATTGCCGAAATGGACACTAGGTTCTTCTTAAGATCAGGTACATATAGAACTTCTTGTAAATGAATCGTGTTACCCTGATTCAATTGAAGGGTAACATTCTCTATTCCCTTCATGGGATAGGTGGCATCGTCTCCAAGAATAATCTCCAAGTTTGTCTCCTTCTCTATCAGATTAGAGAGAGCTTCCTTGTACTCGGTGAAGTGCCTTGAGGCACCACTATCAATTAGCCAATTCCCCAAAGAGTTCGGAGGAGAGGTAGTGGAGAGGGCCAATATAAGATAGTATTCCTTTTGCTTATTGTTCACAACATTTGATTCTTCATACCTGGAGTTCCTTGCTTTCTTGGAGGGTTGACCATTTCCTTGATGTCCCACATTCCTTTTTCCTTTGCCATTGAACCTGCCATTCCTTTGATTGTTGTTGTTGAAGTTGCCCCTGGAGTGATTGTGATCATCATCATGTGATGTGTCCCTTCTATTTGGGCACTCTCTTGCATACTGGCCAAACTTATTGCGAACAAAGCACTTGCCCTTTCTTCCACCCTTTGATCCAAGCTTTCCATTGAAATGACCTTTAGACCCTGCATTATTTCTCCTTTTGGAATGAGCGGAGAAAGCAGTGGGGTTGCCTCTATTAGAAGGCATTTCTTGCTCCACCATTCTTGTCTCTTCTTGAATGCATCTCGACATCAATTCTTCAAACCTTGGAATTCGATCATTATTGAAAATAGTGGTTCTAAATATATACCACTTGGGTGGGAGTCCTCCAAGGGTAGTGATAGTAAGTTCCTGGTCAGGATGACTTCTCCAATCGATAGAAGATCATTCTTGATCTTAGTGATCCTTAAGAAGTAGGATTGAATATCTTCGTCTTTGCCCTTCTTAATATCCTTCAACTTATTTTTGAGAAATAAAATTTGATTTGCGTCACTAACCTTGAACATGCTGACCAACCTGTCGTAGGTTTCCTTGGAGGTGTTCAAATCGGAGATGTAGGCCACCAGACGCTTGTCAATGGAGTCTCTGATAATTTTCTTCGCTTTGACTTCAGCCTTGATGTACTTGTTCTTTGTAGCAGTCGGTGCATTTGGTGGAGGCTCAGGGATTTTACCCTTCACATAATCCAACACTTCTTTGTTCTTCCAATGTCAGATCAAGAGACATCTTCTATCCATGATAGTTAGACTTTTCACGGAGCTTGTCTTTAGCTGGCAAGTGGGATGAGGAACCCATTGCGCCTTTGACCTTGTCCATTTGTCTTCGGTGATTGCTCTTTCACTCTTGCTTGGGCTTTGTCTTCACTTCAGCTCTGATACCATGTTAATTTTTGGTATGTTCTATACTTAAGATCAATTTACTTCAATTTCTTAGTTAGCCCAATATCAATATCCAGTTTAGCAATCACATTAGCATGATAGTAAAATGCAGATAGAACATAAATATAAACAATAGAAGACAAGCCAAGACAAGAGGACACAAAATGTGGCACCAACCAGGGACAAACCCCAATGTGGGGAAACCCTTGATCAATTCTTCTTGTATTCTTCAATAGTTCAACAGAGAGAGATATAGTACAAATATACAAATCTGATATTTTATGACAGCAACAAAAAACCCTAACCAGCAAAGTCAACGCTGGTCAAACAGGTTAGATTTGACCTCCAAATCAGCTCGGTCAAAGCTTAGTCAACTTGGCCTCCAACAACAAGATGAATCAGCCCAAAACAGTCCGAAAATCTAGTCAAACGCTGGTCAAGAAAAGTCAACCTGTAGCTAGCAACTAGGGCAGTCAATGCTGGTCAAACCAGAGGTCAGATCACCTCGGTTTGCATGCCCAAATCTGTGCCCTGCCAAGGAGAAGCAACCTCACCCAATCCGCAGTCCAAGAGAGGTCAACGCTTGTCCAAAACAACAACTCAAAAATTCGGTCAAACTGGTCAACACAGCCCTAAACAGAAATGTCCTCCTTCCTTCACACGTGTGAGAGATTTTGCCCAGATCTGTGTACCCAAACAAGTGAGGACAAAGAGATGTGAGGATGATATGATGAAATAATGCCTTGAGGTCTCTTCCTTTTATATGCCACGTTGAGGATGAAGTGGGGGTAAAAATGCTTGTTTTGCTTGTTGGCTGACCTTGACAATTGTCAATAATACAAATAAATTCATATCTCCATTTATACATGTCGGAATCGGATGATCTTTAGATCAATCCTACACCTCTCGGAGAGAGGAATCCAAGAAAAATATTAGATGCCATAAATAAGGTGACCCATATGGAGTTTGGCACTAGTTGCCAATTTTAACACTACTACATTGCCTTGTACTAACAATCTTAAGAAAAATCTCCCTTTATTATAAAGAATAGAAAGAAAACACCAAGGCTACAAAATAAAGTCTTGACTATAAAAAATAAGAAAGAAAAGAGGGTGAATACTTATCTTTCAATTGTTAACTTCTTCAGATGAAGAAATCCTTTGACTTCTTTAGAGGTGGCTTTACATCATTCTCTTCTTCATTGACATTGGCAGTAGAAGCATGCTCTTTTTCCTTCCTCTTTCTTTCAGGGCATTTTGATGTGTATTGACCAAGATTGAAGCATTTGACTTTTGATTTGATCTATTTGGATTTCTTTCATGATATTTTCTAAAGTTCTTCTTATCAAATTTTCTTGAATTCCTTCCTTCTTTCCCTTTCTTTGTGTGAGCAGCAAGGGCTTGAGTTTCTTCATTTTGAGGTTCATTCTTAGCCTACAACCTGGTTTCTTCTTAAATACAATCATCCCATAGATCATCAAATGATGGTAGTTTTCCACGTGCACAAAATCCTTGAATAAATGGTTCCCATTAATGTTGCACGAAGTGGGGACGTTTTTTGGAAGCAAAGTGTCAGAAGCGTCATTTTCCAAAAATCTAGGAAGCAAAGCACCTCAAAAGCATCTATTATATATACATATTTTTATTTTATTTTATATTTTTTTGCATTTATATTAAATAAGACATTCAAAATACCAAATTAGTTGTAGAAAATATGTAAACATGCATATTTGTACATAAATCAAGACAGATATGGCATCCATTGTACATCAATGATTAATAATTCAAGCGTCAACCATCTAGAATCTAGATTCCTCTCCTCTTGTCTAGCCTTTGCTCTACTTTGATTCTTTAGGGATATTAGTCAACATTGCCCAATTTTGATCAAAAGGCCTATTCCAAGCCTTATAATATGGTAGAGAAAGCTTAACATGCCTGATAAATGATTTTGACTTGAGTGAAGGGTACATTTATGTTAAGGCCATGACAAAGGAGTTCAACAGTGAACACCACCAACACTAGGGTACACGTAGGGCTTGGTGCTCTTGATTAAATGCCAATCACTTACCGTCATCGTCATACATGATATAATCTATTGAAATGCCACAATACCATTGATCTGATAATCTTGAAAACCTAACTCACCTGACACGGGGACACATGACACGCAAATTCGAGTGTCTGACACAAGGCACGTAGACCAATGTTTTGAAACTAGTTGATACCGATGACTCGGTCTTTGTAAAAAGTACTTTAAACATTTAAGTTTTAATGAAAAAATATAGTTTTAAAGATCTTAATTCATGTTTCCAAACTCAAAGCATTAGAATAATAGAGAGAAGACAACATATGATCAGAGTATGCTCATGAATATAACTATTATATCAAAATGGCACCTAATACACTGTCCAATACATGTAATATATAGAGATCATAACAAAAACACATAACCAATGTTGCTCTAAAAACCAACTCCTTAATGGAAAATGATGCTCCGAAAAACAACTCCTCAACGTTGCTCCAAAAACCAACTCTAACTGCTCACAAACTCCTCACAAATTCTCACACAAATGCAATGAGATAACTGTGAGGAAATATGAGGGGGTTGGGTCACCTTTATAGGCGTGGGAGAGGGGTAGAGGGGCTAGGAAATAGTTTAAATAGAAAAAATGTGATTCCGCCTAGCCCTCTAATTTTTCCCGTCACTAAGACCGGCCGGTTTAAGTCAAGCTTGGTCGGTCTGTTAACAAACCGGCCGAATTGGTGACCAACCCGGCCAGTTTGGTAGTGGACCGACTGTTGAACCGGATAATTGACCTAGTTGGTTCGGGCAAGGGTATGGCTCGGTCAATTAGGCTGATTTCGTGTTAGACCGGCCTAGTTTTAAAACATAGATGTAGACCCCCTGAAATAGTACACATAGGATATATATATATATATATATATATATATATATATATATATATATATATATATATATATATATACTAAATAGATATTTCAATGATTTCATATTACACAAATTCTCATTCATGATACAAATTCAGACATAGATCGAGCTTCTACATTGTAAATTGTAACATTATGCATACATGTTACAAATACAATCTTGATAGATTCATTAATGATCCAATAGGAGAAAGACAAGAAATTGCAGTTTTTTCATTAAGTCATCAAAATCAAAATGTGTTACATAGCTATTGAGTCTCGAGGACTCCTGACTAGCAATGCCAATGGCAAATAGAACTAGCAAATACAAAACAACCACAAGGTAGTAGGTATCTCCTCAATCATCATCATCAAAATCAACATCACTATCATGGTCATCACTACTCTCCTCTGCATCCTCCTCGTCTGTATCCATTGTAATCTCTGCATCTGCTGGTGTGGAGGACGACCCCTCAAGAGTATCACCATCATCAAAAGTGACAGGCTCTAGCATTGGCTCATGAAGATCCAAGTTGGCCAATGCCAACTCAACATTGCTATCCAAACCTATATCATCATGAAACACATCCCACATCTTCGTCTTTCTCTTCAACCACTCATCCCTCTGCCTGTAAATAAGACAAAGGTTGGTGTGCACATACACCATTGTCTCTTTCCTGGACTGCTCAAACCTGCTCTTCTTCACACTATAAAAATTCCCATATGTGCCCCAATTCCTCTCGCAACAAGAGGATGAAGTAATCTGAGAGAGGAGCCTCATGGCTAACTGTTGTAGATGAGGGCATGTTGCCCCATGAGTTGCCCACCAAGAATAGGGCTTCTTAGCCCCCTGTCTCTAATCACATCATAGCTTGCAAATCACCCAGTGCTAGTGGAAAACTCTGCAAAGGCATCCTCCACCTCATCAAGGGATGCTCTATCCTGAAATATCCGCCTCAATGCATCCTTCCTCCCTTGTGAAATTTCACCATCCATGTGAGGAGGGAATCTGCGGGAAGGTCCACCATTCAACCACTCATCGCTGTAGTATTTTGGATTCAATGAGTGAGCTAAACAATGCAAAGGTGTGCAATTATTGTCCCACCTGCTGAAAATAATATCCTGTATGGTGGTGAAGAAGGCCTCTTATGATGTCTCATACTCATGGTACTCATTTTACAAAATAATGGTCCTCACAAACTCAATCATGGAATCCCATCCTTCATAAACCTTTCCTAGGATGGGTTGGTCTGTATTTGCAAATTGTAGCAAAGCAATGATAGGCTCCATGGTCTTGATAGTGAGATCTACACTCTCCCACCAACGATCATCTAACACTGTGTCCTTGACACTTTTTGAGGCTACTTGATTTGTCTTTCTCCAAAAAGACCAAAACTATGAAATAACCATGCCCCCAAGAGCGGTCTTTACCTCTCTCAACCTCTTCAGCATGATGAATGAAGAGGCAAATTGTGTATCTGCAATCTTCAACAATGATAGATGGGCATACTCCTTGTAGATTGTGAGGGCATTAGTATGATTTTGTACAAAGTTGCAGATATGTTGTGCATCCTCAATAACACTTCCAATCCAAGGCACATCAAAAGAAATAGTTTTAAGTGCTAAATTCAAGGAATGGACAATGCAAGGTGTCCAAAATACTTGTGGATATTTAGCTTCCACAATCATGCCAATAACCTTACAAACAGGTGCATTGTTTGTAATGATTTGCCTACAAGAATCGACACCTACATCTTCAATAACTTTAATGAACAACTCACCCATATATTGTGCATTGTTGTATTTTCCAAGTGCATCCACTGATTTCAAGAAAATTGGTCCATTCAAGGAAGACACTATGAAGTTGATGAGTGGGTGGCATGCTGGATCTATCCATCCATTAGAAACAATACTAACCCCAGACGTTTGCCATGTTGATTCAATAGGCTCAAGCATTTTGTCCACCGCTTTCTTTGAATTAGTCAACAATGTGGTTTTAAGCTTCTCTGACTCAAGAGGCACATACTCTGATGGAGTCCACTGAGTTAGAGCTCAACACATCTCAATAAATAAAGGTGATTGTGTAACGTTAAATGATATGAAGTTCAGATAGAAAAAGAAGGCAATGGTGATATCAAGCTCTTCCCGTCTCTCTTTTTGAAATATCTTGTCCATTGGACCAAGTGCCATTGCCTTTCTTTTTGCTGCTTGACCTACACCCCCACCAAAACTCTCAAATGGAAATTTGCTACTGCTTTTCCTCAAGAATGAAAGGGGTTCCTCATTCTTGTTTTTTTAGATGATGTAGCCACCCTTGCCTCACCAACATTGGCCTCTTTTTCCATTTCTTTCCTCTTAGCTACAAACACATTTGCACATGCTTCAATTCCACAACCTAGTATGCCCAACAAATGAGCTTTCACACGGAAATAAGTGCTCTTGAATTGATTGTTGCAATAGCTACATGTCCAAGAAACATTGTCTCCTCCCTTTAACTTGCTACGTGACCCTTGATCTCTTGTGACATACTTCCACAAGGGATATTTACTTTCTTGAGCCTGCTGTCTTTCTAAATTTATTTTGCTCTCAACATTTGAAGCTGCTGTTGCAGCGCCACTTCCAACAGAGGGAACACTTGCAAACCTTGATGAAACTGGAACAAGAGGGGCATTACAATGGGGACATTCTTCCCCATCTTTTTCCTGTTCCCAGTTTCCTTTGATTGAACCATGAATGTTGTAAAAAAATAAAGAAAAAATGCACTAGCATGTAAACAAAATGGACAGGCAAACTGCTGTAGCAAAAATGGAAGCAAAATGCACTTACTGGTTGCTTGAATCACCTCTAAAATGCTCCTAAACCCTTTGCTACTTGCTTTGACACGCCCACAACAAGAGAGAGACACAAGAATGAGGAGAAAGCGGCCCAAATTAGGCCTAAAAAGACCCGTGGCACACTTTTCTAGAGCGAAACATGTCCCGAAATCACGACATGTTGGCTGGGCGATTCTGGTTCGTTGGCCCAACGAATCCCACGTGTTTGAACATGTGTCCCTCAAGAATCGTGTCTGACACGTGGGATTTGGGACACGAGGGGGGGCGAAGGATGAATCCAGTTTCTTAGTTGAAAATTGTTAAGTCTGATGAATTTTGAATGGAATATGAAATTCTATTTTCTCCATATGAAGTCTGATGAGGTTGGAACCACTCTAAAACATCCCGAGTCATTTCATGGTAATGTTAAAAATTTAAGTAAAAGGATGAAAATGAAAGATAAAGGAGGATGTCACTTTTACTTTAAGGATTTAACATTACCATTAGGGAGCATCAAGGGGGAACCTTGGGAGTGTTCGGGAAGCATAATTCCTTAAATAACAATTTAAAAACTTAAGTCAAGTCCAAAAAAAAAACCAAGTCTGCCTTCTCCTGGATCTACTCGCGATTTGCGGCAGATCCTCGGTGGATCTGTGACCGATCCTTTTTGGATTTGCAAATTCGGCCTATGGGAATGCGAATTGGGGCCCCATAGGTCCTAAATTATAGGAATCACCAAAAAATGGCGGAACTGTGGATCCGAAAAATTAGATTTGTGGTTTTGCCAGAGGCTTGGAGGCAAATCTATATGGTACGTGAATCCACCTCTATATTTGGGGGGGAGGTTCCTACAACACTGGTTCCCATGATGAAGGAAATCCACTTAGAGCATTTGTAACTAATTATGAGTCTTCAATTTTCTCTTCAATGGCTATAAGTTCATCCTTGACCTGAGTTATTTTCATAAGATAAGAGGTGACAAAATCTGATTCAGTCATTTACGAAGACGATTCTTCAAGGCTAATTTCCTGTTATTATTGCTGCTTGCATATAACTTTATTAGGGCATTGTACATTGCTTTGGCAGTCTTTAGTCCTTTAACATGAGGAATCAAGTGGTTTTTTATGGAGTCTACAAGAATTCTCTTTGCTTTGGCCTCACTCTTTTTGAACTTTGCCTTCTCCTCAACTCCCTTTGGTTCTAGAATATCTTTCTCCACATGTTCTAGAAGGTCATTTTCCTCCAAGATGAGAAGTACTCTAGTTTCCAAGATTGATAGTTGATTACACCTTCCAACCTGTCTTCAATTCTAAGGTTTGGAGCCATTTGTCAAACAATAAAGGAATCAAGTATTTGTGAACTCTTGTCTTCTAGGACCGACTTCAAATTATTCCAAGGCTTGGCTTCTTCAAAGTACTATAGTGGCTGCTCTTTCACCTAGGCTCTGATACCATGTTGATTTTTCTTATAATAGAAACTGATTTTCTAATATGATAATTACTTTCAATGATTTGTATTCTCAAGTTTTCTTATGTCACTTATATCATTAAGCAATTATACATAGAAAATCTCAACCATAATGCAATAATAACCATAGGATCATAAAGAGACAGCCAAACACAATAGGAGACAAAAGATTACCCTGGGAAAACCCAACCTTGGGAAAAACCCAACCAACTTTTCTTCTAAGGAGAATTCAATCTTCAACAAAGTTTATAATATAAATTATTTAGAAATTTGTGCCAATTTCCAAGCACAAAATACCAGTCAAACCTTGTCAAAGGAAAGAGAATATATGACTTTTGATAACTTAGTCAAATCTGGTCAACAAGATGATTTTTAGTCTGTTATGATTCTAGTCAACAGTAGTCAAAGGAGGACGAATTTCGATCATGCAACTTCCTCAGAGAATTCGGTCAAACTTTCACAGTTGACCTGTGGTCAACTCTATGAGAAATCAATGCAAGTAGATTAGGGTTTGATTCCTCTTTCTTGATAATTACTTGTGAGTTATGTTGGCTTGTTTTACTTCTTTGTTATCTTATCTTTCATCAAGCAATTACCATATTATGTGTGTATGAAGATCACCTGTGTTGCATGGGTACCCGCACCTGGGGGTGGGGTTCTCAAACCCGTCCCGGGTTCCCGCACCCAAGTACCGGATTCGGGTGCCGGTTCTTCCCAGACGAACCCAGAAGAACCGGGTTCTTCAAAAAAAAAATTGGGTTCTTTTTCTTTAAAGGGTTCTTGGGTTCTTTGGGTGCTTGGGTTCTTCGGGTTGGGTTCTTTGGGTTCTTCATAAAAAAAACTATATTAAAAATTTAATTTTCAAATAATTTTTTTTATTGAAATTTAAAAAATAACTTATAACAAAGGTAAAACTTATAACAAAACCGAAAAAACCCTAAATCAATTCTTGTAAATCAATTTGGAATGAAACATTCTTCCACGGTCTTTACCATCAAAACCTGTGTTGCACGGGTACCCGCACCCGGTTTTTTAAGTTTTTTACAAGTCTTGTTTTTTAAGAATTCTTGTAAATCAATTTGGAATGAAACATTCATTCTCGAGCCAAATAACCATCAAATTATAAACTGTAAATGCACACATACAGGTTCAGACATTTTCGGTCAAATAGAAAGTAGGATTGAGACCAGCCATAAGCTGTAATCAGCTGATGCTGTTAAATGGCGAAGGGCTATTTTGGACAATGGCTAAATTAAGTATCAAAATCTGCCAATTTCTCACAGCATTCTGATAACATCATGTTAAGATTAAAACGAGGAAAATATGCCTAAATCATATATGGTCTCTACAGACTTGTACACCAAGTAATCTCTAAAAACTGCGAAGATGTTTTATGTTTAGATAATTAATATTTAGGCAGAGCTTCGCACTCAAAGACAAACTATCCCTCAAGCCATCAGATGGTTGCTGTGCATTTTATTGGGAAACAAAGAATGATAAGCGTGCTTTGTGGAAGGGTAAGGCTGCCATTGTTTTTGGGATTGCTTTACCACAGAGCACACCATGCATGGGGCAGGCGGATGATTAGACATCAAGAAAATTCTAGACCACTATCAGGTTGAGAAGAATCTCCTATGAAAAAATTGTGTTTTTATATGGGAGAGACTAAACATTCAAAGCAAAGTTACAAGCTCAAGCTCCAGCCAGAATGAGCAATTTCAATAAGGAGAGAAGCTGTCTTGAAATTAGAGCAGGAGGCAGAAATGCTAACACTCCTTGGCTGTGTAGGAGGAAGGGTCTGTACGACCACAGCCTGATTCATTGATAGGCATCCTTGCAAATAAACCTAAGTTGCATAGTTATTTTAAAGCCTGTGTGTGACAAAATCTGTCCCAAGTTTCACCAACATAGCTGAGTCTAGCATTTATCCTAGTATGTATTTTGAATTTTCAGTTTTAGTAGTAGCCTTGAGCTCTCTCACATAGCTGTCACAGTGTCATGGTTACACGGAAAAGATTCAAAAGAACAATTTTTTGGTGATAAATTTTGAAATTTCAATGTCAATGTTGAATGTTCAATGATGTGCATGTTTAAATGATTATTATTAAAGTTTTCTTGTTTAAAGTTGAAAAAATATACAAATTCAAATTTCATATATATTATTAATTATAAATTTATAATTTATAAAATATAATTATTAAAATTTAATATTATTATATTACCCGACGAACCCACACACCCTGTTTCCAAAAATGCCGTCCCCGTCCCCGTCCCCGCACCCACGTTTCCTGGCAACATAGAAGATCACAAAAACACAAAACACAAGATATAGGCAAATGCTAGGGCAAAACGCCTCTCGAGGGGAAAACCCAATAAAAATTTCTCTTCCTTCAATAGGTTTCTTCGAGACCCTTCAACCTAGACATAGTCCAAATCTTCCCTCCACACCAAGTCAACCCTTCTAGATCTTCGACTCCTTTGCAACAACACTTCCACCCCCAACAACTTTGACTGTGCAACAACTGGCAGCAACAACACTTGAAAGACTTCAATCTCCCAAACTAGGGCACAAAAGAGAGAGAGAGTACCACCAAAACTTCGATTTTCCTTTTCTCTTTGACCTTGACCCAACTCGCACTTCTTTTGACTTCCTTGACCCACTTCACACTTTTTCCAGCTTCACTAGAGATATCGAACTTGCTTGAGATGAGATGCTCCAAATGAATTCGATCTCCTTTTATTTATAGGCTTCAGGTGAGGTCGAATTGGTGTCCCTTAGGCCGACTTGATCTCCTTTGGGTTGACTTGGTGTGGAGGTTACATAAATCATATTTTACTCAATAATAAACCTTTTTACATGATTCCAAAGCCCAAGAAGGGTCTCTTTAATTGTACAATGACTCTATTGACTCAATATTAATCCTAGGAGTCCACAATGGGGACTTTGACTAATATAATGATGACCCAAGCATGAAACCCATGCTTTAATAAGTCATTGATACAATAATACAAATCTTTTTTTATTCTTTTGACAAGTACATTACATAATGACTCAAATACATTTATGAAGACCGAACCTAGTTACATTCTTCAACACTCCCTCTTAAATAGGGAGGTATTCATAATATACAATGGAAGATCTCAAACTATATGAACAATGAAGAGTTTAGGCACCGCAATGGCATGGATTTCTGACCAGGGCAATCTATCCATTGGTCTCTCAACAGTTTAGGCATCGCAATGCCACGGACTAGATTCTTGACCAGGGCAATCTATCCAAGTGGGACTAAGGTGGACTCAAGCTTTCAGCCTCTCTAGGTACCATCAGGCTTACTTGCTAACCACCAACCCAGGGACCTAGGTGCGTATCCGAGGTCGAAGCTCTACGACCAACGCCACCCTCCCTACTTTGGGACCTAGACATCAACACAAAGTGCTAGCCAGATGTCCTCCCAGGCAATGCTTCACTTGCAAAGCCTCAACAAATCTCTTCCAATCTCTTATCATCAATACAATCAGCAATATCTACTAAACCAAGCATGTTTCTTAGATATTCAAACTTCTTATTAGGAAGAGACTTTGTTAGTATGTCTACTACCTATTCATCTGTCGAGACATACTCTAACTTCATGATCCCATCCTGCACCAAGTTCCTAATAAAGTGGAACTTATTGTTGATATGCTTCATTCTAGCATGAAACACAAGATCTCTAGACATTTTAATACAACTTTGATTGTCACAATTAATCACAGTAGGACCCTAAGACTTCTCGAACAAATCTGCCAGAAGCTTCCTTAACCAAACAACCTCCTTTCCTACGTCACATGCAGCCACATATTCTGCCTCAGCACTACTTAAGGCAACGAGATCTTGCTTTCTACTTCTCCATGAGATCATAGTTGCTCCCGGACTAAAACATCCTTTGGTAGTGCTCCTTCCATCGGTCTCACTGCCACCCCAATCAAAATCTGTGAAGCCAATTAACTTGACTTCCTTACTATCATACTTTAGGCAGTGATGTATAGTGCCACGAAGATACCTCAATATGTGTTTGGCAGCTATCTAGTGATCATGACGAGGCTCCAACTGAAACTGACTAAGAATGTTTACTGCAAAACATATATCTGGCCTAGTATTTACCAGATACATTAGGGAGCCCACCAACTAACGATAGGAGGTAGGATCCACGAGACTTGAGTCAGAGCCCCTCAACTTCTTGAGATTGGTGATCATAGGAGTAGTCATAGGCTTGGAATCCATCATCCCAAATTTCTGCAACAACTTGATGATGTACTTTCCTTGCCCCAAATATATCTCCCCAGGTTTCTGCCATACTTCTAGACCCAAGTAGTAGTGCATCAGTCCTAGATCTTTCATCTCAAATTCAATTGCTAGCATCTTCTTGCATTCTTGAATTCTTTGCTCCACACCTGTGATGAATAGATCATCCACATATAGTAGAATAATGACGGGCTCATTATTCACGACCTTGATGTAGAGATTTGGATCAACATAACTCTTTACGAACCCAATTCTAAGGAGATATGCATCCATTCTTGCATACCATGCCCTAGGTGCTTGCTTCAAACCATATAGGGCCTTCTTGAGTCTACAAACATAAGAGTCCGTGCTATTAACTTCAAAGCCTTTGGTTTGTTCGATACACACTTCCTCATCAATGGTCCCATTCAAAAATGCGGTCTTCACATCCATTTGATGGATATTCCAACCCATTGTAGCAGCCAATTGTTGAAGAAACGTGTAACTAGGTTCGGTATTTGTAAATGAAATTTTAATCTTTGTACTTATCAATTAAAAGAAATATTATTTTTGTAAATTATTCAAATGAGTTTCTTGCTCATTCCATAGGTCTAGGAAAGGTCAAAGAATCAAAGTCATGTTCTTGAGCCCTCCAAGACAAGCACCATCCTCTAAAGACTGCCAGCAAAACAATGAAGAAAACAGTTAAGTCGGCCTTAAAATGTATATTGAAGAACAATCATGTCGGCTCAGTTGAAGTGACATATCTATTCATGAATTCAAGTCGGCTTGCCTACAAGACAGACCACTATATATACCCAATAGGATCAACGCAAAAGTAAGAGAAGATATCTTAGATTCTTTAGAGGTATAGCTAGAGGATCTCGGACAATTACAGTGAGTAAGACCTTGCAATCTCACTTCTTCGGATGGGTAATCTAATAAGGATTTCGTAGCAGGTAGAGAGCACACTTACTCTTGGCATATTAGATAGACGCAACACATCTATGATGACAGGAGGACGCAATCTTGATCTCAGCGTAACACTGATCTCGGTGCAATGAAAAGAACTTAGGCATGGTGATCAGAGTTCCTGCCTTCTTACAGTTTCGGCCTCCTCACTATATCGACATTCTTCATTGAAGCAGTTCCTCTGTCTCGGCATGCTTGTGACATACCAACATGTTGAAGAAAGTGTAACTAGGTTCGGTCTTCATAATGACATGATCTTCGTATTTGATGTAATAAAAGGAAATAATTTATTTTTGTAATCTTGCTACATGGGTTTCATGAGCAAGAAGTGTCTCTAGGTAAAAGACTTCTTCTTGATGTCTTTAGGATTTATTTAAAAGTCAAAGAGTCATGTCATGTGTGTAGAAACTCTTTATGAGTTCATGTATATGTGTACAAGTCTTCAAAGTCGTGTAACAACCCTCCAAGACCAAGATCAATGCCTCAAAAGTAAGCCTTCCGAAGTCTGCGAGCAAAACAAGGGTTCTTCAAGTTGGCTAGAAAAAATATATATTAAATTAAATGAAAGTAACGTTGGCTCAATAAAACAATCACGTCAGTTCATATAGTTTAAGTCGGCTTGCAGATATGGATATAACTACTATAAATACCCACGAAGGGTCAGCGAAAAAGACACAAGAAAATTCAAATGTCTCTGATCTCGCATGGAAGAGGAGCCGCAGTAAGATGTAGTCAATGGAGGAAGAGGAGTTGCAGTAAGCCAGAGTAAGCTGCAGTCTTGAAGAGGGAAGCTGCAGTCATGAAGAAAGGAGCCGTAGTCATGAAGAGAGGAGCCGCAGGGTTTGATTGCACCTGGTTTGGGTTTTAGGTGCAGTCACAACCTCAATGCATGGAGCAATGAATAATGTCACTGCAGTAATTTGGAGTCTTGACATACCTAAGATCTGAAGGTGGTATCCTCGCATGGAGAAAGGCAACAAAGAATGTTTGTAGTCTAGGCATGTCACTATCTCGGCATTCTCTCCAAGCGTAACTACAGTCTCGACATACCAGTCATGAAGAGGATCTAGATGGTATCCTTGTATCAGTCTCGGATCCATAACGACGAAGGAACATGACAATTTTGGCATGATCACAGTCTCGGCCTATTGCAGTGCAGTCAAGGTATAAGTATATGTTGAGAAGGATCTCAGAACCCCTTACTGTTTCAACTTATTAGATATCACTATGATCCTAGATCTCTATCTCGACATACTCATTCTCGGTAGGGATCACTGTAATCAGATCTGTCTATGAGTGTATCTTAGTGATCTCTTGCATACACACGGTCTTGGCACATTTCTAGATCTCAGTTATGATGAGTGTAATATCACACTCTGATTTTGATTGAATCAGGATTATATTAAGTATCACAGTCACTTAGTAAAGTGATGATCTTATGAAGATGCAGTCAAGTCAAGCAATGTGATGACATTGGCATGGTAGCAGAGAAAAGGATGATCTTTGTAAGGACCCGAGATCTCTAGATACAATCTCCGTGATACAACAACAATCTCAGTGATGCAACAATGGTGCAGATAGTGATCTCAGCAGTTACACAAAGAGGATTGATGGCTTGGTCTTGGAGAGGCAGAGTGTGTCAAGGGTTACGATCTTGGTATTCGTCAATGGAATCTCTATAAGAAGAATTTACGCGTGGGTTTTCCTCTCCAAGAGGGAGAGGTTTTGGCCCTGGCAGAAAGCCAAAACATTTGTGTTCTTGTCTCTTTTGCTTTGATAGCAGTTTGATGAAGTTAACAAACACATGCTAATAATGAAGTAACCATTAAGCTAATATAAATTGTTTAAATGCTTCACAAATTGTTATCATGTAACGAAGAATCATCTTAATTATGCTTGCCCTAGATTCTTCAACACAACAGTCTCAGCGTAGCTATATAATGAAGATCCCGGTGCAAGGAACACACTTACTGTCTCAATATATATGATCTCTGTCTCGGTACTACTGTGATCCTACAACAACACATTCACAACATACTCTGTCTTGACACATTAGTGATGAACTGAACGAAGACATGATCTCATTCTTAGTATTGATCTTGAAAAGATATCGATGCAGCTGTCATAGATATATATACAGATAACTCAATATCGAGATCTCATAGTTTTAGTGATGATTTCAGAACAGTGAAAGATCTAAGTGAAGGAGCAACTATGGTGCAGCAACAAGGATCTCTTTGTTATGGTGAAGTCATCAATGAAGGTACAACAATAGTGTTGCAACAGTAATAAAGACCTTAGTGGTGCAACAATGATGATGATCTCAACAGTGACAAAGAAGAGGATTGGTGTCTTGGTCTTGGAGTGGCATATTAAGTCAAGGGTCATGGTCTTGGTGTTCGTCAAATGGAATCTCTATAAGAATTATGTGCGGGTTTTCCTCTCCAAGAGGGAGGGGTTTTGGCCCTAGCATAATGCCAACATTTTGTGTTCTTGTCTCTCTCCTTTTGGTAGCTATTTGATGAAATACAAAACACACACTCTAATAATGTTAAAGAGAATATTGTGGTAATAAGAAAATTAAAAAGCCTCACAAATAGTTATCAAGTCAAGAAGAATCTCATTAACTCATATGCCCTAGATTCTTCAACATGGTATCAGAGCTATGGTTACAGTCGAAGGAAGGGCAGAAAAGAGACATTCAAGAATCAAGTTTCTAGCAAGGCATCAAAGCAAGCTGAAGGACATCAAGATCTACATTGCAGAATCAATCCCTAATCTTGATCAAACCCTAAATCAAAGGACAATCTAAAACAACAAGGGATCTTGTCTCCATAGTCATCATCAAAAGGCCATCAAGGCACTCATCAAGTTATCCACAAAGCAAGGTAGCTCAAAGGACCTCAAAATGAAGATCACATCAGCTTGGAGAAAGTCGAAACCCTAGAAGCAGTTCTGATCTACAAGGCAAAGCATATTAAAAGCAAGAGAACATTGTCATCATCTTCAAGAAAGCAAGGATCATTTCCTTACCCTAGAAGAAGATCATTCAAGAAGAAGCCCTCTTCAATCTTCATCAACATGATCAAGGTGAAGATTTTGTCTTCACAAATCAAGTAAGTATTTTTCATTTATCAATTTGGTAAAATGACTTCATGATTGCAAGGAGATCTATAGGTCAATAAGTCATCAAAAGTCCTTGCATAGAATAAGGAGGATTGTTATAATCCTCATAGAAAAGAGAAGTCATTGTTGTCTATGGAAAGGTCTTTGAAAGTCAAACATTGTTTGAAATGCAACAAGAGACTCATAGGAAATCACTCAAAGGTCCTCTCATGCCTATGTAGCAAAAGAGGAGACATAAAGAGAGATATATGAAATGATAGAAGATATACTCTCTGAATTATAGTAAAGAAGGTCACATCACTTAGACCTACACAAAAATAAAGGTATCAAAGAATGAAGAAATATCTTCATGAGATCTCAATTGAGAGATCTGGGAAAGATGATAAGAATGCAATCATCATTGATAAGCAAAGTAACAAATATCAATGAACAAAGAAGGTTACCTCACTGGCGATTTGTGGTCTCTATGCTAGATAGAGAAAGACAAGTTATAGTCTATAGTATTAAACGATAAATAATTCAACCATGTGCAGAAAGGAAAGGCAAGCTTGGTCCTCAAGTAAAGTAAAAAATAAGTATAGTTAAGATTCAATGGTATAGAAAGATTTTGGAAGTTCATATCATTGAAAGATGGAGGAAGCTAAAGAAAAGGGCCAAGGAAAGAGGGAGTATCAAATATCTCCTATGAGTAAGATAGTATCCCTCACAAAAGGATCCTATCATAAGCTCCTATATCTTGTGTTATAAGATATGACAATGATAATAAGATGCATCATGGCATCATGAAAGCATTAGAAGCAAGAGCTCGTGACATCACCATGGATATCATGAAGGACAAAAGGAACAAAATCCATGGCAGTCAAACATGAAGGATATAGCTCTTGGGAATCTCATTGAACATTGAAGGAAAGAAAGATGTCATCTAGGACAAGGCTCATCATACATTAAGGCAAAAAGGAAACATATGCCAGATAGGGATATGCAAGATCCTCAAGATTCTCTGAAGGAATCCTCATCGGAGGGTTCACTAATCTAGAGAGGGAGCAAGTGTTTCATCAAGAACTCCAACTTATGGAATTCATGGGATAATGGTGTGATGACATGAAGTAGATCAAGGGATTGAAGATCTTTTCAATCAAGGGAGTTGTTGGAAGAAGCCTAGATGACCTAAAGGTAAAATGAGGTATGTATGCTTGTATATTATAATGTCATGTCATATGGTTGCAGGTAACATGAATCATTACTTCTATCTTGAGAAGCATGATCAAGAGATCTTCTCCTCTGAAAGAATGCGAGAAGGCATAAGTCACACTAGATGAAATCAACATAAAATGTCCTCATATGAAGTATGAGGTAGTTGACTAAGAAACTCTGATTGAAAGCTCCTGGAAATGGAATGTGTGAGGAAGGAAGAGATCGTGAGATATGAAACCATGATGAAGGCAATCAACATCCAAAAGACCAAGAAGATTTGACTAGGAAATCTCCTAGAAAGATATGAAGACTCTAATGAAAGTCTAAAAAAGATGAAGACCCTTGACAATAGATATCTTTGGGAGATGTGTCAACATGTATGCAGGATGTTGATACCTACAGGAAGATGTCATGATGAAGAGCCATCTCGTAAGGTATGATTTAATTTAATATGATGTTTTGATTTCTTGAATAATATCTGGATGAGTTCATGTAGGGCTACTAGAACAAGACTTGTAAGTACAAGTACAACCATGCATTCATGCGATGGATGGAAACTCCTGAAAGAAGCATGGAGAGAAAAGTAGCCATATGAAGAAAGTTCCAGATGTATGCCAAGAAGGCCACTTTCCATGAAGAAAGGAATGACATGATGGAATAAGAAGGAAAGTGATCGATGGTTGTTGCCCTACAAGGAAGAAGCTCAACTAAATTTCATGACATCAAGGAGAGAAGTTGATCAAGCAGCTGAAGAACCCACGAAGAAGAAGTTGCTGATGTATAAAAGAGTCCCTAGCTAAGAGGGAGCTCTGACAGGTCCCTGATCAAGAGGGAGTTTGAATTAGATCACCCCTGATTACAAAGGAGTGACAATTGTGTTTTTCCATTTCATGTGTCATGCACTAGACCAGGACTAACAACCGTAAGTCTAGATGAAGGCCATGAATGGAAATGTAGACACATGATAGACACAACATTCTTGTCTTCACTTGGGAAGAAAGAATGGGAGGATTGGGTAATCATCTGGCATCCGATACTCTTTGAGGATGTGTAGGGAATCCAAGATAAGAGTAGGAAAGAGGATCGATATTCTTTGAGGGCTGGGAACCCAAGATAAGAATAGTCCTAGAAGGTCATACTCAGTGAACACCCGGGTGGGTATGTACCTTGAGAGACAATGATGAAGGTGTCTATAAATCATTGGTCTCGCCAGCATTGTAGCTCATGGTCTCGTGGAGAGATGGAGTTGTTAGTCAAGGCCTTGCACTGTGACAATGCTGATTGATATGATGCTATACAGATGGGATTACCAATCCGATTCTTCTTATGAGAAATTCTTCAGATTGAGAATGACCAAGTACCATTGTAAATACCTCCCTAGTTAAGAGGGAGTGTTGAAGAAAAGTGTAACTAGGTTCGGTATTTGTAAATGTAATTTTGATCTTTGTACTTATCAAGAAAAAGAAATATTATTTTTGTAAATTATTCGAATGAGTTTCTTGCTCATTCCATAGGTCTAGGAAAGGTCAAAGAATCAAAGTCATGTTCTTGAGCATGAATATGGGTCAACCTAGTGTCAAGTAGCCCTCCAAGACAAGCACCAGCCTCCAAAGACTGCTAGCAAAACAACGAAGAAGATTGTTAAGTCGGCGTTAAAATGTATGGAAGAACAGTCATGTCAGCTCAGTGGAAGTGACATATCTATTCATGAATTCAAGTCGGCTTGCCTACAGGACAGACCACTATATATACCCAATAGGATCTGTGCCAGTGTTGCGGGGGAGCGCCCCCCCGTCTCGATCCCGCTCCCAATTCGCGCTCCCGGCGTGAGCGACTCGGGAGCGCGCTCTCTTAAAAAAATTTACGCTCCCTGGTTTTTTTCAATTTGATAAAGGAAAAGTTTTCGGCGAAAAAAAAAAAAAAAGAAGAAGAAAAAAAAAGAAAAAGAAAAAGAGATTTTGTGGAGGGAGGGAGGGAGGGTTAAATAGACCCTCCCTCGTTCATTTCATCCTCGTTCATTTCATCATTGTAATGAGAGTGAGAGTGAGAGAGAGAGAGAGGGTGAGGGTGAGAGCAAGAGAGTGCGGAGCAAGGAGAGAGCAAGAGAGAGAAAGGAGCAAGGAGCAAGAGAGTGAGAGAGCAAGAGAAAGCAAGGAGCAAGGGGAGATTGGACACCAAAGAGGTAGGCTCTACAATATTGAATAGAGTGTCTAGCAATTTTTTTAGTGTTTATTCCTAAATAAATAAATAATTTTTTTTCTCTATTTCCCATTCCCATTCCCATTCCATTTTTTAAAGTTTTGCAGATTCAAAACTTCAAATTTCAAACATCATGGTTATATTTCTTGGCATTTTCTTCTTCTTGGTTCCTTTTTTGGTTATTATGGTGTTGGAGAGTAGAAAAAGGAGGGTTGAAAATGAAGAAGGGGGTCATAGTGGATTTGATGAAAACCCGGTGAGGAGGAGCTGGAGGAGAGTGAACATGAGTCAGCTCAAAAAACTAAACAAGACCAAACTCCATTGTGGAAATATGTTAATAGGCTTGAAGCAGGGAAAGGGGGTGGAACCACTAAATTTCATTGCCCCCATTGCAACAATAATTACACAGGTTCATACACCCGTGCCAAAAAGCACTTCTGTGGGAAAAGGCCATGGGATGGAGATAAACAAATAAGAATCAAAACTTGTTCAGGTGTGTCAGCAGCAGATATAGCCAAATAGATAAGGGAAGAGGAGGAAGCCCAATACAAATTTAAAAAATCAAAGGGTTTCTTTGAACCAAGCTCACAATCACATGCACAAAGAACTTCTTCAGCATCCTCCCAAGGCAGTGGATATGGAGGCATAGGGTCACCGGGTTTAAGGCGTAAAATCATATCAAATTTCCTTGATGAAGGGTGTAGGAATGATGTGGATTCAAAAGTTTACAGGTTTCTCTATGCATGTGGGATACCATTCAATGTTCTTTGCTCACCTTATTGGCACGAAATGATTTTTGCCATAAATGATGCCCCTAAAGGATACAAGAGCCCTGGGTATGACAAAGCAAGAACCGTTGGACTTGATCATGAAAAAGCAAAAATATCACATTCTTTGAATAGAATGACAAGTTCTTGGACTGACCATGGGGTGTCCATTGTATCTGATGGATGGACAAATGTAAAAGGCAATCCATTGATAAATGTTCTTGCTGTGTCTGTTAGTGGTGCCATCTTTCTTTCAACATATGATTACTCAGATAAGTTCAAGACCGGCATCAACATTGCAGAACCATTACTTGAAACAATTGAGTGTATTGGGCCATACAATGTCATCCAAGTCATCACTGATAATGCTCCTAATTGTAAGGCAACGGGAGCAATTATTGAGGATAAATACCCCAACATATTTTGGTCTGGGTGTTTGGTTCGCATAATGAACCTTTTGATGCATGATATTGTTAAGAACAAAAACGAACAATACAAATGGATTGGTGATTTGTACAAGAGAGGCAAACAAATGATAAAATTTATTACAAATCATAGCAATACCCATGGCCTTTTCGCAGTCACTCAAGATTGGAGTTGTTGAAGATTGCGAGGACTAGATTTGGTAGCTATTACCTCACCTTCAGGCGCCTTTTGAAGGTAAAAGAGTCATTGGCTAGCATGGTATCAAGTCCACACTGGCAGGTATTAAAGGAAATGGCTACAAATGCAGTTGACAGGCAAGGTTTTGAATAGGTGGAGGAGGCCGCTCTTGATGGTATGTTTTGGGCACGTGTGAGGCAAGTATTGGATTTCACTAAGCCCATTTATCACATGATTCGGTTTGCAGATACAGATAAACCAGTTATTGGCGAGGTGTATGAGCAGATGGATACCATGTTGGGGCAAATAAAAGATATTGTTCATAACAATGATCGCAACTTGTATAAACTGATTCACGATTGTGTGTGTATACGGTGGGATAAACTTAATGTTCCACTACATTGCTTGGTGTGTATCCTTACGCCAAAATACTATACATCTTGGTTGGGCCAACCTGCACCAGGGGGTGGGGTTAGGGTCAAACCCCATATAGATGAAGAGTTATCTACAGGGTATTTGCAAGCATTAGAAAAGTTGATACCTGACAGGGAGGAATGTGCTAGTGTGCGTCTTGAATTAGGCAGATACTTCAGTGGCACTGGTTTGTTTGGTACCTTTCATGCAATGGAAGATAGAGACATATTTGATGCTCTCACATGGTGGGAATCATATGGCGGCCATGGACTTTTGCCAAAATTGGCAAAAAAAGTTCTCTCACAGGTTGTAAATACTTCTTCTGCAGAGAGGTGTTGGAGCACCTACAGCTTCATACATAATGTGAAAAGAAACAGACTCAATGAAAACCGGGCAGAAAGCTTGGTTTATGTGCACTACAACTTGAGGTTGTTGAGTCATTACTGTGATCGGGCTTATGAAGATCCAACATATAAAATTTGGGACAACCACCCAGAGGATGATAATTTGGAGGATGTCACTATACATCTTGAAGAATTGGAAGCGGAACTTATGAGAGAGGAAGATGAAGCAACAACCATGCCACCTACACCATCCAGTAGCAGTGCTCGAGTTCCGAGTCTTGTTCCTTTGCTGTCGCTGCCTCCATCTACACCCTCATGTGGAGGGCATGTGCCTTCTGGTTCTAGTCGTCAGTCTGTGTGGGAGAAGACTCCTAGAAGACCACCACGGCCTGCTCATACATCAGACATTTCTCGTGGCAATGGCCACATGAAGTAGTAGATAATAGATTTACAGTTTACTTGTCTTTTATAGTTTCTATTAGTTTTCATAATTGTTGAGTCTTGACTCTTTCATATCATAATGATATTTTTTGTAAACAATATATGACTGTGACAATTTAAATTTGAAGTTTGAAGTTGGCAATTATAACTCATTGGTAATGATTCTGAATTATGAATATGATGCTTCGTGAAAGTTGTTTCATTTTATTTCATAATTCATTTTATAACATTTCATTTCATGTTAGATATTATTTCTTGTAATGGTTAAAGTTTAAACTTAGCTTACAAGTACAACTTTGGTGATCAATGATGATAAATGTTATATATTGTATTTTCAATTTTGAAAGCTTGAAGTTGAAACTTTAAGATTGATGAATCATGATTCACGAGACTCAATATGTTGTATGTTAATAACTTGTGGACGTGGTTGATGAAGATTATAACTTCTAGATGATTGATGCTATATGGTTCAATGATCAATCTATGTTTTTTATATCTAATTCATCATTCTACATGTTTTTGTTGACATATATGTATCAAATATATATATATATATATATATATATTATAAAAATCGCTCCGAGGTTTGGGAGCTTTTGAAAATGTCGCTCCCGCACTCGTTTCGCTCCTGCTCCCAAGTAACACTGATCTGCGCAAAAGTAAGAGAATATATCTCAGATTCTTCGAAGGTATAGCTACAGGATCTCAGACAATTATAGTGAGTAAGACCTTGCAATCTCAGTTCTTTGGATGGGTAATCTAATAAGGATTTCGTAGCAGGAAGAGAGCACACTTACTCTCGGCATATTATATAGACGCAACACATCTATGATGACAGGAGGACACAATCTTGATCTTAGTGTAATAATGATCTCGGTGCAATGAAAAGAACTCAGGCACGGTGATCATAGTTCCGGCCTTCTTACAGTTTCAGCCTCCTCACTATATCGACATTCTTCATTGAAGCAGTTCCTCTGTCTCAGCATGCTTGTGACATACCAACAGTCTCAGCGTAGTTATATAATGAAGATCCCGGTGCAAGGAACACACTTACTGTCTCGATATATATGATCTTTGTCTCGGTACTACTGTGATCCTACAATAACACATTCACAACATACTCTATCTCCACACATTGGTGATGAACTGAACGAAGACATGATATCATTCTCAGTGTTGATCATGAAAAGATATCGATGCAACTGTCATATATATATATATATAACTCAATATCAAGATCTCATAGTTTTAATGATGATTTCAGAACAATGAAAGATCTAAGTGAAGGAGCAGCTATGGTGCAACAACAATGATCTCTTTGTTATGGTGAAGTCCTCAATGAAGGTGCAACAATAGTGTTGCAGCAGTAATGAAGACCTTAGTGGTGCAGCAATGATGATGATCTCAACAATGACAAAGAAGAGGATTGGTGTCTTGGTCTTAGAGTGGCATATTAAGTCAAGGGTCATGGTCGTGGTGTTCATCAATTGGAATCTTTATAAGAAGAATTAGGTAAATTTTAGGTATGTTCTATGCTTGGAGCAATTTATTTCAATTTTCCTATTTAGCTCAATATCTTTTCCAGATTAGCATTCACATCACCATAATAATAAATTGTAGATAGAACATAAACATAAAATGCAGAAGACAAGCCAAGACAAGAGGACACAAGATGTGGAGCTAGCTAGGGACAAACCCCAATGTGGGGAAACCCTTGATCAATTCTTCTTATATGTTCTTCGATAGTTCAACAGAGAGAGAGAGATAGTACATATACATCAGAAGTTAACATATTGACTTATCTAGATAAGAGCAGAGATAGTCTCTAAGAAGGTAGCATATGAGGTAGCTGATCTGAGCTGAGTAGAAGGCATACTGCTTCCACTAATCCAAGGTGACTCCATCACCATGCTGCTCCTCACTGTGTTGCACCTCACTGTGCTGCACCCAATCATCATGTTGGACCTCATTACCATGCTGCACACATCATACTGCTGCACCTTATCATCATGCTGCACCTCCTTGTGCTGCATCATCAAGCTGTACCTTATCATCATGCTGCACCCACCAGTGCTGCCTCATACTGTGCCTCACTGTGCCCATCATGCTGTATCTTATCTTTACATCATGCTGCTCTGTGCAGTGTGCTGCACTATGCATACTGCTGTCATATACAATGTTGTCTACTTACAACATTCATCATAAGTCATCAAGGTGGCTAGCTATGGTGCTATGGCTTGAGGCCTAGCACATAGCAATGCCAATGTCTTCAAACAACGTATTAGATTACAGTGACTGATTAGGGCATTATGTTTGTTGCAACAAGATTCATCAAACAACCCTTATAATCTGTGGCCTAGGCAAGGGAGACTTCTCTTCAACCGTGCTGCTGTTTTGGGCACAAATCTGCCCCAAACCTATCCACGCTGCCCTTGTTCTGAGGTGATTAGGCCTACGGCCTATCACAGTTCAGCTGTCATCTACAACTCACCCCAAAACCAGTTCTCCTTACCTCGATTGCTGTCCAAACAACCTTGATTAGGCTCCTGAAGATACTCGGCCTCCTAGCTGAAGCAACAGCCCTACACACAACTCCTAAAAGGCTCCATGCAACCTCTTTTCCCATGCAGAAGTAGCCTCTCTTCTGCGGCTCAACAGAAGTGCCCTAGCTGCCTTTACTCTAGCATCTCGGTGCTCTTGAAATGCCTTCAAGATAGGCCTGCGAGGAGCCTCCTCAACTCGGCCTAACCTCCAACTCTTTGATCCTTGAGACAACCCTGTTCTCGGGCCTGTTTGCACCCTCAAACAGCCCTCAAACTAATCAGCACTCCCACAGCAACTCGACCTCTAATCTAGGCTCTCCATGCTATCCTGAAGTGACCTTACCACGCTGTCTTCAATTCCTCTTCTAGTTGCGGCTAGGGCATTCTGCCTTCATTTCCATGACTGTGTTTAGGGCGTCATCTCCATTGCTGCGTTATAGGGCATCATCTCCATGACTGCATTTTAGGGCATCATCTCCATTAGGGAAACATTGTCTTCTTAGGATCTCTCCTCCCACCAAAACCCAAGGCAAATGGAGAGGAAGAGATCACAAGAAGTGTGTGTCCAAATGACCTTCAAAGTACCTCTATTTATACTAAAACGTTGAGCACAAGTGGGGGCAATTTGGTTGCTGGCCGACCTTGACGAATTGTCCCATAACTCAAATAAATTGATATCTCCATGAATACTTGTCCGAATCGGATGATCTTTAGATCAATCCTACACCTATCGATGAGAGGAATCCAAAAAAAATATCAGCTGCCATAAATAAGATGACCCACTTGCAGTTTGGCCCTAGTTGCCAATTTTGACAAATTATGTGCGTGTTTTCCTCTCCAAGAGGGAGGGGTTTTGGCCCTGGCAGAATGCCAACATCTTGTGTTCTTGTCTCTTTCCTTTTGGTAGCTATTTGATGAAATACGAAACACACACTCTAATAATGTTAAAGAGAATATTGTGGTAATAAGGAAATTAAAACACAAATAGTTATCAAGTCAAGAAGAATCTCATTAACTCATATGCCCTGGATTCTTCAACACCAATGAAACGAAAGATCTAATGGTAGTGTAGCTTGTTGTGGGTGCAAAGGTTTCTTCTTAATCAATTCCTTCCTTTTGAGAGAAACCCCTTGCAATGAATCTAGCTTTGTACTTGTTTATATTTCCATTAATAACATGTTTGATCTTATAGATCCATTTGGAGGTGACAACCGATTTGTCACTAGGTCTAGGAACGATTTCCCAAACCCCATTCTTCATAATGGATTGATATTCTTCTTGCATCGCTTTCTTCCAAACCTCTTGATGAGCAACTTCCTTGAATGTAGATGGTTAAGCTTCAATTAACTTCGTCATATATGTAGCATAACCAAAATATCTCTTTGGTCTTTTACTTTCCTTGAAGGTTCCTTTAGCTTCATGTCCTTCAACATCTTCTAATGTAGCTTTTAACCAATTTGGCCTTTTCCTTGTGGTTGGGATGATCACAGATTGAATAGGCTCACTTGGTCCTTCTTCTTCTTCTTGATTTGCAGTAGGGTTTTCATGATGATCTTCTTCTTCTTCAAATATTGGAACTTCTTCATCATCATAATCAATAGGAATATCCTTTGATTTCTTGTAGGCTTGATTTTCATCGAATATGACATTCGTGCTTACTTCAATACTTGTTCCTTCATTAATGTAGATTCTATATGCTTTTGAGGAGAGACCATATCCAACGAATATTCCCTTGATACTTGTGGAATCCAACTTTTTTCGCTTGTCCTTTGGAATATGGATGTATGCTGGACTTCCAAAGATTCGAAGGTGATCCACACTTGGTTTCTTTCTTGTGAATACTACTTCGGGTGTTATATTATTAAGACTTATATTTTGAATGTACACGGCTGTCATTTCTGCTTCTCCCCATAAGAATTTTGGTAGGTCTTGATTAAGGAGCATTGTTCGAATGCCTTCTTCAATTGACCTGTTCTTCCTTTCAGCCACTCCATTTTGTTCGGGATTATAGGGAACATTGAGCTCCCTCTTCATTCCTGCTTACTTACAATATGCAATCAATTCCTTAGAAGTGTATTCCCCACCATTGTCGGACCTTAGAGTTTTTATCTTTCTTTTGGTTAGGGTTTCCACTTCGGATTTAAACTCCTTGAATTTTTCAAATACTTCGTCTTTTGTTTTGAGAAGGTAGAGCCATGTCTTTCTAGAATGGTCATCAATGAATGTTACATAGTAGAGATGACCTCCAAGTGATTTGTCAGACATGGGCCCACACACATCAGAATGAATGAGGTCTAATATCTCTTTAGACCTAGTTTCACTATTAGGAAATGGCTTTCTTGTATGTTTTCCCAAAGAGCATCCCTTGCACACACCTTCATGATCTAACTTCATATTGGGGATGCCATGAACCAATTGATTAAGAGTAGGGATAACCTTATAATGTAGATGGCCACACCTCCTATGCCATAACTCAATGGGATTGATCTCCATGTGAACCAAAGCTTGAGGAGGTGGTGTAATAACTCTATAAAGGCTTCCTTCACGAACTCCAATAACCCTAACTTTATCAATGCTAGAGTCTTTCCCCAAACCAATACTTTTCCATCAACAAAAGCAACTCTATCCCCTTTATCTTCTAAACGATAAATACAAAGCAAATTCTTTTTCAAACCTGGAACATATAGTATGTTGTTGAGGTGCAACTTCGATCCATTTTCTAGCTTCAACGATGTTGATCCCAGGCCTCTAACATCATAGCTTTTGTTGTCACCCAATTCCACTGCATGAGAAGATGGCTCCTTTGATAGTGTATGAAGTTGTTTACTTTCTCCTGTCATGTGCCTTGATGCTCCACTATCAATGATCCATGCATTGTCATCACTAAGAGAACCTGTAAGAGCAGCCAAGAACCCTTGACTTTTGACCTTGTTGAATAAGTAGTGGATGACCTTCTTGATCCAGCTTCCAGCAGTGTTGATACCCATTCTCATATAGTTTATCAAAGAGGGAGAATCCATGTCCATTCCTTTTGAGCCAACAAAGTGATCTTCAACCTTTCCTGACCTTAGCTCTGATACCATGTTGAGAAATCAATGCAAGTAGATTAGGGTTTGATTCCTCTTTCTTGATAATTACTTGTGAGTTATGTTGGCTTCTTTTACTTCTTTATTATCTTATCTTTCATCAAGAAATTACCATATTATGTGTGTGTATGAAGATCACAATAACACAAGACACAAGATGTAGGCACTTTGCCAGGGCAAAACCCCTCTCGAGGGGAAAACCCAGTAAAAAATTCTCTTCTTTCAATAGTTTTCTTTGAGAGTCTTCAACCTAGACATAGACCAAACCTTCCCTCCACACCAAGTCAGCCCTTCTAGATCTTTGATCCCTTTGCGGTAACACTTCCACCCTAAGTTGCAAGAAACGTTGCCCAGGGGTCTGTTTCCGGTCATAAACGAAACAGAAACGAGGAAACTCGTACTGTATGGCCTGGAAACTCGTTTTCGGTCGTACTGGCCCGTTTCACGCTGGGGAAATGTGGCCAATACGACCAGAAACGAGTTTCCAGGTCGTACAACAGAGTTTCTAGTTAACGCTTGAAGTTTTCTTTTATTTTTATTTTTTCGCTTCTAATTTTTTATTGGGCGACTAAAATATCTTCTGGATGCTTCTAGATGCCTCTCTCAAGTTATAAAAAGGATGATTTTTTTGAGTGGGGCAACCTAATGTACAACCCTATGGTCCTAGAGTTGATATGCAGTTCATGGTAATGTTAAATTCTTAAAGTAAAAGTGACATTCTCCTTTATCTTTCATTTTCATCCTTTTACTTAAATTTTTAACATTACCATGAAATGACTCGAGATGTTTGAGAGTGGTTTCGCCCTCATTGGATTTCATATGGAGAAAGTAGAAGTTTAGATCTCACTCAAAATCTAGCAGACTTATCTATTTTTCAGGATCTCAGGATTGGGGGGATTGCAGTTTCCATTGGATTTTGTCATGTATCCATTGGATTTTGTCATGTACTAGGGTATGGAACTTGTATTTAATCAAGAGAACCAAGCCCTCTATGCAGGGGAGACTCCCAATAATCAAGAGCACCTAGGGTACTAGGGTATGGAACTTGTATTTAATCAAGAGCACTAAGGTCGTTCGATTATGTAGGAGACTCCCAATGCATTAGATCATTCGAGACTTATAGTTTAAGAAATTAGAAATCTCACTCTGCTGCACTTATGGCCTAGGGCAACCCCTCCTTCCAGACCTGGTCCAAAAATTTAAAAAACAGTGTTTTATTCCCTGTACGCGACTTTGCCCTGTGTTAAACGCGTGTACACGCGGGTCTGTTATACCCAACCCGCGTGTATCTATTAAAACACTTAAAAAAATATAATTTCCTCTTTTTCGGGCGGTGATCGCGGGTTTACCTGCTGGATCACCTGTTAGTGCCCGTGGCCCAACTGTTCCCAACCAACTCCTAACTAAAAAACTACTTTGGAGAGGGTATAAAAAGACATCAAAGGGAAGGCCAAGGAGAGAGAGAAAGGAGAGCAAGATTATTATGCTGAGACTTAGACCAGGTCTGAAGTCCTTGGTGCATCCTGCATTTTGCATAGGAAACCCTTGTTTCCATGTGTATTGGTGATCATTCATCCTTGACATCATCATTGAGTAAGACTTGGAAGGAGCTCTTGTTGAAGGCTGGAGGCTGGAACGAATCCGGGAGGAAGCCTGCTGAAGGTGTTCATCTTTGATATATGTGCTTTATTTGCCTTTATATATGAAACACGTCTTTGTTCCCGAATAATCTTTCTTTATGCTTATGAGATTCTTGTGTTGAATTCTTATGAAAGTAGTTACTTAAAGATTATTTATAACTAACTTTATAGCATAAAGATGATTTATACATAAACTTCTATACATGTACTGTTGTGTTCTTTGATTTGTTTGTCTTGCAGGTCAGAGAGAGAAGAAGGGAACTCCAAGAAGGGTTTGCACCCTAACGGTCTTTCGGACGTAGGACCTTAGGTATGTACCCTAAACATTAGAATTTGCTTAAAAGTAAAAAAGATGGCTGTGTGTGTGTGTTTCTTTGTATAAGCAATTTTCAGTCTGGTAGAGTCTTAGCCCAAAGGACCCTAGGGGTATTTTCCCTTCAACCAACAATGTAATCATAATGTAATAAATTTGAATGTATCATGTATGCTTTATGATTGCACATATTTCTTAAATGTCCAGTTTCCAAAAACTTTTCGTACCCGTTCCTGTTTCAGAAATTCGTACTCGTTTCCCCGTATCGTGCAACTTAGTTCCACCCCAACAACTTCGACTATGCAACAACTTACGACATCGGGTAGCAACTCGCAGCGACAACACTTGAGAGACTTCGATCTCCCAAACTAGGGCACGAAAGAGAGATAGAGAGTACCACCAAAACTTCGATTTTCCTTTTCTCTTTGACCTTGACCCTGTTGAAGAATCAAGGGCTAGTATGTATATTAGGATTCTTCTTGACTTGATAACAATTTGTGAAGCACTTTTACAATTATCTTAGCTGGATCTTCTTCTTATTATTAGAGTGTGTGTTTCATCAAACTGCTACCAAAAACATAAAGACAAGAACACAAATGTTGGCTCTCTGTCAGGGCCAAAACCTCTCTCTCTTAAGAGAGGAAAACCCTTTGGTAAGTTTCTCTTATTGAAGCTTCTTTATTGATCAATGCCAAACCCTAGACCCTTGACTAGGATGTCCTCCAAGCACAAGTCAAATCCTACCTCCTTTCTGCACTTTGTTCTCCGGAACTTGGTCTTCCTTCTTCCAACACTTTGCTCCCCAACAATTTTGACCTTCTTCTTTGTTCCTTGTCTAGAGATAGACCTTGCTTATGTGAGCTTCTAGGTGAGATGTTCCTTCAATTCTTGGTGATGTCATTTGCTTATGGAGACACCCTTTTCTTGCTCCAACGAAATACTTCTTGAGATATATATGCAAACTGATATGACTGTACAATAGTCCTAAATTCTCGCACTTGTGATAGGTTAGCGTGTAGTTTAGGCTCTTTTTATCTTCGCTTGAGAGAGGGACTTCTTCGCTTGAGTGAGAGGCCTTGTAGGCCTAAAATCTAGCCCAAACAAAGATGGATACTTGACTATTATGTTACTACTGTTATACCCGCATATAGTCCTCCTTTTTCTTCACACGTGTGACTGTTTCTAGCCCTAGAAATAGTCCAAAGCTTCGCTCTTCCTCCCTTCTTCTTCGCTGCACTTGGAGACCCTTAGATTTTCCTTGTTGGTACCCTTTACTCATCCTCTATCTCGCTGATTTCAGAGATGATGATCTACTTCGTTGAGGAGGTCTAATGGCTCCTTGTATAGGAGTTTGTCTCCTTTTTGAGCCGACTTGAGGCCGACATGAAGACTTGAGGCCGACTTGTCTATTTCTTCACCATTTTGCTGCTTGAAGGCTTTCATTGCAAGATGTCTTTGACTTTGCTTGGAGGTATTCCTTTTGACTCTAATATAATTATATACATGGTGTAACATGCCCTTAATGTCTTCAACATTTTCTTTTGACTCCTTGACTCACCTATAGCACTTAACATGTGCTAGACCCATTTCAATGAGCAAGAAAGTCTTTGACATATATTATAAAAATAATATTTCTTTTCACGAATAAGTACAAATATCAAAAGTACATTTATGAAGACCAAACCTAGTTACATTTCCTTCAACAGACCCAACTCACACTTTTTTCCAACTTCACTAGAGATATCGAACTTGCTTGAAATGAGGTGCTCCAAATGAATTCGATCTCCTTCTATTTATAGGCTTTAGGTGAGGTTGAATTGGTGTCCCTTAGGCCGACTTGATCTCCTTTGGGCCGACTTGGTGTGGAGGTTACATAAATCATATTTTAGCCAATAATAAACCTTTTCACATGATTCCAAAGCCCAAGAAGGGTCTCTTTAATTGTACAATGACTCTATTGACTCAACATTAATTCTAGGAGTCCACAATGGCTAATATAATGATGACCCAAGCATGAAACCCATGCTTTAATAAGTCATTGATACAATAATAAAAATCTTTTCTTTATTCTTTTGACAAGTACATTACATAATGACTCAAATACATTCATGAAGACCGAACCTAGTTACATTCTTCAACACTCTAGTCAAACAAATTCGATCAACGTCTAGATTTCAACCAGCGAAATTCCGTCAATGTTTAGTCAAATATCCTAGAATATTTGCTCCTATAATTAGTCAAAGGTTCAGTCAGATAGGCCAAAAAAATGCTAAAGTCAACAAGTCAAACTTCACTTCAGATTTCGGTGGACAACTTGAGACTTCTTCTGCTCCTTCGCACGTGTGAATAGATGAGTTCTTGCTTCTTGTGTGTGTGATTCGAATCATGCCAAGCGAGGAGGTTGAATTGACTTATTTATAGTGGTCAAATAGGTGCCCTTTGACCAAGGGTCACCTCTAATGGTGGGGCTGACATAGGATTCTTGGACCCTACATAAACCAATATAATTTTTGTTTTTTCTCTGTTTAATATTTATAATTTCTTTTCGCTGATTTGAAAGGCTTCTTAGCATGCGGGAATAGCTTCTGTTGCTACAAAAAAAATCAACAACAATTTATGCAAAGGACAAAAAGAGAGAAGAGGCAACTGGAAACAAGACCAAACGTGTAGGTAGATATTTAGGGCTATCTACCTCTGAGATTGAGCTTGAGGGTAGTGGGAGGGGCTCCACAACTTCATCTACTGAGAGATCATCATTTTTTGTTCTACGAATTGGAGTTGGAGCAAAACCTTCAATAAAGTTAGTGAGGAAAAAAATGGAGAAGCAAGAAACAAACAGGGTTATGGGGAGGTGTCTTTTCTGGAGTGACGTGCCTCTTAGCATCACCAAAAACAATCCATTTTGGTAGCCAATGTGTGATGTTATTGATGTTGTAGGCCTAGAGCAAAAACGTGCTACATATGAGGAATTACAAGGGCTAATCGTTTAAACAGAAAAGGACATCATCAACTCTAGATTTGTAGAGTTGAAGTAGTCATTAGAGGTCTCTGGATGCATAGTGATGTCTAATGGCTAGATAGATAGGAAGGGTAGGACCCTTCTAAATTTCTTGGTACATTGTCCTAGAGGTACCATGTTTATTAAATCAGTGGATGCATCAACACATATAAAAGATGCAACATTGATATGTGAGTTGTTAGATGGGTTCATCCAGGAGATTGGTTTGCATAATGTGGTGCAAATCATAACAAATAATGCAACTAATTATGTGGTTGCTGGTAGGATGCTTATGGACAGACACTGCTTATTGCTCTGGACCCCATGCGCTACACATTGTATCGATTTGATGCTTGAGGATATGAGGAAACTCTCCTTCATTAATGAGGTGACTGATATGGTTATGAGCATCCCCAATTTCATATATAACCATGCTTTTGTTCTTAGCCTCATGAGGAGATGCACCAAAAATAGGGAGTTGCGGCATTCTGCAACCACATGTTTTTCCACCAACTTCATTACTCTTTAGTCTTTGCTTCAACGTTAGTTTGAGTTGAAGCAAATGTTTTTTTGTGATGAGTGGCGTGATTGTAGATACAATAGGAGAGAGGATGGGAGAGCCATTACTAAATTGGTGTGCACTGACTCCTTTTGGCAAGGAGTATAAGCGTACTCAATTAGTGAACCTGTAATAAAGGTTATGAGATTGGTAGACAGCGATAAGCCTGCAATGGCTTCTTTGTATGAGGCCATGGCTGGGGCCAAAGAGACTATATGTGCTTATTATGTAGACAAGGGTTCCGCTGGGTTTAATAAACACATGATGTTATGGGATATGATTTATAGTAGGTGGATAGAGATGCTTCATCGACCCATTCATGCAACAACACTTTTCCTCAACCTCACATTTTCCTACAAATACAACTTTGATTTTGATGGCGATGTGATGGAAGGGCTCCATACTTGTCTTCATAGGATGGTACTTGATCTCGAGCTTCGTAGAAAAATCAATTGCAAGATACAGATGTTTTGGGATGGTGTTTGACTATTTGGCTTTGATGATGCTATTTGTGAAAGGACCACCTTCATGCCACGTAAGTGACAAGTCATGGCTCATTAGAATTTACTAATTTAGAATTCTAGATTTTTTAAATTCAATTATTTTTTATTTGAAAGTTTAATTATGTTTTAACTTTTCTTTATTTTGTTGTAGATGTTTGGTGGCGAAGCTATGGTTCAAGGGCACCAAATTTATAAAAATTTGCCATCAGAATCCTCAGTTAGACCTATAACATTTCGGGGTGTGAGCGTAGTTGGAGTGTATTTGAGAAAATACACTCAAAGAAGTGCAACATGTTATAACTTTGAACTTCAACTGAGCAATTACATTTATTGTAATTTATGACCCTCAAGAGTTAAGACTCATTAATTTTTTTATGACACTCTGTTGGCATTATGGCACAGGTTTGGAACAGGTTTGGCTCTATGACATAAGTGTTGTCCTTGATGGCAACTCACTCAAAGTGCAGATCATAGTTCAGGCTCTCAGAATGAAAGAAAATGAGGTATACACAGGTTCCTCGTAACAAAGTCGCGTATACACGCGGGTGTACTGATCAGAAGGCGCGTATACGTATGCACACACTTTCATGCAAAGAAAAGTGCGTACATGTGGGAAATCTTATGGTTGGTCCATGGTATTTAGTCCGACATATTCGAACCTATGGTTTTGGTCCTTGGTATTGCATTCTACGTGTTAAATCCAGGTATTGGGTCCCTAGTATTGGATCTCTATGGTTTTGGACCATGGTTTGAGTAAGGCTTAGACTATAAAAAGGCAAGGAGATCAATTGGCAAGGGTATCGACTTATGCATTGAATATCTTAAGAGGAGCAAGATTTGGAATACTGATTTGGTTGGAAGATACAGCTGGATCTGGATCTCAATCAAGGAGGAACTTGAGCATTACACGATGGTTAAGATCTGTTGATGGGTCAAGATCTCAAGGCTTGAATAGTAGCATCTTTGTGTGTTTTTGATCTATTACTTTTGGTGCATGATTAGATCTATAAATCTGATAATCTGGGTATAACTGATGTCTAATTAAGTAAAATGATAAATTATCTTTTATAGATCTGTACACAGGTTCGACACAGCGGAGGCGCGTATACACGCAGGTTAAGCAAGTGAGGACTGCGTATACGCTGGTTGGTTTTGGCATATCTACGCATGTACGTAGGTTTCTATTGACGAAGTAGCGTACGTCTCTTGAAATATGTTTAGCTGCTTATGTTTATTGCTGCAGTGTTCTGGGTTCAGAATTGGTGTCTGGTTACTGGTACTGTTTTCTGGTTACAACTTTCTGAGAAGTTATTGGTTGATTTAGTATTTGTACAAAGGAGATTGGTTGTTGCAGATCTACTTGATGTTTGATTGATATTCATGGATCCAGTTTGAAAATTTATGAAACTTGGTCCCTGGAAGAAGAGAGAAGGTTGTAGGTCAGCGCCTACGTACTAGTACCTCAGCTAGTGCAAGAGCTAAAGGGGGTTGTAGCTCCCTTCCAGGAGAAGCTGGAGAAAGAGAGAAGGTTGTAAAAAGAAGTTTCTAATTGAAAGAACATAGAGACATATTGCAGCAGGTGGTTTTCACCCACATTGGGTTTCCACCTTATATCTTGTGTTCTTTTGTGTGACTGTCTGCTCTACTTTTCTGTTCCTGCTTACTGTTATATGGTTCTGACACACAGATTAATGATCAACATCTGAAGAATAAATTAAATCATAAGTCTGGAAGTTATACGCGATTTTCATTAGTCAGAGTTGCGTATACACACTGGTTTCATTAACTGAAGTAGCGTATACAAATCTTTGGATAAATTGAAAAAGAATTTGACTTAATAATACTGATTCACCCCCCCTCTCAGTATTATTTTCAACAATTGGTATCAGAGCAGGTCCTTCAGAAGAAGCTTGATTGCTTGAAGGAAGATCTATCATCATGAGCAACTATGAAAAGGAAGCATCAATCAGGCCACCAATTTTTGATGGGAGCAACTTCGTCTATTGGAAGGTAAGAATCACTGCCTATCTTCAATCTCTTGGTACAGAAGTTTGGGATATTGTGGAAACATGATACACATTTCCTTCAGCAACTCCTACAGATACAGCTGGTAAAAAGCAGTATGAAACAAATGCAAAGGTTGTCAATAACCTATTAGGGAGTCTCTCTCAATCAGAATTCGTCAAGGTTATGTAGCTCAAAATTGCAAAAGAAATATGGGATAGGATCGTCCTGAGCTATGAAGGAGATGATCAGGTAAAATGAGCAAAACTTCAAACTCTCAGAATTCAGTATGAAAATCTTAGAATGTACAATGATGAAAGCGTGGCTGACTATTTCCTTCGTATAGATGAGATTGTTAATTGTATGAAAAACTTGGGTGAAGAAATAAAAGAAGTTGTTTTGGTTGAAAAGGTTCTAAGATCTTTATCCCCTAAGTTTGATTCAAAAGTTTCTGCCATAGAAGAGAAGCAGAATCTACAGAGCCTTACCATGTCACAACTGCACGAAATCTTAACTGCTCACGAAATGAGAAAAGTTGGACCATCAGATAGGAGAGAAGCTGCATTCAAAGCCTCAGGAAAAGGAGATTACAATGACTCAGGACATATGTCAGAAGAAGAGGAAGAATCAAATTTTGTCAAGAACCTTCAATGGGGTTTTGGAAGATTCAGAGGTAAGCTCCATTTCAAATGTTTTGCTTGTGGAAGAGTTGGTCGCTATGTTGCCAAGTGTCCTCATAAAGATAAGCTGGACAAAGGTAAGGAACCAGTTAGATGGAACAGGAAACAGAATGTAAGTAAGAAGAGCTATTACACACATGAAGACAGTGATGGACTTTCAAATAGTGATGAAGATGAGCAAGGTAATGATTATAGACTTTTGATGGCTTTTGAAGATGATGATTTATTGAATGCTATAGATGAAGAAAGTCTTTATGAAGAAATTTCTAAACTCAAAATTTGCTTAGAAGAGAAAAATATGATTATAGATACACTGACTTCCCAACTTGCTGAAATGGAGAAACACAATGAAAAGTTAGAATTTGAAATAGTGGGACTTAGAAAGGACATTGAGAAAATGAAAGCTCTTAATCTTGGATTTGCTAAAGGATCTGAAACTTTAGATGAGATTATCAAAGTACAACGTTCTCCTCTAATCAAGACAAGTCTTGGGTATACCAAAGAAACATCTCAAGCACAGGAGCCATCTACCTCCAAAAGTTATCTTGAAGCTGCAAGGAGAAGTGAGCAGGTTGACAATCGACAACAAAGGCCCAATGGAGATCACCACGTAAATCATGGACAATTTACCTCGAGAATGAACAAAGAATACCAAGTAAATTGGGGGCAATCTACTTCAAGGATGAACAGAAGCTACAACCAACCACAGGTAAATCATTTTCAAATTGTCTCAAGAATGGATGTCAATAGAACCTACAATCATTTGGTTGGTAGATTTGATAATCACAGGAGCTTCTTCAATGGCTAATGTTTTTCTTATCATAACTTTGGTCACAAAGCAGCTCAATGTGTTGCTTACAAGACAATCATGACTAGAGAAGCTCAAAAACAAAGGAGTATGACAGGGATCATGAAAAGGACCTACAATAACTTTTCTGCTATGGAGAATGAAGTAGAATGTTCTATTTGTAACAACTTCGGTCATGAAGATTCTGAATGCAGGAGCAGGTTTCGGCAAACAACTCAGAAGGAGCAAATTTCATTGAGTCCCAAAACATGGAAAAAGAAAGAATCGCAACCAGAAAGATGTGGGATAGCCTTATATGCAGAAGGACAAGAAAATCAATGGTACATCGATAGTGGATACTCTAAACATATGACAGGTGATAAAGATAAACTTCAGTCATATAGTGGCTTAGAAAAAGAAAAGAAGGTCTCATTTGGAAATGACACCCCTGCTCTCATAAAAGGTAAAGGTTCTGTTCTCTTGAAGGAAAAAGTCAAGGCTGGAAATGTTATGTATGTTGATGGCTTAAAGCATAATTTATTAAGTGTCAGTCAAATGTGTGACCAAGGAAATGAAGTAATATTTCGATCAAATGGATGCATTGTTCGTGAGCTTGATTTAGGAGAAACAGTAATCAAAGGCATAAGAACTCCAAATAACTTATATATACTCAAGGGAGGACAACAACAATGCTATCTAAGCAAGAATGATGAACACTGGCTATGGCACAGAAGACTGGGGCATCTAAGCTTCTCACAGATTAGGAAGGCATGCAAATATCAGGTGGTTCGTGATCTACCTGACATCAGAATTCCAGACAATACAATATGCAAATCATGTCAATTTGGTAAGCAAACCAGAACTAATTTCCCTGAGAAGGAAGGATCAGCTAGTAGGCCACTTGAACTTGTCCATACTGATGTATGTGGTCCATCTAGGAAAAGGTCACCTCGAGGAGAAGAATACTTTATATTGTTCATTGACGACTTTTCCAGGATGTGTTGGATAGGACTTATGAAGCATAAAGATGAAGCTTTCGAAAAATTCAAATCATTCAAAGCCTTGGTGGAGAACGAATCAGATCACAGAATCAAATGCCTCAGGTCTGATCGAGGAGGAGAATTTACCTCGAATGAATTTTTCGATTTTTGTGAAGAACATGGAATAAGAAGGGAATTCTCTACTGCAAGGACTCCTCAGCAAAATGGAGTAGTGGAAAGGATGAACATAACGGTTCAACAAATGGCTCGTGCTATGCTTGATGAGTCTGGAACTCCCGCAACTTTCTAGGGTGAAGCCGCATTTGCTGCAGTTACTATTCTCAACAAGACAAACATCCGGGTAAACAACACTCAAACTCCTCATGAACTTTGGTATGGTAAGACTCCCATGGTAAAATACTTCAAAATTTTTGGAAGCAAATGCTACATCAAGAAGACTGATGAAAATCTTGGCAAGTTTGAACCTAGAGCAGATGAAGGCATTCTCCTTGGTTACTCTCCCCACAGCAAAGCATACAAGTGTTACAATAAAAGACTTGGAAAAATTGTTGATAGTATTGATGTAGTGGTTGATGAAGAAGGAAACACTCCTAGGCAGGTAAAATCTGAAGATTTTGAAAATGATGAGGACTATCCATCAACATCAAATCAGATTCATGATGAAGAAGAAATCCATGAGGCACCCGAAGAACAGATAAGGATAGAAGAAAAGACTCCATCCAGGTATGTTCAGAAGAATCATCCAGAATCTCAAATTTTGGGGCAGAAAGAGGTAGGTGTACAGACAAGACGAACCATTTCAGAAGCTTCAAGCTATCTAGCACTGCTCTCCTCCACTGAACCACAAAATGTAAGAGAGGCATGCAAAGATGAATGCTGGGTAAAGGCCATGGAGGAAGAACTTGAGCAGATTGAAAAGAATAACACTTGGGAGTTGGTTCCTAGACCAAAAGATAAGAATGTCATAGGAACAAAATGGATATTCAAAAATAAGCTAAATGAAAATGGAGATGTGATTAGGAACAAGGCCAGACTTGTTTGTAAAGGGTATGCTCAACAAGAAGGGATAGACTTTGAAGAAACTTTTGCACCAGTTGCTAGACTTGAGGCCATAAGAATGTTCCTTGCTCTTTCTAGCTTTCAGAAGTTCAAAGTATTTCAAATGGATGTAAAGTCTGCCTTCTTGAATGGAGACTTGGATGAAGAAGTATATATTGAACAACCAGATGGGTTCATTCTTGGAAATGATCCAAAACTTGTATGCAGACTCAAAAAGGCTCTCTATGGTCTTAAACAGGCTCCAAGGGCTTGGTATTATCGGTTGGATAAGTACCTCCATCAACAAGGTTTTATAAAAGGATCAACTGATAGCAACCTATATATAAAAATTGACAATGATAAGTTGCTAATACTTGTTGTGTATGTTGATGATATCATCTTTGGTAGCAATAAAGAAGACATGAGTCAAAATTTTGCCTTGGTGATGCAGAAAGAGTTTGAAATGTCCATGCTTGGTGAGCTCACATATTTTCTTGGTTTACAAGTCCAACAAAACAAAGATGGCATTTTTCTATCACAAACCAAGTATCTCAAGCAGATCTTGAAGAAATATGGGATGGAGGATTCAAAACCAGTATGTATCCCTATGGTAACAGGATGCAGCCTCAGCGCAAATGATGAATCGACAGCAGTACATCAACCAACCTATAGATCCATGATTGGTAGTCTGCTCTATCTAACAGGTACCCGACCAGACATTATGCATGCGGTGGGAATAGTTGGAAGGTTTCAGGCAAATCCAAAGGAAACTCATCTTCAGGCAGTTAAGAGAATTTTCAAGTATCTTCGAGGAACTCAAAACTATGGCTTATGGTATCCTAGAGGTACAGATCTCACACTTCATGCATATACAGATGCGGATTGGGCAGGAAGCGTGGATGATAAAAAAAACACTAGTGGTGGTGCATTCTCCATGGGTCCTAGATTAGTATCTTGGTTCAGCAAGAAAAAAAGTTCTATTGCTTTATCTACAGCTGAAGCAGAATATGTGGCTGCTGCATCTTGTTGCACACAACTCCTTTGGATGATGCAGACATTGCAAGATCTTCAAATCACTTGTACTCCACCTATCTCCATTTTTTGTGATAATACAAGTGCAATCAGTACTTCAAAGAATCTTGTCTTGCATTCAAAGACTAAGCACATATCGATCAATTATCATTTTCTCCGGGAACAAGTGCTTGAACAAAAGGTTAAATTGGAGTATGTTCCCTCTAAGGAACAAGTTGCTGATATCCTCACCAAACCACTGCCCAGGGAGACATTTGAATACCTCAGATAGAAGCTGGGGTTAGTTGATGCATCATCTTGCTGTTGAATCTTGTCTGTTTCAGAGAAAAGTGGTTGTACGCGAGTTGAATGAGGAGGATCTGCGTACATACGTTGGTTAATCAAGATATGGTCGCGTATATGTTGGTTTGAAGAAAAGCAGTGGGGCCAGGCTCAGGATGAAAAGAGTCTGATATGGGTCTGACAGAGATCATATGGCACAGGTTCAGGGGGAGCATATATTCTTCTAATAATGCATTGTTGGCATTATCTTAGAAGATCTTGGTTCAAATTCACAGTTGGTATGATTACAGGTGGAACAGTTGCAGAAGGAGAACATGGGTGCTGGTCTGAATAATGATTGACAAATGCTGTTGATGTTTGTTGTTGATAACTGTTAGAGTCTTGTTGTAGATATTTTGTCTCTATTTCTTTTATCAAGGTCATGTAACGACCTATTTTGGTTTCCCCACTATGCCTGGGATGAATGATGTAATGTACTTATTTAAACTTCTGGTGTATCCCCACTTGGTTGGGTGCTCAATTCTGGTATATCCCCACTTGGTTGGGAGATGGATGTATGTATGAGTCTTTGGTGATAGGAAGGTCTCTTATAATGTATAAAGTCATGTTTCTTGTGTAGATCATCTTCCTGCAGACCTTGCCTACAGTCAGGGGGAGCTTGGACAGCACAACAGAGCAGAGATTTCAGCATGGACTCAGGGGGAGCACAACCCTTTGCCCTTGATGTCAAAGGGGGAGAATGACTTTGAGTGACTTTGGGTTGCCATCAAGTCCAAAGGGGGAGATTGTTGGCATTATGGCACAGGTTTGGAACAGGTTTGGCTCTATGACATAAGTGTTGTCCTTGATGGCAACTCACTCAAAGTGCAGATCATAGTTCAGGCTCTCAGAATGAAAGAAAATGAGGTATACGCAAGTTCCTCGTAACAAAGTCGCGTATACACACGGGTGTACCGATTAGAAGGCACGTATACGTATGCACGCACTTTCATGCAAAGAAAAGCGCGTACATGTGGGAAATCTTATGGTTGGTCCATGGTATTTAGTCCGACATATTCGAACCTATGGTTTTGGTCCTTGGTATTGCATTCTACGTGTTAAACCCAGGTATTGGGTCCCTAGTATTGGATCTCTATGGTTTTGGACCATGGTTTGAGTAAGGCCTAGACTATAAAAAGGGAAGGAGATCATTTGGCAAGGGTATCGACTTATGCATTGAATATCTTAAGAGGAGCAAGATCTGGAATACTGATTTGGTTGGGAGATACAGCTGGATCTGGATCTGAATCAAGGAGGAACCTGAGCATTACACGATGGTTAAGATCTGTTGATGGGTCAAGATCTCAAGGCTTGAATAGTAGTATCTTTGTGTGATTTTGATCTATTATATTTGGCGCATGATTAGATCTATAAATATGATAATCTGGGTATAACTGATGTCTAATTAAGTAAAAGGATAAATTATCTTTTATAGATCTGTACGCAGGTTCGACACAGCGGAGGCGCGTATACACGCAGGTTAAGCAAGTGAGGACTGCGTATACGCTGGTTGGTTTTGGCATATCTGCGTATGTACGCAGGTTTCTATTGATGAAGTAGCGTACGTCTCTTGAAATATGTTTTAGCTGCTTCTGTTTATTGCTGTAGTGTTCTGGGTTCAGAATTGGTGTCTGGTTACTGGTACTGTTTTCTAGTTACAACTTTCTGAGAAGTTATTGGTTGATTCAGTATTTGTACAAAGGAGATTGGTTGTTGCAGATCTACTTGATGTTTGATTGATATTCATGGATCCAGTCTGAAAATTTATGAAACGTGGTCCCTGGAAGAAGAGAGAAGGTTGTAGGTCAGCGCCTACGTACTAGTACCTCAGCTAGTACAAGAGCTAAAGGGGGTTGTAGCTCCCTTCCAGGAGAAGCTGGAGAACGAGAGAAGGTTGTAGCCTTCTGCAGGTTGAAGCCTGCGTACTGGTATAAGACTGCACCAGTACAGAATCATTGTAAAAAGAAGTTTCTAATTGAAAGAAGATAGAGACATATTGCAGTAGGTGGTTTTCACCCACATTGGGTTTCCACCTTATATCTTGTGTTCTTTTGTGTGACTGTCTGCTCTACTTTTCTGTTCCTGCTTACTGTTATATGGTTCTGACACACAGATTAATGATCAACATCTGAAGAATAAATTAAATCACAAGTCTGGAAGTTATACACGATTTTCATTAGTCAGAGTTGCGTATACACGTTGGTTTCATTAACTGAAGTAGCGTATGCAAATCTTTGTATAAATTGAAAAATAATTTGACTTAATAACACTGATTCACCCCCCCTCTCAGCATTATTTTCAACACACTCTTGCAGGTTGGAGTTCTCATGCCTTAATGACTTGGTGTGTATCCACTACAATCTCAAACTGTGGATGAAGAAAATGGAGAAAACAATAGATGTGGTTGCTATTTCCTTAGACAATATCAGTGTTGTTAAAAGCGCGATTAAATCGCGCTTTTTTCAAAAAAGCACGCTTTTTTCCCTAAGCCGATTTAATCGCGCTTTTTATGGGAAAAAAGCGCCTAAATTTTTTTTTGCCTCTTTTTTCGAAAAAAGCGCGCTTTTTTCGTAAAAAAGCTCGGGGGTCCGTGGCAGCACGATTTATAATGAAAATTTGGATTTATTAATTATTATTTCATGATCTTTGTACAGGTTGGAGTCCCAACGACTTAATGACATGGTCTACGTCTACTACAATCTTCGATTGTGGGTGAGGCAACTTGAGAGGACACTTGATGTGGATGCCATCTCATTGGATGGGATTGACACCACTGCTGCATGGAGGGTTGAGGCCGAGAGGCCTCTCATGGATTCTACTGATGATTGGTTAGTGCAGGATGAGGGGGAGGAGGAGGAGCAGGAGGAGGAGGTGACACCGCCTACCCGGGCTACCACTAGGACCAGTAGAGGACGTGGTCTACCTCCTGTAGCTCATACTTCTAGTTCTTCAGCTTCTAGAGCACATCAGACTCCATTGCCATTTCCACCAGCACAGGCACCAGCATCTACATCTAGAGGGAAAGAGAAAGCTGTGACATTTTCTCGCAAGAGGGGCAGAGGAAATCAATAGGATTAGACTTTCATTTTATTGTATATGAGTCTATGACATTATGACATGATGGGATACATTATCATATTTTTTGTTGATATTTTGAGGCTGAGCTGGGACTCAGGAGTCAGGACTTACTATTCAGGACATGATTCAATGTTATGTGTGATTTTAGCGCTAGAAATGATATTAAACATCTTATATATTTGTTTTCTTATCATATTTATGTGTCAATGTATTTATTTTATGTTGTAGATGGTTTAGATATTAAAAAAATTGAAAAAAAATGAATATTTTTGTACCAAACGCTTTTTTTTCCGCTTTTTTCCCGCTTTTTCCGATTTTTTCCGCTTCATTCCCGACGCCGATTTAATCCCACTCGCGCTTTTAACAACATTGGACAATATTGATGTATTGTCTAAGTGGAGGGTGGAGTCTGAGCTTTCCATCATGGAGGAGTCACCTGCATGGTTAGAGGAGGAACTAGTAGTAGTACAACAACAAGGGCAGCGAGAGGAGGACTCAAATGAGGAGGAGCAGGAGGTGGAGGAGCATGTGGTAACATCAACAACACTTTCTATAGATATAGGAGAACACAGTTCCATACTCATTAGTCATTGTATGACATGCATTGATCTTAGATAGCTAGTTGCTAGTTTTGTTTCTTTTGTCATTGTACATATAACTCATGATAATGAGATACATTTATATATGTGATGCTATTTTGTATTGGTTCTCCACATTTGAGTCCTTGATTGGACAATTATCAAGGATCAACAGGATTTAGTATCACCTTTGATGTATCATTTTTATTTGACATCCACTACATCATATATATCAATGCTTTCTTCATATTTATGTGCCAATGTGTTTATTTGATGTTGTTGTTGCTTTATATGTTTAAAAATCTGAAAAAATGAATATATTTTGCATTTTTTAATGTTTGCCATGGTTTTTCGATTTTTTTGTTGATTTTTCTAAAACGATGTTTTTAGGACCCTCGTTGATTTTTTGCCCATGCCGACTTTCTCAACATTGCTATAAAGAGTGAAAACAAGGTTGGGGAGACCCAAATGGAACATATAATAGCATAGGCCTGTTGACCACACTTTGTTAAAAATCCAAGGAAGCAAGGTACAAAGAAATGAAGATTTTTTTTCAAATATCAAAGTCATTAGCCGACATGAGTGTGTCATTGTCAACCCAATTTCTACAAATTTTATTGTAAATGATGCTAGTATGACCATTTAATTATGTAATACCTAGGTAAGCCTCTGATTTTGGCAAAAGATTTAATCCTAGGAAGTTTTTTAACTTCCCTAAATTATGTGTGTTTGTAAACACGAATAATAAGTTTTTCTTCCAGCTTAAACCCTAAAGCTAGGGTGGAATTCATTGACAAGGACTTAGGTGACTCCTAGTGTTATATAGAGTCTATTGTAAAAGTGTGTTTGGGAATAATTCTAGTGAATGTTCCCTTGCTGTTAGAAACCATGGCTAAATTATTTTATTACAAGCACACTTGGTTTCGTACTAGATGATATTGTGTCACAAAATTGGGTAAGTTATTGAGGGTCTAGTCTAAATGTGTATTTCACCTTCTAAGGGTTGAATTTGTAATTATTTGATGTAAAAAATATTTGATGATGAATTTTTTTTATTAATCCCCTCTAGAGTCAATTAATTATTTCTTTTGGCTAAATTAATTAAAAATCCTAAGCCAGAAAATTAATTAATTTAGAGTCAAAAATAATTATAGAGAAATTAATTTCTCTCAAAGTGGAAATAATAAAAAAATTGTGGGTTAAAAGGGAATTCAATTTTTGGAGGCTCCCCACCAAGGGAAAAATGGATATTTTAAGAAAATTTGAGCCCTTGGACCTTGGTGGTTAAGTCAAAGTCAAATTTTTGAGGAAATTAATCCAAAATATTAATTTTTGGATTAATTAAAAGTGGGTTTTAAGAAAAATTCGAATTTTTCCTCAAAATAAAAAATTCAACGGTGGAGATTAAAAAATGATCAAGTTATTTTCAACGGTCGAGATTATTTTGACAAGGATCAAGCCAACTAGCCGTTATTTTCCACTTGGAGGGGTTTCTCTATATAAAGAAGCTATTGAGCTTCTATTTGATATCTTTGGATGATCTCTGGATGAGAAAATTTTGTAAACGTTGGTATTGAGCTGGTGTGCCGTTGGGAACATTTTTTTATCATAATAGAAAGACTTTGGGGTTCAGTTCATGGTGTTCTTCTTCTACTGATCTGTGGTATGTGTTATCCTATATTGTGCTGAATAAATTTTTATAAATTGTTATTTCATTTGTTGGTGATAAGAACATTTTATTGGTACATGCTATCTTAGGTGATCTGATTCACTATATGATCTAACAATTTTATCTTGAGAAAATTATAGAGATTTATAGGTATGCTAACCCTTGGGCTCCAAGTTCATAGACTGTGGGGAAGAGCTAATTATGTTTGGGTTCTGAGATTTCGTTGTGGTAATTAATTTTGCAGAAGGGTTTTGACCAATCTATCATTTAAAATTGTAAATCCATTGTCATTCATTTAAAAAGAATTTTTTTTTCAAAATTATTATTTGATCTTGAGTTAAAACGAATTTATATGCTAATGAGAGCTTGTAATTTAATCTTGTAAATATTGTAAATATGTGTAATCATTTTTCTAACCCTTGTTATTTTGCAGCACTTAGGTATTTGGGGTTTTATATTTTGTATATATATATTTGGGGTTTGGAATGCTTTTATTCATTTGATTAGGTGATAGCTCAAGGGTTTGAAGCAACAAAATTATCTGGGCTACTCATCCAAGCAAGGAAGTCTAATCTAGGCCCTTGAGGGTAAGATCTAGTCTTCCCAACTTCCAGCAACTCAACGTCCAACTGAAGAAGGGAAGCCGTCTAGCAGTTTGAGCTTAACATTGACATTTTGTGGCGATTTTTTTTTTGTATTTGCAGGGGTTTCATTTTTTTTTTTAGGCCCTAAGGCCCATCCCTTTTTATTTTGCAGCACTTAGGTATTTGGGGTTTTATATTTTTGTATATATATATTTGGGGTTTGGAATCCTTTTATTCATTTGTGTAGGTGATAGCTCAAGAGTTTGAAGCAACAAAATTTTCTGGGCTACTCATCCAAGCAAGGAAGGCTGATCTAGGCCCTTGAGGGTAAGATCTAGCCTCCTCAACTTCCAACAACTCAACGTCCAGCTGAAGAAGGGAAGCTGTCTAGCAGTTTGAGCTTAATATTGACATTCTGTGACGATTTGTTTTGTATTTGCAGGGGTTTCAATTTTTTTAGGCCCTAAGGCCTAGCTGTCCTCCTCCTCTACCCTAGCCGTGAGCCTTAGTGGCCTTTCTAGGCCCACGACCCCCCTCCTTTGCTTGGCCGCAGCCCCCTAAGGGGGTTTCCCTTAGGCCACTAGCCCTCTAGGTTTAGCAGTAACCCTTTTTAGGGCAGTAGCCTTAGGCAGCAGGCCCTAAGGGGCCTTGGGTCCCTTCCTTTGCCTTGGCCGCAACCCCCAAGGGGCTTAACCCTTAGCCGCAAGCCCTAAAAGGGCCTTTCCTTGCCCTATGTCAGCCCTTTTGGGCTTGACGTCAGCCCTTGCGGGCTTATCCTCCTTGGCCGTGGCCTTCTAAGGCCTTCTTTCCCCTTATTCAGTGCTTGCCTTTCTAGCCGTTCATTTCCCCTTTCCAGCCCTAGTGTTGGCGTTTCCTAGCCCTAGCCTATTTTCCTAGCCCTCATTTGGTCATTCTTCAATCATTGATTTAGTATTTCATCTCTAACATTTGGTTTTGTAGCGATTCTAGAGCTAACTTGGTGGTTGCAGGTAGTCAAGTTCATTGGGAGCCTCTCTAGTCATATACAAGGCCACTATGCCTTTTGGTTTGCTCTCTAATCCCTCTTTGTCATCACTGTCTTCATTTGTAATTCTGAAGCATTTTATGACAGCATTGTATTTAGGGCCTAATCACATCTAAGATAAGCCTAAATTTACTAAATAATTCACCAAAGGCATCAAGAGTTAATCAAAGACAAATTGAGTGCATATAAGTAAATTTTTTGTGGACTGTTGGGTAATTTCCAGATCTGATATGTTTGCTATAGCCATATAAAATCAGCTACAGTAGTGGTAAAATAACATAATAGTGGCATAAAGTCAAGCTAACAGTCGTTTTTTAATCATTGTTTTATTATTTGCACTCATTGGGCTTGCATTATTTGGCATCTCTTATCATTTCTTGAAGGCTGTCATAATAATTTGAGGTCTGATATATGCTGCATAAAAGTCTGATTAAAAAATTACAGTGGTGGCAAAAGGTGTTGAAGGTCATCTGAATTCATTTGGCATTTGTTCCTTTGCATTTTGTACATCTTAAATAAGTGTTTCCTAGTGGATTTGGGTGCCTTTCTTATTGCTGCAACCATTTGTCTCTTGGCTGCTCCATCTTGCATTTCATTGCATTTTTGCATCATTGGCATCCATTTGCACTTTTGCATAGGCATATTTCTACTTGCATTAACAAACACAAGTGCTCTAATTGAATTGATAATTGTTAGATGAAATTGGCTTAACAAATAACATTGTGGATCAATGCTTTAGTTTGTCATTGCTATCATTGGTTATTGGATAAGTGGATACATTGCTCTTCATTGATATTGTTGAGATAAATAGCTCTTGTGGATTTACAATCTAAGTCACTCTTAAAACACTTAATCAAGTCTAATCATAATTGTGATAAGAGGAATCTTGAAGCAAATCAGATTGTGAGGAATTTAAGATATTTCTTGTGCATCAAATTGGCATTCGATTGTTATAATTTTGAAGATTTGCTAATTGTGCCTAAATATCCTTATCTAATTGTTGAAGGAAGCATTGATCTTGTCAATTTAGTTGTCTATTTCATAAGCAATTGTCTATTGGTAATCTTGGCAACATTTTCTGGCACCGTTTATTTTGAGCACTTTCTCTTGTGGTGAAGCTTGCCATTATTTATTGTCAAGTATTTCGCTGTTCTAAATTGAGATATGATTGAGTACTTTAAAAACCTTAACAATCTCACTTTAAGACTAATCACCCATATTTTGCACTTGCATCTTAGGTCTAGTTTTGCATTAATTAACTTACTTCCAAGCATAAGCTTGGTATATATAGGACCACCTTTCTCATCTAGCTTGCTAAGTTTAGACCCTCATTAGTGGTTAACATGGTGACCTTGCAGTCATTAGAGCCACAATCTTTGCAGCGCCAGATGCATCGGGTGGTTAGAACTCAAGGGAAGGGATCGTTAATCAAACCATAGCTTGCTTCCTCTTGATTTATTTTTCACAACCTACTCTAGAGACTAGTTTCAAAACAACCGAGGGAAAGGATTCACCTAATTAGGCATTTAAATTAAAAGAAACCGTTCTACATCTCACTTAGATCTTAGGATTTGCATCTCATTTAGGATAGTGAAGCATCCTAAAGCAACAACTGGTCATCCAGTTACTTGGTAAATAATTCCAAATAAAACAAATATTTGACTCCATTAAGACATTGGTCTTTCACGATAACCTAATCTAATCTCTAAACTTGCTAAATTGACCAAGTTGATAAGCCATTCAATTGTGTCTCTGGGATTTGTTGGTTGCCAACGAGTCTCTCATCTTCACATTTTGTAGGGACTACCCACCATAGCCTGCTATAGGGAGACAACTAGAATGGAGAGGGCGGGGATCAAAGTGACAACTGTTGAAAAATGTGTAACTAGGTTCGGTCTTCATAAATATGAAATGTACTTTTGATTCTTGTATATTGTAAAATGAAAGAAATTATTATTGTTGTTTTGAAGCATGGGTTTCATGCTCAAGGTCTTTTATTTTAGAGGTCAAGCACCCATTGAGTGCTTCTAGGGTTTGTCCTAGGTCAAGAAGTCAAAAGAGTCATTGTCATATGATGAAGACCCCATCAGATACATTGTAACTTGTAAAAATAATTATTTTTGTATTTAAAAGTGTTAAAATACCCTCCAAGACCAAGTCGGCCTGCCAGCTAAGAAGTCAGCCTAATTTGGGGTACTTTGTCCACCTTGGAAGCCTATATATAAGAGGGAACTTGACCTTCTATGGATACTTTTTATTCTCTCATCAAACAAGCAAAGGAAAAGAAGAACAAGGCTAGCGAAGGAAGAAGAAAGACGAAGAAAAGAAACTAAGGTTTCTGCTGCTGGGTTAGGGTTTTGCTGCTGCAGGCTCGAACTTGGAGAAAGTGTAGAAAAAAGGTCAAAGAAGGCTCATTAGGTCATCTTCAAGCCCTAGAAGAAGAAACTCAAGAGAAGGTCTCAAAAAGCTTTGGAAGCCCTAAATTAGCTCACATGTGTGGAAGCCACTGTTGTTGGAAGGGCCAAAAATTTCAAACTTGTAGTAGAGGCTGAAATTCTGTAGCTAGGGATCGAAATTGTGTTGCTAGAAGAGAGTTGACTGGGTTTGACATGGACAAAGGAAGCACATCATCAAGAAGGTCGGATTTGGTCTTGGAAGGGTATTGGTCTTGGTCTAGAGGTCTTGGAATTCATCAATTGAAGAATCTATAAGAAGAGGAGATTTGTGGGTTTTCCTCTCAAGTGGAGAGGTTTTGGCCCTGGCTTGCAGCCTATATCCTATGTTCTTGTGTACTGTTGATCTTCTTGTTTTGTTAGCTGTTTGATGATAATAATAACATAATAATACAAGAAGAAGCTAATAAGTAAGAAAAGTAAAAAGACATCACAAGCAGTTATCTAGTATAAGAGAAATCATCCTAACTATTGCGACTTGCCCTATAGATTTCTCAACATGGTATTAGAGCTAAGGTTGGCTAAGGGCATGATGAAGATCACTACATCCTTGAAGAAATATTTGAAGAAATGTTCTTTGCTAGCAAGTCATCTCAAGAAAGGTATCAAGGCATTGCGGACTCTCCTATTATCCATCAAGAAGAGTATGGCCAAGACTTCTATGAAAGATGAAGGCTTGTTCTCAGCACTTACTAGCACATTTGAAGATGAGAATATTTGGGTAATCGACAATGGCGCATCAAGACATATGACAGGTGAGCACAAGCAATTAAAGACCTTATCAAGAGGAAAACCCTCTACTCTGTTGAGCTTGGTGACATGAAGAGCTATCCTATAAGGGGAATTGGATCAACCTCGCTGGAACTAGAAAATGGAGGAAGTATTCATGTCAATGACATTCTATTTGTTCCAGGTTTGCAAAATAATCTACTTTCTATTTCATGTCTAGAAGATAAGGGAGATAGAGTCGCTTTTATAGATGGAAAAGTTGTAGTATGGGATAAAAACTCTAGCATTGAAAATGCAAAGATGATTGGGATTCGTGAAGGAAGACTCTACAAATTACTAACTCCTCTCTCTCAAGCTTTGGTTCACATTGAAGTAAGCCCGTGTGAACTTTGGCATAGAAGGTTTGGTCACCTTCACTACAAAATCTTACCAACTCTAAATTCAATGGTTAATGACATCCCTGAACTCAAGGAGGATCATGAAGGAGTCTGCAAGGGATGTGCTTTTGGCAAAAATGTCAAGAGACCATTTGGAAGCAATGCTTCAAGGTCAAAAGAAATTCTAGATCTCATTTATTCAAATGTCTGTGGTCCTATGTCTACAAAGTCTCTTGGAGGTCATCTATATTATGTGACATTCATTGATGACCATTCAAGGAAAACTTGGGTTTATTTGCTAAAATCCAAGGATGAAGTATTCATCAAACTTCAAGAATTCAAAGCTGAAGTGGAGAACCTTACAGAAAGAAGAATAAAGATTCTAAGGTCCGATAATGGAGGAGAATATACCTAAAAGGAAATCATAGATTTCTGTAAGGAGTCTGGGATTAAGAGGGAGCTGATGGTCCCATACACTCTCGAACAAAATGGAGTTGCAGAACAAAATAATTGATCTATTGAAGAAAATGTAAGAGCCATGTTACATGATCAAGATTTGCCAAAATTTCTGTGGGGTGAAGCAACAAAGGCTGTTGTATATATTCAAAATCGAAGTCCTCACAGATCACTAGACAACATGACTCCTGAAGAAGCATTCACTGGGAAGAAACCAAGTGTGGAACATCTCCGAATATTTCGCTGTCCGGTCTATATTCACATATCGAAGTATAAAAGAAAGAAGTTGGATCCTACAAGCATGAAAGGAACATTTGTTGGCTATAGTAATACTTCAAAGGCATATAAGATCTACATAAAGGAAGGACACTAAATAGAAGTTAGTCGAGATGTGATTTTTGATGAAAGTATTGCATTTAAGAAATCAAAAGACCTCCCAATGGACTCTTATGACAAAGAACTTCCTATATTTGAAGAGGAATGTACCAGGGAGGAAGAAGATTCAAATCATGAAAATGAAGGTCCTAGTGAACTCGTGCAACTTGTGGTCATCCTTGAAAGTAGAAAGAGACCTAATTGGTTGAAATCTACTCTTTTAGATGCAAAGGGACATGGAGCAGCGAAAGGCTCATTTAGGGAAAGTAAGAAGCCCAAAAGATATTCTGGGTATGTATCTTATATTACAAAGCTAATAGAAACAGAACCATCCACCTTTGAAGAAGTTGTCGAACATCAAGAATGAAAAGAATGAATAGTATCAATCAATAATGAAAAATGGAGTTTGAGAGATTGTGCCTAAGCCTGAAGACAAATTTGTGGTAACTTCCAAGTGGATCTACAAGATTAAACATGTAACAAATGGAAGTATTGATAAATATAAGGTAAGATTTGTGGCCAAGGGCTTCTCTCAACAGGAAGGCATCGATTATGAAGAAACATTTGCACCTATAGCAAGGTATACAACTATACTTTCACTGGTATCTTTCGCAGCATCGATGGGATGGACCATCCATCTGATGCAGGAGCATCTGGCTCAGAAATATCATTGTATTTTAGTAGACTTTGGGGGTCTTGTGTTTTAAGGGAGTTGGTTTCCAAAAGAATTAAATTAAAGTAATTTTAATGTTTTTGAATGATTTTAATTTAGAATATGAATTAATTAAATATTGTGAGGATATTTGTAAATGCTCTTGAATGTAGGAGAACATGAGTGATGATGAGTGATTAGTGAGGATTGAGAGATTTTGATTTATTGTAAATCTTAGATTAGGAAATGGTTTCATGATTTTGGGGATTAAAGAGAATCCTTAGGATTTAGTTGAGTTGTTGAGATCCCCACGAGATCATTGAGAGATTTTAGGACTTGATGAGCATATTAAGGATCTGAACTAGAATTGGTTAACAGAACCTTTTGTATAAGATATAAGCCTCAAAAGCATGAAAGGAGATAATCATCGTTAGATAGGTAATAAAGAAGATTGATTGTAGCCTGCGGGCAGATAGAGTGAAGTAGTGTCAGAAGGCCACTGATATAGAAGATCAGACCGAGAAGGAATTCATTGTGTAAATATTTTTTTATTAATACAAAAGTGCAATTTCTGAGTTTGTGTGGACTGTATTGTATAATTGAATTATAAAATATGCATAGTATCAGAGTATTTGCATAACATAAGTGTGTAGGGAATTCAAAAATAATCCGAGAGAGAGGACAGGTTAGAGAGGAGTATTGCGATGATCGGACAATGTTGGAATCTGATTGAATAACCAAATCAAAGCTCATGAGTGGTAGCGTTTAAATAATACGCAGAACAAAGTTCAGGAAGGAGTCAAGCGGAAGAACAATCAAAGATCGAAATCAGTGAAAGGAATAAGAAATCCTTGCTTCAACCTAGTTCTGTGGTTGAAGTCTTCGATGCAATGTATGGATTGGTCGAGCCCGGAGCAAAGTCATTGAATAGTCAAGTCGCACACAGAAGATCAACAACGTAGAAAGAATTAAACAATAAAGAACGGGAATCGTCGGATCGGCTAGATCGACAGAGAATATCAACGGAAGAGGAATGGCGGAGATTAAAACCATGTGTTAACAGAAGAATGGAGCGATCTTCGAAAGTGGTCAGCGATATCTCGTGCGCCCTAAAAGCTGTAAATGGTATTCTACGATTTCACATGATTAACCTGAGGGTTTGACACGTAGCATAAGAAAACCACTTTTTTCGCGCGCTCTCGATCAAATATCGGTCGTGCATGTAATCACGCGATATGGCGCGATCACTGTTGGATTGAGGTAGGAGAAATAAATGGTGGAGATTGGCCAAACTAGTTGGCGCGAGTTATTGCGTGATAACCGTCGGATTGAGGAATGAGATCAACGACAGAGATTTAATGCGCTAAAGAGAGCATCGATATCCGTGCGAAGGTTTGTGGAATGGAGAAGAGGTAAGGTTTTAAGTGTGGGTTATGAAATATTTCTATTAGATGGGAATTATAATAGAAATAAGCGGGATTAATGTATTATGGTTTAAGTTTGAGTTTTAACCAAAGTCTAAAGACAAGGGTATGGTTGATAAGTGCGGGTAATAAGAATTAACCAAAGATTATGAAGGATTTATAAGGTTTCGCTCAAAGGTTTATAAAGGTCCAGACTTTGGATAGTTAAATCAAACGTTTCCGCATAGAGTTTATTGAAGGAGCATTAAACCTTGACTTGTGAAGGTTTCACTAAGTATGGAATTATAAAATTCCTGGAACATAGTGTGACATGCAATTTTATTTGCATAATGTGGGTAGATGCGGCTTTTGCTGTGTCATTTTTGGTATCAGAGCTGAACAAGGAAATTCTGCGTGAAAAATTATTTGAGAAAACTTAGAACAGAGTTATGTTTTGGAGGTATGTATACAGGCAAGAGGAGATCAGATTTTAAATCTGACAAACAGTAGGCACACAAAGATAAAGTGTAGCAGAATTTGCAAGATGCAAAGAAACAGAGAACAATCCATTCAAAGTGCAGGTGAATGGTAGAACAAGATCATGCAGAGATCTTGAAGGTGAGATGATATGTTTTTGTTTTAATTTGGTTTGAAGATTGTGGTTGCAGAATTCAGGTTGTATACAAAAGAAGATATCTCAACAAAAGAAAAGAAGCAGTAATGAAGGAAGCTGGTAAGAATTTTTGAGTGAAAGAAGAGTTGGCCGAAACCTAGTATTTCATTTGTGATTGAAATACAAGAGGATAGTTGTGTTCTTAAAAGGTGCAGATGAGTTGAAGCCTAGAAGGAGCAGAGAGAAGTGCTCAAAGAGGTTCGAGAGAATAGAGAACCAAGTGCTTGCCAAAAGACCAAGTATAGAGGAAAGCTTGGTGAGGTAAGTGACAACAGGGAGGACTTGCTATTGCAGAGGCTTTAATATAGTTCATAGTAAGTGAGTGAGGAACTCATGAAGATAGAGAAGGAGATGACTACTGATAGTCATAACAGAGATAACAGAGGTTCTGAGAAAGACCACAGTAGAAGAAAGGTGAAGAAAGAGGATGCCAAGGCAAATGGCCTACAAAGACAATTAAGTGAAGAAGAATATGAGAGGGAGAAGGCTGAGATTGCAGTTCATCTTGAGTTATTGATGGAGATGTTGCAGATAAATAAAGAAGACTAGAAGCATGGTTATGTCATGAGGAAGAAAGTAAAGTGGCAGAGGCTACAAGAGAAGAGAAATCAACAGGTGAATATGCAGTTAGCAGAAGAGCTGATGAAGCTTGAACAGGTAATGAATGTTAAATTGAAGTCTGAAGAACTCAGAGAAGTTGAGTTGAGAATGGAAGTTTCCATTTGTGAAGCAGAACAAGGTGAAGTTCTGGGTGAAGATGAAGACTGGAGATCTGTGAAAGATCTTATGAACCATTGTGCGAATTCAAGACAACAAGAAGTTTACTTTGCTAAAGAAGGAATTATTGATGATTTTTTGAACTGTTGGACAAATTCGGATCAACAGGAGGATGTAAAACCTTGTATTTTTGAATCTAATAATTTTGATGTGATTACAGGTTTTGCAGAAGATGAGCAGTCTTTTGAAGCTGTCAAAAGTATGGAAAATTATCTTTCGAAAGATAAATGCTCTGAAGTAAAGAAGGATGGAGAATGTCTCTTGAATGAGAAAAGCAGTGAATTATTGCAGCAGAAAGAATTTAGTAATACATTGATGTTTGAAGCTGTTACAACACAGGAACAATTTCTTGTGAAAGAAGGAGATGAGATTCAGTTTGAAGAGCTAATATGTGAAGCAACAGTTGACACTGTTGAACCTTGTAATTTTCAAACTGATAATTTGTGCATAAATGCATGAATTATAAGTGATGATGAAATACTTATGAAGTGTCAAAGAGAAATTAAATTGCTGGAAAACTCAGAGTATGACAGTGTGATTGCGGAGGAAGGAGTTCACTAAAGTGGACAAGAGCAAAAAGACATCATTGGAACAGATGGTGTGGAAGAGAGACTTGCTGACAGTTTCGAGAGTCCTTTGGAGAATTCTTTAAAGAGGTTGAATCAGCATACTGATGTGCTGATAGAGAAGGAAAAATCAGAGAAGCATACTGAGATGTTGCCAGAGAAGGAGAAGGTAATGAGGCCTTATATTTTTAATTCTGATAATTGTTTTATGATTATAGGATTTGATGAAAATGAGACAGACATGTTTCAAGTTGAAGAGTCAATTTTAGAACTGAAGAAGATTGGAAGTTTCTAGGTCGGACATGCTGATGAGGAAAATGAAAAGCATGAAGATACCGTGCTTGAAGAAATTAAATTGACTGTCAGAATCAGTCAAGGAAGTGAAGGACAATTACTGAGGGTTGTCAAAGAAGAGGAAGGAAAATATGCTGGAATTGATGAACAACATAGTGATGTATTTGAGAGGAATCAAGTACAAGGGGAATTGGAGGACCATTTATTTTTTGAAAGTAAATTTACAGATATTGAACAGAGGTTGTTTGGAAAGTCACAAGAGGGTAAGGATGAAAGGACGGTAGTAAGAATCTGACAACTTCAAAGAGAAGATAATGAACAGTAGTTTGAAGATGAGTGGACAGAGTACAACAACAAATGGCAGAGTATGTACCAGCCCAAGGATGTGTTGGAGATAGAGATTGAAGAATTATGGCAATTAATGATGAAGCAGTCCAGATGGAGGAGATTGACAGCAACAGGAAGAGTGATCAATCAGAATTTGAAACTGATTGACAAGGAGAGGAAGATGAAATAGAAGACAACAAACATACAACAACAACAAAGGAATAGAGCATTCAGACAACTACAAACTAAAGTTTGGGACCCTGGAGGTTTTCTATCAACATATGAGAACACATGATTTGGAGATCATGAATGTTTTCAACCTTGGGAATCTGATGCAGAAGCATCCAGCTCAGAAATATCATTGTATTTTAGTAGATATAGGGGGTCTTGTGTTTTACGGGAGTTGGTTTCCAAAAGAATTAAATTAAAGTAATTTTAATGTTTTTGAATGATTTTAATTTAGAATAGGAATTAATTAAATATTGTGAGGATATTTGTAAATGCTCTCGAATGTAGGAGAACATGAGTGATGATGAGTGATTAGTGAGGATTGAGAGATTTTGATTTATTGTAAATATTAGATTAGGAATTGGTTTCATGATTTTGGGGATTAAAGAGAATCCTTAGGATTTAGTTGAGTTGTTGAGATCCCCATGGGATCATTGAGATATTTTAGGACTTAATGAGCAGATTAAGGATCTGAACTAGAATTGGTTAACATAACCTTTTGTATAAAATATAAACCTCAAAAGCATGAAAGGAGAGAATCATCATTAGATAGGTAATAGGGAAGATTGATTGTAGCCTACGGGTAGATAGAGTGAAGTAGTGTCAAAAGGCCACTGATATAGAAGATCAGGCCGAGAAGGAATTCACTGTGTGAATATTTGTTTATTAATACAAAAGTGCAATTTCTGAGTTTGTGTGGACTGTATTGTATAATTGAATTATAAAATATGCATAGTATCAGAGTATTTGCATAACATAAGTGTGCAGGGAATTCAAAAATAATCCGAGAGAGAGGACAGTGCAGAGAGGAGTATTGCAATGATCAGAGAATGTTGGAATCTGATTGAATAACCAAATCAAAGCTTAGGAGTGGTAGCGTTTAAATAATACGCAGAACAAAGTTCAGGAAGGAGTCAAGCGGAAGAACAATCAAAGATCGAAATCAGTGAAAGGAATAAGAAATCCTTGCTTCAACCTGGTTCTGTGGTTGAAGTCTTTGATGCAATGTATGGATTGGTCGAGCCCGGAGCAAAGTCATTGAACAATCAAGTCGCACACGGAAGATCAATGACGTAGAAAGAATTAAACAACAAAGAACGAGAACCGTCGAATCGGCCAGATCGACGGATAATATCGACAGAAGAGGAATGGCGGAGATTAAAACCACATGTTAGCAGAAGAATGGAGCGGTCTTCGCAAGTGGTCAGCGGTATCTCGCGTGCCCTAAAATCTGTAAATGGTATTCTACGATTTCACGCGATTAACCTGAGGGGTTGACACGTAGCATGAGAAAACCACTTTTTTCGCGCGCTTTCGATCTAATATAGGTCGTGCATGTAATTGCATGTTATGACGCGATCACCGTTGGATTGAGGTAGGAGAAATAAACAGTGGAGATTGGCTAAGCTAGTTGGCGCGAGTTATTGCGTGATAACCGTCGTATTGAGGAATGAGATCGACGGTGGAGATTTAATGCGCTAAAGAGAGCATCGATATACGTGCGAAGGTTTGTGGAATGGCGGAAAGGTAAGGTTTTATGTGTGGGTTATGAAATATTTCTATTATATGGGAATTATAATTGAAATAAGCGGGATTAATGTATTATGGTTTAAGTTTGAGTTTTAACCAAAGTCTAAAGACCAAGGTATGGTTGATAAGCGTGGATAATAAGAATTAACCAAAGATTATGAAGGATTTATAAGGTTCCGCTCAAAGTTTTATAAAGGTCCAGACATTGGATAGTTAAATCAAGCGTTTTCGCATAGAGTTTGTTGAAGGAGCATTAAACCTTGACTTGTGAAGGTTTCACTAAGTATGGAATTATAAAATTCCTGGAACATAGTGTGACATGCAATTTTATTTGCATAATGTGGTTCGATGTGGCTTTTGCTGCGTCACCATCAAATGGATGTAAAGACTGCGTTCCTGAATGACACTATTTATGAAGAAGTTTATATAGAGCAACCCTTGGGATTTGAAGTCAAAGATAGAGAAACTTATGTTTTCAAGTTAAAGAAGGCATTGTATGCCTTATGCAAGCACCAAGGGCATGGTATGCAAGGATGGATGCATACCTACAAAGATTGGGCTTCTTGAAGAGTTTTGCTGATCCAAATCTCTATATCAAGGTCGTGGAGCATGAGCCCATAATCATTCTTCTGTATGTGGATGATCTTCTCATGACAGGCGTGGAAGGCCGTATTCAAGGGTGCCAGAAGCAACTGGCAGCAGAATTTGACATGAAGGATCTAGGGCTGATGCACTAGTACTTGGGACTGGAAGTTTGGCAAGGACTTTATGAGATTAATCTAGGTCAAGTATGTGATCAAGATGCTGAAGAGGTTTGACATGATGGATTGTAACCTATGAAAACTCCCATGATCACAAACTTGAAGAGACTAAGAAGTTCCGAGTCAAGCCCAGTGGATCTGATCAGGTATAGACAATAGATTGGCTCACTGATGTACTTGGTAAATACTTGACCAAACATTTGCTTTTCAGTGAATTTTCTCAGTCAGTTCTAGGTAGAGCCCAAGCATGATCATTGGATAACAACCAAGCATTTACTGAGATATTTGCAAAGAACAATCCACTACTGCCTGAAGTATGATATGAGGAATGGTGTCCACTTGATTGGATATACAGATTCCGACTGAGGAGGCAATAAGCAGGATGGAAGAAGCACTACTGGAGAATGTTTTAGTTTGGGATCCTCCATGGTCTCCTGGATGAGTAGAAAGCAAGAATCAGTTGCTTTGAGTAGTGCTTTGGCTCAATATATTACAGCCTGTGAAGTGAGCAGAGAAGTTGTCTGGTTGAGGAAGTTGCTGCTCGACTTGTTTGAAGGACTAATAGACCCTATAGTGATACATTGTGACAACACCAGCGGTATAAGGTTGTCTGAAGACCCCATGTTTCATGGAAAGACAAAGCACATAAATAACAAGTATCACTACATTCGAAAGCTGGTGCAGGATGGAGTGTTGCAACTACAATATATCTCCATTGATGAACAGGTAGCTGACATTTTGACAAAATCTTTCCCTAACAAGAAGCTTGTGTACTTGAGAGAGAAACTTGGACTGGTTGATATATCCTCCCTAGTTGAAGGGAGAGATTGACCCATCGTTCTTGTCTTCAATTCAGGAAGAAAGAATGGAGGATTGGGTAAGCATCTCACATCCGATACTCTTTGAGGATGAGGTAGGGCATCCAAGATAAGAGTAGTTGTAGAGGACCGATATTCTTTGAGGATTGGGAATCCATGATAAGAAGAGTCCTAGAAGCACATACCTCGTGAACACCCAGGTGGGGTATGTGCCTTGAGAGACAATGATGATGGTGTTTATCAATCATTGGTCTCACCAGCGTTGTGCTCTGATCTTGTGGAGAGATAGAGCTGTTAGTCATGGCCTTGCTATGTGACAATGTTGGTTGGTATGATGCTAAATATATGGCTTATCCATCCAGCTCTTCTTATGAGATCTCTTGAGATTGAGAATGTCCATGTACCATTTATGAATACCTCCCTAGTTAAGAGGGAATGTTGAAAAATGTGTAACTAGGTTCGGTCTTCATAAATATGAAATGTACTTTTGATTCTGGTATATTGTAAAATGAAAGAAAAATTATAATTGTTGTATTGAAGCACATGTTTCATGCTCAAAGTATTTTATTTTAGAGGTCAAGCACCCATTGAGTTCTTCTAGGGTTTGTCCTAGGTCAAGAAGTCAAAAGAATCATTGTCATCTGATGAAGACCCCATTGGGCACATTGTAACTTGTAAAAATAATTATTTTTTTATTTAAAAGTGTTAAAGTACCCTCCAAGACCAAGTCAACCTGCCAACTAAGAAGTTGACCTAATTTGGGGTACTTCTTCCACCTTGGAAGCCTATATATAGGAGGGAACTTGACCTCCTATGGATACTTTTTATTCTCTCATTAAGCAAGTAAAGGGGAAGAAGAAAAAGGCTAGCGAAGGAAGAAGAAAGATGAAGATCAAGTGATTGGGTTATTTCTCTCTCTATCATCACACATGCAAAGGAAGAAGACTAGGGTTTCTGCTGTTGGGTTAGGGTTTTGCTGTTGCAAGATTAAACTTGGAGAAAGCGTAGAAAGAAGGTCAAGGAAGGCTCATTAGGTTATCCTCAAGCCCTAGAAGAAGGAGAAACTCAAGCAAAGGTCTCAAGAAGCCTTGGAAGCCCTAAATTAGCTCACACGTGTGGAAGTAGCTGTTGTTGGAAGGGCTGAAAATTTCATACTTGTAGTAGAGACCGAAATTATGTAGCTGGGGGTCAAAGTTGTGCTACTGGAAGATATTTGACTAGGTTTGACTTGGACAAAGGAAGCAAATCATCAAGAAGGTCAAATTTGGTCTTGGAAGGGTATTGGTCTTGGTTTAGATGTCTTGGAATTCGTCAATTGAAGAATCTATAAGAAGAGAAGAGATTTGTGCGTTTTCCTCTCAAGTGGAGAGGTTTTGGCCCTGGCTTGCAACCTATATCCTGTGTTCTTGTGTATTGTTGATCTTCTTGTTTTGATAGTTGTTTGATGATAAGAATAACATAATAATACAAGAAGAAGCTAATAAGTAAGAAAAATAAAAAGACATCACAAGCAATTATCCAGTATAAGAGAAATTACCCTATATATTTCTCAACACCTCGTCTTGAGCATTGTCGCATCTAGCCTATACAATTTGGGCGACAACAGGGCCAAACTATTATAGAACAGGAACTATGTAAAGCATGTTCTTTTGGGTTCATTGGGGCCATTCTAGATAGTATTGAGTTTGTAGTGCCAAGTTGAGAGCTTAGAATTAAGCTTTTAGGTCTTATTGAGTTTGATATTGATTTGTGGAGTGTTCCTCAACCATTGGTAAGCATTAACATGCTTGTATTTTTGAAAGGGTATAAATGGTTCCACTTCTATCAACCAATTGATGAGGGAATTGATAACAAATTTGAAAGGTGGTTTTGGGATTATCTCCTTGATATTTTCTAGGATAATTTTATCCACATTATACAGGTAAAATTGGGCTTCAAGTTTGCTCCAAGCATAGTATTCAAAACCAGAATTGGTGACTAGATTGGTCCACCTATCAAACTGATTTTCGAACTAAAACCGGAAAAACCGGATTGGTCAGATCTCAATGAACTGATCTTTAAAAAATACATGAAATAATTATTTTTTAATGAAAAACTATTATTAAGATTTAAAACCATGATTACAAACCAATAGAGACAAAATATACAAGTTTTCTCATCTATATACCATGTAAAGGTGAATATTTGAAAATGGCATGGAGTGCAATACATATCAACAACGAAATACATAATTAATGAGGCTCTAAATGGCCTCTAGAGTCCAAAAACAATGCTACAAGCTATGGGGCCAGTGGCCTACAACAAGTCTATATATCAATGATCAACATGATCACTCCTCATCATGATCAAACTCATCACCACTACTAGGCATGGGATCATCAACATGAGTTATGTCAACATCATCTAGCTTAGAGTCTAAGGACTCCTCAGACTCCTCTGCAATCTCAGTAGTAGTAGTACTAGTAGCAAAACTAGACATCAAAACTACAAATCACTGATCAACATGATCACTCATGAAACTCATCATTGATTCAACACTAATAGAAATGGGATCATCAATAAGAGCTACATGAACATCATCTAGCTCTAAGTCTTCAAACTTGGATTGCTTAATGTTATAATGTGTAGAAATTGAAAAAGTTTAACATGCTTAACCAATGATTTTGGTTTGAGTGAAGGGTTCATCTCCTCAACCTTACAATATGGTAGAAAAAGCTTAGTGTGCCTAATCAATTATTTTCCTTTGAGTGAAGGGTACGTTTTTGTTAACGCCATGGCAGAGGAGTTCAACAAGCAATACCATCAACATCAACAAAGTTCAACAATCAATGGCACCAACATCAAGGTGCTTAAAGGGCTTCATGCTCTTGATCTAATGCCAATCTCATACGCTCATGCATGACAAAATCAATTGGAAACATTGCAATTCGCTAAATCTTGAAATTTTGAAAACCATAAGGTTTGCTAGATTTTGAGTGATAACTACAAATCTAGTTTCTCCATATGAAATCCAATGAGGTCGAAACCACTCAAACATTTTGAGTCATTTCATGGTAATGTTAAAAATTTAAGTAAAATGATGAAATACTTTAAGAATTTAATATTAACATTGATTGACAACATTGCTAGCGTTGATATGTTGAGGGCAATGAGAGGGGAGGCATCTTTTTAAAGGCTTGGATGAGTTTCTTTTGGAGGGAAATAACTCGTAGTTTCCCTCAAAACCACTTAGAAAAGCCTATAAACCAACTCATGTGGGGTCCGCGACCGAGCAGGGAATGAACCAACAGGTTTATGTCCAGTGAATGGAAAACCCTAGCCTGCGAATCAGCCTAACCCTTTTTTTCAACCGGTTCATCCTCTTCAGCTAATGAACCGACCGGTTTTGAATACTATGTTTGGAGGATGACATCATGCTTTAGGAGCATTTTCTCCCACACGTGTGGGATGTTATGGCACTTTTGTTATGTTTTTGAGCTATGAGGTTGGCTTGTAACCTTTTTTCTTGTGGAACACTTAAAACTTGTCAATAGGGCTTCTTTAGTTGTATTATTGTGCCGAGAGGCACTCTATAGCCCAGTATGGGGGAGATGTGTAGATGTTAGACGTAATGTAAGAAAGATTGTACATGAACATTTTTTAAATGTCCTCTCTATTATAACTAAACATCACAATTTTGTTTAACATTATTACTTGTATTTTAATTGAGGTTTTATCTATACCATTAACATTTTTAACCTTTTAACCCTCATTAAATTAATAATTGAGCAAGTCTAGTATGGAAGAGATGTTATATTATACATTATTTGTTTTACCACTCTGGGTTTTGACAATCCATGGTTTTTCCCATGATATTCTTCTTTAATGTAGCCTCTATATAAAAGCATAAGAGAAGAATTTGGTTTAGGCGGACAAGACAATATTTGACACGTAATTGCAAGATAAAAGACAAGATATGGATCTAACTGGTTACACATGATTATTATTTAAAATGCTTCACTTCGATAAACTGTTTACCTTGTTCAGTTGATGCCTATGTTCTTGAAGCTCACCATGACAAAGTTGAGCAATGACATGGATGTCCACTGTTCTATGGAGAGTATGAGCAGGTTCTCTACTGTACTCTCTGTTCATATGCTATGAAGTTTACTTTATGATCATAGTTTACGAAAAATTATTATAATTTTTTATTATCTTATTTTAGAAGGTGTTACTACGATTTGAAGATTTAATGCATGGTGTGGTGTGAACTTTGAAGTTTACATAGTTGCAATTTAAAAAAATTAAGTGGTATGATTTAATTTGAATTACTTTATAATTTTCTTAAGTTTGGTTTTATTTTATTTTTTTATTTAAACTAGCCTAGATCCATCTTAACTCTGGATCTACCAAGCGCCGAGTGGGATCAAATGTCTTGAGTATACAAACCTCTTGTAGAGTACAAAGAGATTTGGTTCCTTCAGGCGTTTGGTAGACAAAGAGATTTGATTCCTTCGGGCGTTTGGTAGAAAAAGAGATTTGATTCCTCCCGGGCGTTTGGTAGATCCAGCGTTAAGATGGATCTAGGATGGTTTTAATAATGAGGGAGTTAAATCTCATATAACTAGAGACTCCTCCACTCATTCTTTTTCATCATCACACGTATAATTTGAATCCTCTTTAAGAGAGTGTGACTTAACTCTTTTTCACTACATTGGGAAAAATGTGAGATTTATGGATGTGACTTGCTAAAGGATGTGATTTTTGCTTGGAGCCATTGATCTGAGATTGAAAGAAGTGCTTTTGTGGAGGATTGTTGTAAGTTTATTGCCTATTATTGATATTTTGCATGCTTTAATGTTTGTTGTAGGGTTTCACTTGTTCCATGACTAAATGTTCTATCATTGCTGAAACTTTGCTACATAATTGCATGTGAAATTGTACTATTCAAGGCCTATAAGGAAACTTTATATGTGCAAATCTCATACTTAATTTCTCTCCTCACAAGAGAAATAGCTAGGGCTCTAGAAGTGGGCATCCCCCCTTACTCCAAAATTCGTCCTTGGAAATTTGTGCCATAAAGACTCCATTAACCCTTTTAGGATAAGGCGCTGGTCCAAGAGTGTGTTTATCACTGTAAAGCTTAATAAAAACCCTTTTTATTTTCTCTCTCCTGGATGGCTAGGGCAACCACTAGGCTTTAGGTCTGATTTATGCATAAATTTTATTGTTTTATTGCATGTGGGTGGCCTATAATTTAGGGTTAGTCTCTATAAATCAAATAGAAGCAAAATATAGCATAGGATATAGCCTAATATACCCTATAAGGGCTCATGTCACCCTTTTATCTTGCTGTTTATGAATATCTAACAACCTTAAAACATTTTACCCTACCTAAACCCTAGTCTCATTTGAAGTCCTTGCTCCATTCTTGCTAAATATCATTTTGAGGTTTTTTCTTAGGCTGCTATATGACATTGAATGCCATATTATTGAAGATCATCCAAACACTAACTTACAGCGACCCATTTAGTGGTCTAACTTTAAAGTGCTTAAACGTTATTATTGAAAACCTAGGTCATCTTTGGACTTTCCAATGTCTCTATCGATCTTTAGACCTTTAAAAACTTATCATCTTGAGCCCTAGTAGTAGAATATCCTATAGGTGATTTAGGGGGGCCTCCCTTGTTGTTTATATACCACTAAAGAGCAGTTGGAAGGTTGCTGAGGTGACAGTGGCAACCCTTCCTCATTGTTGCCATAAGGTTTGGTGTCTCGCCTGTTGAGAATTTGCACTGGGCCTGCTAGATTTTGTGGCAATAGTCCTAATTGGCAGGATAGGTAGAGGATTAACACTCTCTTTGATGCCACCCATCTCGACTAATAACACAACTGGATTTGACACAAATAGATACACATCTACAAGATTACCTAGCTTATGCTCTTAAGCGTACACATGACATTCAATCAAATGAAGAACAAATATTTCTAGATATTATACTATAAATATTTTTTATTAGCATAAGGGATTACAACATTATTACAAGAGACAACAATGACTCATGAAACATGTACCTTACAATCAAGCACATCACTAATTGTAGTTTATAAATCAAACCATTGGTTAATAATACAAGACCCAAATTAGACCAAAATGCAACAAACTTTAGAGTTTCAAGATCTCATTCTACATGGAATGCATAATGTAGTTATGCATTTGGATGTTAGCTAGTGGTTGCAATTAAATAACCAACTCATAGCGACCATACACCAATTGCTCCATTGAATCCATTTGTTGTCAGCCATCGATCCCTTCCATGTTGATGGAAGTGATACAATTTGATATAACCCTTGTCAATGTGGACATCTCTTGCTAGCATTGATGTTAATCATGCCATCTTGTCAAAATTGGTATTTGTCACTGTTTTGATCCTTTAGCTAAAAAATGACTAGCCAAAACATCTTTGGTCCTTGAGCCATGACTTCATCATTGTGTTGAGTGTTGGCAAACATGGGGAAACAACCAAGCAACTTGCACAATATATCTCTTAACTACCTCGTGCCTTTGTTGATAAATATCTTAGGCTGTGTGCGCTAAATAAAATGGCCAATTAACGAGATGTAAACTATGACATACACTATGCTATGATGCACATGCATCAATGATCACATTAGGCTCTAGGACGTTACATTTTGGTTAGTCTTAGAGATAGAGTTGCTCATGGAATGGATGGCATTGCTGTCTCTACCTTAATTAGTAGAATGCAAATGAACTTTGATGTTGTCCTTGGGGTGTGAAAAATTGGCCAAGGGACACTAGAGATAGGATGATAATGTATGTGGTTAAACACTAGAGGCCCATTACCAATATGTTAATATGAGGCAATAAATTCACAACTTGATGAATCAAAACTTGTAAAATTGTCACACAAACTTGCTTTTTCCCCTCCAATAATTGATCAACCCTCATTGACTCAAAGTCCAATACAATGAATCATCTTGGTTGGAATATTGTATAAAACTTCATTTGCTAATTTGATCATGCTTGCTTTCTTTTCTATTCATTTCCTTTGTCCTAGAGATATGTCCTCTAGAGTAGTTCTAGTGTACAAGTAATATGCATTTCCTTAATATCAAGTTGGAATCACAGTTGGCGATCCATGTTTAAATGCTTCACATGCTAGTTGTTTGTGTATTCCCCTTGGAAAAGTGCTTTGCTCATGTCCGAAGGATACGTTGTTTTGGCAAATCTCTAACTGAATCACCCATACATAATATACATGGATTAGATATGTTCATACTACTTTCCATATTGTAAGTTGTTAGTTGTTAGGTCCTATGCAATGTTGTGATAATCACGATCGGGATTAAATTGGCGAGGGTCCGAAATCAGAAAAAATCGTAAAAATTAGTGTAAATCGACAAAATTAAAAAAAATACAAAAAACATCATTTTTTTTTCAATTTATTTAGTATCTAAAGAATCCACAACATAAAATAAATGCATTGACACATAAATATGAAAAGATAACTAATATATAAGATGTGTAATGTGTCTAGTGATACATCACACATAATAGTGAATCATGTCTTGAATCCTGAGTCCTGACTCAGCCTCAAAATATCAACAAAAAATATAATAATGTATCTCATATCATGAGTCATATACAATGAAATGAACCAAGTAACTACTGATTTCCTCTGCCCCTCTTGCGAGAATATGTAACAACTTTTCCTCTAGATGAAGAAGGCCCTGGGGTTGGCATTAGACTTTGATGTCCTCTAGAAGCTGAAGAACTAGGAGCTATAGGAGGTAGACCACGTCCTCTATTGGTGACCATGGTAGGTGGTGTCACCTCCTCCTCTTGTTGCTCCTCCTCCTCGTCCTTTGCAGCTGCTACCCCCTACACTACCTCCTCTAACCAATCAGGGGCCGATTCCATGATAGGCCTCTCGGCCTCAACCCTCCATGTCAGGTGTCCTCTCTAGTTGTCTCACCCACAATCAAAGATTGTACTAGAAGTAGACCATGTCGTTAAGGTGCTGGGACTCCAACCTGTACAAGGATCATAAATTATAAATTAATAATTATAAAAAAAATGAATTATATTTTTATTATTTAATGAATTCAAAAAATTAATTGGAAAATTTTCAAACTGTTGCGTTTGCACTTCTTGGTGTGTATTTTTTCAAATGCACTCCAGTTATGCTCGCATCCGGAGGAGCTACATGTTTGGCTGAGCACTCGAATGGAAAGCTTTTGGAGATTGGGTACTCTGCCACCATAGCTTCACCACCATGCATTCATAACAAATAAGAGAAACATAAGAACAAAATTGAAAGTTGAAAGTTAAAGCAAAGTATGAAGAGACATTGAAATTTGCAAATTGAAACAAACTAAAGCTTACTTGGATTTTTGGTTTCTTATCATGCATAGCCATGTCAAAGCTAAATGTGCCACCTGCCATCTTGTATATCTCCATTTCTTTATAAATTTCAGCACGTTATGTTGGAGATGACACCATCTTCCGAACACAAGTAAAGAATCCATCCATGACCTCAACATCAAATAAGAAACCACAAGAGTAAGAAAATGTGGGGTTCAGGTAGATCCTTGCAGCATGAATGGGATGATGGAGTGTATTTGTCCATTGCTCGTCAATCAATGCCCATATCAGGTGTTGTTTCTCAAAGCCCTCATCCCCCTTATCATCATAATATCTATGAATGGATTTTTTGGCCCTATCCATGGCCTCATACGAGTAGCCAATTGCGGGCTTGTCTCCATCAACTAATTGAAGAACCTTTACCAAAGGTTCAGTAATGTTACACACCTCTTGCACTATCGCCGTGAAGCTTTCCTGGTGTGAAACTAGTTTGCATATGGTCTCTCCCTCTGGTTTACGGCTAAATGATAGAGCACGCCACTTCTTTGAAAGAAACATTCTTTTCACATCCCACGTAGAATTCAAGAGGATTGAAGAGATATGAAGCTAGTGGAAAACAGTGTAATAGCAGGGAGCACCAACTCCTTGTTGATGGTTAATGTTCTCATCAAATGAAGCACAATTGCGTGATTATATAAAAATTTTGTAATGCTTTTTGATGATTCAACAATATCCTTGACAAAAGGAATTTTTCCTATGTCCTCCAACATCAAGTCAATGTAGTATATAACACAAGGTGTGCAAAATAAGTTAGGATGCCTCTCTGTAGGCATCTTGTCAGCGACAACATAATTTGCAGCATTGTCCGTTATGACCTGGACAACATCTTGTGGACCCACCTCCTGAATGAACACGTCCAACAAATCACATAATAACCGTGCATCTTTGATATGTGTAGATGCATCAACAAATTTCATAAAAATTTTCCCCTTGGGAAAATTAACCAAGAAGTTAATAAGGGTTTTTGCCTATTGATCAGTCCAACCATTTGACATCACAGTGCATTTTGTCTGTGCCCATGATGCCTTGAACTCCTCCAATATTGTAGTGCATTAAGCCTTTTCATTACGAAGATACGCCCGTCTAAAGTCATCATAGGAAGGGGCTTTGTACCTTGGGCCAACAATAGCAATAACATCAATCACGGGCTAGAAAAATGGATAGTTCCCAACAATGCTAAAGGGAACATCACTCCAAAGAAGACACCTGCCTAGCAGCTTGTCGGCTTCTTCCTTCTCTTTCTTTTAAGCGCTGACCTGATAGATGGTTGTGCAATAGGTATGGTTCTAGGAACTAAAAATGATGAGACAACTGTGGGGTTGGCTGTAGAAATTGATGCTGAAGAAGAACCACTCTCACAGTCACCTCCCATCACTTCACTTCCTGCCATTTGACTCTTCAGAGCTGCCTTGGTTAGTGTGGTTGTCTCTATACCTTCCAATGATTTGAGGGCTCTACGGATGATTTCTGGATTTGTGTTTGTTCAAAGCCCTACTTCATGTCCAAGAATTTGTGCAAGATGGAATTTCAATTGGTATACTCCCCCTGTCATATGTTGCCCACATAACTTGCAGTCAAATTTGATTTGTCAAACCCCCCATCAGGGTCACCAAATTCGCACATATGGTCCAATTTTCTTGGCATGTTTGTAATTTTGTTGAACTCTTGAGTCTTAATGTAAGATTGAAGTTTGAACCTACGGCACAAGCAGAATTTAAAGTTAGACAAATGAAATTAACAATCAACATTTTGAAATTTTGACCAAAAAAACCCTCCACTCAATGCAACAATATTGGAAAAAAACACACTCAAACCCAAACAAAAATCATGGAAAAAAACTAGGGCACAGGAAGAATTTAAACAAATAAAATTAACAATTTACATTTTCAATTTTTGACAGAAAAAACCCTCTCCACTAAATGAAAACAAAATGACAAAAAAACAAACTCAAACCCAAGCAAAAGTATGGAAAATACATGGGTGACTGAAACCCAAGGAAAAACAAGGAGAACAAAAAAGATAGGGCCAAATTTGATGTCGATACCTGAAATCCATGCTCTGCTGAAGAAAGTTGGTCCAAATTCTTTTTTTTTTTTTGCTTAGGATCCTATATTCCTTCGGTTTTCACCTCTCTCGCCCTTGTAGAGGAGTTCTCCTCCTTAACTCTAACCCTTTCCCTCTTATTGCAAAATGAAACAAAAAAAAACTGATTTTTGCTTTTAAAAAGTCGTTGTTTCCGCCCATCACGATTTTTTTTGTAATAATCACAATTTTTTCAAATTGAAAAATCACTGATTTAATCGGGCGATTAAATCGACAAAGCAAAAAAATCGCGATTTTCGCAACATTGGTCCTATGCACTCACAACATTAACTAGCTTCTTATTTCTAGGTGTTTAGAAAAACTAGATCTAAAGGAAATTAAACATTCTTATTGATGCCCATGCATTCTCCAACTAATTAAAGGCATAAAGAAGTTGAGCATACATATATGAATTGTTGTCACCCAAATTGTACGCCTTATGCGACAACGCTCAAGGCAGGCACTGTCACTCTGATTTGTGCCCTCTTCGTTTAAGCTATCTCCTAAATGCAGGCTAAAGGGGGTAGTCCTTGTGGATGAGATAATGAGAGACTTGTTGGAAGCAACAAGTCGAGGAGATACAACTGAATGGCCTAGCAACTTGAATGTAAATTATGTGAAAACTAAGATTATTAAGCACACTTGGATTAGATTCTTTGAACTTATGAATGAGAGACCAGTGCCTTAGAATTAATTACTTTCACAATAAAAATCAATATTCCAAATTATTGGATGAACAATTGCTGCAAGATGCAAAATCTATCCTAAATGAAGTGAAGGACCTAAATCTAATGTGAGATGCAAAATCTTGGTAAATTTTAGTTAAATGCTTAGTCTAGGTGAATCCTTCTTCTTAATTATTTTGAAGCTAGTTACGAATGCAAGTTGTAGAGAGAAGTCCAAAGGAAGGAGGCTAAGGCCTCATTAACGATACCTCTCGTGGAGTTCTAACTACCCAAGTGCTTCCCTTCTTAGAAGGGATTTCCCACAAGAGAACTACAAGGTCACTTGTGTTAACTGCGAATGAGGGTCTAGACTTCTCAAATTAGATGAAGAAGGTGGTCCTATCTCTCTTACAACCAAGCTTATGCTTGGAGGTAACTTTTAAACATGCACTTGTAATTTAGAATGAAAATGATTGATTGCTTCAATGAGATTACAATAAAAAGGCTCCAATATGACAATATTAAACCACATGAAATCACTATGCCCAAAATGTTATCCTTTAACACAAGATTACAAGATGACAATAACAAATGAATGAAGCATTTTAGAAAACACTTTATCTCAATGAAACAAGATTAGAGATGCTAATTACTCAATGATTCAAGAATAGCTCTCTTACACTTAAGTTATGAGACAATTAGGAACAAGAGAAGCTTAAGCATAATAGCAACAAGCACCAATAGAGTAATGAGATCGCTAACAGTGATATGCAATGTATGAAGAGATTATCAAATGCATCTAACTATGGATGCTAGAAAGAGAAACACAATGGAATGATGCAAGAATGCAAAGATGCAAAGAAAATGTTGCAAGAGTTAGCTTATCGTCAATACCAAAAGAGAGACCAATATGCCAATGCTCTTATCATTCAATGACCCCAAGGAAGATGCACCAGATTTTAATGTAGATCAGGTCAGGCCATTGCTATTATGAAAATAGTCCCAATAATCACTTGTAAACAAAGAAATAACAATGATGATTAAGCCTTTACTTAATGATAGTTAATCCTTTAGGTTCTTAAGCTTATTAGGATTAATCTTTAGGATCTTCTTAAAGAGATTATGCCACTGCAATTTTTGTATCAGACCTCCGAAAATTTAGATCAGACATCAAGAATGTCACCAATATAAGAGAAATCAAGAACTAACACAATGATTAGCCTTAGAAGTTAATGTGTGATGATCTTATGGTTCATGTAGGCTTAGATATTAGAGATCTCACCCCTGTTATGATTAACTTCAGATCTGGTTATTAATGTGACAGTCAAGAAAAGAGGAAAGGCTAGAGAGATCAAACCTTTAAGGCTTAACGGCCTTCCCTTGATGGCAAACTTGGCTGGTTGAGGCACCCAAATAATGATGTTGTGACTTTGAAAGTGCAATGTAGGCCTTTTAACACCTGCAACCACAAAATGTTAGCCCTAAAACCAACTTAGATGATGAATTAAGCCTCCAAAGCCTAGTGCCTAGGGTTAATAGGCCCTTTAGGGGCTGCAGCTAGGGCTAAAAGCCCTTGAAACCCTTGCGGCTAGGGTGAAAATGGCCTTCTATACCTGCGGCTAGGCCTAAAGCCTAATTTGAGCCCTCAAAACTCCTTCAAGATGGATTGTAGCCCTGCAAAACTACTAATTAGCCAAGAAAACTCAAACTCCTATGGATCAAAAGACAAATATTCAGTGAGAATCCACTTCAAACCCCTGCAAAAGATGATTTTAGGCCTGCAAAACAAATTATTAGCCACCCAAATCACTTGCAATGAAATTATTAAGCCATGAAATTATTAAGCCATTCTAGGCTTGTGGCTAGGCTAATAGGACAAGATAAGACTGCAGCTAGGCTTGAAAAGGCCACTAAGGGCTGCGACTAGGGCTCAAAGGCCTCCAAACCCTTACAACTCCCCTTGATGAAGCAAATAAATAATTTTGAGCCACCAAAAGTTGATTTTTTCCACCAAAGATCACTTGCCAAACCTTTAGATGATGAATGCTTGTGAAAAACTTCGGTTACTGCGACAAATAGGCCCTCTAGGGCTAGCAGCTCCCTCAAAAAGGCTAGGTGTTGAGATTTTGGCAATTGGGTCTTGTAGAACTAGGTGTCTAGGCCCTAGATCTACCCTCCTTGGCTGAACACACTTCTCCAAAAAGCTAGATGACCCTTCCAAAGGCTGAATACTGCCCAAACCCTATCCGTCTAGGCTAGGTGAGGGCTAGGATCCTCACACTTCGAATTTTTCTTTGAAACTTTGATCCTTTGGAACCTGCAAAATTCAAATCAAATAAATAGAGCCAAGCCCAAAATATAGAAGAAATTCAAAACAAAACCCCTAAAAAACTCAAATAATTATATACAAAATAACAAATAATTACAAGGGTTAAAAAATAATTTACAAAATTATTCACAAATTATGTACACTATTCACAATTAAATTCAAGCTCTAATTAGTAAATAAATCCTTTTAGCCCAAAAAGAAATTCAAGATAGATGAGTGAAATAGTTTTTATTTAATGTACTAGGCAAAAATCTGCACCACAAATCGTTAGATAAGCTCAGATTCCAAACAAGGTGTGGTCACCTCGAAGTCCATGTACTTGGCGGTTGCCCAAGGGCTAAATCAACTAAAGGTCTCTACACACTCAAAATATAGATTATTAGTTCCAAGGGGGTTTGATGCACAAAAGAAAACTAGAGATCTAGACATACCTGCTAGATCTGTTAGGTTCAACGTGTTTACTCTAGCTCAATACCTAAAGCAAGATAACTTTGCTAATAGATAATCCAACCATTGTCTATGAAAAAATAATCTTCAATAATAAACACAATTAGAGCATTAAAATTATTGAACACATACCATGAATCATCAAGAGAGAGACACCTTGAATTGAAACCCTTAAGACTTTTTATTAATGTAGAAAAAATATTCTACCAGAGCTTAGCTCAGTACAATTTTTTTTGTCATGTGAAGTGAGGAGCAACATGCTTCCTTATATAGATAATGAGAAGGATCAACCCCTCCAAGTGGAAAATAACGACCAGTAGCTCGATCCATGGCTTGATCCTTGTCTAAAAAATTTGAACCCTTGATTAGCTGGCACAAATCTCCAAAATAATTCGATCTTCCTTGTTCACTGTGCTGGAGGGGTCAAACTTTGACTTTTGGACCATGGAGGACCTCCAAAAAATAGAATTATGTTTCTTGTGCAAAATAAGTAACTGCTTGGTCCAAAAATTTCGATTTGTTGGGAAATAGTCTTCTCTAGTCCAATGAATTTCTGCACTGGTCATCCTGCCTTGGAAATGAGGCTTTTTATTGACTTCAAATTTTTCCTTTGAAAATAGCCTCAATATATATTTTTTTGAATAATTTTTCCACTTTGAGGGTGATTAATTTTTCCCGTTTATTTTTTATTTTTTTAACAATTTCTAGCTAACTTATTTTTATTTTTGCCAGAAATTTAATTAATAGACACAAGAGGATTACAAATATTTTTCCCACCCTATCTAAAAATATTTTGGTAATGGTGTTCTAATTATGAGGAATCATTCACCAAAAATATTTCTAAAAACATTTTACATCAAGATATTACAATATTCAACCCTTAGAAAGGGAAAATTACAAAAGATACTGTTAATTTTAGGTATGTTCTATGCTTAGAGCAATTTATTTCAATTTTCACAGTTAGCTCAATATCTTTTCCAGATTAGCAATCACATTAGCATTAAAGTAAACTGCGGATAGAACATAAACATAAATCGCAGAAGACAAGCCAAGACAGGAGGACACAAGATGTGGCGCTAGCCAAGGACAAACCCCAATGTGGGGAAACCCTTGATCAATTCTTCTTATATGTTCTTCAATAGTTCAGCGGAGAGAGAGAGAGATAGTACATTTACAACAAAAGTCAACACTTTGACTTATCTAGATAAGAGCACAGATCATCTCTAAGAAGATGATACATGAGATCAGTTGAAGACATGCTGCTTCCATTGATTCTCCAAGGTGACTCTTTCACCTATCATTGCGCTGCATCTCGTCATCATGCTGCACCTCATCGTGTTGCACCACGCTGCACCCATCATTATAATGCTGGACCTCATGACCATGCTGTACACATCATACTGCTGTACTTTATGCTGCACTGCTGTCCCATGTGTCATTGTGGAACCATGTTGTCATACAACATGTCTCATGTGCTTGCAGCACTATGCTTGCCACTGCTATGCATGCTGTCCATGCTGCACCATGCTTGCCATGCTGCACCATGCTGTCCATGCTTGCCGCTGTCCCACGTGCCTTTGCTGCCATGTCACAGCTGCTGTCCCACTTTGCTGTCATGTCATAGCTGCTGTCCCACTTTGTCTTAGCATTCCTTTGCTGTCCCATTTACAAGCACATTGTACCTTGCTGCTGTGCAATGAGTTTGCAGCACCATGCTTGGCTACTGTCCCATTTGTAGCCTTGCTGTACACATGTCCTAGGACCTTCATCCATTATCTTGCCTAGAGTTTTGTGCCTACACTAGTGCCCTAATCTTCTCCAAACAGGCTGCTTACTTCAGTTGAAGGTTCCAAGGTATCCAAGGTGATGTTGTAGGAATTGGGCACCTCCACAAAGCTCCCTACAACACTCAGCATACCCCTGTTTTGCCTCGCTGTCCTTAGAGATGACTGCGGTCTGGTTAGGATGTCCTTTCTAGGCCTCTCTGCCATCTAAACTTCATCTCCTAACTGCCGCTGTAGCAGTCACTCACTGCGGCCCTATAAACAGAGATATACACCCCAAAATCATGCACAAAACACCCCAAAATCATGCGCAAAACAATCATTAAACTCACCTATAGTCTACGACCTGATTTGCAAGGTAAGACTGCTCCAACGTGTCACTAGACTGCCCTCAAATCATTCCTATGATTGCTGCTCTTCCAGCAAGGGAACTCGGCCCTCCTTCACTGTGAAATAGGCCTTAAACCAACTGCGTTTAGCCCTTAAACTTACCTCAGAGATATTCTGTCCATACAGCCCTTCCATGCTGTCTAGGGCAGCCTTCTAATGCTGCGGCTAGGACATGCTATTATCCTCCTTGACTGCGTCTTTGTAGGGACCAGCGTATAGGGCTATTTCTTGACTGCGTAGAGGCTAGCATATAGGTTAGGGCTCCTTCTTTGACAGCGTTAGGGCTGCCTTCTTAGCTGCGGCTAGGGCTGCCTCTTTTCCTCCAACGTCTAGGGCTTCCACTCCTAGATTTCTCTTCCACTAAAACCCAAGACAAGTGGAGAGAAATCAAAATAGAAGTGTGTGTGAAATGACTCTCAAGTCATCTCCTTTTATACTAAAACGTTGAGCACGTGTGGGGTTTATTTGGTTGCTGGCCGACCTTGACGAATGGTCTTATAACACAAATAAATTCATAACTCCATGAATACATCTGAATCGGATGATCTTTAGATCAATCCTACACCTCTCGATGAGAGGGATCCAAAAAAAATATCAGCTGCCATAAATATCAGCGGCCCTAGTTGCAATATTCAACCCTTAGAAGGGGAAATTACAAAAGATACAAACTCTTAAGACTCAACCAAATTCAACACAAAACACATGATCTAGCATGATAAAAATACATTGACTTGATAACTCTAGGAGCCAACTAAGACCTTGTCAATGAGTTCCACCCTAGCTTTGGGTTATATCTAGGAGAAAAACTTTGCCAATTAATCGTGCTTAGAAACGGAAGTAATTGGGGAGGTTAAAAAACTCCCTAGAGTGAAACCCTTTGAGGATAATTATAGGCTTACCTAGGTGTTGTTACATGGCTTAATAATCATACTAGAATCATTTTTACAAAAAGCAGAATTTGGGATTACAATGATGATAATGACTGAAAAAATTTAATCCACACTTCTGTACTCTGCTTCTCTGAACTGTTGACATGTACATGGTCAACATGAACCATCCAAAAATACTCCTTGAATTAAAAAGTTGCATGTTCATTGTCTGTACTTTGTTTGTGTTGCATAGTTTTAATGGCTTTTCTGTATACATATACTCCATAGTACACACCATATCATGTAAGTAGAATTCTATTCATTGTTTTTGTAGTTTTGATCTTTATTTTAGTATGGAAGTCATCTAGGAAAGAAGGAATTTCATTCATTGCATTTTCATTACCAATTTTTTATATGAAAGTGGTAAATAATGGGTCCTCCTTTATATTTGCTTGTTTACTTCAAAGTTCAAACACTTGTCCAACTCCATTGTTGCATTTTAACGGACCCCAGCACCCATACTTAACTAGGAATATCCAGTCTCTTGTACATAAAAAAGGGCCCTTTACTAAACATCTTGTAGGTCTCCTTTTCCATTTGGCCAAATATAATTGCGATTCATTCCACATAGATGATGATATGTAGGCTATGTATCTAGGATCTGTTGTTCGTTGATATCTCTAGGAACACCTTGAGCTAAACGTGTCTCTGATTTTGAAGGAAAATTTACTTTGGTCATGATCAGATCTTGATCCCAGGCAACCTTTCTTGTGATGCATTGAGGAGTTGTTTTCTGAAATTTTGTTTTTATCCTTAATGGATGGCATGTATTGGTAATTTCGTTGCCATTTCTGTCTTTCACCTCAGAGAACTACAGAGGGAAGGTCTTTTATCTCCTTATTCATTGATTTGGGACTTCTTGTGGCATATCTGCAATAATGTCATGGATTTGTAATTCTTTCAGTGCATTTCTTTAAATCCCATCGTAGAATCTTTCTGGCATTTGTAGCTCAAAATTGTTAGAAAGAGAATGTAGATATGGCATTATACATTAACTATTCCTGTGGGATGAGATTTTAATTGGGATCAGCAACCAAGACTGAAAGACATGTGTTCGCTCTGGTATACAATAGAGCTGGTGCCCATGGACATTACCATAAATATTAGTTTATAAAATACTGTGAGGAAGAAGTAGGTTTTAGTTTTTATTAAATTTGAAATTTCATCTTTTTCTATGTTCTAATGGACTAAGAAAGTTCATACCTTTGATTGTCAAACTTGTATTTTAATTTTGTTTGTGAGATCTTGGGAACATAGCTTACTGGAAACTGAACTGAGTAGATATTGGCAAAATTACTGTTTATTTGATTCCCTTCGTTAACAAGGACTACCAAAGTGATTGAAAGAGAGCTATTATACATAGAGATATACTCATGGGTTCTAATCTGCAGCTGAATGCAAGAGAGGACGGGAAATCTGAACAAAGGCACATGGAACAGAGGGAAGACATAAAGAAATCTAAGGTATAGGATCTTATAGCTGGACTCTGGACTTCTATCACTAAATGTTCTGTTGTCAAGATTTTCCTCTTAAAAAATGACTCAGTCAATGCCTGTGGCAAACTAGAATACGTAACGATGAAGGTGTTTTTTATATTTTATTGGGTGGTGTGATGGTAGACTATGTTGAACTTTGAAGATTTTATGGGGTGTTCGTAAAATTCAAAACCATCATGATCATTTGTTTAGTCATCTGTTGTTTGTTTGAGTTTTTACCCTAAGCTTATTTTGGGGTATTCTCTGGTGTGCTTTATTGTACCAATCATCTCTCCGTTTAAATTTGATAATCAAGATAAGATACATTGAATGAAATTGACATGTTTGATATATCTCAGATCTAATCCCTGTCTGAATCTTTATTGAATTTTCAGGATAAGCAGGATCAGTTGAGGGCATCGGCAAGGAAAAAGCATGAGGTATTTCTCTTCTATTTATTACAGTAGAATATATGCTAGTCTGATTTCTTTTTCCCTAAAATCTTCCACGTCATTACCCAAGGGGGAGGTCTGTGGGGAATTGTTCAGAAACAGTTTGTTAGTTTCATAAGCAAAAATCTTACAAGATTCAATGAGGCAAGTCCAGCAAAATAATTCCTCTAGAATTATTGATGGCCCAGTTTGCTTTTTTCACTGATTCTTGATGCCTTGAGGTTTATAACTTTTGTCATGGCCTGGATTCTTGCAAAATTCCACTGCTTCAAAAGGACAACCTTGCTTCTTTTGGCCTCTACATAATGTTTTAGGACGTAATCATTTTTAACCTGATTTACAAATATAGCTGTGTTCAGGTTAATCGCGGCCTTTGGTTTGTGGACTGGTCAATAGTTATGTGATTAATTGTTTACAAAGGCTAATAGTGATTATTTTGTTGGTTAAGGGCTGTATTGTGTGTTGTTCTTTGATCTGTCCAGTTGACATATATGAAGTATTACCTTCAACTGTAGTCTTTATAATAGAAGCTTTTTAATTTTGTATCAGATGATTACATTGATTACCCTCCAATCTTTTCCTAGTTGATCTTGTATATTCCTTTATACTATTATATGTGCAATCTTGATGGTAGTTTCCTTAAGGGTCACTATTGACATTGGGCTTTTAAGAATGTTCAAGGATGTTGCTGACCATAGAAAAGATCTATGCAATCATATTATTACATAAATTTTTCCATGCTAAATACAACAATGGTCTCAACACCGAAACTAACAACCAGATGAGGGTTTCCAAAAACCTTAGACTCTTCATCAAGAGTTCTCCAATTTTTTTTTTCTCAAGTGAGCAAATGCAAGAATGAGGAGAGACTCCTCATTTTTCCTTTTTATAACTCATCTGCCACTTTTGTCACCTTTTTACCCTTTTATTTTAATAAAGTCACTTTAGTGGGTTTTCTCACTTTATAATTTAAAAATGATTTTTCATTTGCCTAGGACCCATGTCCTTTTTTCACCACTTTAGTTTTTGTGGTTACCGATTCACCATGTGGTTAAAAAAAAATAAATGTTATCTCCTAGGCGAATTGTGTTCCCTTGATTAATATTTCCCGTCCTAGCCTACGGGAACCTTATTAGGCTAGCGGATCCCCCTCCATATGATTCCTAAGCAGATGGGGACATTACAGTCCTCCCCACCCAAGATTGCTTGTCCTCAAGCAACTTTAACCTCTGATGTTGGAGCACTTGTTCTCCTTCCCATGTGGCATCTTCAACAAACAAATCTTTCCATTTCACTAGGTAACTCCTTTACTGTCCTTCTCCTCAACTTCCATTCCCTTACATCCAAAATTTCTTCCGGAACTAGAATCAGCTATGCTTCCTCGTCCAGTGGTGGAAGCTTGGTAGAGGTGACTACATGCTGTACCGGGACCTTTTTGACGCTGGAGACATGGAAAACATTGTGGATCTTACACCCCTCCGGAAGCTCCATCTCATAGATCACCTCCCCTACATGCCTCACAATCCTGTAGGACCCATGGTATCTGGGTTTCAGTTTCTCGACCCTTTTCATTTTGAGCGGTGATCACATGTAGGGCTGCAAACGAAGATACACCAACTCCCCAACGTTAAAGCTATGCTCTACTCGATGCCTGTCTGCATAGATTTTCTGTTGATTCTGGGCCATTTGCAAATTGTCTTTGAGGATCCGCAGTATGCCTAGGATCTCTTGAACCCAATCCTTAGCCAAAGGAGCTCGGTTATCCCCAAAAATGCGATCCACAAATGTTGGAGCTTCATATCCATATAGGGTCTTGAAGGGTGTCATTCCAATTGACATGTGGTAAGTGGTGTTATAATAGTGCTCTCCTAGGTGTAACCACTTTACCCATGCTTTTTGTTGGCTAGATACATAGTTTTTGAGATAGCCCTCCAGCCATTTGTTGACTATCTTGGTTTGTCCATCAATCTGTGGGTGGTAGCTAGTACTAGGCATCAACACCGTCCCAATGAGTCTGAACAACTCCTGCCATAATCCTCCCTTGAACCTGCTATCCCTATCACTCACAATTGATTTCGGCGGCCCATGCAATCTAAATACCTCTTTGAAGAACAACTCTACTACTTGTGTCGCTGAGTATTTGGACGATATGGAGAAGAAGTGTGCAAACTTCGTGAGCCTGTGCACCACCACATAAGTACATTCCTTCCCCTGCACTTGGGGCAATCCCGTGATGAAATCCATGGAAGCGCTTTCCCATTTTTGCTTCGGAATGGGAAGCAACTGAAGCAACCCTACCGGGTGATTATACTCTGCTTTGTTTTGTGGGTAGACGTTGCATTCTCTCACAAATCTCATCACATCTGTCTTGAGGCCCTTCCATGTGAACCTCTCCCTAATCTGTTTATAGGTCTTCAAGTACCTAGTGTGCCCTGCTAGGGGCGAGCTGTGTGTTGCCTGCATAATCTTTTCCTTGGGCTGAGACTCCAATGCCAAGTAAATCCGGTCTTTCTAGTAAATAATGTCATCAATGACACGATACCTGTCATCTTGGATCAGCCCATCGAGAATCTCGCAAGAAAATTTGTTCTTGGAATACTCCACCAACTGGATGGATTTTCAGTCTCCCATAATATCCATGAGAGAGAGAGTGGATGGAATTCTGGAAAGGGCATTTTCTAACGCATTGTTCTTGCCCTTCACATACTCAATCTCAAAATCGTATGCCTGTAATTTGCTGATCCACTTTTGTTGCCTCTTGATCAACTCCTTCTCCATGAGGAACTGTAGGCTATTATGATCGGTCTTCACTTTAAACCTATTCCCCACTAGGTACTGCCGAAACTTGGCCAGAGCGTGCATAATGGCAACATCTCTTTATCATATATAGAATAATGCCGCTCATAATCCTTGAGTTGTGACTCATAAACACAATGGGGTGGTGATTCTGCATTAACACTGCTCTTATCCCTATTTTTGAAGCGTCACACTCAACCATGAATGACTGATTGAAGTTTGGTAGTGCCAGCATAGACAACATGAACTCGTTATGTGCTTCATTCTCTCGAAGGTTGCATGTGCCTTGTTTGACTAACTAAAAGCTCCCTTCTTTGTGATGTCTATAAGCGGTGCTATCACCTGCGAGAAACCCTTAACAAACTTCACCTGCAAGAACCCCTTAACAAACTTCCTGTAATATGTGCAAAGGCCCAAGAAGCTCTTTAGTTCAGTAACCTTTTTTTGGGGTAGGCCACTCAATGATTGCCCGAATCTTCTTCTAGTGCACCTGAACCCTATTCTCCCCAATAACATGCCCCAAATAGAGCATCTCAATCATATTGAGCTCACATTAGGACTCTTTTGCATAAAACTATGGTTCCTCCAAAATTCCCAATACTTCGTCCAAATGCCTAAGGTGATCCTCCCAAGTTTTGCTTTAGACGAGAATGTCATCAAATAAAACAAACAAATACCTCTGCAACTGTATGTTAAACACATGGTTCATGCAAGACTGAAATGTTGTGGGTGAATTGGTTAGCCCAAATGGCATAACAAAAACTCATAGTGCTTAAAGTGGCAACTGAAAATAGTCTTCGTGATATCCTGCTCCTGAACTCGAATCTGATGGGAGCCCGAGGGAAGATCTATCTTTGAAAAATACTTTGCCCCCTTAGTTCATCCATCAACTCATCAATCCTTGGAATGGGGTACTGATTTTTTATTGTTCTTTTATTAAGTGCCCGATAATCAATGCACATCCTCAAGGTGCCATCCTTCTTAGCCATCATCACTGAGGAAGCAAAGGGGCTAGAACTAGGATTAATGTGGCCCAATCTCAACAGCTTCTTGCTAGCCTTCTCAATTTCGTCCTTGTAGACCTTTGGATGGTGATAAGGATTGGTTATAACAACTTGTACTTGCTCTTCTAGCTCTGTAACATGTTCGAATCCTCTATTTGGAGCCCTACATGGAGGAATGTTAGCAATAACTTTTTGATGTTTGCGGAGTAATACCTGAATGTCATCTGGATATTGTTGAGGCTGTTCCGACCGTCTTTTGTTAGAAATGTAGCATTCTATTGCCCATTCTATGCCCCCATGGTGCAACACTGCTTCCATACTCTGACATGATACTATCTTGGGTGGATACTGATGCATGGCCCGTAGAACTAGCTTCCGCTCGTCATGATCTGTGAACTCCATTTCCATCCTCCTCTGATTAGTAGTTTATTGCCCAAATGGAGTAAAGCCATTGAATAGTGAGTATCACATTGGTATTCGATACATCCACCACAAATAAGTCATCCGTCAATGTGTAGTTCCCCATGGTTATTTTTAGTTTGGGGACCCATCTAGTGCACTCCATTTGATGACCACCCGATATGATAATCGTGAATCCATCAAAATCCTCCTTCGGAATTTCACTCCAATCCGCCAATGCTGCATCTATAAAGTTGTGGGATGCCCCACCATCAATTAACATTGTCACCTTCTGCCCCAAGATGACCCCCCTGAATTTGAACACATGGTACTTGGGAAGCCCTGACATGGATGCAATAACAGGGTCTTTAGCCATAGCCTATGATGACTCCTCAGCTGTTGCCAAATGTCCCTGCCCTAACTCCTCATCCTCATCATCACTATCACTGTTTGAGTAGACCTCAATGTAGTGTGCTTTGCCTGATTTTCCCTTTACTGCACATCTATGTCTTGGCACCCAAGGTTCTTGACAGTTGAAACAAAGCTTCTTATTCCTTACCTCCTTCTGAGTCTCCTCATCCAACTTTGATTTACCGATGTATTCCCTTTGGAAGGATTTAGCCCCTTTACCTTTTTGAGGGAAGGATGGTTTGGGAGGAAATCTACTCTTAGGAACAACATCTTGCATATCTCTACCTCTATTAACTGCATCTGGTAGAGTGACGGGTTGATAGCCCTTAACCCAACCACTTAGAGGCTCAAATAGCCCCTCCATAAATAACATAAGCATTCGTGACCATAACTTCCAACCTCTGAAATGATATATGCCTCCGGATTGCCAGTTTGGTTGAGCTGTGCCAACTCTGAAGTGAATCTCCGGAACCTTCTTGTTAAAGCACTCTACAAGCCTCTTAGTAAACTTGGAATACGAGGTTACGCTGGCATGACCAAGGTCACTAACCCATGATACCACCACTCATGGGCCTCTCCATCTAGATGTAATGTAGCCATCTTAATGGCATCAACCTTTGTCATTTCATGTAGTTGGAAGTATGTGTCCAGCTTTTGAAGCCATGATTTGGCTGAACATTTTGATGACCTGTCAAAACATGGAATAAGCACTTTCCCTAATGTCTGTGAAGCTCATTGTTCTGCCTATAGCCTTCTAAGCACCTCTTGGTTTGTTTTTCATCTGGAGGTTGCAGAAATATGTGAAGCTCATGGCAACTTGGAAGTCTCATCCCAACCTCCTATACTCCAAAGACTCCCCAAAAGGTATATCCTGGTCATTCTGTGTTGATTTGGGTTAGCATCGGATGTGCTCTAGCCACGAAATTTGGTGGAGAGGTTGGGGCACATGAGATCTCCAATAACTAGAAAGGGTTTGGGCAGATTCTAAACAGTTCAGGAGATATCAAAATAATTAATATTTTTAATGGAGTCCCGAAGTCTAGACATGGATGCAATAATAGGGCCTTTAGCCGTAGCCTATGATGACTCCTTAGCTGTTGCCAAATGTCCCTGCCCTAACTCCTCATCCTCATCATCACTATCACTGTTTGAGTAGACCTCAATGTAGTGTGCTTTGCCCGATTTGCCCTTTACTGCACATCTATGTCTTGGCACCCAAGGTTCTTGACAGTTGAAACAAAGCTTCTTCTTCCTTACCTCCTTCTGAGTCTCCTCATCCAACTTTGATTTACCGATGTATTCCCTTTGGAAGGATTTAGCCCCTTTACCTTTTTGAGGGAAGGATGGTTTGGGAGGAAATCTACTCTTAGGAACAACATCCTGCATATCTCTACCTCTATTAACTGCATCTGGTAGAGTGACGGGTTGATAGCCCTTAACCCAACCACTTAGAGGCTCAAATAGCCCCTCCATAAATAACATAAGCAGTCGTGACCATAACTTCCAACCTCTGAAACTCTGAGATATATGCCTCCGGATTGCCAGTTTGGTTGAGCTGTGCCAACTCTGAAGTGAATCTCCGGAACCTTCTTGTTAAAGCACTCTACAAGCCTCTTAGTAAACTTGGAATACGAGGTTATGCTGGCATGACCCAAGGTCACTAACCCATGATATCACCACTCATGGGCCTCTCCATCTAGATGTAATGTAGCCATCTTAATGGCATCAACCTCTGTCATTTCATGTAGTTGGAAGTATGTGTCCAGCTTTTGAACCCATGATTTGGCTGAACATTTTGATGACCTGTCAAAACATGGAATAAGCACTTTCCCTAATGTCTTTGAAGCTCATTGTTCTGCCTATAGCCTTCTAAGCACCTCTTGGTTTGATTTTTCATTTGGAGGTTGCAGAAATATGTGAAGCTCATGGCAACTTGGAAGTCTCATCCCAACCTCCTATACTCCAAAGACTCCCCAAAAGGTATGTCCTGGTCATTCTGTGTTGATTTGGGTTAGCATCGGATGTGCTCTAGCCACGAAATTTGGTGGAGAGGTTGGGGCACATGAGATCTCCAATAACTAGAAAGGGTTTGGGCAGATTCTAAACAGTTCAGGAGATATCAAAATAATTAATATTTTTAATGGAGTCCCGAAGTCTAGACTTAGGGAAATTAAAAAATTAATGTGAATTAATATGAAACTGTGTTAGAATGGTCCAAAAGACATGGATCAAGCAAATCTAATCTTAGCCGTTGATTAGGGACTTAATCTCGGTCATTGATATGTCAACAGGAAAAGTATAAGAGGAGGCTTGAGGGTCACTTGGAGAATACACTAGAGTGATCAATGATTCTATTCTCTAGAGCGGGGTTTGCTAAGAGAGATAGAATTAGTGATCAGGAGTTGCCGCTGAGGGGCATTGAGTACAGAGAGACAGAGAAGTAGAGATAGTGCTGGGAGAGCAGCGCAGTAGCTGGGGAGAGTGACGCAGAGCCAGCCAGGGCTCACGCAGGGCCACACAGAGGTAGCCGGGAGTTGCGCAGAGCCTCAGAGAGGCCAGCGTTACTGATGCAGAGGGCCAGAGGGCTGACGCAGGGCCTCCTAAGGCTGACCTAGATCCATCCGGGGTGACGCAGGGCCAGCACTAGGCAGAGAGGGGTTGACGCAGTCCAGAAAAGGTTGATGTTGGGGTTTCTGGGGCAAATTGGTGCTGAGGAGCTGCCTGAAGTACTATCCGGGGTTTCAACGAGGAGATTTGTCTCAAACTGAGAGGTATTACTGCCGAGGAAATTCTCTGTTGGGTAGGCCAGTTTCGGCACCCAGATTGTACTTTGATATTGCTTAATAAGAAAACATTCAGATAGCTACACCGATTTTCCCGCATTGGGTTTTTCCGGGGACATTGGTCCAAAAATAATGGTGTCATATGGTGTGATTGTTTCTGTTTCTTTCAGTTGTTGATCTGTAATATGTTGAGCGTGCACTAGTGTTTATTTTCAGTATTTACATTGTAAATAACTTGTTAAGTAATGAAACAAGTAGGTAGGAATAAATCAGATAAAGTGCATGGAGGGTTTCTAACTAAGTAGACTTAGAAACTTCAACATGGTATCAGAGCGTGATTGTAGATCACAAGAGGACTGAGGACATCAGCCGAGCGGAGAAATAACAACTGAAAACAACTGTCCCGAGGTGACAGACTCTGCTTCTAGCAGAGCAACGACAAGGGAAGGGTGATGCAGTGCGTGCGTCATCAAGGGTGAGCTGGGAAGAAGTAACCCAGAGGCTAAAGAAGGCAAAGGGAGCCTCACATAGAGCCACGCAGAAGCTGGGAGGGTTGGCGCAATTGGCTAAGGAGGCCGGGTTGCTGCTGCCAGGATTGCACAGAGCTTAGGAGCTCACACCTTTAGGTTGCTGGGGTTTAGAAGGCTGTGGGAATATTGCAGAGTGGAGTTGGTGAGGTACTGTAGTCAGAATAGTACCTGACAGAGCAAGGCCAAGAGGAGGGAGTTGCTACCGAGGGTTTCTAGCCGAGGAACCCGGATCAGTGGTGCGGTTGCACAAGACGATCAGAGTAGGGGGCATCTCGACAGCGGCAGGAGGATTTCCAAGAGGGAAATTGGGACTCAGAGGGAGTCCAAAAGAGAACTTACAGACGGGACGTAGAGACTCAGAGGAGTTGAACAGAGAACTTCCAGGAGGGAAGTAGAAGAGCATCATGGCACTACACGGAGTAAGAGACCAGGATAGACTAGATGGAGCATCGAACTTCGCAGTCTGGAAGGCCAAAATCTTATCCGTACTTGACAGAAATCGTGTCAAGAACTTCGCCTTGAAGGTTATAGCTATCCTAGTCGACCCCAATGATAACGACAAGTACGAGGAGGCAATGGCGAGGGCCAAGAGCATCATCCTTGACAGGGTCAAGGACCATGTAGTACCACATATTGCTGAGAAGGAAATGACATATGAGATGTGGGAGGCCCTCTAGAAATTGTACTAGCATACTTCTGTGCAGAGAAGAATACTACTTGAGAATCAGTTGAGGTCGTATCAGATGAAGAAGGGAGAGCTGATCGACACCTTCCTCGGAGGACTGAACGAGATCCGAGATTGGTTGACTGCTATAGAAGTCACGCCGGATCAGGAGTTGATGGTGAGGATGATCGTGAATGCAGTCTCAGAAGACTGGGAAGTATTTGTCCAGAGTATACTGGGTTGAGGGACACTTCCACCTTGGGATGAGATGTGGGCGGCTCTTCGCCAGGAAGAGATCAGACGGCAGTCGAAGATGGGTAGCAGCAGCAAGGGGATCAAAGTCAAGCAGGAAGAGGAAGATGTTGCCCTAACATCTCCGAGGGAAAGCAGGAGAAGCAAAAGAAGAAGGATCTCTCCAAGATCAAGTGCTTCCACTGTGGTGAGCTGGGTCATTATGCGACCCTGTGTCCAAGGAAGAAGAGTAAGGGAGAGTCTTCCGAGACTAAGGTAACACCAACAAGGGCAGAGAAGGAAGTTTTGACAGACGATGACTGTGCCATGAGTGCACGCACCACTTGAGCGGAAGTGGGGAGACATCGAGCTGTAGTCAGGGGGACTACATGCGATGAGGGGCAGGATCCTCGAGGTACCCAACCTCTTGGATTAGACCTTGCTATGGGAGCCCTGAAGAGGAGTAGCAGGACTGGCTGAGTCGGGTAGAGACGGGTGCGGATGAAGCGACAGAGAGAGCTACAGTGTAGGAGTCCCGAGACAACACGAGGCTAGCAGGCTGCAGCAGTGCGAGAGGCACAGGAGTGTTGCACCATTGCAGGATGGCACAGAGAGGTGTGCAACAGTGCGAGATGTAGGGAGTTGTTGCAGTAGCGCAGAGGTCAGAGAGGGAGCGCTTGTGAGCGACAGAGGGAGCTTCAGCATCAGGAGGGTCTCTAGCCCAACAGATAGGTCAGAGTTGGAAGATCAGTTACTTACTTCTTAGTAACTGAGTTGCAGTGCAACAATGGGCAGCACGATGCAACATGATGAGAGGAGGTGCAGTGCGGATGCAATGCTGGGAGAAAGGACCAGCAGCAGCACGGATGCAGAGGGAGCTATCGTACAGATGCAACAGTGGCAGTGGCAGAACCATGGGCAGCAGTACAGGATACAACAGTGCAGAGGATGGTGGGCAGCAGGCCTAGCATCAACACAGGGACCGATGCCGGATGATCAGAGTAATACTTAGTGAGGAGTATTGCTAGAGCATAGTCCTCGCTAAGAGGGAGTGTTGATTTGGGGTAGCATCGGATGTGCTCTAGCCACGAAATTTGGTGGAGAGGTTGGGGCATATGAGATCTCCAACACCTAGAAAGGTGGTAGATTCTAAACAGTTTAAGAGATATTAAAATAATTAATATTTTCAATGGAGTCCCTAAGTCTAAACTTAGGGAAATTAAAATGTTAATGTGAATTAATATGAAACTGTGTTAGAATGGTCCAAAAGACATGGATCGAGCTAGATCTATTCTTAGCCGTTGATTAGGGACTTAATCTCGGCCGTTGATATGTAAACAGGAAAAATATAAGAGGAGGCTTGAGGGTCACTTGGAGAATACACTAGAGTGATCAGGCATTCTATTCTCTAGAGCGGGGTTTTCTAAGAGAGATAGAATTAGTGATTGGGAGTTGCATCTGAGGGGCACTGAGTACAGAGAGACAGAGAGGTAGAGATAGTGCCGGGAGAGCAGCGTAGTAGGCTGGTAGAGTGACGCAGAGCCAGCTAGGGCTCACACAGGGCCACACAGAGGCAGATAGGCACTGCGCAGAGCCTCAGAGAGGCCAGCGTTGCTGACGCAGAGGGCCAGAGGGCTGACACAGGGCCTCCTAAGGCTGACCCAGACTAATCCCGGGTGACGCAGGGCCAGCTTTGGGCAGAGAGGGGCTGACGCAATCCAGAAAAGGCTGACGCTGGGGTTTCTGGGGAAAATTGGCGCTGAGGAGCTACCAGAAGGATTATCCGGGGTTTCAGCCAGGAGATTTGTCTCAAACTGAGAGGTATTACTGCCGAGGAAATTCTTTGTTGGGTAGGTCAGTTTCGACACCCAGATTGTACTTTGATATTGCTTAATAAGAAAACCCTCAGATAGTTGCACCAGTTTTCCCACATTGGGTTTTTCCGGGAACATTAGTCCAAAAATAATGGTGTCATATGGTGTGATTGTTTCTGTTTCTTTTAGTTGTTGATTTGTAATATGTTGAGCATGCACTAGTGTTTATTTTCAGTATTTACATTGTAAATAACTTGTTAAGTAACGAAACAAGTAGGTAGGAATAAATCAAATAAATTGCATGGAGGGTTTCTAACTACGTAGACTTAGAAACTTCAACATTCTGCTCCACTTGACCAACTATTGCCTCATTAAGGAATTGTGGCATGGTGGGTCTGGATGACTTGCTATATATGTGGGGGTGGCTGTGCACAATTGTGCATGCGTGACTGGCTTCTCCATTATTAGATCCCTCGCCATTAATGGAATCCTTAGTATGCTGTTCCCCCATCGGAGTCCTTGTGGAACCCCCCTTTCTACCCAAGTTTCTCATCAGCTCCATCCTTTTGGCCCGTAGCCAAATAATTTAGGATGCTAAGCAAGTTGTTAAGCTTCTGATTTTCCTTATTCCCCATGATTGTCTCCACTTTTTCAGAGGTTTCTTCTTCCTCTTAACCCTTATCAAGTGTTTTTTCTTCTTCTTCCCACAATGGAGTGGGTCCTCTAACTTGATAACTTCTTCTGTAAGTGACACTCCTGTAACGGTGTTCTTCATGACTCATCAAACATCTGCTAAAGTTTGCGCTTCAGACTGCACAACTATCCAAGACCATGCTTTGATACCACTGTAAGATACCCTCCCAAAATATCTCAATTTTCCCTCACTAAATTTCCAAGTTTGGTCTGACTTTGTCTTTGTGGTATTTCCTCAAACAATTTATTGAGACATGGTTGTAGGTGAGCTTTCTGATGTTTGATTTAAATAATATGCACACAATACTAGATATACACAACAAATTGCTTCAGAACAATCACATATAATTCATATTAGCCTAAAAAATTTACATACCCATTAATAGACGTTTGCAACAACATTAATAAGATGAAATACATGGGTAACTGACAACATACTCCATTAAATATATGGCTATAGATCATTGGTGCGTTAGTCACTTGTTATATCTCAGTTTCAGATAAGATTTATTGAGGAAATTGTAAGGTCAACCAACTGAATAGCTCAACCCCTTAAGACTAGAAACTTAGTCTCATAAAATCTGTGCCCAACTTTGAACTCTGTGTCACCAATCAAAATCTTTGTCTTAGCGTCTAGGAAAGTTCTCAGACTTGGATAACTTAGCCTCTGAGATGGTAGTTCTTAGCCTTTGTCAACAACTTGAAGTTGACTACCTTAGTCTCTTTCTGGCAAGGTACTCGACCCATAGAGGTATGACTTAGCTCGTCCCACAAAGGTACAACAAACACGCCCGCAGTGGAAGGTAACTTCACCTACAATAGCAGAGATAACTCGACCCCTTTTTTTGTAGTAAAACTCTATCCAAATACCCAGCGAAACTCGGCTCCATAGAACTGATAAACTCAATCCTCTCTTCTGTGATAACTCTGCCTCTTAAGCAATGAAAAACTTGGTTTCTTAGTACAAAATTGGGACCCTCCAAGCAATGACAAAGTACAACAAGGGAAATGGCTTTGGCTCCAACAAGTTAGCTCAGATTTGGCCCTCTATCACCACAGATAAGTCAATTTGCAAAGATATTATAGAATACCCAATATTAGAAGATAAAATCAACTGATAACACCATGAAAGCTTACTCTATTTCTGTGATTTTCTCTTCGTAGTCCACAATGAATCTCAGTGACAAACTTTGAGCTGTTCCGCTCTAAGACTAGCTAGGGTGTATGGTCTCAACCAGTGTCGCGAACATCTCGATAACATCCTAATTTTATGTCGAAATCACGATTTTTTGGCCTAGCTGATATTTGCCGATTTTTAAACATATTTTTATGGTATCTTAATTTTGTCGATGTTTGCCGATTTTTTTATTGATATTTTCCCGATTTTTACGATTTTTTGGTTTTGCGAACCCTTGCCAATTATATCTCGATGCCGATGTTCGCAACATTGGTCTCAACACCAAAGCTAGCAACCAGATGAGGGTTTCCAAAAACCTTAGACTCTTCCTCAAGAGTTCTCCAAACCTCTTTACTCAAGTAAGAAAATGCAAAAGTGAGGAGAGACTCCTCATTTTCTCTTTTTAATAACTCATCTACCACTTTTGCCACCTTTTTACCTTTTTATTTTAATAAAGTCACTTTTGTGGGTTTTTTCACTTTATTATTTGAAAGTGACTTTTCTTTAGCCTAGGACCCATGTCCCATTTTCACCACTTTAGCTTTTATAATGTTTTCTCCTAGGCAAATTGTGTTACCTTGATTAATTTTTCATGTCTTAGCCTACGAGAGCCTTATTAGGCTAGCAGATCCCCCTCCATATGACTCCTAAGTGGATGGGGACAATACAAGTTATGATGATATGCCACATTCCTCTACTATGTGCGTCGGTCATGCACCTCTCACCATCCGACATTCCTCTTGAATGAAGGTGGGCTCCCACTTGACAAATACATTAGCCATTTTGCAATCTAGTGCTTTTACTTAATGTTTTGGGCATTCTAGCATGGATAAAGCAGTGATCTAGATAATTGAGTGATCTTGACTGTAAACTTGTTCTCTCACCTTACTAAGGTGTTAGTCTTGAGCCCCAGTCTGGTGGGACCTCCTTTGAGGCCTTAGGGTTATAGGATGGCACTACTTGGAAAACTTGGATTGATGTGGTGTGTCCATATTTACCAATTTTCACCATCCTCTTAGTCTCACATTCATCCTTTGGGTTAACCTTCTTTGGTTCGTTATGATTTGGCATTCTTACATCCACATCCTTGAGTTAGGGTCACAAAACTTTGTCATGGAGGTTGATGCAGCTACAAGAAAGCATAAGATGGCTACAACAGAAGAAAAAGAAAAGTTAAAATGCAAAAGATAGTTGGGACATAATTAGCTGTGGGAAAAAGCCTAGTATGATTCTACTCACCTCATTAGCGATCATGCTCCATCTCATCATAAGGAACCCTTCCATGAGCGATAAATTGACTCATCCTTGAGGGGTAAGTAAATGCTATTTCATAAATAGCAAGCTTTGACACCTAAGCTATGGCCCATGTCAAAGTACTATCAAAAAGAAGTAAAAGGCGCACCAGAGGGGTGGAAAAAATAGGCAGAGGAAAGGGGTAACTTATGCCTCAACAATTTCTCCCTCCATACATCTATACACTTTAGGATGTGGATCTCCACTAGTTTGTCCCATGGCCATGGCACTTAGCCATGAAGTCTTTCCCCTTTGTTGCCATTTATTGTCTCTTAACACCTATGAATTAAAAGGTTAACCTTGGACATGTCACCTCCCCTTGGGGGCTAGAAGCACCTAATAGGGTTGGTTACTTAGTCACCTCTAACAAGGTAGGAAACACTTTTACAGGACTTGGTCTAGTTATAGATTTGAAGGCGACCTTGGTTTGAAGTCTTACTATACCCTTAACAATTAAGCATAGTCCATTGTGATGCAGTTATGGTCATTATCTCTAATAAGTGGTTGCTTTCACTTGAGTTTGAGATGATTTTTCCAGGTGGTTCTTTGTAGAGCATTAGAGGCCTTGAGGGCACACTCATTCCATGCATTCTCCACATGATTTCCAGGTTGTAATACACTTCTGGAGAGCAGTGTTGACCTTGGAGATGCAACGCTGCCGTTCCACAACAAAGCATTGGGAACTTTGATGATCTTGACAGTTGGTTATCACCTTTGAGCACCCCCAGACGTTGAAATGTTGAGTTCATTTTGCTTAGCATTGGAGATTCTTGATGATGTACCCAGTGGACCCAACATGCCCCCAGGAAAGCCTTAGCACTGTTTGATGGGCATACCTTGATCTGGAGTCTACAAGATGATGATTATCCCTAGGATGATTAGGAAGGGCTTGTGCCACCTCATGAAGTCCCAATGCTAGAGATAGATTGTACCATGTTGTCTTGATGGCACCCATGGAGATGACACAGGGCACCCAAAGCTAACTTTTAGACACATGGAGATGTTTTGAGGCTTGATTTGAGGAATCTTCCTCAATTCATGGATGTTGGTTGGAGATGCATCTAGCCCTTCTCTTTCACTTTTGGAGCTACTGTAACTTCAAAAATTTTGAGTGCAGTAGACAAAACTTTACAATATTTTTCCGAAGCTGCAAAATTAAATTTTATTAAATAGGTGTTGTTTCCACCCTTTCTACCTGTTGTTAACCATTGCACAAGTCTCAGAGCGCATCGTGGGGTCATTATGGATTAATGGTTGAAAGGTGGTATTGGGGGCCCCTAAGCATACTAAGGTTAATGAGAGTTGAGGGGGGCTTGAAATCATGCTCGAGTGATAATGTCAGTCAAAGAGCTATGTCCTTGTCGGGTTTCCGAAATAGCTAGCCTACCCCCTCAATACCATTCGATGGCGTAATCAGTGGGATCGTTACTAGACAATGGAGCGTCACATTAGATAACTATGGATATTAAGTGGTGGACAAGTAAAGTAGTGTGTGGCCCAGTTGGCATCCAAGTGGCGCAACATTGTTGGTCCACGTGTCATTCATGTGAGAATGTCATCAACAACGATCAGTAAGCGAGAATTAAATTTTAATTTTGAATATAAAATGTATTTGTCCAATTAGACATTGCCGCGTGTCTAAAATGATTGCATTAACCGTAAAAGGGAAAAATAACCTTTCTTTTGTCTCATTCTATTTGAGCAAACTGTGCAATTCGTCTCTTGAGCCATTTGACAATTACACGACTAACAATAGTAGACCAATGGGTAAAGCCTGAATTCTTGCCTCCATTTCTTTCGAGAAAACATGAAGAGTAAAGTTACTAGACCTCGAAAGTCAGACCCCCCACTTGTGAATTTTGAAGGCCTTCCTTAATAGACTGGGAAGCAGATACCCATGAAACTCATTGCGAATTTGACTTGTACGAGCTCAGGGAGTGGGATTTTCAAAGTTTCTAAGGCTGGCAGGTCATCTCCTTGGTTTGGGAGTTCCATTTAGCCTAATTTATTATTCCTCAGACCTACCCTTACCCTGAATTCATCTCTTGGTGTGCTGAGCATTATTTACCTAGCAAACAAGCCACTGCATCCAAGAATGGGGTCATCCTATTCATTATTTTGTTAATTTTCCGTAGTGTTCTATGTTGTTATAATCACTTTAAACAATTTCTTCCAAGTTCAATCACCCTAGTAATAGATAAGCAATTATAGATAGAAAACTCCTTAAATTCTTCTTCTTTTATTAGCCAATCAATGTTCAACATGAGATACATCGTCCAAATAATACATCCAACAACTAGTCAAAGTCAAATCTTAGACTTCCCAAATCAACCAATCCAAAATAAGTCAACTATGAGAGAAAGTCAAATCTGGTCAAAGACACCAATCTGCAATATTTCAACCTGTGGAGGAACAGTCAACAGTTTGCCCTAACTAGGCAAATTCAACAGTCAACTTGCCTAGAAAAGTTCGGTCAACCCAACAATAAACTTGACCTCCCAACCTCAGTGAAAACAGTGACAAATTCCTTCCTGTGGTCAAACCTAGTCAAAGTGGCCAATATAATTCGGTCAAACTAGTCAAATATTCGACCTCCAAAACGGTTCTAAAAATTGGTCAAAACAAAGTCAATGTGCCCAAGTCAACGTTGGTCAAACATAACTCTCTCTCCTTCGTGCGTGTGAAGACTCCTTGGTTTCTCAGATCAGATCGAACCATTTGGTGTGATGGATGAGTCCCCAAGTGAGGCCAGTGAATGCCTATTTAAATGTGTGGTAGGAGGACCAATTATCACATGTGGGGTCCAACTTGTCATCTTCACTAAGTTGACTTGTCAAACACAAAATAATAATTTTATTTGACCAATTTTGTTTTTTTTTTGAAGAAGAGTGGCTCCTCCTTGGGGTAGTTGGGCTTCTCCTTGTGGAAATTCATCTTGTAGCTGCCAATTTTAACACTCCCTTTCAGCTAGGGAGGAATTTCCTGTTGCACCATAAGTCTCATCTTGGATGTACATGTCTCAACATAGGGGAAGCTCATCTTGTCTCAACTCATCTCAACTGAAAAATTGATGACTTGATCCATAGAAGAAGAAGAATGATCCACACGAAAATACGGGGGATCGATTTGCCACAACCAAGTCCATGGTAGTCATAAATGACCTTGGTAACGATCATCCAAACTCTATGCCCACTGATTGACCCTCACCCAACTTGATCCTCAGTATTCAAGTGGTAGAACCCCTGCATCCAATACTTAGGGAAGATCAATTTACCACAACCAAGTCCATGGTAGTTATAAAATGGCCTTGGTAAATATCATCCAAACCTTAAGTCTCCTCTCCCATGTGGCCAAGATGGGAGGCAATCCCAACAAGCTTAACCAAGTCCACGACCCCTTTATAAGGGTGACTTGTGGGTAGGATGCATACTGGGGTATGTACTCATCCAAGTCCATGGATTTAAGGAATAACCTCACCTAGGAGTCTGGCTACACAACCCCCTTCACCAAGTCCATGGCTAGTCATAAAGACGGGGGAAGGCATATGCTCAGTGTTCTCAATCAACAGTGTTCCCTCTCGGGGAGGGATACATTCTCCTGCACTCCAAGTTGCTCTCTGAAAAATATGAACTTTGCTTTCGACAACGACTTGGTGAAAATGTCTGCAACCTCTTCATTAGTCGAGATGTGTTGGAGCCTCACTACTCCTTAGCTACCATATCTCTATTAAAGTGGTACTTGATCTCGATGTGCTTCGACCTGTTGATTTGGGGAAGCATCGGATGTGCTCTAGCCAAGAAATTTGGTGGAGATGTTGGGGCACATGAGATCTCCAATACCCAGAAAGGGTTTGGGCAGATTCTAAACAGATCAAGAGATATTAAAATAATTAATATTTTTAATGGAGTTCCTAAGTCTAAACTTAGGGAAAATAAAATATTAATGTGTATTAATATGAATTTGTGTTAGAATGGTCTAAAAGACATGGATCAATCCAGATCTAATCTTAGCCGTTGATTAGGGACTTAATCTCCGCTGTTGAGATGTCAACAGGAAAAGTATAAGAGGAAGCTTGAGGGTCACTTGGAGAGTACACCAGATGATCAGTCATTCTATTCTGTAGAGCGGGGTTTGCTAAGAGAGATAGAATAAGTGATCGAGAGAGCAGTTGAGGGGCATTGAGTACAGAGAAACAGAGAAGACAGAGATTGTGTCGGAAGCGCAACGCAACAACCAAGGAGGGTGACGCAGAGCTAGCAAGGGCTCACGCAGCGCCACGCAGAGGCAGCCAAGTGCTGCACAAAGCACCAGAGGGGCCAACGCAGTTGACGTAGAGGCTTCCAGAGCTGATGCAGAGCCTCCTGGGGCTGACGCAGGCCTAGAAAGGATGATGCAGGGCCAGTGTGAGACAGAGAGGGGCTGACGCAGTCCAGTTTGCGCAGACGCTGGGGTTGCAAAGCAGTTTTGTGCTGAGGAGCTGCCGAAAGGATTTTCTGAGGTTTCAGCGAATAGATTTCTCTCAAATTGTGAGGTGTAGCTGCTAAGGAAATTCTCTGGTGGGTAGGCCAGTTTCAACACCTAGATTCTACTCTGATATTGCTTTATAAGAAAACCCTGAGATAGCTGCACCGATTTTCCCGCAATGGGTTTTTCCGGGGACATTGGTCAAAAAATAATGGTGTCATGTGGTGTGTTTGTTCTTGTTTCTTTTAGTTGCTGATTTGTAATATGTTGAACATGCACTGGTGTTTAGTTTCAGTATTTACTTTGTAAATAACTTGTTAAAGAAAAATAACAAGTAGGTAGGAATAAATCAGAAAAAGTGCATGAAGGGTTTCTAAACTAAGTAAACTTAGAAACTTCAACATGGTATCAGAGCATGATTGCAGATCACAGGAGGACTAAAAGACCTTAGCCGAGCGAAGCAATAGCAGTAGAAAACAACTGCCTCGAGGTGACAGAAGCTGTTTCTAGTAGCGTAGAAGCCAAGGAAGCGTGATGTAGAGCCAGCCAGAGCCACGCAAAAGAAGCTAGGAACTGTGTAGAGCCTTAGAGAGGCCAGCGTTGCTGACGTAGAGGGCCAGAGGGCTGACGTAGGGCATCCCAGGGCTGACACAGACCCATTCGGGGTGACGCAGAGCCGGCGTGAGGCAGAGACAGGTTGATGCAATTCACAAAGAGGCAGTTGTTGGAGTCTAGAAAGCTGCAGAAATATTGTAGAGTGGAGTTGGTGAGGTACTGTAGTCAGAACAATACTTGACAGAGCAGGGCCAGAGGAGTTGTTATCGAGGGTTTCTAGCCGAGGAACCTGGATTAGCGGTGCAGTTGCACAAGATGATTAGAGTAGGGGGCCATCTCGACAAGCGGCAAAAGGATTTCTAGGAGGGAAATCAGGACTCAGAGGGAGTCCAAAAGAGAACTTCCAGACGAGAAGTAGAGACTCAGAGGAGTCGAACAGAGAACTTCCAGGAGGGAAGTAGAGGAGCGTCATGGCACTACACGGGGTAAGAGACCAGTATAGACTGGATGGAGCATCGAACTTCACAGTCTGGAAGGCCAGAATTTTATCAGTTTTTGACAGGAATCGTGTCAAGAACTTCGCCTTGAAAGTTATAGCTATCCTAGTCGACCCCAAAGATAACGACAAGTAGGAAGAGGCGATGGCAAGGGCCAAGTGCATTATACTTGACGGGGTCAAGGATCATGTGGTACCATATATAGCCGAGAAGGAAATGACAGTTGAGATGTGGCAGACTCTCAAGAAACTGTACCAGCATACTTATGTGCAGAGAAGAATGCTGCTTGAGAACCAAATGAGGTCGTATCAGATGAAGAAGGGTCAATCGGTTGACACCTTCCTCGGAGGACCGAATGACATCCGAGACCAGTTGACTGCTATAGGAGCGATATTGGATCAGGAGCTGAAAGCTGTCTCAAAAGATTGGGAAGTATTTGTCTAGAGTATCTTGGGTAGAGGGATTCTCCTACCTTGGGACGAGATGTGGGTAGCTCTTTGCTAGGAAGAGATCAGACGGCAGTCGAAGACAGGTAGCAGCAGCAAAGGGATCAAGGTCAAGAGGAGGAGGAGGATGTGGCCCTAGCATCTGAGGGAAAGTAGGAGAAGCAGAAGAAGAAAGATTTCTCCAAGATCAAGTGCTTCCATTGTGAGGAGATGGGTCATTATGCGACCCAGTGCCCAAGGAAGAAGAGTAAGGGACAGTCTTTCGAGACTAAGGCAACGCCAGCACGGGTAGAGAAGGAAGTTTTGATAGACGATGACTGTGCCATGAGTGCACATGCACCACTTGAGTGGAAGTGGGGAGACATTGAGCTGTAGTCAGGAGGACTACAGGCGATGAGGGGCAGGATCCTCGAGGTACCCAGCCTCTTGGATTAGACTTTGCTACGGGAGCCCCGACGAGTAGTAGGACTGACTAAGTGGGTAGAGACGAATGCGGATGGAGCGGCAGAGAGAGCTACAGTGCAGGAGTCCCGAGATAGTGCAGAGCTAGTAGGCTGCAACAATGCGAGAGGCACAGGAGTGTTGCACGAGTGCAGGATGGCACAGAGAGGTGTGCAACAGTGCGAGATGCAAGAAGTTGTTGCAACAATGCAGAGGTCAGAGAGGGAGCACTTGTCAGCGGTAGAGGGAGATTCAGCATCAGAGGGTGTTTCTAGCCCAACAGGGAGGTCAGTTGGGAGATCAGTTACTTACATCTCAGTAACTAAGTTGCAGTGCAGCAGTGGGCAGCACCATGCAACTTGATGAGAGGAGGTGTAGTGCAGATGCAGTGCTGGGAGAAAGAACCAGCACCAGCACAGAGATGCAGAGGGAGCTGTCGTACAGATGCAGCAGTGGTAGTGGCAGAACCATGGGCATTAGTACAGGAGGCAGCAGTGCAGAGGATGTTGGGAAGGAAGGCCTAGCATCAACACAGTTACCGATGTCAGATGATCAGAGTAATACTCAGTGAGGAGTATTGCTAGAGCACAGTCCTTACTAAGAGGGAGTGTTGATTTGGGGTAGCATCGGATGTGCTCTAGCCACGGAATTTGGTGGAGAGGTTGGGGCACATGAGGTATCCAATACCCAGAAAGGGTTTGGGCAAATTCTAAACAGATCAGGTGATATTAAAATAATTAATATTTTTAATGGAGTCCCTAAGTCTAAGCTTAGGGAAAATAAAATATTAATGTGTATTAATATGAATCTATGTTAGAATGGTCCAAAAGACATGGATCAATCCAGATCTAATCTTAGCCGTTGATTAGGGACTTAATCTTGGCCGTTGAGATGTCAACAGGAAAAGTATAAGAGAAGGCTTGAGGGTCACTTGGAGAGTACACCAGATGATCAATCATTCTATTCTCTAGAGCGGGGTTTGCTAAGAGAGATAGAATCAGTGATCGAGAGAGCAGTTGAAGGGCATTGAGTACAGAGAAATAGAGAAGGCAAAGATTGTGCTGGGAGAGCAGCGCAGCAGCCAAGGAGGGTGACGCAGGGCCAACGTGAGACAAAGAGGGGCTGACACAGTGCAGTTTGGGCAGACGCTGGGGTTACAGAGCAGTTTTGTGTTGAGGAGCTGCTAGAAGGATTTTCCGAGGTTTCAGCCAGGAGATTTATCTCAAACTGTGAGGTATAGCTGCTAAGGAAATTCTCTGTTGGGTAGGCCAGTTTTGGCACCCAGATTGTACTCTAATATTGCTTAATAAGAAAACTTTCAGATAGTTGCATCGGTTTTCCCACATTGGGTTTTCCGGGGACATTGGTCCAAAAATAATGGTGTGATGTGGTGTGTTTGTTCTTGTTTCTTTTAGTTGCTGATCTGTAATATGTTGAGCATGCATTGGTGTTTATTTTCAGTATTTACTTTGTAAATAACTTGTTAAAGAAAAATAACAAGTAGGTAGGAATAAGTCAGAAAAAGTGCATGAAGGGTTTCTAAACTAAGTAAACTTAGAAACTTCAACACGACCTGTCATGGAATGTCAGATTCTCTGAAAGTCAGATCTCACTTTGATTGTCACAGTATATCACAGTCGTATCAAGCACCCGCTCAAATAGCTCTACAAAGAGCTTCCTCAACCACACTGCCTTGCAGCTAGCCATACTAGCTGCAATTTACTCTGCCTCGACTGTTTTGAGAGCAACAGATTCTGCTTCCTGCTCATCCAGGAAATCATGATATATGCCAAGCTAAAACAACATCCAGATGTGCTCTTCTTGTCAGTAATGCTCCTAGCCCAATCTGCATCTGTGTATCCATGTAGTCTCAACTCATCGTGGAAGGTATATCTCAATCCATAGTTGATCGTCCCATGTAGATATCTCAACACATGTTTTGCAGCCACCCAGTGAGCATGTAAAGGTTCCACAATGATCTGGCTCAAGGTGTTAATAGAAAAACATATGTCTGGTCTTATGTTGACTAGAAACATCAAAGCTCCAATAAGTTGCCGATACATAGAAGGATCTGCTAGATTTAGTCCCACAACTTCACCACATAGCTTTTTGAAGTTTGCCTCCATTGGTGTGGCCGCGAATTTGTAATCCACCATCTCAAATCTCTCCAATATTTTTGACAACATATATTCCTTGGCACACCTCTAAGCCCAGGAAGTAGTGCATTAACCCAACCTGTTGCACTTGCCTCTCCTGATGGTTGGTCAAGTAACAAAAATGTTGTATTTTCAGGTGTATCATTTGGATCAGATCACTGTTAGAACTATCAATTCGTTCCCTCGAAGTCAAAATTGGATCCTTGCATGCTGTCAATATATTTTCCCTCAGATTTGGGATAATCTCTCACTAGGTCTCTGCAACACCTTTAAGCCCAAGAAGTAGTGCATTAGCCCAAGACCTTTCATCTCAAATTCAAAGGCAAGCTCCCTCTTACACTGGATGACTAGAGGCTTTGCTCATGTCAAGAATAAGTCATCAACATATACAATCAAAATCGAAGGCATACCTTGGACAACTTTGAAGTAGAGGTTCAGACCGACACTGCTTCTAGTGAATCCAACTTCATCAATTTTCCATTGATCTGAGCATACCAAGCCCTAAGGGTTTGCTTCAATCCATAGAGGGCTTTCGTCAATTTGCAAACATGGGTTTCCCTGTCATATTCCTTAAAGCCATGCGGTTGTTCCACGTACACCTCTTCCTTAAGTATGCCATGAAGAAACGTTGTCTTCACATCTATTTGATGAAGATTCAAACCTTGGTTAGCAGCAAGAGAAATGATGGATCGAATGATAGTGTATCGGGCCATAGGCGCCAATATCTCATCATAATATTCACCCCTTTTTGGGAGAATCCATTAGCCATGAACCTCGACTTGAACTTTTCAATGCCACCATCAGTTGCATGTTTGATTTTGTGTAACCACTTGGAAGTCACAATAGACTTCCCCTCAGGTTTCAAAACCACCTCCCATACATTGTTCTTCATGATGGACTCATACTCCTTGGCCATGGCATCTCTACAAACTTCTTCTTTCACGACTTCTTCATAACTGCAAGGTTCATATTGTATGATGCCACTCATCAATACAACATATCCTTGATATCTGGGAGGCTGCTTGCTCTCTCTAAAGGTGCCTCTTGAGGCTAAGTGTCTCTCTACATCTTGTAATGTATCACGAAGCCAGAGAGGTCTCTTCCTCGTGGGAGGATCACATGGAGGAGGATCACAAGTTCTTTATCAGATATGACTTCTCTATTAGTTTTTGTAGCATCAGATAGGTGTTCTAGTCTCGACTTTGGTCAGAAAACACCAACTCAATTAAGTTAATTGATCAATAATAAAATATTTCTCAAGTCTAAATTAGGAAAAATGATAAATTGACAACAATTAATTGGGAAAGGTGAGAATGCTCTAGAAATTCACATGGATTGAGTTTGAGATGATGTTATCCATCAATGATGATCTAATCATGGTTGTTGGTTCATCGACGAAAGATTATAAGAGCAGGACAATGGGGTTGGAGATAAATACACCAGTTGTGCGAGTTCCTTGGAAGATCGAGCTACCTAGTTGCAGAGGTCGAGTAGGGATGAATAGTTCTAGCCAGAAGGGATGCAAGGGTGAGAGGGAGCAACATAAGTGAATTCTGGAGAGGCAACAACAAGAGGTCGAGTTATTCCATTGGAGGCTGCACGGGGCTGCATAGGCAGCTTCAGAGGGTAGTTTGATTTTACCTAGGAGGAGGTCGATTTAGGTGCCAAAGGTCGGGATAATATTCCAGAGGGCTAGAGAATCACTTCCAGTGGCAGCAGCATGCAAGACGTCTTGATCACAAGCAGTGTGAGTTACAGGCTGCGTAGCATCTGCCTGCGTAGGGGTCTTGGATGGCCAGTACGAGTGGCCAAATTGTTGCCAGATTGGTTTTGGAGAACGAAAGAATTCCCTTAATAATATTAGCCAAATTATTTGTTGAGGATTGCCAGTTTGGCGTCCAGATTGTACTCAGGAAATTCATTGCTGCATAATAATAATAATAAAACCCTCATCTGCTGCACTGATGTTCCCACATTGGGTTTTTTTGGGGACATTCGTCCAAAAATAATGGTGTCAATTTTATTGTGTGTGTGCGCTCTGTTTTCTCAATTCTTGTTTTTATTTTCCGCAATATTTTTATGGTGAAGAAATTGCAGTGTGATTTATTCGTTATTTTGCCGTAGCAAAACAAACTGCATAATTAATTAGTTAGAAGAATAAATTCCAGTTGCTACATTTCAAGGAATTTTCACGTTCTCCAATGGAAAGAAGTTGATCTCTTATTTGAGAGATCCTCATGAAGTAGGTAGTAATAGATTCAGACTTGTTCATCCTGATGTCACAGAGTTGACTCTTCAAAGAGATGATTTGGCTTAGATTGTTGACCTCATACATCCCAATCAATTTGTCATACATCTCCTTTGACTTCATCTTGGACACATAGGTGATGAGATGGTCTCTAAGAGAGTCAATGATGATTTTCTTGGCCTTGATCTCACCCTTCTTGTACTTGGACTTGGCACTAGCATTGGCATTCTCAGGAGGTTCAACTACTTGGCCCTGCACATATTCCATCACATCATTCTCTTCAAGTGTAAGATCCAATCTAGCCCTCCATGCTGCAAAGTTGGAGGCATCATTCAACTTCTCTTCAATCTTGAAATAGGATGTAGTCATCTTGCCCAAGAAAATGATCACCAATCAACAAAAAGAGTGTCTCCAAGGGGTGCTCTCTGGTCTCCTTAGGCTAACCTTCACCTCAGCTCTGATACCATGTTAATTTTCCACAATGTTCTATGCTGTTATAATCATTTTAAACAAATAAGAAATTATAGATAGAACCACAATGAGACACAGAGATTAGGTCAAAGACTAGGGAAAAGCCCCATAAGGGGGAAAATCCTATAATCTATTTTTCTTCTTCTATTAGTCAATCAATGTTCAACATGAGATACATCATCCAAATAGTACATCCAACAATCAGTCAAAGTCAAATCTTTGACTTTCCAAATCAACCAACCCAAAATAAGTCAACTATGAGAGTCAAATCTAGTCAAAGATACTAGTCTGCAATATTTTGGCTTGTTGAGGAATAGTCAACAATAGTCAACAGTCTTTGCTAACTAGTCAAAGTCAATGGTCAACCTACCTAGAAAAGTTTGGTCAACCCAACAACAAATTCGGCCTCCAAACCTCAGTCAAACTCAGTCAAAACAGTGACAAATTCCTTCCTGCAATTCGGTCAACTTCCATAGTCAAACTACAGTCAAACCTTAGTTTCCAGTTGTGGTCAAACCCAGTCAAAGTGGCCACAATAATTCGGTCAAACTAGTCAAATATTCAGCCTCCAAAACAGTCATTATATTCGGTCAAAACAGAGTCAATGTGCCCAAGTCAACGCTGGTCAGAGTAACCCAAGAACAGAAAGTCAATGCTGGTCAAAGTAACTCAAGAGCAGAAAGTCAACGATGGTCAAACATAACTCTCTCTCCTTCGTCGCACATGTGAAGACTCCTTACAGTTTCTCAGATCAGATCGAACCATTTGATGTGATGGATGAGTCTCCATGTGAGGTCAACGAATGCTTATATGTGTGATAGGAGGATCAATTATCACATGTGGGGCCGACTTGTCATCTTCACTGAGCCGACTTGTCAAATACAAACTATAATTTTCTTTGACCAATTATGAAATTTCTTTTGAAGAAGAGTGGTTCCTCCTTGGGGTAGCTGGGCTTCTCCTTGGGGAAATTCATCTTGTAGCTGCCAATTTTAACATATTCATCCCTCATCCATTCAAGAAATGCTGAAGATTGTAATGCCTAGCCAAACATAACGCTTGAATGAGGATTTCCTGAGCCAAAGTTATAATGAGTTGACTTGTAAGGAAAAGAAAATTGTTCTTGAGTCTTTATTACCCTTGAATATCCAGTTACTAGAAAATGCCCCTCCTTACCCTTCAAACATATTTCCTGGAATGTCTAGACAAGTCATATCCATGGTTTGTTGTATGTTTGGATATGATGATGGCCAATCAATTGATGACGCCATATTATGGTTTCTAGCTTCCCTTTTACTCAAGAAATCATTTTTCATATTTTAGATTTTGTAGCTCAACCCATATACTAGATTGGGAGATTGGTATTTGCTTAAAGATTTTGTAGAAATTCAGATATATGGTTTTGAATTGCCTCCTTATAGGCTTCCATTTTTTCTGCCAATGAGGATATTTGCTCGAGTTCATCAGACATCCTCAACTCGGATCAGATCGATTTTGCATCAAAGAAACGTCCAACCAGTTCAAATTGAAGAAAGAAGTGGGACCTTTCTTGATCAATACCAAAGCAACACTATAAGAAGTTGAGGATATGTTAAAACAAATGAGATTCCCTTAAGGAGAAGTGTGGCAATACGATCCTCACATTATTATATAGAAAAGAAGAGTTAGACAAGGATTTGCACTTTACAAACTTGTGTCTAAACCAGAAAGAGTTCACAAATAGAGATGTTTGGGAACAAGACCCAATTCAGATTACTCAAATTAATTAGGAAGCTGGTCAGACTTCACAACCTATTGTTTTGGACAATTCTCAGCCAAAAGAGAAGGATCTTAAAAGGGGATTTTCAAAGACAACATTCTCAATCTCAAAGATAGAGGATGAAGAGCAACAACTACAGAAAAAGCCTAGAATTGTAGAAGAAGTCACAGTGTCAACTCAGTATAGAAGCTACGTCCCTGGCTGGTGCCACATTGGGGTTTGTCCCTGGCTGGTGCCACATCTTGTGTCCTCTTGTCTTGGCTTGTCTTCTACTGTTTATGTTTATGTTCTATCTGCATTTTACTATCATGTTGATGTGATTGTTAATCTGAATATTGATACTGGGCTAATAAAGAAATTGAAGTAAAATTGCTCTAAAGCATAGAACATACAAATGTTGCCTAAAATTAACATGGTATCAGAGCTAAGGTGAAGCAAAGCCCAAGCAAGAGTGAAAGAGCAATCACCAAAGGCAGTTGGACAAGGACAAAAGGTTCAATGGGTTCCTCATCCTACTCCCCGGCTGAAGACAAGCTTCATTATAAGTCTGACTATCATGGATGGAAGATGTCTCTTGATTTGACCTTGGAAGAAAAAGAAGTGATGGACTATGTGCAGGGTAAATTCCCTGAACCTCCTTCAAATGCACCGGCTGTTGTGAAGACCAAGTACAATAGGGCTGAAGTCAAAGCAAAGAAGATTATCTGGGATTCCATTGACAAGCATCTAGTGGCCTACATCTCCGAATTGAAGACCTCCAAGGAGATCTACGACAGGTTGGTCAGCATGTTCAAGGTTAGTAATGCTAATTAGATTCTATTTCTTATGAATAAGTTGAAGGATATTAAGAAGGGCAAGGACGAGGATATTCAATCCTATTTCTTGAGGATTACTGAGATCAAGAATGATCTACTCTCGATTGGAGAAGTCATTCATGACCGGAAACTTACTCTCACCACCCTTGGAGGACTCCCACCTGAGTGGTATGTATTTAGAACCACCGTTCTCAACAATGATTGAATTTTAGGGTTTGAAGAATTGATGTCGAGATGCACTAAAGAAGAAACAAGAACCGTGGAGCAAGAAATAGAAGCAACCCCACTGCATTCTCTGCTAATGCCAAAAGGAGAAATAATACAGGGTCTAAAGGTCATTTCCATGGAAAGCCTGGATCTAAGGGAGGAAGGAAGGGCATGTGCTTTGTTTGCAATAAGTTTGGCCACTATGCAAGGGAGTGTCCAAATAGAAGGGACACATCGCATGATGATCACAATCATTCAAGGGGCAACTTCAACAACAACGATCAAAGGAATGGTAGGTCTAATGGCAAAGGAAAAAGGAATGCGGGACATCAAGGAAATGGTCGAATCTCTAAGAAATCAAGGAACTCCAGGTATGAAGAATCCAATGTTCTTAACAATAAGCAAAAAGAGTACTATCTTATATTGACCCTCTCCACTGCCTCTCCTTCGGACACTTTGGAAAATTGGCTGATTGATAGTGGTGCCTCAAGGCACTTCATCGGATACAAGGAAGCCTCTCTAATCGGATAGAAAAGGAGACAAACTTGGAAATCATCCTTGGAGACGATGCCACCTATCCCGTGAAGGGAGTAGGGAATGTTACCCTTCAATTGAATCAAGGTAACACTATTCATTTGCAAGAAGTACTATATGTACCCGATCTCAAGAAGAACCTGGTGTCCATTTCGACAATAGAAGACAAAGGATTCAAGGTGGCTTTTATCGATGGAAAGGCACGTGTTTGGAAAAGAAATTTTAAAGATGCTCTTACTCTTGGTTTCAGGGTTGACACTTTGTATCAAGTTGGAGGAAGTCCATTGGGAGCCATGTCTTGCGACACATCTCTACAATCTAAACCATGGCACCGAAGGTTTGCCCATCTTCATTATAAGGCCCTACCTGATGTGAGATAGATGGTGACAAGTATGCCCGAGTTCAAAGTAGAGCACGAAGATGTATGTCTGGGATGTGCTGAAGGAAAACCTACAAGGGGACCATTCCCCTCAATTAATAGCAAGACCACAGATATATTGCAATTGATCCACTCAAACATATTTGGTATGATGCCTATAAACTCTTTGGGAGGATACTTATATTGTCTCACCTTTACAGATGATTATTCTTGCAAGACCTGGATCTACTTCTTGAAGAAGAAGGATGAAGTGTTCACCTGGTTCCGACACTTCAAAGCTTTGATGAAAACCAATCCGAGAAGAAAATCAAGATATTGAGGACTGATAATGGGATCGAGTATGAATCCAATGAATTCCAATATTATTGTAGAGAAGTTGGCATTACGAGGGAGACTAGAACACCATACACCCCTGAGTAGAATGGTGTGGCTGAAAGGAAGAATCACTCTATTGTAGAAGCAGTTTGTGCCATGCTTCATGATCAAGGCCTTCTGAAGTTCCTATGGGCTGAAGCTGCAAATACCGTTGTGTATGTTCAAAACCGATGCCCTCATAAAGCATTGGACTCCAAGACGCTCGAAGAAATGTTTGTTGGTAAGAAACCTGATGTCTCTTATTTTAGAATTTTTGGAAGTACCGTATATTTTCATGTGCCGAAAGAGAAAAGAAGCAAATTGGGTGCATCTGGGAAGAAAGGAATCTTTGTGGGCTATAGTGAAAATTCTAAGGGATATAGAATTTATGTAGCTGGTCAAAAGGAAGTTGAGATAAGTCATGATGTCACCTTCGACGAAGAGATGGCCCTCAGGAAGATCAACAACCTTTCTATTCTAAGGAAGGACAAAGAAGCTGACACCGGAAATCAAAAGAAGACGAAACGATGCCTGATGTTGATGAACCTATGGATCCTATTGATCCTCCTCCTCATGAGCCCTCCTCCTCAAAAAGGAGACCCTCATGGCTTAGGGAGACTCTCGAAGATGCCGAGAGACACATTGCACCAAGGGGGACTTTCCATGAAAGCAAGAAGTTGAATAGTTATCAAGGATATTTGACCGCCATGAGCACTATCATTCAAAATGAGCCTTCATCGTTCGAAGAAGCTGTGAAACATAAAGTATGGAAAGATGCTATGAATGAAGAATACGAGTCAATTATGAAGAATGATGTCTGGGATGTGGTCCCTAGACCCTACGACAAATTGGCTGTCACCTCTAAGTGGCTCTACAAAATCAAGAATGGAGCTAATGGAAGTGCAGAAAATTTCAAGGCTCACTTTGTTGCTCGAGGTTTCTCTCAAAAGGAAGGTGTAGATTATGATGAGATATTTGCACTTGTTGCTTGATACACCACCATCTGCTTGATCATAACCCTTGTTGCCTCGCAAGGATGGAACCTACATCAGATGGATGTCAAGACCGCTTTCTTGCATGGTTCAATCAAAGAGGAAGTCTATGTGGAACAACCCGAGGGTTTGAGGTTCATGATTGAGAATCTCATGTATGCAGGTTGAAGAAATCTCTCTATGGATTGAAGCAAGCACCTCGGGCTTGGTATGACAGGATTGATAGCTATTTGATGAAGTTGGGATTCACTAGAAGTGAAGCCAATCCGAACCTTTACTTTAAGGTTGAAAATGATAAACCTCTCATTTTGGTACTTTATTTGGACGACCTCTTTCTGACAGGTGCAAACCCTCTCATTCGCAAATGTAAGAGGGAGTTGGCTTCCGAATTTGAGATGAAGGATCTAGGACCGATGCACTATTTCTTAGGGTTGGAGGTCTGGCAAAAGGCAGGTTAAATTTTCCTCTTTCAAGGAAAATATGTTGTGAAGATATCAGAAAGATTTGGGATGGTGGACTGCAAGCCTGTGACTACTTTGATGGAACTTAACTTTATGAAGTTATGTTGTAGTGCTGCTGGACCTAAATTGGGAAATGCTTCTGAGTATCATTCACTCATAGGAGCATTGATGTTCTCGGTGAAATCCCGTTTGGACATATGTTTTGTAGTTAACACATTGAGCCAATATATGGTTGAGCCTCATCATATACATTGGATTGGTGCCAAGAATCTTCTGAGATATCTTTGGAGCACAATCACTCATGGACTGAGATACACTACCGGAGATGTGAGGCTGCATGGTTATTCTGATGCCGATTGGGCTGGTAATGTGGTGGATCGCAGGTGCACTTCTAGATGTTGTTCTTCTTTGGGTTTTGCTTTGATATTCTGGATGAGCAAGAAGTAGAAATCGGTTGCCTTTAGCACCGCTGAGGCCGAATACATAGCTGCTAGTATGGCCTCCTGTGAAGTTGTATGGTTGAGGAAGCTCTTCAGTGAGTTGTTTGGACATGTCCTGGATACCACTGTGATCCTCTGCGACAACCATAGTGGGATCCGATTATTAGAGAATCCCATGTTTCATGATCGCTCCAAGCATATAGATATCAGGTACCACTTTATCTAGGATATGGTACAACGGGGATCAATAAGGCTCCATCACATTGGGACTGATGAGAAGGTCGTCGATATTCTAACAAAGCCCCTAGGGAAGGTTAAGTTCTTGGCCTTCCGAGAATGACTTGGAGTTGTGGAGAGACCCTCTTATGAGGGTTCTGAGCTCTGGAAGCCCCGGGGGGCTTGGGGTACGTCTTGGATCGATTAGCAACCATAGGGTGAGTGGTTTATCCTTCCCCTAGTGGTTTTCTGTGTATAGGGTGAGTGGTTTAGCCTTCCCCTGCAATACCCCTTAGCGACATGTAGGAAGGATGAGTGGCTAATTCTTCTCCTGCTGAGACATCCTACCCATGCAGTCTGGAACTCATGCAAAGTACCTCTCATTTGGCCAATGAGTAGGAAAATGAGGATATGGATGATAGTACTATCGATGGACGCATCGTGTACTATCGTACTGCCTATACTAGGATGACCAATATTGATCTGGGATCAACGGGAACTGACTTCGGATCAGTAAGTGTGGTATGAGACACTCTCTTTTGATTGGAACTGACTTCGGGTCAGTAAGAATGGTATGAGACACTCTCTTTTGATTGGGATTGACTTCGGGTCAATAGAGAATGGTATGATACATTCTCGATCACTTCTTCTTCTTCATAGTTCAACAGAGCAGAGCAGTGCATTGATGACAGAGATAGTACAAATTGGCAGATGGATTAGCAGATGGGGTTCTCCCTAGTTGAGAGGGAGTATTAAAATTGGCAACTAGGGCCAAACCCCACATCGGTCATCTTATTTATGACAACTGATATTTTTCTTGGCTTCCTCTCTGCGAGAGGTGTAGGATTGATCTAAAGATCATCTGATTTCGACATGTACAAATGAAGTTATGAATCTATTTTGATTATGGATAAATTGTCAAGATCAGCCAACAAAATTATGTAGGCTCATAAGCCCAACAGTCACATCTATTCATCCTCAACATTTGCTATAAATACATGATGCCTTAGCCTCATTTGGACACGCTCATCTTCAGACTTCTCTCTCTCTCCTCTTTGATTGGGTACGAATTTTTGGGCCTCTCTCTCTCCACGAGAGAGAAATTTCAGGAGGTCGAAATTTTAGGAGAGCAAAATTTCAGGAGGCCGAGATTTCAGGAGATCGAATTTCTGGACAGTTTGACCAAGCGTTGACCAGCATGTGTTGACCTCCTTTGATTGTGTTTTGTGAGGGCTATCTTTGTTTAGGCAAGCCGCATTTATGGGCACAAAAATCGAGGCTAAAGTTGACTGTTGACTGCAGCTAGGGCTGATCGCAGGTGTGCTGTTTGACCAGACTTTGGCTGGGCTGAATTTTACTATTTTGAGGGATATTTTATCTTGTTGTTTGGAGGTTGAAGTTGATTGAAGTTGACCGATTTGCTGAGAGTCAAATCTGCCCTGTTGACCAGCGTTGACTTTTCTGGTTAGGGCTCGTTTGCTGCTGTTATAAATTATCAGATTTGTAAATTGTACTATCTCTCTCTGCTGAACTATTGAAGACTAAAAGAATATTTGATCAAGGGTTTTCCCACATTGGGGTTTGTCCCTGGCTGGTGCCACATCTTGTGTCCTCTTGTCTTGGCTTGTCTTCTATTGTTTATGTTTATGTTCTATCTGCATTTTATTATCATATTGATGTGATTGTTAATCTAAATATTGATATTGGGCTAATAAAGTAATTGAAGTAAAATTGCTCTAAAGCATAGAACATACCATTGTTTCCTAAAATTAACACTCTCTCTTTCTCTCTCTTCATCCTCCAACTTTATCACTATCTCCCTCCCTTTCTCCTTCTCTCCATCTCTCATTTGTCTCTTTATCTCACCCTAAACATACACTCTCTCTCTCCACTTTGATCTCTCTATGCCTTTCTTCTTGCCACCCTCTCTCTCCCTCCCTCCCTTTCTCCTCCTCTCTCTCAAGTCCTCTCTCTCGTCCTTTTTCTCTCGCCCTTTCTCTCCTACCTCCCTCCCTATCCTTTTCAATCACCCCCTCTATCTCTGCACCTCTATCACTTTGTCTTTGTTCTTCTCTTCGATATATATCTAGAGTTAATATATGATATGATATATTAATATATATTATAATATAACAAATTTAATATTATATAATCCAAGGTTATTAAATCTAATAATATTAATATTATAATATATTAATATTAATACTATATTTAATAATAATAATTTGAATATTATATTTATGAATATTAATATTATATTTAATAATAATAATATGAATATGAATATTAATATTAGATTTAGTAATAATATCAATATTTTAATATTAATATTAGATTTAATGATGTTTTTTACATGGTATGATAACAAAATTTATAATAAAACTACATCAAATTAATATTTTCAAATATTACAACTTTGACATGGAAATAGTTGTCTTAAATTTTTTTAATATATCCATAGGATATGGTTTTTCCTTTTAAAGATTCATTTTACAAATATTTAATTAAAATAAATATTAAAAGATTTTGGAGTAGGATTTTAGATTCTTTGTGTTGAATTAACCTTTTTTATTTGATTTAAGAAATGGTATTGGCTTTAGTAAAGAGTAAAGATGTTTAAAAGTTTACCTAATTTGGAATTTTAATGTGGTAAAAAAAATTGTTGAAGGTAAATTTATGATCCATTCAAATTAAACGTATATGATAAAAGAACTATTAAACACATGAGATAGTTGTATTGTAGTTTTTGTTATCTATATCGTTATTTTCATTTTTGTTTAGAACCGATATTACTTTTTAATTTTATTTTTATTATTCTTTTAAAATTTATTGAACAAACATATTTAAACATTGCCCTCACACTGGCCTCTCAACGCAACAAGTCTTTGGATTTAGATTCTCCCCCAGTTGTGTTGAGAACTATGATCATATTCTCACTTTGCCTTTAAATTGTGCCTCTGAATTGTTGAATCTTTGAAGAAAAAGTTCACCCAATCGTTTCTCCAAAAATCAACAATGAATGCCATGAAGTATTTTCAACCTCTGCACATGCTGGAGTTTTCATGGGACCACAAAGATTACTATACACCAAACTCTAATTGCCTGCTTGCTCTCCATACAGCCTCTTTAACTATTTTGTCCGTTTGTTGTTTGGCTAAATTGGAAGCTTTGCAAACACCTTTTTCCTTTTGTACAACAGACAAACCATAATTCATGTTCATTTTCTTTAGAGACAAGTCTTTCATAGTTGAGATGGGCAAACATTTTGACCAAAAGTAGCTTTTTGGAGTTGTGTTGAATTGCTAATGCTTGTTGCCTTACTGATGTACTAGTGAATATGAATTGATTGCCTGCTTCAGTATTTGTTGCAATCACTTCATAGTGGTTCTTTTCTTCCTTTATAAGGCATCTATGTTGATCAAATTGAACCTTGAGTCTTGTTTGGCAGAAGGACTTACTAAAAGCACATTCTTCTTTAATCTTGGTACTTAGAATGCATAATGCACTTTGATTCTTCCACTTTGTATTTCATTGGAATTTTCCTCAACCTTTGACCATGTGTACCCTATCGTCATCTCCCAATTCCATTTTCTCTCCTTGTTTTTTTCATCTATTGTGGTGACCCATTGCCTCTTTGTGACGACTGTCTTGTGGCCCCTGAGTGTCTACACCTTCCATTTTTAGATGCATTTCTAGTCCTTTGTGAAGTAGCAAAGAGCTTATACTCTCCTACTTTTTTACTTTTTCTATCTTGTTCTCCTTCAACATAATTATTAGAATGCCTTGTTTTTTCCCTTGATTGGGAACAATCAAAATTCTCTTTCTTGCAATCTTTGTCAAATCAACTGAATTTACCACAATAAAAGCACGAGTTTGTTACTTTGTGCTAAAGTTACCCTTAATTGAATCTTCTTGTTTAGTGTTGGCTTTTGATTGATTTCCTCTTTGTTGAGAATCGTATAATCTTCACATGTGGCCATGATCATCTCATATTGTGTCGTTAATGCATTTAAATAGGCATTGATTATGGTTAAGGTCATCATTTATGTAATACTAGGTTATGGTCAAGGCCAACCTAGTCAACTTTGATATGTAGTCTCAATAACCTTCTTGGGGAGTGCACCCTACTTTTGTGGGCCTTTATCCCCTATTAGGAAGATGCCCTACTTGAGTTGTGTATAAATTCACAACTCATCCCATTTGTAACTCATTTTTTTTTTATCATTGAGCTAAGGCTTTCTAATACAACTGTTTTAAGATTATTGGCACCACATCTTTGGCATTCTCTTGCAGCTTTCATATTTTCTCTTCTATGTGCCTCTGTGCATCTCATGTATAGTGCACTCATACGTGGACATCTTTCTATCTCTTAGCACACTTTTGGTTCAGCCCTAGATCAACTTTTAGCACTGTTTTTCCTCCTTTTACTGCAGGTTTTGGATGGGTGTTTTGATGCCATTTGGTCCCCTCTTTCTGCTTGTGATCTTTACACGGTATTAGAGTGGATGTGAACATTCCCTACTCTTTTTGTTGCTGTTTTAGTTTATTTTTTTTTCCTGGCTGTTTATGATGATATTTCTGCCATCAGAATTGGCATGTGGAAGAAACCCTAATTGTTGGAATATTGAGTCTATTTCATTGTGTTGCACTGACTGGAAAGGTGCTTTTACTAGGGCTGTTTGTGCTTGTTGTTGCATAAAGTGTACACCTAAGGTGCAACGCTCAGAGTTGGGGATGTCACTCTGATCCTTACTCCGTTTAGACTCTTTCCTAGCTAAGTCAAGAGGGGTAGTCCCTAATGATGATGATGAGGGGAAAACTTGCTGGAACAAGTAGTCCTAGTAGACTAAGGGAAAGATCACTACCTCTCTAAGCAACTTGAAGTGAGATTAATTAGCAAGTGTGTTTATTAAACGAGCAAAGTATGTTATAACAAGATGAGGCAATTAAGAACAATGAGGCAATAGAAAGATTAGCAGATATAGACAAGGGCCTAATGAATAATGCTCAACATAAATTATATCACTTGCACAATATGTAAATCTTCAAGTTACTAGTTAAGCAGTGCTGCGAGAATGATGTTAATACAAGAGATCAAGGTAACAGGAAATATGAGCATTAAACAGCTTAAAAACAATTGCAGGAAAGAAACTTATGTTTTCAAATTATGATATTCAAAAGTACAACAGACTTGTAATTATAAGATTGAGCTCACAACTCCAATTATCAAATGATCAAATGCAAGATGACATTCAAGATCTATTCTAATGTGGGATGCAAGATCTTAGTTATTTTTAGTTATATGCCTAGTCTAGGTGAAGCCTTCTCCTCGATTGTTTTGAAGCTAGTCAAAAACAAGGTTGTAGAGAGAACTGCTAGGGAAGGAGGCTAAGGCCTCATGAACGATACCTCCCTAGGAGTTCTAACCATCCAAGTACCTCCGTTCCTACAAGGGATTATCCACAAGAGAACTGAAAGGTCACTTGTGTTAACCGTGAATGGAGGCCTAACCTCTCAAATCGAAAGGTGGAGAAGTTGATCCTATCTATCTATATAACCAAGCTTATGCTTGGAGGTAAATTTTAGGGATACAATCACTAGTCTAGAATGAGGATGCAAATGCAATTGCTTCACAAGAGACAATGAGATATGCTTCAGGAAATTAATTGCCAATATGCTTATAACCAAGATGTAAAATAGATACTTAATCACAAGATTATTAGCTTATGATGACTATCAATGGTGTAGAAAGATATCCTTAATGAAACAACGGCGAGATCCCACAATGCCAATACTGCTTTAATAATATTCCTTGCTTAGATAGTTGAGATAAGCAAAGATTCTTTAACAAATCAGCACTTATGGATAGCAAATGAGATACAAGAGAATGACCACTTAGATCCACCAATTAATAACACAAGACCAAGTAGAAAATTTTCAAGAATGCAAGTTAGGAAATGAGGTTAGGTTACTTCAATTAAACACGCTGCTAGCCAAATGTTTGCAACTTATGAGATGTCACTTGAAAATACAAACTCTTCCAATGATATGCCAATAATAGCACATATGTTACTTATTTAGAGTGCTAGCAAATCAGGAACCAATGAATTTTTTAAAAGTATGCAAGCACAATTATTCAAAGATTGCTAACAATGATTTATGAAGCAACTTGACAGTTATATGAGATTGTAAATTAGAGGGAGATCAAGCTAGTATCAAAATTTACCAAGAGAACAAGCAATCAATCATCAATAGCTGCTGCCAAATGCAAATTCTAGATTACGAAAGATAAGCAGTGAAAGATAAAATGCACCAAACCACTGAATATCCTCAAGGCCTAAACATATCAGTCAGTGAAATTTATGGCTAGGTAAGGAAACAAGGTATGTAAAGGTTGAATCAACAGGTGTGAATTTTGTATGATGTATTTAATAGTTTCAAGCTCTCAGTGTTCAATTTTTAAGTTATGAAACCCTTGATTATGGTGTGCTTTAGATGTGAGAGGCTTATGGCCTTTCTAAAGCCCACAACTATGGAGGATCAAACTTCACAAGCTTGCAACTTGTCCTTGAGAAAGGATATGCAACAAATAAAATGTAAAGTGACAAACCTTATCCACATAAAATGTTTGAGACCCGTCCTAAAGATAAAGAAAACCCTGCAACCAAAAAGATGTTAGTTTGTGGCAAATAGAATTAGGAGCATATGGTAAAGAGGCTATTATGCCTTCCAGCCAGACCTAGAAGGAATATCCAAACGATGTGATCCAGGAATAAATTTGACAACTCCTGCAATGATGGATAGAGGCCTGCAAAAATTAGTATCAATCTTTCAATCTAAATAAAACAATGGTGAAACCCTCCAAAAGGCCTGCGGTTAGGTGAAAAAGGCCGTGGAACATTGCGATAGAGATAGGGAGGCTCTTAGGGGCCTGTGATTGAGGAGACAAGGAAAAATTAGGCTGCAGCTGAGTGAAGAAGGCCCTTAAGCCTGCAATCAGGTGAAATAGGCCACAAAAGTATGCAACTAAGCTGAGGAGCCTTATTTTGACTTGCGGTTGGAGTATCTAGGCCTTAAAACCTCACAACTAGGGTTAGAAGAACCAATCAGGCCTGCGACCAACTACTTTGAGCCCTCAAATTTGAATATGAGCCATAAAACAACAATTAATCGCCTGCAACACACACTCAAGTCAAATTTGGGCAAGGAAATTAAATGAAAATTTTGTGAAAATCGTTTGCAAATTATTTATGTGTCAAACCCTGAAATTGCAGAAAGATCAACCCTTTAAGGTCTGCGGCCTCAAAAAAAATGCATTTGAGAGATTGAGGTGGAATCCAATGGATCAGACCCATAAAAGGTCAAATCAGGACTTAAACCCCTTGCGACCTTGCTTTATATGCTAGATGACTTTAGAAAATGAAATAATAGGCCCAAACCCTAGCCGTCTAGGCCATGTGAAGGCTAAAGCCCTCAAGAAATCGTTTCCTCCTCTGAAGTAGATCAATAACACCTGCAAAAAATGAATTCAAAGGAAGAAATCTACACAGCTATATATATACAAAGGATGAGGAAATATTTACAAGGTTTAGAGGGGTTTTATCTACAAGAAATAATTTTACAAATTATTTACAATAATTTATAAATAATCAAAGCTCTTGTAAGTAGATCTATCAACTTATAGCACAAAAAAATTGAAGAATGAGATGAGTTTTATAAATAATGATCTTGGTAGAGTAAAGTACAAACTAAAGAGATACACACATAGCTTTTACCCCCAAAGACTTTGATTTTATTCCTTAGAAAAAATATTACAGAGCTTCAGAGTCAGTTACACCATCCAAAGATGATTCAATGAGGAGCCTCAGGCTCAATTTATAGAAAATAGAGAGATCTAGATCCCCCTCCAAGTGGAAAACGACTAGGTCCAAAGAAGTGCACAATTTTGACTTGATCTTGGAGAATAATGGCTAGTTGCTGCTTGATCCATGCCAAAATTAAATCTTGTCCCTTGATCTGGAGGAAAAATTCGAATTCCATGATAAAGCCCTTTTTTCCTGGTCCAAAAAATATTATTTTGAACTTTTTTCCTCAAAAAAATCCATTTTGACTTAACCACCTTGGTCCATAAGTTCAATTTTTCTTAAAAATTTGATTTTTCCCTTGATGGAGGACCTCAAAAAATTAATTTCTTTTGGACCCACGAATTTTTGAGGGATTTTTCTCCTTGAAAATGAGTCCTCCAAATTTATCTCACCTTGGGAATGTCCACTTTCTCCAAAAATTCGTTTTTCCACTTAGAGAGAATTTTCTTTTCTCTCAATTTTAATTTTTTTTGACCATTTCCCAGCTAATTTTTTGCCAAAAAAATAAATTAAAAGACTCTAAAGGGGATTAAACACATTTTCACCCTCAAAGTGGGCCAAAAAAATATTTTGGCGATGATGTTTAATTATTAATAATCATCCACCAAAAATATTTCTAGACAACACTTTTTACATCAAGATACTTTTACAAAGTTAGCCCATTAGAAGGGGAATTTTACAATTAAAAAATGACCTCTAGATTCAATCAAATTCTACGACACAAGATATATGATCTAGTATGATAAAAATTCATAGACTCGATAATACTAGGACTGACCTAAGACCTTACCATCAAGCCCCACTCTAGCTTTGGCGTATGTGTAGGAGGAAAACTCGGGTTCGGAAATGCAAATAATGGGCGGAGGGTAAAAAAACTTGCTAGAGTGAAACTCTTTGCTAAGGATCAAGGGCTTTCCTAGATGTTGTTACATGGATTCATAGTCATACTAGAATCATTTTTACAATGATGGCCCACAGGGCTGCAAAATTTGGATTACAATGTTGAAAGATGATGATGATCTTTGATTGCCTGAACACGACAGACCGCTTTGAAAAAAATGTATGCTGTTATGGGGTAGTTGACATGAACTGGTCAACAATGCCCATCTTCTGCACAATGTATATAGATTGTCCATATATTATTGCACCCAACACGAGGGTTTAGTTGCTGATTTATTTCAGCATTTTTCAATAGTTGTTTTGGAGACTTTTTCCTGGCAGAGATACCTTTTTGTGACTACGGAACTGTTTCTAATTTTTTTTAAACTGAAAAGTTTGGAGACGTTTTGTGGGTGACATCACTTTTTTGTCACCATGGAAGTGGGGTTTCCAGATCTGTTTTTATTTTGATGATAATGAAATTGTGGATCTTGGCTGTATAGTTCAACAAACCTTAATTGAGCATAAACCTTGAACGTAAATATCACATGAAGAGAAAGTGAATCCATGAACAAGAGAATAAGAGATATGCTGCTCTTAGACAAAATAACCACTAATGAATGCAAGATAATAATACAAAATACTCATATGTTGTGTATTTAGACACGGCTTAAAGTGGTTGGGGTGCCTTCCCCCATGAGGGGATTATGGACCCACACAAATGATGTGCTTTGGCCTTATCCACCTAGAATAATTTAAAACAATGTTGAGTCTTGACAAGGTTGGCTTTTAAATAATATCCTAGTAATACAATAAGGCACTTAGCCATATTGTCAAGTAACCACAAATGAAGATTACCTTCGTTTCAATGCTCCCTTTGTTAAATTTTCAATACTAGTCTAGATTTATTTATAGCTCAACAATTTGTATTCCTAGAAAATTATTAAATAAAATTCTGAATTGCTGTGAAAATAAAATCACTGGTATTTAACTCTGAAATAAAATATTTGTAGTGCAAAAATAAAATTAGAGAGATCAATCACATCACAACAATAAGTATACACCCATAACAATTTTCCTTCATTAAAATCCTCGGGAGAATCTGTGCCCTAGACCCACAAAGAAAACTACGAAGAAAAAAGCATTGATGGACGCTGTAACTTGCCCCCACTAGAAAATTTCTTGTACAACCCCTGTGCACTAAAGAAAATCAACCTACTAGATAAATCGACCTCTCCACAACTCGACCTCCTCTGCTCTTCAACCACTTGACCTCTCGATTTCTTGAACTCGACCTAATACAATACTCAAAATTTCCCTGCACTCTTCCTTCCTTCTCTTCAGTCTAGTTGAGCCTCTTGCTCTGGAGAAAATCACTTCCTCCACTTGTGTGTCTTCACCTCTCCCCGAGGCTTATTTTATAACTTCATTAAGCCAAATCCTTAATCCTAATCTCCTAAGTGATTGAAGGTTGAGATTAGATCTCGTCTCACTTGAGATCATATCTCACTTAAATAATTTTATTATTTATCTTTAGCACTTTGGCTTAATAGTCCACAATAATGAATTGACTCTAATTATTGTACTTTTCCTAAGTTAGTCTTAGGAAAGAAGTCATAAATCACTTACTCCACCAAGCAAACACCTGAAGAGGCAATCGACCATCTCCTACATGCTAAGACACCAAGCTCATGTAGACGACCTTCCGAAGCTACTAAGAACTTCAACATTCGCTCCTAGCAAGGAAGGGATTCTTCACCACCCCCAACTTGCACTTATAAAGCACAAACTTCCCTTTCACTAGAAGGTTGGTGAGAATATTTGCCACTTGCTCCTATGTGGAAATGTGTTGCAATCTCATAGCACCTCTTGGACCTTATCTCTGATGAAGTGATATCTAATCTCTATATGTTTGGATCTATCATGAAACATAGGATTTTCAGAGAGCTTAATGCAACTCTGGTTATCACAGTGAATCACTATGGGGTTCAACTCAAGACCAAATAACTCTATGAGCATTTTGCGAACGCTATATGGCCTCACAACTCCCCAGACTCACTGCGATGTACTCTGCCTCCGGTGAGATAAGTGCCAATGACTGCTGCTTCCTGCTACACCATGAGATCATCGCTGATCGCAAGCTGAAACATCTCTATGTGGATTTTCTGTCCACAACACCCCCAACCCAATCAGAATCTATGTACCCCTGCATTTCTACTCCAACTCCAACATATCTCAATCCAAGTCCATGTTGAAAATGTAGCGAGTGGTGGTCTTCTGGTTTGTGCCTTAGCCAGTGACGGCCTCGATTTGTCTTTCATTGGCCTCGATTTGTCTTTCTCTAGCGTGAGTGCGAGCTTATGAGATAGACTTCAGTTTGGATGAGTTGATTTCCAGTTTACTAGAATGGCCATTAGGATTGCATGCATGGAGTTAGAGCTTCAGTTACATGGAGTCTTCTTCAATTTGACTACAAAATGAGGTGGAAATTACAAGTTCAGCTAGAATGAGTTAGTCTTCAACCTTGATTGAAGGGAGAATGAGTTGAAATTCCAAGTGTGATTGGAGAGAGAATCAGTTGAACTCTCAGTGAACTCACCATTACAACTCGAGCTTCTAAATTGAGCTAGGCCTTCTTGCATGCTTGAATTGGTTCTGTAAAGAGGAGGACGAAGGCTCAAGATTATCACGAGCTTGTGAGATCATTCTTTGGTTGTGTGTGTGCAGAGTTGAGGAGCTTGTGTGCTAGAATTTAGGAGGCCACAAGTGTGCAAGAAAATAGGAGGATTTGCACTAAGAAATAGGAGCTCCTTGTGAGCTAGGAAATAAGAGGAAGTGCACAAGGAAATAGGGGCTTCTAGTGTGGAAGGAAATAGGTGCAGGGATCAGGGATTGCAAGGGCAAGTCAAGGATATTCAGCAGGAGAACAAGTGTGTTCTCAGAGACAGATTGCTAGCTGTAGAAGGCAGCGTGAATTCTAATAAATCCAATTTCTCAAGAACTATCAATAAAATACCACAACAAAGAAAGCGAATTTTCCATTTTGGGTTTCTTGGGTAAACAAGCGTGTCAATTTGTGTGCATGTGTTTTTATCTCTCAATTATTTTCTGTTGCTTATAAATTGTTAAGAAACTTTGTATCTTGGTGAAAGTAAATTTGGTTTTAGTTTTCAATTGCCTTGTTTTCAATAATTCATCTAAGTAGTTGTAGAGTTTCAAGGAAAATTAACATGGTATCAGAGCAGAGATCAACATAAAGACCAACACCAAATTGATCAGTTAATGAAGAGTGCAGTTTAGGTTGAAGGCTTGTGTTAGATTTTTGAAGGCTTGTGTAGGATGGCATTCCAAGGACTGAGGGCATATCACTGTTTAGAGGGAGCCTCTAACTTCTCCTCATGGAAGGAGAGGATCTCAACAGTGTTGGAGCATAATGGGGTGCTAGAATTTGTAGCAAGTCAAAGAGCTCCACCTCAAGATCCCCAATAGTTGATCCAACATAACAAGAATGACACCAACGCTAGGAGGATCATTCTTGAGGGGGTCAAAGACCATACTGCCCCTCATCTCCATGGGAAGAAGACAACATTCAAGATGTGGAAAGTCATCTTGGATCTGTATTAGGGTTCCAATCATGCCAGGAAGCTTGCATTGAAGGACAAGCTAAGAAATATCCGGATGAACAAAGGTGTGCCCATCATTACATACCTTTTCAAGTTCATTCAGGTTCGAGATGAGCTAGTTGGAGTGGGCGCTACTGTAGCAAACAATGACGTTGTGAGTCTTGTGCTTCTAAGGCTTTATAAGTCTTGAGAGAATTTCTAGGATGTAGTCAGTGGTAGAGAGAGTCCTCTCGGATGGAAAGGTTGTGGTTAGACTGCGTTCAAGAAGAAATCTGGAGAGGGACGAGAGTTGGAAGATCAACAAAGACAAAGGATGAGGAGAACTTTTCCCTAGCAGGCAAAGGCAACAAAGCCAAGGGCAAGAAGGGCCAAGGAAAGGTTGAGTCCAATCAGAAGTGCGAGAAGAAGAAGAAAGATCTGAGCAAGATAAAGTGCTTCTATTGCCATGAGTTTGGGCACTATTCCACTAAGTGTCATAATCAGAAGAAAGGGTCCAGTAAAGATCATGTGGCTGCATCAACTGAGGTAGATGGATTTTCTTCCCAGTTCGAGAAATATTTCTCATTGATAGCTTGCATGGCAAACTCAATATGCAACAACATATTGTATATTGATTCTAGAGAATCCTATGCAACACCGTATGGTATATTGATTCTAAAGAATCCTTCCACATGATCGGGAACAAGGAGTATTTCAGCCAGCTGAAGGAGATGGACATGCTGTTCCACATTGAGCTAGTAGATGATGGAAAGTACATGACAAGGGAAGTTGGTACTGTCAGTTTTGAGTGTGAGTTTGGTAGCTCTCTCCAACTCAGGGATGTCTTCTATGTTACAGACTTGAACAAGAACCCTATTTTAGTGGCTACCCTAGTGGATAAGGGTTATTGTATCATCTTCAATAGGGGTAAGGCTTACCTGAAGCAGGAAGTGTGCAAAGCAGAGATATGGGAGAACTTTGGCACAGGTGCATGGGACACTTGCATCATGGGGCGCTGAATATCCTTCAGCAGATAGCCACAAGACTACCACAATGCGTGTTTGATCAACATAATGTCTGCAAGGGGTGCACACTTGCCAAGAATGAAAAGTCATCTTTTCAGGGTTGAGACAACAGAGGCAAAGGGATTTTGAGTTGGTACATTCAAATGTATGTGGGCCCTTCTCTTCTCCATCTCTCATGAGACACAGGTATTATGCCACTTTCATAGACAGTTATTCTCGAAAGACATGGATCTTATTATGAAGAAGAAGGACGAGGTGTTCTCCAAGTTTGTGGAGTTTAAGGCCTTGGTAGAAAACCAGACTGGGAAGAAGATCAAAGCATTGAGGAGTGACAATGGCAGAGAATATGTATCCAATGCTTTTTGGGATGTGTGTGTCAAGGAGGCATTAGGAGAGAGCTTACAACTCCCCATAACCCTAAGCAGAATGGGGTGGCTGAGAGGAAGAATCGCAACATAGTTGGAGTGGCCAAGGACATGTTGCATTACCAATGACTGCCTATGTTCTTGTGGGCAGAGGTATGTGCACTACAATATTTTTACAGAATAGGAGTCCACATAGGGTGCTTGGACAAGTTACACCAGAGGAGACTTTCATAGGCAAGAAGCCTGATGATTCTTACTTCCGCATCTTTAGCACAAAGTTTACTGTCATGTGGCAAAAGAAAGCAGGAAGAAGCTGGAGCCCACAACTAAAAAGGGAATTTTCGTTACGAGGTGGTAATTACAAGTTCAATTAGAATGAGTTAATCTTCAGTCTTGATTGAAGGGAGATGCGCAGATGAATCACCTTCAGTCTCACTCCTGTAAACATTTCCTCAGGAGTCTTGTCCTCCAATACTCTGTGAGGACTCTTGTTTTGCAAATAAACAACTGTATTGCAGGCCTCAGCCCACAAAAACACAAGCAATTCTTGATCATAGATCATTTCCTTTGCTGCTCCCACTATGGTCCTGTTCTTCATTTTGGCAACCCCATTATGCTAAGGTTGTAAGGCACTGTGAGTTCCTTCTTGATCCCTGCCTCTCTACAGAAACCTTAAACTCATTGGGGGTATAGTTTCCCCCATTATCAGGTCTTAGTACCTTAATCTTCTTCCCGATCTGTTTCTCCACAAGAGCTTTGAACTCTTGAAACCGATAGAAAACCTCACCCTTGGTCTTCATGAAGTAGAACCAAGTCTTCCTAGAATAATCATATATGAATGTTACAAAGTAGCTAGACCTTGTGATTTATTCCATTGACATAGGAACACATATATCTGAATGCACCAAGTCCAATATCCCCATGGACTTGGTCTAACTGTGAGAAGATGTTGCCTTGGCATGCTTTCCAAGTGTACACTCCCTCTTGCTCCACCCCGGTCTCTGGAAAACCTGTAACCATCTTACGTAACATAGGAAGAGCCCTGTAGTTTAGGTGTCCCATCCTCTTGTGCTAAAGCTCATTTTGGCCATCACTCTCATGTACAAGAGCCTTCAACAAATATAGGTTGTTCTCCCTACTCCCAATTACTGGCCTCTTGCTGGGATCAACTCCTTTTGGCTTACCAGCTACTTCACCTTCCATGAAGCTGACCTCTATTCCTCTGCCCCTTATGGCCAAAACTGAAAGGAGATTCTTTTCTGACCTCGTTACAAACATCACTTGGTTCACCTCCATGAGAGTGCATCCAAAACTCAACGCTGCTAATGCCCTCTACTACATACTTGGTGTTGTCTCCAAGGTCCACATGTATGATTCTGATTGGATCATTATATTATTTGTCATCCATCTCGATGCTTTTAGAGTGGAAAAATTGGAGGAATCAACTTACAGGACCAGTTTTATTGGTCGGGCCCAGTTTGGCAAACTGGGTCTGAAACCTTCTAGGAGCATTTGAGACATCAAGCGATGTTTTCTGGGGTTAAACTTTGTTGTTTTAGTGCCACACCTTTTTTTCATATTCTACACACAAAGACCTTTCCAATGACGCAAGAATTGCCTCAATCTATGTTCGTATACAAAAGTCATGCCACTTAGAAGTTGACCTTCCTGTTTTCATCACCATAATTCGATAGGATGACATGTCAACCCCCATTTCTCATGGAAAAGGGGCTAGCCACGCGATTATGATGAAGACAACTCAAGAAGAGTCCATATTGTATCTCTAGTTATGAGTAGAGGGAGTCAAACCTAACCACTGGTAGGCTATCGGGTTGTGTTGTAACCAGACCACTAAGAGGAAAAGGAGTTCCATTCTTTTTGAGTGCACTTGTTCCATAGACAAGCAAAGTAGCTGAGAGGGATAGGGAGAGAGCACATAGAGAGGATTTGTGCATTCTAGTAGCCCATGGGCCACATGTTGGAAAATAAGAAAGGTAATAAAGATTTTCTCGATCTTGATAATTACTTGTGATGTTTCTTATTACTACGATTATTTATATCTTCTTTCTTTATTTCATCAAGAAATTACCAAAAGTAGCGGAACATAAAATAATGGACATAAGATGTAAGCACATGCTAGGGAAAAACCCCCCTCGAGGGGAAAACCCAGTCAAAGTAATTCTTCCTTTCAATAGTATTCTTTGAGACTCTTCACCCTAGACCAAGACCAGACCTTCCCTTGACACCAAGTCAGCCTCTAGAAGATTGACCTCTTCCCAGTAACTTCGGCTATGCAACAACTTGCAGCAGCCAGCAGCTTCCAACAACAATCCAACTTGGAAGGCTTCGATCTCCCAATCCAGAGCACGAAATAGAGAGAGACTACCACCAAAATTTTGATTTTCGTGGATTCCTTAGACTCCCCCAAACTCGCATTCACTTCGGCCTCCTAGCAACAAACTTTCCCAGCTACCCACTTCGCACTTCTGCCCAACAAACAAATTTTCGCACTTTTTCCCAGTAGAGAGAATTCGAACTTGATGAGAAGCGATGGCCCAAATGAATTCGATGTCCTTCCTTTTATAGGCTTCTTATGGGGTCGAATATGGTTTGAGGCCGACTTGATCTTCCCTTAGGTCGACATGGTGTGGAGGTTCCGTAATTCATATCTGACTCAATACTAAACCTTTTTACATGATTCGAAAGCCCAAGAAGTGTTTCCTTAAATGTACAATAATTCTATAGACTCAGAATAAATCCTAGAAGTCCATAATGGGGACTTTGACCTAAAATTTGGTGACCCAAGCATGAAACCCGTGCTTTAATAAGTCACAATAATAATAATAAAAATTATTTTCTTTATTCTTTTGACAAGTACATTACATAATGACTCAAGTACATTATTGAAGACCGAACATAGTTACTTTTTCGAACACTCCCTCTTAACCAAGTAGGTATTCATGATGTACATATACAATGGAAGATCTATGAACCATGAAGAACTTTAGGCACCACAATGCCATGGACTAGATTCCTGACTAGGGCAATATATCCAGGTGGGACTAAGATGGACTCAAGCTCTCAGCCCCTCTAGGTACCAGCAGACTTACTCATAGTTTTAAAATTCGGCCGATTCGAAACGGAAACGGCCGAGTTGATCCGTTTCATTGCCCAGAAATGTGACTCGGTGAAGGAAACGGTTCAGTAGGCCGAGTCATGGCTGACTCGGCCAACTCGGCCGTTTCCGTATTGACTCGGCCGAGTCATAACCAGTGGCTTGTAACCCCATCAAAATAGCGATTTGACATTTTTTTAATGAAATTTTTGAGTGTTTGTTGATTGGTTTGGACTTCAATGTGTTTTATGAATTAGTTAAATGTTATTTGGGGTCCATTCCCCCTCCCAAACCCTATTTAACACACTCAAATGCTCTCTACTATTGATATGCTATTCAAATTTCATGGTAATGTTAAATTCTTAAAGTAAAAGTGACATTCTCCTTAATCTTCATTTTCATCCTTTTACTTAAATTTTTAACATTACCATGAAATGACTCAGGATGTTTGAGAGTGGTTTCGGCCTCATTGGATTTCATATGGAGAAAGTAGAATTTTAGATTTCATTCAAAATCCAGCAGACTTATCAGTTTTTCAGGATTTCAGGATTGGAGGATTGCAATGTTTCCGTTGAATTTTGTCATGTATTAGGGTATGGAACTCGTATTTAATCAAGAGCACCAATCCCTCTATGTACCTTGATGTTAGTGACATTGGTTGTCGAACTCCTCTGGGATTAGCTCCCAAACCAGGAGCTTCTGAAAATATCGCTCCTGCTCCCGTTTTCGCTCTCGCTCCCCACTTTCGCTCCTGCTCCCAACTTCCAAGTAACACTGAGCCAGATGATGTTGGAAACTCTAGCAGTAGCCAGTAGTACTGGTCACAGACTTTTGTTGTAGAGGCCATTTATAGCCTCCTTGGTTATGTGTTTTTGTTTTGATCTCTATATCATCATCGTGTATGTATTGGACAATGCATTGGGTGCCATTTTGATATAATGGATATATTCATGAGCCTACTTTGATCATATGTTGTCTTCTATCTATATTCTAATGCTGTGTGTTTGGAAAAATGAATGAAAATCTTTAAAATTATGTGTTTTTATAAAAAATAAATATTTAATGTATTTTTTACAACGACCGAGTCACTGAAATCGAGCCGGCCGAGTCGATACTGAGTCGGAGTCGGAGTCGGAGTCGACCCTCGCCCAAGTCGGAGTCGAAGTCGGAGTTTTCAAACATTGGACTTACTTGCTAACCATCAACCCAAAAATCTAGGTGTGTATCCAAAACAGAGCTCTTTGTCAACACCACCTTTCCAACTTCGGAACCTAGACATCAGCACTAAGTGCCAGCGAGATGTCTGCCCAAGCAATGCTTCACTCGCAAAGTTTCAACCCCCCTTGAACCAATAGATCAAGAATAACCAATCTCTCCCAGTCACACTGATTGGTAACCGGCATGCTATCAAATCCTTCGAGAGATTCACCTGTACAAACACAACCCCAATCAATAACATACTTTCACATGTACATAATCAAATACAAACCTCCGAGGTCTTCCAGGCAACAAATGTTGCTTCTCAACTTTCCATAGTAGGACTATCAACCGAATCTTTGACAGAAGATTCCTCAATCATACATTTTTCTTCCTACTTCATATGCAACAACATATTCTTTAGTGATCCTGCTTTCCTTCTTTCAACAACACTTCAAAATGCATTCTCCAATTTCCTTTTCCTGTTCATGGCCTTCACTTAGACTTATGGCTGTTAGTCTTGGTCTAGTGCATGACACATGAAGCAGAGAACCATATCTGTCATGCCCTCTCAACTAGGAAGCACCTCTTTATCCCGACTCCCTCTTAATCTTAGGGAGATCTCTTCTATTCATGCTTCCTTCGGAGATCAGCTTCTTCTTTCGACATCGGAGAATATTTCGTGGCTTCCAACCATTTCATCAGAGTTATTATCATCCTCATCATGCTTATCACATCAACGAGCATCTCTACCAAGTTGGAGATTGTGTACCTGCACAACTTAAATAGCAAGTACAACCAAATCTATAGAAGCATGATGTTAGCCATATCAAAATCACGGAAGCATTTCATCTTTATACATATCAAATACCGACACTCAATTACAAACAAGAGACATATACTCTTCAACATCTTGCTAGGGACTTTGATATACACCTTGGACTACTTCATAACAATATTCAGTCCATCTAAGGTTTCAATATGTCTTCCAAAGGTATGACATACCTTACTACAACATATAACAAACCCTAGAAACCATTCACACAAATATAGATCTTCAAAGTATTTAACAACCTTTCAAAACATATATGTTAGACTTCTCACTAGGGATTCATACAAATCCTAGATTTCATACAAACAAATCCATCAAAGTCAATCACAACTTAGTCATTAACTTGATTAGCTTCCACTAGGGTTAGTTCTAACCCTTAGATTTTCAATCAACCATCAATCAGTCACTAACATGACCAACTATTACTAGGATTTTGCAAACCCTAGATTTCCGGCAATCATCATACTCAACCAAAAATTCAACTTTCAACAATTTCTTCACAAATCTCAAATCATATTAGATATTTCTACTTCAACTAAGGTTCAACTCCAAAACCCTAGAATTCTAATTTTCACAAATTCAACAATTGTACACAGATCTCAAATCATCATATTTCAAAGATTTTATTTTGAATAAGGTTTAATTCCAAAACCTTAGAATTTCATTTTTCACAATCTCAACAATCATTACATACATAGATCTCAGATTGTTACATTTCACACTAGACACTATCACTACTAGGATTTAATTGCTAAACCCTAGATTTTCAGATATCATCATCCTAGAATCTCAGACAAGGACTTCCATTAAATCCTAAAACTCATGACCATCAATGACTAGGTCAACACATATCTAGGAATTCATAACCATACATAAGCATATCATATGTCCAACAACATTAATACATCTTGACCTAGACCAACCTAGGATTTCAACCAAAAGGACATATCTATATATGCCTAGATTTCATCATCATGCAAATATATTTCATATCATGTGTTAGTCAAACCCAACTTCACAACAATATCAAATAAGAGTTAGACACACAATCATTTTGATTACACTAGGGTTTGATCAGACAAACACACACATACCAAAGAAAACATTTTTAAAGACAATATAAGGGTCTTGCTCACACATTCCACCAAACCCCAATGAGTTAGGGTTCCAATGTAGAATCACACATTCCACCAAACCCTAATGAGCTAGGGTTCTAATGTAGAAACATAGCAAACCCAACATTACCAAAACTTCAAAGCGTTGGGATTTTATGCTTCATCATTCAACCCTAACAAGTTAGGATTTCCAGATCACACCAAAATCCCAAACAAGACATCATCAATAAAAACTTCAACTAGCATTTCACAATCACCCTAAGCAGCTTAGGATTTCAGACATTCACATTAGCATACCCTTCGGTTAGGGTTTTCCAGAACCTATCTAGGGTTCTACATAGTCAATCAAGAATATGAGTGGGGTGGGTAGATTTATCAAGAGATGAATCACCCAAACAAGAATCACTAAGATTCAATACAACTAGTCATAGTAGAGTTAGTAATAGATCATCAAATGAATAATCCTTTCAATCAATGTATTCAAAGTATACCTTTGTTTCTTGACCAACCTTGTCTTGAGAGATCCTCCTCCTTTCAGAGGTTTTCCATAGTCAAGACAACAGAGGGAGAAAAGGTGATTAGTATTTAATATAATCAAAACTAAATGAGAACATGAACCCAAAACTGAAAAGACATGAGATACTTATCGTTGGGAGTTGTTGAGGGCTCCCTCCAAGGCTTGAGGTAAACTTACAAACTTAAAACAATACAAAAATGTCTTCTCCAAATATATGTTAAAAACCTATAAATTCTAAAACATATAAAACAAGTTATGTAAAGCAAGGTTGCACGAAACGGGGAAACGAGTACGAGTTTCCGAAATGAGAAGCGATACGAAACGCGACCTCCCCAAATTTTGGAAACGAGGAAACACGAATATATATATATATATATATATATATATATATATATATATATCTATATTAGGACATTTAAGAAATATGTGCAATCATAAAGCATATATGATACATTCTAATTTATTACATTATGATAAAACTGTCAATTGTCAATGCATAAACTATAAGTATCTAAATTTGCATCACATTTACTCATGAATAATCACATAATGAAAATAGAAATATCCAAAATCAGCCACGAGAAATTTCTAATTTCTTTTCTCGTGCTTGATTGGGAGTCTCTCTCTTCCTACATAGTCGAACGACCTTAATGCTCCTGATTAAATACAAGTTTCATACCCTAGTACCCTACATTCTCTTGATTATTGGGAGTCTCCTCTGCATAGAGGGCTTGGTTCTCTTGATTAAATACAAGTTCCATACCCTAGTACATGATAAAATCCTATGGAAACATTGCAATCCCCCCAATCCTGAAATCCTGAAAAACAAATAAGTCTGCTGGATTTTGAGTGAGATCTAAAATTATACTTTCTCCATATGAAATCCAATGAGGGCGAAACCACTCTCAAACATCCTGAGTCATTTCATGGTAATGTTAAAAATTTAAGTAAAAGGATGAAAATGAAAAATAAAGGAGAATATCACTTTTACTTTAAGAATTTAACATTACCATGAACTGCATATCAACACTACGGAAAAAGTTCACTTTTATAACTTTAGACAGGCATTTGGAAGCAACTAGAAGTCATTAGGCTAACGTAAGAATAGATTAGAAAACAAATAAAATAAAAAATAAAAAAAACAACACAAGTAAATGCTGAAACGTGGGTCGTACGGCCCTGAAACGCGTTTCAAGCCGTATTGGCCACGTTTCAGTTTCGTGAAACGTGGCAGTACGGCCTGAAACGCGTTTCAGGGCCGTACCAAATGCGTTTCAGTGTTTCGTACCCGTTTCCCTATGGAAACGCCCTTCTGCCCCACGTTTCCTGCAACATAGATGTAAAGGAATTGACTTAATAGTGTAAGTCCCTAATGTCAAATTCTTAAGGCTTGACTTTCTCTGAGTCTCCTTCTTCAGCAAAGTTGGCTTGACTTTCTTTGAGTCTCCTTCTTCAGCAAAGTTGGCTTGATCTCTTCCTCTCTTCTTATTCCTTGGATTCTCGGGACAATCACTCTTGTAGTGACCTTTCTTATGACATTGATAGCACTCTATCTTAGACATGTCAACTTTCTTCCTTGGTCCCTTCGATCTCTTTCCTTTATGATGAGCAACATAAGCATTTGATACTCCTTCAGGATTGGCAACCATTGAGATCCTTAATTCTTCTTGACTACATGTGGTCCATAATTCTTCAAAGGTGGGAGCTACCTTCCAACTGTTGAGACCTAAAGCAAATGCACCCCAAGAGGGTGGCAATCCTAATATAGCAATGATCACCAATTCTTTGTCTGGAACAATCTCATCGATGGCCAAAAGATCATCCCTGAGTCTAGCTATCTTCACAAAGAAGGTTGCCACAATATCTTCTTTAGTTATTTTCGTATTCCTCAGCCCATTCTTGAAACTTGCTACTTGACCAATGTTCTTGATAATGAACAACTTAAACAAGGCTTCATACATCTCATGAGCATGATCAATGTTAGCTATGGATGGGACAATATTGTCTTTTATCCCTTCTACCATTAGAATCATAGCCACCAATTCTAAATCCCTGAATTTCACTTTGTCGGCATCACTGGCTTCTTCTGTAGGCTTCTTTACATTTCCTTTTACCAAATCTAGCACCTTGTTCTTCTTGAGGATTAGGTCAATCCTCTTCTTCCAGGATTTGAAGTTAGATGCTCCTTCAAGCTTGTTCTCACCCTTGATAGAGTTAGACATCTTCCTTGAATATGATAGACTCCTTCCCTGAGATAGTGCCTATGAACGGATTTGCCTTTTTCTTCTTCACCAAAGTTCTGATACCATGTTGGAAAATCGGAAAGGCAATAAAGATTTTCTCGATCTTGATAATTACTTGTGATGTTTCTTATTATTACGATTCTTTATATCTTATTTCTTTAGTTCATCAAGCAATTACCAAAAGCAACAACACATAAAATAATGGACACAAGATGTAGGCACATGTAAGGGCAAAACTCCCCTTGAGGGGAAAACCCAGTCAAAGTAATTGTTCTTTTCAATAATATTCTTTGAGACTCTTCACCCTAGACTAATACCAGACCTTCCTTCCACACCAAGTCAGTCTCCAAAAGATTGACCTCTTCCCAGTAACTTCGGCTATGCAGCAACTTGCAACAATCCAACTTGGAAGACTAAGATCTCCCAATCCAGAGCACGAAACAGAGAGAGACCACCACCAAATTTTTGATTTTCCTTGACTCCTTAGACTCCCCCAAACTTGCATTCACTTCGGCCTCCCGAAAATAGACATTCCCAACTACCCACTTCGCACTTCTGCCCAGTAGATAGAATTCGAACTTGATGAGAAGTGATGCTCCAAATGAATTCGATGTCCTTCTTTTTATAGGCTTCTTGTAGGGTCAAATAGGGTCTTAGGCCGACTTGATCTTCCCTTTGACCGACATGGTGTGGAGGTTCCATAATTCATATTTGTCAATACTAAACCTTTTTACATGATAAGAAAGCCCAAGAAGGGTCTCTTTAAATGTACAATAACTCTATAGACTCAGAATAAATCCTAGAAGTCCATAATGGGGACTTTGACCTAAAACATGGTGACCCAAGCATAAAACCCGTGCTTTAATAAGTCACAATAATAATAATAATAAAAATTCAAAGAAAGAGAGCAGAGCGACCTCACATTCTCTTTGGGTTTTCTCTTGAAAGAGTTTCCTAGGATATATCTTGTATCAGATGTGTTTTGTGAGTTTATTTTGTCATTATCTATTTTATGAATAAATTTTAATTTGCATGCATACTCAATAAACAATAATATATAGATCCAAAATTCTAAAGAGAATTAAACCCTAATAGTGTAGATTTCAGATTTTTAAGTATAGTTTTATCAGATTTGTTATGACGAATAGTCTAGTGGAGTATCCACGACAATTTATAGATCAATGTAGGTCTCTAGGCTCTTTGGCCATGTTGGTGAAAATATCTCAAGATCTTGTCATATGACATGATGTGTTAGTTTTTGTAGCATCAAATGGGTGTTCTAGTTTCGATTTGTGTCTAAGAGACTAAGGAACACGAGATCTCCAAAATCCAGAAAAGGTTTTGAGAGAAAACACCTAGACCCACTCAATTAAATTAATTGATCGAAAATTAAAAAGTGCCTAAGTCTAACTTAGGGAAATCAATTAATTAAAGGGATTAAATGGAGTATGATTGAAAATGCTCTAGAGACTCACATGGATCGAGTCTAAGATGATCTTTGATGAGGATTTAATCATGGCTGTTGAAGCTCCAGCAAGAGATTATAAGACCAGATTGATGGGATGAGGAGAGACACAATTGTGGAGAGCGAGTTTCCTTGGCAGGTCGAGTTATCGAGTTGCAACTTTAGCAAGGAAGAGAATTCGAGCCAGAAGGAGAGAAAGAGAGAGACAAAGCAAAAAAGAGAAGTTTCCTTGTGTTTTTCCAGTGCCAGAGAGGCAGGAAAAGGGAGGTCGACTTTGTTTGTAAAGAAGCTGTCCAGGCAATGTGAGTGAGCTAGAAACCCTAGTGCAAGTGTCAGGAGAAATATTTTTTAAGTGTCAGAGGCTAAATCTGAGCAGGGAAGGTAGAGTGAATATTTTTCAGAGGCAGTTGGAGGCAGTGTCAGAGGCCGTACAGACTTGCACAGGCCAACAAAGCGAGAAGGCAAGAGGCAGTGCGAGCATACCAGAGAGAGTCTAAGTTACTTTGCAGAAGGGAGAATTTTTCTCCAAATTATTTGACTAGATTATTTCCCAGAGGATTGCCAATGAGGAATCCATATTATTATAATCATATTTTATTGCTGCATAATAATAATATAAACCCTCACCTACTGCACTAGTTTTCCCTTCAGGGTTTTTCTGGGGACATTAGTCCAAAATAACTGTGTTAAATGTGTGCATGAATTTCTCAATTCCAGTTTAATTTCTGCAACATATTTATTTTATTGTGAAGATTGCAGTAGTGAGTTGTTCGTTATTTTCCATTAATTTAATTAACTGAAGACAAATAAACTGCATCAGTTAGGGAATTTCCAGTTATTGCAATCAAGGAATTTTAACATGGTATCAAAGCATTGAAGATCAGATCAGAGGCTCAATAGCGAGAAGGATAATTGTGAAGGTTAGGGAGATCTGAGCACATTTTCTCCAGATCTGCGTAGGGCAGCTAGTTGTGCGAATTACAGAGGCAACGGGTTCGATTTTCAGATCTAGTCTTGGGAAAAATTCGATTAGTCTCAGAAGTAGAGTTTGTAGGTAGCGGTTTTGCCAGATAGAGGATTCCAGTGAGTAGATCATTGATTTTTTGAGCAAATTTGGGCACAATTGATTTGCATCAACGGATCAATGCTGGGTGGAAAAGAAAAGCACATGGGAGGGAGAATTTCTAGAATTTCTCAAAGAATTTCCAGTTGTCCAGTCTAGGAAAGGAAATCAAATTTTCCAGCAGCAAAAGGTTGTATAGACTTGCCAACTCTGTTAGTGCGTGTTTTAGGATCAACAGTGCGAGTTTCCCAGTGAGATTGCAGGCAGTACAGATTCCGAGAAGGGTTCCGAAGGCTGGTGCAAGATCTCTATAGCGAGTGCAGGAACTGATCTGCCAGTGCAGGATCAAATCCGCGCATTCTAGGAGGGGTGTGAGTAGTCGAAGGAAGCCAGATTCAATTGCCAGAAAGAGAAAGGGAGTTCCAGTTTGTTGATCTCCAGATTACTTGAGTTTCGCAGAGATGGCCACAACAAGACTTAGGGATCAAGATAGACTTGATGGAGCCTCTAACTTTGGCGTATGGAAGGCTAGAATGTTGTTCCTGTTAGATGAGTATGGTCTGAAGGAGTATGCAGAAAACAATGTTGCCATACCTACAGATGCTCAACAACAGGAAACATACAAGAAAGAAATGGCCAAGGCTAAGAGGATGATCCTAGACGGGGTTTGGGATCATATTGTTCCGCATGTTGCTACATTGAACACAACAAAGGAAATGTGGGATGCCATAGTCAAGTTGTATGAGAATCCATCAAAGAATCAGAAGATGATTCTCAAGGAGAAGTTGAGGACCACTAGAATGTAGAAGGGAGAAGGCGTTACACCCTACCTCACTAGGATTTAGAATGTCAGAGATGAACTTGTAGTTGTTGGAGAAAAACCATCAGATAACGAGATAGTCAGAACAACTCTCAATGGTTTCACCAAGGAGTGGCATACCTAAGTCCAATTTATTTATGGGCGAGATACGCTACCTGGATGGGATCGTCTGTGGAGTGATTTCACGCAGGAGGAGATGAGACTCCACCTTGTGAATGGTTGTACCAGTAGCAGTAGCACGGGACTGAAGGAGGAGGAAGATGAGGAAAATGTGGCCCTTGTAGGTAAGGGAAAAGCGAAGAAAGGTCCCAGTCAAGGACAAGGCTCAAGAAGAGGTGAGAGGAAGAAGAAATATCTCTCGAAGATCAAGTGCTTTGGGTGTGGTGAGTGTTGTCGCATAAAGTGTCTAGGTACCGCGACAACGCTCAGAGTAAGGGTTGTCACTCTTCAATCCTTACTCACTCCGTTTAGACTCTCTCCTAGAAAAGTCAAGGGGGGATAGTCCCTAGGTAAATGGATGAAATAACCTGTGAAAAACAGATTCTAGGAGATTTTAATGATGGAAACAATTATAGACTAGTGCCTTTATGTTCAATTAACCGTAGATTGAGTAAGAAAACAAGTTATCCAGAACAGTTTTCCCAATATGTGACGAACAATGATAATCATGAATGATCAATAGAAATGCCCAACAATGTAACATGCAAAAGATTCCGGATTTAAAATGATTTTCACTTAATGACCCAAATCTAGATTCAATTAACTTTCTCATGCAATAAATGTTTATTGCACCTTGACCTTAGAAGAATCCTGCATTTAATAACACTAGGGATCTTCAAATTTGAATCTTAATTATTCCTTAGGTAATAACAAAGAAATAAAACAAATCGACGGGATAAAAAAATCGAATTTTTAATGGGCCATAGGCCACATTAAAAATTTTAATGTTTAAGCACAAATCCCTTCAATTTATTTTTAAACTCCTTAGTCACCAAAGTTTAATTTTTTTTTTAAATTTTGAGTTTTTTTAAGATTTTAAGAATTTTAAATTCTAAAAGTTTTTTTTTTTTAGAATTTTATGATTTTTAATTTTGAAATTTTTAATTTTAAAAAGATTTTTTTAAATGTTTAGGATTTTAAAAGTTTTTAGATTTTTATATTTTTATGATTTTTAATTTTAACCCCAAAATAGAAAATGAAAAAAGTTAAATGAAATCAAATTAAAAATAAAAAGTTCAAATCAAAATAAGACAACAAAACAAAAAAAATTAAAAGAAAATGAATTAAAAAGAATCGAATCATAACCTAAGTCAAATTTAATAAAACTAAAACATATATACACATGCCAACCCTAACTCTAACAAGTTAAAAGAAATACCTATGCATAAAAGAAATATCTAAGTGTTTTTGGTGACTGCAAGTTGGATGGAGGGGAGACCGAGGGAGCTGGAGCGAGCAGCGTATGGAGCCACGCGAATGAATGCCGAGGGAGCTAAATGTTTGAGCGATGGGCAACGGAAAGAAGGGATGGAGTAGAAGAGGCATGCAGAGGCAGCGAGATGGAGCAGGCTCGAAAGTTTTGTAGGTGAAAGGGATCCCAGTTGCAGAGATGTAGGGCTGTGGTGAGAAATGCGGATTGAGCAAGGAATGGAGCAGTGGTTGAGAGACGCAAGGTTGGGTTTATAGCGCAGTTCGAAGGCAGATATAGCAGCAGGAGTTTGAATGAAGGAAACACAGGTTTGATGGCAGCGACGTGATGGGTATGGAGGGCTGCGAAATGCAGAAATGAGTGAAACAAAGGAGCAGTCGAGGGTTGGATCGAATAGCAGGAGGATTGATAGATGCGTGGGAGCTTGCAGAAAATAGCCAGGGGAGGAAAGGCAAGCGATGAGATGAGGGTTTCAAGCAGTTTGCCCAAAAATTTCGAAAATTTCCTGCAACAAAAAAAATGAAAACCCCAGGCAACAGACAGAAAGAAAAATGGTGGCCCAGAACCTCTTTAAATCCACCAACTATTCTTAAAGAATTTCCAGAAATCTTAATTTAAAATTTTGAATCCTCTTGCCTCAGATTTAACCCTGAAACTCAAGAAAATTCCAGATCTAAAAAAAATTGGAACCCTTATGAAATTATTTCCAGATTTAAAATTTTTTAAATTTAAACCCTAGACTGCAAAGGTTGAATAATATTCCCTACAGAGTGGTGTTGATGAAACAGAGATCTAGATCTTACCCTCCAGGGCCTAGATCTGGGCTCTACACAATTTTCTCCTTGAGATTTGTCATTGCAAGACAACAATAAACACCCAAACGATATATACAATGACCTAAAAAAACTAAAACCCAAAGAATCCAAGTCAGAAAACTGAAAATAATTTTACAGATCTATATACGTAAATGGCAAGTCTATCAGATCTAGGGAGTGTGAGTCCGACTCCGCTCCTAGATCTGATGATTTGAGGCTCTCAACAGCCAGATCTATCGATTTAGCAAAAAAAAATTAAATTTTTTGAATTTTAAAGGAGCTATTGAGCTCAGAACCCTTCATGCATCACCCATAAAATATCTTATGATAAGCCCGGGATCAAATTTAAGCTGGGCTCTTCAGAAAACACGGATCGGGAGTTGGTTGGTTCAACCGAAAACTTCCTTGAACGCCCGGTGATCTAAAAAATCAAGACTTTCCTGCACAACTCAATTCAACCATCAACATAGCGAGAAAACGATAATAAAATTTAGATTTAATAGAGATACCCGCTATTATATTCAAAACCTAAATTACCATTTAAACCCCAGCGACTGAGCAAGATACATGTGCTCAAATCACTCTTCAAAAAGCTATTATCAATGGCTAAAAGGAAATCTATGCATGAAAATGACACATTTCACAGTATTTCCACGAAGAGTAACACCAACAGAAATTAACCCCAAAGTCTTCCTTTATTGCTCATAAAAAGATTACAAGAGAGCTTTTCGCTTAGTACACGATCCAGAGATCGGATGAATTGATTGACAAATGACCTCCTATTTAAAGATAAATCCTCCAACGGCTAGTTCGAGTGATCCTCGTCACAACAATCTCGACCGTTGAGGAGGATTAAAATTTCTTTTAATCTCATCCGTCGAAATTTCAAATTATTGAGGAAATTCAAAATTTTCAATTAAATGCATTTTAATTATTTCAAAAATTAAAATTTTTAAATTAATTTCCTCAAAATTTTGACTTTGACTTAACCCCAGGGATCAAAGGCTTAAAATTTAGCATAATAATTAATTTACCTTAGTCCCTGGACCTCTTAAAATTTAATTTTTTAAAGACCAACAAATTTTGCCTTCGAAGAATTTAAATTTACTTAGGACTTAGAATTAATCAAATTTCTGGCTTAGGATTTTAATTAATTTTGGTCAGAAAATTTAATTAATTAACCTATGAGGGGATAAATTATTTTTCTAACCCTCAAGACATTTCACATCATGATTTTTACATTTTTTATATCTAAAGGGGGAACACCCATTTGCAAAAGACCCTCACAAACTACCTAGTTTTGCAACACAAATATAATTTAGCAGATCAAGCAATTTGTAATAAAATAACCTAATCAAATAGATAGGATTATTCCCAAATCACTTTTACATAGACTTGATCTAGAACACTAGGACTCGCTAATATTCCAGTGACAAAATCCATTTCGGCTTTGGGGTAAGGCTGAAGGAAAACTCTGTTGACCATCCAAGAATGGATCGGTGAGACAAAAAACCTCCCGGAATGTAGATCATTACCAGAAAAGTAGGTTTACGTAGGTGATTACATACACGACACAGATCTGCTGAGATTGTTTACATTATACACATGCCGACTAGGTTTACATTATAAGATGATCCTCAGGTTGATGATGATAGCTGGATGGTAGGAACACATTGAACAGGCGCTATCCCTTTTGTGAAAAAAGGGGGTGTACTGCTATGGGTCGTTGACACGTAGTGGTCAACATCTGGCTCTACTTGGGGACACATTGTTGCACTGGAGGAATGTGAGAATCCAGAATTTGCATCCACGCAACACACAACAAAACATAAGTAGTGTCCATCCAAAATCATGATATAACGTTAAGCACAGGAAAGATAAGATCTTCATTTATTAACTATTCTAACAACATGAAAAAACAAATCTAACTACAAAATGAAATACTGAAATAACAGGCAATAAGGTTAGAAATACAATACAAAGATGCCCCATGGCATCAAATGCGTTCAATATAGTGCATACTGAGCATTTTCCTGCTTTTAGGCAAGTCCATCGACTGTTTTTCGGATGTGCCATGTCCAATTCTGCATACGGTAGAACTTTTTCCTATTCGAAAATCAAGTTGCTGGCAGCCATCAAATGCATCAAATCGGTTTCTCATTCTCTTTCTCTTGCACTTTTTCGTTGTCGCAGGTTGTATCACTGATGATGTGGAACATTCTGCTTCAAAACTTTCCGATGAAATATGTAAGATATGCCTGACATGTCTCTCTTGATTCTGCATCTGCTCTGTCAAGAATGATGGATCGGTTTCACGGGTTTCATGAGTTATAACTTGATCTTTTATGACTGGTGGATTAACCATGTGAGCGTCAACCTGATTCTTATCCACTTCAATTTTATTCGGGTTAGCTTCAATTAACCACTTTTCAATGGAACAAATGAGCTCCTTATAATAAGATGGAGCTTGCTGCAGCAGATAAGGAGGCTTCTGATTTGTTGACGTTTCCTTGTTTCTTTCATCCTCTGATCGATGCTGAAATTTCTGTACCTGTATTGTTATGGCATCCATCTGGTTAGAACGTTCAACCTTCATAGCACTGACTTCCTTGGCATGGTTTTTCTCCATGGTCAATAGCTTGTTCTGAAGACATATCTGACCAACTTCCACACCTCTTATTACTTTTTCATTCTTTGCTTTCATGCCCATGAAACAAATTTGCATATGGTTTATCTCTTTCTTATGATTTGCTTGCATGGTAGCTAACTGATTATTATAATCAAATCTCATGATGGTCGTTTCTTCATCCATGGTTTCCATTTCCTTCGGTATGTCGGTCATGATATCCTCCATATCCTGAGCACACTTTTCTACTACGATGGTTATGTGATCAGAGTGTTTAATTTTCATGATTTCCATCTCCTCATCACGTTTTTCCAGTTGAGTGTATAAAGTTCTCATATCTTTGACATAATCAGTTACAAATTTCTCCTGATTAAGCTCCATATTTTTTTACCAACTGTGTTTCACTGAACTGCATGTCTTTAACCAACTGCTTTATTTCTTCTATATTTTGCTTATCATTTTCCCTTTCATTGTTGACACTGATTTGATAACTTGTTCCTGCTTCTCCACTATCATGGATTTGTCTTGCAACGATACAAGTGGATGGCACATTCTGATATGGAGAATTGTCTTGAAATCTTTGATTGACAGCTGGATCCTTCACAAGATCACTTTCATTCTGTTGCATAAATTTAGGGGCACAAGGCAAGCTACCTTGATAACCATATCTATTTGTAAAAGCATTGACGATGTGTTGTAAAGAAGCGAAAGAATCTTCAGGACAATTATTAAACCAATTCAAAGCATCACTCTCTAAAGAAAAGGCAAATAGACACATTTTGACATCTTCATGATCATACTAGGGAGAACTACAATATCTGAGTATTCTATGAGTAAACCTGCATAGATGCTTTCTAACAGCCACTGAATCACCACCCGAGAACAAAGACAATTTATGAATGGCCACTTCCGGAATATCATGGAGAAAATCAGTGAAATGACACGGGGTAAACGAATCATCCATGATGAATTGCCTGAAGGAATAATGAGGGACCAAATGGATGATAGAGAGAGACCCTTGCTCAAGAAAATCAAGAGATTGACAAGAAGCGAGCTTGTAGTAGAAATTCTTGTAAGAAATGAAAGAAGTGGAGTCGCCACTTGAACATGAATCGAACTCTAGGATCCAAAAGGCACAAACAACCGGATATAAGGGAGGGCTTCTTGTATGAGAAACAATAAATGGAAGAAGTGGAATCGCCACCCAAACAAGAAACGAACCGAAATGTCCAGGTGCTAAAGGTGCAAATGAAACGATTAATGAGATGATGAAAGATAGGGAGATGAAAGATCAAATGATGCCACGAAATGTTGTGTTGCTTGACCGGTTAATGAATGGCGATAAATATGAGATGATTAAAATGATGTCGAAGAAACCAAGGACATAAAAAACTCTGTCCCTGATGGCAATGCCAAGGAGTGTTGACTTTGCCGGCTCGAATGATAGATGAGAAAGATGAAAGATGATTGTCGAAGAGCCAAGGCCCAATAAATCAGTCCCCGACAACGGCGCCAAAAAATGTTTCCGTTGCCGGCTTAAATGAAAATATGAGAAATGAAAAGAATGATGAGGAAATGTCATTGAAATGCTGAGAATAAAATGTCCCCAACAACGGCACCAAAAAATGTTGTCACACAAAGTGTCTAGGCACTGCGACAATGCTCAAAGTAAGGGTTGTCACTCTTCAATCCTTCTCACTCCGTTTAGACTCTCTCCTAGACAAGTCAAGGGGGGTAGTCCCTAGGTAAATGGATGAAATAACCTTTGAAAAACAAACTCTAGGAGATTTTAATGATGGACAACTTTGACGAAAGTAAACAAATCTCAATTAACTTAGATGAATAGATTAAATGCTAATGTAACCAAGACACGACCACGAGATAGAAACAATTATAGACCAGTGCCTTTATGTTCAATTAACCATAGATTGAGTAAGAAAACAAGTTATCCAGAACAATTTTCCCAATATGTGACGAACAATGATAATCCTGAATGATCAATAGAAACGCCCAACAATGTAACATGCAAAACATTCCATATTTAAAATGATTTTCACTTAATGACCCAAATCTAGATTCAATAACTTTCTCAGTCCATAAATTTTTATCGCACCTTGACCATAGAAGAATCATGCATTTAATAATACTAAGGATCTTCAAATTTGAATCTTAATTATTCCTTAGGTAATAACTAAAGAAATAAAACAAATCGACGAGTTAAAAAAATCGAATTTTTAATGGGCCATAGGCCACATTAAAATTTTTAATGTTTAAGCACAAATCCCTTCAATTTAATTTTGAACTCCTTAGTCAACAAAGTTTTTTTTTTAGAATTTTATGATTTTTAATTTTGAAATTTTTTAATTTTTTAAAGATTTTTAAATGTTTAGGATTTCAAAAGTTTTTAGATTTTTATGATTTTTAATTTTAACCCCAAAATAAAATATGAAAAAAATTAAATGAAATCAAATTAAAAATAAAAAAATTCAAATTAAAATAAGACAACAAAACAAAAAAAAGTTAAAAGAAAATGAATTTAAAAGAATTGAATCATAACCTGAGTCAAAAATTTAATAAAACTAAAACATATATACATACGCCAACCCTAACTCTAAAAAAATAAAAGAAATACCTACGCATAAAAGAAAATATTGAAGTGTTTTTGGTGATTGCAGGTCGGATAGAGGGGAGACCAAGGGAGCTGGAGCGAGCAGCGTATGGAGCCACGAGAATGAAGACTGTGGGAGCTAGATGTTTGAGCGATGGGCAACGGAATGAAGGGACAGAGTAGAAGAGGCACGCACAGGCAGCGAGATGGAGCAGGCTCGAAAGTTTTGTAGGTGAAAGGGATCCAAGTTGCAGAGATGTAGAGCTGAGGTGAGAAATGCGGATTGAGCAATGAATGGAGCAGCGGTTGAGAGCTGCAAGGTTGGGTTTATAGCACAGTTCGAAGGCAGATATAGCAGCGGGAGTTTGAATGAAGGAAACGCAGGTTTGATGGCAACAACATGATGGGTATGGAGGGCTGCGAAATGCAGAAGTGAGTGAAACAAAGGAGCAGTCAAGGGTTGCGTCGAATAGCAGGCAGATTGATAGATGCATGGGAGCTTGCAGAAAATAGCCAGGGGAGGAAAGGCGAGCGATGAGATGAGGGTTTCAAGGAGTTTGCCCAAAAATTTCAAAAATTTCGGGCAACAAATAAAAATGAAAACCCTAGGTAGCAGACAAAAAGAAAAATGGTGGCCCAGAACCTCTTTAAATCCGCCAGATCTTCTTAAAGAATTTCCAGAAATCTTAATTTAAAATTTTGAATACTCTTGCCTCAGATTTAACCCTGAAACTCAAGAAAAATCCAGATCTAAAAAAAAATTGGAACCCTTATGAAATTATTTCCAGATTTAAAATTTTTTAAATTTAAACCCCTGGTCTGCAAAGGCTGAATAATATTCCCTGTAGAGTGGTGTTGATGAAACAAAGATCCAGATCTTACCCTCTAGGGCTTAGATCTGGACTCTACACAATTTTCTCCTGCACATCTGTAGCTGAAAGACAACAATAAACACCCAAACGATATATACAATGACCTAAAAAAGACTAAAACCCAGAAAACCCAAGTCAGAAAACTGAAAATAATTTTACAGATCTATATATATTAATGGCATGTCTATCAGATCTAGGGAGTGAGTCTGACTGCGCTCCCATATCTGATGATCTAAGGCTCTCAACAGCGAGATCTATCGATTTAGCAAAAAAAAATTAATTTTTTTGAATTTTAAAGTAGGCACTGAGCTCAGAACCTTTCATGCATCACCCATAAAAAATATCTTATGATAAGCCCGAGATCAAGTTTAAGCTGGGCTCTTCAGAAAACAAGGATCAGGAGTTGGCCGGTTCAACTGAAAACTTCCTCGAACGCCCGATGATCTAAAAAATCAAGACTTTCCTACACAACTCAATTCAACCATCAACATAGAGTGAGAAAACGATAATAAAATTCTGATTTAATAGAGATACCTATTATTATATTCAAAACTTAAATTACCATTTAAACCCTAGCGACTGTGCAAGATACATGTGCTCAAATCACTCTTCAAAAAGCTATCATCAATGGCTAAAAGGAAATCTATGCATGAAAATGACACATCTCACAGTATTTCCACGAAGAGTAACACCAGTAGAAATTAACCTCAAAGTCTTCCTTTATTGCTCATAAAAAGATTACAAGAGAGATTTTCGGCTTAGTACATGATCCAGAGATCGGATGAACTGATTGACAAATGACCTCCTATTTAAAGATAAATCCTCCAACGGCTAGTTCGAGTGATCCTCGTCAAAGCAATCTCGACCGTTGATGAGGATTAAAATTTCTTTTAATCTCATCCATCGAAATTTTAAATTATTGAGGAAATTCGAATTTTTCAATTAAATGCATTTTAATTAATTCAAAAATGATTTTTTTTCAATTAATTTCCTCAAAATGTTGACTTTGACTTAACCCTAGGGATCAAAGGCTTAAAATTTAGCAAAATAATTAATTTACCTTAGTCCCTGGACCTCTTAAAATTTAATTTTTTAAAGACCAACGAATTTTGCCTTCAGAGAATTTAAATTTATTTAGAACCTAGAATTAATCAAATTTCTGGCTTAGGATTTTAATTAATTTTTGGCCAGAAAATTTAATTAATTAACCTATGAGGGGATAAATTATTTTTCTAACCCTCAAGGCATTTTACATCATGATTTTTACATTTTTTACGTCTCAAGGAGGAACACCCATTTGCAAAAGACCCTCACAGACTACCCAGTTCTGCGACACAAATATAATCTAGCAGATCAAGCAATTTGTAATAAAATAACCTAACCAAATAGTTAGGATTATTCCCAAATCACTTTTACATAGACTCGATCTAGAACACTAGGACTCCCCTAAGATCCTAGTGACAAAATCCATTCCGGCTTTGGGGTAAGGTTGAAGGAAAACTCTGTCGACCATCCGAGAATGGATCGGTGAGACAAAAAACCTCCCGGAATGTAGATCGTCACCAAAAAAGTAGGTTTACCTAGGTGATTACATACATGACACAGATCTACTAGATTATTTACATTATACACATGCAGACTGGGTTTGCATTATAAGATGATCCTGAGGCTGATGATGATAGCTGGATGGCAGGAACACATTGATCAGGTACTATCCCTTTTGCGAAAAAAGGGGGGTGTACTGCGATGGGTCGTTGACACGTAGTGATCAACAGTGAGTATGGCCACTAATGCCACCTAGTGTCCTCGAAGGAAGAAGGACAAGAAGGAGAAGCAAGAGCCGACAACAACTTCGGCAAATATTGATGAGCTAATCGCCAGATTGGAGGAGTTTGCACTGATAGCAGTTATATCTCTAGGTGGAGGAGGAGCATGATACATGAGGGTGTCAAGCTGGGCAGGATTCAGATGTTGCAAGGAGATCAAGTTGATCAGTTCCAATTGTTGTAGTAGGATCATTACCGTTGTTACAGGGCCCCACAATATTCCGTAGCAGGATTTAATGGTAGCAGAACTAGTTGCAGTCAAATGCTCGATAGACAGTTGTAGTAACATAGTGTCAACATGATGCAGTCAAATAGATAATATCAGAGCTAGTTGCAATCAGATGATCGAGAGACATGCAAAACTAGTTGCAATGACACAGGTAGTGTGAATTTTCCAGTTGCAGTATGTAGGTGTAGTTCCAGCCAAAGGATTCCTAAAGCAGAGCTACGTTGTCCAGTTTCCAGTACAGGATGATAGTGCAAGTTTCCAGGAGGTAGTAGAGAGATTTCCCATAGGGAGATCGAGACTCGGAGGGAGTCTAATTTTAGAGGGAGCAACCCTATGGAAGCTAGTACTTCAGGATCTAGGGAGATCAGACTCATTATTGCAGTGGTTGCAACAATAGTGCGAAAGCAACAACAAAGCAGTAGCAACAACAATATGAGTAGATCAGAGTTTGCGCAACAACTTGATGGGCAACATTCTCTTCATAGTGATTTCTAGTGACAGGATTGGTCAGCTTGGAGAAGTGGAGGAAATCAGTCAAACATCAGTAACACAGGACTGTCCAGATGCAGGAGGATATAATAGTGGAGAGAAAGAATACCTTCCTCGCTAAGAGGGAGTATTAGCTTTTGTATCATCAGACAGGTGTTCTAGTCTCGATTTGTGTCTAAGAGACTAAGGAACATAAGATCTCCAAAACCTAGAAAATGTTTCGGGAGAAAACACCAAGAGACCACTCAATTAAATTAATTGATCGATAATTAAAAATGCGTAAGTCTAACTTAGTGAAATCGATTAATTAAAGGGGATTAATTAAGCATGATCGAGAATGCTCTAGAGACTCACATGGATCGAGTCTAAGATGATCTTAGCCATCAATGAGGATTTCTTCATGATCGTTGAAGCTCCAGCGAGAGATTATAAGAGTAGATCGATGGGATGAGGAGAGACACAATTTTGGAGAGCGAGTTTCCCTGGTAGGTCGAGCTATCCAGTTGCAGCTTCAACAAGGAAGAGAGTTCAAGCTAGAAGGATAGTAGGAGAGAGAGGGAGCAGGAAGAGAAATTATGGAGGAATTTCCCAGTTCTTTTCCAGTGCCGGAGAGGCAGGAAAATGGAGGCCGAGTTTTTCTGCAGAGAAGCCGTCTAGGCAGTGCGAGTGAGCCATAAACCCAGTGCAAGTGTTAGGAGAAGTTCATTTCACTTGGCGGAGGCCAGATTTGAGCAAGGAAGGCAAAGCGAATGCTTTTCAGAGGCAGAGGGAGGCTAGACGACCCAATTGGAGGTAGTTTTAGAGGTTGTCCAAACTTGCGTAGGCTAGCAAAGTGAGCAACCAAGAGGCAGTGCGAGCATGCCAAAGAGAGGCTGAGTTACTTTGCAGAAGGGAGAATTTTTCTCCAAATTATTTGTCCAGATTATTTCGTAGAGGATTGCCAGTGAGACATTTAGATTATTGTAATCAGATTTTAGTGCTGCATAATAATAATATAAACCCTCACTCGCTGCACTAGTTTTCCCGGGGAAATTAGTTCAAAATAACTGTGTTAATTGTGTTAATTCTCAGTTCTAGTTTAATTTTCCGCAATGTATTTATTTTATTGTGAAGATTGCAGTAGTGAGATGTTTGTTATTTGCTGTTAATTTAATTAACTAAAGACAAATAAAGTGCATCAGTTAGGAGAATAGTTTCCAGTTATTGCAATCAAGTAAATTTCCCAAGATGTTCCTTTTAACAGTGCCAAAAAGGCATGACACCAAGGTGAAGTTCTTCTTGAACTTCTCAGCCAACTTATCCATCTGTGTTGTGGCTACTGTAGATGTCTCTCCCTTTCACTTCTTCTTGTTTGGAAATTGTTCGGTAGAGTGACCGAACTTACGACATGTAAAGCATTTTGTTTTGCTCATGTCATTCTCCTTTTCACCTTGTGGAGATCCTCCTTCACTTTCGTTCTGCTTGGTCTTTCCTTTTCCCTTCCTCGCTTGCACAACAAGAGCAAGTTCCTCATCCCCACCATCACTGATACGCTATCCACCAGTTATTGAACTCTCCCAGATTTCTTTTGGATGAAGTCATCCCACAACTAGCTCCGATCAGGAAGCTATTGTTTAGCAAGGATCCCCTCCACAAAGGTGGCGCATTGCTTAGCACATCCTTGTAGAGCCACTTTCACTAGCTTTGAATCACTCACAGCTTCTCCCACAGTTGAAAGCTCATCACAAGCCTATTGGATACTAGTGAGATATGAGGCTATGGTTTCTAATCTATTCATTTAGATGCTCTTCAAGATCTCCTGCAACACCATTATCCTATTCTGATGTTTACTTTGATAAAGACTGGTTAATGCTACTCACAACTGATGTGTTGTGTCATTCCCTGTTATGTTAGGAATTATGTGATCCCTCACACCATCCAAGATAATACCCATCACTTCCACATCCTTTAGATTGTGTTCGACTGCTTAGGCAGGGTCAACCTAGATCTCTATGTTTGCAAAATGCCACAGACTAGTCATTTTTAGATCAATAGTGATACACTCCATCCATGGACTAAAAGTAGTGACCCCATCGAACTTGTCTTCATATCTAAAGCTCATTGATGACATTTCACAAGTCGACGTTGGCCACAAAACCCTATCTGCAAAAAAAATAATAATTTGCCGTAAAAAGGAAAAATTTTCTATTGTAAAACCCTTACAATCTCATATCTCTCTCTCAGAGTTTCTATAGCTCTAATAGCATGTTAATTTTCAATAACAATACATATTTATTTATACCTCAACAATTTTTTTTTTTAATAGGAATGAGTACATTACACTTAATGGAATTGGTAACTTTGTACATATGGCTGCCACTATTTCACCAGGTAGAACAATTATTTCATAAATGCTACAAGAGCTAGCTTACAACATGTCTCTAGAGTCTCAAACCCATGTAGTTGGGGACATGAAATGTGTGCCATACCACTCGAGCTAGGTTCCTTCGACATTTATACCTCAACAAATTTTTTTCCTAGAAAATTATTAATAAAATTCTGAATTGCTGTGAAAATAAAACTTTGGTATTTAACTTTTGAAATAGAATATTTGCAGCAGAAAATTAAAATCAGAGAGATCAATTACATCACAACAATAAGTATACACCTATAACAATATTCCTTCATTAAAATCCCTAGGAAAATCTAGGCTTAGACCTACAAAGAAAAATACACAAAAAAATGCACTACTAGAGTCTAGCCAAGTCTCTCACTTTGGAGAAAACTTGTATGTCTTTGCCTCTCCATTAGGCTTATTTTATAACTTCATTAAGGCAAATCCCTAACCCTAATCTCTCAAGTGATTGATGGTCGAGATTAGATATGGCCTCGCTTGAGATCAATGGTTGAGATTATATCTAAGTCAAATAATTTTATTATTTATCCTTAGTACTTTGGCTTACTCGTCCACAATAATTAATTGACTCTAATTATTGTACTTTTCCTAAGTTAGACTTAAGAAAGAAGTCATATATCACTTACACCACCAAGCATGCACCTAAAGAGGCAATCAACACCCCCAATAACTAAGACACCAAGCTCATGTAGAAGACTTTTCGAAACTACTAAGAGCTTCAACACCCCCAAATCTAAGCATGGGTAATGGAGAAAGATGAAAAATTCCAAGAGAAGTGGGCATACTCAATTCAATAAGGGGACAACCAGAGCTATAATAAGAGTGAGTGTGTTTGAAATGATCGAAATTAATACAAAAATGGAAGGGTTTATGAATATCCAACCATCATCATCATAGAATTGCTGGACTCTTGAAGAAATGCCACCACTTAACTGCTCATCATTTGGGGAAATAAGGTCCTAATCTATCCATTTGATAAAGAATGTTGTAAGGAGGCATAAATACAAGAGAGATAAGGTACAAAAGTAAGTGTTCAGACTCAACTCAATGTAAGGTTATTTGTGGCTGCAAGAAGAAAGAATGTGTTTGTGATGTCTCAATTCAATACAAAACTAGACCCAATAATCTAAATGAAGAATTTTGTTATTAAATTTCTTACCATTTGAGAGACTACGATATTGAATTGCCCATTTGACAAATAATGTTGGAAGAAACATCATGTATGTCAATCAGATTTGAGTTTCTCATCTCTTGAAGGAAATTTATCATTGCATTGCTTGTCTTCTAAAAGAATGTTGCTGCTTGCCGCTAGTTTTCTATTTTGTTAGAAAACATTATCACTGACTTATTCATCCTATGGAGGGGGGTTGGAAGATAATTCCCAAGCATACTATCCATCTAGTGGAAGAGTAGTGCCCTTGATTTTCCTATCCATCTAAAGAAGTATAAGAAGGAACATCCTATAAGAAAGAATAGATTGGAGTATTCAACTCTAATACAATCAATCGTAGTTGAAATGAGAGTAGGAAGATCCAATTTGATATATTTGAGAGATGTTAAACACAATTGGAGATGCTAAAAAGCAATGGGTGAGTGGGTGTGTGAATACTCAACATAGATAAACTTGAGAGTGCATGATCTAGAAGAAAGCTTTAATATTGTTTGAGGGATTGGGCACAACTAGGAGAGCTCAAATATAATAAGGGTGTTGGTGTGTAAATACCTAACACAGATTCACTTGAGAGAGCACAACTCAAAAGGAAGCTCAAATACAAGTTGAGAATGGGTTTATAAATACCTAGCTCCTCAAGAAGGGTGATTGTGGCCAAAAAAAGGTGGGTTTATGAATACTCAACTCAATTCAACTAGGAGTGGTATCGATTGAAATACAAGCGAGAGTTGATGTGTGGATATCCAACTCAAAATTCCATTGAAGGGACTAAGAAGGGGTTGAAACCCTACAATACAAGTTGATCCAAAGCCCAAGTTCCATAGAACTTTAAGGCAAATGCTACTAGTCAATAGTCTCATAAATTACCTGAATAACCCATAAAATTTTGATGCAATGCAATCCTCTAGATCAAATATGACGGGTGGACCCTTGGAGAAGTCCTAAAGAAGCAATTATGATCTCCCGATTTTGCAATGATAGTGCCACTAGTAAAGGTCTCAGGAAAACTGAAGCATAAAAACTATGGCTCAAGCGAGAAAACTGATAGCTTGAAGGCTTGAATGTAAAAGTACACAGGTATTTAATAATAATAATTTATTAATATATATAAAATGTATATGATGATTAATGTTTACAATGAGGCCCTGTTTTTATACTTCAACAGGTGACCTTTCGTGAATGGGCATGTCTTTTAGACATGCCTTTTCACTTAACTTAATGACTATTTAACCTAATTAATATTTTATTATTTAATCTTTATATTTATTTTATTTATTTAATTGTTATGAATTATATTCATAACAAAAACCCTAAAAAACAATAGAAAATTGCATAATACCAATGTTGTTCTAGAAAACAATAGTGATTTTTTTTCTGAGATAGAGGGAGATATGGTGTGTTGCCTTGGAAGAGCATTCATCTACAAACGGAATCTCTCAAATTTGCTAGAAAAGCAAAAAACACCCCAAAAGAGGAGGGTGTTGTTAGTGGAGGGTAAAAATTGTAAAAAATTATTGTTGCCCCGAGATAGGATTTAATGAAACCTTAGTTTTAGACTTATGTTGCCCTGAAAAACTTTAATATTATTTTGGTTGAGATCGGTGAAAAGAAGAGAGTGTTTCCCTAAAAAAGGTACAAATCTACAAAGGTCCTTTTAAATCTACTGATAATACAAAAATCCGTCAAAGAAGGGCACTAGTAAAGGAGAGGGTAAAAATCTTAGAAATTAATTTTTGCCCCCAAATGTGCTGAAAAACCCTAGTTATTGTTAGAAAATTAGAAAGGCATAAATATTTTCTTATATTGGCAATTACTTGTGATATTCTTTTATTCTTATTAGCTTTTTTAATGTTCTTCTTAATCTTCTTCTCATCAAGCAATCATCAAATCAAAAACATGAAGATCAATGACACTAGAAGTAGGCACTCAGCCAGGGCTAAAATCCCTATGAAGGGGAAAACCCAGTCAAACTCTTCCACTAGTAGATTCAAATCAAATTGGGACAAACCAAGACCTTTGACTTGTTGAGAAATCTAGGGGCAACTAAATTAGGTGATTTCTCTTTCTTTGATAACTGTTTGTGATGACTTTTTACTTAAACTTGATTAGCTTTTTCTTTCACTTGATTATTATTAGTGTTCTCTATCATCAAACAACTACCAAACGATGAAGATCAATGAGATAAGGAGACAAAAAATGTAGGCTATTAGCCAGGGCCAAAACCTCTCCTCTTGAGAGGAAAACACACAAGAATTCTTTTCTTATAAAACTTCAAATGATGAATTCCAAGACCAAAGACCCTTGTCAAAGACCCCTCCAAGACCAAGTCAATCGTTCCACCTTGATGAGCATTCCTTCTAGTAATTTCTTCAACAACTTTTCTAGTAACTTCGACCCTAGCTACTTCAACAACTTCGACCCCAGTCAGTTTCTTTTGCGACTTCGACCCCAACAATTTCTTCTGCAATTTCAGTTACTGCAGAAACCCTAGCTCTTGCACGTGTGACAAAGGTGGTGATTTCTTCTTTTCTTTTCCTTTGCTTGACTTGGTTCTTTCTTCTAAGGAATTCGGCTTGCAAAGTATATCTATTGATTCCCTAACTCGACTTCTGCAATTTGGTCTTGCTGCTGCAATAGATGCCTTAGTTTTCTCACACATGTGGAGGATAGTAGCCTAAAGATAGTCTCTTCTTACTCTTCTAGTCGTCTTCTTCGCACCTTTTTGGTCTCTTTCTCTTCTTTGATCGAATATCATGTGAGATGAGTGAGTGTTCTTCAAGTGAGGTCGAGGTCTCTTATATATAGGCTTCTCTTCTAGGTCGAATTGCTGCTTGTAAGCCGACTTGTCCACTCATGAAGGCCTTCTTGTTCTTTTGATGATGATAAGGCCTTGGAGGGTCTATATGGCACATAAGTTTTCTTTACAAGATACAACATGCCCAAATGGGTCTTACATGTATGACAATGACTCTTTTGAATTCATAATTCTATGAAAAACCTAGAAATACTTAATGGGTGCTTGACTTACAAATAAATTTACCCTGAGCATGAAACCCATGCATCAACAATGACAATAATAAATTTCTTTTTCTCTTTTCATCAAATACATAACATTATGATTACAATAGACATTATGAGGACCGAACCTATTTACACATTTCAACACTCTCTTTTAACTAGGGAGGTATTCATAATCCATACATAGTACTTGGACATTCTCATACTGAAGAAATCTCATAATAGGAGTCAGATTGGTAAGCCATCTTATAAGCTATTATTTCAGCTTATCGCATTGCATCTCATCATACCAACCAACATTGTCACATAGCAAGGCCTTGACTAACAACTCTATCTCTCCAAAAGATCAGAGCACAATGCTGGCAAGACAAATCACTGTTAGACACCATCATCATTGTCTCTCAAGGGACATACCGCACCCGGGTGTTCAAAGAGTATGTCCTTTTAAGACAATTCCTGTCTTGGAGTAACACATTCTCAAGGAATTTCCTCTTCGATTACTCTTGCCTTTTGGATGCCCTACCACATCCTCAAAGAGTATCAGAATCAATCTCAAATTCTTACCCAATCCTCCATTCTTTCTTCATAACATGAAGACAAGAATGATGTGTCTCTCTCTCCCTCTCAACTAGGGAGGATATGCTCATTCCTATAAAAGGAATACACTCAAGCTCCCTCTTAACCAGGGACTTGCCCAAGCTTCCTCTCAACTAGGGACTTGTTTCCAACAACAACTATCTGTTCTTTGGTGGAGATCATGGTACTATTTGCTGCTTGTAGGGCTCCTCTTTCAGCATCATGTCATGAATTTCATCTTTTTTTTTTTTTTTTTTTAATTTTAATTTTAATTTTTTATTTATTTTTATTTTATCATGGAGCCTTCTTCATCATAACTTCTTCGTAGGGTATTGGCCATCTTCTTCATCACTTCTCTTCAACGAACCATAGTGTTGAACCAATAGTAATGTCATCCTTCTCTTCATTATAAAGTGATCTTCTAGTCCACATCTTGCTTTTCTTCATACAACCACCTCTTCCAAGTCATGTTTATTTCAGGATCTTTCATCCATTCTGATGAATACTAGTTGTAGGTGACTTTCTACAACCTTCTTTTGGTAGCCTTGTAACAACCCAACCAGATGATTTGAAAAATCAAAATAAACATCAAACCAAAGTTACCTTTGTTAAGATGGCCTTTCTTCATGACATCAACTTATCCCAGCATCAACATCCTGCACATGTATGAATCCATCTCCAAGACATTCAATATCAAGGGTCTCCTTCTTTTTCAAACTTTATCAGGGTCTTCATACCTTCTCCATGGAGATGTCATGGCTAATTCTTCTAGTTATCGGATGTTGATTACTTATCTTATCACTATAGTTGCATCTTTCATGAACTCTTCTTCCTTCTTCACATATTGCTTCCCCAAGAACCTCTATGCATAGTTCCTTCATTATAGGAACCATAATTGTCAACCATCTCATCTTTTCCATATGAGGTCATATTATGTTGATTTCATCTCATCAATATGTAGAAGAGTTCAAGGCACATTGTCTACATGCCTTCATGCATCATTCTAATGGAAGAGATCCTTCTTCTTCGATCATGCTGATGAGATAGAGCATTTAACCATGCTATCTTCAACTATATGATGACGTGACTTTATCTATCAAATATATACATACCATTTCCTACTTTTGGTCATCTAGATTTTCTTCTAGCAACTTCCTTTCTTTGCTTGAAGATGAAAGTACTTCAACCAACTCAACATGTTGCATTCCGTTGTCGCCATACCATCATCCTTCTAAACAATGGATTCACACAAGGTGGAATGTAGACACTCAGCGAGACACGTGCTTGTTCCAAGTAGAGGTGAACCTTCTTATACAAATTCTAGTGGAGGATCTCGATGATCCTCATTCTGCAAATGCTCCTTTCTAATAATGATGGTGTATGATGACCTTTCTTTATCTTCTATCTTGCTAGATGACTTTCTTCCAACCATATATACTTCTACTTGGTTGTCCTTATATGCTTCTTGTTACCCGCCATTTTGTGGGTAATATCCCTAGGAGATTTTCTTTCTCCAAAATGGCCCTCAGCCACTAGCTAGCTCATTGTGCTATTTCTCCGCCACTTGAGGCAACCATGTGGTCTCTTCCTCATCTGCCATGATCGTATGTTTGAAGCTGGGCCTGCGTAACTTAAAGTTATGCCTTGTCATTTGGAAATTGAGTAGTGTAGTCTGCTTATCATGGACACTTTTGGGCAAGGATTAATGGGGGGATTCGGTGGAAAGAATGGGCTAGGTTTGTGCTCATGTCCCCTAGACTCCTTTTAGGTATTAACCTTTGCTTCTAGTATCGTGGGATCTCTTTTATTGACCATTTAGCTCTAAGGATGGTATTTTATGGGAAACCCCGATTTTGGTTACGTGGTCCCACTCCCTTATCCACTTATATTAGCCTCTTTCCATTCATTATTACCCCATTCATAATTTCTCCATCCTGGGTCCACGTTCCTCTACTGGGTCCACATAGGGTTAGCATGCCCCTTCCCCTTGCCGACACCTTGGGTCATGGCTTGGAATGAAGCCCAGAGATTGATGCCACGAAAAAGAAAGATAAAAGCATATATGGCCACATTCAACAGGAAAGTGTACCATAAATTGCAAAAGATGGCCGGGACAAACACGTTTATCACATGGGCAAAACCTAATACATGAGCTCTACCCCATCATCATGGCCATCACCTGGGTTCCTTGTAATATCCCTTATCAGGATTATTCCTCAAACACAAGCAAACTCCAACTAGAGATGGACTGGGAGGGCATTTACCAGATATGTCGCCTCTAAAAAGAGGACGAGACCCGGCGGCTACCTGGCCCTTTCCAGACTCTGTCTAAGAGTATAATAGAGACACACAAGTGGTATAATAGCTGAGAATGCTCAAAGAGATACAAATAACAATGATACGATATATATCAAATAAACCATAAGCAGATACACAAGAAATGCAGAGAGAATGCTAAGCCATTTTATTATACTGAGTAAAAAATGAGTACAGGAGGTGATCAGAAAGACGACACCTCTACTTGCACTAGGCAAGTGAAGGAATACACTTAGAATAGCGAAGGAATGGCTCCTCTCTGATCTGCGTCCAAGCTGCTGGGAAACTGCTATGCTGTTGCTGCTGCTAGAAATCAAATGAGGATTTGGGGCTGCTCCCCTCCTCAATAAAGGCTGAAACTGTGGAATCAGACTCTACTCAAGAAACCCAGAAAAACCTAGAAAGCTCTCGTGGAATGGCTGAACCCCGAAAATCACCCCCTTGGGGTTCTGCGCAGTTTCTCACTGCTTTGCACTGCCAATGAATGAGATACTCTAGAAACCTGCTTGAAACCCCTGCCAAAACTCCCCAATATGCAAGGGCTGATCCCTTGCTCTAGCTCTCAGCACCAATCCTCCTGCAAACCCTCAACCCAGAACTACGTCCCTCTCACAGTGCTGCGCAGTCCTTCAGAACTGCGTCCCTCTCCTAGTGCTACGTAGTCCTCCAAAACGCTGCCACTACTGCTGCAAAAAGGCTGATGAAACTACTGCTGAAATGCCAATGGGAATACCTTGCCCGAGCAGGCACTTGAAGTCCCCCGAGGCTAAGGGTGAGATCTCCGAATGGAGACACTCAATGCACTAAACAGTGCTATAGACTAGCTAAACAGCCAGTGTGCTCCAGGTCGAAATGACTAACACAAATGCTCATAACAGAATGAACAAAGTGAGGGGGCTCCTCTCTCATTTATAGCCTTTGCCTCTCTCAATCCCAAGGCTCACATCCTCCTGCGCGATTCCCCTCTTGCCACATGTGTCTTCCCTCCTACGCAGTCCCTCCATGTGCCTGCGTGGGCTCCATTTCTACGTCCCCCTTTGGCCCCCCTTGGCTCCCTTTAAGTCACAATGTTGTGCTACTAGGAAGTGACTTTTTATTTTAAAAGTGAGTTATGTCCCCCCTTCCTCACTTTTTTATTTACAAATAACTATAGAAGGCAAAATTTGGACAAAATCGAATATTCCAATTAGCCATGGCTAATTAGGAATATTACAGTCTCCCCCGGCAAAATGTTGCTTGTCCTCAAGCAACTGAAGTGATGGATGCTGTAAGATCTTCTCACTTTCCCAAGTGGCATCCTCATCCAACAAATTCTTCCATCTCACCAAGAATTCCCGAACCGTCCTGCTCCGTAGCTGCCTCTCCCTGGTATCAATGATAGCCTCCGGCTGCAATAGCAAATGCCCCTCATCATCCATGCATCTATCACCGTCACCTGCTGCCCCAATGCCTTTTTCAGGCATGATACATGAAAAATGTTATGAATCTTGCTGCCTTGGGGCAGCTCCAACTCATATGCAAGCTATCCAATCCTGCGTATCACCCTGTATGGCCCATAAAAGCGGGGCTTGAGCTTCTCAGCCCCCTTCTGCTTCAGTGATGACTGTCGGTATGGCTGTAATCATAGGTAGACCATGTCCCCTACCTCGAACTGTCTCTCCACTCGACCCTTGTCGGCATACAGCTTCTGCTGATTCTGCGCTGTAGCCATGTTATCCTTGAGAGCTCGGAGGATATTCTGACTCCCTTGGATCCAAATCTTGGCTCTAGGAGCCCTGCTATCACCAAACATCACGTCAAAAGAAGATAAAGGATGATACCCATACAAGGCATAGAATGGTGACATACCAATGGACATGTGATGTGAAGTATTGTAGCAGTACTCCCCCATATGCAGCCACCTTAGCCATGCTTGCTGCTGCCTGTTGACAGAGTTACGCAAGTAGCCCTCCAGCGACTTGTTAACTATCTCTGTCTGCCCATCCGTCTGTGGGTGATAACTGATACTCGGTGTCAACTCCGTCCCCACCAATCGGAAAAGCTCCTGCCAAAATCCGCCCAAAAAACGGCTGTCCCTATCACTGACGATGGTCTTAGAAAGACCATGTAGCCTGAAGATCTCCCTGAAGAACAGCTCGGCCACCTGTGCTGCTGTATAATGTGCGGATATGGTAAAGAAATGTGTGTACTTCGTCAGCCGATCAACGACAACAAAGATGCAATCCTTGCCCTATACCATGGGCAACCCTGTGATGAAGTCCATCGAAATACTCTCTCATTTCCCCTCCGGAATGGGAAGAGGCTACAATAGTCCCGCGGGATGGCTCATCTCGCCCTTGTTCCTCTAGCAAACATTGCACTCCCTGATATGCTGGAGTACGTCCTCCTTGAGGCCCTTCCATGAGAACCTCTCTCTAATGGCCTTGTAGGTTTTGGTAAACCCCTGATGGCCTGCCGATGGTGAGTCATGTGATGCCTGGAGTATCTTCTTGAGCTGAGACCCCAGAGTCAAGAAGATCCGATCCCTGTAATAGATGATCTCATCGATCACCCTGTACCTGTCATCTACCACCTGCCCCTCTAAAATCTGACATGCAAACCTGTCCTTGGAGTACTCTACTAAGAGTCGAGCCCTCCAATCTGTATCCAAGCTCATAAGAGACAACGTGGCTAGTCTACGTGAAAGGGCGTCTGCTACCACGTTGTTCTTACCCTTGACATACTCAATGTCAAAGTCATATGCTTGGATCTTACTGATCCACTTTTGCTGCCTCTCCTATAAATCTTTTGCTCCAAAAAGAACTTGAGGCTGTTGTGATCAGTCCTCACCCTGAACCTGTTGCCCACCAAATACTGCCGGTACTTAGCCAATGCATGCATGATGGCCAACATCTCCTTGTCGTATATAGAATACAACCTCTCATGCGGAAGGAGCTTCCGGTTCTCAAAGGCTATATGGTGACCTCCCTGCATCAATACTGTGCCGATCCCCTCTCTTGATGCATCACACTCCAACACAAATGGCTGCGTAAAATCCGGCAATGCAAGCACTGGGCAACTGCTCATAACCTCCTTGAGCCTATCAAAGGCTTGCTGCGCTGTATCCGACCAACTGAATGCCCCCTTCCTTGTCAAGTCTGTCAGGGGTGCAGCAAGCTGTGAGAAACCTTTGATGAACTTCCGGTAGTATGTACAAATGCTAATGAATCCTCGAAGTTCCGTCACGTTTCTCGGCTCCGGCCATTCTCTAACGGCCCTGATCTTCTCCTCGTGGACTCTCACTCCGTCCACCCCTATGATGTGTCCCAGATATAACATCTCCGTCAACCCAAACTCACACTTGGAGAGTTTGGCATAGAACTGCTGCTCCTATAAGATACGCAATACTGTCTCAATGTGTTGAAGATGCTCCTCCCAAGTCCTGCTGTAAATGAGGATATCGTCGAAGAATACCAACACAAACTTCCTCAAGTGACTACGGAAGATGTGATTCATGCAGGACTGAAATGTAGCTGGGGCATTGGTTTGAAATGTAGCTGGGGCATTGGTTAGCCCAAAAGGCTAACCAAGAACTCAAAGTGCCCATAGCGACCCCTGAAGGCGGTCTTGGGAATGCCTGCTCCCTCACGTGAATCTGATGATACCCCGATCTCAAATCAATCTTTGAGAAGAAGCGTGCCCCTCTCAATTCGTCCATCAACTCATCGATCCTGGGTATGGGGTACCTGTGTTTCAGGGTCGTCTTGTTCAGGGCCCTGTAGTCAATGCACATCCTCACCGTACTTCACCAACACCACAGAAGAAGCAAAAGGACTCGTGCTCGGTCGAATGTGCCCAAGAGCCAGCAACTCCTAGATAGCCCTCTCAATCTCATCCCGATAGGCATTCAGATGCCTATAGGGGGTGGTGATCACTGCCTGTATGCCCCACTCTAGCTCGATGGTGTGCTCAAACCCCCGATCCGGTGGCTGTCCGGGTGGAATCTCCCCAAACACTATGGCATACCGATCAAGGATGGACTGTATCTCTGGATGTACCGACTGCCCTGTAGTCCCTGCCTCTGATGCACGCAGCTCCACTGCCCACTCTATGTCTCCCTTTCAGAAGACGGCCTCCATCTGATGAGCCAAAACAGTTTGAGGTGGATATGTGTGCTATCCTCGTATCTTCTCATGCCTCCCTGTCTTCTCATCATCCCACTCCATCTCTAGGGTCTTCCAATCCGTTGTGACCTTCCCTAGAGTGATAAGCCACTGAACACCCAATATCATGTTGGTGTCCGGAATATCGACCACGAAAAAATGGTCAGTCAATGTGTAGGTGCCCATCGTCATTGAAAGCTCTGGAACATAACGAGCACATATCATGGTCTGATCTCCTGGGAGCAAGACTGAAAACCCATCGAAGCTCTCTTTCTGTATACCTCTCCTCTCAACCATCTGTGCATCGATGAAGTTGTGGGTCGCCCCACTATCAACCAGAACTGGTACCTGCTGGCCACGTATTGTCCCTCGTATGCGTAGCATCAGATACTTGGGAACTCCTTGCAATGCTGCAAGGGCCCCTCTGGTGGGTGCAAAAGGTGCACCTCTTGATGCTGGTGGTGGAGGTGGTAAACGTCCTTGTATGGCATGGCTATCTCCTGCCTCCTATCATCCTTGTCATCCTCTTCTCCACTACTCTCAGAGAAGACCTCAATAAAATGTGCTTTACCAGCAGCACATCTATGTCCCGATGCCCACAGCTCTTGACATGTGAAGCACAACCACTTCTTCTTTAGCTCCCTCCTGGCATAATCATCAAGATGTACTCGTCCTGGATTCCCCTTTGGAGGTGGAATCCTCACGTCCTTCCCCTTAGAATGGAAAGTCTATCTCTGGGGGTAAGGTGCCCAGGTCCGGGGTAAGACATCCTGTAAGTCGCGAGTCCTACTGATAGCGTCCTGGAGTGTGGCTGGTCTAGTGGATCGGACTAGACCCCGAAGTGGCTCCGCTAACCCCTCAACATACATATAGACCCTCCGTGCCGTGGATAGGTCTGGCACCATCACGGAGACCCTCAAGAAATTTGCAATGAAGGTCTTTGGGCTCCTTGTCTGTTTGAGCCTTGTCAGCTCAACAAAATGCTGCTCTGGATCCCTCCAGTCAAATCGCTCCATCAATCTCCTGGTAAACTGAGCATATGTCGTCACTGTGGAGTGCCCGAGTGTAACCATCCCATGAAACATCCAATCCTGGGCCTCACCATTCAAATGCAATGTTGCCACCTTGATGGCCTTTGTCTCTAACATTTGGTTAAGCTGGAAGTAAATGTCCAGCTTTTCCACCCAAGACTTTGCCGAACTGTTTGATGAACCATCAAACGTAGGCAAGTGGAATCTACTCGCTGCACGGTGGGTGCCACCATCATGGTAATGCCGGTGCCCTCTGTGATGGTCGCGGGGTCTGCTATCCCGCTGGAGCTGAACAAAATCTCTGAATGAGAGGGCGTCCCCGAACTCCTGCCCATAGGCCTGGTACTCTGCAAAATAATCGTCCATATGTCCAGGCTCTGCCTCCTGCTGGGCTACGCCCCCCCTGTCTGCTCCCAAGAAAGTGGGCATGGTAGAGCGTGTAGGGGCATGTGAGGCCACCTGCTGCGCAGTATCACGCTACTCTGGCAAATGGTGGGATGCGCTCGATCCCTCACCAACCTGAAAAACCCGTGGGCTCTCACGCTGTGTGGCCTCTACTGCCGTAAATCTCTGCCCCATCACCTTAATCTGTCTCGACAGATCCTGCATTGATTTGAGGAGCATATCCGCAAATCTCTTCCCGTCATCATCTGCCGTCGGAGCCTCCTGCTCTGCGTCCACCATAGGCACCCTCTGCTTTGCGTCCACTACAGGCTCTTCCTATTCTGCGTCTACTACCGGAACACAGTGTCCCTCTCCATAAGTGTTTTCCAACCTACGCCTAGAGTCTTTGTATCTCTGACCTCTGTAACAGATATAGGGTTTTTCCCCTAGTGTCATAGATTGCTAGCTCCACAAGTTGAGCCAGATCTATGCTCTGATACCACTGTAATATCCCTTATCAGGATTATTCCTCAAACACAAGCAAACTCCAACTAGAGATGGACTGGGAGGGCATTTACCAGAGATGTCGCCTCTAAAAAGAGGACGAGATCTGGAGGCTACCTGGCCCTTTCCAGACTCTGTCTAAGAGTATAATAGAGACACACAAGTGGTATAATAGCTGAGAATGCTCAAAGAGATACAAATAACAATGATACGATATATATCAAATAAACCATAAGCAGATACACAAGAAACGCAGAGAGAATGCTAAGCCACTTTATTATACTGAGTAATAAAATGAGTATAGGAGGTGATTAGGAAGATGGCACCTCTACTTGCACTAGGCAAGTGAAGGAATACACTTAGAATAGCGAAGGAATGACCTCTCTTTGATCTACGTCCAAGCGGCCGGGAAACTGCTATGTTGCTGCTGCTGCTAGAAATCAAATGAGGATTTGGGGTTGCTCCCCTCCTCAGTAAAGGCTGAAACTTTAGAATCGGACTCTACTCAAGAAACCCAGAAAAACCCAGAAAGCTTTCGTGGAATGGCCGACCCACGAAAATCACCCCCTTGGGGTTCTGCGCAGTTCCTCACTTCTCTGCGCTGCCACTGAATGAGATACTCCAGAAACCTGCCTGAAACCCCTGCCAAAACTCCCCAATATGCAAGGGCTGATCCCCTGCTCTATCTCTCAGCACTAATACTCCTGCAAACCCTCAACCCAGAACTGCGTCCCTCACAGTACTGCACAGTCCTTTAGAACTGCTTCCCTCTCCTAGTGTTGCGCAGTCCTCCAAAATGCTGCCACTACTGCTGCAAAAAGGCTGCTGAAACTACTGCTGAAATGCCAATGGGAATAGCTTGCCCGAGCAGGCACTCAAAGTCCCCCGGGGGCCGGGGCTAAGGGTGAGATCTCCGAACGGAAACACTCAATGCACTAAACAGTGCTGCAGACTAGCTAAACAACTAGCGTGCTCCAAGTCGAAATGACTAACACAAATGCTCATAACAGAATGAACAAAATGAGGGGGCTCCTCTCTCATTTATAGCCTTTTCCTCTCTCAATCCCAAGGCTCACCTCCTCCTGCGTGATTCCCCTCTTGCCACGTGTGTCTTCCCTCCTGCGCAGTCCCTCCATGTGCCTGTGTGCGCTCCATTTCTGCGTCCCCCTTTGGCCCTGCTTGGCTCCCTTTTAGTCACAACGTTGTGCTACTAGGAAGTGACTTTTTATTTTAAAAGTGAGTTATGTCCCCCCTTCCTCACTTTTTTATTTACAAATAACTATAGAAGGATAAATTTGGACAAAATCGAATATTCCAATTAGCCATGGCTAATTAGGAATATTACATTCCTATAGGTTCTATGAGCCTCCTTCATCATATAGGAACCCATGATTGTCCCAACCCCCTGGTGGGCAATAAACCACCCCACCTTAAAAGAGGAATATTCACTGCTATATCTTATACATCATGCTCTTACCCCTTTGAGCCCCGAGCAGCTAATAAAAGAAAATCATAAAAAAGCAAAAGACATATAAAGAAGGGTGGAAAAATCAAGGCCGGGGCACCTCATGTACCACGATTGCTCCCTCCTACACATTATAAATGCAACTCTGGGCTTCCCTCTTATTAGCTACCCTTGTACCCCAGCATGTTACTCATGGCTGCCCCTTCTCATCCCCTACTTCATTCACCTATCTGTCACGTGCCACCACCTTTTGAAGGATGTACGTTGACCATATTATCCATTTTAGAAGTAGAAACCACCTAATAGGATTATTGGTTAACCCCATTTGGAGTTTAGGAGACATTGGCACAATCTGAAGCCCATTATGGAAGGGCAAGCCATTATGAAGTCCCCACCTGTGATCCGTGATTGATAAGCTCATTTACTCGATTTTCTCTAATGACTTGTTGTGCTGGAAGGCTAAGGAACACATTAGATCTTATGCAGGATTGCAGACTGTCTCCATTTTGGGTTTGGCATCCCTATACGGGGTCCTAATCCTCTAGAGGGCTACATTGGCACAACACTCCATGGATCCCCACAGCCATTCAGAGATTGCTCGTGGTTCACTTATTGGACGAGGAAGATACGCTTGATCCATCATGCCCAGTTGGCCCCAGATTTACACCATTCACTTGGTAGATGATCTAGAACTTACATGATGATGTGGCATCATAGTTGCAGGAATCGCCCCCCCCCCCCCGGATCCTAAGCCGGAATCGCGACCCGTACGGAATCGTTCCGGAATCTTCAGGCGAAGCGCGATTCCAAATTTTAGGTTGCGCGATTCCGTTTTTTAAAAACGATTCCTGGTTTTTAGGTGGCGTTGCCCCGGATCTGCGCTTCGAAGGGCGATTCGGGCATCCGGTTGCGCCACGCAACCCGCCCGGAAGCGCACGCAACCCGCACGCAACCCGGACGCAACCCGACGCAACCCGGACGCAACCCGCGGGCAGCAAAAATTAACTTAAATTTTTTTTAATTTCTTTTAAAAGTTAACTTAACTTAGCATGAGGGGGTGGGTTAGTGTGAGTTTAGGGTGAGTTTAGAAAAGAATAAAGCCCCCATTCTCTTCTCATTTTCTCACTTTGAGTTTATGAGAGTTGGAGAAGAGAAGAGAGGAGAGGAGAAGAGAAGAGAGGAAAGGAGAGGAGAAGAGAGGAGAGCTTGGAGGAGTGAAGAAGGAGGAGCTAGGAGAAGGAGGAGGAGCTTGGAGCAAGAGCTTGGAGGACTTCATCTACAAGAGCTAAAGAGGTAAGTTCAAACCCCAAACTCCCTTGTTTTTTTGAAAAAAAAATTGTATTTTTCTCCTCCCTCTCCTACTCTTTCCCATTGTTTCTACTTGCTCCTTTATTTACAGGTTGTCCACCACCTATATCCATATTCCAAGATGGTGTTCTTTTGGCTTCTATGTATCATTCCACTCTTGGTTTTAATGATGGCAAGGGTGAGGAATAGAGGGGAAGAGGAAGGGGATGAACTTGGTCCTAATAGTAGTGACCCAATGTATGATGAGGAGGAAGGGTTTGAAGAGGAAGGGGATGAACTTGAAGGGGACACTGAAGCACAAGATGGGAAAGGTACATCAAATCCCTTGTGGAACTATGTGACCAAACTTGATGGGGGAAAGGGTGGTGGATCTTACAAATTTGTGTGCCCTCATGGTTGTCATGGAGGAAAACCATATACGGGTTCATATACCCGTCTGAGGAGGCATCTTTGTGGGGTGCTGGACAGTGATGAAAAAAAGGGTTCTGTGGGGGTACAAATTTGCCCAAACATTTCAACTGAAGAAAGAAGAAAATACATCCAAATAGAGATGGCTGCACAACGAAAAAACAAGAAACAAAAAACTCATTCTGAATCAAGTGCAACCTCTAAATTTGGTAGTTGCCCATCTCCTCATGGTACTTCTGCAACCTCTGGAGGTAGAAAAACAATAGGGGATTTCCTTAATGTTTCTGGGAGGGATGATGTGGATGGAAAGATAGTCCGTTTTCTTTGTGCTTGCGGTGTACCATTCAATGTGCTTCGCTCTCCCTATTGGCATGACATGGTAAAGGCCATCAATGAAGCCCCAAAAGGATACAAGGCCCCCAACTATGAGAAAGCTAGAACAGTGTTATTAGAAAGAGAAAAAGCTAAGGTTCAAAGAGCTTTGACACGTTTTACACATTAGTGGGTGGATTCTGGGGTATCCATTGTATCAGATGGGTGGACAAATATTAGAAACCAACATTTGATAAATGTTCTTGGTGTTTCTTCTAGTGGTGCAGTATTTATTGCATGTCATGACTCCTCCTCCATCAGTGCAACTGCACAAAACATTGCAGATCTCCTATTGAAATCAATCAAAGATGTTGGTCCGAATAATGTGGTTCAAGTGATCACAGATAATGCAGCAAATTGTAAGGCAGCAGGAAAAATTATTGAGCGTACTCATCCACACATCTTTTGGTCTGGGTGCCTGGTTCACACATTGAACCTTTTGATGCATGATATTGTGAAACACAAAGATTGTGGGTGGATTGCTGAGGTTTACAGGAAAGGGAAGCAGCTCATTAAATTCATCACAGGGCATACAAGGGTAAACTACTTCTATGGCACTTACTCCAAGTTGCAATTGCTTAAAATTGCAAAGACAAGATTTGCTAGTTATTACCTCACCTTTAGGCGGCTAGTGAGGGTGAGACAAGCTTTAACTAATCTGGTGTGTGCTGAAACATGGGATGAAATTAACACTGACACAGATGGTGCTAATGTAGTCAAGGACACTGTTCTTGACAGTTACTTTTGGTCACAGGTTAAATATGTTTTGCAATTCACCAAACCAATTTATTACATGATCAAGTTTGCAGATTCAGATCGACCAGTAATTGGGGAGGTGTATGAGCAAATGGATAGCATGTTGGGGCAGATTAAAGACATTGTTGAGCCTAGAGATACCACCTTGTACAATTATATTCGTGTAGAGGTGCAAAACCGATGGGAAATGCTAAATATTCCATTGCATGCATTAGCATATGTTTTGACACCTAAATACTATCATCCATCATGGCTTTCAACACCAGCACCTGGGGGGGGAAGCAGGAAAAAACCACACCAAGATAGAGAGGTTCACGAAAAATATATGGCTGCATTGAGTAGATTAATCCCTGATAATGAGGAGGCTGCATTGGTACGGAGACAGGTGAGCAACTATACGCTCAACACTGGTCCATTTGGGAGCATGCATGCAATTCAAGATCGAGAGCATTTTTCTGCTCTTGAGTGGTGGAACATGCATGGAGGGGCTACTCCACTTCTACAGAGTTTGGCATTGCGGGTGCTATCATAGGTGGTAAACACTTCTTCTGCAGAGAGGTGTTGGAGCTCTTATTCTTTCATCCACAGTGTTAAAAGGAACAGGTTGAATTTAGACCGGGCAGAGAGCTTGGTTTATGTTCATTACAACTTGCGATTGTTGTCCCATTACTGTGAAGATGCAAAGTCTAATAAAGACTTGTTGACTTGGGACAAGAATCTAGAGGAGCCCAATTTGGAGGATGGAGTGTTGCGACTAGAGCAATTAGAGGATGCTCTTATCCAGGTATGTCCATTGTGGTATGAATTTTCCAATTTTCCCTTATAAAGCATTTCTCTAATTCATGTTTTTAATTTTTTTGTTAACTAGTGTTTTTTTTTTTTTGCATGAATTTTTTGAGCGATTCTAGGATGATGATGACCGTGTTGATATGCCACCACCCCCACCCCCATCTGGTCCCTTGGTTCCTAGGTTCCATGGTTCAACACCAACAGCAGGGGGTTCTTCTTCATCAGTTCCAGTGCCACGACTTACACAGGGACCATCTTCTTCATTGCCACCACGTGGAGGCCCGCCATCACGTTCTATTCGTGGTGGAAGGAGGAGAGATTAGTAGATATATTCACAATCTACTTCTTTTTGTCATAGATTACTCATTAGACTTGTAGACTTGTGAATTTGAATTTGAACCTTTTTGGCTTGGCGGTGACCAAGTGACATATTTTGTAAACATTATTATTTGAATTTTGGACATGACAAATGTTGACAGTTGCTCACTTGCTAGATAAATCATAATATGCTCTATGTTTTATGTTTTATAATATGCTTAAATGTTTTATGTTTTATAATATGCTTAAAAATTTGATGTATGTTTGTAATAGCTAGAATATAGATGATTGTTGTACTAGTAAGTAACTACAATGGAATCATGGATGCCATATCTATCTTGATTTATGCAAAAATATGCATGTTTTCATGTCTTCTACAATTAATTTGGTATTTGGGATGTTTGTTTTGAGTATAAATGCAAAAAAATATAAAAAAATATATATATATATAGCAGACGCTTCCGCGGACGCTTCGCTTCCTAGATTTTTGGAAAATGACGCTTCCGCGCTCCGCGCTTCCGCTTCGCTCCCGCTTCGTGCAACATTGTGTGGCATCACTTACACCATCAACCTAGCCCTTGTAGGTGATCTACAAGCATGTTCGATTTGTTTGGAGACCCATGACGACACTTGTGTGCCCCCACATGTCATTTGGAGCACTACAGGTTATTACAAGGGGCCACCCACTTGTCCACTGCTTTTGAGGGTCCTACTCTTTAATGTGGCATCCATGCCCATCATTAGGCATCTTAGAGGGCCCTACGACATGCATAGATTATTATTTGACCTTGGAGAGGCTTACTTTTTCATTTATGAGCTAGAATGGTTGACTTGTCACCAAAAGTTGAATTCTTAGAACAATATTTTATTTTTGGGTTTATGTAGGCCAAGGGGGCTAATTCGAACTCCGAAGTTGTGTATAAATACAAGTGAGATGAGCTCATTTGCTCATCAACACTTTGGATTCGATCTTTTCTCTCTCTTGAGATTTTGACACCTTTTCTAAAGGATGAATTGGGGCTTTATGGATGAATTTGGATGTGTGGATATTGGTCTATCTTCTCTTAGAGCTTCTCTCCTCTCAATTGTGAATGGTTGGATATATTCTATTACATGTAAGTACATGCTTTTAATGTTGTTTTACTTTGTCATATACATTGGATTGGGATCTACGTTGTTCTAGGACTAATTGTTGCATGCATCTACTGCTTAAAATTGTGGAATTTTGTCTCTATCGTAGCATCGCTCAATGTATTTGCCATGTAATATGAACGAAATCTCCTAGGGTAATTTTATCAAAGAATTTGACCTTGATAAGCCATTCCCTTTGTGCATCGAAGTATAAAAGCTGCAAGATTGCTTCTCCTTTACCTAGAAGGCTAGCAAAGTGATATTGAGGCCTCCTTGACTGGGAATCAAGAAATCCTACTCATATTCATCATAGACTCCATTCTCCCAAATATTAAGGCACTGATCTACCAAAAAGTGGTCACCAAAAATCACATTCTTTCACCTCCTTCCAGGTCTAGCCAAGTTAGGGCACCTAGGGCATCAATTTGTCGAGAAGCTATCCCTCCAAAAGGTTCGATCTCCTAGGGTCTCCTGCGTTGGTGTTTCCCCAAGGTCTCCTCCAATTTTGAAGCCATTTCGACAGTGGAGTTGGGAGAAAATCCAAGCCCTAGCTTTGGGATCAAACCGTTCCTTAGCATCCCAAAGGCTAGTACCTCATAGGATAAAATCAACACCTTCAAGTGAAAATTCTTTCTTTGATCCTTTTCCCCACCTTGTTTAGGGTAAGAACATCATTGGTTGGCATACTCATTCTCCCTATCCTAGACCGGGTCCACTTGGTCCCATGTGGTCCCATTCCTTTGAATAGATAATTCTTCAAGCACCACCTGAGATACCAATTATAATAAGGATTTTAGGGATTGGGATGTTCCTTCATAAGTCATATCCCATAAACCTGACCCTTGAATCCTCACTTCCTTTCCCTAGAAGACATTATACCTTGCTTAGAAGGCAACCAAGCCTTATCTTTATAAATCTTCCAGGAAAGGGATTATTAGGGTCAGTCCACATCATTTCATTGACTTATTCTTCATTGGTGGCTCTATAATATACCAGGTCTCCTCCCATTGGGGAAAGTCTGTAAATAGAAGGGAGCCTTAACTGAGGTGACAATGGGCTAAGTCTCCATTTGTTGCCCTTCGCCTAGCATTTTCCCTTTAGGGATCCCGTTTACGTCCCCTGCTAGTTTGAGCGGCAACACTTCCAATGGAGATGCTATGAAGCTACTTCCTTTCTATCATGATGATTGCTACAATCATGTAGACTTCTACTTCAACTATTCTTCCATGCTTCTATGATGATATCATCTGTATCTTGCTATAATGCATCCTATCATACTTGTGATGCTTTGTATCATATTCTATAACTTGAAAGAACTAAATCAAGGAGATTATCTCAGTCATAGTAGAGATCTTTCACTTCCTCCTTCTTTGATTTCTTCTTTTCTGATTCTTCCATTTCTTCGGTAACATGGGCTTTATTTCTTTCCTTTCTTTTCTTGTTGTACTTCTTGAGTTTGGGACAATTCCTTTTAAAGTGCCCATATTCATTACACTCACATCATTGTATTTTTGGCATATTGGTCTTCTTCTTTTTTCCGAGGATCAAACTCTCCAAACTTACCTTTTCTCCTGGCCATGGCAGCATATGCTTGAACTTGTTCATTTGATCCAACATTGTTTTTTGCCTTCAACATAGTTTCTTCAATCTTACATAATGACCAAAGTTCACTTAATTGAGTGGCTTCCTTCTTTCCATAGATGCTTGATACAAAGTTGCCCCATTCATCAGGTAGTGCATTGAGCACACAATGGTCATTTCTTTATTAGATGTTATTTTTCCTAGTTCTTGTAGTTGATCTCTTATTTGTGACACCCTCATAAGGTATGAGGCTATCCCTTCTTCCTTTGATACCTTCATTTTGTATAATTCGGTTCTCAATGATATGACTTCTCCTGCAGTGCTTACAAAAAATAATTCTACCAACTTCTCATAGATATCCTTTGATGTCTCTAACTTTGCTACATAATGGATGGGGGAATCCTTGATTGATTCTATGAGGATTATTTGAGCCCTTATTTCCCCTTTCATATACTTCGATAATGCTTGAGCTTGCTTTTGAGATGGTTTGGTGATGGAGTTTCCCTTGCTCAAGTCTCAAACAATGTGAGGAGAAATGAAAGGGACAACCAGTTTCATAAGAAAATTGTGATTCCTAGAGGCTTCTAAAAATCTCGAAAAAACAATTTAATATATCAAATTATTGAGTAAATGGTTAAAAAAGGTTTGTGGGTCCGAGGCAAACCTGGACCTTCATTTTTGAGTTTACACGCTGTACAGCTGGTGGAAATGCACTATACGATGCCTGAAATGCTTTTCTGCAGCGCTAAAATGCATTACAAAATCGTGAAACACGTTTCAGGTGCATTTCCACATGTTTTAGCGTCCCCGTGCTGAAACACAGGGTTTATGTGTTTCCTGCAACATAGCTCCCTGGTAAGATGAGAAGAACAAGTTTACAATTAAGATCAGTCAATCATCCAAATCACCCCTTAATCCATGTTAGACTGCCCAAAACATTATGTAAAAGTACACGATTGCAAAAATGTTTAAGTAGTTGTCGAATGGGGACCCACCTTCCTTCAAGGGGAAAACCAGATGGTGAGAGGTGTCTGACCAGTGCAAATGGCGGAGGAATGTGGCATTTCGTCATATACTGAGCAATGTAGGGCTGCTGGCTGGCTGGGTCTCCAAAGTAGGAGAATAGTTTTCTCCTAGAGGGTTGCACACTTTTTGGTGGGTAACAAAACATTGAGGGATAAGCTAGGGTTGTTGGAGAGCACTTTCTTGGCAAAGAGGGAGTGTTATTCAAAGTTCAGAAGCTGTTTACCTTTAGTCTGTGTGAGATGCAACATAATTCTCTCATCATGCATAGCAAGTAAACACTAGCATCAGTGAAGCGTGACTCAACTCACCCTTACTATTTTTGGGTGATGGTATGTGTTAACACTGGAGTTACCCTCTTCCATGAGGGGTGCATTCATTCCCACTGGCACATCTAATGCAGAGAGTTACCTTTCCTTGAGAGCACACTTGCCTAGGGATTCACTCCAAGGCAAGTGGGGTGCATTCCTCCAGGTCAGTGGCTGTGCTTTATTGCTGGACAGTGGAGTATATTTATGAGCTTGAGTGGGGCACACAACAAGCAACATTTATTGCCCATTTTGTATCTCTCTCTCTTAGTCTGTAAAGGTAAGGGACACATCAGTAAGCATTCTAAGTGAGTTCTAGTCTGTGTTACAGTGAGAACAAGTGTAAGCCTCCTGTATATTAACTAAAAATTATTCTTTTTTGAATAATAGTGCGCTGATGTGATTTCTATTGGAGTTTTCATTACTGTTTCTAATTTCTAGACAGCAAACATTTATTTATCTTCCTTCTATCTGCTGTTTTGATTTAATACATCGAATGCAGTGCTTGCACTGCTGAACTTAATTTACAGAAATTTTAGTATATATAGATCCCAACATTGATAGGCGTAAACCTATGTTGCAGGAAACGTGGGGCAGAAGGGCGTTTCCGTAGGGAAACGGGTACGAAACGCTGAAACGCATTTGGTACGGCCCTGAAACGCGTTTGGTACGGCCCTGAAACGCGTTTCAGGCCGTACTGCCACGTTTCACGAAACTGAAACATGGCCAGTACGGCCTGAAACGCGTTTCAGGGCCGTACGACCCACGTTTCAGCGTTTAGTTGTGTTTTTATTTTTTATTTTATTTGTTTTCTAATCTATTCTTACGTTAGCCTAATGACTTCTAGTTGCTTCCAGATGCCTGTCTAAAGTTATAAAAGTGAAGTTTTGCCCTAGTGTTGATATGCAGTTCATGGTAATGTTAAATTCTTAAAGTAAAAGGATGAAAATGAAAAATAAAGGAGAATCACTTTTACTTAAATTTTTAACATTACCATGAAATGATTGAGGATGTTTGAGAGTGGTTTCGCTTTCATTGGATTTCATATGGAGAAAGTAGAATTTTAGATCTCACTCAAAATCCAGCAGACTTATTTGTTTTTCAGGATTTTAGGATTGGGGGGATTGCAATGTTTCCATTGGATTTTATCATGTACTAGGGTATGGAACTTGTATTTAATCAAGAGAACCAAGCCCTCTATGCAGGGGAGACTCCCAATAATCAAGAGAATGTAGGGTACTAGGGTATGAAACTTGTATTTAATCAGGAGCATTAAGGTCGTTCGACTATGTAGGAAGAGAGAGACTCCCAATCAAGCACGAGACAAGAAATTAGAAATTTCTCGTGGCTGATTTTGGATATTTCTATTTTCATTATGTGATTATTCATGAGTAAATGTGATGCAAATTTAGATACTTATAGTTTATGCATTGACAATTGACAGTTTTATCATAATGTAATAAATTAGAATGTATCATATATGCTTTATGATTGCACATATTTCTTAAATGTCATAATATATATATATATATATTCGCGTTTCCCCGTTTCCAAAATTTGGGGAGGTCGCGTTTCGTATCGCTTCCCATTTCGGAAACTTGTACCCGTTTCGTGCAACCTTGGCGTAAACTAAGTTCTGAGTTTTGAGACCTGCAGGTTTCATTCTTTGACTGCAGATTTGAGCTAGTATGTAAAGTTAAACATTGTGTTGCCAATGAAATGCTTTGGTTGGTTTATTCATTGACATTGCACTTTATTAGCAGTCATTCCTCCTGTTGAAAATGCCATTGTCCAGTAGATTTTTACTCTTTTGAAATGTCAATGGGAAAGCTTATTATACTATGTTTCACTCAATTTTTTTCTCCATTCTCAAAGGTAAAGGAAAAAAGAAACCCCCCTCGCTCCCAAAACTTTAAAATGAGCAAACTTTACATATTTGGTGTCCAATGGTTTGAAATTACATTGACGTACATGATATATATATATATATATATATATATATATATATATATATATATATATATATTATTTATTAAAATTTGCATATTTTATGTTTTGTAATTAGACCATTTCAAACTTTCAGAAACTGGTTCTGGTTCTGTACTGTTCTGGCTCTTGGTCAGTTCTGGTCTAATAAGTTTGGATCTGCTGTGTTGAATTCAGACACATCCATCTTGACATCAATTTTGTTAGTAGATACAGTGTTATGGGACTATGCAAAATATGGGGCTATGCAGCTGTGCAAGTTCAACTGAACATAAAATTGATGACTTTATTTCAATTGAATAGTAGGCTGTAGTGCCAATGATTTGCTTTCGTTGGTGTAACTTGAGTGCAATGGGTAAGGGTGGTTGTGTGTATAGAATTGGATGGGTTAATGGACAGGATGGTTCTGATGGAATTGTAGAAGCATGGATAGATGTGAAACACAATGTATGATATCAAAACTGTGATATCACTTGAAGTGTCTTCTGAAAACAGAATATTATATAGTTTTGTAAGAAGATGAATAATAATGCAATTTATATAATATAAACATGGTATGTACAATATATATAGGATTAGTGACATTAAACCATACTTGGTTGTATATTTGGTTTAACAATTGATTATTTTTTTGGTAACACAACATTATGGCAGTGAATACAAACACTCCACAGAAGCAAAGACCAGGCAATGTGATCCGGATTTAAACAGGAACGCAACAAGTTACAGAGATAACCATAAACACAGAGATGCAGCGGAAATAATGCTTCATTTCATTAATGTAAAATACTGAAATATGCTTACAAACATAAATGGAAATAAACCAGCTAGGGCGATGGTAGCTTATCTCTGAGAAGAGATGTGGTGGCTACATGCCTCTGAACTGTGTTACAATGAGGCTCGAAGGCCTATTTATTGTTAAGAAACAATGGAAAACCCTAAACATCCAAGAACCTAACCCTCGAAGATGAAACACCAAACTGTGGGCCCCATTTGGGTAAATTGGTACATCAACTTCCCGGCGTTGTAACTTTGGCATATGATCTTCGTTTGACGCGTAGAATATCTCATTAGAAAGATTTATCCGAGAAATCCAACTTTGGGAAGAGCAACATCAGTCCATGGACCCATGTTGCTCCCAGTTTTCCCAAAAAATGTCGTTTAGGGCCTCAAAATGGCTCCATAAGTTCAGGACTCAAAAAACTGCTAAAAATAGTAAATTGTGCTACAATTAAGGAAACTGAAAAGCTAAAAGAAACAATGGTGGGGGTCCAAGTGGCCTTGGCGGGTGGCCACCAATACCCACTTGGATCATTCCTCCCCTCTTAGGAAGCAATGCTCCCCATTGCATTGAGTTCTTCCATGAGATGAGGAAACTTCTGTTGAACTTGGTCCATGGTAAGCCACTTGCCCTGGTCTTCGAGTTGACCTGCTTTGACAACTCGAGAGTCGATACAGTTGGATGTTCTGCTGGCGAGTGTGCTTGAAGCCTTGATCTGTGTTTCCATGATCCGATCAATTGTAGCTTGTTCCATGCAATCTGGATTTAACTTTGTGGGTGTGAGCTGTTCTGCAATGTCGGATGTGTCTAGTAATGGTGGAAAGTATGGCCGAAGGCAGTCCACATTGAACACTGGGTGTAGGCCAAGGAATGGGGGAATGTTGAGCTCAAATGCATTGTCTCCCATAGCCTTGGTAATAGTGTAAGGACCATATCTGAGTGGTCTGAGTTTCCGATAGGGTCCGGTAAGGCGTTCTTTTTGCAAATGCAACCAGACTTTGTCGCCCACTTGAAACTTGTGTGGCACCCGATGTTGATCATGTCGCTGCTTGTACTTGGCATTTGGTTTCTCCAGAATGTCATGGACTTGCTGTCGAATATGTTGGATGTGCTCAATGAAGCTGCTTGCCTTATCTGTTTTGGACTAGACATGAGCTGAATCTGCGTGATTAGCTACAAATGGCATGGCCACATCAATGGGACATAGTGGCTGGAATCCCAAGCCCACCTAAAAAGGGCTGTGTCCAGTCGCGCTGTGGAGAGCCCGGTTGTAGCTGTGCTGAACATAGGGGAGGCTCTTGTCCCATGTGTGTGGATGCTTTGAGTTGTGTATGCGCAGAATGTGTACGATCATCTTGTTGACAACCTTTGTCTGGCCATCAGTTTGAGGATGGAAGGCTATGGACTTAGTGAGTTTGGTGTCTAGCATCGACCAGAAACTAGACCAAAATGTATTGAGGAACCTGCTGTCCCGATCTGAGATGATAGACTGTGCGATCCCAAAGTGTACTCGCACTCGTTCAAAGAAGAGTTTAGCAGTGGCTTCTGCTGTGATATTCTTCTTGCAGGCCACCATAATGGCCATATTCGAGAACCTGTCGATGATCACAAAAACACAGTCGCTTCCGTGCTTAGTGGATGGAAGACCTGATATGTAATCCATGGAGATGGTTTCGCAAGGTTGACTAGGGGTAGGTAGCGGGGTATAGAGGCCTTGCTTCTTGATGGTCGGTTTGGCAATGGCGCAGGCAGTGCATGATCTGATGTACTTCCCGACATCCTGTCGAAGATTCGGCCAATAGAAATACTTCTGTAGTACTGCCACCGTTTTCTCGACCTCGAAATGCCCAGTAGCCCGACTGTAGTGTGCTTCCCAAATCATCTTGGCACGCTCGCTTGAAGGAACACAAAGGTGACCCAGGTGGCATAACAGGGCATCCTGAAGGTGAAAATTCAGAACATGCTGACCCTCCAAGAGTGTCTGGTATGTGTGGCCGAATTCTGGGTCGCTTTTGCAGAGAAGTGGCCAATCAGAAGTCTCGTGCCGACAAGAGTTGAGCACGATGGTTAACGCCATGATCGGTGGTCGACTGAGGCAATTTGCAACATTATTGGTGTTGCCCTTCTTATAATTGATATTCAAATGGAACTGTTGCAAGTATGTGGACCACTTCTGATGGTGATCATTCTGCAATTTCCCTTGGGTCTGTATGAACTACAGGGGTTAGTGGTCTGTGTGGATGACCGTTTCCTTCCCCAAAATGTAATGCTTCCATTGTCGGCAGGCCTGCACAATGGAATACATCTCTTTGTCATAAGTGGGATATTTCCGGACTGTGTCTGAAAGTGTCTCACTGTGATATGCCACTAGATGCCCATGTTGAGTAAGGACTGCCCCAATAGCATAGTCAGAGGCATCTGTCTCAACCTCAAATGGTTGTTGCAAGTCTGGTAATGCGAGCACTGATGCCGAGCAGAGGTGATCTTTCAATTCTGTGAATGCCTTCTGTTGAGATTCATACCAAAGAATTTTGCTTTTGCTCCTCCCTTGGTGACTTGACTCAAGGGCCAAGTGATATGAGAAAATCCCAACACTAACCTGCGGTAGAAGTTGGCAAGACCTAGAAAGCTGCGAAGCTCTGTCAAAGTGGTTGGAGATGGCCAATCCCAAATGAATTGGATCTTGGCTGGATCCACATGCACCCCCTGTTCATCAATAATGTATCCCAGACACTGAACCTGGGTCATGCCAAAAGTGCATTTCTCCAAATTGGCACATAACTTGTGTTGCCGCAGTGTTTGGAGAACCTGTCGGATGTGTTGGAGGTGCTCTTCCCAACTCTGGCTGAAGATCAGGATGTCATGCAAGTATACCACTACAAATGAGTTAGTGAATGGCCGCAAGATGTCATCCATTAGCCTCATGAAGGTTGCAGGAGCATTCGTCCATCCGAAAGTTATAACCAACCATTAGAAAAGGCCCTCCTTGGCTTTGAAGGCAATCTTCCACACATCGGAGGGTTTGATTGGTACTTGTTGATATCCTAACTTCAAATCGATCTTGCTGAAATATTTTGCCCCCTTCAGTTGATCCAGGAGGTCGTCAATCTGTGGGATCGGGTACCTATTACGGACAGTGATCTTGTTCAGTTCTTGATAGTCAATACAGAGTCTCCAAGTCCCATCGTTCTTTTGTACCAACACGATCGGGCTCCCATAGGGCGATGAACTCGAACGGATGTGACCTTTCTGTAGTAGCTCCTGAATCTGCCTCTTGATTTCATCATTCTCTACAATGGAGCGTCAATAGATTGGTCCATTGGGCAGCGGCGCACCTGGGGTCAAATCGATGGAGTGCTTGACCTAAAAGTGTAGAGGAACCTTTGCAGGGGAGGTGAAGATGTCCTCGTACTCCTCCATGACCTTGTTCATCTGTAGTTGTCGTGCGGAGGGGCCCTGTCTGGAGGTCGTGGCCACTGTCTTCTTCTTTCCTTGAGGGCATATCATCAGGAAAACAAATTTCCTGGTTTTGGAAATGAGCTTATTGCATTGTTTCGCAGTAACCAAAGAGATGGCGGTAGGGGGTGCTACCTCCAGTATCCTGTACAACTTATTTCCCAAAGTAACAATAACAGCACGGGGCCTTGATTCATACACAGCATGTCGTTTCCACAAGTATGGTTGTCCTAATAATACATCACAAACTTCAAGGGGAGCAATGTCACACAATACCTCATCCGTGAAGGGCTTGATGTTGTATGGAAGGTGACACTGCTGGCTCACGCGAAGATCTCGTCCTTGGTGAAGCCACCTGATGGTGTACGGTTGTGGATGTGCTGTGGTCGGTAAGCCCAGCCGCTTCACGACCTCTGCCGAAATGAGGTTCTTTTGGCTCCCGCTGTCGACAATGAACTGTAGCGGGGAGCCCTTTACCCACATCTGGGAGTGGAAGAGATGCTCCTCCTCCTCTGGATCTTCGGGTTCCTCCTTTTGGATCTTCGTGGTGGCAACGGTGGCATTGGGCTCCGCATCGATAATCTGCTTCCCTTTGTCATTCCCCTTGTCGGGTTCTGACTCAGAGTCGGAACATGCATCTGATTTTGAAACCTTTAGCTCGACTACCAGTGACTGCTTGGCCCGACACTCACTTGTGTTGTGAGTGGAGCTCTTATGGAACTCACACCACTTTCCTGTGTCCTTTTTCGGCTTTGCAGCGTTGTTCTTTGCTTGCAGCTTTGGCGGGTTATCTTGGGCCGCCCCGCCTTGGCTTTGTCCTTTGTTCTGCAATTTGGGGGCACCTTTCCCTTGCTTCAGATTCGCAGATCCAAAGTCTCGCTTCTTCTGTTTAAACTTTTGCTCGACCTTGATGGCATATCGGTATGCTGTGCCAAGCGAGGAGATGTTCAAGAATTCTATTTCTTCCTGGATGTACTTGTGTCGGAAGCCGCGTTATTTAAGTATCAAATGTTGCTCCGAATCCTTGAAACCCAACTTTGTGCGAAGGGTATGGAAAATATTGGTATACTTTGGCACGTCTTGGTCCCTTCCCTGCTGCAACGTGGTCCACTTTATGTATTGATCCTCATAGCTTCCTATAGGGTAGTACTGTTCCTTGATGGCATCCTGGAATGAATTCCAAATGGGTGCGGTTGAAAATAGTGAGCCTGTACTTTCATCCTTCTGCTCGCAGTAGGTTTCCCACCAGTCCTTGACGTGGGGGGCTGCTTCGAGAAGAGTGAAAATAATCTTTTCCTGACTGGAAAAATTATGAACAAAAAAAATAACGCTCTAGCAGATTTAACTATTTATCGACAGCATCTGCATCTATCTAACCCTCGAATATGGGGATTTCAAAATTAACTTGTACCTTAAACGGTGTGGCGTTTCCAGAGTAGCTGTTGGAATCCGATGCCTCGCCCCTGGGTAGCCGCTGAAGGATCTGGGCAAAGCTGTCCATCATCACATTCCTCTGTCACTCGAGGGCTTCTTCGAGCAAGATTATGATAGGATCTCTTGCCCCCTCGTCTTTCTTTTCATCCGCCATGGGAGGCCGTTGGGATTTGCGAGGTTGGTCTTGCAAAGGTTTGACCAGTTCAAGCCCTAACTCCTTATATCCCAACCTCGTTGGGGACATGCAAAGAAAAACAGAGAAAAAGCAGACCGCTCTGATACCACTGATTCAGATTTACACAAGAACGCAACAAATTATAGAGATAACCATAAACACAGAGATGCAACGGAAATAATACTTCATTTCATTAATGTAAAATACTGAAATATGCTTACAAACATAAATGGAAATAAACCAGCTAGGGCGATGGTAGCTTATCTTTGAGAAGAGATGTGGCTACATGCCTCTGAACTGTGTTACAATGAGGCTCGAAGACCTATTTATTGTTGAGAAACAATGGAAAACCTTAAACATCCAAAAACCTAACCCTAGAAGATGAAACGCCAAACTGTGGACCCTATTTGGGTAAATTGGTACATCAACCTCCCGGGGTCGTAACTTTGGCATACGATCTTCGTTTGACGTGCACAATATCTTATTAGAAAGATCTATCTAAGAACTCCAACTTTGGGAAGAGCAACATCGGTCCATGGACCCATGTTGCTCCCAGTTTTCCCAAAAAACGTTTTTTAGGGCCTCAAAACAGCTCCAGAAGTCAGGACCCGAAAAACTGCTAAAAATAGTAAACTGTGCTACAATTAAGGAAACTGAAAAGCTGAAAGAAACAATGGTGGGGGTCCAAGTGGACTTGGCTAGTGGCCACCAATATCCACCTAGATCACAATGTGTTGAAATCTCTAAATGTTACCCATTAGAAATCCCTACTGCATTATTTGGTTTATTTCACTGTTGATAATATCGGCGATATTCGAAAATATCGTGATATTTTCGGCAAAACGATATATCGCCGAGAAAATATCGCGATATTTTCAAAATATCGCCAAAATATCGTGATATTTTGAAAATATCGGCAAATATCGGCAAAATATCGTGATATTTTGAAAATATCGGCAAAATATCATGATATTTTGAAAATATCGGCTTTTTCAAAATATCGGCTATGTTTAAAAATTTGAAAAATTATTTTTTATGCTTGTCGATATTTGCCGATATTTTGTCGATATTTTCGCCGATATTGCCGATAAGATGTTTTCTGGACCCTCACCGATATTTTGTTGGTATCGATATTTTCAACACTGGTTTATTTCACCTACTTGTTTATTCCTTAACAAGTTATTTAACCATATAAATACTGAAAATAAACACAAATGCAGTCTCAACTCATATACAGATCATCAACTGAAATAATAGACAAACACATAAGAGACACTGTTATTTTTGGACAATCATCCCCAGAAAAACCCAATGCGGGAAAACCAGTGCAGCAATTCTGAAGGTTTTATTATTAAGCAACTTTTTTGAGTACAATTAGGGTGCCAAATTGGCTCACCGAACAAATATTTCTACACAGAAATAATACCTCTTCTCGGAAGTAGATATTCAGCTTCTCAGCACTAGCCTTCCCCACAAAAAATCTTCCGGCGCTTCTCCAAGGCTCTGCGTCTGCCCTGCTAGCCTCTGCGTAGCTCTGGAACCCCCTGCGTCAACCCTTTGCCTCTTTGTGTTAGCTCTCTGGCCTTCTGTGTCACCCATGCAGGCCCCTTAATGTCAGCGTAGTCTCTGGCTGCCTCTGCATGGCTCTTGTTGCCTCTGCGTAGCCTTCTCAATCCCTGCACTGGCCCTCTAGCACTATCTCTGCTATGTACTCACTGCCCCTCGCTGCAACTCTGATCACTTGTTCGAAATCTCTCAGCAAACCCCGCTCTAGAAAATCGAACTGACTGATCAATCTTGGTGCATCTTCAACTGACCCTCAAACCTCCTCTTATACTTTTCCTGTTGAGTCTTCAACGGTCGAGATTAAGTCTTTAATCAAAGACTAGGATTACATTTGGCTTGATCCATGTCATTTAGAACATTCTCACCCAGTTTTATATTAATACCCATTAATATTTTAATTTTCCTAAGTTTAGACTTAGGAACTCCATTAAAAATATTAATTATTTTAATATCTCTCTAACCAAGTGGAATTTCCCCAAACCATTTCTGGGTCTTGGAGATCTCATGTGCTTTAGCCTCTCCACCAATTTTCATGGCTAGAGCACATTCGATGCTACCACAAATCAACACTCCCTCTTAGCGAGGAATGTGCTCTAGTAATGCTCCACCACTGAACATCACACTGATCATCCAACACCGGTACCTGTGCTAATGCTGGGCCTGCTGCCCAACATCCACTGCACTGCTGCTTCCTGTAATGCTGCCCATGGCTCTGCCACTGCCATTGCTACATTTGTACTGCAGCTCCCTCTACATTCGTGTTGTTGTTGGTCCTTCCTCCCAACACTGCGTCTGCACTGCAACTCTCTCTCAAATGCTGCATCATGATGCCCATAGCACTACCGCTACTAATTGCTGCACTGCAACTCAGTTACCGAAATGTAAGTAATTGATCTACCCAAAGTTCCAATGTTGCACGAAGCGGGGACGAAGCGGGGATGTTTTTTGGAAGCGGGGACGCGGAAGCGTCATTTTCCAAAAATCTAGGAAGCGAAGCGTCTGCTATATATATATTTATATTTTTTTGCATTTATACTCAAAACAAACATCCCAAATACCAAATTAGTTGTAGAAGACATGAAAACATGCATATTTTTGCATAAATCAAGATAGATATAACATCCATTGTACATTAATGATTAATTATTCGAGCATCAACCATTTAGATGCATCAACCATCTAGAATCTAGATTCTTCTCCTCTTGATATAATCTAATGAAATGCCACAATCCCATTGATCCTGAATTCCTGAAAACTGTTAAGTTTGCTGAATTTTGAATAGGATATGAAATTCTATTTTCTCCATATGAAGTCCAATGAAGCTAGAACCACTCTCAAACATCCCGAGTCATTTCATGGTAATGTTAAAAATTTAAGTAAAGGATGAAAATGAAAAATAATGGAGCATCTGCTATATTTATATTTTTTTTGCCTTCATTCCTCACCCTAACCCAAGGTGGACCCACCCCCAACAAGCAAACTCACCTAAAATTAAATAAAAAAATTGAAAAAAAAACGATTTTCTAAACAACGCGACGCTTTTCCGGAAGCGTACGGAAGCGCCACGCTTCGTACTGTCGAAGTGCTGTACGAAGCGTGCTTCGAAGGTCTGGAAGCGCGCTTCCAAAAAGTCCAGGGAGCGGCAAAAAAAATTGGAAGCGCGCTTTCGGCGAAGCTTCCTAGGCGCTTCTGCACTGGACGCGCTTCTAGGCTTGGAACCGGGGGGGGGGGGGGGGCGCTTCGTGCAACATTGACCCAAACACTGACATCCTTGTCAGTCCGGAAGCCTCCTAATGTTGAAGCTACCTCTGTGCACCCTTTGCTGCCATTGCGCTGTTGCAAGCACCTCCGTGCCTCTCGCACTGTTGCAACCACCTCTGCACTGCTTTAGATTCCTGCACCCAAGCACTGCCTTGTTGCTCCACTAAACTTTGCTCCACCCTATCTCTGTCATCCTGGTTACTATCGTTAAGGGCTCCCGTAGACGGATATGATCCAAGATTTTGGGCACCTCAAGGATCTGGCCCCTAGTATGTAGTCCTCCCGACCACAACTCGATGTCTCCCCACCTCTTCTCTAGAGGTGCACGAGCACTCATGGCACAGTTGTCATCAATCTCGACTTCTTTCTCTGCCTTAGCCAGAGCTACCTTGGAGTCAGAAGCCTCTCCCTTGTTCTTTTTCCTGGGACACTGGGATGCATAATGTCCCAGCTCCCCACAATGGAAGCACTTCACCTTGGAGATATTCTTCTTCTTCCTCTTCTTTTGTTGTCCCGCAGATGCTAGAGTCGCATCCTCCTCCTCTTTCTTGATTCAACCTCCTTTGCCACTACTCCCCGCCTTGGTCAACCGTCTGATCTCTTCTTGGCGAAGAGCTGCCCACATCTCTTCCCATCCTGGAAGAATAGCTCTGCCCAAAATGCCTTGGACAAATGTCTCCCACTCCTCGGAGACTGCATTCAGGGCGATCCTCACCATGAACTCTAGATCCGGTGTAGACCCTATGGAAGTAAGTTGGTCATGAATCTCCTGCAACCTGCTGAGGTATAGATCTATCTGCTCCCCCTCCTGCATTTGATACGACCGCAGCTGATTCTCCAACAGCATCTTCCGCTGCACAGAAGTGCCCTGATACAATGTCATCAAGGTATCCCACATCTCCTTTGCAGTGTTCTTCTCAGCAATATGCAGTACTACATGATCCTTGATCCCATCAATGATTATGCACTTTGCCTTTGCCATTGCATCCTCATACTTTTCATTATCTGCTGGGTCGAGTGGGATATACATGGTTCTCAAGGCGATGCCCTTGATGCGATGTCTATCTAGAACAGACAGGATCTTGGCCTTCTAGATGACAAAGTTGGAGGCCTTGTCCAACCTGTCTTGATCCCTCAATCCGTTCATTGCCATCTCCGGTCCTGCTTTTGGACCCCCTCTGAGTCTCGACTTCCCTCATGGAAGTTCTCTCCTAGACTCCCTCTGAGTCTCGATTTCCTTGTTGGAAATCTTCCCACCAACTGTCGATTCGCTCCTCTCCGATCCTCTTTGCAATTGCAACTTGGATTTGGATTTCTTGGCTAGAAATCCATCAAGGTAGCGACTCCCTCTACCTTGGTTCTGTTCCGTTAGGTATTGTTCTGCTTTGACAGCAACAACACCCCACCAACTTCCCAATCCACAATCTGCCCACAACTCCCTATGCCCCAACAACTGAAGAACTGAGCCTTCCATCTCTACGCAATCCAGAAAAGGCTGAATCACTCATCTGGCCAATTGCGTCAAGCCTACCTGACTGAGTAGGATGACATGGCTCTTCGTGAGCCTCCTCTGCCTCTGCATTGGTGCTCTCTCTGGCTCGAAATCATGATGCAGGCCCTCTGCGTCACTCCTTCTCTGCTGCTTTTTGCTTAGGAGCAACTCTGTCTCTCAGGACAACTGCTACTGCCGCAAATAATTCTAATTATGCTGGTGCCTTTAGTTCCCCTGTGATCTGTAGTGCTCTGATACCATGTTGAAATTTCTAAATGTTACCCATTAGAAATCCCTATTGCATTATTTGGTTTATTTCACCTACTTGTTTATTCTTTAACAAGTTATTTAACCATATAAATACTGAAAATAAACACAAATGCAATCTCAACTCATATACAAATCATCAATTGAAATAATAGACAAACACACAAGGGACACCGTTATTTTTGGACAATCGTCCTTGGAAAAACCCAATGCGGGAAAACTGGTGCAGTAGTTATGAGGGTTTTATTATTAAGCAACTTTCTTGAGTACAACTAGGGTGCCAAACTAGCTCACCCAACAGAGATTTCTACAGGGCAGTAATACCTCTTCTCGGAAGCAGATATTGAGTTTCTGAGCACTAGCCTGCCCCATGAAAAATCTTCCAGCACTTCTCCAAGGCTCTACGTCTGCCCTGCTAGCCTCTGCATAGCTCTGGAACCCCTTGCGTCAGCCCTTTGCCTCTCTGCGTCAACTCTCTAGCATTCTGCATCACCCACACAGGCCCGTCAGCCTCTGCGCAGTCTTTGGCTGCCTCTGCGTGGCTCCCACTGCCTTTGTGCAACCTCCTCAATCACTATGCTGGCCCTCTGACACTATCTCTGCCTCTCGCTATGTACTCATTGCCCCTCACTGCAACTCAGATCACTTGTTTGAATTTTCTCAGCAAACCGCGCTCCAGAAAATCAAACTGACTGATCATTCTTGGTGTATCTCCAACTAACCCTCAAACCTCCTCTTATACTTTTCTTGTTGAGTCTTCAACCGCTGAGATTAAGTCTCTAATCAACGACTAAGATTAGATTTAGCTTGATCCATGTCATTTAGAACATTCTCACCCAGTTTTATATTGATATTAAAAAATTACTATTTTAGTTTTCTTAAGTTTAGACTTAGGAATTCCATTAAAAATATTAATTATTTTAATATCTCTCTAACCGGGTGGAATTTCCCCAAACCATTTCTAGGTCTTGGAGATCTCATGTGCTTTAGCCTCTCCACCAATTTTCATGGTTAGTGCACATCCGATGCTATCACAAATCAACACAATGAAGGCAGTTCATAAACTTAACTCAGGCAGCTGAATCTCCAAAGTCGAACTTCAACAAACAAAATTCAACACCACCTATCTCACCTTTATATTTTTTTGAAAAAAGGGTAGGATCTAGCATTCTCAGTGATGATGACAGAAAGCTGCAATTCTTAATTTACCGAGCCTCATCTAATGTGCACTTTAAGAAACCTCATCTATTAAACACATTCCAACAAATATTAGAGATGAACCACTTACTGATCCGGATTGGATCATTGTATTAGCTGTCATCCATCTTGATACATTCAGGGTGGAAAAATCAGGGAAATCAACATATAAGAACAGTTTTAGTGGCAGGACCTAGTTTGGAGAATCGGGAACAAAAACTTTCTGGGGCCAGTTTGAAGCCTTCAACGATTTTTTTTGGGGGTAAAACTTTGCCGTGAATGTGTCACACCCCCTGGCACTATTCTACATTCAAAGACCCTTCCAACGGTTCAAGGATCACACCAATCAGAGTTCAGACACAAAAGTTATGCCTCTTGGAATTTGACCTATTGTGTTTGACCACCATAATTCTAGAGGATGCCATTTCAGCCCTGTTACTCATGGAAAAGGGGCTAGCCATGTGGGCACTATGAAGAAGACTCTCAAAGGGTCAAGTTGTAACTCATATTGAGGATTGTTGGGTCAAATTTAACCTCTAGTTGGCTATTGGGTTGTGTTATAACTAGGACACTACGAGGAAAAGGGGTTTGATTCTATACTAGTGTATTTTGTTCCACAATAGAATAGAGTAGCTGATAGTGGATAAAGAGAGGGCAAAACATAGAGGGTTTGTGTTTTGTAGCAGCCCATGGACCATGGGTCTCACTCCTTTGTATTTGCACCATTTCCATTTAGAAAAAGAGAGAGCAGAGAAACCTAAGCTTCCAGCTGCGTTTTCTCCCGAAAGGGTTTCCTAGGTCATATCTTGGTGTTATTATGGTTTGTGAGTGATTATGTTATTTGTTCTTTATTTTTCACATTTTATATATTGCATGCATAAGCAAAAAACAGTAATTTAATAAATTCATAAAAACTAAGGAAAACTCTTTCATAGTGTAGATTTCAGATTTCAATGTATTTTTATTAGATCTGTTGTGATGAACTGTCCAATGAAATATCCATGGAAATTTACAGATCACTTAACTGTAACAAATAAATAAGGCTGCAATGTATTCTTTCAGTTCTTTAATACATGTAATATATCATTTAGACATTGTGATAGGATTCTCGCATAGCTATTATTTTTTTTATAGCATATTTCATTACATTATTCCAAAAAAACATATCAAGGACTATTGTAGACACTGAAAATATATATGATCAAAGAACAAAGTATGTTTTAACTTCCGATTTATGATCATCCACCTTGTTTATGACTGATATCCATGTGATGTTTACTTTAATTTGTCTCATCAGTATGCTGCCAAACATGCACGTTTTGAGCAAGTATGGAGGAGCCGTAAAGGAATTGCTGAAGCAGCGAATGAAAATGCTATCCGTGAGTTATGCCATCTTTATGATGTTGTTCGGGTTGATATGGAGGAAGAAATGGAGGCGAAGCCGGCAAGGAAAGCTAAAGCTAAAAGGTCAGTTGCATCATATCTGGGACTTCAGTGATTGTCTGCAGATGAATCAGTTTATTGGAGGCTGCTGAAGTCTGGGGTCTCTTTCCCATCTTGAATGTACTCTATATTATATCATACTTCACAGATATTTTCAATGTTTCCAAATGATTACTTCACCAAGGATTGCTTGTTCTTGCAAACTCTGCTGTGTTTTTGCACTTCTTTATGATCTTTTTCACTTAAATACTTTACTTTTCCGCTGCTCTGTGCTGCTTTTATTGGGAAACTGTTGATTTTCAGGTCACTGATCACCTTCTTGATGCTCTCTACTGGAACAACACACCGCTGCTCCGTACTGAATGGCCACCTTGCTTCCCTGCACACAGCCAAAGAAACATTATTCTAAAAATGTGGAGAGTTGTGGAGACAGAATTGTCTGGGATTAGCATGCAACCTGTGGAGAGTTGTGGAGACCAACCTGTTCACCCTTGAATTTATATCCTGGATCAGACTGCCCATCCTTTCTAAATTAGTTGATTTAGCTTTTGAATTTCCTCCCATGCTGCATATGCGTAAGGGAAAAACACCCACACACTATTTTTAAATTCTTTTATTACAGCTAATTTGTAATGTCCCTGTCCCCATAGGAAGCTTATGATGGAGTCCGCTAGCCTAAAGTGGTTCCCACAGGTTAAAGTGGTGAAATATTTAATAAGGGGACTTAAATTTGCCTAAGGAGACTTTATTAAAGAAGGAGAAAGGATGATATTTCCTAGGCAAGTTGGATGTTGCTTTAACTTTATAAAGTGGAGTATCATAAAGTGACTTTATAAAAGTGAATTTAATAAAAAGAAAAAAAAATAATAAAGAGAGAAAAGCAGTGTTGTTAAAATCGCGATAAAATCGCGATTTTATCCATAACCCGATCAAATCGCGATTTTTATTCATAAAAATCGCCAATTTTTTTTATACCCGATTTTTTCGAAAAAATCGGGATTTTTTCAAAAAATCAGGATTTTTTCGAAAAAATCGGGATTTTTTGTGAAAAAATCCCTACTGGCGCGGGCAGCGGGCTTTTATATGCAAAAATCGATTTTTTTTTTTATTCATTTGGTTGTCCGCGCGGAGGACATCAGTGAAAGCAGTGACATTTTCTCGCAAGAGGGGCAGAGAAAATCAATAGGATTAGAGTCTTAGACTTTCATTTTATTGTATATGACATTATGACATGATGAGATACATTATCATATTTTTTGTTGATATTTTGAGGCTGAGTTGGGACTCAGGACTTACTATTCAGGACATGATTCAATGTTATGTGTGATTTTAGCGCTAGAAATGATATTCAACATCTTATATATTAGTTTTTTTATCATATTTATGTGTCAATGTATTTATTTTATGTTGTAGATGGTTTAGATATTAAAAAAATTGAAAAAAAATGAAAAAAAATGAATATTTTTGTGCCAAACGATTTTTTCCCGATTTTTACGATTTTTTCCGCTTTTTTCCCGGCGCCGAATAAATCCCGATCGCGATTTTAACAACATTGGAGAAAAGGGAAGGTGAAGATGAAAAGACAAAAGGGAAGGCGAAGATGAAAAGACAATCCTAAACTAGTTAAAGAAGGGAATTGAGGAGATCTAATTCATTCGTGCATTGTGTGAGTTTGAAGAGAGAGCTCTTGGAGAGAGTGGGAAGAGGAAGCTGAGTGTTTTGGAGCCCTAGCTGCCATAGCAGACTTCGGTATTGCAACGAGACCTCCTAGTCTGGATATGAGAGCGAAGTCATTCAGATTTCACCATTGAGCTTCAATGGACAACGATATTTCTTAGAAATGTTGAGGTACTCAAGCTTTATCAATTGTTTTTATATGTTTATACAGTATTTCCCATTTCTTTTGACAGGCTGGAGATTTTTATGGAGAATGGAGGAAAGATCTCATGATAGTTTAAAGCACATAAATCCAAATCTGGGCCTGTGAGAATGAATTCCACTGTTAAACAGAGCTAGTGCAAAGTCCTTGTGAAAGGGACAATTTCCCTTGAGTTAAAATGCTGAACGTGTGGCTTCTCTGTGGGCTGAGAATTGGCATCATTCTTGTGGCTGAATTCTGTTAAATAAGGGCCAAGTTTCCCCCTGTTCACAGCTAGTTAAACACACTCCACAAGGTACCACATTTGGAGAGTTTTGTTGTGCTGATTGGGATGTTGTTCTAGAAGAGAGAAGGAACAAGTTTACTGCCTGCTGGTTGATTTACCCCTTGTGAGCTGAGTTTAGCAGAGTCAAGGGATGTGTTTATTGACTTGCTGTAGCTTATACTGAGGTGCTGATATACATTGAAGAGGTAGCCAAAAATCTGCCGGTAACTTACTCAAATCTGGTATCTCCAATGCTGAAGCGAACTGTGAGTTAATGCCATCATAGACAGTGCATATACATATCGGATTTTGTTTGTGTACTAGCTCTTCCCTTTATCTATTAAAAAGTTAAATGGCTGCTAGCATCTACAACATCATTGTGTAAATTCTGAACATGTATTTCAGTGAAGAGTGAAGAAGTTTGTGGTTGCTACACTTGTTATTAGTATTATTTATGCTTGCTGAGTCTAAAGTTGATATTAAATTAATATTTTGAAGTGCTTCCACAAGTATTTGTCCCAGCATATTGTGTATTTACACGAGCCAACAACAAGGAATGCATGTACAGCATTTGGTACACAAACTGTTTGTTAAAATACTACAGTGGACCAAACCATACAAACTCAGGACTCTTTGTGGTTTTCTCTTAGTTATTCCGGTTGGGTTTCTTACAGTGGTATCAGAGCCTTAATTTTGGCTCAGCCTATGGGTTTGGCTTGAAAACAGTTGGTTGGAAAATTCATGACAGAGGAAAATCCATACACAGGGATAACATATAGGAGGAAGCATACTTACAGAGAACCAACTCCCCTTTCAGAGGAAGATATCCCTGATACAGAGAGTGAAGAGACGCCAGAAGGGGGCAAGGGGTTAGAGAAGACACCTGAAAGACCAGATATGGGGGATAAGGAGGAACAAGCTTTTAATAGCTTACTCAGGGCCATAAATGACTTGGCCAAGGGCCAAAAAGAGATGGTGGAGGTGATGAAGGGCATGACACACACAAGGGCTTCCACTGGAAAAGAGCCATTGAATGGGGAAGGGTCCAACAGTGCTGAAAGCAGTCATGCCCAGACTTGTGTGCAAAACCCATCCCGCACTGATAGCAAAATGGCCAGACCCAATATGCCTCAATTTGTACAGCAGGCTGCATAAGACTTAATAGAGCAGGCTAATTTTGGAATCCCTTAAGCAGATTACATGGAACGATATCAATCTCTAGGACGGAATTTTCGCCCTGCTATGAGCTTCACTGATTTCTGCCACCTTCAGCTGAAGAGCAGGCCCAAACCATCTTAGAGGTTTCCAAGGCAAAATCATGAGCTGCAAAAAAAACTGGGGAAGGTGACCATCCCCTGTTTTGATGGGTCGTCCAAATGCTCAGCTAGATCATGGGTGCAAAAATTGGACACTTACTTTCAGCTGCATCATATGATAGAGGAGGAGGTTATCAAATTGGCCAGCTTGCACTTGGATGGTGAGGCCCATGAGTGGTGGTACCATGGGTTGGTGATGTTGGGACATAACAACATCATCTCATACACATAGTTCACTCAGAGGCTTATTGAGTGCTTTAACAAGAAGGATCCGGAGATACATTTTAGAGAGATGGCACAACTCAAGTAGATGAGTAGTCCGAAGGCTTATATTGCAGAGTTTTAGAGACTGACAGTCATGGTCACATATATTTCAGAGGCCAGATTGGTGATGCTATTTGTGGAGGGGTTGGCAGAACCTCTACGTGGATGGGTCAAGAGTTTTGAACCCACCACACTTAGTGTAACAATCAATAAAATTAGGGACTTACAGGATGTTTTGTAAAATGTAACTAGGTTCGGTCTTCATAATGACATGTAATTGTGACTTTTGTAAATGATATAATGAAGAAAATAAAATTAATATTGTAAGCCTTGTTTCATGCGTTTTATGAGCAAGTGATTTTAATTTAGATGGCTCCCATTTAGAGCCTTAGGATTTATTATTAGAGTCATATAATTAATGTCATGTATGAAGAGCTCTTCTTGAGCATGTATATGAGTCAACAAAGGCATCTAGAAGCCCTCGAATGAGAAGCATTAGTTCCACTCCTCATGTCGGCTCACTATATAGAGACACATCCCTTCATACACTCAAGTCGGCTTAATTATGATGGGCAACCACTATATATAGGCACCAAGGTACTTCGCATTTCCTCAATTAAGGAATTCAGATCATCCTTTGAATTCAGATGGGTAATAACAAGAATACAGTTCGAATCCCTAGAACAGAAACTAATTCAGATGGAAGGAGCAGTGAGAAAAGATGATAATGGAACAACGAAAAGGTCTAAGGGCTAGCTACAAGTACAGTGATTCAGATATCTCTCTCTGATGTTCGAATGAGGCTATAGTCATCTCTGAATTTGGATGGGCAGAGGCAAAATGAGGTTCGGATACATCTCAATGTTATTTGGATGGGCAGTGGCAAGATCTCTATGGAAACTACAGAACGATGTTGTCTCATAGTCAAGGGAATTTGGATCCCTCTGAGATTCAGATTACAGAGAAGGGAGAGTAGTTCAGATGGGTCAGCAAGGAGTGATGAAGGGACAACGAAATTTTGGAGCTATTGTTCAATGTTGTATCAATGTGTTTCAGTGTTGCTGCAAAGGTCACATTTTGGTGACACTACATTGACATGTCTCGGTGCCATCTTTAGTGCATTTACAACTGAGTGAGGAGATGATCTCAGTGCTAAGTAAGTCGAAGAGGAATCAAGAAGAAGAAAAGAGCAGAGAACTAGTGTCTTGGTCTTGGAGTGGCTTATAGGTCAAGGGTCTTGGTCTTGGTATTCGTCAATTGGAATCTCTATAAGAAGAATTTGTGCAGGTTTTCCTCTCAAAGAGTGAGAGGTTTTTGTACTTGACAGAGAGCCAACATTTTGTGTTCTTGTCTCTTTTGTTTTGGTAACTATTTGATGAAGTAAAAGAACATACACTAATAATAAGAGAAGATTGTGATAATAAGGAAAAAGTAAAAAGTACCTCACAAATAGTTATCATCGTCCAAAGAATCTCACCCTAACCTAAATGCCCTAGATTCTTCAACATGGTATCAGAGCTAAGGACCAAGTTTCAAGAAGGGCTTCTAAGTTATGGTTACAGTGACACTCAAGGATTGGTTTATAGTCATGAATGGAGATAAAATCACCTATATATACCCCTGGCATATATCACAGTTCGGTACACAGTCTCAAATGAAGAATTGTCTTGAATAGGCTTACAAGAAGAATCTCGAACCTAGACTACAATACCTCAACTCAAATTAAGGCTACAGGACTGTAATTTTGGTTGGATATTACAGCAAGACAATTTAGGATAAGTACTACAGTGAGACTGGTTTGAATCCATATCTGAAGTTCTCGGATAATTTCATAATAATAGTCTTGGGTACATGGCAACAATTTTCGTGCCTCTCACAGTCTCAGTCTATGTCATACACGGTGATCTCAATAATCTCACAATGGCATGATCTCAACATACCGGTGATAGTCACAACCTCGGGTTGTATCCTCTCTATGAAAAATACAGTCTTGACAACTTGGATTCCCATAGCTTGATACATACTTGATAGCATGTAGAAGTGGATCATCTACAACATAGTCCTCAGTGATAGGTCTTGGTACTATAAGGTGATGATCATAGCAAGTGACCTCGATGCTCTATGGTTCTACACGATGTTGCAATTTCAATAGAATGCTACAAGGTTCCATAGTCCACTTGTGTGATAGCAATACAGTGCCATCTCAAGTATGTCAACAATTTGTTAATCATAAGGATCAGATGTATAAGTCAAAGTATCTTGAGGGCAAGAAGGCAAGCTTCCATCATTGCAACAAGGATGTCATTCGGAGGAAGGATCAATGCATCTGCTTCAACCACCTTCAACATGATCAAGGTGAAGATTTCATCTTCACGTGCCAAGTAAGTATCTTTCATGCTTATAATCAATTTTGGTTAAATGACTTCGTTTTGCAAGGAAATCGATAAGCTGGTTGGGTGACCGAAGGTCCTTGCATGGAATAAGGAGGATTGTCATAGTCCTCGTAGAGAAGTGAAGTCATTGAACATATCAATGAAAAAGGTATCCTTCAAATTCATGGGAAGGAACTCTTAAGGTCCTCTCATATAAACAGTGTCGGAGACATAAAAGAAGTTGGAAGAAGAATTATGAACATGAGACATCAAAGAAGCTGGAAGAAGAATTATGAACATTACAAGAAAAGAAAGTTCATATCACTGGAAAGGATAGGAGGAGCCGAGGAAATGAATTCCATGGTAAGAGGGAGTAAGAAATCATTAAGATAGTCTCTCTCACTATAGGTCTCTTTATGGCTCCTAGATCCTGCATAGGTTGTCTACAATAAATGTGGTGTGACATCATGGAAGCATTAAAAACAAGAACTCGTGACATCATCACGAGGATAACAAAATTCATGGGATAAGTAAGTTACCTCATTCAACTTGTGATTTCTATGCAAGATAGAAGAAGACAAGTTGAGGGAAAAAGTGTTGAGGACTCAAACATTTACTGAAGGAAAGGAAGTTTGGAAAATTTTGGTACTCAGAAAAGGGAAAAAGAGCATAGCTGAAATTCAATGCTATGGAAGTAAAAGATTATGTACTTTACAAGAAAGATTGTTCTTAGCTTAAGAAGGACAATAACAAGAAGAATAGAGAAGAAGTCCATTTTACCGAAGAAATGGAGGAAGCTGAAAGAAGGAAGTAGAAGCAGTAGAAGTAAGAGCTCGTGACACCACCATAGGAAAACATGAAGGATTGCTGGAACAAAATCTATGGTAGTCAACTTTGGAAGATATAGCTCTTGGTGACCTCATTGGAAGATCAAAGGAAGAAGTCATCCAGGATAGATCTCATCATACATCAGTTTAAAAGGGAAACATCTGCTGAATAAGAATATGCGAGATAGAATTCTCATTGAAGAATTCACCGATCGAGAAAGGAAGCAAGTGTTTCATCAGAAACTCCAACTTGTGGAGTTCATGGGATGATGGTATGATGACATGAGAAATGAAGCATATCAAGGGGTTGAAGATCTTTTCAATCAAGGAAGCTGTTGAAAGAAGCCTAGATGACCTAAAGGTAAAATGAGGTATGTATGCTTGTATTTAATATAATAAAGTCATGTCGTATGGTTGCAAGTAACATTCTATCCTGAGAAACATGATCAAGGGAAAAGGATCCCTTCCTCTGAAAGGATGCAGGAAGGCATAAGTCACACTAGATGAAATCAACATAATATGTCCTCATATGAAGTATGAGGTGGTTGACTACAATTAAGGAACTCTGATTGGAAGTTCCTGGGAATGGAATGTGTAAGGAAGGAAGAGATCGTGAAATATGCAACCATGATAAAGGCGATCAACATTCAAAAGACCAAGAAGATTTGAGTAGGAAATCTCTCGGAAATATATGAAGACCCTGATGGAGGGTTGAAAAATATGGAGACCCTTGACAATGGATATCTTTGGGAGATGTGTCAATGTGTATACATGATGTTGATACCTACAGGAAGATGTCATGATGAAGAGCCATCTCGTAAGGTATTGTTTGATTTAATGTTATGCTTTGATTTCTTGAATAATATCTTGATGGGTTCATGCAGGGCTATTGAAACAAGAATTTTAAGTGCAAGTACAACTAACATTCATGTGGTGGATGGGATTTCCTGAAAGAAACATGATGAGGAAGAAGTAGCCATATGATGATGGTTCCAAATATGTATCAAGAAGGCCACTTTCCATGAAGAAAGGAATGACATGATGAACCAAGAAGGAAAGTGATGGATGGCTAATGCCCTACAAGGAAGAAGCTCGACTGAATTCCATGACATCAAGGAAAGAAATTGATCAAGCAGCTGAAGGACCCACAAAGAAGAAGTTGATGATGAAAAGAGAGTCCCCAATTAAGAGGGAGCTTGGGTACATTCCTTTACAAGAATAGGCATATCTTCCCTAGTTGAGAGGGAGAGATAGACACAACATTCTTGTCTTCACTTGGGAAGACACAACATTCTTGTCTTCACTTGGGAAGAAAGAATGGAGGATTGAGTAATCATCTGGAATCTGATACTCTTTGATGATGTGTAGGGCATCCAAGAAAAGAGTAGGCAAGAGGACCGATATTCTTTGAGCGCTGGGAACCCAAGATAAGAATAGTCCTAGAAGGTCATACTCAGTGAACACCCGGGTGGGTATGTACCTTGAGACAATGATGAAGGTGTCTATAGTCATTGGTCTCACCAGCATTGTGCTTTGATCTGATGAGAGATAGAGATGTCAGTCAAGGCCTTGCTGCGGAAACAATGTTGGTTACTATGATGCTATATAGATGGGTTACCAATCCGATTCTTCTTATGAGAAATTCTTCGAATTGAGAATGACCTAGTACCATTATGAATACCTCTCTAGTTAAGAGGGAGTGTTGTAAAATGTAACTAGGTTTGGTCTTCATAATGACATGTAATTGTGACTTTTGTAAATGATATAATGAAGAAAATAAAATTACTATTGTAAGCCTTGCTTCATGGGTTTCATGAGCAAGTGATCTTAGGATTTATTATTAGAGCGATAGAATTAATGTCATGTATGAAGAGCTCTTCTTGAGCATGTATATGAGTCAACAAAGGTGTCTAGAAGCCCTCCAACGACAAGCACTAGTTCCACTCCTCATGTCAGCCTTGAAATGAATAAGGATCTCATGTCAGCTCACTATATAGAGACACATCCCTTCATACAATCAAGTCGATTATTTACGATGGGCAACCACTATATATAGGCACCAAGGTACTTCACATTTCCCCAATTCAGGTATTCGGATCATCCTTTAAATTCGGATGGGTAATAACAAGAATACAATTCAGATCCATAGAACATAAACTAATTTGGATGGAAGGAGCAACGAGAAAAGATGATTATGGAACAACGAAAAGGTCTAAGGGCTAGCTTCAAGTACAGTGATTCAGATATCTCTCTCTGATGTTCGAATGAGGCTACAGTCATCTCTGAATTTGGATGGGCAGAGGCAAAATGAGGTTTGGATACATCTTAGTGTTATTCGGATGGGCAGTGGCAAGATCTCTGTGGAAACTACAGAACGAAGCTGTCTCATAGTCAAGGGAATTTGGATCCCTCTGAGATTCAAACTATAGAGAAGGGACAACAGTTCAGATGGGTCAACAACGAGTGACGAAGGGACAACGAAATTTTGGAGCTATTGTTCAATGTTGTATCAATGGGTTTCTGTGTTGCTGAAAGGTCACATTTTGGTGACACTACATTGACATGTCTCGGTGCCATCTTTAGTGCATCTACAGCTCATTGAGGAGATGATCTTAGTGCTAAGTAGGTCGAAGAGGAAGAGGAATCAAGAAGAAGAAAAGAGCAGAGAACTAGTGTCTTGGTCTTGGAGTGGCTTATGGGTCAAGGGTCTTGGTCTTGGTATTTGTCAATTGGAATCTCTATAAAAAGAATTTTTGCGTGTTTTCCTCTCGAAGAGTGAGAGTTTTTGGCCCTGACAGAGAGCCAACATTTTGTGTTCTTGTCTCTTTTGTTTTGGTAACTATTTGATGAAGTAAAAGAACATACACTAATGATAAGAGAAGATTGTGATAATAAGGAAAAGGAAAAAGTATCTCACAAATAGTTATCATCGTCCAAAGAATTTCATCCTAACCTAAATGCCCTAGATTCTTCAACAGGATGCAACTTCCAAAACTAAATTCACTCCTAAGGGTAATGAGGTCAAGCCCTTTCAAATGGAGTGGACCGAGAAACCAAAGTTGGATGAGGAGTCCCGAAAAGAGTTGAGGAAGAAGAATTTTTTTCTCAGCTGTCAACTATGAAACTGGATTCGCCCCCCTGGTCCGTCGTGTCCTAAATCAAACACGATTCGGTTGGATTCATGTCCTTCTTATCGTGTTCGATCGAGACATGATCATGCCCCAATCAGACACGATTGTGTCTCAATTCTGGGACACGAATGTCGAATTTGGGCCCTCCTCGCGACGTTAAAAGGTTGTTTTTCCCATTCTTTTTTCACATTCACTTCTTTTGTTTGCTGTGGGTGTTTGGGCGCAAAGAGAAAAGGGTGTGGGAGCATTTTCAAGGAGATTCAAACAATAGGTAAGTGCATTTTCTCTCTATTTTTTTTGCATTTTTGTTACAGTTGTTTGCATGTGTATTTTTTTTTACAAATTTGTGCATTTTTTGTTTATTTTTTTACAACATTCATGGCTCAATAAAGGGCAGCAGGGAAGGGGCAAAGGAAGGGGAAGAATGTCCCCATTGGAGATGCCCCTCCTCTCTCAATTTCATCAGGGTTTGCTGCAAGTGTTCCCTCTATTGCAAGTGGGGCTGCAACAACAGCTTCAAATGTTGAGGTAAGACATGCTCCTCAAGACAACAAATATCCCTTGTCAAAATATGTAACAAGAGAGCAAGGACCGAGCAACAAGGTAAAGGGCAGAGGCAATGTGAATTGGAAATGCAACTATTGCAACACTAATTTCACGAGCAGATATTACCAGTGTGAAAGCTCATTTGTTGGCTTTACCAAGTTGTGGAATTGCAACTTGTACAAAGGTGCCTTTACCAAAGAGGAAAGAAATGGAAAGAGAGTCCAATGTTGGTATGGCAAATGTGGTTGCAAAATCTAAAAAAAACAAGAATGATGACCCCCTTCCATTCTTGAGAAAAAGCAGCAACAAATTCCCATTTGAGAGTTCTGGTGGGGGACAAGCAACAAAAAGAAAGGCAATTTCACTTGGTCCAATGGACAAGATTTTTCAGAAAGAGAAACGGGAAGAGCTTGATCTTACCATTGCCTTTTTTTTCTATCAAAACTTCATATTTTTTAATGTTGCAGGTCACCTCTATTTATTGAGATGTGTTGAGCTCTAACTCAAGGGGCTCCATCAGGGTATGTGCCTCTTGGGTCAGAGAAGCTTAGAATCACATTGTTGACGAAGACAAAAACAGAGGTGGAATTTTTTTTTGAGCCTATTAAATCAACATGGCCAACATCTGGGGTTAGCATTGTTTTTGATGGAGAAATCCAATAGGACACCCACTCATCAACTTCATGGTGTCTTCCTTGAATGGTCCAGTGTTCTTGAATTCAGTGGATGCACTTGGACAATACAAGGATGCACAATATATGGGTGAGTTGTTTATTAAAGTTATTGAAAATGTAGGTGTTGATTCTTGCGTGCAAATCATTATAGATAATGCACTTGTTTGCAAGGTTGCTGGCATGATTGTGGAAGCTAAATATCCATAAGTGTTTTGGACACCTTGCATTGTCCATTCATTGAACTTAGCACTTAAGTCTATTGCTTCTGATGTGCTTTGGATTGGAAGCATTATTGAGGATGCACGATATGTCCGCAACTTTGTACAAAATCATACAAATTCCCTCACTATCTACAAGGAGTACACCAATCTATCATTGTTTAAGATTACGGATACATGGTTTGCCTCTTCCTTCATCATGTTGAAGAGGTTGAGGGAGGTCAAGACTGCTCTTGGGGCCATGGTTATTTCAGAGTTTTGGTTTTTTGGGAGAAAGACAAATCAAGCAGCTTCTGAAAGAGTGAAGGACACAATGTTAGATGATGCTTGGTGGGAGAGGGTAGATCTACTTATTCAAATCATGGACCCTATCATTTATTTTCTTCGATTTGCAGATACAGATCAACCCATCCTAGGAGAGGTTTATGAGGGATGGGATTCTATGTTTCACTCTGTGAGGGGCATTATTTTACAGAGTGAGTGCCCTGAGTATGAGACATCATCAGAGACCTTCACCACCATACAAGATATTCTTGTCAGTAGATGGGACAAGAATTGCACACCTTTACATTGTTTGGCTCACTCATTGAACCCAAACAAGTACAACCATGAGTGGCTGAATGGTGGACCTTCCTGCAGATTCCCTCCTCACATGGATGGTGAAATCTCACAAGCGTGGAAATATAAATTCAGGCTGGTTTTTCAGGATAGAGCATCCCTTAATGAGGTGGAGGATGCCTTTGCAGAGTTTTCCACTGGCACTGGTTGATTTGCAGGATATGATCTGCTTAGAGACAGGGGGCTAAATAGCCTTATTCTTGGTGGGAAAATCATGGGGCAACAAGCCCTCCTCTACAGTAGTTAGCCATGAGGCTCCTCTCTTAGGTGGCTTAATCCTCTTGTTGCGAGAGGAATTGGAACACGTATGGGAATTTGTATAGTGTCAAGAAGAGCAGGCTTGAGCAGTCCAGGGCAGAGACAATGGTGTATGTGCACACCAACCTTCGTCTTATTTACAAGCAGAGGGATGAATGGTTGAAGGGAAAGACAAAGATGTGGGATGTGTTTCCTAATGATATGGGTCTGGACAACAGTGTTGAGTTGGCATTGGCCAACTTGGATCTCAATGATCCAGTGCTAGAGCCTGTCACATTTGATGATGGTGATATTGTAGAGGGGTCATCCTCCACACCAGCAGATGCAGAGATGACTTTGGATACAGGGGAGGAGGATGCAACAGAGGAGAGCAGTGGTGACCGTGATGATGAGCACAGTGATGTTGATTTTGATGATGAGGATTGATGGCTCATGAGCTACCTACTGGCTTAAGGCTTGTATACCCGTAGTTGTTTTGTATTTGCTATTTCTATTTGCCATTGGCATTGCACTACCTATGTAACACATTTTGATTTTGATGACTTAATGAGAAAACTACAATATCTTACTATCTTGTCTTTCTCCTATTGGATCATTGATGAATTGAATATGTATTATGATTTATCATTTATGTCACAATTGTATTTGTATGCATAATGTTACTTTGTAAAACTTACATCTAGATGAAGATCTATGTTTGAATCAATGAATTTGTATCATGAATGAGAATTTGTGTAAGAAATATCTAATTTTTAATATATATATATATATATATATATATATATTTTAAATATATATATATATATATATATATTATATATATATATTTTATATATATATATATATATATATATATATATATAATAATAATAATAATAATAATAATAGTAAAATAGTATATTGCGTTTTTGAACGTGTCATGTTCTGGGAGGTCAACGTGTCCGTATCCGACACTCGAATCCCTGTGTTCGTCGTGTCCCGTGTCCCCGTGTCAGGTGACTTAGGATGTCAAGAACCTTGGGCACTGGGGCACAAGTGTGCGGGCAAAGACAAAACGTGCAAGGGCCACTACATTGAGGTGTGCTTAGAGAGTGACAATGATGAGGAGCAGGCACACAGACTGGTAGAGGGACCAACACAATGCAACGAACAAAGTTTGTTCTTCAAGTCAAATACTCAAGAAGACTTGGAATATGTAGATCTCCATTGAAGATACAAGACTATAATATTAAAATGTATGAATAAGAATGATGATACAATTGAGAGTGAAGGGCCTTCTTATATATGAAGCAGGTGTCCCTCTATGAACGGTCATGTCTCCTTAGACATGCCTCTTTGTTTAACTAGTTATTATTTATTTACATATTATTATGTTTATTATTTATTATCTATATTTATTACTTTTGTTAAAATTGGAAACTAGGGCAAAACTCCATGTGAGTCATCTTATTTATGGTAGTTGATATTTTTCTTGGATCTCTCTCATCGAGAGGTGTAGGATTGATTTAAAGATCATCCGATTTCGATAAATATTCATGGAGTTATGAATTTATTTGTGTTATAAGACAGTTCGTCAAGGTCGGCCAATAAGCAAATAAACCCCTCATGTGCTCAACGTTTTAGCATAAAAGGAGATGACTTGAGAGTCATTTTACATACAACTTCTCTCTTGATTTCTCTCCACTTCTTTTGGGTTTTAGTGTGAGAGAAATCTAGGAGGAAGTAGCCCTAATGCAGTCCTAAGGAGGATGCCCTAACACAGTCCTAAGGAGGATGATCTAGCTCTCAACGCAGTTATGGAGGAGAGATCTAAATGCTGCCCTTTGGAGAAGCCCTAACATAACCTATGAAGAGGTATATGCAATCAAGAAGGGCAGCAATGTAAGCCCTCAACGCAGATTAGAAAAGGGTCTCTACCCTAGATGGATGCCCTAGAACCTTAACGCAGTCTATGGAAGAATGAAAGCTCTAACCGCAGCAAGGGATAGGCTTGCTGTAGCAAGCCGCAGTCCCTTATACACCTACAGGTCTACGTTAAGGCTAATAAGGAGGGCGTAAGGGCTAGTTGTGACTGCTGGGGTATAACAAGCCAACGTGTGGTTTAGGAATGCTGGGGAAGGGTGATCATAGCCTTGGGACAAAAGTTGTGAAGGCTGTCCAAACAGCTGTTAGAATACCCTTACCAGTCCAACAATGTGGCAATCAGAGAATCCCCTAACAGTGAATTGATGTAAGTGCAACAACATGATATAATAAGGTGTGACAACATTGTAATAAAGGTGCAACATGTAAGGGACAACAAGCATGCAAGGGACAACAAGCATGCAAGGTACAACAAGCAAACAATGGGACAACAAGAATGGACAACGTGGTTCAACCATGGCACCTGGGACAACAGTAAGACATGGTGCTGCAATAGCAATTGGGACAGCAGCAAGACATGGTGCTGCAATAGCAATTGGGACAACAGTATGGTAAGAAAGGTGCAGCAAGCACATGGTGGCAAAACAAGGTGCAACAATGGCACATGATGGTACATGATGCAATACAGTGATGGGTACTGTCATGATTGATGAAGCATGATAAGATGCAGCATTGTGATGATGGGTGCAGCATGGTGCAGCACGGTGAGGTGCATCATGATGACGAGATGCAACATGGTGATAGGTGAAGGAGTCACCTTGGAGAATCAGTTAAAGCAACATGTCTTCAACTGATCTCATATATCATTTTCTTAGAGATGATCTATGCTCTTATCTAGATAAGTCAAAGTGTTGACTTCTGTTGTAAATGTACTATCTCTCTCTCTCTCTCTCTCCGCTGAACTATTGAAGAACATATAAGAAGAATTGATCAAGGGTTTCCCTACATTGGGGTTTGTCCCTGGATAGCACCACATCTTGTGTCCTCTTGTCTTGGCTTGTCTTCTGCGATTTATGTTTATGTTCTATCTGCGATTTACTAATATGCTAATGTGATTGCTAATTTGGAAAATATATTGAGCTAACTGTGAAAATTGAAATAAATTGCTCTAAGCATAGAACATACCTAAAATTAACATGGTATCAGAGCTGAGGTGAAGACAAAGCCCAAGCAAGAGCGAAAGAGCTATCACCGAAGATAGTTGGGAAAGAATAAAAGGATCAGTGGATTCCTCATCCCTCTTCAAATTCACTGAGGATGAAATCGAAGCAGAGAACATTATCAGAATGGTGTAGCAGAAGCTTCTGATAGTCTACCTAAATATCACTTTAATGGGAAGTTCAGATCTAAGCGTGAAAGGAAAGGCAGATGCCTTGGTTGCAATAAGTTCGACCATTATGCGAAGGAGTGTCCAAGTGGCAGGGGCACATCACTTGATGGTGATAACAATCATTCCAGGCACATCTTCAATGATCAGAGGAATGATAGGGAATGCAGGTAACGGCCGAATCTTCAAAGAAAGCAAGGAACCCCAGGTATGAAGAATCCAATGTTGTTTTTGATAAGATGAAGAAGCATTATCTTGTATTGGCCCTCTCCTACAGATTCTTTGGGAAGATGGCTTATTGCTTGTAGTGCTCCAAAGCACTTCAACGGATAGAAGTGTGCTCTCTCTAATTTGGTAGAGATGGAAACAATCGTGGGATTATACTTGGGGCCGATGCCACCTATCCCTGAAAGGGTGTAGGAAATGTTACCCCTCAATTGAACGAGGGTAACCCGATACATTTACAAAATCTCTTTTATGTACTTGATCGCAAGAAGAACCTGGTGTCCATTTCGACAATGGAAGTCAAAGGCTACAGGGTGGCATTCATCGATGGAAAGGTATGTGTTTGAAAATGAAATTTTCAAAGATGCTTTTTCTCATGGGTTCAGGGTTGGCAATTTGTATCAAGTTGCAGGATGGTCCATTGGGGATCATGTCAATTGACATATCTCATCTATAGCACCGGAGGTCTACTTATTATGGGACCCTACCCGATGTGAGTCAAATGGTGATAGGGATGCCTGAATTCAAGAAGAGCATGAAGGTACATGTCCGAGATGTACCAAATGAAAATCTTACAAGGGGACCATTCCTCTTATGTAGCAGGTCCACAGGTTTGGAACAACCCAAGGGTTTGAGATTCATGATCGGGAATCTCATGTATATAGGTGGAAGAAAGCCGTCTATGGCTTGAAGTAAAATGCCCCGGGCATAGTATGAGAGGATTGATAGATGCCTGATGAAGCTGAGATTCACTACGAGTGAAACAGGTTCAAACCATTGCTCAAAGGTTGTGGATGATAGACCTCTCATATCGGCACCTTCTAAGGACGACCTATTTCTGGCAGGTGCAAACCCTCTCATTTGCAGAAGTAAGAGGGAGTTGGATTCCAGATGTGGAACGGTAAACTGCAACCCGTGACTACCTCGAGGATCTTAACTTTCAAGAAGTTATATGATAGTGATGCCAGACCAAATTTGGGAAATGCATCTGAGTTTCATAAACTCATTCGCATTGATGTTCTTGGTGAACTTCTGTCCGGACATATGTTTTGCATTTAGCATGATGAGCTCATATATGGTTGAGCCTCACTGGATTGGTGCCAAGAATCTTCTAAGATATCTTCGGGGCACAATCTCTCATGAATTGAGATACACTGCCAGAAATGTGAAGCTGCATGATTATTCGAATGCTAACTAGGCAGGCAGTGTGGAGGATCGCAAGAGTACTTCTGAGTGCTAGTTCTCTTTGGATTCTGCTTCGATATCATGGATGAGCAGGAAGTAGAAGTCGGTTGCCTTAAGCACTGCCGAGACTGAATACATAGCTACGATTATGATCTCGTATGAAGCTTCCTGGTTGTGGAAGCTCTTCAGTGAGCTGTTTGTACACATGATGGATACCACCGTGATTTTCTGTGTCAACTAGGGGGGATTCGATTATTGAGGAATCCCGTATTTTATGATTGCTCCAGCGAATAGACATCAGACACTACCTTATCAGGGATATGGTACGTCGATGAGCGAGGAGGCTCCATCGCATTGAGTCTGATGTACAGATCGTAGACATTTTGTCAAAGCCCAGGGGAAAGGTCAAATTTGTGATTTTCCCGAACGACTTAGAGTCATTGAGAGACCCTCTTATGAGGGTCTTGCATGTTGCATGCATTGAAGCTTTGGGAGCTCCGGGGGCTTGGGGTACTTACTGGAGCAACACGCGACCATAGGGTGACTTGCCCTCCCCTAATGGTGCACTATGTACAGGGTGAATGGCTTAGCCTTCCCCTGTGATACCCCGAAGCGACTTAGGGACATGATGATTGGTTCTCCTATCGAGGCATCCTACCCATGCAGTCTGGGACTCATGGGAAGTACCTCTCATCTGATCAATGAGCAGGGAAATGGGGTTAGGGACCATAGTAGTACTATCGATGGACGCATCATTGTATCTACCGTACTCCCTATGCTAGGATGACCTCCATTGATCTAGGATCAATGAAACTGGTCTGGGATCAGTATGAGTGGTTTGAGACACTCTCTTGTGATATTGATCTGAGATCAATAAAACCGACTTCGAGTCAGTAGAGAATGGTATGAGACATTCTCGATCAATTATTCTTCTTTATGGTTCAGCAGAGCAGAGCAGTGCAGGGCATTGATGGCAGAGATAGTACAGTCGGACATATGGATCAGCGGATGGAGTTCTCCCTAGTTGAGAGGGAGTGTTAAAATTGGAAACTAGCGCCAAACTCCATGTGGGTCATCTTATTTATGGCAGCTGATATTTTTCTTGGATCCCTCTCATCGAGAGGTGTAGGATTGATCTAAAGATCATTTGATTTTGAGAAGTATTCATGGATTTATGAATTTATTTGTGTTATAAGACAATTCGTCAAGGTCGGCCAACAACCAAATAAACCCCTCATGTGCTCAACGTTTTAGTATAAAAGGAGATGACTTGAAAGTCATTTTACACACAACTTCTCTCTTGATTTCTCTCCACTTGTTTTGGGTTTTAGTGTGAGAGAAATCTAGGAGGAAGTAGCCCTAACGCAATCCTAAGGAGGATGATCTAGCTCTTAACGCAGTTATGGAGGAGAGATCTAAATGTTGCCCTTTGGGGAAGCCCTAACATAACCTATGAAGAGGTATACGTAGTCAAGAAGGGCAACAATGTAAGCCCTCAATGCAGATTAGAAAAGGGTCTCTACCCTGGATGGATGCCCTAGAACCTTAATGCAATCTATGGAAGAATGAAAGCCCTAACCGCAACAAGGGATAGGCTTGCTGTAGCAAACCGCAGTCCCTTATGCACCTACAGGTCTACGTTAAGGCTAATAAGGAGGGCGTAAGGGCTAGTTGTGATTGCTAGGGTATAACAGCCCAACGTGTGGTTTAGGAATGCTAGGGAAGGGTGATCATAACCTTGGGATAGAAGTTGTGAAGGCTGTCCAAACAGTTGTTAGAATACCCTTACCAGTCCAGCAATGTGGCAATCAGAGAATCCCCTAACAATGAACTGATGTAAGTGCAGCAGCATGATATAATAAGGTGTGACAACATTGTAATAAAGGTGCAGCATGTAAGGGACAACAAGCATGCAAGGTACATCAAACAAACAATGGGATAGCAAGCATGTACAACATGGTTCAACCATGGCACATGGGACAACAACAAGACATAGTGCTGCAATAACAGTTGGGACAACAGCAAGACATGGTGCTGCAATAGCAATTGGGACAACAGTATGGTAAGCAAGGTGCAACAAGAACATGGTGGCAAAGCAAGGTGCATCAATGGCACATGATGGTACATGATGTAGTACAATGATGGGTACTGTCATGATTGATGAAGCATGATAAGATGCAGCGTTGTGATGATTGGTGCAACATGGTGCAGCACGGTGAGGTGCATGATGATGACGAGATGCAACACGATGATAGGTGAAGGAGTCACCTTGGAGAATTAGTTGAAGCATCCTGTCTTCAACTGATCTCATGTATCACCTTCTTAGAGATGATCTATGCTCTTATCTAGATAAGTCAAAATGTTGATTTCTGTTGTAAATGTACTCTCTCTCTCTCTCCGCTGAACTATTGAAGAACATATAAGAAGAATTGATCAAGGGTTTCCCCACATTGGGGTTTGTCCCTGGATAGAGCCACATCTTGTGTCCTCTTGTTTTGGCTTGTCTTTTGCGATTTATGTTTATGTTCTATCTGCAATTTACTATTATGCTAATGTGATTGCTAATCTGGAAAAGATATTGAGCTAACTGTGAAAATTGAAATAAATTGCTCTAAGCATAGAACATACCTAAAATTAACACTTTTACATAAATTATATTCATAACATTGCCTTCTTCTTCAAAAAAGTTTGTCCTCAATGCTTGCTGATGAAAAGGCTTGATCTCTTTTTCTGTTTCGAATGTCTTCTCGTCTCAGAACTGTGATCTTCGTTGATACAAGTTGATATGATCCTTGGAGTGATAAACAAAATTGTCGAACTGAGAAAGGATCTGAGCATCCTAAATTAATTTTCTGTGGAATCTTTCAATTACTAGAAACTTGTGATGAATTGTTATCACTGCACTTGATTGAGCTTGCTTCAATATTCTTCGGAACATCAGTTTGTTTTTTCTGTTCTGAATGGTACATACTACATATACATAGCTTGATTGAGCTGTCTACTCTCATGATTCAGATATCGATAAGGAATTATTTTGGTTTGACTTTCCTTTTTAAAGTGTGTGGAATTTTTTTGCTTTTCTTCTGGTACTGTGGTTGTTGAGTTGGGTACAAAACCTTCTCTTGAGATGTTCATCGTTTGAACTACGACATTTAAGTGTTTTTTTCTTCAACTGACTTATCTTCTTCTTGAGTTGTGATATTCACTGGTTCAGTATTAATTCCTTTGTTTTCAACTTGGACTTCTACGCTCGATGCTTCCTTCTCTATAAACTGTTGTACCTTGTTTTCCAATGACTTCTTATCCTTCTTAAGTTTCTTAATTTGTGTCAATAATTTTTCACTATGATCTTTAAGCTAAGGAACTTCTTCATTTTTGTCAGCAGTGATCTTTTCAACTTCTCTTTGCATATTTTGTAGAACTTTTTTACCTTGAAAAATTACTGTTGAAATATCTTGTATGTCTTTAGGTGTTACTGCATTTGCATTCGGCTTCAATGTAACATCTTGTAGCGTTATTTTTTTCTTTTGTATGAAAATGTCAAAGACTTCGTTTTTGTATTTAGGATGAAAGATCCTAGAGTTTCCATCCAAGGTAGGCCCAAAACAATATCACTATTGTCAAAAAACAAGGTTTGCACGGTGAATTGCGAGATAAAAGTATAATCCCCAATACTTAGTTGTAGATTGTTTATGTTGTATTGTTTGTCGCTTGTTTCAACAAAATTTGTTTCAATTATATTCGATTCAGGAATCACTAATTAGTTAGCACATTTAGGACTAACATAGCTATTCTCTTCAGTAGGATTGATAGAAATTATAATATCCCTTCTTGTGAGTGATCCTTTCATTTTAAATAGTGTACCAACACATTTACTAAAAGTTTTAGGAAATCTTTCATTGCTGGTCCCCATTTTTCCTTTTTCCTGAATGAACTTAGGTTTTTTTCATAAAGTACCCCTTTCTAATTTTTATAATAAAATATTACTCCCCCCTCTTATTTTTATTTTTATTTATTTTTTTAATTTGGTAATTTAATAAAAAAAATACTCCCTTATATTTATGCTCTCTATATATATGTATGTGTTTCTTTATATTAAGGTCCATTTTCAAAATAAATTTATTATCTTATGATAATAATAGTTTCACTTCACGCCCTTATATATATATATATTCTAATATTTTATTTTTTTTGGGTAAGAAATTTTATAATCTCAGGAAGATACCGTACCCTTTGCTATCTCACCCAACTTACTATAAGAGTCACGCCTTTTCATATGACACCCAACTTACTATCCTTTTCATATGACAAGGTCACGACTTTTTCTCTCCCTGTTCAATTTGAACAACCCTTCACTTTCTATTGCACGAACAGGGAATAAATGAAGACCAAATGTGTACATACAACAACGGGTAAGAAAATATTTTGTTGTAAGGCTTAGCCAACCTCTTTTCTTATCTCATCTGAGTGAGCTCGAATGATTCCTAGTTTGTTAGCGGGCGACAAGCACATGTAGTGGTAGTGGTAGGCTTGCATGTAGTAACGGAGGATGAGGTTGTGGTTGGCTAGACGAATGAATGCAACAAGGGTGGGCCGAAGTGGCTAAAATGGGAAGGAGCAAATAGAGGAATGTGGTCGAGGTAGTAGGTGCGGTTAGGGTAGCAGGCGTCGCTGTAGATCGATGACGCTAGTGAGCGTGGTTACGGTGATGGTAGCGAGCATAGGGTCGAACAAGTGGTGTCAACGCTACCACATATGGCATATCAAGAATACGAGGGGTCAATGAAGGACGCTGACGAGTGTGTGTGTTGAGATCACGAGGAGCGGTGACACAAGTCTATGCGCAGAACCGCGACTTTTCACTGTGTTGTGGTTATGTTAAATGGATGCACATTTTTTTTGTTTATATGGCCAAAGGCCTGACCGCGAACTAGAAAAGCTCCAAAACTTGTAGTGAAATGCTTTCAATGGCAACAATGTTGACAAATTTTGATGGCCAAAGACCTGGATCGGAGAACGAGGCTCTTGTGCAGTGATTGAGCACCCAGAGGAAGCTTTGATACCAATTGGAATGAACAAAGTTCGTTCTTCAAGTCAAATACTCTAGAAGACTTGGAATATGTAGATCCATTGAGGATACACAAATATATATATTAAAATGTATGAATAAGAATGATGATACAATTGTGAGGGGCCGACGTATATATCAAGCAAGTGTCCCTCTATGAACGGTCATGTCTCCTTATACATGCCTCTCTGTTTAACTAACTATTATTTATTTACATATTATTATGTTTATTATTTATTATCTATATTTATTACTTTTACATAAATTATATTCATAACACACAAGGACAAATACAGGGGCAGATGCACCAAACCATTGGAGGTGAGTCCTCGCATGCATTGGGCCAAGCTCCTATTCTTGCCTCTATGTTGGGATTCCCTCAATACCATAGCTTCAAAGTTAGATAGGTTATAGTCGGGCACAAGGTGACAACATTGGTTGATGGTGGGGCTTCTCACAACTTAATAGATGCAGAGTTGGTGGAACAAAGGGAAATTCTTACAGCAGAATTCGATGGTTTTACAGTGATCATACCCGAGAAACATCAGATGGACTGCAACAGGGACATCCCCAAGCTACAACTGTTAAAATTGGCAACCAGGGCAAAACTTCATGTGGGTCATCTTATTCATGGCTGATAATATTTTTATTAGATTCCTTTTGTCGAGAGGTTTAGGATTGATATAAAGATCATCCGATTCTGATAAGTATTCATGGAGATATGAATTTATTTTGATTATGGAATTATTATCAAGCCGACCTACAACTCATGTAGGCTCATAAGCCCAACAGTCGCATCTATTTAAACACCAACGTTGTGTATAAATATAAGAGGACTTTTCCTCATTTGCACTCATTCTTCTCATCACATCTCTCTCTCTCTACTGCGCAACAATGAGTCTCTTCTCTACTGCGTTGAAATGGGTCTCTCTCTCACACATGTGAAGCCGGAAGCTGTTGAACCTGAAGCTGCAACTGCAGATCCAAAGATTGACCTGCATGGCCTAGAAGATCTCCTCATCTGAATTGCGCTGTAGGTTCATCTGAACCTCCTCTGAAAGCCGCAATTTTTGGTGGTGGAATGAAGTCAATCCGATGAACGGTTTGCAAGATATCGACTGCCCTAGTTTGAAGCCGGAAACTGCTGAAACTGAAGCTGCAACTGCAAAAGTAAAGATTGACCTGTGTGGCCTAGAAGATCTCTTCATCTGAATTGTGCTGTAGGTTCATCTGAACCTCCTCTGAAAGCCGCAACTTTTGGTGGTGGAATGAAGTCAATCCGATGAACGGTTTGCAAGATATCAACTGCCTTAGTTTGAAGCCGGAAACTGCTGAAATTGAAGTTGCAATTGCAGAAGTAAAGATTGACTTGCGTGACCTAGAAGATCTCCTCATCTGAACTGCGCTGTAGGTTTATCTAAACCTCCTCTGGAAACCGCAACTTTTGGTGGTGGAATGAAGTCAATCCGACGATCAGTTTATGAGATATCGTCTACCCTAGTTTGATAAAGAAGCCGCTAATGCTGATGTTGCTGATCTAGGGTTTTCTATTGCTGGATGAATCAGATTTATTGTACTATTTCTCTCTGCTGAATTATTGAAGATAAAAGAAGATTTGATGAAAGGGTTTCCCCACACATTGTGGGGTTTGTCCCTGGCTAGCCGCCACATCTTGTGTCTCTTGTCTTGGCTTGTTTTCTGTCGATCGTTTAATGTTCTATCTGCACTTTACTTTATGTACATGTGATTGCTAATCTGTGGAATATAATAAGAAAAATAAGTAAACTGTTATAAGCATAGAACATACCATAACTTAACATGGTATCAGAGCTGAGGTGAAGACAAAGCCCGAGCAAGAGCAAGAGCAATCACCGAAGAGAAGATTGGCAAGGCTATCCTAAGAGAACGATGGGGTCCTCAACAATCTTTCCTGCCGAAGACAAGCTCTGTGAGAAAGATGACTATCACGCATGGAAGATGTCTATCGATCTAACCGTAGAAGATCCAAGAGTGTTGAACCATGTAAGAGGCAATATTGTTGAGCCTCCGTCAAATGCATCCGCTGCTGCATGGAACAAATGGAAAACCGAAGAAGACAAAATAGAAGATCATCCGAGACTCTATCGACAAGCACTTGGTGGCCTACATCTCTGAACTGAACACCTCCAAGGAAATCTACGATAGACTGGGAAATGGCACTCACGACTCTTGGAGGATTACCATCCGAATGGTACGTGTTTAGGACTACTCTTCTGAGCTATAATGTAATTCCTAGTTTCAAGAAATTAATGGCTAGATGCAATTCAAGAAGAAACAAGGGAAGAAGAGCAAGAAATTCCCATGCCTAAAGGTCCTCCTACTGCCTTTTCTTCTTATGCTAAGAAAATAAATAATTCTGGGACTAAATCAAAAGGAAAGGCTAGACCTAAGGGTGGAAGAAAAGGATGATGTTACATCTGCGATAAAGTAGGTCACTATGCAAGGGAGTGCCCTGATAGAAAAGACTCACACCGGGACGATGATCAAAATTCCTCTGATGGCAAATCAAAGGAATGACAAATTCAACAGCAAAGGTAAGAGGAGAGCTGGGGATCGAGGAAGAAGACAACCATTCAAGAAGGCTAGAAAGTCCAAGATGTATTAAATGCACTTGACCTCAAAAAGAACCTAGTGTCCATCTCGGCAATGGAAGACAAAGGTTACAAGGTAACCTTCAACAATGGCAAGGTATGTATATGGAAAAATAATGTTAAAGATGCCTTTACTCTTGGGTTTAGTGTTGATTCATTATATCAGGTCGATGGAAGTCCTGTTAAGTTATGGTATGTTCTATGCTTATAACAGTTTACTTCTTTTTCTTATTATATTCCACCGATTAGCAATCACATGTACATAAAGTAAAGTGCAGATAGAACATTAAACGATCGACAGAAAACAAGCCAAGACAAGAGACACAAGATGTGGCGGCTAGCCAGGGACAAACCCCACAATGTGTGGGGAAACCCTTTGATCAAATCTTCTTTTATCTTCAATAATTCAACAGAGAGAAATAGTACAATAAATCTGATTCACATCAGCAGTAGCAAACCCTAGATCAGTAGCATCAGCATTAGCGACTTCATTATCAAACTAGGGCAGACCATATCTCACAAACCGACAGTCGGATTGACTTCATTCCACCACCAAAAGTTTCGGCTTCCAGAGGAGGTTCAGATGAACCTACAGCGCAGTTCCAAAGAGGAGATCTTCTAGGCCACGCAAGTCAATCTTTACTTCTGCAGTTGCAGCTTCAGTTTCAGCAGTTTCCGGCTTCAAACTAGGGCAGTCGATATCTTGCAAATCGTTCGTCGGATTGACTTCATTCCACCACCAAAAGTTGCGGCTTTCAGAGGAGGTTCAGATGAACCTATGGCACAGTTCCAAAGAGGAGATCTTCTAGGCCACGTAGGTCAATCTTTACTTCTGCAGTTGTAGCTTCAGTTTCAACAGTTTCTGGCTTCAAACTAGGGCAGTCGATATCTTGCAAACCGTTCATCGGATTAACTTCATTCCACCACCAAAAGTTGCAGCTTTCAGAGGAGGTTCAGATGAACCTATGGCGCAGTTCCAAAGAGGAGATCTTCTAGGCCACGCAAGTCAATCTTTACTTCTGCAGTTGCAGTTTCAAATTCAACAGCTTCCGGCTTCACATGTGTGAGAGAGAGAGACCCATTTCAACGCAGTAGAGAAGAGACTCATATTTGCGCAGTAGAGAGAGAGAGATGTGATGAGATGAGTGATTCTAAATGAGGAAAAGTCCTCTTATATTTATACACAACGTTGGTGGGTGAATAGATGCGACTGTTGGGCTTCTGAGCCTACATGAGTTGTAGGTCGGCTTGATAATAATTCCATAATCAAAATAAATTCATATCTCCATGAATACTTATCGGAATTGGATGATCTTTATATCAATCCTACACCTCTCGACGAGAGGAATCTAATAAAAATATTACTAGCCATGAATAAGATGATCCACATGAAGTTTTGCCCTGGTTGCCAATTTTAACACTCCCTCTCAACCATGGAGAACTTCATCTGCAATCTGTCTATCGGTCGTTACTATTCATCCATCAAATGCACTGCCTTGTACAGCCTGACCCTTGCCCTGCTCTGCTCTATTTTGCCTGTTCTGCTTTGTCTTGTTCTGCCCTGCACTAATCTGTACTGTTTTGTTCTGTTCCGCTCTGCTCTTGCATTGTTCTGTTCTACTCTGCTTTTGTCCGAATTATGAAGAAGAAGAAATGATCGAAGATGTATCATACTGACTCAAAGTCAGTCTCAGAGTATGTACCACTGGTCCCAGACTAGTCTCAACCAACCCAAAGTCAGCCTCATAATGAGTACAACTCCAATGGTCCCAGACCAATATCATCCTCCACTGACTCAAAGTTAGTCTCAGAGTATGTACCACTGATCCCAGACCAGTCTCAACCGACCCGAAGTCAGCGTCATAGTATGGTACAACTCCTACCACTGGTCCCAGACCAGTATCATTGATCCCAGATCAATGGAGGTCATCCTAGCGTAGGGAGTACGGTAGTTACAACGATGCGTCCATCGGTACTACTATGGTCCCTAACTTCATTTCCCTGCTCATTGATCAGATGAGAGGTACTTCCCATGAGTCCCAGACTGCATGGGTAGGATGCCTCGACAGGAGAACTAATCAATCCTGTCCTCACAGGAGAACACATCAATCCTGCTACAATTGCCATGGAGAACACATCAATTTAGGCCTCATAGGAGAACACATCAATCTTGCTACAATTGCCATGGAGAACACATCAATCCAGGCCTCACAGGAGAACACATCAATCCTGTTACAATTGCCATGGAGAACACATCAATCCAGGCTAGCATGGAGAACACATCAATCCAGGCCTCACAGGAGAACTAATCATCTTGCTACACAGGAGAGCGAATCATCCTGTTCCACAAGAGAGCGAATCATCTTGTCCCACAAGAGAGCGAATCATCTTGTTCCAGTGTGCACCACCAGGGGAGGGTGAGTCACCTTGTGGTCATATGTTGCTCCAATAGGAACCACAAGCCCTCAGAGCTCCCAGAGCTCAATGTATGCAACATGCAGGACCCTTGTACAAGGGTTTCTTGCCGACTCCAAGTCGTTTGGGAAAATCACAGATTAGATCTTTCCTCGGGGCTTTGACAAGGGTATCAACCTGTACATCATCTTAATGTGATGGAGCTTCCTTGCTCATCGACTTACCATATCCCAGATGATGTCTATCTGCTGGAGCAATTGACGAATATGGGATTCCTCAATAATCAAATCCCACCTCTGGTTGTTACAGAGAATCACAGTGGTATCCAATGTAAATCCAAACAGCTCACTGAAGAGCTTTCGCAACCAGACTGCCTCACACGAGGTTATGCTAGCAACAATATATCCTGCTTCGGCGGTGCTCAAAGCCACCGACTTCTGCTTCCTGCTCATCTAGGATATCGAAGCAGATCCCAAGGTGAAACAGTACCTGGAAGTGCTCTTACGGTCCACCACACTGCCTGCCCAATCAACATCAGTATATCCAAGTAGTCTCACATCTCCGGCAGTGTATCTTAATCCATGAGAGATTGTGTCCTGAAGGCATCTCAGAAGATTCCTGGCATCAATCCAGTGAGGCTCAACCAAGTATGAGCTCACAATGCTAACTGCAAAACATATGTTCGGACGGAGGTTCACCAAGAACATCAATGCGAATGAGTTTTTGAAACTCAGAGGCATTTCCCAAGTCTGGTCCGACATCACTACCATATAACTTCTAAAAGTTAAGATCCTCGAGGTAGTCACAGGCTTGCAGTCCATCATATTGAATCTTTCCAATATATTTACCACATATTTTCCTTGAGATAGGAAAATTTCCCTTGGCTTCTGCCACACTTCAAGTCCTTGGTCCTTCATTTCGAATTCAGAAGCCATCTCCCTCTTACATTTGTGAATGAGAGGGTTTGCACCTGTTAGAAAGAGGTCATCCACATACAACACCAGTATGAGAGGCTTGTCATCTTCAACCTTAAAGTAAAGGTTAGGATCAGCTTCACTCCTAGTGAATCCCAGCTTCATCAAGTAGCTATCGATCCTCTCATACCATGCTCGGGGTGCTTGCTTCAGCCCATAGAGAGCCTTCTTCAACCTGCATACATGAGATTTTCAATCATAAATCTCAAATCCTTCAGGTTGCTCCACATAGACCTCTTCTTTGATATAACCATGCAAGAACGCGGTCTTAACATCCGTCTGATGTAGGTTCCATCCTTGTGAAGCCACAAGGGCTATGATCAAGCGGATGGTCGTATATCTGGCAACAGGTGCAAATATCATAGTCTATACCTCCCTTCTGGGATAAACCACGAGCAACAAAATGAACCTTATACTTTTCCTGCTGCATGCTTTATCTTGTAAAGCCATTTTGAAGTAACAATTGTCTTGTCCAGGGTCTGGGAACTACTTCCCAGACATCATTCTCCATAATAGACTCATATTCTATGGTCATAGCATCCTTCCATAGTTAATGCTTGATGACATCTGAGAATCATGAAGGTTCATTTTGTATGATCGTGCTCATGATGGTCAGGTATCTCTGATACCTATTAAGTTTCTTACTTTGATGGAAGGTTCCTCAGGGTGCAGCATGTCCTTCAGCATCATCAAGTATCCCCCTAAGCCTTGAAGGCCTCTTCCTAGAAGAGGAAGGCTCATGTGGATGAGGATCAATCGGATCCATGGGTTCTTCTACATCAGGGATTGATTCATCATCCTTTTCTTTCGGTTCCCTGGTGTCGGCTTCTTGAGAGCTACTCAAAGTCAGCAGATTGTCCACCTTGCTGAGAGCCATATCTTTGTCAAAGGTGACATCATGACTAATCACGACTTCCTTTTGACCGGTGGTGAACATTTCTTCAGGAGTTTAGGAACCCAATGCTTGATGAGGGCATCGATTTTGTACATATACGGCGGTGATTGTAGTTTCATCCCATAGAAACTTTGGAAGTCTTTGATCATGTAGCATGGCCCGGACAGCTTCCATCGTCGTGTGGTTCTTCCTTCCCACCACACCATTTTGCTCAGGAGTATGTGGTGTAGTAGTCTCCCTCTTAATGCCAACCTCAGGTAAGCCTGAGTAAACCAATTGTAATATATCAGAGGTCTTGCTTTGGCTTGAGGGGAATGGTCCCCTTTTGAGCTTTCCTTTGGCACATCCCGGACATACACCTTCTTTCTCTACTTGGAATTCGGGCATCCATTGGGCAAACCTCTGATGCCAAAGTTTGGACTAAAGAGTTGTGTCACAAGACATGACACCTGGCGGACTTCCGTCGACCTGATATGATGAATCAACACTAAACCCAAGAGTAAAGGCATCTTTAACATTATTTTTCCATATACATACCTTGCCATTGCTGAAGGTTACCTTGTAGCCTTTGTCTTCCATTGCCGAGATGGACACTAGGTTCTTTTTGAGGTCAAGTGCTTTTAATACATCCTGGACTTTCTAGCCTTCTTGAATGGTTGTCCTCTTCCTCGATCCCCAACTCTCCTCTTACCTTTGTTGTTGAATTTTCCATTCCTTCGATTACCATGAGAGGGATTTTGATCATCGTCACAGTGAGAGTCCTTTCTATCAGGGCATTCCCTTGCATAGTGACCTGCTTTATTGCAAATGAAACATCGTCCTTTTCTTCCACCCTTAAATCCAGCCTTTCTTTTCGATTTAGACCCAGAATTATTTCTTTTCTTAGCATGAGAAGAAAAAGCAGCAGGAGGACCTTTAGGCAAGGGCATTTCCCGCTCTTCTACCCTTGTTTGTTCTTGAATGCATCTAGCCATTAATTCCTCGAAACTAGGAATTACATTATTGTTCAGAAGAGTAGTCCTGAACACATACCATTCAGATGGTAATCCTCCGAGAGTTGTGAGTGCCATTTCTCTGCCAGTAATGGTTTCCCCAATAGATAGGAGATCGTTCTTGATCTCGGTGATTCTTAAGAAGTATGCTTGCATACTTTCATCTTTACCCTTCTTGATTTCCCTCAACTTATTTCTAAGAAACAAAACTTGATTTGCATCATTAACTTTAAATAAACTCACCAGTCTGTCGTAGATTTCCTTGGAGGTGTCTAGATCAGAGATGTAGGCCACCAAGCGCTTGTCGATAGAGTCCTGGATGATATTCTTTGTTTTGACTTCTCCATTTTTCCATTTGTTCCAGGCAGCAGCAGATGCATTTGATGAAGGCTCAACAATATTGCCTCTTACATGGTCCAGCACTCCTTGATCTTCAAGGGTTAGATCGATAGACATCTTCCATCCGTGATAGTCAGCTTTCTCACGGAGCTTGTCTTCGGCAGGAAAGAGTGTTGAGGACCCCATAGTTCTTTTAGGATAGCCTTGCCAATCTTCTCTTTAATGATTGCTCTTGCTGTTGCTCGGGCTTTGTCTTCACCTCAGCTCTGATACCATGTTAAGTTATGGTATGTTCTATGCTTATAACAGTTTACTTCTTTTTCTTATTATATTCCACCGATTAGCAATCACATGTACATAAAGTAAAGTGCAGATAGAACGTTAAACGATCGACAGAAAACAAGCCAAGACAAGAGACACAAGATGTGGCGGCTAGCCAGGGACAAACCCCACAATGTGTGGGGAAACCCTTTGATCAAATCTTCTTTTATCTTCAATAATTCAGCAGAGAGAAATAGTACAATAATTTTGATTCACATCAGCAGTAGCAAACCCTAGATCAGTAGCATCAGCATTAGCGGCTTCATTATCAAACTAGGGCAGACCATATCTCACAAACCGACAGTCGGATTGACTTCATTCCACCACCAAAAGTTTCAGCTTCCAGAGGAGGTTCAGATGAACCTACAACGCAGTTCCAAAGAGGAGATCTTCTAGGCCACGCAAGTCAATCTTTACTTCTGCAGTTGCAGCTTCAGTTTCAGCAGTTTCCGGCTTCAAACTAGGGCGGTCGATATCTTGCAAACCGTTCGTCGGATTGACTTCATTCCACCACCAAAAGTTGCGGCTTTCAGAGGAGGTTCAGATGAACCTCTGGCGCAGTTCCAAAGAGGAGATCTTCTAGGCCAGGCAGGTCAATCTTTACTTCTGCAGTTGCAGCTTCAGTTTCAGCAGTTTCCGGCTTCAAACTAGGGCAGTCGATATCTTGCAAACCGTTCATCGGATTGACTTCATTCCACCACCAAAAGTTGCGGCTTTCAGAGGAGGTTTAGATGAACCTATGGCGTAGTTCCAAAGAGGAGATCTTCTAGGCCACGCAAGTCAATCTTTACTTCTGCAGTTGCAGTTTCAAATTCAACAGCTTCCGGCTTCACATTTGTGAGAGAGAGAGACCCATTTCAACGCAGTAGAGAAGAGACTCATATCTGCGCAGTAGAGAGAGAGATGTGATGAGATGAGTGATTCCAAATGAGGAAAAGTCCTCTTATATTTATACACAACGTTGGTGGGTGAATAGATGCGACTGTTGGGCTTCTGAGCCTACATGAGTTGTAGGTCGGCTTGATAATAATTCCATAATCAAAATAAATTCATATCTCCATGAATACTTATCTGAATTGGATGGTCTTTATATCAATCCTACACCTCTCGACGAGAGGAATCTAATAAAAATATTATTAGCCATGAGTAAGATGACCCACATGAAGTTTTGCCCTGGTTGCCAATTTTAACAAGTCCGCTAGGTGTCATGTCTTATGACACATCTCTTCAGTCCGAACTTTGGCATCGGAGGTTTGCCCCCCTTCCTTACAAAGCTCTACCTGATGTAAGATAGATGGTAACAGGGATGCCCGAATTCCATGTAGAGAAAGGTGTATGTTCGGGATGTGCCGAAGGAAAGCTCAAAAGGGGACCATTCCCCTCAAGCCAAAGCAAGACCTCCGATATATTACAGTTGGTTCACTCAGGCATATCTGAGGCTGGCATTAAGAGGGAGACTACTACACCACGTACTCCTGAGCAGAATGGTGTGGCGGGAAGGAAGAACTGCACGATTGTGGAAGCTGTCCGGGCCATGCTACATGATCAAAGACTTCCGAAGTTTCTATGGGCTGAAACTACAAACATTTCCGTATATGTACAAAATCGATGCCCTCATCAAGCATTGGGTTCCAAGACTCCTGAAGAAAAGTTCACCAGTAAGAAACTTGATGTTTCTCATTTTAGAATTTTTGGAAGCCCTATATATTTTCATGTGCCGAAAGAGAAAATAAATAAATTGGGTGCATCTGGAAAGAAGGGGATTTTCGTGGGCTATGGTGAAAATACTAAAGGCTATAGAATCTATGTAGCCGGTCAAAGGGAAGTCGTAATTAGTCATGATGTCACCTTTGTCGAAGATATGGCTCTCAGCAAGGTGAACAATCTTCCGACTTTGAGGAGCTCTCAAGAAGCCGACACTAGGGAACCGAAAGAAAAAGATGATGAATCAATGCCTGATGTAGAAGAACTCATGGATTCGATTGATCCTCCTCCACATGAGCCTTCCTCTTATAGGAAGAGGCCTTCATGGCTTAGGGGGCTACTTGATGATGCTGAAGGACATGCTGCACCCCGAGGAACCTTTCGTGAAAGTAAGAAACCTAATAGGTATCGGGGATACCTGACCATCATGAGCACGATCATATAAAATAAGCCTTCATCATTCTCAGACGCCATCAAGCATCAAGTATGGAAGGATGCTATGACCAAAGAATATGATTCTATCATGAAGAATGATGTCTGGGAAGTAGTTCCCAGACCTTAGGACAAGACAATTGTTACTTCCAAATGGCTTTACAAGATAAAGCATGTAGCTGATGGAAGTACGGAAAAGTATAAGGTTCGTTTTGTTGCTCGTGGTTTCTCCCAAAAGGAAGGTATAAACTATGATGTGATATTTGCACCTGTTGCCAGATATACGACCATCCACTCGGTCATAGCCCTTGCCACTTCACAAGGATGGAACCTACATCAGATGGATGCCAAGACTGCGTTCTTACACGGCTCGATCAAAGAAGAGGTCTACATGGAGCAACCCGAAGGATTTGAAATTTATGATTGAAAATCTCATGTATGCAGGTTGAAGAAGGCTCTTTATGGGCTAAAGCAAGCACCCCGAGCATGGTATGAGAGGATAGACAGCTACTTGATGAAGCTGGGATTCACTAGGAGTGAAGCTGATCCTAACCTTTACTTTAAGGTTGAAGATGACAAGCCTCTCATACTGGTGTTGTATGTGGATGACCTCTTTCTAACAGGTGCAGACCCTCTCATTCACAAATGTAAGAGGGAGTTGGCTTTTGAATTTGAAATGAAGGACCAAGGACTTGGAGTATGGCAGAAGCCAAGGGAAATTTTCCTATCTCAAGTAAAATATGCGGTAAAGATATTGGAAAGATTTGGTATGATGGACTGGAAGCCTGCGACTACCTCGAGGATCTTAACTTTTAGAAGTTATATGGTAGTGATGTCGAACCAGATTTGGGAAATGCCTCTAAGTTTCAAAAACTCATTCGCGTTGATGTTCTTGGTGAACCTCCGTCCGAACATATGTTTTGCAGTTAGCACTGTGAGCTCATATTTGGTTGAGCCTCACTGCATTGATGCCAAGAATCTTCTAAGATATCTTCATGGCACAATTACTAATGGATTGAGATACACTACCGGAAATATGAAACTGCATGATTATTCGAATGCTGATTAGGCAAGTAGTGTGGAGGATCACTGGAGCACTTTTTAGTGTTGTTTCTCTTTGGATTCTGCTTCGATATAATGGATGAGCAGGAAGCAGAAGTCAGTCGCCATAAGCACCATCGAGACCGGATACATATCTACGAGTATGATCTCGTATGAAGCTGCCTGGTTGGGGAAGATCTTTAGTGAGCTGTTTGAACACATACCATTGTGATTCTCTGTAACAACCAGAGGTGGGATTCGATTATTGAGGAATCCCGTATTCGTTGATTGCTCCAACAGATAGACATCATCTGGGATATGGTAAGTCGATGAGCAAGGAGGCTCCATCGCATTAAGATGATGTACAGGTCGATAGACCTTGTCAAAGCCCGGAGAAAAGATCTAATCTGTGTTTTTCTCAAACGACTTGGAGTCGTCAAGAAACCCTTGTACAAGGGTCCTGCATGTTGCATACATCGAGCTTTGGGAGCTCTGAGGGCTTGCGGTTCTTACTGGAGCAACATACGACCACAGGGTGACTCACCCTCCCCTGGTGTTGTGCACTGGAACAAGATGACTCGCTCTCTTGTGGGACAAGATGATTCTCTCTCTTGTGGAACAGGATGATTCGCTCTCCTGTGTAGCAGGATTGATGTGTTCTCCTGTGAGGCCCAGATTGATGTGTTCCCCATGGCGGCCTGGATTGATGTGTTCTCCATGGCGATTGTAGCAGCATTGATGTGTTCTCCTGTGAGGACAAGATTGATTAGTTCTCCTGTCGAGGTTCCCTACCCATGCAGTCTAGGACTCATGGGAAGTACCTCATCTCTGATCAATGAGCAGGGAAATGAAGTTAGGGACCATAGTAGTACCGATGGACACATCGTTGTATCTACCGTACTCCCTACGCTAGGATGACCTCCATTGATCTGGGATCAATGATACTGGTCTGGGACCAGTGGTAGGAGTTGTACCATACTATGACACTGACTTCGGGTCGGTTGAGACTGGTCTGGGACCAGTGGTACATACTTCGAGACTGATTTCGTGTCAGTGCAGTACTTGTTTGGGACCAATGAGAGTGGTACATACTATGACGTTGACTTCGGGTCGGTTGAGACTGGTCTGGGACCAGTGGTACACTCTCTGAGACTGTGATATTGGTCTGGGACCAGTGGTAGAAGTGGTACTTACTATGAAACTGACTCCGGGTCGGCTGAGACTGGTCTGGGACCAGTGGTACACACTCTGAGACTAACTTTGAGTCAGTGGAGGATGATACTGGTCTAGGACCAGTGGAGTTGTACTCACTATGACGCTGACATCGGGTTGGTTGAGATTGGTCTGGGACTAGTGGGACATACTCTGAGACTGACTTTGAGTCAGCATGATACATCCTCGATCATTTCTTCTTCTTCATAATTCGGACAAAAGCAGAGCAGAACAGAACAATGCAAGAGCAGAGCAGAACAGAGCAAAACAGTACCGATCAATACAGGGCAGAACAAGACAAAGCATAACAGGCAGAATAGAGCAGAGCAGGGCAAGGGTCAGGCTGTACAGGGCAGTGCATTTGATGGATGAATAGTAACTACCGATAGACAAATTGCAGATGAAGTTCTCCCTGGTTGAGAGGAAGTGTTAAAATTGGCAACCAGGGCAAAACTTCATGTGGGTCATCTTATTCATGGCTGATAATATTTTTATTAGATTCCTCTCGTCGAGAGGTGTAGGATTGATATAAAGATCATCCGATTTCGATAAGTATTCATGGAGATATGAATTTATTTTGATTATGGAATTATTATCAAGCCGACCTACAACTCATGTAGGCTTAGAAGCCCAATAGTTGCATCTATTCAAACACCAACATTGTGTATAAATATAAGAGGACTTTTCCTCATTTGCACTCACTCTTCTCATCACATCTCTCTCTCTCTCTACTGCGTAGAAATGAGTCTCTTCTCTACTGTGCTGAAATGGGTCTCTCTCTCACACATGTGAAGCCGGACGCTGTTGAACTCGACGCTGCAACTGCAGATCCAAAGATTGACTTGCGTGACCTAGAAGATCTCCTCATCTGAATTGCGCTGTAGGTTCATCTGAACCTCCTCTGAAAGCTGCAACTTTTGGTGGTGGAATGAAGTCAATCTGATGAACGGTTTGCAAGATATCGACTGCCCTAGTTTGAAGCCGGAAACTGCTGAAACTGTAGAAGTAAAGATTGATCTGCGTGTCCTAGAAAATCTCCTCATCTGAATTGCACTGTAGGTTCATCTGAACCTCCTCTGAAAGCTGCAACTTTTGGTGGTGGAATGAAGTCAATCTGATGAACGATTTGCAAGATATCGACTGCCCTAGTTTGAAGCCGGAAACTACTGAAACTGAAGCTGCGATTGCAGAAGTAAAGATTGACCTGCATGACCTAGAAGATCTCCTCATCTGAACTGCGTTGTAGGTTCATTTGAACCTCCTCTAGAAGCCGCAACTTTTGGTGGTGGAATGAAGTCAATCCGACGATCGGTTTGTGAGATATCGTCTGCCCTAGTTTGATAAAGAAGCCGCTAATGCTGATGCCGCTGATCTAGGGTTTGCTACTGCTGATATGAATCAGATTTATTGTACTATTTCTCTCTGCTGAATTATTGAAGATAAAAGAAGATTTGATCAAAGGGTTTCCCCACACATTGTGGGGTTTGTCCCTGGCTAGTCGCCACATCTTGTGGCTCTTGTCTTGGCTTGTTTTCTGTCGATTGTTTAATGTTCTATTTGCACTTTATTGTATGTACATGTGATTGCTAATCTGTGGAATATAATAAGAAAAAGAAGTAAACTATTATAAGCATGGAACATACCATAACTTAACAACTCACCATGGGAAACTATATAGTGACAAATGACTTCTTTGTAGTGTGCCGGACGCTAATGTGGTGTTGGGGTGTAAGTGGATTTATTACATAGGAAAGTACACCACAGTTCAGCGGATCATGGAAATGGAGTTGAATGATCCAATAGATGGCAAGAGGGTAGTCTTGAGAGCCATGCATAAATACCCGTTGAAGCTTGTGTCGTCCAACCACATGGAGGTTGTATTGAAATGTGGTGATTTCGAGTGGGCAATAGAGTGCATTATTACAGATAATAGATAGTTAGAGCAGCCACAACCACACTCAAATGACATAAAGGTATTACTTCGTAAACATCATAAAATTTTCGCTGATATTCCTCCAGGTAGACCACTGGATAGAGGCTTTGAGCATGTTATAGACTTGAGGAGGGTGTGCAAACAATAATAACAGCTCCTTATCAACAACTCAAATTGAAATTGCTCGAGGACAAGAAATCTTGGGCGGGGAGGAATGTAATGTCCCTGTTCCCATAGGAAGCTTATGACGGAGTCCGCTAGCCTAAAGTGGTTCCCGTAGGCTAAAGCAGTGAAATAATTAATAAGGGGACTTAAATTTGCCTAAGGAGACTTTATTAAAGAAGGAGAAAGGATGATATTTCCTAGGCAAGTTGGATGTCACTTTAACTTTATAAAGTGGAGTATCATAAAGTGACTTTATAAAAGTGAATTTAATAAAAAGAAAAAAATATAATAAAGAGAGAAAAGGGAAGGTGAAGATGAAAAGACAAAAGGGAAGGCGAAGATGAAAAGACAATCCTAAACTCATTAAAGAAGGGAATTGAGGAGACTCTAATTCATTCATGCATTGTGTGAGTTTGAAGAGAGAGCTCTTGGAGAGAGTGGGAAGAGGAAGCTGAGGGCTTTGGAGCCCTAGCTTCCATAGCAGACTTCGGTGTTGCAACGAGACCCCCTAGTCTGGATATGAGAGTGAAGTCATTCAGATTTCACCATTGAGCTTCAATGGAGAACGAGATTTCTGAGAAATGTTGAGGTACTCAAGCTTTATCAATTGTTTTTATATCTTTATACAGTATTTCCCATTTCTTTTGACAGGCTGGAGATTTTCATGGAGAATGGAAGAAAGATCTCATGATAGTCTAAGCACATAAATCCAAATCTGGGCCTGTGAGGACGAATTCCACTGTTAAACAGAGCTAGTGCGAAATCCTTGTGAAAGGGACAATTTCCCTTGAGTTAAAATGCTGAACGTGTAGCTTCTCTGTGGGCTGAGAATTGGCATCATTCTTGTGTCTGAATTCTATTAAATAAGGGCCAAGTTTCCCCCTGTTCACAGCTAGTTAAACACACTCCACAAGGTACCACATTTGGAGAGTTTTGTTGTGCTGATTTGGATGCTGTTCTAGAAGAGAGAAGGAACAAGTTTACTGCCTGCTGGTTGATTTACCCCTTGTGAGCTGAGTTTAGCAGAGTCAAGGGATGTGTTTATTAACTTGCTGTAGCTGATACTGAGGTGTTAACATACGTTGAAGAGGTAGCCAAAAATCCGCCAGTAACTTACTCAAATCTGGTATCTCCAATGCTGAAGCGAACTGTGAGTTAATGCCATCATAGACAGTGCATATATATATCAGATCTTGTTTGTGTACTAGCTCTTCCCTTTATCTATTAAAATAGTTAAATGGCTGCTAGCATCTACAACATCATTGTGTAAATTCTGAACATGTATTTCAGTGAAGAGTGAAGAAGTTCGCAGTTGCTACTCTTGTTATTAGTATTATTTATGCTTGCTGGGTCTAAAGTTGATATTAAATTAATATTCTGAAGTGCTTCCACAGGTATTTGTCCCGGCATATTATGTATTTACATGGGCCAACAGCAAGGAATGCACCTACAGCATTTTACCAACTGTTTGTTAAAATGCTACAGTGAACCAAACCATACAAACTCAGGACTCTCTGTGGTTTTCTCTTCGTTATTCTGGTTGGGTATCTTACATAATTGCACATATTTGTAAACGTCACAAAGCTCTGCATAATTGTTGGAGTTTTTCCTTAATCATCATCCAAAGATAAAGCATGTGGTACCCTCTGCGTTCCAGACAAGTTCTCTTGCCCTGTCATTTGATATGAAGAATATATATTTTTTTAAATGGTAAATAAGCTTTTTTGTATTAAACTGATACTGGATTACATAACATCAAAATCCTTTCGCTGGGATTTGCCAGATTGAAAACTAGACCTACAGCAAAAGGTAATGTCTTGTATCCCAAATGTCCATATACTAATTGGATACATATAAAAAGATTTACTGACCAAGACTTCATTATGCAATACATTATGCCACAGTACTGGTAAATTCCAAGTGAAGTAGAAAAACCATAAGTTAACTGAAATTATCAAGAGGACATGGAAATATCAGTAGTCCCTGGAATAGCTGGATTGACTGGAGGTGCAGGATTTGGTTTGTTGCAGAGCTGCTCCTCAATGCTAGCCAGATCTTCATGTACCTCCATCCCATGCAGGGTAGGAAGCATAAATTGTTATTATAATGTAAAAAGTTGAATAGCTAAGTGGCAAAAGCTATTAGTTTTACACTGGCGATATTGCAATGCCTTGAATAATGATTAGTTGTATTCCTTAACTAGCCAATATCTATTCAACTTCAATAAACAAATTAATTCTTACAGTAGAATCTTTTTCCATTTGGCATTTTATTAGAAACAATATTTTTATGAATGAAAGAGTGAAAATGTAGTCAAACAGGATTGAATGACCGGAGTTATCATGAAAACAATGGTCATAGAGACATGGCATTACATTCTCATTTTTTCTTCTGAAATGGTACGCAGTTGCTGTGGGCCATGCATGCCAATGCTTATAAGTCACCGTGAACATTGTACGTTGATTCTTTGATGACAAAGGCTTCAATATATTTGAAGGAGTTCTGTTGTTCTCATTCAGTTGATTAGGAGTTTGGAAGTTCATAGTTTGACCTTTATGGCTGTTGGATACTTGCCATTGCTGTGGTCTATTATGTTTTGCAACAGTATGCCCCTACAATATTCAAACTGTTTAAACTCTGATGAAAGTAATATCTCTTGATCACTTGGACTATGTATGCCTTGGAATTGATACAGAACAGATGCTAATTTTCATTTTGTTTTGTCTGCAGTGAAACTGTGTCAGATCATGAAAGACAAATTTTGTGTAATTTCCTACCTATGATGAGAGAATATCTACCGTCTGCTGCAGCAGAGGTCGAAGCTCAGTTATGTTCCTCTGGCACTACTGAACAAGGTGTCTCTTCTTCTACCTGAAACTGGTTTTGCACACATTCTCATTCATATGTCTGCAGAAATATGCAGTAAGTTGAATTGTGAATCTAATTATTAAGATTCTGTGCAGAAGATTATGTCTACGATGTGTACACGTTGGGAAAAGAAGAGAATGTGGCTGAAGATGTTGTAGCTGACTATCCACTGTAAAGATCTGACGAGACATTACATTGGCTATCATTTTGTTTGTAGATTTGCCTATCTGTTGGTATCTCCTCTTTTAAAAGCCTGGAAGAGAAGGATAACTTTGTACTATTATTTTTTGTAGGGTGCAAGTAGAGGAAGAAGATGGATTTTACTATGGCGATATGGTAGAATCAGAAGTTGATACTGATGATTCTAATGGTAAAAGAAATTTCATTTTTAACAAGTTTTCAACTTATTCGGAAATTTGAACCTGTGTAGTTAATTACACTAGAGAATTTGCCAGCTTTAAATGAGAGGGTCTTTGGTTTCAGATGAGAATAACCCAATGAATGACTATCCGAGTGAAGAGGAATCCGAACTTGATGAAAAATGCCAAAGCCATTTCTCCAATGAGTTTGAGGAAGAAGATCCATTTGATGAAGATGATGAAGATTCCGATGCCTCTGAGAGTAACGAAGAAGCCAGAAAATGGACATACCGCAGATGATGATAAAGTTCTCTAAAAGATTCTTAACATGCCTTGCAACTGTAGAGTTGTCTAGTTTATACTTCTTTAATTGTTCTGATAGGGTTTACGAAGAAGTTTTGAATTTGGTGGTCAGATTGTAGGCGGGGTTTGCATGATTAATGAAGTGAGCGAAACAAGCTAAGGTAGACTTCCATTTGAATGAGCTCATTGAATTCAGTGCTTGCATCTTTATTAATGTGGCAAGGTTGAAAGGATGGGCGACCATCACTATGCTTGTAATTGGCTATTATGATGAGATCAGATTTTGTTTCTACTTATATTTGTATATCTGTACGGATATTAAACTGGAAAATCCCAGTTGATGGCACTGAATATAAACCTATAAATAGCTGAACGGTTTTTTTGCATATATGCTGTTTGTGTAAGAGTTAGTTGACATATTAATGAATATAAACCTACGAATAGCTGCAGTGTTTTGCATAAACGTTGGTTGTGTATCAGATAAATTATGTTACAGAAATTTACGAGGCAAAAATTTCTAACATCATGTTTCCAATGTATTGGCCAATCAAAATATATGCATGGCCATATAAATATAATCTCTATGGGACTCTCTTGTCAGTTATATGGTGTCTAGGTTGGACTCTCTGTTTGTTATGTAGTGCCTATGTTGGACTCGCTTGTTAGTTATATGGTGCCTAGGTTGGACTCTCTGTTTGTTATGTAGTGCCTAGGTTGGACTCGCTTGTTAGTTATATGGTGCCTACGTTGATAGCACAGTGAATAGGGTCAACCAACATTTTTAGATTCAAATTTACATAAATGTTTAGAAGTTTAGTCTGCTATACTTTGTATGCACGTTGTGCATATTGTCAATGTATACATCGATCTATTTAAGGAGTCTGATCCCAGTAAATATGATTTATACTCATACAGCTTTTCTGTTTAGGTAATATGATTTTATTGCACCAAAAAGAAATGAAATAAAATGATATTTTAAGGTCCACGAGACTTAAAATAGTCTATGAGACCATTAGTTCCATGTTTTTCACTCTTTGCAATTCAGTGCTTTTCTGATTCAAATTGATGATGAGCTGACCCAACCTTCCAACAATCCCCTCGCTAAAAGGACAATGCCAAGAAATTGATACTAACATGTTCTCATAACTTTCTCTGATGTCTTTGAATGCATCACATTCCAAAATGAAATGTTTTTCCGATTCCACAGCCCCAGACGTGCAAAATGTACACACCCTTTCTTCCTAAGCTTCTTTAGGCCTTTTCCACTGTCCTGTTTCACACCGAAGTTAATGTGAGTTGGTCTTTAATTGAGCAATAAGAACCTTTGCTCTCCACAAAATGTTAACTCCAATGAACTCTTTTTGTTGTAAATCACACGTAGGGTTGAATTTCTCAACGTAATATTTCTTCTTTCTACCCAACTCTTTTCCCCATACCTTTTTATGAAACTTCTCCATAACAAAATCCTTTAACTCCTTGCTATTTGTGGGACAGGCATTGAGGTAGATATTCCATTTTTGCATCCATGTGTAGTTTTGTTTCATCCATGTTTTCTTTCTTTCACTGATGCCTTCATTGAAGATAACGTTAAGCCATCTACCTATTCTCATTTGTTCAATTCTTTTTAGGTATCTTATGAGCCGCACCATAGCAATTGCTTCAATGGAAGTTGCTCTTGTTTCACTCAACATTATCTTATAAGGTACCGAACTTTTTATTTTGAACTTGCTCATGATCAAACGTTTTTGGTTTTCTCAATTTGTTTCCATTTTGAGACGGGAGTGCTACAAACCCACAATTCACACCCATATAGCATCACTAGACAAACTAGGAGTCCAAAAAGCACTTTAATCATTTTCCAATCCCATAACTCTGCCTCTCTACATCTGTTTTGAAGAGCATATAATGCTTTCCACCCTCCTAAAATTCTCTTCCTTCTACAGTCCTTCCAATTGAGTTTGTTGTTGAAATCAATCCCAAGGTACTTGTACTCATTTACTTCTTCAATAATGTTGTCTTCAAAGAAGAAAGTACGCTGGCTCTGCTTCCTTTTATTAGAAAAAATCAGTATTTTGGTCTTGCTAGTATTGACTTGCATCCCCACTGCGCTACAAAAATGCTCAAGGGCATATAAGTGCATTTGCAATCCATGGGCTGATTTAGAAATCAATACAATATCATCAACATATAAAAGAAGCTTTATCACAAACTCCCCCAACCGAACACCATCTCCACCTTGCAGATTTAGCCACTCTTCCAATTTATCAATATATAGACCAAAAAGTGTGGGGGATAGAGGGCAACCTTGCTTGACTCCAATGTCACTTCTAAAGCTTTCTGAAATACCTGCCGAGGTTCTAATTTTGACTTTCACTTCTTCATAAAGTCTATGGACAATGGCTCTATAATGCACAGGAATTTCAAGTTCTTCCATTCTACACCACAACTTATCCCTAGGGACTGTGTCAAATGCTTTTTTGAAGTCAACAAAACAACAAAATACTTCATCTTTGTCCTCCCAAACCTTTTCAACGATGTGTCTCAACGTGATGCCATGATCCACTGTAGAATGTTTTGGCCTAAAACCCGCTTGTCCTCTTGCCCTCTTTTCTTTTACTTCTGCCCACTTGCTAATTCTGTCTTTTACCATGCTGCCGAAAAGCTTTGCAAACAAAGGATTGATCATAATTTTTCTATAGTTGGATGGATTATTAATGTCTCCACTTTTAAGAAGGGGTATTACTAGGCTAGTTGTCCAAACTCTTGGAAATCCTTGTTGAATGATGTTGTTGAATATTTTCATGATGTGCGGTGCAAGAGCATTCATTCCCCATTTTAGATACTCTACTTGAAGTTCAACCAAGTCCTTTGCCTTCCTTGTTTTCAGCGTCTTAATTCCATTCTCCACCTCCTATAATGTAAAGAGCTTTGAATTTGTGTTGATGCTAGGGGGGATCTTTCTCATAGAGTTGCCTTGCATATTCAAACCATTGATTCACTGTAATATTATTTTCAATTTGCTTTTTCCTTGGTTGCAGTTCCTGCCATAAAAGCTTTGGATTGTTCTTGCTTAAATATATTAACTCTTCTCTCCTTGTTTGCATGAACTCATCTTTTTTCCTTTTTAGTATCTACTTATATAACTTTACATTCATCTTCACTTTTCCTACTTTTTTCAATGTTCTCTTTGCCATTTTGCATTCCTCATCAAACCAAGCATTTACAGGAAAGCAATTTGACTCTGATTTCCTATTTTTTGTTTTTTTGCATTTCTCAAGTGCACTTTGGATTATATTTGTTAACTCATGGCTGCTGAAGCGTTTGAAACCAATTTTCTCCTTCTGAATTAATCTCTCTAACATTGTTTTGAAGATAGTACCATTTTCTTGTGTTAGAAGAATTTTGCCCCTTGATAGTGATTGTCGAAAGCATTGGGTTTTCTTCCTATGTTGCCTTTCTTCTAACCATGATAACCTTATAAAAATTGAGTTATGGTCTGATTTTAAGTCTCAAATATGCTCTTCAACAAACTTCATCTATCTTTTCTATTAAGCTTTGTGAACACATCACATTGTCAACGACACTTGCTCCATTGTATGTGTTGCAAGTGAAGTTCCCAAACCTTTTCCATCTATTTAGATCATTGCAAATAATTAAGTTGAAAGCCTCACACAGTGTAAGAAACTCATCTCCAAAATGATTGCTAACTTTGTCATCTTCTGAACACCTCACCCATTGGGGGTTCTCCTCTTCAGTGAACCAAATAGGATTGTTATCCTCTTTGCAACAAAGGATGCTAGCTACATCACATTGTCAACGACACTTGCTCCATTGTATGTGTTGCAAGTGAAGTTCCCAAACCTTTTCCATCTATTTAGATCATTGCAAATAATTAAGTTGAAAGCCTCACACAGTGTAAGAAACTCATCTCCAAAATGATTGCTAACTTTGTCATCTTCTGAACACCTCACCCATTGGGGGTTCTCCTCTTCAGTGAACCAAATAGGATTGTTATCCTCTTTGCAACAAAGGATGCTAGCTTGATTATTTGTTGTTTTAGCATTGAAATCTCCCACTAAAAGAACTTCTCCCTACTGAGAGTACACGGCAATATCTTGTTTTAAAGCTGCATATGGATCCTTGCTATCAAGCCCCTTATTTTTGTAAGTTTTTGAGACTTGAGAAGCAAAATAACACGCTACAATTCTTATGTGATTCTCATTCTCTGATATTTTCAACCATAAATATTGTTTATTTGCATCTTCTTTAATTAACTGAATGTGACGACTTTCTTTTTCTTTCACTAAAACTAGTATTCTCCCATACCCTTTGTCATTTTCTGCGACCTTGTTCCAAACTGCCAACGTTAAATAACCGTCAAAAACAGGGGTTTTGCAACCATCATGCTCATGAGTTTCCGTGAGACAAATTATGTCTCTACCTTCCGCAATAAGCCCTAACCCAGGTCCCCTCCTCCAAGGGTAACCTCTACAATTCCAACAAACTAAATTTAGGTAGACCTGGGTAAGATTTGAAGTGCTATAGATAAAATAAAAGTAAAATTGAGGTAAAATAGTCCATTTACAATTGGTGTATGAATTTGAATGATTGGAATCAAAATCACTGCTTGGTCCCCCTACTCCCCCTACTGTTCCTTTATACTGCTATGAGTTTGAATGATTGGAATCAAAATAACTGCTCTGTCCCCGTGGCGCTGTTCCTTTACACCATGTGCGAGTGGTCTATGACTCACTACTCAACATGAAATGGTATGAGATATGAACGGAAATATTAATGAAGTTTTGTAATAATAATGGTTTCATGTAAAATGACATGGTAGGTGAGTGTAAATGGAAAGATGAATGGGATGGGTGAGTGGAATGGTGAGGTGGAAGGATGAGTGAAATGAGATAATGTGTGGGCTATGACTCACTACTCAACATGAAATGGTATGAGATATGGACGGTAATATTAATGAAGTTTTGTAATAATAATGGTTTCATGTAAAATGACGTGGTAGGTGAGAGTAAATGGAAAGATGAACGGGATGGGTGAGTGGAACGGTGAGCGGAAGGATGAGTGAAATGAGATAATGGGCGGGACATGGTAGGATTATGGGTAGGAAATTAGGTGGAGTGGGAATGTGAGGTGAGGTAAGATAAAGGAGGGTGGAGTGATAAGTACGTGAGAGAATTAATGGAGATTTTTTATTTTATTTAAAATATAAAATCAAAATTTTAACATAGTTATTTTATATTAAAAATAAATATCTATAAATAAAATTTGTCTATGGAAAAGAGACTATATGAGTAAAATTTGTCTATGGAAAAGAGACTACATGTTATTGACAAGGCTAGGTTTATTAGGTTGAAGGCATAAACAAAATTTTTGCTAATTTGGGCAGATTTGCCTTAAAGATTTGTTGTCAAGTTGGGTGAATTCTAAGGGTTCCAAAAACACGCTGGGCCATCTAGGAACACAACCTAGGTTTTTCAATTTCCATGTGAATGTTTGAAATATCTGAACTAAAGGCATTGCCAAATTAAAAGGTAGTGCTATCTAAATTGACAGAATGGTGTTGTTTCAGGACCCCAGACTGAAATGTAAAACTTATGAGAACTGTTTTCAAAGAAATCTTGCATGTGATAACATATCCCAAATACCAAGGGGTTTATTTCCTCGTCCATAACCCATAAGCAAGTTGATGAGACAAACACCAACACATTTCCTTTTAGAATTACTACAGTAAGCTTGAATAAGTTGATAAGACAAACACCAACACATTTCCTTTTAGAATTACTACAATAAGCTCACATTCAAGGCAAACGAATGAGCTCTCATGCGGAGGGAAAATGGGGGTTTGTGAAAGGAGGGGAAGGGTATGATGAACAATGAGTCAAATTGAACAACGAAAAAGAAACCCTTGTCAATTTATGAAAATATGCCCCTTCTTATATCGTAGGCAACTCAGAGTTTAGATTGATTTTATTTTTTTTTGTTCTTTTTTTCTTTTCTAAATTCTAGTTTTATTCTAATTTTTTTTCTTTTCCTTTTCATAGTTTCGACCTCTACCTCCTGTTGTATCTTGCCATATATGACAAAATTGACAAAGATTACAAATAATTTCCAAAACATAGTTGTAGTAATTGAGAACAATAAGGAATTGCATAATGCATGTGTCTTTAGGATTATGGTTTTTATAATAAAATGAGGGTTTTAGTTCTGAATCAAAACAATGAGTGGAACTATGGGAAAAACTATGTAACCAAAAAGATTTACAGTTGCGAGGGGGTTCTGGAAGGAATTGAGCCTATATATATATGGGCTCTTCATAATTTAACTAAAAGTATTTTGTCAAATTCCTTGGCATAAGTCATAAATAGAGACATTTTTTGCAAAGCCCAAGGTCAAAAGAGAGCTTTGAGCTACAGAAGGCTCAACAACAAATATTGTGATATTGCTAGTAATTCTAATTGCAACTGAAATATTTTGCAGAGTGGATGTTATTTCCATAACAAGAAATGAGTGAATACATAATGATGACAGGTAGTATAGATAGAGGAAGGGAAAAAATTAAAAAGGAATAGAGAGCTATTAACCAGTGCCAAAAATACAATTCATTGTGCAATTAACCATAATATATCAACTTACCAAATATGCCCTCGAACTAGTCGAACACGACTTGCAAGAATGTACAAAAATCGTCTCATCCACTTTATGCTTACCCTTCAAAATTATAGCTTGCCACAGTGACAGGTGGCGTAATAGTGTCATTGATAATAGATGAAATTCCCAAATGAACCTCAGTTCCCAATTTTAGAAATGCACAATTGCCAAGCGATAAACCCTTATTGTATAGGGTTGTCGATTCTACAACCAAAACGATTTCCACCCCTTGATTAACATTACAGACATATACATTCAATACCTAGGCTTGGATTCCCTAGAAATGCACAATTGCCAAGCGATAAACCCTTATTGTGGAGGGTTGTCGATTCTACAACCAAAACAATTTCCACCCCTTGATTAACATTACAGACATATACATTCAATACCTAGGCTTGGATTCCCCATTCAAAAGACCAACATTTAAGACTAAGAAAGGCACCAAACCACCTCATGTTTAGTGGGTTCAAAAATGGCATGTGAATAACAGGAGAATCGAGGTAAAAACATAACACATCAATCATCCAAATGTCTCAGCACACATGCATACATCATGTGGGTCAAATATGTGGACAAGCATATAAATTTCATTGAAACTCTAATCATATATCTGTGGTAACACATCACAAAATATAACATCGAAGCCAAAACCCTAATAACACTCATATATCAATGTTGAGTACGCGAACAAAACCATAACAAAACCAAGAATTAAAGTGGGCTATCATACTATGTGCACAATAGAACTTCGAACCATATAATATGAAAAAATTGGCTCAAAAAACGTAAACCACATAATGTATATCATATAAAGCAGTTGACCCACATAACATGAACCATTGCTATAACACAACCATTTCCAATTCATTGCCAAAACATATATACCATCACTCCTTTGTAGACTTAGTGTATGGGTAGGACATAACTCTTTCTTTTGACTCCTTTTTGGATGAAATTTTATGCTTAATTCATTTGCATTCATGCAATTGGCTTGCATGACGTCCATAAATATAAGTTCAGAAGTATACATGACGTCCATAAATATAAGTTCAAAAGTATAATAAGTCTGTCAAAATAAGCCATCATTCACATCACATTGAATATTTATGATATATGACATATCACATATAACATGCATTAGTGAAATATTAAGTTCTTATATGGTGTGCTCTCTCCTTTGGTCATGAAAAAGAGCAAAATTATGGTGGTCACTTAAAACATGACACAACAACGATGGAGGGGTAATTTTGTAGCTTAATACAAAATTAGATTTTAATGAAATTGGTATCAACAAAATGTAGTAGTGTCGGGAGATCCCATTTACTTCCATATTATTAATGTTGTGAGACAATATTCGTTAGGCTCCCACCAACTTTTGTAGTTAGTGGAATACATTGTTACTTAAAAGATTTATAGTTGTATTTATTAAATAAGTTGTTACTTAAAATATTGATGGTTGTATTTACTGAGTCTCCATGAGGTATTACAATATGAAATGAATAAATATAAGTGACATCATTAATGAAGGTTCATTAGATAGTGGTTGAGGGCTCATTAATGGAGGTTCATTGGAGGGTTAGTGTTTTTGTGAATTAGAAACTATATATAATAATAGAAGCTATATAATGAGTTGTTAAGTGAATATACTATATTTAGGGTTATGATAATGTTGGATATTTCCCCCTCGAAGAGGTAAGTGAACATTGCTTCTAGTTTTAACTTTCAATAAAATTTTGCTTACTTTGTTATTTTCCAATTATGGTTTTGTTATTTGTTTTCCCTAGCTACAACTCCATCTACATTTCTCTATTTAATTGCTTTCCATAGCTACATTCTATGTGTTTTTCCTTAAATATTTTGTTTTAGACAATAACGAACACCATAAGTGGTATCAAAGCACTTTCCTATGCTAACACATGCTCCAATTTTAGAAGTTTTTATTTTTATTTTTATTTTCTATTATTATTTAAGTTAGGCACTTTGCATTATGTCAAATGAGGATTACATTGACAATTTTTTGTTTTTGTTACCGGTATGCTTGAAGGGTAACCAGACTAGTACCATAAGTTCAGAGTCTTGAGGTTGCTAAGACCTCGTGTAAGTAGAGCATCTCGTAAATAGAAACTTATAAAACTAGGTTGACTATGCTAGAGCTTGACATGAGAAGAAAAAAACTGTTGCAAGCAAAAATCCAGTGGGTCATAACAACTATTGGGTAGAATCTCCAAGCATCCACACTGGATGGTCGCTACCCCATCAAAGCATGTTATGCTCTTAACTTGCAAAAGATACCCAAATACAAAATATGCGAAGAAAGATACCCAGAACATAGAATAGTGAGAGACAACAACAAATATTTTATTGTTCAAAAAGCAATGTTCACTGGCCTCTTCGAGGGGGCAACCTCCAATAGAGAAGAGCTCGATACAAAAATAAGACACGATGCTCCTCGCAGGGAGTCTCTATCCTTTATATATGACTCATACATGCAATACCATGGATCAATACCATGGGTTTTATTAATACCATCTATCTAATACCATGGCCCGTTTGCAACTAACTGTGGTCCGTCATTAATTGCGGGTTAACCACTTACAATTATTAATATGGGCTTTATTGACTCTTTACTATGACTCGATCCCACTACATAAATAAGGGGGTTAGGGTGGGACCCTAACATGCCCTCCCCCTTAAGAATAGCCTTGTCCTCAAGGCTGAAGCTGCGGAAACTGCTGAAGAATAGTGGCTGGTTCCCAAGTTGCATCTTCCAGAGAGGTGTCTTTCCACTTGACGAGAACTTCCCTAATCATGCGGCCATGCAGATGCCTTTCTCGTGTGTCTAGGACCTGTTCAGGTTGGAGCCAGATTGACCCTTCCTCGTCCAATTTAGGTAGACTGGTTTGAATTCTGCAATTGTTCCCAATCACTTTCTTGAGGCATGAGACATGGAAAACTGGATGGATTTTTGCAGTAGGCAGCAAAGCCAGCTTGTAGGCTACTTCTCCAATGCGTTGAAGTACTTGATATGGTCCGTAGAATTTTGGAGATAGTTTCTGACAACCCTTGTCTTTGAGTGATGTTTGCTTATATGGTTGCAGCCTCAAAAAGACCTGATCCCCTTCTTGAAATTGGCGCTCTGAGCGATGCTAGTCTACCTGTTGCTTCATGCGGTTTTGAGCTTGATGAAGATTCTCTCTAAGATGGGCGAGCATGGTTGCGCGGTTTTGTAGGAGTTGATCCACTGCTTGTACCTTTGAGCCCCCCTTGATATAAGAAGTAGGGGAAGGAGGGAGTTGACCATATACTGCTTCATAGGGAGTCATTTTGGTGGTGGCATGATAGTTGGTGTTATACCACCATTCAGCCAGAGGTAACCATTGTACCCAAAGATGTTGCTTTTCTGAAGTGAAACACCTAAGGTAGGTTTCCAGACATTTGTTGACGGATTTCGTTTGACCATCCGTTTGTGGATGATAATAAGTACTGAGTTTTAGTTGGGTGCCTTGTAGCCTGAAGAGTTTCTGCCAAAAATCACTGGTGAATATCGGGTCGCGATCGGACACAATAGAAGTGGGCATGCCATGCAATTTGAAGATCTGATCCATGAAAGATTGAGCGACCAAAGTCGGTGTAAACGGGTGGGGTAGGGCACAAAAATGAGCATACTTCGAAAGTATGTCCACAACTACCATGATGACTGACTTGTTCCCTGACTTTGGAAGACCTATAATGAAATCCATAGAAACCTCCGTCCATATTGCTGCCGGGATGGGCAACGGTTGTAATGTGCCTTGTGCTTTGACAGTCTCCCCTTTGTGGCGTTGACAGACATCACATTTTGCTACAAAAGTGAGGATGTCCTTTTTCATGCCTGTCCAAAAAAATGATTTTCTGGTGCGAGAATACGTCTTCTGAAAGCCTGAATGTCCTGCAATGGGGGATGAGTGCAATTCTGCCAAAATGCAACTTTTGAGGGTGGATGTTGGTGATATTACGACTCTGTCCCTGTAGCGAAGAATCTCATCCTGCCATGAGTAGCCCTTGGTGGAATTTGGATGCACTTGCAATTGAGAAATGAGTTGGGAGAGCCCGGGATGTGAAAACCATTCCCTGCGAGCTTCTTCAATCCATTCTGGAATGGGAAGGGAAATTGCTAGCAGGGTACTACCCTCCTCAAATTGGCGAGATAATGCATCTGCTACACTATTTTCTTGCCCTTTCTTGTAAATGATCTCATAATCATATCCCAACATTTTGGCGAGCCATTTATTTTGTTGTGGGGAGGATAGGCGTTGCTCCAAAAAATATTTAAGACTGTGATGGTCTGTGCGGATTTGGAAACGTCGCCCCAATAAGTAAGGTCGTCAGGTGTCGGCTGCATGTAAAATGACCATCATTTCCTTCTCATAGGTAGATTGGCCCAGCTTCTTCCCACTTAGTTGTTGGCTTGTGAAGGACAAAGGTCGCCCTTCTTGCGTTAAGACCGCCCCAATACCCGTACCCGAAGCATCACATTCAATGACAAAAGATTTGGTGAAGTTAGGTAGTGCTAAGATTGGAGTGGAACAAATGGCATTTTTAAGAGCTGTAAATGCCTGTTGTGCGTCCTTATTCCAATTGAATTATTTTTTCTTCAAGAGTTGAGTGAGGGGCTTCGCTATGCAACCATAATTGCCGACAAATTTGCGATAATAGCCTGTGAGACCCAAAAATTCTCTCAAGCTCTTCAAGGTCTTAGGTTGAGGCCAATCCTGCATTGCCTGGATCTTTTTGGGGTCCACCTTGACACCTTCACGCCCCACAATGTGGCCCAAATACTCAACTTCTTCCATGCCAAACGAACACTTGGACATCTTGACAAATAATTTATGCTTGCGGAGTAGTTGCAAGAGTAGATCTACATGCTGAAGATGTGTGGCCCAAGTGCAACTATAGATGAGGATGTCATCGAAGAAGACAAGGACAAATTTCCTGAGATATGGTTTGAGAAGGTGGTTCATAAGGCTCTGAAAAGTAGATGGGGCATTACAAAGACCGAATGGCATGACCAGGAACTCATAATGGCCTTCATGAGTTCGGAAAGCAGTCTTTGGAATGTCGAATTCCTTCATGCGAATTTGGTGGTAGCCTGAGCGAAGATCCAGCTTAGTGAAGAATTGAGCCCCATTGAGTTCATCCAGTAAATCGTCAACCACCGGGATGGGAAATTTATCTTTGACTGTCAACTTATTGAGGGCCTTGAACTCTGGACACATCTGCCACTCCCCATCTTTCTTGAGCACCATGACCACCGGTGATGAATAAGGACTAAGGCTGGGACGAATGGCACCTGCTTCCAAAAGTTCATTGATTATTTTTTCTATTTCATTCTTTTGAGTGAATGGATATCTGTATGGGCACACATTTGGGGGTTGGGCCCCTGGAACCAAGGTGATGCTATGATCATGTTCCCCTCTCGAGGGTGGAAGCTCATGAGGCTTGTCAAAGACCGGAAGATGGTTATTTAAAATCTGTTGCATCTCAAGATGAATCGGCGGAGACTTGGTTTCTACTGCCTGGATGGCATTAAATTGAGCTATAACTCCATGATGGCCCTTTTTTAGCAATTTTTCCATCCTATGCGAGCTGATGGTAGAGGGAGCTCCCGCCTGGAGTCCACGAAGAGTATGTGTGGAGTTGTTCTGCTTAAAACTCATATATAACTCCTGGAAATCCATTGTGATTGGCCCAAGAGTGTGAAGCCATTCAGCACCGAGGACAATGTCGCACCCTCCCATGTGTATGGCAAACATGTGGGTCTTCAACTGATAATCCCCCATTTGAAGTTTGACATTTTCACAGCGGCCTTCACATTTCATTGTGCCCCCATCCGCAATTTGGACTTGGAAATTAGAAACTGCTCGTACAAAACAATGCACTGCTTCCGTGACTTTTTGATGGATGAAATTATGTGTACTTCCACTATCAATCAAGACTACTACTGGGCGATGTTTAATAAAACCTCTGATTTTGAGAGTTTGAGGTGAAGAAATCCCTGCCAAAGCATGCAGCGAAATAACTGGTTCGTCAGGGACATTGTCCTTTTGGTTGTCCTCTTCTATCGCCTCATGTTCCTCCAGTGGGGGATCTTCCTCCGATGAGTTGTAATTAGTGGCATCAATTTGAAAAAAATTGGGCTCCTTGCATTTATGACCTAGGGAGTATTTTTCATCACAATAGTAACATAATCTAGAAATCTTCGGCAAAATCACATAATCAGTCTTTTGTCGACGCGTTTCGAACCAACCAGTGTGGTTCATCGTCAGGACAAGTTGAAGAACTAATCTGGCTTAGCTTGATTAAATAGAGTGTGCAGAGACTCCAACGACTATATTGCAACAGCTAATTTTGACCTGAGCATCAAAGTCAAACCACTGATTTTATTATTAATAGAAGTTAATTGAATAATATAATAAATTTATTGTTTTAAATATAATGGTCATTATATCTTCATATTTATTAAATAACCTATATTTATTATTATCCCCAAATTATTTACATACAAATAAATAGTATTAAATTACTATTATTCTTAGAATTTAGTTACAATAGGTAACTGTGTATTTATTTACTAATAATTGTTTAAATTAAAGGGTCCAATGGTAAACTAGATATAATGGTCATTAATAAATTATGGTAAACTAAATAAAATGGTCATTAATAAAATTATATCTTCATATAACCTATATTTATTATTATTCCCAAATAATTTAAATAAATAAATAGTATTAAATTACTATTATTCTTATAATATAGTTACCATAGGTAACTGTGTATTTATTTAATAATAATTATTAAAATTAAGGGTCTAATGGTAAACTAGATCTTCTCCAAAATAAAAATGATTTATTTTGGAGAAGATCTAGTTTACCATTAGACCCTTAATTTTAATAATTATTATTAAATAAATACACAGTTACCTATTGTAACTATATTATAAGAATAATAGTAATTTAATACTATTTATTATATTTAAATTATTTGGGAATAATAATAAATATAGGTTATATGAAGATATAATTTTATTAATGACCATTTTATTTAGTTTACCATAATTTATTAATGACCATTATATCTAGTTTACCATTGGACCCTTTAATTTAAACAATTATTATTAAATAAATACACAGTTACCTATTGTAACTAAATTCTAAGAATAATAGTAATTTAATACTATTTATTTGTATTTAAATAATTTGGGGATAATAATAAATATAGGTTATTTAATAAATATGAAGATATAATGACCATTATATTTAAAACAATAAATTTATTATATTATTCAATTAACTTCTATTAATAATAAAATCAGTGGTTTGACTTTGATCCTCAGGTCAAAATTAGTTGTTGCAATATAGCCGTTGGAGTCTCTGCACACTCTATTTAATCAAGCTAAGCCAGATTAGTTCTTCAACTTGTCCTGACGATGAACCACACTGGTTGGTTCGAAACGCGCCGACAAAACACTGATTATGTGATTTTGCCAAAGATTTCTAGACAATGTTATGGATCACAGAAGTCTAAATTCCTTAGTAACATAATCCTTGCTTTCTTCCTTAGTAACCTTAAGTGTTTGAGTCGTGCTGTGAGCCTGTGGGGGACGACCCTTAGCGGTGAAATTTGGGCGACTGTACTGGGCTGCTAACGCACGTTCCATGTTACGAGCTACCTTACAAGCCTCTGTCCATGTGGGAGGGTGGTGCAGTAGGACGTGGGCTTTTATGGCTTCTTTAAGACCGCTGATAAAACATTCCGTGTAGAACACATCTGAGAGACCCCTAGTGCAAAAGGCTAAGGCTTCAAAGGCTGTAATATATTCATCCACTGTGCCAGTTTGTCAGAGCTTAGTAAGACAACCCAAAAAAGAAGATTCCTGGTCAAAGCGTTCTGTAAGAGCTTTTTTGAAGGAGGTCCAAGTCATAAAAGGTCCATTGCAACGATGATGCCATTCCCACCATTTCCACCTTTCATTGTCCAAGTACATGCTCCCCACCATAAGCTGAGTCTCATTATCTAAGATGTTATTCAGATTGAAATACTACTCCATTTGTGCTATCCACGCTGCCAGGTGAGAACCATCAAATTTATGCATATCCAACTTGGGAGGTCGCGGACGGGATTGTTGGTGGGGGCCCCCGAGGTGAAGAGAGTGGCTAGACTCACCCTCACTGTGTCCATTGCCAATATAAGCCTCCTCATGGGCTTCCTCCTTGCCCTTCGGGATTATGCTCGGGATTATGCTAGTTAGTCGGTCAAGTTGAATTTGGAGGGATTGTAGGTATTCTTCAATTCTGTCTAATGCGCTACTACTCGAAGGGGTACCCACAGGGGTTACAAGGGAGTCCAACAAGCGTGACCACCTCTTGTATTTCCTACGTGCATGCCTCCCCAAATCCGCAGGTTTATGCGCTCAACGACAGATCCCGTGGTTTAAAGACACCAGAACACGTCTCTAGCCAAAAAACTTTTTTGCTAAGAAATGGAGATTCCACCGGCCCTGGAAAGTGCTCTGATACCACTTGTTATGCTCTTAACCTGCAAAAACCCAAATACAGAATATGCGAAGAAAGATACCCAGAACATAGAATAGTGAGAGACAACAACAAATATTTTATTATTCAGAAAGCAATGTTCCCTGGCCTCTTCGAGGGGGCAACCTCCAATAGAGCAGAGCTCCATACAAAATAAGACACGATGCTCCTCGCAGGGAGTCTCTATCCTTTATATATGACTCATACATGCAATACCATGGGTTTTATTAATACCATCTATCTAATACCATGGCCCATTTGCAACTAACTGTCGTCCCGTCATTAATTGCGGGTTAACCACTTACAATTATTAATATGGGCTTTATTGACTCTTTATTATGACTCGATCCCACTACATAAATAAGGGGGTTAAGGTGGGACCCTAACAAAGCAGAAGGAAATGTTGGCTGATCTCCTAGCTAGAATGGTCAACTTGCAATCTATACTATCATTTTTTCCTCCAGCTCTGCCAATCTAATAGAATTCTCATGCTCAGTGCTTCTATACCTCCCTATGTGGCTTGCAATATTCAAATTATGTTTAACATTGTGTCGACTTCATGCCATGATTGATGAAGTGATGGGAGGGCATGCAATGCTCAAAGTGTAGTGGGAGATACAACCCCTTTTGTGTGAGTTGGCATCATATCAAGGCGAGGGTGGGGAGAAGGATGCCCAATCCTGGGCACCCTCCTTGGGGGTTTATTTTTCAACATTATAAAATAACTAGATCTATTTTTCAATGGGAAAACCCATGGTTGGGGAAGAATACATGTAGAACATACACGAGGCATCACCTAATTGGACACCCTTGTAACCTATGTTGGTACCTACTTGAGTAGTACAACATTAGATATCACTTGTATATGTAATTTCCTTCTACTCCTATGTGCACTTGAAAACAACCTAAGATAATTTTTTCAGCTATAATGTTGCTATAGTACACTGAGAATAACACTTAGGGAGATTGTTCTCACATACCAGGGAATATAACAATATGGCTAAGGGTAGAAATTATCCTCCTTCCTTGGTATTGTGAAATATTTTTCTATGTTATTGATGGGAACCATCTATTATATCAGAGAGATATAGAACTTACATTTCTTTGACCTTAGGACCCTACAAACCGTAGCTTTTATATCATAGATAGCAAAATTCCCACTCATTTTGTAATATTAGGACTTTGGGGATTTTAGTAGTGTAATAATTGTCAACATGGGGTAATACTCTTACTGATTTATCAAAACAAAACACCTTTACAAGAGGCCTAGCTCAGTAGAATCCTTATGTGATGTTTGATCATTGCAGTGCCACTTTGTAGTAACTAAATATTTTATTGTGGATTTTCTAGTACCATTTATTATGTACCCTCTAAACAAATTCCTCTTAAGACATGGATTGTGTTGGGATGACTCTTGGCTAACCTATTTGGTGGACCCTATCGTCCCATGAAAAATGCTTGCAACATGTTAGCAATGGAGAAGGTATAGAAAATGACTAAGTCTCTTGCCTAGTCGATTAACAAAATGGAACTTGATATTTCTTCCCTCACTACACAAATTGATCTTTATTTTTATAAAAAATGAACTTGAAGGGTAAACTTGAGGAGGGTGACGTTGAATTCAACGAAGGATCCCCTAAGGGTAAGCACATTGAGGAGGAAGAAGGTCACACTCATAAATTATCATTTTTTTTTATCATTCTCACCATATGGTGCCCTCCTTTCCTAAAGTAGATTGGAATGAGTTTGATGAGTTAGATCACTACTAGTTGGGTTGAGAAAATAGAGCACTACTTTTCCCTTCATTCCATAGTAGATAACCTATTAAAAATTCACATAGGTGTCCTCCATTTTGATAGGGAATGTTGGTAGTGGTGGAGATTGCATAAGAAAGCATATTCAGGGATCAATACATGGAGGCAGTTTGTTAAAACCTTGTTGCTTGCTTCATTACAGATACTAAATTTTGGGGTATCTTACCAAATTATGCCAAATAGGCATGATGGAAGACAATATATTGATTTTTGAAAGGTTATTTATTGGAATTAAAAATTCAATTGATGAATTTTTTAAGCAATGCTTTATTAGTGGTCTTAAGGATGAAATCAAAGCTAATGCATAGATGAACTGCCATGCGACTTGGTTTGGGAATACTTTATTAGTCATTGTACCCAAGCTATATCCTATGCTTAGTCCAAATGTACCACCTTTCCTTATTGGTGGCTCCTTACCAACCTTCCCAACCTCTAAAGGTCCACAAGTTAACATAAGTAGAATGACGGAACATCAACTGAAGGAGCTCTACTATAACTGTGATGAAAAATTCTTTAGGGCACAAATGTAAGGAGAATAATTATTTATGTCCATTTCTAAGAACGTTTTTGATGCTAAATATAGGGTTGAAATAAGGAGGAAGTACCTCCCATCACTAAGGAATTTTCTCTTACTGGCCAATCCAATGAAGAACCTCAAATCTCACTTCACACTTTGACTAGCATTACTTCTCTAAGTTGGTGGGTTATATCATGTAGTGAAATGTTTGAATTGTCTCAATCGATAATGATAATACCGATAATTTCATTCATTTTCATGTTTCTCAAGAAACACATTCCTATATGTATGGTGTTACTAACTTTTATATTATGATTGTTAATAAGGAATCTATGAGATATGGTTGATAATGTGAAAATGTGAAACTTTGAAGGGGTGAGTTTCCATAAAAACTAACATGTTTAACATTAAATTGGATTATTGCAGTGTTATTTTGGTTATTGAATGGATAAGAACATTATGCTCCATTATTATGGTTTTCTTGGAAGTATACATGGGTTTTTGAAAGGATGGCCATTCCTACATGCTCAAAGGTCTCAAAGAGGATCTTTAAAAATAACCAACACCATATGGAAAAGCTTTTTGAAAAGGGTAATTCTAGCATTATTGCACACTCTCATGCTATTGAATCCTTTAGGGACACTTCTCATCCAATTCATCGTAATTTGTAGCTAGTATCGAACAAATTCCATTAAGCCTTTGAACATCCCCAAGGATTACCACCCTCACACAGACAACATGATGATTGCATCCCACTACTCAATATTTTACCACCCAATGTGTATCCATACTATCATACTTTCACCTCAAAAAGTGAAATTGAAAAGATTGTATAGGAGCTATTAGCTCTTGGTATCATTCATCCTAGTACTAGTCCCTACTCTTCTCTAGTTACCATGGTTCTTAAAATGACGTGTCTCGATTTTTGAGCTCTTAACAAGTTGGTATTCAAAGATATATTACCATTTCCATAAATAATGATATATGATGTCATTAATGTTGTTAATAGGTTTCAAATTATGATTGATAATGGGGATTCTATGAAATGTGGTGGATAGTGTGAAAATGTGAAACTGCGAAGCGGTGAGTTTCCCTACAAACTCACATGTTTTCCATTGAAATGGATGATTGTGATGTTATTTTGTTGTTCAATGGATAAGAACATTAGGCCCCGTCACCATGGATTCCTTGGAATTATATATGGGTTTTCAAAAGGTTGGCCATTCCTCCATACTCAAAGGTATTAAATTAGGATCTTTTAAAATGATCAACTCCCACCATAAGTAAAAGCTTTTGAAAAAGGGTCAATCTAGCATTATTAAGCACTTCCATGCCATTGATGCCTTTAAGGACACTTCTCATTTAGTTCAACCTAATTTGTAGTTAGTATTAGACAAATGCCAATAAGCTTATGAGCATCCACAAGGATTACTGCCCTCACATGGAGAGCACAATCACAGTATCCCACTAGCTATTGATAGCCTACCACCCAATGTGCACCCACACTATCATCCTTTCACCCAAAAGAGTGGAATTGAAAATATTGTATAAGAGCTATAAGCTATTGGTATGATCCATCCTAGTACTAGTCCCTACTCTTCTCAAGTTGTCATGATTCTTAAAAAAGAAGGAACTTGGTGCATGTATCTCCATTTTTGAGCTCTTGACACATTGATATTTAAAGATAATTTTTTCGCTCTAGTCATTAATGATATATGATGTCATTAATTCTGTGAATAAATTTTAGAATATGATTGTTAATCATGGGATCTATGAAATGTGGTGGAAAGTGTGAAAATTATTTTGGGTGTTGAATGGATCAGAAAATGAGGCCACATCACCATGGATTTCTTGGAAGTATAGATGGGTTTTGAAAATGATGGCGATTCCTGCTTGCTCAAGGCTCTCAAAGTAGTATCTTTAAAAATAATCAACTACCACCATATGGAAAAGCTTTTGGAAAAGGGCCATTCTAGAATTATTTCATACTTCCATGCTATTGAGGTCTTTAGGGAATCTTCTCATCGAATTGATTCTAATTTGTAATTAGTATTGTGTAAATTCCAATAAGGCTTTAAACTTCTCAAAGTATTACCATCCCCACACAGAGAGCATGATCATAGCATCCCATTGCTTATCGATATTGTATCACCTGATGTGTGCCCATACTATCATCCTTTTACTCGTAAGAGTGAAGTTGAACAGATTATATAGTTTCTATTAGCTTTTGGTTTTATCCAACCTAGTACCATCTGTACTCTTCTCTAATTGTCACGATTCTTATAAAAGAAGGATCTTGGCGCATGCATCTCAATATTTGAGTTCTTAACATGTTGAGATTTAAAGATAAAAATCCCATTCTAGGCATTAATGATATCTTATGTCATTAATGTTGTTAAAAAATTTCATATTATAATTGTTAATAGGGGATCTATGAAATGTGGTGGACAATGTGAAAAGGTGAAACTTCGAATGGCTGATTTTTCCCTAAAATCTCACATGCTTGCCATTGAAATGAATGATTTTGATATTATTTTGGGTGTTGAATGGCTAAAAACATTAGGCCACATCACCATGAATTTCCTGGAAATATACATGGGTTTTTAAAAGGATGGCCATTCCTACATGCTCAAAGGTCTCAAAGTATGGTCATTAAAAATAATAAACTCCCACCATATGGAAAAGATTTTGGAAAATGGTCATTATAGCATTATTGCACATTTCCATGCCTTGAGGCCTTTAAGGATACTTCTCATCTAGTTCATCCTAATTTGTAGTTAGTATTAGGCAAATGCTGCTAAGCCTTTGAACATCCCCAAGGATAACCACCCTCACATGGAGAGTGTGATCATAGCATCCCACATATTATTGGTAGCCTACCACCCAATGTGTGCACACACTATCATCCTTTTACCCAAAATAGTGAAATTGACAAGATTGGATAGGAGTTCATTAGCTATTGGTATCATCTATCCTAGTATCAATCCCTTCTCTTCTCTAGTTTTCATGGTTCTTAAAATGGAAGGAACTTTGTGCATGAGTCTTGATTTTTGAGCTCTTAACATGTTGATATTCAAAGACAAATTTCCCATTCCAGTCATTAATGATATCTTATATGAGCTACATGGAGTAGAGTTCTCCACCAACTTGATCTCTTCTCTAGTTATCACCAAATTTGCATGAAGAAAACCAATATTCTGAAAACAACTTTCTGCATGCATGAAGGCCATTACAAGTTTTAGGCAATGCCTTTTAGTATTTTCAATGGCCCTTCCACCTTTTTGAGCCTCATGAACCACATATTTAAGCCTCTCTTACATCATTTTGTTATAACCTTCTTTCATGTCGATCAAGTCTACAACTCTATCATCACCAAATGTTCCTCAAGCATTTTAAATGTTCTTTTGGTTCTTTGGAATTCCGCATTGTTAATGCAAAGGGTGTGTATTTTGATCCCAATAAATTGAGGCGATGAAATATTTGCCTCATCCCAAGACCATTAAAAATTTCGTGTAGTTTTCTTGGGATGAAAGGATACTACAATTCTTTTCCCAAAAATATTGTAAAATTTTCACTCCTCTCAGCACCCTTCTACAAATAATTGCTTTAGTTGGAATAAGGAGGATAAACAAACTTTTCAAGCTTCAAAAGCTACTATGTGTACCACTCCAGTCCTCCCCTAGCCTAACTTCAAAAAGACTTTTGTTTTGCAATGTGATTCCTTGGGTGAAGTGATTGCGGCTATGTTAATGTAAGAGGGATGCCTCCTTTCCTTCACTAGTAAGCGATTATGTGATAGAAACTTAGGAAAGTCCACCTATGAGAAGGAAATGTTGGTTATCCTTCATGTAATTGATATGTAGAGTCCTTACTTGATGGGGCATCATGTTATGATTCTCCACCCAAGAAATTGAATTGAAAAAGAGATATCAACAATTCTCTACATTTCATTCATATAAAAAACCCTTAAGTTAGGGAAACACCTTATGATTGAGCCTTTACCAAAGGAAACCCACTCATGTTCACTTACCTATTAAGGTTGAGTGACCTCTCACTGAACCAATATTGAAATACAATAAAATCCACACATCCCATAAAGAGGACTCCATCCTTATTTATTGCTAATAAGAGAACCTTAATCATAACTGTTATCCATGATAACTCACTAAAATAAATTTTAGTTTTATTAGTCAAGGTTTTCCACCACTGATTTATATTTGGAGATTAAGGAGGAAGAACATGTCCATTCTATTTGTTTTGGAGAAATTCCCATATTCCCATATTCTCATCCCATTTCACTCATTCCTACTCTAGCTGTGTTTCCCATTCCTACTCTAGCTGCATTAATCCATTTCCAACTCTAGCCACATTTTCACATTCCCCTTTGAAATACTTCATAACATTAATAAGCATATCACAGTCCTTTTAAAGGCTGGGATCTGCAGTCTATATCATAATCAGCCCTTTCCCTCTTGTGAAACCATATCCGTCCATGTTCCTCCTCCACTTACGATTGTGATATCACGAATCGAAAGTCTTTCCCGTTGATTGCGATCTCGCATAAACCCATCACCACTCCTTCGCCGATATCTCTCAACCCTTCCAATCCATTGATATCACTCCTCCACCGATAAGTTCCCGGGTCCACCCATGGTTAAACATTAAACCTAAACTACCCCCGATGCAATAAAACAAAACCCACTCCTAGAAGCAAAATGGCATAAAATGCATCTAATAAGATGTTGGTCCCACCCATAGTAAACACTGCACAATTCACCCCTCCAATCACGATCCTGTTTTCATCCAATGAATCTAAAGCCTTTTCGGACCCCCCCACTATGTTTCTATTTAACGGGGGGGGGGGGGGGGGGGGGGGTTCGAAAAGTGGTTTCCCCGCCACTACGTGTCCTCCCCTTGTGATTTCGGACCCCCCCTCTAATACCATAAATTGCTCTGACCCCCCTCCAAAAGTGGTTTTCTTTGCTCCCGCCACAACCCGCATTCCCACTTATGTCACCCATACTCCCGCTCCACCTCCACTCCCCTACTGCCACGTAGTCCCTATTGACCACCTACTCCTGCCCCAACATTCACCCACCACGTCCCTGCTCCTCCTCCTCCACTACTATTTTGCCACGCATCCTCCTCCCCTAATATTTTTCCTCCAACCATGTGCCTCCACATTATCACTCACCTCCATTTCACCTCTCGCCTCCACTGTCCCAATAGTGTGTTCATTTCCTCCAATCCTCCGCTGCCATGTGGCTCATCTTGCATGAATATTTTTGAGAGAAGTGGTCCTCCTGCTTTCCTTCGTAAACGCAAACCACAATGGGATTTCCAGATTTATCAACGACCCAGATCAACGAATGCTTCTGCTCTGTGAGACAACAAGAGTGTTTTTCGACATTTCTTTAGCAACATGGTCATTAAAGAGACAATAATAAAACAAACCGAAACACAGTAGAACAATAATGGTACTTTTCAGCATGTTTTTACAGCACAACAGTTTCGAAGAGCCAAATGTTCGAGTTTCCACCAATACAATGTCGTGCTTTAAATTATTGTAACAATGCATATGACCACCATTTGTATTCAAACTCTGTTGTAACAGAAATTCCTATGAAGGATCGAAGTTTTATTAATAAGATAGGATTAGATCTCATAGTTTCTGATTGAATCAAGCCCAAGTGGCAAGATATGTGAAGAGTTATTTCTCTATAAATATGTAGATTTTTGACTCTGCAAGGGGGGATCGATGAAGTGAGAACCACTGTTTTATTGTTTTCAATTAATAGAAAATACAGTTTGTAGTAATTCTGTTTTAACCTGAGATTCATTCCGGTTTCTGTCCCATCCAGTCGCATTCCTTTGTTGTTATTAGTTTTCACAGTATGTTGATTACTTGGAAATCTGTCAAACAACTCCAACTTCCTTCAATTTTTTGTGATTACTGTGAATGATCTTATCCACCTTAGTAAACCAAAGATCCCTCAATTTCCATAAAACAATGTAACTTGTTTATTGTTGTTGTTTTTTTACTGACTCCATTCCCAATGGTGGCTGCCTTCACACTCTTTCACCTAAAAAATCAAATAGAAAACCAGAGTTAGCCATATGCATTCTTAAAAAATATTGAGAGAGCCCTCTCAAATTGGAAGGGATAACTTCCAATTAAAATATGGTTTGAAATAGTTACACCGGGTTGAAAGGTTGACACAGCCCGACCTGTCCCAGCCTAATTGATAACATTTTGGTGCGTTTGTTGGGAGCCAAAAAGCTAGTTTTCCTGGGATTCTCATCGAGTCTCTTCTTTCTAATTCCTAAGGGTAACAGTAAATCAGAAGTTCCAAAGGTTGTGATATCACCTTGGCGACTCCACTCTTAAAGAATATTGAAGATCAAAGTTTCATGGTGACTCCACTGCTTGCAAATTAGTAGCTTGAATATTTTCAAGATAAGTTCTACCACAAGTCTATTATAGTCATCAATGAAGGTGAAGTTTCTTTCATTTGTAAGCTCAAGTGATGGATTCAGTTTTTGTTCTAAGTTTCCCATAGATGATCCACTACTAATTTTGGTCAGGAATAGTTGAGAAGCCCAGGTGTTGGATCGTCTCTTTTTCTGGTTATACCGGGGATTTTATAATGCTTGAATTAAGCAGGTGGATTTTCAAATGTTAGAATAAGACATAAATAGGCTTGCTCGCCAAGAAATTCCTTCAAGTTTAGATTACATGTTGCAGTTTTCTTTTCAGTTTGGTGAAGTGGGTTTGATGTAGTCTTCAGATTGGGATCAACCCAATGGTCAAGCAACTAGTCTACTGGTTCTTTCCTGCACCACAGGGGCACAACATCCCCATTGGAGCCAATGTTATCCATGATAACTCACTAAAATAAATTTTAGTTTTATTAGTCAAGATTTTTCACCAATGATCTTTTCATCTATCTACTATTTTTCTAAAAGAGGTTGTTGTGCTTTATATTTGGAGATTAAGGAGGAAGAACATGTCCATTCTATTTTTTTTGGAGAAATTCCCATATTCCCATATTCTCATCCCATTTCACTCATTCCTAATCTAGCCGTGTTTCCCATTCCTACTATATCCGCGTTAATCCATTTCCAACTCTAGCCACATTTTCACATTCCCCTTCGAAATACTTTATAACATTAATAAGCATGTCACAGTCCTTTTAAAGGCTGGGACCTGCAGTCTATATCGCAATCGGACCTTTCCCTCTTGCGAAACCATATCCGCCTGTGTTCCACCTCCGCTTGTGATTGTAATATCACAAATCGCAAGTCTTTCTCGCCGATTGCGATATCACATAAACCCATCACCACTCCTCCATCAATATCGCTCAACCCTTCCGATCCGTCGAAATCGCTCCTCCGTCGATATCACTCCTCCACCAATAAGTTCCTGGGTCCACCCATGGTTAAACATTAAACCTACACTACCCGAGATGCAATAAAACATAACCCACTCCCAGACGCAAAATGACATAAAATGCATCTAATAAGATGTCAGGCCCACCCATGGTAAACACCGCATAGTTCACCCCTCCAACTGCGATCATGTTTTCATCCAACGACTCTAAAGCCTTTTCAGAGCCCCCCTATGTTTCTCTTTAATTATGGGCGGGGGGGGTTTCGAAAAGCGGTTTCCCCACCATTATGTGTCCTCCCCTTGTGATTTCGGACCCCCCCACTAATACCATAAATTGCTCCGACATCCCTCTGAAAGTGGTTTTCTCCACTCCCACCACAACCCGCATTCCCACTTACTTCACCCATACTCCCACTCCATCTCCACTCCCCTATTGCCACGTAGTCCCTGTTGACCACCTACTCCCACACCAATGTTCACTTGCCACGTCCCTGCTTCTCCTCTTCCACTGCTATTTTTTCGCGCATCCTCCTCCCCTAATATTTTTCCTCCAACCATGTGCCTCCACATTATCACTCACCTCCATGTCACCTCTTGCCTCCATTGTCCCGATAGTGTGTTCATTTCCTCCAATCCCCGGCTGCCATGTGGCCCATCCTGCATGAACATTTCTGAGAGAAGTGGTCCTCCTGCTTTCCTTCGTAAAAACAAACATCAACGGCCCAGATCAACGAATGCTTCCTCTCCATGAGACAACAAGAGTGTTTTTCGACGTTTCTTTAGTAGCATGGTCATTAAAGAGACATCAAGAAAGTAGGGTCGAAACATAGTAGAACAGTAATGGCACTTTTAAGCACATTTTTACATCACAACAGTTTCGAAGAGCCAAATGTTTGAGTTTCCACCAATACAGTGTCGTGCTTTAAATTATTGTAACATTCCATATGACTACCATTTGTATTCAAACTTTGTTGTCATAGAAATTCCTATGAAGGCTCAAAGTTTTATTAATTAGATAGGATTAGAACTCATAGTTGTCCATTGAATCAAGCCCATGTGGCAAGATATGGAAAGAGATATTTCTCTATAAATATGTAGATTTTCGACTCTTCAAGGTGGGATCGATGAAGTGAGAACCATTTTTATATTGTTTTCAATTAATAGAAAATACAATTTGCATCAATTCTATTTTAACCCGAGATTCATTCTGGTTTCTATCCCATCCTGTCGTGTTCCTTTGTTGTTATTAGTTTTCACAGTTTGTTGATTACTTGGAAATCTGTCAAACAACTTCAATGTCCTTCAATTTGTTGTGATTACTATGAATGCTCTTATCCACCTTAGTAAACCAAAGATGCCTCAATTTCCATAAAGAAATGTTGTTTATTGTTGTTTTTCTTTGACTGACTCCATGCCCAATGGTGGTTGCCCTCACACTCTTTAACCTAAAAATTCAAATAGAAAACCAGGGTTAGCCATCTGCATTCTTAAAAAATATTGAGAGAGGCCTCTCAGATTGGAAGGGCTAACTTCCAATTAAAATTTGGTTTGAAATAGTTACACCAGGTTGAAAGGTTGACACAGCCCGACCTATCCCAGCCTGGTTGATAACAATAATAACATTTTAATGATCTAGTGGACCTTCTTTAATGAAACCTCATTACATTTGTTCCATACTAATTTCCACAATGAGCCTCATTTAATAATATCACAAATAGTGGGCTAGGTACACCTTACATGAATGGCCTCCACTATTATTAGTCTACCTTGGGCCCTTTGTTCCCCATTACACTTGTGGGGAGGATCCCAACATTCCAAACCCCTTAGAAAAATGTTCCCCTCAAAGATTGGTGAGGAGGTACAACCATAATAACAACCAGTTGTAATGAACCTTAGTAGATCAAAGATAAAGTATTGTCCTTAAATTTAGAAACAAACACTTAAAATTTAGATATATAAAATGCATTCGCACCATAAATAACAAAGGAATATATAGAACCATTAAGGTAAGGTAACATCATCAAATAATCTGAATTACTATCTATGAAATTATGCTTGTTATTAGGTTTATAGAAATAATGATGTTTTCCTATTTAATACATTTGTGAACTTGTAAGATGAAAAGTGTGCATGGAAACAATGTCATGGTGCTCTTTTTACCTTTATTCACAACATGAGACGAATGACCACTTTTTTAAAGAAACTTTTTAATATTATTTATCTAAAAGTTTCTTCGCCTTGTTATGGTTAAGCAAACTCCACCATGTGGTTGCATCACTTAAATAAATATGGAGGTAACTTTTTCAAAGTTTTCTCCATGAGGAAATTGTCTCTTTTATGTATTTTTCAATACTAGAACCATCATATTTGTTTGTAAAAAACATGTTCCTTGTGAAAACCCAAAATAGAACTAGTATTATGAAGAAAAAACTTATTTTTAAATGGAGTTCCTTTGTGTGGCTTGGGTTTGTGGTGGCTGGAGTAAAATGATCATAAATTTTGAGATACTTCTCGATTGGATATTATGACCACAATTATAAAATGCATAATCATTTTGCAACTACTGGTATTGGCTATCTAAAATTTAGGCACTCTATCAAATTCAAAACTAAACCCCTAAACTTCGGAATTATCAAATGCATTCACACCATAAACAACACAAGAATATGAGAACCCTTAAGGTAGGGAAATACCATCAAATACTCCTCAATAAAGAAATCATTCCTTGATAAAAAAAATATATATCTAAGATACCCAATACATTGATACTCATGTGTATTTGTACCTTCTCATGAGTATTCCTACGGGTCAATGCCAACTAAAATTATATTTTTTCCTCTTAACTATTTGGTGGAACTATTTCATACTTAACTACCAAGTGGCCATATTACATGATTATGGCTACATTACATTCATTATCCTCTTTATATTCTTGGATACCTCCCTAGGTACCCCATATTATCCTTCATATTTACAATACATATAATTACTAGATTAAAATATACTATCACACCTTGAAATATTTTTTGGAATAGTGGTTACCCTCCCTAGAATAAAAAAAGTGGCTCACAAATGTTGGGCTATGACGATGAGAATTTTTACAAGAAGGAAAAGGAAAATTTAGTGGAAGATGCTCCCTTTGGGAATCATGATGAAGAAGGGTAACTATTTTTCGTATCTTTCCTAGTGCTTGATCAATTATATGTGGTATGTTAAGAATGGTCAGCAAACGAAAATGTTACGCACATGATCCACTTGTTGTAGGCCGACTCACAAGCAAACCTAGAGTCACACTTTCTAGGATGATAAGATTCATTATGAAGTTCATATTATTTCGGTTCAAAATTCCTCATTTGAAATCCTAAGTGTTATTAGAATTAACTATTCTCCCATAACTAGTCATTTTGGGTTTTAAACAACACGATACGATTAAGAATTCTTCTTTTGGGAAGGAATGAAAAAGGACATTTGCTTATGGTAGAATGTGATATAGATTTTAATCAGGGTTTTCATTGATGTCAATATGGCATTTCAATATTATTGAGATGCATGGTTACATATGATGATGTCAGGACTATTGTTTGACAAGGATACCATCAATGAAGATGTCAAACCACTAATGAAGAAGTCCTAAGGAGCCCTTGAACTAATTATAATGTTGTATATGTAGACATTAACCCTTGATGACATATGGAGTCATACGATTATGTCATACAATAAATGAATGACCACAATTGATGATGGCTTTGATGAATGTTGGAAGACTAGATAATGATGTGGAAGATCTCATTTGATGGTTGGAAGACTACCTTGAAACTTTCCTAATGATGCTGCCTATGACTTATCACTGCACAAGTATATGATGACATTGTTGGATAATTGGATACTATCATTATGACATGGATGTCCTACATGATGACACTATGATCCTATGATTGATGACTATGATCCAATGATGAAAAAATGGAGAAGCCATGTTGTCCTAAACTTTTTATGCATAAAATTTAAGGATAATCACAAAGAATTTTTTTTTCCACCTTAGAGGAATATTTTCTCAATGAGACCTAGACCATATTAAAGAGGAATTTTTCTTCTTTCTAATGAGCCCTTATTTGCCCCGAAACTTCTAGTAGTTAGTGAAAAATTGATTTTTTAAGTTAGAAAAAATTATTTGGCAGCCTAGCCGATCTAAAAAAAAAATCATTCAAGTCAGACTGCTCCCAAAAGACACGTCCCTTCATTTGGAAGATGAAATCACTATCAATAAAAGTCTTAACACTTCATTTTCATGATAAAAATTCGGTGAAAAACACAGAGAAGCAACACAGAAATAAGACAGGAGGTCGAGGAGAACAAAGAAGACATTATTGCTTGGGAATTTTTTTGTGATTGATTGTTGGGATAAAAAATACTACAACAAACTTGTGACAAGTGTGTGTGGACAACATTGTAGAAGTTTAGAATTTCTGGCATCTATACCTTGAAACTGTGACAAGGACAACCTTATCAAGCTCAGATTAGGTTTTGTGGAAGAAGTATATCTATAACTGCTATAGCTCGGACTGTGATAGCATTACAATGCTCAGATTGTCACAAAACCTCAAACCTGTGGAGCCTATTACAGTGGAATTGTGATTCAAATTACTTGACTGTGGCTTGGACAAGGGTATAACATAGTTGCACAGTAGCTTGGATTCACCTTTTGATCTGGGACAGTGGTGGAGTATAGTGAAACAAACATAATAAAAAAGGCTTGAATATTCTAATCTCCCTGTGACTGTGGTACAATATTACCTCCTTGATTGCAACAAATTCTAAGTGAAAGGCCAAGTGAAGGCAGAAAGTACTCTTGGAGAAGGCTATTAAAGATACCTTGTTGGGCAAAGATCGTGAAGACCAATATTGGATAGTGAAGTTTTTGAAGCCAAATCCACGCTCACTTTTGGAGAGCATATTTTGACTCGGAAGTAGTTTTGGAGAAGTTCTAAAAACCTTGAATCTTTGAAGACATTCTTATAGGGCACACTTGGAGCAGCCTTATTAAAGAATTATGGTGAAGACCTAAGGGCAACCTTTGAGCATCGTTTGGAGGAACCTTGACAATCTTTCGCTTGAGAAGGATCATTGTAAAACAACACTTGAACCTTTGAAGAGAACTTAAGCATATTATTGAAATTACCTTGGAGAATTACTAAAGACCTTGTGAAGGCATCTTGAAGCTGGTCTTGGAGACACCCTTGAGATCATGATGCATTGAATTCATCATGAGGTGACCTTGGAGAGTTTATTTGGATGACATGAAGAGCTGTGGCGACACCTTCTGAAAAGACAAAAGTTCTCATTGATGAGCTGACTGCCTTGGAGATAATTTGAGGGAAGTGCTGAAGGTGAAGAGATTAGTAGGGATCGTTGTAGATGATATTGGGAGCCATGAAGAACTAGTAATCTTATATTGATGAATTGAAGTTGTGGGTTGGAGCCCTAGAGAATAGGTGTCCTCAAGAAGACCAAGTTGGTGGTTGTACTAGAGATAGCGTTGGAGCCTCAAAGTAACAATATCAAAGTCTCGGAGGATAGAGTTGGAGCCCTAGATGAGGATCAGAGTCCCAAAGAAATCAGGTCGGAGCTTGAACAAGATATAGGGTTGGAGCCTTGAAGGTTGGTTACTCAAAATTGACAAGGTTGGAGCCTTGGAAGTCTAAGTTGGTGCTTGGAAAATACATGTTAGAGCTTGGGAGATTGAAGATCAGTGTCTTCATCTAGGGTTGGAGCCCTACATATATTGTACTTGATTTATTGAAGAAATTAATAAAAGCGTTTACTCTTATTTTTGTTCATTTTTTGTTCTAAATATAAGTGATCTAACTGGTAAAAGTAACAATTGAAAAGGAATATTGATTCATTCCCCACCCCCCTCCCCCTCTCAGCATTCCCAACAATTGGAATCAGAGCCAGTACCTTCACTTAAAGCCTAGTAGCTTGAAGGTTGATCCTTAGAACACAAATGGCAAAGCCAAGGAAGAAAGCCTCCAATCCTCCTAAGGATGTCTCTTCCTCAACCATGAAAACTTAAGACAATCAAATTGAGAAAGTAACAGTGTTCAATGGAAAATTTGATGTATGGAAGGTAAGAATGAGAAATTTCTTAATGGCTCAAGGCATTGGAGTATGGGAATCAATGATTACTGATAACACGATGGATGATGAATCGGAGGAGTACAATACAAGAGCAATGAAGACAATTTTGAATGGGCTTCCAAATTCTATAAATTCCAATTTGGAAAAGTGTTTGTCAGCAAAAGATATATGGGACAAACTTCATGACCTTCACTCAAAAGGAGCATTGACCATGACCACTAGTTAAGAAAATGAAGGAAATCAAGAAGGAAATCCAAAACCCATCAAGGAAGCTGAAAATAAGAATGATGACATCAAGGCAAAATAAGACCTAGAAGAAGAAGAAAGCAAAGGAGACTTTGAAGAAGATCTACTAACTAAACTTATAACTTCCATGGAAGAGATTAACAATTTGAAAAAGGAAAATGAGGCACTTAAGAAGAAAGCACAAAATGGTGACTAGGACAAGACAAGTAAGGAAGTTGACCTTTTCAAGCTTCAAGTACAAGAAAGAGATGAAGACCTCATCAAACTTAAGGAGGAATTTCATCAAGACAAAATAAATCATCATGAAGAAGTCATATCCATGACAAATCAATTGGATAAGGAAAAGAAAAGGGAAGAAACTTTGTCAAGCCACCTTGAACAAAGACTCAAGATTTTAAAAAAACTTGAAGCAGAGATTGGTCAATACAAGGAAGAGGTCTCCTCCCTTAGATCTCAACTAGAAGAAGCAAGGAAACAAGCACAAGGAGTTGAGAAGGTGATGGAAGCTTTGGAACTCATAGAAGGACAAGTTGATGAAGTAGAAAAGGAGAGAAACACGATGATGTGCCAACTAGAAGAAAATGATGATGAAATCACCAAGTTAAGATTAGAAATCACTTCTCTTAAGCCCCAATCATGTGAAGCAACCAAGATGAAGGAAGAAATGGAGATCATTCTATCAAAGTGGGATGAAGAATGCAAGAAAATGAAGGAAGAATTTTTCTTTCTTAAAAAGGAATTTGACTTGCTCAATAAGAACTTGAAAAGTTCCCAAACCCTAGATGAAATCCTAAGTCATCAAAGGTCTCCCCTTGATAAATCAGGTCTTCGCTATGCAGGTGAATCCTCAAGAAAGTATGATAATGATCATACAACAAGGATGTGAGGAAGCAAAAAAGAAACATTGATGCTCCCAGTTCCAGCAAAGGTAAAGAGAAGAGTCAAGACAACTATGGAATAAATCCTACTCCAAGGAGACTTCCAGATGGTGTCAAGAATACAAAAGGCAATGAATATCATCAAAGAATCCCAAGGCAAAAATACTTCAGAAGTACATCAAGGAAATATTCATCTCCTAGGTACCAAAGTATATTTCTTGGTTATTGCTATTCTTGTACAAACTTTGGGCACATGGCAAAGGATTGCAGGGCATATCACAAAGACAAATATAGTGGTCCCCGTCAATCTCCTAGAAGCAATTTTGCAAGAAGAATTCATGATTACTTATTCATAAACAAGATAAGGTGTGTTTCAATTTCCATAACATTAGACATATGGCACATTATTGTAACTTGACTTGGGTCCCTACACAAGATAGAACCGTGAATACCATGCTAGAAAAGAAAGTTACACAAGTATGGAGAAAGTTAAACAAGATTTGATGAAGGCATTTTTGAAATTCCAAGTATTTTATGATGAGACTCTGTCAAAAAGGAGACCATGCAAACAATTAGGGGGAGTTTGTGATTCTTGAGCATTCTTGGAGAAGCTATCCTTAAAGGGGCCCTATGAAATCCTTGATGATTCATACATGGACAATCATCCTTTGATAGATCATCTCTCGGGAGAAACTCCATTGAAGAATATGTTCCCTTTCCCATCCGATGGACTATTGTTTAGGATCTATTTTTTTATCACTAAGCAAGTAACCTTTCTTGAGCTAGAGGAGTTTATGCAAGCAGGGGGAATTGGTTCATATAAAATATCTATCATGGATCACATTTCCAGAAGGAAGATAACCATGTCAGGGGGAGTAACACCTATGAAGTACTACTATTGATGAAGAAAAGAAGCAGCCTGATAGGGGGAGTACTTGGGCACCCCGTTTGCCATTGATTTAAAAGGGGGAGAGAATGTTGGAAGGGAAAGAATATTGCCATCAATGACAAAGGGGGAGATTGTTAATCAAGGTTGTCATTGATTTCAATATGGCATTTCAATATTATTGAGATACCTAGTTCCATATGATGATGTCAGGACTCTTGCTTGACAAGGATACCATTAATGAAGATGTCAAACCACGAAGATGTCAAACCATTAATGAAGAAGTCCTAAGGAGCCCTTAAATTAACTATAATGTTGTATATCTAGACCTGAACCCTTGATGACATATGGAGTCATACATTTGATGATGTCATACACTAAATGAAAACCCCAATTGATGATGGCCTTGATGAAGGTTGGAAGAATAGATGATGACGTGGAAGATCTCATTTGATGGTTGGAAGACTACCTTGAAACTTTCCTAATGATGTTGCCTATGTGTTGATACCTCTAAAATTGCTGCATCAACATAAGAAAAACCACCCGGTCCAGACCTTTGTGCATCTCCTTTTCCGTTTGGTGTGGTGGCTCTGACTGGATATAATGGGACCAGTTTCCCAGTGATGTATGAGTTGATGGGTGGTTGGTTTGTAATGTATAACGAAGGTGATAAGTGTTTTATCCTACAATTCAAAAATATACAAATATAACTAATCTAACCTGGGTATCTTGTTAACAACACGATTTTTGATTGTTTCTATTAGACAAATAATCATAAATATGGCTTATTCGTAAAATAGAAAGATGCATTCATATAATGATTACTTTGTTTAAAAAGTTAAACAAAGTAATTATAAAAACATTATCACATTCATTCAAAATATATATCACTGACATATATATCCAAATGATAACAATTCTAAAACCTTCAGAAATGATATGCTAAAGAATTGTTTGAAAAACGTACATATATCAATAATAGCAAGTTCTAAGAAATGTTCATTCACATAGAGTAATAAGACAAAAACAGAGATAATAGTACCATATGCATTTGAATTCTCCCGATGTAAACAACATTTAGATTCTGCTTTCCTATTTGAGAAAACCTTCAGAAGATGCAAAAGTGCGAGTCTTGTAAAATCTTCTTTCACAAAAATGCAAAACTTTGGTCCAGCTTTTGATAAAAAAAATATTAGAAGTACAGAAGTGCAACTCCCAAGTCAAGTTTTAATACAAATTGAGGACCCTTTCTAAATACATGAAAGGGTCTTAAATACTAAAAATAAAAACTAACTATCAATAAAAATAACTATGTTGTTCTGTAGACATGAAAATCATGGATTCATTATAAAAATAGCAGTGCAGTAGCGGTTGAACGAATTTACTGAATCGACTTCTTTTCTTGTGATTGCAACTGATAGATTGCGAGCATTTGCTAGATTTTCGGAGGTTGACTCATCCTGTAGTGTAGCTGGGTTGTGTAGGTGGTATCAGAGAGTTCGGGAATAATACAGTTGACTGCGTCAGAAAGGCATTTCATGGCCATCTGTTGGCTATGTGGCTTGACTAGGAAAAACCAAAATGTTTCCCATGTCAAGTTTTGGATCTCTCCAATCTGTTTTTCTTTGTTTGCCAACTCTTGTTTCCAATGATGTTCTAATGCCTTTGCTTTTGGGAGTTTACCTGGAGAGAAATCAGTGATCAAATTAGACATATGTAAACTGTTATTTATTAATTCAATCAAACTGTTCGTTGAAGCTCTGCATCTAGGGGTTGCTCTTTCGGCTTTCATTAGCTGAGACTCTCATTCTGAGAACAAGATTTCCTTGTGTGATTCTTGTATTTTTGGCAAGTTGGTAGCCATTCCTTCTATGGAATCTTACCAAGACAATTTTTTTTATCTTTTCATTTGTTTTTTCCAATTCCAGTCTGGCATCCACTGCCTTCTCAATGAGTGATGCAAAGATATCACACAATGGGTTGGCCGATGATATGTTGTGGCAAAGAATGTTCAACTGTCAGGACAAGGCTTTGGTTATCTCCAAGGCTTCTGTTCTGAATTCACTTACCTGTGGATAACCCTTGTACCTTTCTATCTGTTCTTGCATTTGTGCAATTTGATCTTCCTTTTCCTTCTTTTCTTGCTCATTTATCATCTGAATCCTGCTTAACTCTTGAGACGACTCCTGTTGTTTATGGAGAGTCTGCTCATCAATCCTCTGTTTCTCCAATTTCAACTACTCTATTAGTCGCTCATTTTGCTGTTTCTTCTTTGTTAGTTGTTGTTCAAGCTGACTAATCTTTTGTTGTCCTTCTGCCGATTGCACCTCAAGTTGAGTGATCCTCTGATCTTTTTCCATGATTAGCTGACTGACCTCTGAGGCTTTATCCATTGTCACCGTTGTGTAAGCTCCTGCATACTGAGATAACTTTGTTAAATCCTCAGAGCGATTGACTTCTGATTTCCATACCACATTCATCATTTCTGCTTGAGGAGTTAGAAGAGGACTTTGATCAATTTTCCTCTTTTTCCTCTGTCTTTTAACTACAGCCCTGTGCTTCGGATTGTAGAATACATCTAGGGGTGGTATTTCTTCTGTTCTTAGTACAATCTCCTCTGTAGGATTTTCGGGAATGATTTCTATATCCTGTTGAATTCTTGGTAGGCTGCTTGTCCCTTCAATTGGAACACTAATAACTTCAGGCTTTTGTAATGTAGGCAATTTTGGTGTAGTGAGCTCTTGGGATTTATTTTGGTTTTTGATGATTAGGTCAAACTGCTTCCATTCCTTGATTAAAGTAGGATCAATATTGATATTCGTATCAAGGGTCTCACTAGTTCCTTCCTTTATTTGCTCACTTTTTGCGTCTTTTCCTTTTAAGGAGTCTTTTCCATAACGTTTTCTTCACCGTGGCCTTCTGGTTGCACCATAGAGGTAGTATTTAACAAGTACAGAGGGAGTGTTTCCAATCTCTGTGTCTTGAACTTCAAAAATTCCTCTAATCCCTCTGCTGCCAATTTGATTTTTGCCAATTGTTTCACTTGAGAAAATAATTCGGCTGAAGCAAACAAATCATCATAATTATCCTTCTCATGTTCAAACTTGGCAATTTTGACATGAGAATTGAAATTGTAGGCAACAGATTTTGGATCATACTGCCTCTTTGGGATGACTGCTAACTTTAACATTTTAATTTTCTCAGCTTCCTTCTTCGCATATTTGAAGTCATGCAGTGTGAAATTACCACATCGGAGGGGGAATGAAGGCCACATCTATTTTTTAGACTCCTTTAGGTTCCTTGACATCCCTTCTACTATTATCTGATATGCTATTTCTCTGGCAAATAACTTATCGGGGATGTATAAGGGAAGGACATGTGGGTCAATAGTGCTGCTAAAAACTCTGATGTAGGTGAACTTTTCTTCACCAAATTAGCTACCAATTGATGTCAGGTTGACACTGGCTTCATCGGAAAACCTATGAGTGGGTTTATTGAATATAGAATAATAAATGGGGAGGATGAAACCATGACAGATTCTATAAAGATGCTTTTTATAATGGGATTTCCAAAATTCCTTATGATAGATATGAATGGGGTTTGGGTCATGTGGAGTCCATTTCCAACCTAAAATGGGGTAATCATAATTGAAACAGATAGTGTCCAAAATGTAGGCACTCATATAAAACGGGGGTATTACCCGGGTAGTCACAAACCTGTTTTTCCTATAATCAAGTATTTGGTTGGCCATTTTATCAGACAAAATGGTTGCCCAATCCATGATATAAGAGTTAATTGCAGCCTCCATTAAAGGTACCATCTCTATAGTAAACCTGGCCGAATCATGGACTCCAAAGAGTCTGCATATCATAGCACTAGCATAACAGTAAGGAGATGCTAATGAGTCTACAGAGTACATACCCGATGATTCATGTTTGTGTTTGCTTGGAAAATGGCTCCACTGCCTGATAGGGTTTGACTCCATGACATTTTCCCTGGTGAAGGCTTCCAAAAATGCTTTGTTGTACTGCTTCTGTGGTTCAGCCAAATGGTACATTTTTTTGATATCTTCCGCTCTGAATGACCCAAACAGTCTTCCATCATCCGTAAAGAATGTTCTGTCTATAATGTTGATACTTTCAATAAACCATCTGACCAAGTCATTGTATGGTAATACTTTGGTGCGAGCTGCTATTCTGTGAAGATAAGAGTTGGGAAAATCCTTAAGAGTATTCTCTGAATTATCAGTGGAATCTGCTGTTGCCACTGCTTCTTCTATCTCTTTCGTATTCTCGGCTTCTAGTAAATTGTATATACTTTCCCATGAAGCCTTTCCCAGACAGGCAGGTAGTATTAGCTATCAAGACCTTTTTAACTGGTTCCTCTTTGGCTATGACGGGGGCCTTTGATTTCTTCGTCAATTTTGATGGATTCATAAGCTTAGGCTTGCTCTGAAAAAGAAATAGAAGACCGTAACAGAGAATAAATCTGTTCAAATCCAACGCAGAATATAAAAGATTAATGGTAATTTAAGCGTGATAAGCAATACGAACTCAAATATTACCACGGATGAAATCCTTGAAGGATTCAATCTTAACTGTTCTATTCATGATTTCCGTAACTGCCAATCGTGATACTTAAATGCCATAACGATATGTCGCATCGCTCATATTAGTAACAGTCCTTTAAAGTAAATCTCGTGACTTTCCCGATCAATGATTAGCGAAAATCGCATATTGCAAATCGGGAGGCACAAACATTATGTTTTTGTTGCTTCCTTTCATAGCTCCGATTGCGATAAATAGTGAGTTGTCATAGGGAGGTGGGATAATCTTTAGGAAATGAATAAATTGTTTGTTTTTCATTTATTATTGATTTAAGCTTTAAACCCGCAAATGATAGTTTAACAATCCTATTTCACCTTTTATCGAAAAGCGCACTTTTCGAAAAATGAAATCGCATCGACAAATTCCAAATGGACATTCGTTATGTGTTTCATGTTTTCAGCGATGGCCGATTGCGATCGGATTATCGCATCGGGAGGTTTACATGGACCCTTGGAATGTTTCTTTGATAACTTGTGATTTTCACTTTCCGATAGCGTTATCGCATCAACAATTGCCAATGGAAGCCTTAAGTCTATCCTTTAAACAAAGGGTGCGACACATTATTTTATATTTGTTTTACGAGAAGGTCTTGTTTAATATTCAAATTGGATCAGACCTTTTCATAAAGATTTTCATGTGTTGTATGGATTTTTCAAAGTTTGTGATTGTTATTGAATTATTGATTTTATCTAATTCCTAGAAAGGGGACCCATTTCTTGTTAAAGTTTTGGATGAAAATTTTGAAATGGGGAGGGTTGTTGTATAGCACAACAATTGGTAATTCACTGGGAGAAATAGTTATCTCTGAGAAAGTAGTGCAATATCTATAACTTTCTTAATTTGGAAACCATTGAGGATAAAGAAAACAATCTAAGAATAGTTAAATAAACATTAACTCTGAATATAATGACAATTTTTTGTAATTCCTTTTCCAATCTTAAAAATAAAAACATTCTGGGCTTATTCAAGCTTTGATTGGTTGGTATAGATAAAGTAGGGGGCTTCTCCAACTTAGCTTTTAAGTTTACTCTGTTGTCACAGGTAGTGCCTCTGCTGCCAGCAGACATTTATAGTCTCGACAGGGTTACCTTTTAACCATTTAATCATTCATTGTCCCATCCATCTAAGAGTATAACTTTTGAAAGATAAATTCAAAAAGATATGTATACAAATATTTTTTCTTTTTTGTGTTTTATATTATTTCAATTTCTTTAAAAGATAAAAAGCCATTGTCTTGGTTTGGTGGCCAACTATTGACAATGCCATTCACTGGTTGTAATTGAACTGAACAAGCTGGCTCGTGATGAGACCCCTTGTCTTATGATTATAAGCCATTACCCTGTTTTGATATGCAGTATTGGTAATGTCAGTTTAATTAATTCCCTATGATAATGGTAAGTAGGCTCATGATGAGACCTGTTATCTTTTAGATCAGACATATTTTAGAATTACACTCTGAAAAATCATAAACTTAATGGATGGGATGAATGACTTTCTCCTTAAGAGTTTATGGGTGACAATTTTAGAGTTATAGATGCTAAGTTTGGAAAAGTCTTTACTTTTTTACAAATAACCTCTCTTGGTTCTTTAAAACTTGGAATGATTTACAGTATTTTCAAGGCTTGTGAAGATTTTACAAATCTAAAAGAGGTTCTCAGAGTTTTATGTTTTATCTAACTTTCTAAAACTGCAGTCTTTTCCTTAAAGGTTTCCATCTATCGAAAGTAAGTATTTACAATATTTCCTTAAATAACTTTCCAATAGTAAAAGGTCAATGGAAGACTATTTACAACCTTATTTTCTACAAATAAAAATTTAAAATAAACAAAGCTACATAATGAATATTTACAGGTAAGAAGGGGTTACCTCCTTAAGTAAAGAATTTCTTCAAGATAAGCCCATTGACAGGAAGAGAATCTCTCTTTCCTGATAGGTCTTGCAATATGAACGTTGATGAGCCTATCTTCTCAATGATTTGAAACAGTCCAAGCCACATCTTTTGAAATTTAGTATGTTTGCCTTTATCTTCGTGTGCTTTGTCCCATTTCAAAACAAGATCACCGATTTGTAAAAATTTTGGGCTGGTAGAATTTGCATCAAAAGAAGATTTAATAACCTGTTGATGTTTTGCATGTGTGATTTTGGCTTTTTCCCTTTCCTCTTCTAATTTAAGGATTTGATCATATCTTAATTGAATAGAAGACGAGGGATTTTCTTCAATAAATTGCACTAGGGCTAGAGATGGGAGTGCTAAGTTTGTTGGTATTACAACTTCTTTCCCATACACTAAGTTGAATGGAGAAGTACCTATTGAGGCCTTCTGAGTTATGCGGTCTGCCCATAATGCAAATATCAAAGACTTGTGCCAATTCTTTTGATTCTGGTCAACAATTCTCTTAATAATCTTAATAAGATTTTTATTGGTTGATTCTGCCAAACCATTACCTTGAGGGTAGTAGTTTGCAGAATATTTTAATTTAAATCCTCTCTTAAGAGCAAATTCAAGTATGGTATTTCCAGAAAAATAAGATGCATTGTCAAAAATGAGGGCATTAGGTACGCCAAACCTGGTAATGATGAATTGATCAATGAATTCAATGATTGCATCAGAATTGGCTACCTTCAAAGGAATTGCTTCTACCCACTTTGTGAAGTAATCCGTGGTTGTAAGGATATATCTGTGCTGCTTGGAAGAATGTGGAACAATCTCTCCTATGATATCTGGTTCCCATTGTTCAAATGGTTGTTCAATGTTGACTGGTTGTAAAGGAAAGGCCAGTTTCATTTGTCTTCCAATGGCAGTTTGGCATATTTTGCATTTCCTTACATAGTCATTGGAATCTTTAAATAAAGTGGGCCAATAAAATCCAACATGTATTATCTTATGAGCTGTTGTATCACCTCCAAAATGTCCACCTGATGGAACATCATGTAATTCCTGCAACACCTGTTGTGCTTCAATTTTTTCAAGGCATCTTAACAAAATTGAATCATAATTCCTTCTAAATAACACATCATCAATGATTTTGAAGTGTTTTGCTTTTAATCTTAAGGCACGTTTGTTTTTGTAAGAGAGACTAGGGAGCATATCCATTTTTTAAATAAAATACTAGATCTGCATATTGAGATTCATAATTCATGATACTTATCTCGTTTACTTGAAGAGCGTTATCTGAATTTTCATGTTTTGGAAAGTTAGAAGCTCCTGCTAATAACCTGAAAAAACCTTGACCTCTTACAATTTTCACTGGTTTAATATCTAAATCATATTCTTGTAATGCTGTAACCCAGTTGGCTCTCTTTTCTCCTACTTCCCTTTGGACTAGCAATTGTCTCACTACCGAGAATGGGACTATTACTTTTGTATGAGTTTTTAAGAGGAATGACCTAAAGTATTTAATAGATTTAAACACAACAAAAGCTTGTTTTTTTACTTCGGAATAATTAAGTTCAACACCTTGTAAATTAGAACTCAAAAAGGATATGGGTGCTTCAACTTGCTGATCATTGATCTCCGTTAACATAACTGCATAAGATGTTTTAGATGCTAAATTATACAAAATAAAATGATTAGAAAAATTTGGAGTATTTAATGCAGGAGAATTAATGATTTCCTGTTTGATTGAATCAAAGGTTTTATTTTCGTTATGCCCCCATTTGAAAACTGAATTTTTCTTAATCATGGTCTGTAAAGGTAAAATAATCTATGAAAAATCAGGAACAAATATTTTTACAAAATTTATTTTACCTAAAAATGATTGCATTGATTTTTTATTGTGTGGCAGAGGAATATCAGAAATCTCATTGATCCTTTCTGGATCAATGTAAATGCCATTTTTAGATACGATAAACCCTAAGAGTTTACCTTCATTAAGAGCAAAGAATGATTTCTTGGGATTTAATGAAATCCCATACCTTTTATAGCATTCAAAGATTTGTTTCAAATCATGTAAATGATTTGCTCTTTTCTTGGAGAAGACAGTTATGTCATCTAAGTAGACAACAACTGACCTGTTAATCAAACCCTTGAATGCTATATCCTTTGCTCTTTGGAAAGTAGCTCCAACATTAATCAAACCAAAAGGAATTTTCTGGTAGGCATATGTTCCCCATTTGGTTCTGAATGTAGTCTTTAGTCTGTCATCTGGATGCACCAATATTTGGTTATATCTAGAAAAGCCATCCAAAAAAGACATTAACTCCGAACCAACAACTGAATGAAGTGTCTGCTCCATTGTTGGTAATGGGAAATTATCTTTTTGGCATGCCTTATTGAGATTTCTGAAATCAATGCAAATTGAAGTCGTGGGTTGGAGCCTTAGAGGATAGGTGTCCTCAAGAAGTCCAGGTTGGGGCTTGTACCAGAGATAGGTTTGGAGCCTCAAAGTAACAAGATTGGAGTCTTGGAGGATAGGGTTGGATCCATAGAGGATCAGAGTCCTCAAGAAACCAAGTCGGAGCCTTGGAAGTCCAAGTTGGTGCTTGGAAAATACTAGTTGGAGCTTGGGAGATTAAAGATCGATGTCTACATCTAGGGTTGGATCCCTACATATATTGTACTTGATTTATTGAAGAAAATAATAAAAGCGTATATTTTTATTGTTGTTCATTTTTTGTTCTAAATATAAGTGATCTAACTGGTAAAAGTAACAATTGAATCTAGAAATTTAATTTAATTTGTCCTTGAATTAAATTGTGAATTAAAATTGTAATTCTTTTCTCATAGAAACTTGTAATAGTTGAATAAGTTAATTTGACTTAGTTGACTTAGGAATTTCGAGTTGGAAGTCTTTTGGAAGTCATGTGTATGTTATCCCTAAGTTTTAGGGGTCTAGGATGAGTTTAATTGTGAGTTGTAATTAGATAACTCAGTTTACTGAGTTATGTTCAGTTAAATTAGTTCCAAACTATTTGTGGAACTGATAGAGAGTTAACAGTCAGTTGGTGCATTAGTGTATCCACAAGTGTCACTCCAGTTAACTGAAGATTCGCTCATTAGAAACTCATGCATGTTGATTATGAGAAATACCCAGTTGAGACTAGAGTGCAGGGACAATGGAATATCAGTTGTATGATTTACTGAGTTTTATAGATCATGCATGCAATCAGGAACTGGACCTAGTTTGGATTGCGCAGTTTTGGAAGCAGTGGATTCCCGTTAAAATGGGCTATTCAGCCATAGGAATTGGGCAAGGAATCAGGGGCTTGGAGAGCAGCATAAGAGGCTCTAGATTGGCTTGAGCTTTCTTGTGAGCAAGGAGATTGATCATATTGAGTGCTAAGATTGTTCTCATGAGAACAAGCATTGTATTATCATCTTGGATTTCTGATTTAATGCAATACAGATAGTGGGGGTTTTTAGTTGAGGATTTCCACAGATACTTATTGTATTATGTGCCATTGATTTATCTTCTTCTTGTTCATATTGTTTTCATCGATCTATCGACTTTTGTTGGTTGAAAGTAGAAGTAGATTCTTGTCCCGTGCTTTAGTAAATTGCATGAGCTTGTGAATCTACAAGAAATTATACATGTGATACTTGCAATGACATAAAAGGGAAATAATAAAACCTCTTGTAATATTAAATATATCACCCATTATTTCTAGCATGTGGGTTGATAATTATGTGGATTTCATTATGGGCTTATTGAAATTCAATAATAAATAAGTAATCATGGTAGCTGCTGACCATGTTTCTAAATATGCTTTATTCTATTCCTTATAATGTCTATTTAAGGCCATCATACTAGCATAGATATTCATGAGACTGTATGGCATGCTTAAGTCCATTGTGATTGATTGTGATCCCACCTTCACTAGTAATTTTTGGAAAGAGTTGGTTTTGTGTCAAGGTAATGAATTAAATATTAGCTTATCATATCACCCCTAAACCAATGGCTAGACAAAAGAAATCAAAAAATATTTTTAGCTTATTTACAGCTTTTTGCTTCAAACCAACAACCTTAATGGATCTAATGGTTTGGTAAGTAAAACTTGACTCGGTGAAAGAGTCAAAGTTAATCCGTCTACAATGGTGGTTTTTTGCTCATGGTTTTAGTTTCCCATGGTTTTGTGACAATGGAATGCATGTAATGAATCCTTTAAAGGGCTTGGGAAAAATTCATTGTGATGGGCCAAGAGAGATGAGTGGTGAAGGCTCACTTGGCTAGCTTGGCCAAGTTTTGGCCAAGGACACTAATAGAATTATGTTAGCTAATTTTTCCCCGGATTAGGGTTTTCCACAATAAAGCATTGTGTTTATGTTTAGGATTTGTCTCTAGTTGTTTTAATGTTACTCTCTGTGAATACAATTTTCTCTTTAATAATTTTAACATGGTATTAGAGCCAAAGATTTTTTTATGGCTTGGCTACTTGAATCTGATGGATATATCAGAGCCAAGTGTTGGCTTTAGAGGGAAACCTTTGTTTTTGATGGTTTTTTTGGATCCATGAATGTGAGACAAGCACACAAATATGGCAATAAGAAGAAAGTGAATTCAATGGAATAAATGAAGGAGAATGAATTACTGAGCAATGGAAAGACAAAGCAAGTGGAGTTTATATTGGGCTCGTGGCGGGGTTTGCATTTTTGTCTATAATGTCAAAGGGATAATATAGGTTTCACGAGGAGTAGGACCTGGTGATGAGCATTGTTACAACCCTTTATGCTACCCATTTTGCAAATATTGGCATGAATTGTAGTTCATGTAAATAACGTGGAAATGTAACACATTGATTGGTTGAGGGCAATGGACATTGATTCAGAGGACTGATGAGGAGGAGTTTCTTGTAAAACCAAGCCATTGAATTTATTTCACCACCTATCTCCCTGATGGATTTTATGGCACCGTTGGTACAACATTGAATTTATGGAAAGGGCTCCTTGAATGAAGGGCGAGCATGTAGTCTTGGCTCTCGTAGAGACGTGGGCATGGTCAACACACATGAAAATGAAAGAGAAGGAAAAATTCTAATGGAGACAAGGTGTAGATGGGAGAGACATTGAGGAAAGGGATTCAAGTGAATAGACTGAGTGATGAGATAATAAAAAGAGAGTTGGAAAAAGAATGCAAAGCATGAATTGGAAGATGATGTGAATATTCCAAGTAGAGATAACCTATATAACTCGTGTTCTATCTTGGGATGGCTTTCCTTCTATTTGTTGAGGCCTATGTGTGTTCCCTAGTTTGATTGGCTAAAGAGAGGTCAATGGAGTTGAGACACTCAGGTGTTAGCTAGGGTTGATAAACCAGTTAACTACTTATTCAAAGAGTTATAAACACTTAGGTAGTGGCTAGACTTGGGTATAATAAACGAATTGGATACTAGTTGGGGTTTATAAACTACTTGACATGATGAGACACATAGGAATTAGTTGAAAGTTCTAATAAACCACTAAGTGGCTAGCCTTGGGGATGATAAATCACTTAGGTACTTGCTCAATAAGTTGAAAAATCTCATGGAAGTGGAATATTTACTCCTATAGTACTAATCCAGCTGATAAGCCTCCATAATAATGTTAGTTTTTGGGATAGATAGTTCTATGTTGTAGATAATTACATTTTTAAACTTTTTCAACAATTTACACATTACATTCACCCCATATCATCATAGGAAATTATATAGAGATACAATTAACATAAAAAATGCAGTGGAATAGGAAGGAACAATAGAAAAAAACCATGCATAATAGAGACACTAGGATTCAGATCAGAGATAAGGTAAAACCCCACAAGGGGGAAAACCCAAAAATCAATTATTCTTCTTATTTAGATATTCATCAAATATTCAGCTGGGATACAATGTACAATTATAATGAGACAAAATTCTTACAAAATCAATCACATTAGGCCTCCTAGGGCCAATACTGGATCATACATGATCATCATAAGATGGTAACAGACAAGTCAATCACAGAGACATTCACAATATCTCTGATAGGGATGCCTCCAATTCACTATTAGAAGCATTGATATCTGTCTCAAGTCATATCACTATCAAGTATCACTACCATCATCACTATCATAAGCACATTAATATATATCACTATCATAAGGACACTTACCACATATCGTTGTCATAAGGTCACTGTCATGTATCATCTTCATTCACATTGTCATATATCATTGGCATTCACACTATCATATATAATTGTAATATCACTTCTATACAAGACTGCCACACATTAGAAGTTTAGTGGAAATATAGGGCTACTCAAGCAGGCTGAAAATACTAATAAACATATAGATAAACTGCCATAAAAGTCTATCTAGCGTAGCAAAAAATCAAATGTGGAAGAATACCCAACATACCTTTAGGATCATGATTCTTCCTTGAAGATATTCCTCGACTTCTGTGCATGTACCTAAATACTTCGACCCTTGGTTATGGCTTCCTAAAGCTACTATGATAACCATAATACTGAGATATAAGCCTCCTTAAAGACATTGTTGATCCCCCTCTTATAAACCTCTGCTCATGCGCTATGCTTTAAGGATCTTGACCCCCATTTTGATAGGTCATATAATCATTTTTCACACAGCCACAAGGGCTCAACCGTGCCTGAAATAACATAAATATAATGGCCCTATCACAGAGACATAACCACTAAATCATGGCTATAAAAAAATCCATAAGTCTCTCCAAACTAGACCCCTAATTATAGATCTACTTCAAGGAGGAACGATGGTTCTAGGCACCAAAATTGACAGAGAATTTTAGCCTAGATATGACACTTCCATGACCACCTCAAACCCTGTGGCCACCTTAGATATGGGACCACCTAATCACAAAAATACTGTGATTATCTCCCTTATAGGACTTGAAACTTATACACTGCTTCTTGATGAAACTCAACCCTCATTAGGCCTTATCTCCAGCACCAACGAGGGGTCTCAACCCTCGAAGCATAGAATTTTAACTCTTCCTTGAAACAAAAGTATACCATAGAGACATAACTATGCCCAAAAACTTACGCCCAACTCTCCACAAACTCAACATGTAAGAACACAAGAAAGGATAATAAACTCTTCCTTCTTCTCCACCTTGGATTTTCTCCTATAGTCCTCAATTGCCTCAGATAAAGATGCCACAGAAGTCCAAAAATGAATGCCAAATTAAGGAGGATAGGTGTCAATTTATAGTCGTTTCTTGATGTGAAGGGTCATGAACTTTAGGCAGAATGACTTGATTATTTTATGAGTTTGAATTGTAAATGGAGGGAAATAATAAATATCAATTTTCTAATAAATGCCTTGATATTAAAGCCAATATGATTGCTTGTCCATCATTTATTTGAGTCACATTATTTAATAAGAGAAATACCAAGTCAATTTGAACACATCAATAATGATAATTTTCCTTATCCAATTTAAATTCTCTTTGGGGTAGCTAGGCTTCTATTTGGGAAATTCATCTTGAAGCTGCCCCAAATTTCAACAATCCCATTTAGTTAGGGAAGAATTTCTAGTTGCACAATGTGCCTCATCTTGGATGTACATGTCTTGACATAAGAGAAGCTCATCTCATCTCTTAGAAGAACAATAATCCACAATAAATGGTATGGGAGATCAATTTACCACAACCAAGTCCATGGCAATCACAGTTGACCTTAGTAAAAATCACACACACCCTCTTGGTCTCCAATAAATCTCCTGTTGAGAAATCACTTGATAATTTCTTGTGAATGTATGTTAGCATATTATTACTTTTATTATGTTCTCTTTCAACAAAAAATACCAAAACATAAACATGAATATCACAAGAAGACAATGAAAACAAGGTATAGGCTCCAAGCTAGGGAAAAACCGTACAAGGGGGAAAACCCAATCAATTCTTCTTTTCTTATAGAATTAGATCAAAGTGATAAATCCAAGACCCAAAATCCAAGACCAAGACCTCCCACAAGACCGAAGTCAACACTCCTTCCAAACTCTTCCAACAAGTCAAATTCAACTCAAGTCAATGATAGTCAAAGCTTTCCAAATATGGTCAAACTTTTGTTTTTTGGCCCCTGCAACAAGTTTACAATTTTTGGCCCCTGTAGTTGACTGAAATTTCACATGTGCGGAATATTCTAGGGTAAAATTAGGGAAAAAAGATTGATTTTTCTTCCTCTTGATCTTCACTCTCTCTCCTTTGACTTCTTGCTCTTCTTCACTTGTATTTCATCGGTTTTCACTCTTATTTACACATAAATTGAAACTTCTTGATGGTATTTAAATGAGGTCAAATCACACTATATATACACATCCAGGAGGTCGAATGGGACCCTTCGAGGGCCAACATGTCCATGCAGGGTCAACTTGGTCTTGTGGGGACAAAATTGAATAATTTTACTCAAATAAAATTATTTTTCCTTTTTCTTTTAAAATTCCAAATAGGACTTGGCTTAAGTACAATATTTTGACTCATGACAAATATTATTTTAACTCAATAAAACCTAGAAGCATGAATAACATGCTTCACTAATGAAATAATAACGATAATAATAATTTTCTCTTTTCTTCTTTTGCTTTTACGTGGAAAATACAATGATACAAGTACAAAGATAATTATGAAGACCAAACCTAGTTACATTTGTTAGCACTCCTTCTTAACTATGGAGGTATTCATAAGTACACAACTAGATACAATGATACTATCAAATTGAATTATTCTCATAAGAAGAGTTAGATTGATTAGCCATCATCAAACATCAACATTATAACCAACATTGTCAAATTTCAATATAGAAAGGCTTTGACTAACAAACTCTACCTCTCCACAAGATTAGAGCACAATGCTAGGAGGCATACATATGGACACCTCCACAAATGCCTCTCAAGGCACACCCCATCCAGATGTTCACTAGGTATTTCCTTCTAGGACTATTCTTATCTCAGATTCCCAGTCCTCAAAGAATACAGTCCTATTCGACTACTATTATATTGGATACCCTATATTATCCTCAAAGAGTATCAATCCATGGGACTAAAAACTATTGCATTCCAACTCCTGAAGGATTATCAGTCCCAGATGCTTATCCACTCCTCCATTCTCCCTACCAGTGCCTTCACTAGACTTATGCTTGTTTGTCTTGGCCTAGTGCATGACACATGGAGAATACAATTTCCTTTATCTCTCCCTCACAAATAGGAAGATAATCCTCACTCCCTTTCAAACAAGGAGTAGATCCTTGCTCCCTCTCAACTAGTGAGACACAACCATAAGATTCATTTGTCTCATTCATCAACTACTTGTTCTTCCATTGATATCTTAATAGTAGTTGCAAGAGCTCCTTTATTGCATCATCATATCATACCTGAGATTTGACATTCCTAGATGTCATGGAGCCAAACTCTTTCACAATCTACCTTTGTGATAGGGTTCTTGCCATCAACATTTTATATCATTTTCCATCAATCATCATTTATAATATATTTGTCATCAAAAGTATCTTGTCAAACTAATCAATGTAGAGATAATGATAGATATTCCTATTCAATTGGGAAAGTGAACTTCTTCTAGATCAACATCAAATCCATCATAAACTATTGGAAATACTAAGACGAGGGTGAATCATTATTTCTTATCAATTAGTATATTTTTAATTTCACAAAGAATTAATTTTTATTAGCATCACATAAAAATAAAAATCATTAACACCATTCAAAAATGCATAACAATAGAGACACTATACACATATTTTTAGGTGGAAACCCCTCCAAGATTAAAAAACCATCGAATGCTTCTTAATATTTGTCTTTCAAAGCTTTATATTAAGTTTTCAGCTCCAACTAAAGGAGGCTCTAACCCACTGGTTTACAGGCTCCAACCTGTAGGATGCTCTTATGCCCTGTTTACCAGATGCAAACGGAAGGATGCTCCAATTCCCTAATTTTCAGGCTTCAACCTGACAGATGCTCCAACACCCTATTTACAAGTTTCTATTGGACATACGCTAGTCCAACACCCTGTGTAGGCTACAACTTGCCCTAACACCACCCTGCCACCTTGAAGTGTTCTCAGGGTCCAACTTGAAGGTGATTCCACTCTCTTGCCTCACACCAATCTGCCACTCTGATTAGCTGGCAGACCACGTTTCACAATTTTGAGACTGGATCTACGTGTGCTTTGGATCAATAGAAAAGAACTGAAATACAAAATTTGATGCTTCAACTTAGTATGTATATCACTACGGGGGGTGAACCATTATTTCTTATCAATTAATATATTTTTAATTTCACAAAGCATTAATTTTTATTAGCATAAGATAAACATAAACATTCATCAACACCATTCAACAATGCACAACAACAGAGACACTAGACATATATATTTTTAGGTGGAAGCCCCTCAGGGACAAAGACCATCAAATGCTTCTTAATATTTTTCTTTCAAAGATTTACATCAAATTTTCATCTCCAAATGAAGGTTGATCCAACCCCCTGGTTTATAGGCTCCAACCTATAGGATGTTATTATGTCTTGTTTACCAGATGCAAACAGAAGGATGCTAAAATGCCCTAATTTTCAGGATCCAACCTAACGAATGCTCCAACACCCTATTTACGAGTTTCTACTGGACAAATGCTAGTCCAACACCGTATGTAGGCTACAACCTACCCTAGCACCACCATACCACCCATAAGTTTTCTCAGGTTCCAACCTGAAGAAGACTCCATTCTCCTTCCTCGGATCACCCTACCACTCTTATTAGCCGACGAACCACATTTCACAATTTTCAGACTAGATCCACCTATGCTCTGGATCATTACAAAAGAACTACAATACAAAATTTGATGCTTCATCTTAGTATGTATATTACTGTCAAATCCTAGTAGCCTCGCTGCTCAACTCTGCACAATCTGTTTGCTGCACAATATGCACATCAAACCGTAGCATGTAAACTCTCGCTTCATCAACTATCCATGCATAAAATGATCCTGCTCAATGTGTCACAAACCCTAGTTATTCTTAAACACAATGATCAATAAGACCATTCTACAACTACCAATACAAAACCATGTTTATGCTCAGATTGTATTGCAAATCCATAGCTATCACACTATCAATATTATTGTCAAAGAGACTATCAAAACATTTCTATCATCGTGGTTGTCAAGTCACAATCATAACTAATATCACTATCCCTGTTACTTAAATTTTTTCAAGCCAAATATCACTGTATATAAAATGTATTGTCATGCCACACCAAAGGTTATTGTCTAGAGTTTTAATCATTGTTACAAGTCATTATCACTGTCATATCTTCAAATCATTCACCCAATATTGTTACAAGAAATTATCACAAAGGTTATGTCCACAAGTATATTGCCAAGGTAAGGTCATTGTCGACATTAATGTCACATCAAGCTCACTATATACAAATATTACTATCACCATGCCACATATGAGATCATTATCACATAGATAAGAGGATCATTGCCACCATAGGAGTTCACCGACACATAAGAAGAATACCACATATATGCACATCGCAGGTCACATACAAATTTCCTTACCAAAACCCAACTACACCTTCAAGGGTACTTGAAATATCAAGATTACTTATTGGATGATATCAAATGCTCCAGCTACCATGTGAATTTTATATTGTCACTGTTATGATGCTACTTGAATGAATTTGGTTTCAGATATGTCCATTAATGTATGTATTTATGTGATGCTTAAGTGACATGAACATAGGACTGTAGAGGATGATCTAAGTTGCAAAATAGTCTCAAGATTATTCGAAATTCCAATGAGTGATGCTTTAATAATCTCTTGTATTAACCCTTGATCATATAGAATTCATAAGAGTAAAGACTGTAAGCTATGTCATTGACTATTTTGAAAATGATACAAAAATTAATTAACACTTCCCTTTTGCTGGCCTTCAAAGGTTAACCACACATATGGAAGAGATTCCAAATTCATCATCTCATTCACAAGGTCACGTGTATAAGATAATTGTAATGTCTTTAAGGAGCCTTAAGCACAGATCAATATATCACTGAAAATATGCTGTAACCATGATTGGATATAATATGATTCTTCGTTGGTCTAGAAACAATAGATAAGAGACAATGATAATCCTAAAGGGATGCCCAAATCACATGTCTACAAGAAGATGTTCATGCTTTTCATACTCTTGAAGCTTGTCACAGGAAGTCATCTTAAATATTCATTCTGGGTTGCAAGAATGCTCTATTCTTTCTTCTCTTGATTTGGTAGGGTAATTTTAGAATATAGACAAGAAAAATACACAATCCGTAGCTCAATCTCTTCCAAGAAGATTGAACCTTCATTGTTTCACAGAAGAGGAGTCAAATGGACTTTAAATATCACAATATTGAAGAAGCCTCATTTCTTCTTCTAGACAATCAAACCTTCTTTTGTGCATTGTATAGATGTCTTAGTATGGTACGAACAATCCTTCCTTCATTGTCATACAGAGAAATGTAAATCCTATGAAAACATCAGGAAATGATGTCTTGGAGGTTTGAGCCAAAATAAATAGAATAAACCCCTTCGCATCTAATGTACCACTCTTCCACAAGAAGGCCAAATAATTTCAAGGAAATTTTATAAATAATTTTTGTTGAATTCCATATATGCAGGTCTATTAGCCATACAAACCCTCAGTGATTTGAGATGCCACAAAAATGCATCCTTACTTGTCAGAAAAACATCAAATTCCTAAACCAAGAAAAACCCTACCCTTTTTTTGATGAAGCAATGTCTCCATAGGGGCCGAGGTTAAATTTTAGAGCTAGATTAGTCGAATTATCATCATTTAGTTCCATATATTCAAGGGTAAAATGAGTCCCTTAATATATAAACGTGGGGGGGTTTCACGAGGCAGTCAAGATCCCTTTTTGGAGGAGAGTTAAACTTGAATTAAAACTTTTGGAACCAACATTTTTAATTTAAGTTTGACTTGGAGGGAAACCCTTTTTGTGGGAGGCCATATTCCTTTAAGAATTAGAAATTTAATTCTTGTTTGAAGTCTAAGGCACCTTGTAGATATAAGAAGATAAACTTTAATGCCTTCAATAATTGTGTTAGACTTAAAACATGATGAAATCGAAATAGGCATGATTTGAGTGATGTGCTAGCCAATGGAGGATTGCCACATCATCTCCTTATGGGGATTTTTCCCACAAATTTGGTGTTTCAAATTTAATCAAGCATAACTTACAAATCATGAGGGCTCACGTGACAAGACACATACCAATGGAAACAAATCGACAAGGAGAATCTAATGATAATGATGTTGAGGTCAATTTCACTACTCTTCATCTTCAAAAATAACCATGAATGCATGGCTACTAGGGTTTCTAACCATCATTTGATTGGAGCTTCCAATTGATGCAATCCAAAAAAATATTAAGAGGATTCATTAATGGATGTTGACATCAATGACAATACCATTCAACATGAACAATAAACTCTCTCATCCTTCCTACCTTTTATGCCTTTATTGTGTACACATTTTTGCCATATAATCCTCTTAAGCCATTATCAATGTTGTCCACTCAATCCATGTGATTTTTTAATCAAGTTAAACCAAATAGTTGTAGATACATCATATTATATCAACTGCTAATTTTCTAGTCTATACTTCTACAACATGTCCTTCTAGGTAGCCAATCATATCTCAATCATCAATATCAAAGTTACTAAATCATATTAGTCAAGATGTTAAATTTTGCTGCTTGCTCCCTCTGAGGTCAACATCCCTTTGCATGGTCTATCACTAGAATTATTCTTCATGTTTTTCACCTTTCAAACATCAATCAATGAGTTATAGGAATAACCAATCAATAAGCTTCAATATCATATCCATTAGGGTCCTCACGACTCCCTCTGAAGTTATCGTTTCTACCTTTCTTAGGTTCTTCAAGAGACCATATAAGATGTTGATCAATACCATGCTCATTTATCATGCTTCTATGTATCAGATAACCATATGGAAGGATTCTAACTTTTCCAATCTAACTAAGGCATACCATGCTCATGCTTCCAAGTATATCTCTGCATCCAAATCTTCCTATAATATTTGCTGAAGATATGAGTCTAATCTCTAATGAAAATATCTTAAAGATATGTATACATCTTCATTTCATACTTCCATCTAGTTAACTTCCTTTTGAACGATCTTCTTCTTTCTTTAAAGATGTTGTTTTAGATGTATTCGTTCTTTAACAAGAGAAATGCTTCAATTATGCCTTCATGTTGCTTCTCGATTATCTTCATACTTTCAATCCTTTAGATTACTTTTGATATTTCTTCCATAATCTTCTAGTGGAATATACTCTTGCCATGTTACTATGATCCTTCCATATATCGAGGAGTCCTCTAATAATGATTACTGTCAAGGATTATTGTGATCCCTTCCTGCTAAATGACTACTTATATAATAACATGATGCCAAGCAGTAGCTGCATGAACTGTGAAGTGTTAGATGGTCAAAATCCTTCTATCCTTAATTTGCTAGATGACTGCTTTCAATAATATCCAACTGACTATGTGGACTCTAATCCTTCCAATGCTATATGCTTCTTTCCATGATGCCATAATTTTGTAAAATCCAAGAATCTTCTACAAATTTTATCGCATATACTACTCTAATTTCCATATTCTAATAAAAGAGAAAACAAATTGCTAGTATATCTGGTAGTGGTGGAGTTCTTCAATAATTAAGATCCTCATGATCTTCATTCTTCAACTTCTTTTCAGGTTCTTCATTTTCCTCGACAATGTGAGCTCCACTCCTTTCCTTTCTTTTATTGTTTTTCCTATTTTGAAGATCCTTGGGACAATCTATTTTAAAGTAAGTTTCCATATTCATTGCCCCCAAAGCATTATACTTTGGACATGCCTTGTCTTTGATGTGGTTGATTATTGTTGTACATTCGACAAGGTTCAAAGCTTTGGAAAACTTTCCATTCTTCTTCTTTGATCTAACAACAAAATATTGAGACTTTTCATTCCTTTCAGTGTCATCTTTGGCATTTAATATTGTCTCTTTTAGAATACACAAAGCCTACAAATCATCGAAGTTTGGAGTGTCCTTTCTTGAATAAATTCTTGTCACAAAACTACTCCATTATGAAGGTAAAACATTGAGTACACAAGTAGTTAGTTCAAGATCAGAAATAACTTCTCCAAGCCCTTGTAGTTGATCCTTCAATTGTGATATCTTTATAAGATATGAGGCCAATTATTCATCTTTTTATGAGCTTGTTTTGTAAAATCGATTCCTCAAAGATATTTTTTGACCTGTAGTGCTGACTTCATATAGTTTTACCAACTTGTCATATATTGCTTTAGATGTGCCCAAATCTGCAACAAATGGAATAAGATGATATTTGATGGATTCAATGAGAATCCTTTGAGCCCTAACTTATCCTTTAGTGTACTTGGCCAATTCTTGAGTCTTATCCTTCTCTAGTTCTATAACGTTTCCTAGGACCGTCCATGACTTCATTTTCTATGAGCACCAAATCTATTCTCTTCTTCCATGCTTAAAAGTTTGATGAACCATCGAGTTTTTTTGCCTTCCTTACAAAATGAAGTCATTTGATTTGAATATTGATACATAGAGAGTAGTATAGTACTTTTCAAAAGATTGACTTGCTTGATAATGATGTCGTTTTTATGCTTCCAAATATTTTGATGATCCCAATAGTTCTTCAAAGATGTTCTTGAATGATGACTCCTAGGATGATCGGCATAATAATGTCTTCAAAACTACTTCAAAGGTGAATGATGATGCTTCCAAGAGTGTAGATGATATTTCCAATAATATTGATGCTTCTCAAATGATGACTTCTATGGATATGTCTTCCAAAAGAGTTATGATCAAAGAGCATCCAAGAGAGAGAGATTGATAAGATGATGATCTTCTTCAAAAATACGACAAGTAACCAAGAGACTTAAATGATAGAGAGAGATAAATAGTTGATGTAGTAGTATTCCTTTCAGTATTCTTCCTTTTTCCCTTCCTTATGTCCTTAGCTAACGATTTCCTCTAAAGTAGCTTAAATGAATGTATTCCACCTATGCCAACAAGATTGATATTTAAGTTGCCTTCCCTTCACCTTAGCTTTGATACCATGTTGATAAATTACTAGGGTAACCAATTAGGGCTGATTTCTCTTACTCTATAATTTATTTTGAATGTATTTTAGCTTCTTATTACTTTTATTATGTTCTCTTTCATCAAACAATTACCAAAACATACACATGAAGATCATAAGAAGACAATGAACACAAGATATAGGCTCCAAGCCAAGAAAAACCCTACAAGGGGGAAAAACAATCAATTCTTATCTTCTTATAGAATTAGATCAAAGTGAGAAATCCAAGACCCAAAATCCAATACCAAGACCTAGCATAAGACCCAAGTCAAATATCCTTCCAAATTCTTCCAACAAGTCAAAGTCAACTCAAGTCAACGACAACCAAAGCTTTCCAAATATGGTCAAACTTATGTTTTTTGGCTCCTACAAGAAGTTGTTGAAAATGTAGCAAGGAATGGATTCTTTGAATTGTGCCTTAGTCAAAGGTACCAATTTGAATTCAATCTCATAGTTGCTTGAGTTAGCTGTCAATTAACATGTGTGATGTGGCCTATCACTGAGTTATTGTTAGTTAATTCAAGTTAGATGGATTTCAGTGAGTTGTGGAGTAGTTGATGGCTAAAATTAGCTATGTAGTGGAGTTAAACTCTAGTGTCTATTAGTTAAATGATATTTAGTTCTAGAATAGAGATAGACTTGAGTTTAGTTGAGTAGTTCACTTTCTGTTAACTCAACTTACTGCCAGTCAAGTACACCAACTGCTATTTTTAGCCCTAGTAGGTAATGCAATTCGAATTGACTATTGAGATTGAATGAAGGCACAAATTGTATTTATTATGGTACATAGGTTTTTGTGTGTAGAGTTTGAGAAGAAAGAAGAGTATTTCTCCTAGGAATTGTGCAAGGAAATAGGAGAGATTCCTATTTTTTTGGGACAGATTTGCGTTAGGAAATAGGAGCTCCTAGTAGGCCTTATTTTCCTAAGTGTTGGGAAATCCTTGATAGAGAGTTGATCAATATTACAGGGAGCTCCAAGATTGAAGTAGATTCTATGTAATAGATTAGATTGCTTAGTTGCTTTAATACAAGCAAGAGGCATTTTTCCTAGTCGGGTTCCACAGATATATTGTGTGTTCTATGTGTGAATGCATTTCTATTCATTGTTTTCTTTCTGCAATTTTTTGATAGAGAAATCTTGTGTATTTTGTGATCAATTTTCTCTTATCAGTAGTTGCAAAGTTTCAAGGATTTTTCTACATGGTATCAGAGCTAAAAACAAGATAAAGGATGAGTTTCTTGATTAGATTCAAAGTGCATTGGAGACAATATCAGTTAGTGCAATAATTATAAAAGTACAGGAATCATGTCATCCTATGGTTTGAGGACAAATCATGCCCTACAAAGGAATTCAAACTTTTGTGCATGGAAGGACAAAATGGAGGTTGTGTTAGATGATAATGGGTTTTTGGAATACATTAAGACTGATATTCCTAAACCTACTGCATCATATGCACAACAACCAACCCAATGGAAGAATGGCACTACCAAAGCTAGGAGGATGATCCTAGAAGGAGTTAGAGACCATATTGTTCCAAATTTGCATGGTAAGGAGACAATATTCCAAATGTGGACGACCCTTACTAATATGTTTGAAAGCAGTAGTGATGCCAAAAATCTTGCTTTAAAGAAAAAATTGAGGAACATTCGAATGGGCAAGGATGATCCCATTGTTACATATGTATCCAGGTTTTCTTAAGTGAGGGATGAACTTGGAGGTGTTGGAGAGATAGTTCCACCAACAGATCTTGTGAGCCTTGCTCTTCTTGGGCTTCACAAATATTGGCATAGTTTCTAGGATGTAGTGAATGGTAGAGATAAGCTCCCTGATTGGGAGAGACTATGGTCAGATCTTATGCAAGAAGAGATAAGGAGGAACAAAAGGGATGGAGTCTCATATGGGACAAAATATGAAGAGAACTTTAATTTAGATGGCAAAGGGAAGAAATCCAAGGGCAAGAAGGCCCAAGGAAAAACCGAGTCTAGTCAGAATGGAGGCAAGGAAAAGAAGGATCTTAGCAAGATCAAGTGTTTTCATTACCATGAGTTTGGACATTATGCTACAAAATTTCCAAACAAGAAATCCAAAAAGTATGTTGCATCAGTAGCAAGAGGAGAAGCTCTCTCTTCTCAGTTTGAATTGGATTTCTCCTTGATAGATTACATGGCAAGATCAATATGAGGTAATGTGTGGTACATTGAATCATAGGATTCATTCCACATGACAGGGAGCAAAGATATCTTCATCAGTTTGGAGGAGAAAGACATGCAATTCCATATCAAGCTTGGAGATGATGACAAATAATTGACCAAAGGAGTTCGTATAATGAAATTTAAGAGGGATTTTGGTTCCCTTCTCCATATTAAGAATGCGATGTATGTTCTAGGATTGAAGAAAAACCTTGTCTCAATAGTATCCATTAAAGAAAAAGAGTATGATGTTGTATTCAAAAAAGGGAAGGCCTACCTCATGCATTATGATTCAAGACAAGTTAGGAAGATTGGGGTCGGGATTGAGATCCTTTACAAATTGGAAGTCTATGGATGTGCAGCCTTAAGCAACAAGGCAAAGAGTTCCCAAAGTAGAGATGTGGTGGTTGAGTGAGAGTAGGATAGAGCTCTCAAGATGGAGCCTTAGCTAGTATCTTAGTTTTAGTCTAAGCTAGTTGATAGTTGGTCTTACCAGCATGATGATGATGAGGACCATAGCCCAGGGTGAGTGGAAGAAACCACTCAGTTAGATACTTCTAGTATAGGGAGAGTTTGAGCCAAGTGTGTAGAGGATTTGGTTGAATCTTCCAGTATCACTTCTAGCCAGAAGAAGTGACCACAAAGGTACACGAGGTACATGGCACTTATAATCAAGGTGATAAACTTGCAAGGCATGGTGGGAAAGAACAAGTCTTTAAAGTAGGTTCCAAAAAATAAATCAACGAAGTCTTCTAGTTTAGAGGGAGCAACTACAACAATAGAGAACTTGGTAGAGCTAAATAAATATCCATGTGGACAAGGTTCTTCCAATAAACCCTTCCTTGCTAAGAGGGAGTTTTGAAAATGTAGCAAGGAATGGCTTCTTTGACTTATGCCTTAGTCAAATATGCCAATTCGAATTAAATATCATAGTTTCTTGAGTTAGCTATTAGTTTAACTGTGTGATTTGGCATATCACTGAGTTATTTTTAGTTAATTCAAGTTAGATGGCTTTCAGTTAGTTGTGGACTAGTTCATAGCTAAAATTAGCTATCTAATCGAGTTAAACTCTAGTGTTTATTTGTTAACCAATCTCTAGTTCTAAAATAGAGATAGAATTGAGTTTAGTTGAGTAGTTGAATTTTTATTAACTCAAATTACTCATAGTTAATTGCAACAACAACTTTTTTTATCCCTAATAGGTCGTATAATTCAAATTTCCTATTGAAATTGAATGAAGGCACAAATTGTATTTATTATGGTATACGGGTTTTCGTATGTAGAGCTTGGGAAATAAGCAGAGAAATTCTTTTGGGAATTGCACAAGGAAGTAAGAGAAATTTCTATTTTTTAGGGGTAGATTTATGCTGGGAAATAAGAGCTCCTAGTAGGTCTTATTTTCCTAAGTGTTGGGAAATCCTTAACAAAGAGTTGATCAATATTGTAAAGAGCTTCAAGCTTGAAGCAAATTCTATGTAATAGATCAAATTTCTAATTTGATTTAATACAAGAAAGAGGGTTTTTTCCCAGTTGGGTTCCCCAAATATATTGTGTTTTCTATGTGTGATTGTGTTTCTATTCATTTTTTTCTTTCTGAAAATTTTTGGTAGAGAAATCTTGTGTCTTTTGTGATCAGTTTGCTCTCATTAGCAGTTGCAAGGTTTCAAGGATTTTCTACGCAAGTCTGCAATTTTATCCCCCTGCAACTGACTGAAATTTCACATGTGTGGCATATTCTAGGGTAGAAATTTCAATTTTTCTTCCTTCTTGATATTCAATCTCTCCTTTGACTTCTTACTCTTCTTCACTTGTATTTCACTGGTTTTCACTCTTCTTCTTTGCACATAAATACAAAATTCTTGATGGTGTCCAAATGAGGTCAAACTGCACTATATATACACATTTAGGAGGTCGAATGGGACCCTTACAAGGTCGACTTGTCTAGGCAAGGCCGACTTGGTCTTATGGGGACAAAATTGACTAAAATAAAATAATTTTTCATTTTTTCTTTCAAAAGTTCAAATATAACTTGAATCAAGTATGATAGTTTCACTCATGACACATATTAATTTGTCTCAATAAACCATAGAAGCATGAAGAACATGTTTGACTAATGAAATAATAATGATAATAATAATTTTCTCTTTTCTTATTTTTCTTTTACATGGAAAAACAATGGTACAAGTACAAATATAATTATGAAGATCAAACCTAGTTACATTTTACAATAGCTCCATGACCTCATCTCAGCTGAAAAATGATGACTCGTTCCATAGAAGAAGAAGAATGATCCACATTGAAAATGGGGGAGACAAATCTACCATAACAAAGTCCATGGTAGTCATAAATGACCTTAGTAGAGATCACACACCCTATGTCCATTGATTGACCTTCTCGCAACTTGATCATCATCAATAAAGTGGTAGAACACCGACATCCAATACTTAAGGGAGATAAATTTACCACAACCAAGTCCATGGAAAGTGTGTCTTCCATTAGTAAAGGTCACACACACCTAGGTATCCTCTTCCATGTGTCCAAGATGGGAGGCAATCCCAACAATATTAACCAAGTCCACGACCCCTTTATAAAGGTGACTTATGGGTAGGATGCAAACTGGGGCATGTACTCAACCAAGTCCATGGATTAAGCAATACCCTCACACCTAGGATCTCTCTTGCTCTCCCCCCCTCACCAAGTCCATGGTTAGTCAAAATATTGGGGGCTTGAGCATATCTTAGTGTTCTCGATTAATAATGTTACCTCTTAATGAAGGATACATTCTCCTTCTCTCCAAGATTCTCTTTGAAGAATATGAACTTTTCTCTCAGTAAAGGCTTGGTGAGAATGTCTGCAATCTTCTCATTTGGTGAAGATTCACTGCTTCAATTTTGCAACAAGTCACAACCATAGCCTCATTGCTCCCTTTGTGCTATAGCCTTATCGCTCCCTTAGTGTCAGAATGTTTGATAATCTTGTGGACAAATTTTGAATCCATATTGCTCGCAATATGTTTGACTGGTACTGGATTGAATGCAATGGAAGTCTGCTACCTTCTCATCCAAGAAATCAAAACATGACCCATATTGAAGCAACACCTCAATGTGTTCTTTTTGTTCACAACATTCCTAGTTCACTTGAAATAGGCATATCTCTATAGTCATATCATTGTCTCAATCCATGACTGACTATATCATGAAGGTATTTCAATACCAGCTTCGTAAAACAAAAATATACATATCTAGGCTCTATTTGTCTCAGGGTACATGTTGTAAAGAAAGTATCCATTTGGCTTCCTCCTCATCACCGGGTCCACAAAATCTGAAGAGGAGTCTCTTAATTTCTTAATGGAATCTATACGCGAAGTCTCTGACAACACAATTCCCTTGTTACACAATAGTTTGTCACACTTCCTATCTTGTATCCTGGAGCATCAAAATGATGAAAGCTATCAATGTATTCACCATGAAACATATACAAAAGCATCCTTGAAGAAGAGAAGAAAAGTTGCCCTTAGAGAGTTCTGAAGAAGATTGCCTAAGAACCTAGTTTTCAGGATCAACTCTTTTTGCACCATTCATGACTTGTGTTGGTGGCTTGTTGTAACATACTAACCTAGCACTGCCAGCATGTATTTTTATAGGAAAAACCGTGTTGAACCTCTTCTGGCAATTTTTCCTAAAGTGGAGGAAAATCTTCTCTTACTAGAGGCCTCGAGAATGACGAGCTCGTTACAGGTGAATAAGGATTTGAGCGAGATCTCTCTTTCTTGGTCCTTGATCATACTCTCATGGATCTTCCCCTTGAGTTATGGAGCACATACGTCTTTTTATGGATCCTTAACTCCCTCTCCTTCCCTATAAATGAAATCCCTTTTATCCACAACTGGTTGGTCATTGCTTGGTTGCATTCCTATTATGAAACAATGCCTAAATGTTGCCCATTTTTCTAAGGAGAAGGAGTGCTTGAAGGTCTTGACTTGGATGTGGAAAATCACCCAAAGGAGGCTTCCAACATCAAGGCTCATATGGTTGTATTCTTCCCTCATTTCTATTAATAAGTACATCATGTGTTTAGTGTCCATAAGTGTGTAAATCATTATTCATTTAGTATGATACTCCATGATCTTCATATATTTTATGTTAGATGAATTACGTTATGTATGCCTTTGTCGTTTATGTTTGATCTTCCTTGCAGGTATTCATCCAAAAGGGTGTAAAGAGGATTGAAATTGGAAGTGAGAAGATCGAGGACACCATCAATGGGTGTTTAGCATCAGAGTGAGGTAGGTCATCTATCTTACTTTGCATTTTATGATATAAACTAGGAAAGTATGCACGCATTTGTCTTGTTTGTTGCTAGATCCTCTTATAGGACTAGAGAGATCGCTTCTGTCCGCAAAAGGGATTATATGCACACAAAAAATGGTGACTCCACTGGGGAGCCTATAGCCCTTTCAACCTCCTTTTTGTTTTTGGTCTATTTCATCAGTTTGGCCAATCGCTTAGCAATTTGTCTTTTAGAATCTATATGTGTCTGTATTTTGAGTAGTCAGTCCTTTAGAGTGTTAAGTATGGAATTATCTTTGAAATTATTTTTATTTTTTCAAGTATTTATTGTCCAACGTAATTTATCCTGGAACTGTCGCACTGCCAGCACGGTTTTTTCAATAACAGTAGCACTGAAAGCCCTGTCAGCATGAGTTTTTACTGTCACAGTCGTGTTGATCCCTAAAACTTGAGAAATTTTAATGTTTCATTAGAAATGTCTAGTTTGTCTTGACCTCCGAGGTACCCTCCTGCTCTGTGTGCTTTTAATTTTTCAGTATTTTGGTTGATTTCTTATTTATTTTCAAAATTCATCCTATTGCTCTGAAGTAGTAGTAGTGAAATTTGATTGAGTCCTTAGGGTTTTAGGTTAATTGGATTTATTGCTTATTGCTTGTCTGTGTGAAAGGGATACTAATTTTGCTGTTGATTAAGCATTATTTGTTCTTTTGAAGTCATAAAGAAACAAATTTTGTATTTTCTTTAGCTTTTATCTCAGTATTTACTTTTCGAAATTGCATTAGGTTAAATTGCATTGAAAAGTCATTTTTGGATTATAATTGAGCGTAGATCACATTGCTTGATTCTGAAAGCTAAAAGAAGTGCATTCTCATTCATTCAAAAAGAAAAGTCAAAAGATTGATGTAGGTGCATTTGAATTGGATTTCATTTTATTTCGGTGAGTGCATTGAAAAGAAAAGTGGACAATGCATGTTAACGAATTGAATCTCATTTTACTTTTGATGGGTGCATTGAAATAGTGAAAGTGAAAGCTCTAGTTAGGATAATTTTGTTGTTGCATATTTGATTGTTGTATCAGTGTGTGAACCTCTTCCCTATGTTAGATAGCTTTCGTTGAATTGAAAAGAATCATTTTTTCATGCTAGTTGCATCATAGGTGTTTAGGTGTGTTTTCGGGAAAAGTGTCTATTCAGAACGACCCTATCCCACTGGGTTGTGACAGAGACCTCAGAAACAAACAAGGAAAACTACTCTTGTATTCTCCTTTAAGAACTATAAGCGAAGATGATTAAGATGAACCGACCTGTGTCTTGCGCTAGTTGTTCGATCCAATCTATCTTCTCTTTGCCAGCTTCCACCGATCTGCTCCCTCACTTGCCCATCATTACCAAGTTCCTGCAAGTTCAAAGAAGAGAGAAACTACACAAAGACATGGATTTATGTTCATAAAAAGCTTAGGATCAGTTTTAAGCTAAACATACAAATATAACACACATCAGATATACAAGCATGTAGGAGAAACTCAAGTAGTTTTATTGATAAAACAAGAAGATCCAGGAGGAGTTACAACCGATGATTCCTGATCCAGCATCAACCTCCCAGCATAGAATCCCTTCTTCCCCTCCAAAAAAGCATAAATCACCCAATACTATGATATCTATCACAAAACCAACAACAATTCTCTGCAATGTACAAAATTCCAGCCTCCTGGATCTCTTGGTGAGGGATCCATATATAGATGTATGCAAAGAGGATGAGTCAGCTCATGAATTGATTAGTGGCTTCTCTCTGTCAGTTCTTACTTCCACTTGGAGACTGAGAGCCTCTTACTCATCACTGGTCGAATTCAGTGAGGCAAGTGTCATTGGAGAAGATCCTGGAAGCTTCCATTGTCTCTCCACCTCGTACAATGACTCTGGCACTTGTCATTTCCCGCTCAACGCACCCTAGTAGTGCATTCAAGTGCGTGGCAACGCACCTAGCCAGTGTATTTGGGTGCTTTGCAACGCAGCCAGCTAGTGGAGCACTTGAAATGATCCTGTTTTGACTAGTTTTGAGCAGTTTTTGGTGGAGAACTTCTGGAGAAGCTGTAATTTGTTGACCTTGTTTCTTTAGGAGCTGGAACAACACTTTTAGGGACTTAGGATCCCTTGGTTTATGGACATTTCATGCTTATAGCTGTAAGGCACAAAAATGTCTATAACAGTTGCCCCCTAAAGTATGAGGCCGTTTATCGGGTGAAATGCTTTATTAGGAGGATCCGAAGTTCTTCTAATGCTGGAGAGGAGACCTGTAATGAGATACAATACAATACATTATTTTCATACTGTTTTCATGATCTAGCTGAGGTGGGCATTCCCATGCTCAGCTTTATAAATTCATTTTCATGTACATAGGACAGACAATCGTCTGATGGTAGACTGATGATTCTGGTGAAGTCATCATCCCTTTTGGTAGGATGATTATCTGTGCTGCAATGCTGTACATTTCAATGTCTTTATTTTTCCTGAATATATATCGCAGCCCGGATGGATGAAACTAGATCCGAGGTCTTCAATCTCGTCCGATCTTCACTCTAAGTACAAGTCGATCCATGCGAGAAATGTTTCGAAGTCGAACATGGAAAGACATCGCTTGATTACCAGTCAATGATGTAAACTGTTAACAAGCGCGAGAGGAATCACCGATAATGATAATGACCCTCAAGGTACTGCAGTACAATTCACGTGGTGTGAATAAAGGACTTGGCGTCGAACACCACGCAAAATCTTTCGGTCGAAGGTCATTGATGTATACCTGTCACCGGAAGTGAGAAACTTGCCATTGAGGCATGCAAGCTTCAAAGTACTGAAGGGGTGTTCCTAGATCAACTTCTTGGATAATGAGCTGATGTCGACAAGAAGCGATCCATCAAAGGAGGGCCTTAATGAATCCCACATCAATGACACGGAACGGAGCAAATGATTTTGATGGAGGTGAAAACGATCTGGTGATATATGGTTCAGGGTGGCGGTCATGAAAGAATGAAGTATAATGTATGGTAGTGGATGGGACACGGGTGACTTCTCTGGATGACTTCTCTTGAACATGTCAGCGACACTTATGTGATGGATTGGTAGCATTTACCCCAAATGTGGATGGTATGGCGTGACCATGGCGATGTGACTGGTGAATGAAACAACCCAACCCGACTCTAACACGGAGTGGAAGTGTCATGTTCAAGAGCGACTTGCTACCAATAAAGTTTCTTTGAGTTTTCTTCCCAATTTTTCCCCAGTCATTTCTGACCAGTACCTCTTTATTTTTGTCAAGCTTGAGGAGGATAACATATGCTTGTTCTATAATTTGCCCTTCGGGCAAACCCATCGCTATGTTTTAACGAGCCTAGCGATAGTGAAACTCGTTCTCGTCTAAAGACAAGTTTGTTGCTATTAATCTTTTTAACGAGTCTAACGACAAAGATAACTCGGTCCTTTTCCTTTTTAGGGAGTCTGAAAAGGTACGTAAAGATAACTCTGGAATTCCTTTTTCGTCATCTAATCCCTTAAGTCCGAAAAAGTATAAAAGAATACAGAAGGGATGAATTTTCGATAATTTTAACGAGTCGAACAAAACAAGCGCTCGATCTTTTTGTGCAATAATCCCTCAGGTACAAAAAAGATTAAAATCTAGAGGAGGGATAGCATTTCCTGTCGCTTTAACGAGCTGGAAGGCCAAAACTCGGCAATCTTTTCATATTTTATGAGTCAGATGAAAAGAGCTTAAAGAAGACTCGTCTTTTGAGGAACAAGTGATAAAATGGGTAGCAGCTGATTCCAGGTAAGGTTTGGAATTCTCCAATCACGGCAGTGTCACAAGGATGGCTAGTGAAATCACTCTTCGCAGCTGTTCCTCAAAATGGGTAAACAATCAAATGGAGGTGAATGATTGGCCAATGGAAAAGTGGAGGTGACGGTGCAAACACGACCAAGGATTTAATGGCTGAAAATGCTTCATTCACGGTGGTTATTTACCGGAGGATAGTTCATTTTTTAACGAGCTTAAACTCGGGTGGAAACATTTGCTCGATCTTATGTTTATTTTTTAACGAGCTTGAACTATGCGCTAAAACTGCTCGATAAAGTGGTCTTGTTTTTTAATTTTACCATAGATAGCTTTGTCCTTCCAAAGATAGTACTGTATTTTTCAACTGCTTCATCAAACTAGTTAGAAATGATCAATATTTTCTTTGAAAATGAGATTAAAACGCTAATACTTTACTTCGAACTACGTGAAAGTAATTAAAAAGTGTTTTTTACCTCTCATTTTACCATTTCATTTGAACTTGGTTTGTTGGAGCTTTGGAGGTGTTTTCCCCCTCGATTTTCATCAACTGATTTCGGGAGATTCTGTGGACGATTCTCGGCGCCGTCTAGACCAGGTAGGAGCTAAACCCGAGCCCTTTCATTTCATGGTTTCCTTTTTGCATTCTATGCTATGTTCCCTGCTTTTCTGAGCCCCTGGGGTTTGATGGGCTCGTTCTGCCATCAAATCAACCTGGGTACATCGAAACCTGCGCTGAATGTTGGTCCTCATGAAGGCAGTTTGACATTCAACACACCTGTAACACTGCTGCAGGTGCGTTGGGCGCAGAAAGGAAAGTTGTTGCACAATTTTTGATGGAATTTTTTCCTGTTTCTCATCAAAATCAGGATCTAATCTCCTCTCTTGTTTGTTTTTGCAGAGATATTGGAGTAAAATGACCCTTACATGGCGAGAACGAGAACATGAAGAAGAGGACATGATTGCCCTACATGATCCTGTTACAGTGAACGCGCTGCGGAACTGTGGCTTGCTGAAGTTCTTCCGTATCTCTAGCATGAGACAGCAGATTAACTTGCTGAAGTATTTGCTTGACTCTTGGGATCATATCAACCAGGTTTTCCAGATTAGGGGCAAATCTATCCCCTTGACTGTAGTAAACATATATTTCTTGACTGGCTTGTCGAGGCGGGGTGCCCCCATCTCTTTGTCAGGTTCGGTCCGAGGAGGCGATTCTGTGAGAGATTATGTCCATCAGTATTGCAGGGAAGGATCTTAGTCGAGTAAAGATGGCAAGATCATCATCTGTGATGTCACTGATAGGTCCCTTAGGACTATCCTATTTACTTTTGGTAGGATGGCCGGTAGCGCGTCTCTTCATGTAGCCAACAGATCCTATATGCAACATGCCTTGGAATGCCTCCAACCGAAGGTGTTCAACTGGTGCGACGCAGTACTTCTTGTTATGAAAGAAAAGTTGACCAAGATAAAGAACGGGAAGTTGAAGAACTTTGGGTTCGGTTCCATTTTGACCGCCTTTGCCTTGGAGAAGATACCACTGATGCAGCCGCAGTACATTGCGCTCGACTTACCTTCTCCTACTGAACCACGCATGCAGAGATGGGTTGACCATATGTCTAGGCATGCTGGTCAATCTCATATTTCTTTCTCTGATACCTTCTTCAGGTGGTTTGATCGTCAAGAGATGGTCTATTCCGAGTACCCATATTCTGGCATGGACTTCCGGGGTGATCCAGATTTGGTACTGCCGGATGGCGAGCAGTGGGGTGCTATTGGTAAAATCTCTGACCATATTGCTGTTTACTATTTTTTTTTATAATGTCCTTGTGCTTTGTTCTATCAAGACTCTAATCAAACTCATGTGTACATGCAGATGTCGGTCCTGTTCGTCCAGTAGTTCGCGTGAGAGTACCAGCTGTTGTCCCAGCAAGAGAGGCCACCGGAAGGGTTATTCTTCGCGACCTCGATGTGGCCGAGACTCTTACAGCTGTGCAGGAGCAGGTTGAGAGCCTTACTCTCGGTATTCCAGATGTGAGGATCGACGAGCTACCTTTGCAGTTACAACGACATACTACTGGTGTGCCCAGACGATGGACTCGTCTCTTACACATGATTGCACAGGCTGTGACTTGCTATCACGAGCATCATTAGACTAGGGTGCCCCCTAGCATTTTGAGTTTTAGGTCGTGTGACCGATTTTGTCTTGGTTACAGAACATTATGTGTAAACCATAAACAACTATATATGTATTTTTGATTTTCGGAGTTTTATTCTGGTTGAGTTATGTGATCCACATGTAGAACATTGATGATGTGTTTCTTTTTATAAATGTTGCAAATGTCTATCTAACACATAGTTCGCTAATGAGTCGGTTAATGTGTTTAAGTTTCTGGAAATATGCTGGTATTGAATAAGATCAAATTGTCTTTCCAAAATCTTAACCCTTAGGAACATGCGATAAATAGCTGGGTTTCGGACGGAATATATACCATTGAGTTGCAGTATTACGAGCTGTGAGTCTAGCCTGACGATTAGCCGGCGTATACCATGAGTGATGGCATCAGAGAGAAGTTCTATCAACGCACTATATTCAACGATATTGTTTGTTGATTGACCAATACATACACCTCTGAAACTTACTAACTCGCCGCTTGGATCAAAAATGGCCCAGGCTGCGGAGGACAGGTTCCGCGAACTACGACTTGCTCATATCCAACACATGGTTCCAATGGGTTTGACATCTGCAATAAATGTAAAAATGTGGATTACTCGACCAAAACAAACACTCTTAGCGAAAACAAAAATATAACAAAAGCACATTGGTTACTACTAGGCGTAGTAACGCTTGAGGTACAACCCATTACGGGGTTGCGCCAGTGGAATCCCGTCGTAATCCATCAACTCATAGGCTCCTTTCGCTAACACTCGTTTAACAATATAGGGGCCCATCCATAAAGAGTTAAATTTACCTGCTCCCAATTTATCGGATTCTTGGTCGTAAAGCAAGACCAAGTCACCTTCCGAGAAGACATGGGGTTTGACATTTTTGTCGAACTGCGCCTTGACTCGTTTCTTATGGGCTTCGTTAGCCAACGCGGCATCACGACAGGTTTCATCCAATTGGATTAATTCCAAGAAACGAGCTTCTTCTTCTGAAGTTCCGGGGAGGAGGTCGATTGCGAGTTTGAGAGACGAGATTTCACACTGGACTGGTAAGACTGCTTCCAGGCCATATACCAGTTGGAAGGGTGTGAACCCGGTCGCATCCCTTACCGATGTTCGGTAAGCCCACAAAGCTGAGTATAGGATTAGGTGCCATCTTCTTTTGTGAACTCCGATCATCCTTTGCAGCATGCGCTTCAGGACTTTGTTGATCGCTTCAACTTGTCCGTTGGCCTGCAGATAATATGGAGTAGAGCTGTCGTGAGATAGCCCTAGTTTGGCAGCTAATTCAACCATCATGTGATTGCGAAAATGCGATCCGTGATCTGTGACTATAGCCTGTGGTACGCCTAATCTAGCGACTACATGATTGAAAAATAAAAGGGCAGCTGTTTCACCAGTATTATCTAATGTAGGCATCGCCTTGGCCCATTTGGTAAAATAGTCAACTGCGACTATAATATACCCATGCCCCCCGGTCGAGGTGGGGTTACATGTCATGAAATTGATGCCCCATTTGGCGAATGGCCCAACAGCGACTATTGGCTGTAAAGGTGCGGGTGGTCTTCTGGTTTTGCTATCAAAAATTTGACAAGCATGGCAACTTCTGACTACGGTTATGCAATCTTTGAACATGGTTGGCCAGAAGTATCCTGCTCGTAAGATTTTTTTTGTTGTAGCATATCCAGATTGATGCCCCCCACACGCGCCTGAATGACACTCATTCAGGGCTTTTTCGGCTTCCTCATGGGTGAGGCACCTCCTCAGAACTGTATCAATACCACGACGTAAAGTGTATCACCGATGATCATGTAGTCTTTTGCTTGGTATCGAATACGTTTTTGTTCAGAGTGAGAGGTATTCGGCCTAAATTTTTGGGTTTGGAGATAAATGATTATGTCTCCATACCACTCATTGCTTGCGGATATCAGAAACAAACTTTCATCCACGATTGATTCTTCGGATGTTTCATCGTTGGACGACGATGGGAGATCGCATAATAATTCTGCGAAAACTAGAGCTTTCTTTGACTTGGATTTTACAAATTCCAGATCAAACTCTTGAAGGATTGCTATCCATTTTGAATATTTTCCCCCCAGCAACTGTCGCGACAATATATAAGTCATGGGGTTGCAATATGACAGAATGGTAGTTTTCCGAAAGAGGACATAGTGTCGAAATCTTTGCATTGCTTGAACCGCTGCAAGTGCTAGTTTTTCAACATAAGAATATTTTCTTTCTGTATCATTTAAGTTCTTACTTAAATAATAAATAGGATGTTCTATTCCATCGACTTCTTGAACTAAAACCATTGCGATGGTTGTATCTGCTGTAGCCAGATACAGGTTAAAGTCTCTTTGATAATCAGGGGCATACATTAATGATGCTTCCATTAGGGAATGTTTTAAAGCATCAAAGGAAGCTTCCGCGACCTGATCCCAGTTAAAGGGTACCCCCTTTTTCAAAAGACGTGTATAACCTTTAGCAAGTTCGGCGTAATTTGGAATGAACCTCCTCAAAAAGTTTGCTTTCCCTTGGAGTTTCTGAATTTGAAGCAAATTCGAAGGTGGAGGCAAATTTATGATTGCCTGGACCTTACAAGGGTCGAGACGAATCCCATCCTTTGAGACTACAAAGCCAAGTAAACGACCAGAACTGACGCAAAATACACATTTGTGCGGATTGAGTCGTATCTTGTAGTATCGGCAATGTAGAAATATCGCTCTTAAATGCTGCAGATGATCAGTCCGCTTTCGCGAATGAGCCGGAAGGTCGTCGAGATAAGGTTGAATGATGTTTTTGATGTCATGGAAGGCATAATTCATTGCCCTCTGAAACGTCGCCCCTACGTTCTTTAAACCAAAGGGTAATTTTCGATATGCGAATGTGCCCCATGGACAAATGAATGCAGTCTTTGACTGGTCCTGTGGGCAGATATTTATTTGATTATACCCGGAAAATCCATCCATGAATGAAAAGATTTCGCGTCCGGTGCATTCATCAATTATCTGGTCAATGAAGGGTGTAGGGTAGTTGTCTTTTGGACAAGCTTGATTTACATCCCTATAATCGACGCACACTCTAATTGTCCCCTGTTTTTTCATAACCGGGACAATGTTCGATACCCAATCGGTTAGCGGAACCGGGTAGATGAAACCAGCATGCAGGATTTTTTCAACTTCTACCTTAATGGCAGCGGCTTTCTTGGGGTGCACTTGCCTCAGCCGTTGCCGTACCGGTTTAACATCTGGATACATCTTGATTTCGTGTTCAACGATACTCGAGTCGATGCCTGGCATTTTACTGTATGACCAGGCAAAGACATCTCTGAATTCGCGAAAAAGAGCGTTATATATTTCCAGTTCTGAAGGAGAACAACATTTGCCGACATAAATATTCTCTACAATATCTGTTTTGGTCGAGATATTTATGGCTATAGTCTCTTCAATGTTGGACAAGTTTCACTCGGAATCCACCGTCTTTACAGTATTTGATAGAAAATCAATTACTGAAGGATGGTAGAGGTCATTTTGAGTATCTTCTTCGTAATTTGGAAGAAGAGAACGATGTTGGGAATCATTCCATGGCGCTCCTTCAACTACCATAGCTTGGAGAATTCCTTCGTCGGTGTCATGCACTTGCGACCAAGGATCTGAATGAGTACCATATTCTCTAGACCTATCCATCCAAACGCTTGATGAGCGTTGATTTGGGTTTGCCTCCCATGCCAGAAACATTGATTGCTATAATATTTCTATTGGGATGGGGGGAAAAACCATCGCATGATCCATGTTTATATCATTTTCTGAGATCTTTGTGGAAGATATCATGTTGCAGGTTCCTATCGACGCTACTTCCGCTAGATTGATTGGAGGTGGAAGAGCGAAAGTTCCCATTAGTATAGGATCTTTTAGTAGGCCTACTCTGATATTCTGAAGCGAATGGGGGCTTCCATGGATCATGGGAATGCTTCCTGTAACTTGTGAACCATTGGGGAGGAAGTTTTGTTGGTCGACGATTGTAATCCCCCCCTGAAAGGGAAACGCAATCTTTCTAAAATAGGTCGACACAACAGCTGCCATGGCATATATCCACGGTCTTCCTAGTAGGATGTTGTAATCAAGATTCCCATCGATGACTTCAACATCTATTTCTACTGTTTTCCCTCCTAGTTCAACTTTCAAGTTATTTAGGATACCGTACGGGGTATACGTCCTTCCGTCGAATGCTTTTAATGTTGTCGCAGATCACGACAAGGTTGGAGATCCTAAAGTTTTCCAGCAGCTCATCGACATGATACATGTAGATGCCCCCTCATCAATAATCGTTCGGTGAACAGTTTTGTTGAGGGCTTTCACTTGAACAAGGAAAGATAATTGAGCTGGTAACTGAGGATCGTATCCTTTGTGGTCAAAGGATACAAGATTGGAATCCTTTGGATCAATCCCACCAATGGCTGATAACAAAGCCTACCTTTGGGATGGGCAGTTTTGTAGTACTTCAAGAGTCGACATAGCGGATGGCGATTGGGCCAAATCTTCCACTATGTTATAATGTTGCGCCGCTCTAGCGCGAGGATTAAATGTCGACTTGTGTACTACTCCCTTTGGCGGTTTTATTGTCAATTCAGGGATGGTGGGTGGTACAACTTCTGTCGAAGTTGTTGTCGAACTACTTGGTTGATCTTTATCCTTGTTGTTCGACAGCTGAGGATTCCCGTAATCTTTGTTCCTTGTCAAAATCAAAGCATCATTTTGCTGTTTCGAAATCGACAACATTAGCACTTGAGACGGGGAAGCATTTCCACTTTCAACCAGATTTGTTCCTGGATTCGGAAACGGATCGGTTAACACTGTTGAGGTTTTCGAACTTTTAAAGAATCTCTTAAGCTCAGCTTTGTATGGACATTCTCTCGTCCAATGATCCTCGTCGCATATCATGCAACCTGTAGAGGGTTTCCTATTTCCAGGAGGGTTTGAAGAAGATTTTTCGGGAGATTGCTCATCCTGTTCTTCTTCTTCCCTTTTCCTTTCTTCTTGCTTCCTGGTTGTTTGGTTTCTTTGCCTTTATCTGTCGATACAACATTTACTTCCGAAGCAAGAAGTTCGTCTTTTGCATTTTGACCTGAAACCTTACGAGCCTTTTTGGATGTGGCCCTCGTCGATTTTGTGTCTGTCGTGCCAATCACGCCATCGCTGGCATGAGAGTCATTGTTTGATTTAGTAGGAGGAGGAATCGAGGATTCCGGTCTAGGGGCGTCAGGTATTTTGTCGTAGAGTGTGCCGGACTAAGTGTAAATCAAATCCAGATATTGTGCACGAGCGATCACTTGCTCTTCTGTTACGACTCCCCCCTTTGCCACATCTTCCGTGATGGAAGGCAGTAATGACTTGATAAACCATTCAGCTAATAGCTGATCGGGAACATACGTTTTTACCATCCTACGACGACGTCGCCACTCATGTATATGATCAGATATGTGAGTGGCTGTTGTCTGTTTAAATTTGGTAAGCAATTCTGTTCCTGTTTCATACCTTATCGGTAATTGAAAATGGGTTAAAAAGGTTGTGGCTAAGGTGCTGAAGTTGTCAAATGAGGCTCTAGGCAATTCAATGTACCATTTTGCCGCTGGACCTGTTAATGTCCTCTGAAAAAGGCGAAGCCTTATCGAATCATCATTTAAAGTGTTTGATGAACACCATAGATGAAATTTCATCATGTGATTCGATGGATCTTCACCCGGATTTCCATTAAATCTAGGAATATCTGATGGAAGTTTGTGTGGAATCGCTGGCCACCAAGGGGCGTAAGCAATTGGATCGTTTGTTAGCCGGTTTAAATCAGGTAACTCTAAAGTTTCCACGAATGGTAACTGTTGATTCAGGTTAGGTGAAGCATACCCAGGATACGATGGAATCGCCTGAGCAATTGATCTTTGCATACCAGCATAATGCATTTGATGCTGGTATGTTTGGTAAGGTTGGTGGACTTGCCCATTATAAAATGGTTGATTTTGACCGTTTTGAATGTACGACTGTCCACTGTTTGCAAAGATCTGTTGCTCAGCACCTTGGTATACTTGTTGGAATTGTGGTTGTTGGTATTGCACCAGCCACGGTTGTGAAGACATGTGCTATTGCCCGATACTAACCGTTTGACCAGGGTGAGGGGTAATTGTACCCGTCTGGGCCTGTGTCGCCCCACTAGTTGGCGATTGTGGTTGAGTCGCAGGGTCAATGGGCTGTTGCATTACAACCTGAGAAATTTGAGTTTGATATACAACAGGCAGCACTTGAACTTGCGACACAGTCACAATAGCTGGCGTAGTGGGTATGTTCGACACAGGTACGCATTGTTGCATCGAATATACAACCCTTGGTTGTTGAGGTAGTATAGGTACCCAACCACTTGAGGTAATTCCAGTATAACCTGAATGCTGTTGTGAACTCCTGTATGGATATCCTCCCGGAGGTGGTAATGAAAGGGCGTACTGCCCCCCATACGGTGGTAATCCAGAACTCAAGGGAATTGTTTGCCCTTGGGGACCAGACTGCCCAAATTGACCTCCAAATGGATCAATTTGTTGAGACTCAACATAAGAGTTTCCGGGTATAATTCCGGATGAACAAAAAGGAACAGACCAAACTGTTGAAATAGCCCCTGGATGGGCTCCTTCTAGCAGTTGTGAGCTAGTCGAGACAGATGGTATGCCGGCGAACATTGTCGGAGTGACAACAGGGAGTTCTGCCATCGCTGTGTCAGAAGACACAGTCCTAGATGTTGACGGTCGTTCAGACATTTGTAGTCTATCCAAAAGATTACCTAGTGATTCTACAGGAACTTCCGCTGGTGGTAGACTAACTTCTGATGTCAAAGGAAATAGAGTGACCCCGACTCCAAAATGTGTTGGAGTACTTGCTTGCGAATCTTCTACAATTTCCTCTATCGCAATCAGACCTGGTGGAAGGGGAAGACTGTCAGGTCCGTAAAATATTTCTGGTGCCGAAGAGGTAGCAACAGATGTTTGAAAAGTAATACTCTCTGAACCGGTTATGGATGGAACTAGTTCAGTAACACAAGCGCTTGTTTTCAAACTAGGATCAGTATCACTGTCCTTCTGTAGCTGTTGAACTTCTTCTATTGAGGCAGGGATTCCAGAAATGTTTGGAGTAACCGGAGTCTCTGATGTCATTGGAACACTTATTCTAACTTTTATTGGAGACTTGGATCTGGTTAAACGAGTCCGCTTTGTCCGTACTGGTTTCGCTTCCGGAGACAAAGACGGTTGACTCGTAAGCCTCCGTGAACGACGGGGTTTCAATTGACTTTCTTCCACGATTGCGGATTACTCGATCAACTAAAATAAAAGGGAAAGTATGTTTCCGTGTTAAATGAATTTTAGACGCTTTTGACACAACTTTGTTTTTTCAGTTTTAAAGAGTCGAGAAAAAACAAAAGATGACACTAGTCTCCTTCGATTTTTAATGAGCCTGAAGTGACAAGTGCTCAGATGGACCTTTTCCATTAAGGAGTCTGAAAAGGAGTGAAAGGGACTGCTCTGGAGATCTAGGTAGAGGGAGTACCAAACCAATCGCAAAACTACAGAATAATTTTTAGGGTACGGCAGTCAATCTTCCCGAATGCTGTGTTCAGTGCATTGCGATCAGTAGGGCGGCCGACACGGCTTCCTATGGATAAAGGTTTTATGCCTATAGGGGTCTCCCAATATATACTCGATGGTACGTGGGAGCACAAGTCCGTACTGGCACTTATCGTCTCAAAGTGGAGGAATCACCCAACCATCAGTGAGGACAATAGTTACCAGGCTTTACGACGCCGGAATACGTCTCTAGCCTAGACCTCTAGATGTTGTGCGTTAAGTTACAAAGCGTTGTTAAGTTCATTGAATTTATTTTAGGTTGATCTTTCTTATGAAGTTTTCCTATTGGGTTCACCACGAGATGTAGATTTAATTCCTAAAATGCAATCTAAAGATGATAAGCAAGCTTTTATCTCTTTTCAGCAATGAAAATCCTAGCTACAAGGGGAAAAGAAAGACACAATCTTTTCTCAAAGAGCAAAGAGCACACTGTAAATGCACTTTTCCTAAATCAAGCCATACAAATTGTCAATATGCAAATGCACTTGTGCATGTATTTTTTTTTCACTTTCTTAATATTGATGCCTAAAAAGAAAGTTGTTGTATAAATTTGAATTCGATTTCAAGTGAAAAACACAAACAAGCTTCTTTTCGAAATCAAAAGGTAGAGGCGATTACGACACTTTATGATTTTGAAGTAAACACTTGTTTCGACACTAGAAATTCACAAAATCAAGCCAAAGGAAAAAGTAAAAGTGTAATCAACTGTCAACAGCAAATATACTCTCTCCTAAGATCAAAAACGACACTTACGACAGATCTAGATCTAAGGGCGACAGTATGACCAGTTTACTTTTGCAATGGGAAACTGTAAATGACGTAACAAATACACAAAAACAAATACAGTTTCTTTTATACAACTGAGGCGGAATTAAGGCAGAGAAAAGGGGATTTTAAACAGACAAACACACTGATCACAGGCTGCAAAAATCAGAGGCAAAACTGGAAAAGGTGAGCAAAGAACCTCAACTAGGCAGGGCTAGGCTGATCAACTCACCTGCTACACAGAGAAACTGAATTGCAACGCAGGTAGCCCTCTCGGGAACTGCGCTGAAATGCAGAGTCTCTTCACAGAGCCTGCGCTGAAGCAGAAACGAGAGTTCTCTCTGGGTTCTGGGTCACGGTTTGCAGTTTAATCTATGGTTTTTGGCCGAGTAAAAGCAATCAATTGTGTAGAATCAGAGGGTTGATTTACAAGAGGTTTAAGAGCTATCACAAAGGGTAATCAGATCATTTGTGAGTCAACTGTTCAGATCATAAACAGGCCCAGTGAATGGACTAGAGTAGCAGATGTCTACTTTGCATTTGTAAATGGAAAATGCAGTTCGATTCGCTACTCCTAAGTTTATGAGATGAACAACAATAGAAACACAAATAAACTAACTAGACACGATCCCCAGTGGAGTTGCCATTTTGTTTTCGGGAAAAGTGTCTATTCAGAACGAACCTATCCCACTGGGTTGTGACAAAGACCTCAGAAACAAATAAGGAAAACTACTCTTGTATTCTCCTTTAAGAACTATAAACGAAGATGATTAAGATGAACCGACCTGTGTCTTGCGTTAGTTGTTCGATCCAATCTATCTTCTCTTTGCCAGCTTCCACTGATCTGATCCCTCACTTGCCCAGCGTTACCAAGTTCCTGCAAGTTCACAGAAGAGAGAAACTACACAAAGACATGGATTTATGTTCATAAAAAGCTTAGGATCAGTTTTAAGATAAACATACAAATATAACACACATCAGATATACAAGCATGTAGGAATAACTCAAGTAGTTTTATTGATAAAACAAGAAGATCCAGGAGGAGTTACAACCGATGATTCCTGATCCAGCATCAACCTCCCAGCATAGAATCCCTTCTTCCCCTCCAACAAAGCATAAATCACCCAATACTCTGATATCTATCACAAAACCAACAACAATTCTCTGCAATGTACAAAATTCCAGCCTCCTGGATCTCTTGGTGAGGGATCCATATATAGATGTATGCAAAGAGGATGAGTCAGCTCATGAATTGATTAGTGGCTTCTCTCTGTCAGTTCTTACTTCCACTTGGAGACTGAGAGCCTCTTACTCATCACTGGTCGAATTCAGTGAGGCAAGTGCCATTGGAGAAGATCCTGGAAGCTTCCATTGTCTCTCCACCTCGTACAATGACTCTGCCACTTGTCATTTCCCACTCAACGCACCCTGGTAGTGCATTCAAGTGCATTGCAACGCAGCCAGCTAGTGGAGCACTTGAAATGATCCTGTTTTGACTAGTTTTGAGCAGTTTCTGGTGGAGAACTTCTGGGAGAAGCTGTAATTTGTTGACCTTGTTTCTTTAGGAGTTGGAACAACACTTTTAGGGACTTAGGATCCCTTGGTTTATGGACATTTCATGCTTATAGCTGTAAGGCAGAAAAATGTCTATAACAAGGTGACATCGATCTTTGAGCCTTAAAACTAGAACTTAGTTGAAGATCAAATTAAAATTTACCTCAATTAAACTAAGGAGAATTTTTCATTAATGAAAAAATTTAGAGGTATAGGCTAGATATGTGTTCTGACATTGTTAAACACAGGAGTTGTCATTGTTTTCCAGTGTTGTATCTGGGGGGTGAAATATCGTTCCACGTATGAAAGTTTATATGATTGTTCTCCAGTACTTTTAGGTATATCGAAGGCGCTCCACACATGGTAAGTATATGGGAACACTCTCATCTAATGATTATGCATTAGACATCACTACTATAGATTGAACTCCCACGTACCATCGCGTATATTTTTGGAGTCCCCTATAGGTTGCTATCCATCCATAGGTAACCGAGTCTGCTACCTTGGATACCATGATACACCGAACACAACATTCAGGAAGATTAAATGTTGTACGTTAAGTCCTTGGTTCATCCAAGGTGTTTGTTGCAGTTCATGGTTGCTTGGTAAACTCTCATGCCTAGTTTACCCCTTTTTGATTTATTTCTTTTTTGTTAATACAATCAATCAACCACGGAATCAAAAATCACCCGTGAAATGAAAACCTCCTTTGTTCTCAACATTAATGGCTAATTGTAAAATCAGATTTGAGCCCAAAGCATTCACCAACACACATTTCCAATTCATTTTCTAAAAAGACATCGTGGCAGAACCACCAAGAGTCACAAATGAGACCCTGGATATCTATGGAGATACTAATACACCTGATTCACCTAGAGTTGTAGGTTCCGATACTATTGAGCCTAAATCCCTTGAAAACCAAGGATTTGAACTTGGTCTTGTCCTAAGCATCCAACCGCTTGCTTCCCAACCACCTCCAGAGTCGGTAGGCTCATCCTAGGACTCTCTTATAGCTAGTCCTCAACCTATTTTAGATTTCTTGCTTTTTCCTCCTAATCCACTCTTTGAATTAGATTCTCATTTGTATTTATGGCCTCCACATTTGTATAGTCCATTTGATACTCCCAACGTACCTATGAGTCTTTCTCCTAGAATGACTCGAGTGCCCAACTAAGATCTGTTCCCAATCATGGAAACAAAAGGTGATAATCCACCTGTAGGGTCAACACCCCTAGGTATTAGTGGAAACATCTGGAACTCACATTCCCAGTACGGAGATTGATCCTTTTTCACTTCTTCCTCCTAAATTATTTCCTTATGTTTCTGTTCCCTACATGATGACGGGGCCAAGAACACCTCCTACTTACACCCTTGGTTCCACTGGGTTATAACTCTCTCGGTGATGCTTTTTCAGACAATTTTGGCACAATTTCACTATTTCACAATCCCATTTGGTCCTTTGGTTTCACTCCTACTACCAGCTTGTTTGTTCCAAAGATGCCGGTAACTGAATAAAACCCTACCCAACCTACAATTTCGGTAAGTGAAACACATGTTCCTCTGAATCTTTCTTCTCCTCCTATTGTAGCCACGGTAACTGCGGTCCCCAATATGAGTGGAAAACCAACAAATTCATCTGTTATAATGTCTAGGGGGGACTTCCTCCGCCCTACATACCTCCTGCTTCTGGTGGAAACTATCCATCCCCTCCTCCCATATCGGGGGCAAGTCAACCTATTGGCGCTATTTCTAACCCAGGTGGAACGCCAATTCCATCTGTATTAGGTAACATCATAGGGACCCCTTTACAAGGTCATCAAGTCTCTTTGACTCAACCTTCCTACCAACAACCTTATACTCCTATAGGCTCTCAAAAAATCCAAACTCCTTATCAATAGGCAAGTCCTCAAATGCAATATACTTATGGGACTAGTAATCCTCCTCTGCGACAACAAATTCCTATTCAACTACAGCAGGGACCATACCCGAAACCACAGGCACAGGTTTCCTACCGACATCCACAAGTTTCCTACCTGTAGCCATAGCTATAGCTACAAGTTTCCTACCTATCCCAATAGGGACCTTACTAGCAACCATGACAATAAGTTCCTATTTAATCCCAGCAGGGACCTTACTCACAACCACAACAACAGATTCCATACAAATCCCAACAGGGACCTTACCAACAACCATAGATGCATTCACAATAGATGCAATAGGGACCTTACCAACAGTATGGTCAGTTTACTTCACAAACTCCATACTTCCAATATGATCACCAGACCCAGTATAGTCAACCTCTTTATGATCAACCTCCATATGGTCAACCTCCTTATGGTCAATCACCTTATGGAAAAATGTCAACACAGTGGGGATAGACCCAATCCCAACAAGGATGGAATACTCAGTTTGGTACATACCAGGGACCCTATATCCCATACAATCCATAAATTCCATTCTTGGAAACTTTGGAATTACCGGATGTGTCAAGGCTTACGAATGATCCGATACTTCACTCACCATATTGGCCTTCGGTACCAACTAAAATACCTCGTGATTTCCCAAAATTCGAAGGTAAATCTAGAGAATACCCCTAATTGCACATTATGACTTACCACCTTTGGTGTTACTCTAACTCTTGGGTTGACGATTCTATCTGATTACATTTTTTTCAGCGCAATTTAACAAGTGTTGCCGCTAAATGTACATCGAGCTCCCTCATGGTGCTTTCCAAGATTTCAATGCTTTGGCCATGGATTTCCTCACCCATTTCCAAATGCCTGTTTGGTATGAGACTGGAACCCATCTCTTAACGTCTTTTCAGTAGACGACTTCTAATCATATCTCTGATCATATCCATGAATGGAGGCGTAGGTGTCGTCTCATCAAATTTGATATCCTGGATCAAATTTTGACTGAATGGTTCACTAGATCATTTATCCCTCCTATTGCTAAAGATATAGCCATGGGTGGCTATGTGACTAAGGAACAAGCCATCGCCCGTGCCTAGTATTTGGATTTGGTTTATTCATGAACTCTTACCTGGTGCCCAGTGACCTCCAACTGGCCATGCATCTTCCAAACCAGCAGATTCACCACCTATCGATGGCATCATTGGATTTGTGGCTCAACAATCCAACAATACTCCAAATACTTGTTCGAAAACTAAATCTAGTATGACCACTGCAACTTCTGATGCTGTTGATAATCCTAAGAATCCTTGTAAAGCCTTAGAGGTAAATGCTATCCAGTCTACCGCAATGGATAAATCCTCGAAAGGAAAGAAGAAGGGTAAAGGAAAATCTAAACAAGATACCCCTAAATAGGATTCCCAAAAACCATCAGATGATGAAACACCCAAACGAAAGCCTAAATATTGCTGCCTTATTTGTGATGAAGATAATTACACTAAGGATTTCTCCCGACATGTAGAAGTAAGTCGTCTTCTGAAAGGAACTACAGGGATGCCATCTGTGCTAAAGGAACCTTTCCCATCTTAGTAGACACAATTGGTAGACCAACCCCACGCTCAAATCTCTGGAAGCTCTTAAGTGTTCATGACTGGCTCAGAGAAGATTTTCGTAGCCACAAGGTTAAAAGATTATTCGCCTCCTAAGAAACATATGGTGGAGAAAGATACCATTGATGTACCCTCTTCTTCCACTTTACCCAATTCCGGTCATCTCCCTATTGAGAAACCTAGCAATGATTCCATAATCCGACCATCCCCTAAAGGTGTTCTTCATAAATCGTCCTATGATACGAATGCGCAAGCTACCCAACACTACAGTATTGTAGAAAACTTGGCTCAAGTAGCCTCACTTATGTTGGCCTTGGAAGTCCTTCAGATGTGTCCATCACAACGAAAGGATTTGTTATTCATTATTGGAGGAATTGTTCCCAGTTTGATTACTTTTGATCTTGAAAACCATGTTCCTTGCTTTCCACCTCAACTTTATTTTCTCATACAAGTTGTTGTTATGGGCAAGAATATCCACCAGAATGTTGTTGATGAAGGAGCCTCTACATGCATCATGTCCATATCATGTCGGAAAGCCATTGGTTCCCCTCCTATCAACCAATCTGTGAACACTTTAGAAGATTTTGATGGTCGAGGTTTCTACTCACATGGTATTTCCAACTCCCTACCCATTCAGTCGGAAGGAAAGACGATCAATTTAGAAGTCAAGGTTGTTGACGCTAATCTCAATTACAACCTTCTACTTGGTCAGAGATAGACTCATGCAATGTTTTTAGTGGTTTCTTCCCTTTTCCGTGAGCTTCATTTTCCCCACCAAGGGAAAATTGTCATAGTTGATCAATTGGATTTATTTTCCTCTGACTCTTCAACAGGTGATGTGCCTGATGTTGGGAAATCCAAATTTCCTTATGAAAGTGTTGGTGCAGGTATTTTCAAGGACCCTTCCTTAATGGGAACTTTTTCCCTTCCTCCTCCCTCCAATGTTGCCTCAATTAACATGATCTCATCTAATTATGAACCATGGGTCATCCCTAATCCTGACTAGATCGATAATTTTGGTGACACCATGCCACTTAGCCTAGTTGAGAAAGCTTATCAAAGTGTCCTTTTGGCTTCCGCAGATACATGTACAACTCATGATTGATTTAGATTTATTCTAGACTCGTATCTAAAAAATCCTTGGCTTGGTTCTTTTAATTCTGAAGATCCTTTGAATGAGACGTTCCTTACTGAAAAAAACATCACTGAAGTATTATCTCTTGAAGAAACCCCTTGGAATGATATTCATCATAATTCCTCTTTTCTTCCTAGCCTTGGATCAATTCCTACATTTCTAGGTACTTTATTTTCCCTTGAAACGACTACTCCATTTTAGACACCTATCTTGGTTCACGAGGTGTTTTCTGAAGGCAATTTGGGGAACATTTTGGCAACCATGCCCATCGACATATAGGTTAACCCTGGGATTGTCGAGAACATTCACATAGGGGATTATTTTTCTCCTGATGAGATTAAAGTCTACACAACCCTATTCAAAGAATTTCGTGATGCCTTTGCCTGGTCTTATGAAGAGATGCCTGACATCGATCCCAGTATTGTGGTGCATGAGATCCCCTCCTATCCAGATGTGAAACTTGTATGACAATGTCTTCGTCCGGTGCACCCAAGGAAGGCAGCTTCCATTAAGGGTGAAGTTGAAAAACTTCTCAAAGCTTGCTTTATTTACCCTATACCAGTGATAGATTGGGTTTTCAATATTGTTCTGGTAACTAAAAAATAGGGAACCATACGATTCTGTGTTGACTATCGAGATATTAATTGAGCTTGTCCTAAGGATAATTACCCTAATCCCTTTATCTATGAATGTGTGGGGAGTGAAATTTTCTACTTTATGGATGGATTCTCTAGATATAATCAGATTATATCCTTCCTGATGATCAACACAAGACTGCCTTTATCTGTTCTTGGGGGACTTTCACCTACAAAAGGATTCCTTTTGGCCTGGAAAATGCTGGTGCAACCATCCAATAGGCCATGTCTTATGATTTCCATGATATTAAAAATATCGTTCAGCCATATCTTGACGATTTACCCGTGCATTTGTTTAAACGTCAAGACCATCTAGCTCACCTTCGGGAAATTTTTCTCCGCTATCGACACTACAATATTTGGTTGAATCCGCATAAGTGTTTCGTTTGCATTGAATCTGGTTGTATCTTAGGCTTCATAGTCTGCAAATAAGGCATCTGCATTGATCCTCTCAAGGTGGAGGCCATTGCCAATTTTTCACCTCCATCTTCCTTACATCAACTTCAGAGTTTGCAGGGAAAGGAAAACTTTCTTCATTGTTTCCTCCCAAATTATGTTGATCTTTCTAAGGGTTTTACTTGCCTTCTGAAGAAAGGAGTCCCATTCATTTGGGATGACATTGCTCAAAAGTCCTTTTATTCTTTAAATGCTGCACTCAGTAGCGCACCTTTGTTGCATCCTCTAAAATACCATCGCGATTATCTCTTGTACTTGGCCACCACTAAAAATACCATTGGTATGATGTTGGTTCATGATGATGACGATGGAAATGTGCTTGTTATATACTACTCGATTCATAACCTTTTTTATGCTGAGACTCGATATGCTCATGTATAAAGTTAACATTGGCAACAGTTCATGCTGTCCAAGGTTTTCATCACTATATTCTCTTATGCAAAATTGTAGTGATATCTGATTGCAACCCCATGACCTATATTATGTCTCGTCGGTTGCTTGGGGGATAATACTCCAAACGGATTGTCATCCTACAGGAATTTGACTTAGAGTTCACTAAAGCTAAGTCAAAGAAATCACTTGTTTTTGCTAAATTAATCTGTGACGTTCCCTCTGCAAACATGACTGCTGTATCCAATGAGTTGATTCATGATGAATCTCTCTTCCTTATTAGCACCCACGATCCTTGGTATGGATATATCATCATATATCTCCAAACTCATACCTTTCGATCAGAGTTATCTCGCTTTGAGCGATGCCAAATCTGGTACCAGTCCCAACCTTATCACATTATTGGGGATACCTTATACCGCCTTGGTGTGTATTTAGTCCTTTGATGGTGTCTAACGCATGAGGAAGCTGAGAAATATTTGAATGACTACCACTCTGGAGCCTGTGGTAATCATATGTCAGGATATGCCACTACTCAAAAACTCCTTCGCACAGATTATTTTTGGCTCTCTATTTTCAAAGATTGCATTCTTGTAGTCCAAAAGTGTCATTCTTGCTAGATCTACAACTAGAAACAACGAACTCCACATGCTCCTTTACACCCAATTATCACCATTGGCCCATTTTATAAATGGGGCATTGATTTTATGACTTGTAACCCTCACTCGACTGAGGGGCACGGATACATCATTGTTGTTGTTGATTATTTCACAAAATGGGCTGAGGTGATGCTTACCTACAATGCTGACGGTAACTACGGATTTTTTCTATTCAACCATGTCATAGCTTTGTTCGATATAACATAAGCCATAGTCACCGACCATGGCTTCCATTTCCAAAATCACATGATGAAAAAACTTACTGCTCAGTTGGGCTTAAGTCACGATAGCTCAACTCCATATTACCCATAAGACAATGGCCAAGTTGAAGCTGTTAACAAATTTTTGGTTATAATGCTTCAACGAACCATTGGGATGCACAAAAAGAACTGACATCTCATGCTTTTTTTTGCATTATGGGCATATCAAACCACTGCCAAAACGGTGACCAGATTCACATCTTTTCAATTGGTTTATGGTTTGGAAGCCACCCTACCTATCGAATGCGAAATCCCATCTTTAAAACTAGCTGTCAAATTACTCCTTGGTACTTCACCCGAGGAAGAATGGTTACTTTATTTATAACATCTTGACGAGACTCGTCGAATTGCTGCATTAGTAACTGAGTCTCAGAAAAAATGAGTTAAAATTCAGTATGACAAAATTGTGACCCCTCATGCATATGCAGAAGGTGACTTAGTCCTGTTATATGATCAAGCTAATGACAAATTAGGGGTTGGGAAATTCAAACCTATGTGGCATGGACCCTATATCATTAAACGTGTATTACAAAAGGGTGCATACGAGTTATTTTACTATGATGGAAATCAATTGTCTGAGCTCCGTAATGGGCTCTACCTAAAAAACTATTATGCCTAGATTTTGCATAGATACCTTGTACATTAGTGTGTGTTTCATTAGTGTGCAATTTTTGGTGTGAATGTTTGCATTTTTGTGAACATGTTTTCCCTACTTACAACGTGTTCCACTTGGTGTGCTGATGTTGATGAACCTTCTTCCTCATGTCGGTTTCGTTAATGGCGTTTGCCGTAGTACATGGAATCTCTCTTCCATTGTGTGGGCACTCTATGCTCCCAATAGTGAGTTAATGAGTTTACAGGGCATATGTCTAGGTCATACAACTAACAATGTTGCCGAATATAGTGCAGTTTTCGAACTATTATCGGAAGCTATTGCTCTTGGTATTAGGGAATTAGTTGTTAAACTTGAATCAAAACTCATTGTATTACAATTAAATGGGCACTATTCCATTAGAAACCCTAATATTTTGAGGATGTAACTACGTGTTCGTCTCTTGGAAAGAAATTTTAATTACATTAACTATCAACATATTCCAATACATCTAAACACATTAACAGACACATTGGAAAATCATGTTTTAGATAAACATCTGCGACGCATGTAAAAAGAAAACCATTACATAGTAGGAACATCAGATACAACATGTAAAACATGTATGTATATATATAGAGTTTGAAAAATATTTGTTACATCAAAAAATCAAAATATGTGTTCTAAGACACATGGCTTCTTGAGCCTACATAAGTGCAGAAAATGAAAACTAGAGATATGTCTATCTGTCGACATGGTGCTCATGGTAGCATGAAACAACTCTGATAACTTTGTTCAATAACCGATGCAATTTGGCTGATACTCCTACGATATTCCTCTGATACCATAGTGACACCTCATTAATAGTCACATACTCTAGAATGCCTCTTGTCAAGGCTTCCAGGTTGTGTTCCACCTCTACTATGGGATCAACTCCCTCCTCATAGGGTGCATCCTCAATCTGCCGTGCCACCCTCCTAGCTATCAGAGAAACCCCTGGAGGTCTCTCTGGTCCAACATTTGCAAAAATCATAAGTCTCAATCTCAGTTCACATAAAAAAAAACATCAAAAAACTTGGAAAAACTTAAAAAATAGTTTTTTACCCGAATTAGTCCATTATGTGCCAGGTAGAAGTGGGAGGTTGGGATCTCCCTGGAAATTTGTACTGGCATAAGCCTAATCGTCTACCATGATGAGCTACTATCACAACCATCCAAAGAATGTTGGGGGAAAAGACATCTGCTGACCACCTCCATGATGAGGCATCAACTCACCCCACCTCAGCAGTCATGGATCCCTGGGTCTTGGAGCCTCTACCTCTACCCATTGATACCTTAATAATGGTACACATTCTAGGAAGAATGTCACCAAGATTGACCCATAGCCAAATTGTTTCAATCTTCATGTCTTGCATTTAGTGAGTTGGTCTTTCATGTTGACCAACAACCCTTCACACTAGTTAAATACTATGGGAATAAGACATTCTATTGCATATTGGAAGAGAGACTTGGATGCTTCGTGCAGGGCTTGAGCTCTAGCTATTCGAGCCATGGTATGAAGAATCGTTCTCAATGGGAGATTTGTGATAGTTTTTATATGTATTTTCCCACTCCATGTTTTTTGAGAGCCTGGAAAATGTCTCACTATCAACATATTTGTACTCTCTCCCCCAATATGAGAACCAAACAACTGATTTCATTGTCCCCTTCTAGAAAAACCTATGATGAAATAGATGTCTGCAATATATATCTCGAGTTCTTGGTCTCTTATGATAAACATTTGGCGGGCGGTCTATATCCCACCATCCAACCAAATGTTGTAGTAGTTCCATTTGGGTCCTAATCCCAGGGATAAAAAAGAATTCGAGTATTCTACATGCCCGAAGAGCCTCTATGAAATTTGGATCTTGGGCTCCTTCATAGTCTTCTGCTTCATGAACTCTTTCCTTCCATTCAATCACCATTTTTTCAGTGAATAACCTGTGAAACATCCATAAATAGAGATTTTATTAGATTCCATGGAGTAAAATTTGACAAAAAATCATTAAATCTTGGAGTATTTTCAAAAAAAATTACGTCATCATGCTAGCTCGATTGTCTCCAATTTTTTATGCTCTTCCAGCATGATGGTGCCATTGAGCTCAGGGTGAGTAGCGTGGGTCCGATGGGTAAAACCCATGCTGATCATCCTCAACATAATTTGTTTTCAAACCCTCCTTACCACATACTCTATGGATGAAAGCATTTAAAAACACAATCAAAATGCATAGGAAGGACAAATCTCTTACCTACGACAAAGGGATCTTTGAACGATGCCGTGGATCGGTCACACTCCTCGCCTGAATATTAGGGGAAATTGGGGTAAAAAGTGCTCTCCAAATTACCAAATGTCAAATGGTAAATTTGTTTTAATTTTTGAGTTTATATAAGTTTTTTGTAATATCTTTACCATTTAGGGCACATTTTTTCTTATATTTTAATATTTTTCTCGAAAAAAGTAACATGTGTTCACTTGTGCAGCGACATGTCATGGATAAATGGTGACATTGATTGATTTTGAATGAACTAGTGAGTTTTATTTTATCACTTTTTCAGACTCATAAAAAATAAACAAAAAAGGAACCCCCCTGGAGTCATCTTTCAGCTCTTTTCTGACTCTCGAAATATGAAAATATTTTCGAGTATTTGTCGTTTCGAAATCGTTAAAGTAAATGAAATGACGTCTACTCAGTACAAGTTTAACCCTTTTCTAGACTGAGATAGACTATTGTACGAAAAAGGAAAACCTTAGTCGAGCATGGCTAAGAGGTTCTCTTGAATATTGTTTTCTACCTTTTCAGATTCGAGAGGCTATCTACGAAAAGGGACCTCTAGAGTTTCCTTTTTGCCTCTTTTTCAAACTCTCTAAACATGAAAAATATGTCGAGCTACCCCTCTGTCAGAATCATAGAACATAAATGACATAGGACTTGTCACCATGATGAGACTGAGTTACTCCTTCCTAGGGCTCCTTAAACTTACTGGTAGGGATTCATCTGAAGGATGAACTTATACAACAAGTATATGCTATCCTCTTCAAGCTTGCGATAAAAAATAATGAGGTACTCGCTAGAAATAGTGGTGAAAAATGGAGGTAAACATGTCCTGTATTTTGTATAATGGCAACATGTCACTCTTGAAGATGACACTTATTTGTCACTCGTGTCGAGTCTGGGTTATCCTCACTTCATCACTTTCCTTCCTGGGCTTTAGGAATCCATTTGCCTCTCATCTGATTATATCCTTTTGTTATCATGACCTCTGATCATATGTTGAGTCAAATGTTTCCAAACTCCGAAGTCGTGTCACTGATATGTTTAAGAGAAGTCCCATATGCAATTTTAACCACTTGTACCCTATTTAACCTTTCTGCAACAATCAAGGATCACTCTTACCTGCTCTGCTATATCTTTTTGTTTCATGTCGATGATGTGGGAAACATTATGGCCCTCCTTTGATGGATCACTTCCTGTCAACTTCATCTCATTATCCAGGAAGATGATCTAGAAACTCCCTTTCAATACCTTGGAGCTTGCATGCCTCAATGGAAAGTTCTTCTTATTTGACGATAGGTTCACATCACTGGCCTTCGATCGAATGATTATGTGGGTCTTTAACTTTAGCTTCATTGTTCACACTCGTGGATTGTGCTGGTGTACCTTGAGAACCATGTCATTATTGGTGGTTTCTCTCATAACTGTTAACAATTTCCATCATTGACTGGTAATCAGGTGGTTTTCTTCCATGTTTGGGTCCGACATGTCTATTCACATGGTAGGATTCATACTTTAGTTGGATTGAGATAGAGATGAAGACCTTGGGTTTCATCTAATAAATCCAAGCTACGTGGAGTTATTATCTATTCATGGTTGTACACATGATTCCTTCTATAAGGATGGATTCTTCCATGTCATGGGTCCATATGTATGATCCCTTCTCTTCGGATGGTTGCGTCCATGCCATGGATCCATACACATGATCACTTCTATTCTGATTGATGCGTCCATGCCATGGATTCATGAATTGTTAGATGCCTATTCAAAGATATATTATTAGGCATATTTATCAATGATGCCAGATATATTGTATCATGCTTGACTTGTAGGTCTCCTGATGATGTTTCTCCGGGTCCTTCCCTTGACTTGTAATGCATTTCACCCATCACTCCCTATTCTGCTTTCATGATTTAGGGGGCATCTATTACATGATATTTTGTCACACTTCCTATGCCGTATCCTAAAGCGTCAAAATGATGAAATCTATCAATGTATTCACCATGAAACATATACAGAAGCATCCCTGAAGAAGAGAAGAAAAGTTGTCTTGAGCGAGTTCTGAAGAATTTTGCCTAGGAACCTAGTTTTTAGGATCAACACTTTTTGCACTACTGGTGACCCATGCTGGTGGCTTGTTGCAGCATACTGACCTAGCGCTACCAGCGTGGCCTTTTATAGGAAAACCTGTGCTAAAAGTCTTCTGGCAGTTTTTCCTAAAGTGGAGGAGAAGCTTCTCTTACTAGAAGCCTCGAGAACGACGAGATGGTTATAGGTGAATAAGGATTAGAGTGAGATCTCCCATTCTTGGTCCTTGATCCTTCTCTCATGGAGCTTCCCCTTGAGTTGTGGAACCTATCCCTCTTTTTATGGATCCTTAACTCCCTCTTCTTCCCTATAAATGAAATCCCTACTATCCACAACTGGTTGGTCATTCCTTGGTGGCATTGTTATGCTGAAACTATGCCTAAATGTTGCCCATATTGCTAAGGAGAAGGAGTGCTTGAAAGTCTTGGCCTGGACTTGGAAGCTCAGCCAAAGGAGGCTTCCAACATCAAGGCTCACATGGTTGTATGCTTCCCTCATTTTGTATTAATAAATACATTATGTGTTTACTTTCCATATGTGTGTAAATCATTATTCATTTAGTATGATACTCCTTGATCTATCATCTAGTTTATGTTAGAATGAATTACGTGTTGAAGAAAGCGTAACTAGGTTCGGTCTTCATAAATATAATTTTGATCTTTGTACTTGTAAAATAAAAGAAATATTATTTTTGTAAATTGTAAAAATAAGTTTCTTGCTCATTTCATGGGTCTAGCATGTGTTGAATTGCTACAGGAAAGTCCAAGGGTTAAATAAATTTTGAAGAACCCTTCTTGGGCATGTATCTAATGTGTTTGAGTCATAAATAATGTCAAGTAGCCCTCCAAATGAAAAGCACAATATTCTTCGTCATGTTGGCTCAAAATCAGGAGACACAATGGTTCATTGTCATGTTGGCTTATATTCAAGGCTAACTACTATTTCTATGCGGCTAGGATCATCACAGAAAGATACAATTTTGGACAAGTATCTCTGTAAATTTGGATGGGTACAGGATCCTATGTAATCTCTGCGGTGATGACAGTAAGTAATTATAGGATCTCCTCCTTGATGGCACAGATCTCAGTGCAAGGTAATTATAGACTCCAGAAATCACAATCTCCTCCTCGGTGGTAGTTTAATGATACTGATATCAGTGAAGGATGAAATTACAGCCATATTTTTGGTGATGAATATGATCTCAGGGATCCCACTATACCACATGTTGATCAGTGGTTGTCATTGATGTCAACCCAAGTAGCACCATGGGCTACCCCAATCTTGCATGGGCATTTTGACTTGAAAACTTACTCTATTCTGAGTCAAGGATTTGTTGTGGCCACAACCACCACCCTATTAAAACTTGCTCTGGTAGCAAATTTGAATGGGTCCCCTAGAAGTTTTATCTTTCATTTCTTCGAATGATAACTCTCTGAATGATCTGTTTTTATCCCAGGGATTTTAACTCTCTGCTGAGTCAAATCTTCAATTCTTAATGGTTAATACCCCCCTAAATAAATATTTGCGGCATGATTCATTTATAACCCAGTCTAGCCCTTCATTCATATCCTTCATCAGGACTTTTTCAATCCTCATAAACCTTCATGGTGCTCTATGCCCACACATATAACCAACCCCCACTCTTTACTATGGGTGTATATGGACTCAACTCTCAAAACCTTCTATTGCGTCCTTATTTCTATATCAATGCTTTGATAATATAAATACTATACAAATATGCATAACTTACCCTTTTCACGCTTCCTCGGTCTTTACACATCTCTCGATGCATGCCTTCATTGCTTATCGCAATCGCTTGACCACTCGTCCATCGCATATCTCTTTTTGCATTGGTAAAGGGCTAAGGTCTATCTCCCATGAGTTAATGTGATGCTATCAAGTCTCCTATCGCATCGGATATCACAATCGACACTTTCAACGTTGATACATAAGGTGCACTGTGATACATTGGACCCACCGGGATTATTAAACGTAACACATATTTTTCAGGTCCGCTTCCCCAATCGCAAATCGCAATCGGCAGAGTTTAGTGTCTATACATAAAGCAAGATGCGATATGGCGGACCCGCTGGAATTATTAATCGCAACGCATATATTTTTTGGGTCCGGCCTATCACAAATCGAAATCGATAGAGCGCAAGGCTTATACATAAGGTGTGATGCGATATGGCAGACCTGACGAGACTATTAAATGCAACTTATATATTTTCAGGTCTAGCCAATCGCAAATCACAATCAAAAGCTGGAGAAAGTGAAGCGACATGTGATATGTGAAGGGGCGATGAGTGGACCCGATGATAATTATAGATCCAAGTGTATAGTATTTGAAGCCTAGCCTTATGGTTCGACTGTGGCTTTTCCCATGTATTCCCATGTGTTTCGATAAAGTGTTGTGGTCTGGGTTTTTAAAAGAAAATCTGATAGAGTGAATGGAAAACTTTTGAAGCATTGTCAAGAGATTCTTGAATAAAAATGAATATTATGGGCAATGAGAATACATGTTACAACAGGTTCAATGGTTTAATAATTATAGTTTCTTTGCGTTGCGAGATTAAATAGAAACTATGACTGAATGCAAGGTTTGTTTGTGGGCATGTTTGTCATATTTCTCACAATCATAGATAATATGAATTGTTTTTGCAGACGAGGACCAAGAGAAGAAAGGCAAGTTCGAGTGGACCCGGTAATAGATAAATGCGATTTATATCAAGACGACACCTCTACACAACCCATGTTGATATTGCAAAAACATACTCTGCAAGAAATGGATACGAACCACCATAGTGCATAATGGAGGCACGCTCTATGTCAAGAGGAAGCAATCATGACAGCGTTGATCCATCAAGATGTTATTACCTCCAAACACACCTTCAATCATGCCAGATGTGGGATGATGAGCGCAGTGTCTTAAATTTCGTTCAAGAAATAATAGGGAATAACATCCGCTCAATATAGGTGTGAAGAGATGACATGCAATCATTCTCTTTTAATCAACATCTATTCATTTCCCTAGGAAATGAAGTGCTCTAGTAGGTAGGCCCTCTACGTGTCAGTCATTTCACCAATCGATTCTATGTCTGTATATTTTAATGTGTATATGGAAAAGAGCAGGAAGGTGGAAAGTCGAGGGGAAAGACGAAGGGTCAATATTTTCTGCATAAGTATTACCTCCAGAGAGGGGTAGAGGACTTTTTTTTGGGGCAGAACAACATTTGATTTATTGTGCTAATAAAGAAGACTGTTTGGGTCAAGAAGGAGCCTTTTTTTCAGATTTATTTTCCTCTTCTTTCATGTGTTTAGACTCAGGGTGTTGTTTTCGGCATAAATATAAATGTGTTTTGTTTTGTGTAGATTGATAATGATACAACTTATGACTAGTCTTGGTTATTTGAATGTAATTCTTTATCATGGTTAACTCATGAGCGGTCCCTGATTCGAAACTATATTAAACATCAATTGCAAGTCTATTTGTAGGAATAGGAATGTGCATTCTTGTATGCATAATTAGATTGCAATTAAGATATAATACAACCTTGTTCATCTGTGAACTCAGTAATTGATTCATTTGGACTTGGAATCTATATTTGATGTTTAATCTCTTTTATTATGCTCCTACAGGATATATTAGAATAGTTAAGATTAGTATAAGTAGGTAGAATTAGTATAGATAGGACTTAATACATAGGTTAGTTGTTCCTTTTGTTGATTTAACCGAAGTCTTCCTTCAGGGAGAAATATTTCAACACCTATAATAGTTTATGGGATCCTTTAAAACCTGTTGGAACTAGCCACTCCAAACGAAAGCAGATCTAATTGGGGCCTACGATTGGGTTAGTTCCCCTTGTTGGCATAGCGAAAATTCACCACGTCAACAAAGTAGCACTAGAAGGAGGGCCTGAACCGTCGTCCATAGCTTTTCAGGATTTCATCTATAAATGTCACACATTTGGAAGAGCCTCATTTTGAAGAAGCAGAGATCCCTCTAAGTCCCGTGTTTGGGTCACCCAAAGAAGAGAGACTGTGGGAGTATCCTGTCACTCAGGAACAACCAGTCAGAGTACTTACTTGGGCTTACACTCATTCCCTCTCTCAGCTCCCCATATTTCACTCTTTACCTCTAATAACTAAAAGAAGGCCAAGGATCTTTACCATAAGTGAAGAGACATCTGAAGCCCCTTCTCTTGAAGATATTGTGCTAGAGTCCTTGCAAAGTATCGACACTCCTTGGGAAGAAATTCCTAAGGATTCCCCCTCTAAAGGTAATCCCTGGCTTGATTTGGAAAATCCTAACAAAGAATGCCTCGAAGAAACCTTCAACCAGAACCTCCTTATCCATAATATGGCTTATGTTCCCCTCTAGGTGGGAATCTGCCTCTACCACCTCCTCCAGGTGGGAATCTACCTCTACCGCCTCCTCCGGGTGGGAATCAAACCCCACCTCCTTCGGGAGCACTCCCTCCCTAACTCGCTCAGGATGCCATAGCAGTACCTGGGCAACAGCATGCCTTACCCAAGAATGTAGAAAGAGTATTTCCTAAATTCAACCATGAGCGGGGAGACACTACTGATAACCATATTCACTCTTTCTTCCTAGTCGTGTGCATGTTGGGGGTAGCCGATGAAGATGTAGTATGTCACTTATTCCATTTTACTCTAATTGGTGCGGCCTCCACATGGTACTTTAGCTTGAGAATAGGATCGATCACCTCATGGGGTGCCTTTCAACAGGCCTTTTTAGACAATTTTGGTGATGATAAAACACCTACGGCCTTAGTTTTAGAACTATCTTGTTTGAAAATGGAACTTTAGTTTTAGAATTGTCCCGTTTGAAAATGGAAACCAAAGAGAAGGTCAAGGATTTTAACATCTGGTTCAACACTTTGTTCAACAGAATCTTGGATAACGCTAGACCTACTGATGAGGTGCACATGGAATTCTCCAACACTTCTCTCCCTGTCCCTACTACGATGTGGGTCAAAAGGAGTAGCGCACAAACCTTATAGGGTGCTATCGATGAAGCAGTAAAAGTCGAGAATGAAATGATCAGTCTCACAACATGTCATGATACAACCGAAGAAAAGAAAGCCTCTCAATCATCCAGAAGAATAATGGGAGTTATAACAAAGTGGCTGAGATCAAAGAAAAGGACACCACAGATGTGGAAGGTTTGCATCGGATCATTAAGAAATTAATGAACATAGTCATCGATATGAAAAGGAACTCTAGAGAAAGTATAAATGGGAATGGAGGAGATTATAACAACAGAAAATCCTTCAAACCTTTCTATCGTAAGAAGATAGAAGGTGGTCATGGCCAACTTGTGCTGCCTGCTCCACCCAATGAAGGTATTTTAAATACGGAAGAGCTGGATCTTATCGGATTGCTCCTTACCAAAGAAGAACCTATAGTGGAGCTGGAGCCAGAACAAGAAAATGAGGAAGAATACCAAGTAGAAGAGCCCTTGGACAAGGAATCTCAAATCAATGTACTATGGGATTTCTATACAAATGAGAACAATGACGACGAAGGATATAGTACGACAGAATCCACACTAATGAAATCCACTCACGAAGTAAAGGGCCACTTGCGGGTGTGATGAAGCCTGTAGACCAGACAAAGAAAGATGTTCACCCTTTGAAGGCATCCGCTCCCAAAGTTCCTATTGAGAAGGGTAGACCTAGTGGTGATTCCAAGAGTACTCCAGTTGCAAACTATCCAGAGAAAGATAATACATCTCTGACTGCAACGAAGGTGACTCAAAATGGTAAACTCCCACCTAATAATGGCAAAACCAACATGTTTACTATGCCCTACCTTGTTTATAACATTGATTACAACATTGTGGATGATCTTAAGAAATCTCGAGCTAATATCACATACTTCGATTTGCTAAAATTAACGCAGCAAAGAGATCTGCTCTTGAAAGCTATGAATGAATGGAATTACAAATCTCCCATCATTCTAAGTAGCCAAACCAAGAAGTCGGCGTCTAGACCTGTTAGTACCCCCAGTACAGCACAAACACCATCATCTATGGAAGTGACTCTATAAAAAATGAATCAAACCCCCCAAGATGTCAGTGCGGCCATGATAGGAAGGAAATCAAAATCCAGGACTCCACCTTTCCTTATCACATTTGAAATCTTCAACATGAACGTACACAATTTCTTGGTAGATTTGGGTGCCTCGTCCACTGTTATGCCTTATGCTATTGCTAAAAGACTTCATGTGACACCCGAGAAAACTGGAACTCGAATTATGCAATTGGATAGAACGAATGTGAAAGTTATTGGGGAATTGAAAGATGTGTTGATTCAGATGGCTACCAAACCACAGTGCACACAAGTAATTGACATAGTGGTAGTCGACATACCCGAGGCTTATGGAATGCTGCTTAGTAGGGACTGGTCAGCAAAACTGAATGGATATTTCTCAACTGATTGGTCCCATCTCTTGTTGCCTCAGAAGGGAAAAGGTGATATGCTGAGAGTTGATCAAGAAAGATACATGAAGTATGTGGTGACGGAACTAAACGACCCCAATGAACCTGTAATGTTTACCAACTCTATCCTTGGGAATTATAGTTTCAACATTTGTGCCATTAAAACATGTTTCAGAGAATTCTATGCAGAGACAGTTGAAGAAACTGTGACAAACACATAGTTGGAAGCTCTCCCCCGTAGTCCAATTGATGAACCACCCTGTAATATAGTAGATGATAGAACCAATTTTGTAGGAAGCAGTTCATTTAGTGTAACATTAGATTCTATTTTCTGGACACTCTACTTTGATGGCTCTAACTGCCTTGAAGGTGTAGGCGCTGGGAGCATTCTCATTGACCCACAAGGGAACCAACATCTGATGGCTAGCCAGTTCGAGTTCGCGTGCACCAACAACACGGTAGAATATGAAGGCTTGCTGCAGGGCCTTAAAAAGCCATTGATATGAAGGTAAAAAATCTTAAAATTTTTGGTGACTCACAGATAATTGTGGACCAAGTAAGGAAAAGGATACACTGCAATTAACCACACCTGGTAAGATACCAACATGAGGTATGGAGCTTAATTGACAATTTTGATTCTTTTAATATCACATACATACCTCGAGGGCAAAACCAAGATGCCGATTTGATGGCTGGTATGGTTGCGAAACTTTTGCCTGATCTTAGACTAAACAAGAATAAATGTTACATTGAATTGATTTTCAGACCATCCGTGCTTGATAACATCTCGAATTAGCAGGTGCTTGAAGGTGATCAGAAAATCCTTGAGTTCCTGCATGGCAAAAAAAACATTCAAAAACACAGTCATTGATGAAAAAGAGCATGACAAGCTTATGAATGGAGTGAAGATGAGGAAAAAGAGAAGCTCAATATAATTCCCAATTCAGCTGTCAATATGGAGCACTTGTATGACCTACATGATAAATTTAAGAATCCGACTAATTGCAAAACACATAGCTTATCCATGAAGTATGAATTGGTCAACCAAGGAACCAAAGAAGACCCAAAAATTGTTAATTTGGGCTTGGGATGCTCTCCACAAGAAAAGGTTGCATTTGTTAAGTTGTTTAAATAGTACAAGGACGTCTTTGCATGGACATATGGTGACTTAAAAACCTTTGATGCCAGCATTATGCAACATGTGATTCCGTTGGAGAAGGATGTTAGGCCATACCAACAAAAGCTTCGCAAGATGCATCCAAGCCTAGAAATGTTGGTGAAGAAAGAATTAAACAAAATGCTGGACGCCAAAATCATTTTTCCTGTCAGGAACACCCGCTGGGTAGCCAATCTCGTGCCAGTAAGAAAGAAAAATGGAGACACCAGGTTATGTATCAATTTCAGAAACCTGAACAAAGCACTGCAGAAAGATAACTATCTTGTCCCTTTTATGGAACACATTCTTTAGTGCGTTTCTAGGTATGAAATGTTGTCCCTATTGGATGGTTTTTCTGGATATAATCAAGTGTTGGTATCGAATGGAGATCATCTTAAGACAACCTTCAACACTAAATGGGGCACTTACGCATACCGTAAAATGCCTTTTGGACTTATTAATGCAGGTGCCACATTTCAGAGAGCTATGGACCTAGATTTCTGAGGATCGATTAACAGATCGATAGTAGTGTACATGGATGACATTACTGTGTATTTGTATCACAAAAGGGATCATATTTATCACTTGAAATAGATTTTCGAAAGATGTCGAAGATACGGAATATCGTTGAATCCCAAGAAGAGCATCTTCGCAATTACAGAAGGGAAACTACTGGGTCATATCCTCTCTAAAGAAGGGATTGTTATTGATCCTGAAAGAATAGATACCATCATGAGAATACAACCCCCTGCAAATAAAATGGCAATGTAATATTTCTTTGGGAAAATTAATTTTGTTAGGAAATTCATTTTAGGTTTCACAGAAATAGTGCATCCCGTGCAGCTAATGATGAAGAAAGATGTTGTGTATAGGTGGAGAGATGAAGCTAAGAAATCGTTTCAGAGAATTAAGGAGGCCATCACAGAAGCTCCTGTGTTGGTCAGCCCCAATTTTGACAAGGAATTCTTCTTGTACACTTTCACTTTTGATGTTTCATATGCTGCAATCCTCACCCAAAAAATTGATGATGGAAACAAAGTCCCTATTTACTAAATGAGCTCTAATCTTCAGGGAGCAGAACTGAACTATCCAGACGTGGAGAAACAAGGTTTTACGGTTTTTAAAGCCGTAAAACATTTCCGCCCTTATTTATTAAAGTCTAGGACTAAAGTAATCGTTCCACGCCTTGCTATAAGAGCCCTCTTCGTGCAGAAAGAAATGGGTGAATGGAGAGGGAATTGGATAACCGCCCTTCAAGAATACAACCTTGAGATTAAGTCGGCGAAGATAGCTCGAGGGTAGGGCTTGTGTGAGCTCGCGACATAAGCCTTGGCAGATAAAGAAGGGGCATCTAAAGAACCATAAGTGTAGAGCATACAAAATGCACAAGTAGAATTCAGGGAGGAGCCCCTATGGACTAATGAGATGCTGATGCGTGAGCACAAAACATCAGAAGTCCCTTTGGACCCTGAGTTGTGGTATTACGACATATGCTTTTATTTGACACCGAGATCATGTCCTGAGCACATGGATGCATCACGAAGGAGAGTGCTCAGATTGAAATCTAATCAGTATCACTTGGCCAATGACACATTCTACAAAAAAAATTATGATGGAGTTTTGCTGAGGTGTTTGGAAAAGGATGATTCCGATCATGTCTTGAAAGAAATGCATGACGACCTAGCAGGTGGTCACTATGGAGGAGAGACCACTGCTCACAAAATGTTAAGAGCTGGATATTATTGGCCCACAGTGTTTAGAGACTCGCATGAATACGCTCGGAAATGCAAGGTATGTCAAACTGCCACAGGACGAGAAAGAAAGCCAGTCATTCCCCTTAGGCCCATTATGATTTATCGCCCGTTCCAGCAATGGGGCCTAGATGTCATAGGTGAGATCACTCCGAACTCTTCAAAACAACATAAGTATATACTCATGACAACCGACTACTTCACCAGATGGACCAAAGCCATCCCACTTTAGAAGGTTAACGAAGACGAGGTAATATCTTTTATTGAGAAATTTATTATCAACAAGTTTGGCATCCTTGATGCTCTCATATTTGATAATTCTTCTTACTTCTCATCACTAAAATTGACTGAATTTGCTATCAATAAATCAATTCGCATAAGGTATGCATCAAACTATTACTCCTATGGAAATGGAGTTGCAGTCCTCAAATAAAATCCTCATCTACATAATCCATAAATCTATCACCGACAACCAGAGGAATTGGCACAAAGTTCTAACAAACACCCTTTGGGCCGATAGAGTCACCCCAAAAGTAGCATTAGGAAACTCCCCATACTTCCTCGTTTATGGATAGGAATCCATCTTGCCTCCTAACATTACCCTTCCCTCTTTACAACTCTCCCAAGCTTCGAGAGGGACCCCTTCAACCTTACTTCAAAAAAGGATCAACCAACTGGTGAGGTTGGAGGAATTGAGAGATAAAGCGAGAAATAAATTTAGAAATCAGCAAATGATTGTGAAGAGATGGTTTGGTCACCATCTGGTAGGAGATAAAGATTACCAAGTAGGAGAGCTAGTCTTGAAATGGGACAAGTTGAGAAAGCCAAAAGGTAAGCACACGAAATTCCAACACTTATGGCTGGGCCTGTTCCAAGTTGAGGAAAAAATTGGACAGGGAACTTAAAGATTGAAAACTTTACAGGGAGAAACTAAAAAACTCCCTATTAATGGCCAACATCTTAAGAGATACTTCTGGTAGCCATGACATGGTAGTTACCTCTTGAGTAGGTTAGGATTCATTTTATTTTTGCTGTTAGCTTAAGTTATATTTTCATCCCGTCTGTTCTTGTTTTTTCACAAAGTTTATTTTCCTTCTATTTTGAATTTCTGTCCTTTTTAGCCAATTGATTTCAGTCCTTCAGTCTCATTTTCACCTTTATAACTCTCTTCATATTGCCCTCATTCCCCACCTTCAGCTTTTTTCCTCCCTCAGTAACTTGCTGATGAGTCTGGCAATCCTAAATTCATCGTTACCTTGCAAATCGAGTTAACTTTCAATGAGCCTATGAGAACTAGAAAATCAGCAGTGAAATTCAAATCAAAGCCACTCATTGACATCTGTTGGGAACTGTTAGCGCTTGAAATTTCACCTCAGGCTGAGAAAGGAAAACTTCAAGGCAACATCAAACCACTTAGCCTCGTAGCTAGCCCTACGGGGCAGGAGAGGGCTCTCTCCGATCTATCTCGGTAAAGATATTCAATGGGCGAGATAACCAATAAGGAAACACTGATTTTAGGCTAGTAAACTGATAAAAAGAGTTTGTTTTGGGATTTTTAGGGTTTTGGTGGAAAATTGGGGAAAGGCAATTTTGGGTGCGGGGATTGGACACAGTTTTCGCAGGGGGTTCTTTGGGGCAAGGTAGGAGACTGTATTGATGCCTTTGAAAGATTTGGATGGATGAGAATGACTGGTGAGGAGCTAAGGAGAGCAAGCAATCACCTTGAATTCTCCTTAAACAGCTGAAAACATTGATATTAAGCAAACTTAAAGGCAGAGCACAACAACCATGAATTCTACCTTAACACTTCATTTGCCTAATTTGCAGAAGAAAAAGTAAGAAGATGATTCACATAAAAAACTTACAAGTACAAAGAGAAACACACCATCAATACATGTAACCACAGGAATCCCAAAAAGGACTGCAAAACCCTGGTCTTTCTTCCTTTGCCAAAATTGAAGAGATACAATGAATAATACAATAGAGCTTTCTCCCTCAAGATTCCAACCTCTCCAACCATGAAAATGATTGAGAAAATACATAATATAGACCATGCCAACCCATTCCCTAGCCTCTAGGGTTCGATCTCATCCTTCTAGGAGTTGTTTCAACCAATTCTAAACTGAGCACTAAAAACTAGGCAGTCAAAACTACTTGCCTCTATAAACTAGTAAACCAATTCATTCATTAAATGTTTGCTATTTCATGAATGAATCTTCTAGAATAGGTAAATAAGTGTCATATCAACATGAAAATACATTAATTACATCAAAGAGGGTGAAAAATCTCATTCCAAGTCAACACTGGCCAAAGCTGGGCGAATTCCTGAGCTGTAGGTGAAAAATTGTGAAAATTGCTTGATAGGTCGCGCTACTTTGGAGCTCCGTTTGAGGCACTTCCAGGTGTCCAAATGAGGCAAAAGTGTGCTTTTTGAAAATTTCTGGATGTCTACTTTCCAACCCAACTGGAATTTCTGAATTTGGTGGCCATTTGCCCCTCCAAAATTGCAATCTCCCAAGACTGCTCCCTGTTTGTCAAAAAGGTGGCAGAAAGTCAATTTTTGCATGTTTTTTGACCTTCTGGAGGCTCAAAACTTGATGAAATCTCTTGGTAATTGCTGAGCAGGTGTATCTTTGCATGAAAAAGCCAGAAATGCTGAGTTTTTGCAAAATGAAGTTGCCCATCGCCTATCAATGTGAAAAACCTGTTTTTTGCCCAAAAATTCATAAGTGACCAAAAATGCTCAATTTTTTTTGAAATTTGCGCTATAGTGAGGTCATTTAATATCATGCTCCCTCAAGGAAGCCTCAGCCAAGATGTGGAGGGGACTGGGCCTTCTCCGTCATTTTAGTGCCTTGGCCAACCGCCCTTGAATCACCCTCATTTTCGCTTTGCATACGTGCATTCAGGCCCAATAGTGGTTTTTCATATTCCTGAGCAGGTCCTTATCTTTGTTGGCCTTAGCCAGCAGCCTCTCCAAATGAGCATTGACCCGGAGGAGCATAGCCTCTCGCTCAACGGGTACCAAATCACCGGGTCTCTTTCGAGCCAAGTTGCGGTCCTCATGAATCCTCCGCAACTCATCAAGAGTGTGCTCATCCTCCAACTGCTTGTTGCGCTGCTCTAAATATGTGATCGTCCATTGTGCTCCTACCAATCTTCGCTGCAATGAATCATTTTTAGCTTTTAGTTGTTGAATGATCTCCTTTGACTCTAGGCTAGGTGAACTGATATCAAGGTCAACAATCTCTATGTCTGGAACACCTGATGGCCCCTCATCAATCCTGGGTTGTTTGCCCCTCTCTGATACCTGTGCTGCTGTCAGCAACAAGGCCCCTTCCACCTGGTGTGGAGATAACATTTGTGGTGCTGATGAAGAAGGCGAGACCCCTTCCACCTGGTGTGGAGATAATACTCGCCTAGCTGATGCAAATAAGGCTCTGTGGCCTCTCTAATAAGTGACCATTGGAAGGATGTTATAGGAAGTAGGGTTTAGGGTTTGATTTTTTTTTTAGGGTTTGATTTTAGGGGGTAGGGTTTTAAGGGTTTTTGATATTTTGGTAGGGAGATTAGGTAGAAATGATATAGGAGGTGGTAAATAGGAGTGGGGAAAAAGTGGGGTGACAAGGATGACCTTGAAACAACAAAACAAACCATAGCTCTACAAGCATTTTGAAATTTTTAAAGAAAACATACATGAACCTCTTATTTCAATTTGACGACATTAAAACACCTTTCCCATGCTCATTTGTCTTTTCCAAGCAAAATACTTTGATGATCAGAGGCCTACCTACAACCTTGAAGAATTTTGGGGTCGTTTGGGAGTTTATTGGCGATTTTTGTAGATGAATTCCCAACAGGTCGCGCGCAGGTGCTGATAGGTCGCGCGCGCTTGATAGGTCGCGCCAGTGTAATTTTTCAACTGGATGAACCCCCCTGATAGGTCGCGCGCGCTCGATAGGTCGCGCGCAAGTGTTGACAGGTCGCGCGCGGGTTCAGCTTGCCAAGTTTGCTCAATTTCTCTCCAAATCGCCCAAATCGCTCTTCACTATTGCTTTGAGGCAAATGATGCTCAAATAGAAGGAGAGAGGGGCTTTATAGGCTTGATTTAAATTAATTTCTCCTCAAACCCTCTTTCTAATGTTTTTAACTTGACACTTTTTCAAAATTTAAATACTGCTGACTTTATGGTTTCCTTTTGTCCTGAAATTGTTTGAACTGATATTTTGTCTTGAAAATTTTTGTAGGGATAGCTTCTGGGGAATCTTGGCAAAGGGGACCAGGGCTGCATGTTGTCTTTTGAAAACTTTTGAATTTTTACAATTTTTTACAAAAATGAGAAAAAGACCTTGTCTTTAAAAACAGGGTTTTTAAATCCAAGGTTAAAATTAGCTGTACAGGATGAAACCTCAAAGACAAATTGGACCTAAACCCTAGACCTAGGACTTTGACAAGACAAGGAACCTTGAAAGGATTTGTAGATTGAAACAACTTGATCCAACAGTGCCAAGAGGGGAATAAAGACACCAGCTCCTCCATCAGGGTTATGGCATGCCTAATGGAATGCAATGAAATGATACTGATGAGACACCTACTTATGCAAATGCAAAGAGTTTTGATCGCTGATGGAGGGCTACTAGACCGACTCTAACATTGGCTCCAATGGGGATGGTAGCTCCTTGGAGGTGCCAAGAACCGTAGACCTCTGGGAGAGCAGACCAGTGTTTTCAACCATTGGGCGATGGAGTCAAAAACTTAAACTAAAATGCATGACTGAAAACTGATGACTCAGATGACACAAATTGACTCTCACTCAACTAAAAACTGACTCAATACTTAAACACAACCGACAAACTGAAAATGATGCTCAAAGGGGAGCTTATTCATCACAACCTACCCTAACAGTTTCATTCATCACCTGATCAAGTGAAATGAAACAACCAATGTAACCAAGTAAGTATCCCGTCTGCTGGTTGAATTCTCCACAAGTTCTCACTTATGAATAACAAGAGAGAACTACTGAAAGGCAACTCCCATGACAACTTAGAAGCAGATCCGTTGAATGATATAATTTCTCTATCCGCCTCCAAAAACATTGCATAAGGATCTTTAAATTCAAGCATACTGAAACTTAGCTCATCCAATAGATTACTTCTCTTCTCCTCATACCATGAATGCAAACTTTGATCTGAGCCTTGTGACGAGACCTCTGCTGAAAATGATAAAGAAACCGGTTGTCGGATCAAGTTCATGTCAGCACATGTTTCAAGCTCACATGTAGTCAATGGAGAAATACTTTGACTGCAAACCTCATCCAAAACATCAGCTATTGGATCATGAAAAACTTGAAAAGACTGCTGTAATGTATCCATTGAAAATGCATGACATCCTTCTAGCTGTTCATCTTTTTCTTGAGAGATTTTACGAAGATTCTGCCTTATAAACTGAAATGCTTCGAAACAAAAGGGTATAGAATCTTTCTGCATCATCAAATCATGTATTTTGTCTGCCACAGCTTCATCTGTAATCTGCCTTTCAATTTCATTTGGTGGCTGCAAATCTGATGCTACAGGCTGCTCAAGAATTTTTTTATCTGTCTCATCCTCAACATTAACACTGAGAGATTGCTGATTTGTTATAGGCTGTTCATTTGAAGATTTACTAGGCAATGTACCCTTCACAAACTGAAATGATTCAAAACAGAATGGTACGGAGTCACCTTGAATCATTAAATCTTGTGTGTCCACTTCCAAGTCTTCATCTACAACTTGAAAATCAATGGCTTTCGGGGGTTGCAAATATGAATTTGAGAAGTCTTGAACAAAATTTTCATTGCTCTCAAGATGATTCAAATCAAGACTTGTCGACATTTGATTTCTGATTGCATGGTAGTTATCTTTGATGAACTGAAACGAATCAAAACAAAAATGCAAAGATCCTTCACTTACTTCAAACTTTGCTGCACTTTCCTCATCAATGTCATAGCTGATATGCAATGGTTGATCATTGTACTCGAGCTGTTGTAAGTGAACTTCTTCCTCCCACAAACTAGCTGCTGATTTGTCTGCAAGATTAGCTTCTGTTTGGAGAACATAATCATCATCATACTGATCAAACTGAGGCAAATCATTGGTATAAAACACATCATCAAGCATGCAGGTCATATCAACAGTGCTTTCTTCGCCAAGGTGATCTACAAAACAATCATTATCAGATCTATGACAACTAGGATAAGAAACAAAATGTTTTGGATCAACAACTTGTTCTTCTTCAATCAGCGAGCCTTGAACATCATAATCATTCCTTGTGTTGATCTTGTCCATCATCTCTTCTACTGCACTTACCAAAATATCAAGCTTTACCTCTAGAGATGTCGATTTTTCCGGATCTATGTTTTTCATCTCTTCTTCCTTCATCCTTGCCCTTCGGATCAACAAATGAGCCTCTACATTTACTGCACTGTTCTGCATCTCGTGAAGTGTTGCAATATCCATTTCTCTCAGCTGAAACTCCATCTCCGGATCAAAGGCACCCAGATAGTGCAAGAGAGCTGATATAGGAGTAGGCCTTATATCAATTGGCATCGAATAATAAACTTGGTTAAATCTGGCTGAAAATTGTTGTACTGTCTCCCCTGGCAATCTTTTCAGCTGGTTATATTCTTCTACAATCAAGAAAAGGTTCTGCCCGATCATCCACCTGTCGAGAAAAACTTTGACAAACTGCTGGAAATCTGAAATGCTTGCATCAGGTAGGGCTTTGAACCAACTCTTCACTTTGGCTTGCAAAGAAAGAGCAAAAAGCCTTATACTAACATCTTCTTCATCAACTTCAAAAAGATCTAGAAAATTCTCAAAACTCTATACATGTTGCTCAGCATTGACATTCTTACTTTCACCATCAAACCTCGGCAAGTATAGATCATAGTTTTTGGGGAAAGCATGGAGAACAGAAGGTAAAACAAGAGGTTTATACCGATCTGGAATTTTACAAGGTGTATGGGTATGTACAACAAGTATAGAATCAGTCTTGGTCTTTTGAGGTTCATCAATTCGAAGATGGTCAACACAAAATTTGGAAAAAGGATCCTGATCAAGCTCAAAGGCATGAAAATCTTTGGTATTCACAATCTTCAAAGGGAAAGAATCAACTGCAGGCCTGGGATCTTTTCTCAAGCATGGTATACTTTGCAACACAGTCTTGACATTCTTGGGAAAAGAGAAGAAATAATTTATAACAAAGAACAAAATGTCTTGGATGAAATTCCAACTTGAATACCTGATATGTCCATGTTGTCCTTTCATGTTTTTGCTGGTCGGGATCATCTTCCAGTGGAGTCTTTGGATCTGATCTCGAAACTGATTTAGAGTCGCCAAGTGAATAATTTCAGCCTTTCAAGTGTCTGATCGTTGTCCACTATCAACAATCAGATCTGAACTTGATACATGTACTGGGGTAAAATGCAAATGAAGTGCTGTATTCACAAGCTCACGGAGATTGACTGAAGCAGCGTTTATCTACTTTCGCTTATGCAAAGCAAAAGCGTTTCGAAGGCTACCTCGCATAACTTCAGGCTCCGTCTAAGACTTATGAAACAAACACATCAACCCACAAACAAGTTTGTTCTCCCCAGTATGGTCGCCAATATGTTAGCGCTTGAAATTTCACCTCAGGCTGAGAAAGGCAAACTTCAAGGCAACATCAAACCACTTAGCCTCGTAGCTAGCCCTATGGGGCAGGAGAGGGCTCTCTCCGATCTATCTCGGTAAAGATATTCAATGGGCGAGATAAACAATAAGGAAACACTGATTTTAGGCTAGTAAACTGATAAAAAGAGTTTGTTTTGGGATTTTTAGGGTTTTGGTGGAAAATTGGGGAAAGGCAATTTTGGGTGCGGGGTTTGGACACAATTTTCGCAGGGGGTTCTTTGGGGCAAGGTAGGAGACTGTATTGATTCCTTTGAAAGATTTGGATGGATGAGAATGACTGGTGAGGAGCTAAGGAGAGCAAGCAACACCTTGAATTCTCCTTAAACAGCCGAAAACATTGATATTAAGCAAACTTAAAGGCAGAGCACAACAACCATGAATTCTACCTTAACACTTCATTTGCCTAATTTGCAGAAGAAAGTAAGAAGATGATTCACATAAAAAACTTAAAAGTACAAAGAGAAACACACCATCAATACATGTAACCACAGGAATCCCAAAAAGGACTGCAAAACCCTGGTCTTTCTTCCTTTGCCAAAATTGCAGAGATACAATGAATAATACAATAGAGCTTTCTCCCTCAAGAGTCCAACCTCTCCAACCATGAAAATGATTGAGAAAATACATAATATAGACCATGCCAACCCATTCCCTAGCCTCTAGGGGTCGAGCTCATCCTTCTAGGAGCTGTTTCAACCAATTCTAAACTGAGCACTAAAAACTAGGCAGTCAAAACAACGTGCCTCTATAAACTAGGAAACCAATTCATTCATTAAATGTTTGCTATTTAATGAATGAATATTCTAGAATAGGTAAATAAGTGTCATATCAACATGAAAATACATTAATTACATCAAAGAGGGTGAAAAATCTCATCCCAATTCAACACTGGCCAAAGCTGGGCGAATTCCTGAGCTGTAGGTGAAAAATTATGAAAATTGCCTGATAGGTCGCGCCCTTAATCCTGATAGGTCTCGCTACTTTGGAGCTCCGTTTGAGGAACTTCCAAGTGTCCAAATGAGGCAAAAGTGGGCTTGTTGGAAAGGTGTAGATGTCTACTTTCCAACCCAACTAGAATTTCTGAATTTGGTTGCCATTTGCCCCTCCAAAATTTCAATCTCCCAAGACTGCTCCCTGTTTGTCAAAAAGGTGGCAGAAAGTCAATTTTTGCATGTTTTTTGACCTTCTGGAGGCTCAAAACTTGATGAAATCTCTTGGTAATTGCTGAGCAGGTGTATCTTTGCATGAAAAATCCAGAAATGTTGAGTTTTTGTAAAATGAAGTTGCCCATCGGATAGGTCGCGCACGGCGCACGACCTATCAATGTGAAAAACCTGTTTTTTGCCCAAAAATTCATAAGTGACCAAAAATGCTCAATTTTTTTTGAAATTTGCGCTGTAGTGAGGTCATTTAATATCATGCTCCCTCAAGGAAGCCTCATCCAAGATGTGGAGGGGATCGGGCCTTATCCGTCGTTTTAGTGCCTTGGCCAACCGCCCTTGAATCACCCTCATTTTCGCTTTGCATACGTGCATTCGGGCCCAATAGTGGTTTTTCATATTCCTGAGCAGGTCCTTATCTTTGTTGGCCTTAGCCAGCAGCCTCTCCAAATGAGCATTGACCTGGAGGAGCATAGCCTCTCGCTCAACGGGTACCAAATCACCGGGTCTCTTTCGAGCCAAGTTGCGGTCCTCATGAATCCTCCGCAACTCATCAAGAGTGTGCTCATCCTCCAACTGCTTGTTGCGCTGCTCTAAATATGTGATCGTCCATTGTGCTCCTACCAATCTTCACTGCAATGAATCATTTTCAGCTTTTAGGTGCTGAATGATCTCCTTTGACTCTAGGCTAGGTGAACTGATATCAAGGTCAACAATCTCTATGTCTGGAACACCTGATGGCCCCTCATCAATCCTGGGCTGTTTGCCCCTCTCTGATACCTGTGCTGCTGTCGACGACAAGGCCCCTTCCACCTGGCGTGGAGATAACACTCGTGGTACTGATGAAGAAGGCGAGACCCCTTCCACCTGGTGTGGAGATAATACTCGCCTAGCTGATGCAAATAAGGCTCTGTGGCCTCTCTAATAAGTGACCAATGGAAGGATGTTATAGGAAGTAGGGTTTAGGGTTTGATTTTTTTTTTAGGGTTTGATTTTAGGGGGTAGGGTTTTAAGGGCTTTTGGTATTTTGGTAGGGAGATTAGGTAGAAATGATATAGGAGGTGGTAAAGAGGAGTGGGGAAAAAGCGGGGTGACAAGGATGACCTTGAAACAACAAAACAAACCATAGCTCTACAAGCATTTTGACATTTTTAAAGCAAACATACATGAACCTCTTATTTCAATTTGACGACATTAAAACACCTTTCCCATGCTCATTTTTCTTTTCCAAGCAAAATACTTTGATGATCAGAGGCCTACCTGCAACCTTGAAGAATTTTGGGGTCGTTTGGGAGTTTACTGGAGATTTTTGTAGATGAATTCCCAACAGGTCGCGCGCAGGTGCTGATAGGTCGCGTGCGCTTGATAGGTCGCGCCAATGTAATTTTTCAACTGGATGAACCCCCCTGATAGGTCGCGCGTGCTCGATAGGTCGCGCGTAAGTGTTGACAGGTCGCGCGTGGGTTCAGCTTGCCAAGTTTGCTCAATTTCTCTCCAAATCGCCCAAATCGCTCTTCACTATTGCTTTGAGGCAAATGATGCTCAAATAGAAGGAGAGAGGGGCTTTATAGGCTTGATTTAAATTAATTTCTCCTCAAACCCTCTTTCTAATGTTTTTAACTTGACACTTTTTCAAAATTTAAATACTGCTGACTTTATGGTTTCCTTTTGTCCTGAAATTGTTTGAACTGATACTTTGTCTTGAAAATTTTTGTAGGGATAGCTTCTGAGGAATCTTGGCAAAGGGGACCAGGGCTGCATGCTGTCTTTTGAAAACTTTTGAATTTTTACAATTTTTTACAAAAATGAGAAAAAGACCTTGTCTTTAAAAACAGGGTTTTTAAATCCAAGGTTAAAATTAGCTGTACAGGATGAAACCTCAAAGACAAATTGGACCTAAACCCTAGACCTAGGACTTTGACAAGACAAGGAACCTTGAAAGTATTTGTAGACTGAAACAACTTGATCCAGCAGTGCCAAGAGGGGAATAAAGACACCAGCTCCTGCATCAGGGTTATGGCATGCCTAATGGAATGCAATGAAATGAAACTGATGAGACACCTACTTATGCAAATGCAAAGAGTTTTGATCACTATGGAGGGCTACTAGACCGACTCTAACAGGAACTAGGTAGGATCTATTGATAACCTGGATACCCAGAGCATGTAGGGGCATCTTTATAAAACAAAAAATGTGTAACCACAGCTGGACTGGCATGGCGGAACGCTGCATTTTTAAAATCCCATCCAAACCTATCCTATACTTGTCTATGAGGTTTGCAGTCATTCTCCATTGGTTCCATCCACCACACTAAAATTTCCAATATTTGTCATCTACAAGTAAACCTCCTCTCATGGGCTAAGCTCGTTGTCATATATCCTATGGAAAATTTAATTGTGCTCTAGTCCTTGTTCCTAAAACTGGAAGGAATTATGTAAAAGAAAATGAAATGTTGAGTCCTTGTGATAATTTGGAAGGACAAGTTGTTTGGGAAGCCAGTTGGGGTAGGGATTGCTGCTGAACTTAGAGTACCGGTTGACATAGTAAGCCCAACCTTACTTAAGTAGTTTAAAAATATGGCATGATCCATGACTGTGCCCCATTCAATCATACGAAAGATAGAAGTGCAGATAAACATATCTACATCAAGTTTGATGAGCGATAAAGAGCTGAGGTACACACCCAAACAGGTATTGACAGACCAGTGATGGCCTCGAAAGGATTTTGAAAGTAGAAAACAGGTAAAGGAAGGTCAATAAATACCATCATACGACCATTGGAGAATGCCTGTCAAAACCCTATCAGTAAGTAAAAGTTATTTGTCTTTATCCCACCTAAATCTATTAATGTTGAAGTGGAACCCATGCCTATTCATCTATACAATTTACATTTCAATTTTATCTTAACACCTTGATGTTCTATTGATCCAAATTTAATTTGGTAACAGAGATAACTGGTTCACCCAACGGTTCGCCATTTGTTGTGGCCACAACCACCACCCTATTAAAACCTGCTCTCGTAGCAAATTTGAATGGGTCCCTTAGAAGTTTGATCTTTCATTTCTCCGAATGATAACTCTTCGAATGATCTGTTTTTATCTTAGGGATTTTAACTCTCTGCTGAGTCAAATCTTCAATTCTTAATGGTTAAGACCCCCCTAAATAAATCTCTGTGGCATGATTCATTTATAACCCAGTCTAGCCCTTCATTCATATCCTTCATCGGGACTTTTTCAATCCTCATAAACCTTCATGGTGCTCTATGCCCACACATATAACCAACCCCCACTCTTTACTATGGGTGTATATGGACTCAACCCTCAAAACCTTCTATCGTATCCTTATTTCTATATCAATGCTTTGATAATAGAAATACTATACAAATATGCATAACTTACCCTTTTCGTGCTTCCTCGGTCTTTACACATCTCTCGATGCATGCCTTCATCGCTTATCGCAATCGCTTGACCACTCCTCCATCGCATATCACTTTTCGCATTGGTAAAGGGCTAAGGTCTATCTCTGATGAGTTACTACGATGCTATCAAGTCTTCAATTACATCGGATATCACAATCGACACTTTCAATGCTAATACATAAGGTGCATCGCGATACACCGGACCCTCCAGGATTATTAAACATAACACATAAATTTTTTCGGTCCACTTCCCAAATCGCAAATCACAATCGACAGAGTTCAGTGTTTATACATAAAGTGCGATGCGATATGGCGGACCCACCAGAATTATTAACCGTAGCGCATATATTTTTCGGGTTCGGCCTATCGCAAATCGCAATCGGTGGAGCCCAAGGCTTATACATAAGGTGCGATGCGATATGGTGGACCCGTCGGGACTATTAAACACAACTTATATATTTTCGGGTCCAGCCAATCGCAAATCGCAATCGGCAGTCGGAGAAAGTGAAGCGACATGCGATATGCGAAGGGGCGATGAGTAGACTCGACGATAATTATAGATCCGGGTGTATAGTATTTGAAGTCTAGCCTTATGGTTCGGCTGCGGGTTTTCCCGTGTATTCCCATGTGTTCTGATAAAGTGTTGTGGTCCAGGTTTTTAAAAGAAAATCCGATAGAGTGAATGGCTCGCTTTTGAAGCATTGTCAAGCGATTCTTGAATAAAAATGAATATTATGGGCAACGAGAATACATGTTACAAGAGGTTCAGTGGTTTAATAATTATAGTTTCTCTGTGTTGTGAGATTAAATATAAACTTTAACTGAATGTAAGGTTTGTTTGTGGGTAAGTTTTTCATATTTCTCATAATCATAGCTAATATGAATTGTTTTTGTAGGCGAGGACCAAGATAAGAAAGGCGAGTTTGAGTGGACCCGGTAACGGATAAATGTGATTTATATCAGATGACACCTTTGCACCACCGATGTCGATATTGCAAAAACATACTCTGTAAGAAAGGGATACAAACCACCATAGTGCATAATGGAGGTACGCTCTATGTCAAGAGGAAGCACTCATGACAGCGTTGATCCATCAAGATGTTATTACCTCCAAACACACCTTCAATCATGCCAGATGTGAGATGATGAGCACAGTGCCTTCAATTTCCTTCAGGAAATAATAAGGAATAACGTCCGCTCAATATAGGTGCGAAGAGACGACATGTAGTCATTCTCTTTTAATCAACATCTATTCATTTCCCCAGGAAATGAAGCGCTCCAGCAGATATGCCCTCTACGTGTCAGCCGTTTCACTGATCGATTCTACATCTGTATATTTTAATGTGTATATGGAAAAGAGCAGGAAGATGGAAAGTCGGGGGGGGGAAGACAGAGGGTCAATCTTTTCTGCATAAGTATTACCTCCGGAGATGGGTAGAGGACTTCTTTTGTGGGCAGAACAAATATTGATTTATTGTGTTAATAAAGAAGGTTATTTGGGTCAAGAAGGAGCCTTTTTTCAGATTTATTTTCCTCTTCTTTCATGTGTTTAGAATTAGGGTGTTATTGTTGGGATAAATATAAATGTGTTTTGTTTTGTGCAGATTGATAACGATACAACTTATGACTAGTCTTGGTTATTTGAATGTAATTCTTTATCATGGTTAACTCATGAGCGGTCCCCGATTCAAAACTATATTAAACATCAGTTGCAAGTTTATTTGTAGGAATAGGAATGTGCATTCTTGTATGAATAATTAGATTGAAATTAAGCTTTAATACAGCCTTGTTCATCTGTGAACTCAGTAATTGATTCATTTGGACTTGGAATCTATATATGATGTTTAATCTCTTTTATTATGCTCCTGCAGGATAGATTAGAATAGTTAAGATTAGTATAAGTAGGTAGAATTAGTATAGATAGGACTTAATACATATAGGTTAGTTGTTTCTTTTGTTGATTTAACTGAAGTCTTCCTTCGGGGAGCAATCTTTCAACACCTATAACAGTTTATGGGATCCTTTAAAACCTGTTGGAACTAGCCACTCCAAATGAAAGCAGATCTAATCGAGGCCTGCGATCGGGTTAGTTCCCCTTGTTGGCATAGTGAAAATTTTCCGCGTCAACAAGATCCTCTATATGGACTCTACTCGTCGAGATGTTTCCATTGATATATGGCACACCAAGTAATTCTTGACAATTTGAGAGATATTCATGTTTGAAGTTAGTAACCCCAGTTAGTGGGCTAAAACCCTATGGGGTTGTGGCATGGCACTCATAATTGGTTGTGGTCATTGAATAGTCAATAATTAAAATAAAAATTCTCCTAAAAACCCTCCATCGTTCACTTTTTGAGGACCCTCTCAACTCAAGAGATTCATATAAATAATGACCCTTATATCCTCCTCTAGTAGGGATTTTGTGGCTTCAAACAGGTCATTGTAGAATTTTCACTATAAATTTTTTTCTGAGATGCGTCAAAAGATGAAATTAAAACCCCTGTGAGTAGATATCTCTCTGAACAACGTGACCAAATTTCAGATCTTGGTTTGCTACATCTGCAGAGATATGATCTGAGGAAGTTAGGGATTTTTGAGGCTCCTGAATTCCATGTCAAATAGGTGGCGTTGGGAAAATCATCCTAACTTTATCTCTGGAATTGGAGTCAAATTTAGTAAATAGTCACAGAATGAGAACGGACTGTAGTTTGTTGAGTAGCATTTTTAGGGCTGAAGGTCGCAACAGTGACACGTGGCACTTCGTACAAGTTTTCTCTACTAAACCAGTCTATAATCAGGTCATCGTGGCAGATTGGGCATAACTTATTATTGAAGAATACAATCTTTACTAGACCGGTGGGGTTGGAAAGAGGACTTAGTGGGCTAACACAAGATGAAATTTCAGACCCTGGAGATCTGAAATTACATAGATACAAAAGATTTAATATCAAGATCCTAGAAGGCAAGAAAAAGCATGCATTCAAGGATCAGTGCAGTAAGGACCACACATCAACAGCCAAGGGTAAGTTTCCTACGACAAGGTATGCATGATTAGTGTTTACATTTGAATTTCGAGTATCATCTCTGACATACGTTTTTTCAAGACAACGTAAGTATATATAGGGTCTTGGTTATATCTCTATGTCTCTATATGTCACAGTTAGTTTTGATACCACATTTTAGATGTCCTATTCTTGATACTACACATTTGATGCTACACCAAGTCTGCTAAATCTATATGATGTTATAAGTTCATGTTACTTGTCTTGTCATAGTTGATAGAATGGTCTCTGTTGCTGTACTTAGAACTTGGTCCATCACAAGGCTAGGGTCTGTCATCAGTTTTTATTGTATATATCTTTATGTTAGTTTTGGATATAGTCTTGCATAGAATCGAGGCCTATATCAAGAGTGAGAGGCTTTGTCTACTATTGCAACAAGTCAGCAACAAAAGTGACAAGCACACTTCAGGTACGCATTGTAATTTTAATTTTAATTTATTCGTTATTATGCACTTACATGTGTTTTGCAGGCAGAAGTAAGTTGAAAGGTATTTTGTTTTGTTTTGGGATTGGTTTCACCAGGAAAATTTTGCATGCAGGTAGAAGAAGATTCAAGTAAGAATGCAAGAGCAGAAGTATCAAATAAAAGGAAGAATTGTAGCGGGATGTCCTTTGAAGACATGAAAACCATCTATATATTGTGAAGAAGTGTCAAGGCCAAGATTCATCATTGTAAAGTTGTAAAAGAGTAATTTGTAAAAGTGCCATCATTAGAAGAGTCATTATTGTAAAAGAGTCAATTTGCCTCGAGTCGAAAAGGAACTATTGGGAGGTATAGGAGTCTCTATTGGGATGATGTCATGGTTGGGTTGCAGGTCAGAGTGTGATTGGGTGTTCAGTAAAAATCATTGTAAATCATATTGTATCGTGGATTGTTGTCCCTGGTTTGGGAATCCATAGTCTTGTCTTATTTCAGTCATTATAAGGTGGCAGGGAGGTATTAGGTGGGTGTATGAAGTCGCCTATAGGTTGGGGCTTATGAACACTTCAGGCTGGTAGGGTGGTGCTAGGGTGATTTGTGGCTTGCTAGGGTGTTGGGGAATCCATCTAGTTGATTACTGAAGAAACTAGGGTGTTGGGGCGTCCTTCTAGTGGGAGCTGGAGAAGAATGATTTTCTAGAATTCTAGGAATTTTTTGCTTTCATTTCAGTTGGGGTTGAAGATTAAAGAATTTATTAGAAGAGTTTAGTGGTTTTTAACCCGGAGGGGGTTTTCCACCTAAAATTCTTGTGCCTACTATGTTATTTTATTTACTGTTATTACTGCATAAACATTAATAATAATTGAATATTAACTAATGCTCTGAAAAGATTTAAAATTGCTAATTGCTAAGGAATACTGATTCACCCCCCTCTCAGTATTTCCAACAATTGGTATCATAGCTTGGTTCCTTCAATAGCAGTATAACAACTGGAAGAGATCATGGAGTATACTAAGAATAGAGTTCCTTTGTTCAATGGAAATAACTATGCACTTTGGAGTGGAAGAATGCAGGTTCATTTGCTGATGCAAGGATACGAAGTATGGGAAATCGTTGACAAAGGCTTCACACCGACCTAGGATGAACAAGGTAAGAAAAATATGGTATATGATGCAAAGGCTAAAGATCTTATTATCAATGGGCTTATCGAATCTATTTATATTAAGGTATTGAGTTGCAAAACTGCTAAAGAGGTATGGGTCAAGCTTGAAAATATATATGCAGGTGACTCAAAGGTGAAAGAAGAAAAGATTCAAATTTTCAGGGCAAAATTTGAGCAACTCAAAATGAGGGAAGATGAAGATATTGCTGCATAATTTTAGTGTGTTGATGAAACAACAAATACATTGGAAGGTTTGGGAGAACCTGTTGAAATGAAAATTGTTGTCTGAAAGATCCTCAAAACCTTGCCAACAAGATTTAACCCTAAGGTATCTGTCTTGGAAGATAGATCAAATCTGACCAATCTCATCATAGATGAATTGCATGGAATTCTTACGGCATATGAAATGAGGATTCAAGAAGAGGATGGAACATCTCACTTAGAAACAACATTTTCCACATCTAAGAAGAATAGTAAGGACAAGTAGACTCCGAAGGAAAAAACTTGCAATTGTAAGGATGAGGAAAAGGAAGAAGATGAAGAAGAATTCCCAGATAAAGAGTTTACCTACTTCATGTGGAAAATGAGAACATGTACGAGAAAATTCAAAGGTAAACTTATATTAATATGTTTTGATTGTGGTGAGGTTGGGCATTTTGAAGCCAAATGTCCTCACAAAAATGAGGTTGTTACAAAAGAAAAGAAAATTCCTAGGAAGTTCAATAAGAAAGGCAAGAAGAAATGGTTTAAGAAAAGTTTCTTCTCCAAAGAAGATAGCTCCTGATCCGAAGAATACAATGATAACAAAGGAGAATTCAATGAAAGAGTACTGTGTATGGCCAAGCACAATAAGAAAGAGGTACTTGATGAAGAAGGAGATGAAGAAGAAGAAATGTCTGAGGTTGAATTTCAAAACGAAGTAATCAGGGTTATCAAAGAGCTCAAGGCCAAGAAGAAGCACATCAACACTCTTGAAGATTAATTAAAGACAGAAATGGAACAGGTCCTAAATGTTAAAATTAAGGTTGAAGAATACAAACGAATTGAAGAATCGCTCAGGAAAGAATTAAATGAAAGCAATAAGGAAAGAAAAGCATTGGAAGTTGAAATCGTTTCTTTACGAAAGGAAGTAAAAAATGGAAACACTCTTCAAAACCATGCCAAAGTATCAAAGACATTGGATGAACTCATTAGCAACCAGTGATCGTGTAGCGACAAGACTGGTCTTGGTTACAAAGAAAAATTTGAAAAGGAGTCAAGTCCTTCTATGACAAATAAAGAAGATGGATATGAAAAATATACCAAACAGGTAGATCTCCCAGCTAGATCAAGAGATCAAGATTCGCAGGAAGAACCTTGGAAGACAATTCCTCGAAGAAGATTTCCTTCTAGGTATCAACCTATCTTTTATGGTCATTGTTATTCATGTGGAAATTTTGGACATAGAGCTGCAGAATGTTGCATGTATGTTTGGAATGAATATAATTCCAGGAGATCTCACAGAAATGGATAGTTCAAAACTCAGCAGAATATCAATAGATATGATCATTTGAGAGATGATTTTGAATGTTACAAATGTAAAAATTTTGGACACCTGGCCAAAGATTGCAGACTTGGAAGCTCTTCAAAGGAATTATCGTAAATTCACAATGAACAAGTATGGAAAAGGAATATTGGTATGTTGAGAGTGGTTGCTTAACGCATATTACTGGAGATAGAAATAAGTTTGTATCCTTGAAAGAAAAGAAGGATGGAACAATGTCTTTTGGAAATGATGGGTCTTGAAACGTCATAGGAGCAGGTACAGTCACTCTTGGAAGCAAGGATGTGTTGTTGAATGAAAATATGAATCACAATTTTCTCAGTGTTGGACAGATGTGCGATCAAGGACACAAGATGTTATTCAACTCGAAGAAATGTGAAATTAGGAAAGGCAAGTTTGGTAAAATTGTGGCTACAGTAAGCAGAGCTCCAAACGACATATATATTTTGGATGAGACACCTAAAGGGTGTTTCTTGGAAAAAGAAGACGAAAACTGGTTATGGCACAAATAAATGGGACATATAAATTTCGACAATTTGGTTGCGATCAACAAAAAGGAATCAGTTAGAGAAATGCCAAAAATCTCAAAACCTACCAATACGATATGTGAATCTTATCGGCACGAAAAACAGAAAAAAAGTCGAGTTCAAGACAAAGGAACATTTTGTGTCACGTCCATTGGAATTAATACATAATGATCTATGTTGTCCTATGAGAACAAAAGGTTTAGACGGTGAATTATACTTTATGTTAATGATAGATGATTACACCAGAATGATAGTTGTCAATTTCCTGAAGAAAAATTCTGAGGCATTTGAATGTTTCAAAATCCATAAGGAATTGGTCGAAAATGAAACCAATTTGAAGATCAAATGTCTAAGATCAGATAATGGCAGAGAATTCACGTCCAAAGCATTTCAACAATACTGTGACGAGCATGGAATAAAAAGGCAATTCTCAACAGCCAGAACACCACAAGAGAATGGAGTAGCTGAAAGAAAAATAGAACCATATAGGAAATGTCTAGAACCATTTTAAAAGACTCATACTTAGAAGATAAATTATGGGTTCAAGTAATTGATACTACCATATTCATTATAAACACAGGCCTTCTTAGGAACAATCATAACGTGACTCCTTATGAACAATGGAAAGGAAGACCAACTAACGTCAAATACTTCAAAATATTTGGAAGAAAATGCTACATCAAAAGAGAAGACCAAAAATTGGGCAAGTTCGATTCCCATGTTGATGAAGGTATTTTCGTTGGTTATTCACGCAAAAGAAAGGCTTATAGATGCTACAATATGAGGCAAAACAAATAGTTGAAAGTATAAATGCTACTTTTGATGAAGACTATGAGATCGTCTCTTCAAGCAAATATGAGGGGCTTGAGGTAGAATTTGTGAAGGATAAAGAATAAGCTCTAGAACAAGACCAATCAAATAAGGAAAGACCAGTCAACCAAGAAGAAATAAGAAATGATCAACATGATGTACAAGAAGTTTCTTCAAAAGTTTCAAAAGAATGGTATCAAAAGAATCATCTGAAAAATCAGATCATCGACAACATAAATGAAGGAATTGGAACTAGAAGAAGTCGACAACTTCGTTCATCACAACAAGCCCATCTTACCCTTTTAGCGACTTTTAAGCCTAGCAATTTTGAGGAAGGTAGTCAAAATGAACACTGGGTAGCAGCTATGAATGAAGAATTGGATCAAATTGAGAATAAAAACACTTGGGAATTGGTTCCACGACCAAAGGATAGAAATGTTATTAGAACTAAATGGGTCTTCAGAAACAAATTGAATGAGGACGAACAGGTTACTAGGAATAAAACAAGATTAGTCTAGAAAGGATATGCACAAGTTGAAGGATTCAATTTTGAAGAAACATTTGCTCCCATTGCCAGAATGGAAGCTATCAGGATGTTTCTCACATATGCAAGCTCAAGAAAAATAAAGGTCCACCAAATGGATGTTAAGTGAGCCTTTCTAAATGGTGAATTGGAAGAAGAAGTTTACATTGAACAACCCGAAGGTTTTCTGCTCACTGACAAAGAACACTACGTTTGCAGATTAAAGAAGGCACTATATGGTCTCAAGCAAGATCCTAGGGCTGGGTATTCTCATTTTGATAGGTATATACATCAATAAGGATTCAAGAAAGGAAGCACTGAAAACAATCTCTATGTGAAAGTGGATCAAGATAATCTAAGGATTATCGAGGTATATGTGGATGATATAATCTTTGGAAGCAATGATGACATATTAAGTAAAGACTCTGCCACAAAAATACAAAGTGAGTTTGAAATGTCTATGCTTGGAGAGTTGACATACTTTTTGGGGCTTCATATTTCTCCGTAGGATAAAGGAATATTCATATATCAAACCAAGTACATCAAGGAAATGCTCAAAAAATTCCAGATGGAAGATTGCAAGGCAGTCCTTACCCCCATGATAATAGGTTGCAAGTTAATATTAGAAGATTTGTCAAAGGATGTGGACCAAACATTGTATAGATCCATGATTGGTAGTCTCCTATATGTGACAGCCTCTCGACTTGATGTGATGCAAGAAATTGGACAAGTAGCAAGATTCCAAGGAGCACCAAAAGAATCTCATATTATTTCCTTCAAAAGAATTCTTCGATATCTTAAGGGCAAAATGGAATATGGTCTATGGTATCCCAAAGGAAATGATATGGTTATCCAAGCTTATACAGATGTAGATTGGGCAGGAAGTGTTGATGATCATAAGAGTACCAGTAGAGCAGCATTCTATCTAGGTGGTTGTCTTGTTTCATGGTTAAGCAAAAATCCATCTTCAATCTCGCTATCCACAGCAGAAGCAGAATATATCGTGGCAACAAATTGTTGTACATAAGTTCTCTGGATGAATCAAACTTTGCAAGATCTTCAAGTCAATTTTGATGACCCTATTCCCATCTTTTGCAATAACACCAACGCCATCGATATATGCAAGAATCCCGTGATACATTCCGAAACGAAGCGCGTTCTGATTAAATATCATTTTGTTAGAGAGCAGGTCGCCGAAAAGAATATCAAGCTTGAATATGTTGGCACAAAGGAACAAATTTTTGACATCTTTACGAAACAATTACCTTGTGAAGTATTTGAGAATCTTCGCCAAAATATTGGGATTCTCCCAAGTTTTCATTAGACTCTTTCTCTTATCTACTCGAGTAGAAAGGGGAAGTGGAGGTGTGTGTAGGTCCACAAGATGGCTATTTGATAGGGGGATTTACCCTTTTCCATTGATGACAAAGGGGGAGAGAAGGCAGTAGGAAGAGGTGTCATGATCGCGGGGGGGTACTTGTGTAGCCATCAATGCCAAAGGGGGATACTGTTGATCAGTGGTTGTCATTGATGTCAACCCAAGGAACACAAGGGGCTACCCTGATCTTGCGTGGGAATTTTGACTTGACAAATTACTATATTATGAGTCAATGATCTTCTAGATGGATTCTACTCATCGAGATGTTTCCTTTGGTATATGGCACACCAAGTAATTCTTCACGGTTTGAGAGATATTCATGTTTGAAGTTAGTAACCCCAGTTAGTGGGCTAAAACCCTATGGGGTTGTGGCATGGCACTCATAATTGTTTGTCATCATTGAATAGTAAATAATTAATAATAAAAAAAAATCTCCTAAAATCTCTCCAACGTTCACTTGTTGAGGACCCTCTCAACTCAAGACATTCATACAAATAATGACCCTCATATCCTCCTCTAGTAGGGATTTTGTGGCTTCAAACAGGTCATCATGGTATTTTCGCAATAACTGTTTTCTGTGAAGCTTCAAAAGCTGAAATTAAAACTCATTTGATCTAAAATCTTGATGAACGTTGTCACCCAATTTAAGACTTGTGTTCAATATATTTTCGGAGATATTATCTGAGGAAGTTAGGGTTTTGGAAGGCTCCTGAATTCAATGTCAAACAGGTGACGTTGGGAACATCATCATAAATTTCTCTCTGAGAACTGGATTCAAATTTTTTAAATAGTCATAGAAATAGGATGGACTATATTTTTTTTAGTAGCATTTTCAGGGCTGAAGGTCGCAACAGTGACACGTGGCACTTTTTACAAGTTCTCTCTACTGAACTAATCTATAATCAGGCCATCGTGGAAGATTGGGTATAACTATTTCTTGAAGAATCCAATATTAATAAGACCTATGGGGTTGGAAAGCGGACTCAAAGGGATACCAAAGGATGAAATGTCAGACCCTGGAGGTCCAAAATTACATAGATACAACATATTCAATATCGATCTCCTATAAGGAAATAAAAAACATGCATTCAAGGATCACTGCAGTAAGGACCGCACATCAACATTCAAGGGTAAGTCTCTTACAGAAAGGTATGTATGATTAGTTTTTACATTTGAATTTTGAGTATCATATATAGGGTCTCGGTTATATCTCTATGTCTCTATATGTCACTATTAGTTTTGATACCACATTTTGGATATCTGATTCTTGATACTACACATTTGATGCTACACCAAGTCTGCTAATTCTATATGATGTTGTAAGTTCATTTTACTTGTCTTTTAATAGTTGATAGAATGGTCTCTATTGTTGTACTTAGAACTTGGTCCATCACAAGTCTAGGGTATGTCATTAGTTTTTATTGTATATATCTTTAGGTCAGTTTTGGATATAGTCTTGCCTAGAGTCTAGGCCTATATCAAGAGTGGGAGTCTTTGTCTACTGCTACAACAAGTCAACAACAAAAGTGACAAACACATTTTAGGTACACATTGTAATTTTAGTTTGTATTTATTCATTATTATGAACTTACATGTGTTTTGCAGGTAGAGGTAAGTTGAAGGGTATATTGTTTTGTTTTGGGATTGGTTTCACTAGGAAAATTTTGCATGTAGGTAGAAGAGTATTCAAGTACAAATTTAAGCAAGAATTCAAGAGCACAAGTATCAAATCAAAGGAAGCATTACAGTGGGACATCCTTTGAATAAATGACAACCATTCATATATTGTGAAGAAGTGTCAAGGCCAAGCATCATCATTGTAAAGTTGTAAAAGAGTCATTTGTAAAAGTGTCATCATTGGAAGAGTCATTATTGTAAAATAGTCAATATGCCTAGAGTCAAAAAGGCATTATTGGTAGGTATAGGAGTCTTTGCTGGGATGATGTCACGGTTGGGTTGCAGGTCATATTGTGATTTGGTGTTCGGTCAAAATCATTGTAAATCATATTGTATTGTGGATTATTGTCCCTGGTTTGGAATCCACAGTCTTGTCTTATTTCAGTCATTATAGGGTGGTAGCGAGGTGTTAGGTATGTGTATGAAGTCGCCTACAGGTTGGGGCCTATGAACACTTCAAGGTGGTAGGGTGGTGTTAGGGAAACTTGTGGCTTGCTAGGGTGTTGGGACATCCATTCAGTTGATTACTGAAGAAACCAAGGTGTTGGGGCGTCCCTCCAGTGGGAGTTAGACAAGAATGATTTTCTAGAATTTTAGGAAGTTGTTTCTTTCATTTTAGTTGGGGCTAAAGATTAAATAATTTATTAGAAAAGTGTTCGGTGGTTTTTGACCTGGAGGGGGTTTTCCACCTAAAATTCTTGTGCCTAATGTGTTCTTTTATTTACTTTTATTATTGCATAAACATTAATAATAATTGAAGATTAACTAATGCTCTGAAAATATTTAAAAGTGCTAATTGCTAAGAAGTATTGATTCACCCCCCCAAGTATTTCCAACACTACAAACAGTCTTGACATAATTGGTGATGAAGATCTTGGTGCAAGGAACTCTCAGTCATACACACTTGACATTTCTCTCTAGACATAGGTACAGTCTCAGCGTCTCGGTACAAAGTCATGATCTTGGTCATAATGAAGACAAGGTCATGATCCATATCTCGATGCAACTCTCATGCAGTATAGAGACCTCGTTGACATGGTGATGATCTCAGTAAGAGTGCAACAATTATCTAAGTGAAGATGGAGCTATGGTGCAACAGTAATGATCTCACTGTTATGATGAATATCTCAATGAAGGTGCAGTAATGATGACCTCGGTGAAGTAACAGTAATGATGATGATCTCAGCAGTGACGAAGAAGAGGATTGGTGTCTTGGTCTTGGAGTGGCCTAATAGGTCAAGGGTCATGGTCTTGGTATTCGTCAATTGGAATCTCTATAAGAATAATTTTGTGTGGGTTTTCCTCTCAAAGATTGAGAGGCTTTGGCCCTAGTAGAAAGAAAAACATCTTGTGTTCTTGTCTCTTTGTTTTTTGTAACTATTTGATGAATGTAAGAAGACACACTCTAATAAGAACAAGTTAAGATTGTGCTAAGAAGAAAATTTAAAAATACCTCACAAGTAGTTATCATGCTAGAAGAATCTCATTAACTTCACTTGCCCTAGATTCTTCAACATGGTTTCAGAGCTAAGGTGATGAAGTCAAAGGAAGGGAAACAAAAAGAAACACTCAAGGATCAACTTCAAGAAGGGCATCAAAGAAAGTAGAAGGGATTTTTCAAAATTGAAGGACCAGTCTACAACAACAAGAGCTTTTATCTCCATAGTTATCATCAAAAGGCCACCAAGACCCTCATCAAGTTGTCGACAAAGTAAGGTAGCTCAAAGGACCTCAAAATCAAATATTACATCATCTTGGAGAAGGTCCAAATCCTAGAAGCAGTCCTGACTAACACTACAAAAAAAGGAAAAACATATTAAAGGCAAGAAACTATTTTCATTATCTTCAAGGCTATAAATCAAGCAAGGATCATCTCCTTGCCCTATAAGAAGATCATCTGAGGAAGCAACAAATCATCTTCATAAAAAGGAGCAATCTTTTCTATTGTGGAAAGGCTCTCTCATTTAGATCATCCAAGAAGAAGCTCTAATATATCTTCTTCAACCATCATCAAAGAAATCAAGGTGAAGATTTCATCTTCGCATGTCAAGTAAGTATCTTTCATTATTTAATCAATTTGACTTCGTGTTTTCCAAGGAGATCTATAAATTGGATGGGTCATTGAAATTCCTTGCATGAAGAAGGAGGATAGTCATAGTCCTCTAAGTAGTTGAAGTCGTTGAACATATCAAAAGGTCCCTCTGAATTCATGGAAAGGGATACTTATGAAATATCCCCTCATATAGAAATATTGGAGACATCAAAGAGATTTATATGATAAAATCATCCTTTGAGGGTGCAATGAAGAAGGTCACATGAAGTTTGATCTACATGAAAGTAAAGGTATAAAAGGATGTATGATATCTTCATAAGGTCTCATCTACAAGATCTAGGAAGGAAGATAACCATCATTGTTCTATAAGGCACTAATAGATAATCAAGGTAACAAATATCCATGGGATAAGAAATTTACCTCATTCGACAACTTGTGGTCTTTATGCTACATAGAAAAAGACAAGTTATAGGAAAAGGTGTCAAAGGTTAAAGGACTCAAACATGTGCAGAAAATAAAGAGAAGTTTGGTCCTCAAATAAGATAAAATAGTATAGCTAAGATTCAATTTTATGGAAATATTATAGAAAGAAGTTCATATCACTAGAAATATGGAGGAAGCTCAAGAAAAGGGCCAAAAAAATAGGGAGTAACAAACCTCTACTATGATTGAGATGGTATCCCCTACAAAAGGGTCCTATCATAAGCTTCTGTGATAGATATGACCATGATAATAAGATGGATCATGTCACCATGGGAGAATTAGAAACAAGAGCTCATGATATCACCATGGGAATCATGAATGAAAAAATCCATGGTAGACAAACATGAAGGATATAGCTCTTGGGAACCTTAGTGGACTTCGAAGGAAAGGAAGGAGTCATCCAGAACAAGGCTCATCATAAATCAAGTAAAAAAAGAAACATTTCCCAGATGGGGATATGAAAGATCCTCAAGATTCTTTGAAGGAATCCTCATTAGAGGGTTCACTAATCTAGAGAGGAAGCAAGTGTTTCATCAGGAAATCAAACTTATGGAATTCGTGAGATGATGGTATAATGACATGAGAAATGAAGAAAATCAAGGGATTGAAAATATTTTCAATCAAGGAAGTTGCTGGAAGAAGCCTAGATGACCTAAAGGTAAAATGTGGTATGTATGCTTTTGTTTAATATTATAATTTCATTTCGTATGGTTGCAAGTAACATGGATCATTACTTCTATCTTGAGAATCATGATCAAGAGAAAAAACATCTCCTCCTATGAAAGGGTCCAGGAAGGCATAATTCGCACTAGATGAAATCAACATAATATGTCCTCATATGAAGTATGAGGTGGTTGACTACAATTAAGAAACTATGATTGGAATCTCTTGAGAATGGAATGTGTGAGGAAGGAAGAGATCATGAGAGATGCAACCCTGATGAAGGTGATCGACATCCAGAAGACCAAGAAGACTTGACTAGGAAATCTCTCAAAAAGATATGAAGACTCTAAGGAAAAGATGAAGACACTTGACAATGGATATCTTTGGGAGATGTGTCAACATGTATGCATGATGTTGATACCTACAAGAAGATTTCATGATGAAGAGCCATCTTGAAAGGTACTATTTGATTTAATGTTATGTTTTTATTTCTTGAATAATATCTGGATAACTTCATGCAGGGCTACTACAACAAAATTTGTCAGTACAAGTACAACTAGCATTCATATGGTGGATGGAAATTCATGAAAGAAACTTGATGAGGAAGAAGTAGCCATATGACGAAGGTTCCAGATATGTACCAGGAAGGACACTTTCCATGAAGAAATGAATGACATGGCGTACCAAGAAGGAAAGTGATGGATGACTAATGCCCTACAAGGAAGAAGCTCAACAGGATTTCATGACATCAAGGAAATAAATTGATCAAACAGTTGAAGGACCCATGAAGAAGAAGCTATTGATGAAAAGGAGAGTCCCTAGTTAAGAGGGAGCTCTGACAAGTCCCTAATTGAGAGGGAGCTTGGGCAAGTTCCTAGTCAAAGGGAACTTGGGTAGATTCCTTTACAGGAATGGGCATATATTCCCTAGTTAAGAGGAAGAGATAGACACATAATTGTTGTCTTCATCTAGGAAAAAAGAATGGGAGGATTGGGTAATAATTTGGCATCTGATGCTCCTTGAGGATGCCTAGAGCATCCAAGATAAGAGTAGGCAAGAGGAATGACATTCTTTGAGGGTTTGGAACCCAAGATAAGAATAGTCCTAGAAGGTCATACTCAGTGAACACCCAGGTGGGTATGTACCTTGAGAGACAATGATGAAGGTTTCTATAGTCATTGGTCTCGCCAACATTGTGCTCTGATCTGATGAGAGATAGAGTTGTTAGTCAAGCCCTTGTTGTGGAAACAATGTTGGTTACTATGATGCTATATAGATGGGTTACCAATCTGATTCTTCTTATGAGAAATTATTCAGATTGAGAATGACTAAGTACCATTATGAATACCTCCCTAGTTAAGAGGGAGTGTTGAAGAAAGTGTAACTAGATTCAGTCTTCATAAATGTAATTTTGATCTTTGTACTTGTAAAATAAGAAAGTTATTATTTTTGTAAATTGTAAAAATGAGTTTCTTTCTCATTTCATAGGTCTAGCACATGTTGAAGTGCTATAGGAAATTCAAAGAGTCAAATAAATGTTGAAGATCCATTCTTGGGCATGTATCTAATGTATTTGAGTCATAAACAATGCCAAGTAGCCCTCTAAATGACAAGAAAAATCCTCTTCGCCATGTAAGCCTGAAAATCAAATTAAAAGCAGTTGTGTTCACTCAAAATTAGGAGACACAACGGTTCACTGTCATGTCGGCTTATATTCAAGGCTAACTACTATTTATATGCAGCTAGGGTCATCACAAAAAGACAAAATTTCAGACAAGTATCTCTACAACTTCGGATGGGTACAGGATCTCGGATACCTATGTAATATTAGTGGTGATGACAATAAGTAATTACAGGATCTCCTCCTCAGTGGCTTAGATCTCAGTGCAAGGTAATTACAGTCTCCAAAAATCACAGTCTCTTCCTTGGTGGTAGTTTGATGATACTGATCTCGGTGAAGGATGAAATCATAGTCATAGTTTCAGTGATGGAGATTATTTCAAGGATCCCACTGTAGCATAAAAAATCTTGACATAATTGGTGATGAACATATTGGTGCAAGGAACTCTCAGTCATACACACTTGACATTTCTCTCTAGACATAGGTATAGTCTCGACATCTTGGTACACAATCATGATCTTAGTAAAATAGCAATCATGATCTCATTCATAATGAATATAAGGTCATGATCCATATCTCGGTGTAGCTCTCATGCAATATAGAGACCTCGTTGACATGGTGATGATATCAGTGAGAGTTCAATAATTATCTAAGTGAATATGGATCTATGGTGTAGCAGTAATGATCTCACTATTATGATGAATATCTCAATGAAGGTGTAGTAATGATAACCTTGGTGAAGCAACAATAATGATGATGATCTTAGCAATGATGAAGAAGAGGATTGGTGTCTTGGTATTGGAATGGCCTAATATGTCAAGGGTCATGATCTTGGTATTCATCAATTGGAATCTCTATAAGAAGAATTCTATGCAGGTTTTCCTCTCAAAGAGTGAGAGGCTTTGGCCTTGGAAGAAAGGAAAACATCTTGTGTTCTTGTCTCTTTATTTTTGGTAACTATTTGATGAATATAATAAGACACACTCTAATAAGAACAAGTTAAAATTGTGCTAATAACAAAAGTTAAAAATACCTCACAAGTAGTTATCATGCTAGAAGAATCTCATTAACTTCACTTGCCCTAGATTCTTCAACATTACGCTATGCATTCCTTTTTCATTTTTGTTTGATATTCCTTGAAGGTATTCATCCACAATGGTGTAAAGAGGATTGAACTTGGAAGCGAGAAGATCAAGGAAAACATCAATGGGTGTTTAGCATTAGAGTGAGGTAGGTCATCTATCTTACTTTGTATTTTCTGATATAAAATAGGAAAGTCTACACGTGTTTGTCTAGTTTGTTGCTAGATCCTCTTATAGGACTAGAGAGATCACTTCTATCTGCAGAAGGGATTGTTTGCACAACATCCCTTGACATGGAAGACCTCATAATCTCAATGTTACACTTCTAGTCTCAAGAAGTGGATCACCTTAGGCTCAGAGGTCAACTCCCTCTAGCGTTGAACGATGATATGATCATATCATAAATAACTTATTAGCATATAAAATAAAATATAAAAGACACACCTTCAACCTTGAAGATAGGTTGGAGTCCGCATAAGAGGTCCATCAATCCAAGCATACCAAAACCATGGGACTTTCCAGAGTCTATATGGAGCTTTCTTCAATTTGCAATCATGAGTCTCTTTCATGTGCCTCAAAGCCTTGAGGTAAATCCAAGTACATCATGGAGGAATCCAACTTCACATAAATATGATAATAGTGCCTCTAGAAATAGGTGTTAGGATCTATATCATAGTACTCTTTCTCTGAGAGCATATCTTTGTTGAACTCTCTATAATTGCAACATATTTTCATATAGAATGGTCCTTGAATGAAGGACATGTTGCTCCCAACATCTCATCTAATTGTTACATTCAGTCTGATAATATACTCCCTCTGAATAGGAAGCCTCATTAACCTAGGAGACTGCAATCCTTCCTTTGAGATTTGAGATCTTGTCTATTTTCAAGTTTCACTCTAAGCATGGAGTTGCTCTACATCCTCTTCAATCTCGATATTGAGGACTTAGTCCTTACATCTATATGATGTACTTGTTAGCTCTAGAGAAAGAAAAAAAACAATAATAGCAAGACTCTTCACAGTCCAATATTTCTATCAGGAAAATCCACTACATTTTGATATTTATCATGTTGTCACCATCTGATGCAATTTTCATACAGAAGACACTATAATATTTATTCTCTATATATGAGAGTGTCTCATTCAATCTCCTACACCATCTCCCTCTTGTACCTAACTCTTCCTGCATTACTATGCATCTTGATGATCCTCAAGGTGGATATGCTTTCCTTGATCACACCGTCAATCATGAAGTCAAGGACAAAAGCATTCAGTTAGCCAATTATTCATGTAGAAAGAATAAACAATTAATCTAAGAAGATAAAGAAATATAAACAAAAAAAATGTAAAAAAATAACATAAGTATTGAAAGTACTTGTCTTTAATGAGGATTTAAGGAAGCTCTCAACTCCCTCTTGATCCAACATCCTTCTTAGTCATGAATCACCACTGTCCATCACATATGTCAATGTTGTATACACAAGAAGAAATGCTTCCTCTGTATTCTCATTTCCAGATCCTTAATCTCCTTCATCGATAGCCAAGCCCAGCTATCACTGTACAAGATGAGCACTCGATATGTATCATATCATCTCCTATTGGGAAACAAGTCCATCTAGGGTTACTATGAATCTATCATATGTATTGAATTTACCTCTTGGATCATATCAAATCATAAAAAAATTGAGTCACACTAGGGTTCCCATGCTATAGAACCCATGGCTTCACCATATCCAAGGCCACTCCAAGGGTTTACCCCAAACCCTAACCTTTATTTGTAAGAAAAAGGGCTCTATAGGGCTTCCTCTAAACCTTAGAATTATTTTAGGTATCCAACATCTTCATCTCTTTCACTTTTCTTGATCAAGACATCCATCATAGGTGTCTATGAGGGCAATCTCAAAGACTTTTATTCAACCCAAATATGATCACATGTTAATTTTAGGGCTAGATAGTTCTCTGTTGCAGTATTTACCTTGTTAAACTTTCTCAACAATTTACACATTACATTCACCCCATATCATCGTAAGAAATTATATAGAGAGAACATTAACATCAACAATGTATCAAAACAATAAGGAACAATAGAATAAAATCATACACAATAGAGACACTAGGATTTAGGTCAAAGACCAGGGAAAAACCCCAGAAGGGGGAAAACCAAAAATTCATTTCTTCTTCTTCTTTATATATTCGCCAAATTTTCAAATGAGATATAATGTACAATTAGAATGAGAGACAAGTCTTACAACATTAATCACATTAGGCCTCCTAGGGCCAACCCTGGATCATACTGGATCATCATAAGATGGTAACATACAAGTCAATCATGAAGGAATTCATAAGACCTCTAATAGGTTTGCCTCAAAATCACTATTAGAAACATTGATCTATGTCTCAATTCATATCACTGTCAAGTATCACTGCCACCATCACTGTCATAAGAACACTGCCATATATCATTGTCATAAGGATACTTGCCACATATCATTGTCATAAGGTCACTATCATATATCATTGTCATTCACATTGTTATATATCATTTTCATATCACTCCTATACAAGACTGCCATACATCAGAATTTTAGGGCACATATAGGGTTTCTCAAGTAGGTCGTAAAGACTAACATACCTATACATAAGCTGCCATACAAGTTTGTCCAGCCTAGAAAAATGTCATACTTGGAAGAATACCCAACATAACTTTAGGATCATGATTTTTCCTTGAAGATATTCCTCATCTTATATGCATGTACCTAAAGACTTTGGCCCCTGTTTAGGGCCTCTTGAAGCTACTATGACAACCTTACTCCTAAGCTCTAAACCTCCTTAAATATTTCACTCATCCTCCTCTTATAAACCTATTCTCTTGCACTATTATTCAAAGATCTTGGTCCCCCCTTTTGATGGGTCATAAAACCATTGTTAACACAACCACAATGGCTCAACGATGTCTGCAATAACATGTAAATACAACAGCCCTATCACAGAGACTTAGCCACTAAATCATGCTCATAAAAAAACCCATAAATGTCTCCAAACATGACCTATAATTGTAGGTCGGATTTAAGGAGGAACGATGGTTCTGGGCACCAAAATTGACACAGAATTTCACCTTATTAGATAGGACACTTATGTGGCCACCTCAAACCCTAGTCACAAAAATACTATGATTATCTCCCTTATAGGACTTGAAACTTCCTTGTTGCTTCTTGAGGGAGCTTGGCCCTCATTAGGCCTTATCTCTAACACCAAAAAGGGATATAGACCCTACTTGAATAAAAAACTTTTAAATTTGACTTGACAAGAAAGTATACCACAAAGACATAACATAACTATGCCCAAAACCTTATATCCAACTCTCCACAAACTCAGCCTTCAAGAACACAAGACAATGTAACAAAAACATCCTTATTCTCCACCTAATATTTCCTCCTATATGCCTCAGTTGCCTCAGATAAAGATTCCACAAAAGTATGAAAATGAATGGAAAATGGAGGATAGGTGCCAATTTATAGTAGTTTCTTGATGTGAAGGGCCATGACATTTGGGAAGGTCGACTTGATTATTTTATAAGGCCAACTTGCAAATGGAGGGAAATAATAAATTAAAATTTTCTAATAACACCTTGATATTAAAGCCGACATGATTTCTTTCCAATCATCGGTTTTAGTCACATTATTTAATAAGAGAAATACCAAGTCAATTTGAACACATCAATAATAATAATTTTCCTTATCCAATTTAAATTGTCTTTGGGGCAAGATGTATTCTCTTTGGGGTAGCTAGGTTTCTCTTGGGGAAATTCATCCTAAAGTTTCCCCAAACTTCAAAAAATAATACATATATTCATTATCCTAGAATTGACTAAAAATCTTTGAGCTTAGGATGAACCCTTGTGGTTGATGTTTTAATGAACATGGATTCATTGTGGTGTTATAGGTGGGGGATTTTCATAAATCACCTAATAAATGGACTTTGGTTCTTACCATCTATTAACTAGTTTTTGGTGAGAGTACTCCTAAGAAAGACTTTGAATCTGACTTGGGGTTGGTCAGTTATAAGAAATATTATAGTGTAGTTGGCTTATGGTTGGGTGGAGAGTTGAAGTCTCTCCCTTAGTTTCCAGTCATCAAGCTATACATATAAGTGTATCTACTTGTACTTGTATTTCACTATGAATGTTAAATGCTATTGTTATGGGTTATTACAATGAATGCATTAGTATTGCTTATGGATGAATGGTGTATTCCTGGTTTCCTATGATGAAATGCATGTATGGTTGTTCTCATAGTTTGAGGGAGGATTGCAAATCCATGTGACTACTGATAATCTCTTGAATGCATGGTACTTATCCAGTATGTATGATTATTTGTTGAGTTTAGCTTAATGTCACTGTGTGTGACTACTATTGTTTGTTATGCCATGAATAATATGAAAATTTGTTATATATATATATATATATATATATATATATATCTTGGTGATTGTATTTGGTCAATATGTATATGGAACTTTATATTAGTGAATCTGATAAATATGATAATGCCTATTGTGAGGCACGCAAACAGTTTCAATTCCATATTATGGCTATGTTTAATGTCTGAGTCATTAGTGAGGGAATGCATGATCTATTTCTATTTTATTAATGGTATAGATAATTTCCTGTCACTTGGAATGAATTTGTAAGCCATTGGAGTCCTTAATACATTAAGTTTGGATTTTGTTGACCATTGGACTTGTGCTTGGGATGATCAATACCTATTAAGACTTCTAATCAAGTTGGGTATACGAAGAATGAGAAATTTTTGTCTCTTATCGAAAGTGTTTATGTCATGAGGAACAAAGATGTGCCTCCATGGGATGGGAATTTCAATGTCATGGACAAGGCCATGGATTAATGATAGCACAAAACATGAAAATTTCTCATCACCTATTGTGAACAATAATGTCATGTCTTTCCAAGGATTCCAAGAGACTATGGGGACATGTGGGCATGGTTGGCAGAGGACACAAGATGAGAAAATTCTTGTCACCTTCCTCTAGAATTTTTTATCACGTTGTGGGGGAAAGGTGATGGTTCACCCCTTCGTGCGTGTATTGGTGTTATTGAAGAAGGGAAATATAGAATGCCCTTTGATCATTGAACATGTAAACGTTGATTTTCACGGAGGTTTGGGACTTAGTGGGACCCACAACTTAAGTTGAGGTGGTAGAAGCCATGTAGGATAGAAATGACGTGTACCTGTGGCATGGAAATGTTGTCGACATATAACACTATCAATGTGACACATGGTAGGAAGATATGGCCCTTGTGGATGTTCAAGTGGCCAATTTTTAGATGACATGTGGCACCACTAGAGGATTTTAGAAGGTAATATGTCATTAAATTGACATCAGTAGGACACTATAGAATTGGGTGACATGGAGGTTAAGCTGACATGGCATTAAATGACACGTGGAGGTGAATTGTGGTGCCGCCGGGCTTGGAAATGTTACGTAGAGTTGATGAGGTGGTAAACATGGTTGGGACCCACATCATTGTAGAGCTCAAGAACACAAAGGTGCTTATAGTGCAAGTATACCATGGGGCATGGAGTAGACAAAATCCTTAAGATGGTAATTGTCCCTGCAGTTGATGTGAAAATGTATGGTACAATGTGGAGGTTTGAATGGGATACCATTCTATAGAAAAAGCATGAGGTGCATTGGCATTAAGGCATTATGACATGGAGGGTGCCATGGTGCATTCCCTATGAGGACTCACTGCCATATGGGGACACATGGAAAATCCTTGCTAATGTGACAAGGATTATTCAAGGAAAACCACACCAACTGGAATTACTCACTAGTGGTCTATAAGGTGACAAGGTTTCATTCCTTCCAGATGCCTCTAGGTCTTGGGCCGTTAACCTGTTTCCTTACATCCAAGAAAGGAAATCTCTTAGCCAAGAATAAGTAGTTATCTATTCCCCTCCCCTCCCTTTTTCCTTTCTTTTTTACATTTAAATAATATTAATGATTATTTGTTTTTAATTAAAAAATAGAAATAAATTTTTTTATAACACCAAACTAAAAAATTATTAAAGAAATAAAGAAAGCCCAGAGGGACAACATGCATGGTACCCACATGTCCTTTCTCCAAAACCATAATAGAGAAACCCAATGTGGATCACATCTTATGAGTGAAGACCATCTATGATGCCTGGAGAGCTATGCCATACAAAAATCCCTGTTTGACTTGTGAATGAAATGGGGAGGGTTTTTCCTATCAATATGGACATGAGTAATAATTTTAGCTTCATTGATAATGGGATAGGGAATGGAGAATTAATTAGAGAATAATACATTAAGGATTATATATATATATATATATATATATATATATATATATATATATATATATATATATATATATATATATATATATATATATATACATATATATATATATATATATATATATACATATATATATATATATATATATACATATATATATATATACATATATACATATATATATACATATATATATATATGTATGTATATATATATATATATATATATATATATATATATATATATATATACATATATAGATAAAGTCTTGACAATCACTCATCTATGGACACTTTAAATAAAATTGTGAAGACTAGCAAAGGAAGTCTAGCTCTCCAGGGATATTCTACTATACAACATTAAAGGGAAACTCTCAGGGTCTCTAACAATTTTAAATGTGAGTTTTCATGACATAATTCTTCAAAGATAAAATTTTGCATCCATCATGTTTCATGTGACAAGTAGCACTGTGTGAACCACTGTCATTAGCTCATAACATGTAATTGAGCTATTTTTCTTCTGCTAGAATTTTGAGATAGGACATTTTTGAAGTCATTAAGCCACTCATTTGTATTATTTATTATTACGTTACTCATCCCTTTATGATTGAATTCAGACTTGGATTGCTTGTTTTCTAGGTGCATGTTTTAGATTCCTGTAGTATATAAGATACTGGGGTTAGGGATTTGTTCCAATGGCAAGCACAAGTGAGGTAGAGGACCTTCCACCTGCCAATGTCAGGAGAGTGGTGAAAGGAATGTTGAACCATCTAATGAGGGACAATCTTGCTTCTTCCACTAAGGACATTTCCATTTACAAGGAATCACTTTTAGCTTTCTCATTTTGTTGTTAGGATTTGATCCCGGGTTGACTAGTTGGAAACAAAGTATCCTAACCAAATGAGATGACAATAAATTTGTTCTAATATCTAGACTAGAGTACCACGAAGACACATTTACCCACAAAGAAACCCTATTAAAGCCAATAACCCCTTGGTACCAAATGTAATTTTTAAACCTTATATAGTAATGCAATGCATACAATTTTTTTTAATAAATAGAAAAGTAAATAAATGGAAATCACATATAACATATAGATTTACCCTAGAAACCCAAATTGAGTGAACAAACTAATCGTTTATAGTCACACCTCTAATTTTGTATGACCAATAACTTCATTATTTATAATAAAACATATATGATTTGATCCAAACTTAAACAGGAATGAAACAACTTACATATATAATCATAAACACAGAGATGCAATAGAAAAACACTTCATTTCATTAATAGAAAAATACTAAACTATGCTTACAAACAGAATGGAAATAAGACAACTCGGGCCATGGTAGCTTATGTCTGAGAAGAGATGTGGCGGCTACATGCCTCTAAACTGTGTTACAATGAGGCTCACGGGCCTATTTATTATTGGAAAACATGATAAAACACTAAACAACCAAAACCTTAACCCCAGGGGATGTAACACCAAGAGCTTGTGGGCCTCGTTGGGGTTAGTTGGGCAGCCAACTTCCCGAGGTCGTAACTTGGTCATATTATCTCCATTTGGCGCGTATGATACCTTGTTGGAAAGGTCTCTCCTAGCACTATAGGTTTCTCCCCAAGCCCCTACCTATGACAATGAGCTAGACGCGAACCCCAAAAAAACGTCGTTTAGGGGGTCAAAACTACTCTGGAAGTTTAAGACCCGAAAAACTACTAAAAATCGTAAATGATTAAATGAACAAGGAAACAAATGAAACTGACTGGGGGGGTCTAGGTGGAATAAGTGGTTGGTCACCAATATCCACCTGGATCATTCCTCCCCCCTTACGAAGCAATGGTCCCCATTTCGTGAAAAGCCTCCATGAGGTGAAGAATTTTTTGTTGAACTTAGTACCTGGTGAACCACTTGCCCTGGTGAAGGAGTTGGCCTACTTTGAAAAATTGATATAGTTGTATCCTCTGTTGGTGAGTGTTCTTGATCTATGGATCCATGATCTGATCAATTATGGCCTATTCTATGAAGTTCGGTTTGAGATCTGTTGGTGTGAGATGTTCTGCAATGTTAGATGTGTCCAACAATGGTGGAAAGTATGGCCAAAGGTAGTCTACATTGAACAATGGGTGCAAACCAAGGAACAATGGGATGCTAAGTTCAAAGGAATTTTCATAGACAACCTTAGTGATGGTGTATGGCACATATCAGAGTGGGTGAAGCTTGCGGTGGGGTCCAGTAAGGCGCTCCTTCTGTAAATGTAGCCAAACTTTGTCGCTCACCTGGAAATTATGTGGCACTCGATGCTAATCATGTTGTTGTTTGTGTTAGCGCTTGGAATTCACCTAGGCTGAGATAGACAAACTCTCAAGGCTACATCAAACCATTTCACCTCGTAGCTAGCCCTACGAGGTATGAGAAGGCTCTCTCGGGTCAGATTCGGTAGATCTTTCAATAGGATAAGCTGACCAATTAGGGATAAAGATTTTAGGCTAGTAAATTGATAAGGGAGGTTGATTTAAAGATTTTTGGGGTTTTTGGTGGCAATTTGGAGGGAGTGCAATTCAGGGTGCGGGGATTGGGCTCAGTTTTTGCAGGGGGATCTTTGGGGCAAGGTAGGAGTGAGTGCTGATACCTTAATCTGAGATGGAGGATCAAGAATGATAGAGGAGGAGCTAAAGAGGGCAAACAACAACTTTGAATCCTCTTTAGACAGTGGAAAACATAGATATTGAACAAAATTAAAAGCTGAGCATGGCATGCATGAATTCAAACTTTATCACTTCATCTGTTCAATTAGCAGCAAAGAAAGAGATGGAACACATAAACACACTTACAATAACATGTAGCGAACACACCATCAACACAACAATCCACAAGAATCCACAATGATGTCTGCAAAACCCTGGCCTTCCTTTTCCTTAAATTGCAGAGATAGATGTACAATATACAATAAAGCTTTCTCCCACAAGAGTCCAACCATGAAAATGAGCAAGAGAAGGCATAATATAGACCATCTAACTCCTTTCCCCACCTCTAGGGGTCGAGCTCAGCTTCCTAGGAGCAGTTTGAACTGATTCTAAACTAAGCACTAGATAATAGGTAATCAAACAACTTGCCTCTATTACTTAGCTAACTCATCCATGCATTAATTATTCACTTTTTACATCAAGGAAGCTTCTAGAAGGGTAAAGAGAGATAAAATATATCAATGTGCCATGAAAATTATACATTCATCCATCATCTACAATTAAAAATCATCAACCAAGGTGAAAACAGTGTTTTCTGGCCTGAAAAGTCAAAACTGCCAAATTCAGCTCGAGTGGTCGCGCCCCTTTGCAGCAACTTTTGAGTGGGTTCCCCTGGTCCAAATCAGGTGCAAGATAACTCATTGGAAAGCTTGGTCTGTCTACTTTCCATCCCAAGTGGAATTTCTAGATTTGGAGTTGATTTGACCCCTCAAAAGTCAATTCTCCCAAGGTCACTTTCTGCAACTCAAAAAGTGGGCAGAAAGTCATTATTTTGATGTATTTTGAGCTTTTGGAGGCTCAAATCTCAAAATCAGGCTTCTCCCAAGTATAGGTAATTTTATTCTTTGCATACCCTTTCCAAAAATGTCAACTTTTTGCAATTCCGAGCAATCCTCACGAGTGGTCGCGCGGGGGGTGAGACCACTCCACAGGCAAAAACCTGTAAATTTCCAAAATGCCCCAAAACTCTCAATTTTTTTTGATTTTGCTGCTGGATGAAGGCTAATGAGTACCATGGTGAGTGAGGGATGCCTCAGCCAAGATATGGAGTGGGTTTGTCCTTTTCTTCTTCTTCTGGGCCTCTGACAGCTTCCTTTGGAGAATTTTCATTTTAGCCTTGCAAACATGCAATCTTGCCCAATAGTGTGTTTTCATGTTGCGTAGCAGCTCTTTGTCACGATTTTCCTTCTCCAACAATCTCTCCAAGTGTGCATTCACACGGATAAGCATGGACTCCCGGTCAGCAGGCAATGGGTCACCGGGCCTCCTACGATTCAAAGTTCGATCATTGCGGATCCTCCATAGCTCATCAAGTTCTTTTTCTTCTTCTAATTGTTTGGTGCGCTGTTCTAGATAAGTGATGGTCCATTGAGCCATTTGGAGCTTTTGCTGCAACACAAGGTTCTCCTCCTCTCTCTGCCTGATAATCTCATAAAAATCTGAAGAAGGAGAGCGGGCATCACGACCAATGAAATCATCATGTGTATCACCAGCTCTCTCATCCTCAATCATGGGCTGCTTGCCCTCCCGTACTGCCTCTGCTGATGAAGAATGCGAGGCCCCTTCCACCTGCTGTGGAGATAACACTCGCTGATCTGAAGAAGATGCCGAGACCCCTTCCACCTGCTGTGGAGAAAATACTCGTCGAGCTGCTGCATATAAGGTCCTAGGACCTCTCTGATAGGTGACCCGAGGTGAAGAAGCCACATGTCTCGGAACAATAATCTCGGGCTGGTGTGATGGACCTACCACCTCATGAATGACCTTTGGCTCTGGCTGTGGCTGTGGCTGTGTGAAGAACTCACGGGAGATAAAATCTGCCCAAGAAATGCCCTGCTGACTCAGCTGATGGGAAACAACCAGCTGGATGAGACCATGATGACACAAGCTCCTGAGCTGCTGAGCTGGGGACTGCCTCTGAAACATAGAGACTATCCTCTGAATGTCATGAAAGAGATAAGCCGGGATGTTCATCATCCTCACCCTGGTGAAGTGCATCAGCATGCGGATGTGACAAGCAAATACCCGTGAGAATCTCCCCTCGCATGTGAAATAGTGCATGATAAGCCGCATGATAGGAGCATACTCCTCTCGGAGGAATCTGAAAGGAAAGTTCCCTGACAAGTTGTGTATGTATGTTGGCCTGACATATGGCTCAAAGTAAACAAAATCCAGCCACTTGCGCTTTGACCACACCTCACCCACATTGGGTATCCCGGTAGCCTGTGAGATGGCCTCTGGAGAAAGCACAAAATTCACCCCTGCAAGGGTGACCTGCCCGTCATGAAGGTGTAGGACAAATAGCCGGGCCAGCTCTCTATGATGCTGAATCTGTGACAGCCTCTCGCAAAACTGATAGCAAGCCATGTGCTGAAAACAAGCCACTGCCAATGGGCAAGCCTGCAACTCTGCCAATGATGTGGGCTCTTCCCTCTTGTGATGACCACCCTTACCTCCTTTGCGAGGCCTCCGCTGTGTCTCAATCTCAGTGGACGAAGATCGGTAATCACCTTGCTCATTAGTCTCAGTGGTTGACATGGTGTTATTGAGCAAGGTGGAATAAATAAGTCAAGATGACTGCTGCCCCGCCTGCAAAATGCTGTGAAGTATGCTGTTTTCAAGGGGAAAAATCATTAGGGCAATGTTAGGGGAGGGAATTTACATAAGGAAAGGGAAAATATATATATATAAACAACAGGGAATTTCGAAGGAAACAATCACACAATGTTAAACATGTCATTCTATCTCTCATCATTTGCAAATTAACACTTTATTAGGGAAAATTTGTATTTTGAGCACCAAGGGAAAGGACAATAAAAATCTCCATCATGGAGGAAATAATGGCATGGGCACAGGGGAATAGGGTAGCATCAATGATGTACAAGTAACAGGCTGCTCCTTTGCTTATTTTGTCTTTTAATGCCTTTCATAAGCATACTCTGTTTTTTCACATGTAAAAATGGCCATTTGATGCTAATGGAAAACAGGGGTTTTGGGTATTTGATTACAAGGGGAAGAGAAGGGTTGTTGTGATTATTTTGCAATGGAAGGGAGAGGGATTGTATCAAGGGAATTAGGGGAATGAGGGAATATAGGGAATTAGGGTTAGGGAGTAATGAAACCTATTAACAAAGTCTGCCAACCAATTTTCACAACAGCAGTCTTTCAATAGTGCTGGCAGCTTCATAATTGCATTTGTCATGAGTGAATTAAGGTTTCATTGCATGTTTTGACAATAGGGAAGGAGATTCAATTGCATAGGGAGTTTGAAGAAGGGATAGGCAATTGAATTGGGTTTTTCATGAGGGGAATAGGTAGGAAAACAGAGTCTAGGGAAAGGGAGATGATACCATGTTAATGCACAAACCCTAGCACAACAAAACTGCTCCTTTTTGATAGCTAGCAGCTGGTACATTTGATAAACTTTGTCATGATTTTCACACAGCTTCTAACCTTTGATATTTATAGCAAGATGACATTTTTCTTTTGTTTTTTTTTTATAAGGCTATGCAAGTTATATTTTTTACTCTGTTTTTGTGTGATTATAAGCATGCCTTGTCATCATTTTCTTTTCTTTTTACTATATTTGTTTTCATTCTTTTGCTGTGCCATTTACATATATAATTTGCTGTGTGTAATAGTGTAGGGTTTGAGCATGATGCATGGTAGAAAACTAGGGTTTGAAATAGGGTTTAGGAGGGGTTATGGTTTTAGCGCTTCTTTGCAAATGAGATTAATGAAAATGACACTCTAACACATGTGAATTTATAATGGGAAAATAATGGAAGGGAATAAAGGAAAAATTACCTTGAAAAACAAACAATACAACCTAACATAAGCTTGCAAAGACATCAAGTCACTTAACCTATTTTTCATTAATTTCTTGCATGATATTTATGACCATAACCCTCCTTTGGATCCATGACACAATTCAAAACTTGATAAAGGAGGCATACCTTGTAGAATCCACGAGCGAATTTGAGAGAAAATTGAAGTTTGGGTGAGTTTTTGTGAAGGCGGAACGAGTGGTCGCGCCCCTCCTTGGAGTGGTCGCGCACCCTTGGAGTGGTCGCGCGCGACCAAAAATACACTGCGAAAATTGGATGGAGTGGTCGCGCACCACCCAGGTGGTCGCGCACCCTCCAAAGCCTGGAATTTGCTGGAAATCGCCCAAATTCGCCCTCTTTGCCTCTTGCTTGTAATTTTTCGCTCTCAAATGCACAATGAAACTTTGCAAGGAGGGAATTTACCTTTATAGGGTCGTTTAAAAAAAAATTTGACTTTAGAAACCCACTTTATAATGTTTTCATTTTGCATTCTCTTTTAACACTGTTTTGGAGTTCATTTTGTCCTGAAATTAGCTCTTTGAGGCGTTTGACTTCGTTCTTTTTGCAGGTTGACCATCTGATGGGCTGTGGCGAAGGAACCAGGGTTGTTTCCGGCACTTTTGAAAACTTTTGAAAATTTCTTTATTTTTACAAATTTCTCATGGCCTTGAACTTAAAAACAGGGTTTTTAAATCCAAGGCATTAAATGACCTGTAGCTGATGAAAATAACAATGAAACATATGTACATACCTCCTTCTGGCTTGCTGGGCACTCACTGAATTTGAACTCATGACCTGGCAGTGATTTTGACTCAAAACCCTAGACCTAAGACCTGGGACCTCAAGACAAAAATAAAAACAAACATGACTCAATTTCATTGTGGTATGACCTGATCCAGCAAAGCCAAGAAGGGAACAAAGACCAGCCCTCCATTCAGTTTTATGGCATGCCTAGCGGGATGCAAAACTGACACTAATGAGACACCTACCTATGCATATGCAAAGAGCTATTGATCACTGATGGAGGGCTCAAGACCGACACTAACAGTTTGTACTTATCATTGGCTCTGTACAATATATCATGGACCTACTCGCGGATGTGTTGAATGTGCTCAATGAAGATCTTAGCCCTTTCAGCTTCGGACTGAACATGAGCCAAATATACCCGAGTGGCTGCAAATGGTATGGCCACATCAATGGGGCATAATGGATGAAATCCCAGCCTTACCTGAAAGGGGATGTGGCCTATTGAGTTGTGGAGAGCTCTGTTGTAGCTATGATAGACATAGGGGAGACTTTCATCCCATGTGTGTGGATGCTTCGAGTTGTACATGCATAGAATGTGTCGATCATCCTATTGACAACCTCTGTTTTTCCATCAGTTTATGGATGGAAAATCACAGACTTAGTAAGTTTTGTATCCAGCATCGACCAAAGACTTGACCAAAATGCACTCAGGAATCTACTGTCTTGATCTGAGACATTGGACTGTAGGATCCCAAAGTGTACCCACACTCAATCAAAGAAGAGCTTAGCAGTGGCCTCTGCTATGATACTCTTCTTGTAGACCACCATGATGACCATCTAGGAGTAGGTAGAGGAGTATACAAGCCTTGCTTCTTGATGGTTGGTTTGGCAATGATGTAGGCGGTGCAGGATCTAATGTACTTCCCAACATCCTAAAGAAGTTTCGTCCAATAAAAATACCTCTGCAATACTGCCACTATTTTCCTTACTCCGAAATGTCCAGTGACCCGACTGTAGTGCGCATCCTAAATCAGCATGGCATGCTCACTTGAAGGAACAAATATGTGTCCCAGGTGGCATAACAGTGCACCCTGAAGGTGAAAATTGGGAGCTTTCTTCCCTTCCAGGAGTGTCTAGTATATGTTTTCAAATTCTAGATCACTCTTGTAAAGATGTGACCATCTTGATGTCTTGTGCCCATAGGAGTCGAGAAGAGTGATCAGATCCATGATCGTTGGTCTATTGAGGAAATCAACGACATTATTGGTGATTCCCTTCTTATACTTAATGTTAAAATGGAACTGTTACAGATAGGTGGAACGTTTTTTATGGTGATCATTCTACAACTTCCCTTGTGTCTGTATGAAATGTAGAGGCTGGTGGTCTGTGTGGATAACCATTTCCTTCCCCATAATGTAATGCTTCCATTAACAATATACCTACAAAATGGAATACATTTCTTTATCCTAAGTGGGGTATTTTCAGATTGTGTCTGAAAGTGTCTCACTATGGTAAGCCACTAGATTCCCATGCTAAGTAAGGACTGCACCAATAGCATAGTCGTAGGCATCTATCTATATCTCAAATGGTTGTTATAGGTTTGGTAATGTGAGCATAGGTGCAGAACATAGGTGATTCTTCAACTCGGAGAATGCTTGTTGTTGGGTTTTAGAACAAATTTTTTTTTCTTTCTCTCCGCTCTTGGTGACTTGACTTAAAGGCCAAGTGATATGAGAGAACCCCAACACAAACCTATGGTAGAAATTAGCAAGACCCAAAAAAGTTGCAGAGCTCTCTTAGAGTGGTTGGGGTTGGCCAATCCGAATGACTTGTATCTTGGATGGGTCCACATGTACAAACGTATTCCGTAGCCTAATAGGAGCATGTAGGGTACTACTAGGTCTAGTTGCCATTACCTTTCTGTGCAATAGGGCTCAACCAACGGGAGAGGACACAACACCTTAGAAGTTTCACATTTTCACCTCCTTTCCATAAGCCCCCACCCAATAAGGAAAACAAAGGAGCAAAGCAAAGCCGTTGACCCTAGATATTGAACCTGGGTCAAGCCAAAGGTGCATTTATCCAAGTTAGCACATATCTTGTGTTGTCGCAGGGTTTGAAGGACCTGTTGAATATGGTGGAGGTGCTCTTCCCAACTCTGGCTTAACATCAAGATGTCATCTAAATAAACCATCACGAATAATTTGGTGAAGGGTTGCAAGATTTCGTCCATTAGTATCATGAAGGTTGCAGGGGAGTTCGTTAATCCAAACGGCATGAAAAACCATTTGAAAAGGCCCTCCTTGGATTTAAAGGCAGTCTTCCACACATCAGAGGGTTTGATAGGCACCTGGTGATAACCTGACTTCAAGTCAATCTTGCTGAAATATTTGGCCCCTTTGAGCTGGTCCAGAAGTTCATCAATCCACGGGATTGGATACCTATTCTAGATAGTGATCTTCTTCAACGCCCGATATTCAATACAGAGCCTCCAGGTCTCATCCTTCTTTTGTACCAGTATAATCGGGCTCCCACAAGGTGATGAGCTTGGCCTAATGTGCCCTTTCTGCAATAGTTCCTAAATTTGCCTCTTGATCTCATCATTCTCCAGAACAGATCGAAGGAGTGCTTGACTTGATCGAAGGAGTGCTTGACCTGATAGTGCAGCGGTACCTCTATGGGTGAGGTGAAAATATCCATGTACGCTTCCATGACCTTGTCCATCTACTGCTATTGTGCAGAGGAGCCCTGACTGGAAGTCATGGCCACAACCTTCTTCTTGCCTTGGGGGTGAATAATAAGGAAAACAAATTTCCTGGTATGGGAAGTGATCTTGCTGCATTGCTTTGCAGTTATCAAAGAGATGGTGGTAGGCGGGGCTACCTTCGGTATCTTGTACAACTTATTAGCCAAAGTAATAATCACACTGTGCGGCCTAGACTCATATAAAACATGTCTCTTCCACAATTATGGTTGTCCTTACAATACATCACAAACCTCAAGAGGAGAAACGTCACACAGTATATCATCCGTGAAGGGATTGATGTTGTAAGTAAGGCGACACTACTAGTTGACACAAAGATCTCATCCTTGGTGAAGCCACCAGATGGTGTATGGTTGTGGATGTGTTGTAGTATTTAGGCCCAGCTGCTTCACGACCTCTGTTGAAATGAGGTTCTTTTGGCTCCCACTGTTGACAATGAACTGCAACGGAGAACCCTTCACCCATATCTGTGAATGGAAGAGGCATTCCCCCTCCTCTAGATCTTCAAGCTCAATATTCTGGATATTGGTGGTGGCCACAGTGGCACTAGGCTCTGTATAAATTATCTTCTTCCGTTTGTCAGTTCCCTTATCGAGTTTTGATTCAAATTTGGAACCTGCATCTGATTCAGAAGCCTTCATCTCATCCACCAGTGACTGATTCGCCCGACACTCACTTGTATTGTGAGTGGAGCTCTTATGGAACTCACTCCATTTTCCCGTGTCCTTCTTCATCTTTGTGGTGTTATTCTTTGCTTGCGGCTTCAGTGGGTTGTCCTGGGTAGCCCCGCCTTGGCTTGGTCCCTTTTTTTGTGGTTTGGGGGCACCTTTTCCTTGCTTTGGATTCGCAGATCCAAAGTCCCGCTTATTCTGTTTAAACTTTTGCTCAATCTTGACAGCGTACCGATACATCGTGCTGAGTGAGGAAATGTCCGGGAACTCCATCTTGTTCTGGATGTACTTGTGTAGATAGTCACGGTACTTGAGAACTAAATTCTGCTCAGTGTCCTTAACACCCAGCTTCGTGCGAAGGGTATGGAAAGTGTTCGTGAACTCTGGCACATCTTGGTGCCTTCTTTGCTATAGCGTGGTCCACTTTATGTATTTGTCTCCATATCTCATGAAAGGGTAATATTGTTCCTTGATGGTGTCTCAGAATGAATTCCAAGTGGGTGTAGCTGAAAATATGGGAATATAGAAGTGAACGTGTACCTTAAAAGGAGTCTTGCCTCTAGAGTGGTTGTTGGATGAAGATGCATCACCTATGGGTAGCCGTCGAAGGATCTGGGCAAATTTATCCATCATCGTGTCCCCTTATCGCTCAAGGGATTCCTTGAGCAACATTTTGAAAGGATCTCCTTCCCCCTCATCTTTATTTTCTTCTGCCATGGGAATTTGTCAGGTTTTGCAAGGTTGATCTTGCAATGGTTCAACCAGATCAAGCCCTAACTCCTTATACCCTAACCTCGTTGGGGACATGAAAAGAAAAACAGAGAAAGAGAAGGCATCTCTAATACCACTAATCCAAACTTAAATAGGAATGAAAATACTTACAGATATAATCATAAACATAGAGATGCAGCAGAAAAATACTAAACTATGCTTACAAACATAATGGAAATAAGACAACTCGGGCGATGGTAGCTTATCTCTGAGAAGAGATGTAGCATCTACATGCCTCTGAACTGTGTTGCAATGAGTCTCAAGGGCCTATTTATTATTGGAAAACATGAGAAAACCCTAAACAACGAAAACCCTAAACCCAGGAGATGTAGTACCAAGATTTTGTGGGACCCATTGGGGTTAGTTGGGAAACCAACTTCCTGGGGTCGTAACTTAGTCATATTATCTCCATTTGGCGCGTACAATACCTTTTTGGAAAAGTTTCTCCGAGTACTACAGGTTTCCCTGCAGGCCCTTTCTCATAGCCATGGGCCTATTGCGAACCCCAAAAAAACGTCGTTTAGGGGGTTAAAACTGCTCCAAAAGTTTATGACCCGAAAAACTACTAAAAATAGTAAATGTTGAAATGAACAAGGAAACAAATGACACTAACAGGGGGGTCTAGCTGGAATAGGTGGCCACCAATATCCACTTGGATCATTCCTCCCCCCTTAGGAAGAAATGGTCCCCATTACGTGTAGAGCCTCCATGAGGTGATGAAATTTATGTTGAACCTAGTCCTGGTGAACCACTTGCCCTGGTGAAGGAGTTGGCCTACTTTGACAACTCGATATAGCTGTATCCTCTGTTGGCGAGTGTTATTGATATGTGTGTCCATTATTTGATCAATTGTGGCCTGTTCTATGCATTCTAGGTTGAGTTATGTTGGTGTGAGCTGTTCTGCAATGTCATATGTGTCCAACAATGGTGGAAAGTATGGCTAAAGGCAGTCTACATTGAACACTACGTGCAAACCAAGGAACGGTGGGATGCTGAGCTTGATGACATTTTCATCGATAGCTTTGGTGATGGTGTATGGCCCATATTGAAGTGGGAAAAGCTTGTGGTGGGGTCCAACAAGGCGCTCCTTCTGTAAATGTAGCCAAACTTTGTCGCCCACCTAGAACTTGTGTGACACTCGATGCTGATCATGGCGCTGCTTATACTTAGCATTGGCTCTGTCCAATATATCATGGACCTATTGGAGGATGTGTTGAATGTGCTCAATGAATCTGCTAGCCCTTTTAGCTTTAGACTGAGCGTGAGCTTAATCTACTTGAGTGGCTGCAAATGGTATGGCCACATCAATGGGGCATAATGGCTAAAATCCCAACCCTACCTGAAAGGGGTTGTTTCCTATTGAGATGTGGAGAGCTTTGTTGTAGCTGTTTTGGACATAGGGAGACTTTCATCCCACGTGTGTGGATGCTTCAAGTTGTACATGCACAGAATGTGTATGATCATCTTGTTGACAACCTCTATTTGGCCATCAGTTTGGGGATGGAGAGTTGTGGACTTAGTAAGTTTTGTATCCAACATCGACCAAAGACTTGACCAAAATGCACTCAGGAATTTTTTGTCCCGATCTGAGATAATGGACTATGGGATCCCAAAGTGTACCCACTCTCACTCAAAGAAGAGATTAGCAATGGCCTCTTATGTGATACTCTTATTGCAGGCCATTATGATGGCCATCTTAGAGGACCTATCGATGACCATGAAAACACAATCGTTGTCGTGCTTAGTAGAAGGAAGGCCCGACACGTAATCCATGGAGACAGATTCCTACGGCCAGCTAGGAGAAGTTAGAGGAGTATAAAAGCCTTGATTCTTGATGGTTGGTTTTGCAATGGCACAGGTGGTGCAGGATCTAATGTACTTCCAACATCCCGATGAACTTTTGGCCAATAAAAATACTTCTACAACACCCCCACTATTTTATCTACTCTGAAATGTCTAGTGACCCGCATGTAATGTGCCTCCCAAATCATCTTGGCATGCTCACTTGAAGGAACAAAGATGTGTCCCAGGTGGCATAACAATGCATCCTGAAGGTGAAAATTTGGAACTTGCTTCCCTTCCAGGAGCGTTTGGTATATGTTGTCGAATTTTGGATCACACTTGTAAAGATGTGGCCACCCCGATGTCTCGTTCCCATAGGAGTCAAGCACAGTGATTAGTGCCATGACCGGTGGTTGGCTGAGGTAATCAACGAAATTATTGGCGCTTCCCTTATTATAACTAATGTTCAAATGGAACTGTTGCAGATAGTTGGACCATTTTTTATGGTGATCATTCTGCAAATTCCTTTGTGTATGTATGAACTGTAGAGGTCAGTGGTCTATGTGGATAACTGTTTCCTTCCCCAGAATGTAATGCTTCCATTGACAACAGACTTGCACAATGGAATACATTTCTTTGTGGTAAGTGGGTATTGTTTCTTGAAAGTATCTCATTGTGATAAGCCACTGGATGCCCATGATGAGTAAGAACCACACCAATAGCATAATCGGAGGCATCTTTCTCAATCTCAAATGGTTGTTGCATGTCTGGTAATGTGAGCATAGGTGCAGAACAGAGGTGATTATTCAACTCAGAGAACTCTTGTTGTTTAGTTTTTCAACCAAAAAAAAAAAATCTTTCGCTTCGCCCTTGGTGACTTGACGTAAAGGCCAAGTGATATGAGAGAACCCCAACACGAACCTACGATAGAAATTGGCAAGACCCAAAAAGCTGAGAAGCTTTGTTAGAGTGGTTGGGGTTGGCCAATCCTGAATGGCTTATATCTTGGATGGGTCCATATGTACATCCTGCTCATGAATGATGTACCCCAGATATTGAACCTGGGTCAGGCCAAAGGTTCATTTCTCCAAGTTAGCACACATCTTGCGTTGTCACAGGGTTTGAAGGACCTGTTGAATATGATGGAGCTGCTCTTCCCAACTTTGGCTGAAGATCAAGATGTCATCTAAATACACCACCACGAATGCATTGGTGAAGGGTCGAAATATGTCATACATCAGTCACATGAAGGTTACAGGGGTGTTCTTCAATCCAAACAACATGACCAACCATTCGAAAAGGCCCTCCTTGGATTTGAAGGCATTCGTCCACACATTGGAGGGTTCGATAGGCACCTGGAAATAACCTGAATTCAAGTCAATTTTGCAGAAATATTTGGTCCCCTTGAGCTAGTCTAGAAGATCATCAATCTGCGGGATTGTGTACCTATTCTAGACAATGATCTTGTTCAACACCCGATAGTGAATACAGAGCCTTTAGGTCCCATCCTTCTTTTGTACCAATACAATCGGGCTCCCACAAGGTGATGAGCTTGGCTTGATGTGCCCTTTTTGCAATAGTTCCTAAATCTGCCTCTTAATATCATCGTTCTCTAGAACAAAGCATCGATAGATTGTTCCATTGGGAAGTGGTGCACCCAGGGTTAGATCGATGGAGTGCTTGACTTGACAGTGCAGTGGTACCCCTATGGGTGAGGAAAAAATATTCCTGTACTCCTCCATGACCTTGTCCATTTGTTGTTGCTGTGTAGAGGATCCCTGCCTCGAAGTCGTGGACACAACCTTCTTCTTTCCCTGGGGGTGAATCATAAGGAAAACAAATTTCCTGGTCTGAGAAATGATCTTACTGCATTACTTTGTAGTCATCAAAGAGATGGAAGTAGGCGGGGCTACCTTCGATATCCTATACAACTTATTAGCCAAAGTAATAATCACAGAGCGCGGTCTAGACTCATATACAACATGTCGCTTTCCATAAGTATGGTTGGCCTAACAATACATCACAAACTTCAAGAGGAGTAACATCACACAATACCTCATCCGTGAAGGGCTTGATGTTGTAGGGAAGGAGGCACTACTAGCTGAAGCAAAGAACTCTGGCACATATTGGTTCCTTCCCTGCGTAGCATGGTCCACTTTATGTATTTTTCTTCATAGCTTCCAATAGGGTAATATTGTTCCTTGATTGTGTCTAAAAAATAATTCCAAGTGGGTGTGACTGAAAACAACTAGGGTTCACATTATTTTGTTCACAGTAGGTTTCCCACCAATCCTTGACGTGTGGGGCGTCTTTGAGAAGTGAAAAAGTATTATTTTCCTAATTGGAAAAGTCATGAACTGAAAAATATCCTTCCAACAGATTTAACCATTTATCTATGGCGTTTTCATCTATCATGCTTTCAAATATGGATTATCGAAGTTAAATTGTACCTTAAAAGGAATGGCGCCTCCAGAGTGGCTTCAGGATGAAGATGCATCACCTATGGTTAGCCGTCATAGGATCTGGGAAAAGTTATCCATCATAGCGTCCCTCTATCACTCGAGGGCTTACTCAAGAAACATTTTGAGAGGATCTCCTACCCCCTCGTCTTTCTTTTCTTCTTCCATGGGGTTTTTTCGGGTTTTGCAAGGCTTATCTTGCAATTGTTCAACCAAATCAAGGCCTAACTCCTTATACCCTGACTTCGTTGGGGACTGTTGAAGCCCTGAAAATCGGGTCTACAACAAGGGGGATACCCGCCCGATCCGTACCTTGGTTGGTAGCTCCTTATCCGTTTGGTATAGCGGGTCCGACTAGGGATATGGGACCAGTTTCCCAATCTATGAGTGTGTGTGTGTAGAATTTGATGTTCCTGGTCTAACAGTTCCTAATTTAAGTTATTCTAATTCTAATTGTAATCTAATGCTATGCTATTGTAATCTAATAAGCAGCAACATCAAAGTCTATACTAACCCAGGATGTAATTCTTCTATTATGCGATCTAAAGAGATTTCAAATAACAACTGGTAATAAAGATCATTAAGCTATTATAAGAAAAGAAATCAATAAAGATGAACCACTTCGCATAAAAAGTTAGACGAAATAGTTGCGAAAAACATATCACATAATAAGCTATTCATACATTAAGCATAAATAAATAGCTATCACCATACAAAAGTGCCAAATGATAACTCAGGCATTCATGAAATAATACATAAACAACTAAAACTGTATATCACTTTAACACATAAGCAGAAATGGCCAAGAGATAAAAGTACCATTTATGACTAATCCTACTCATAAGCTTCAAGCGACAATGATTTATCTCTCCTTGCTCTAACATCCACTAAGAGTACAGAAGTGCAACATCAGTAGCAGACATCAAATGCAAACATCAAAAAATCTTGATCCATTCATTCACCAAAACCTCCTCTAAGGGTGCAAAAGTGCATGTTATGAGGACAAGTTTTTGATAAATTTCTGGACCCTTCTCTAAATGTATGAGAAGGGTTTAAATACTACTAACTAAATAACTTAATTACATAGATTTAGGATACGGTTTAAATGACCGCCCTTTTTCTAAGCAAAAATAAAATAAAACTATTTCTAATAATTAAATCTAATATCTAACTATTTCTGCATTTGCTCCTTAATGTTGCAAGCATTCAGTATTTGCCTGGGTAGAGTCGGCTGACTATCTTCTGCTTATGGTTGAGCTAAGCAAACAGAAATGGTAAGAGCTGGCACCATGTTTTCATCAAAGTCGATGATATACTCGAGAGTCATCCTCTGACTATGTGGCTTTACCACGTATGCCTAGTAATAATCTGAGTTCAACTTGGTTAACCCTTTGGATTGCTTCTGCCTTTTTTTTTTTTTCAGCTTTCTATTTCTAGTTTTCTTTTTACCATTGCTTTCTTGCTCTTCTTGGGCTTACAGGTGACTGAGCAGTTAGAGGCTTTCCTTCTTGCACAATTTTCTCAGTGATGCGCGATTAACGCTAGGCACTAATCGTGCATCAGAAACTGCCTCCGTTCTTTGATCCAGGCTTCTCTGATGCATTTTTCGCCTTCCATGCCTCTTCACCTTCATCGGGTGTAAAGCTTCAAAATTTGTAAAAATAATGCTTTTTTGAGCTCTTAACCCTGAGCATTAAACTGCCTGTTGATATCAGCATCGTCCAGTACTCATTCAACCATGGCTGTATATGAAAGATCTGTAATGGATGGCTCAGCATCATTCTGTGAATCTGCGGCTCTGTTGCATGCGGTATCTATTTTATGAGGGCGTCTTTTCTCTGTCTTTGAACATTGGAGTTTTACCCTTTTTCTTCATAGCTTCCTGCACATTTCTTTGTGTAACTTTTGTTTTTCGTTCCTGCAGTTCACAAGTGAGGAGAGAGTAATGATAATAAATAACGACAGGAAAGCTTTAAATGCTACGGATATGCAAAAACACGCCATCTGACGTGAACTGGCTCTTCGAACAATACAAAACCATATTTCATTAACAACTGGCATATAACTCATTAATTATCATTAAAGCGCGTATCCAGTTCTTGGTTTATGGAAAAAAATTTCTTGAATTTTGAGCCGGGAAAATCTACGATGGAATGTTTCTGCGATTTGCATCGCAGTATCGCATTTCGCAGTGTCGCATTATCGTAATTTCATCGTGCTTTGCTATCGCAAGTTTGGTTGATCGCGCTATCGCATGATCGCGGATCGTAGTATCGCAAGATCACAAATCGCTTAATCGTTAAATGTTATGTGTCTTTCGTGTAATTTTGCGAGATGCGATATACGATATCGCATAATCGGCATTTTTTAAGGTTTTCTAACATGAGCTTTTCCTAATGCTTGCGATGTGATGGAGTTCGCATCACAATCTCGCATTTTATCATTTTTACTCATAAGAAAATACCCTATCATTCTTTGCGCGATGCGATGTTTCTTAAGGAGTGACATATATGAAAACTAATTGATTTTTGTATTTTTTGACTAAGGGTCCCCACTTACATAGTGTTATTGCTAATACTAAATAAGGAGGGGGGTTGTTGGTGGCCACAATAGGGACATGCAAAGAAAAACAAAGAAAGAGCAGACTGCTATGATACCACTAATATGAACTTAAATAGGAACACAAAAACTTACAGATATAAGCACAACATATAAATGCAACAGAAAAACACATCATTTCATTAATAGAAAAATACAAAACTATTCTTACAAACAGAATGGAAATAAGACAGCGCGGACGATGGTAGCTTATCTCTGAGAAGAGATGTGGTGGCTACATGCCTCTAAACTGTGTTACATGAGGCTCAAGGGCCTATTTATTATTGGAAAACATAAGAAAACCATAAACAACCAAAACCCTAACCCTAAGAGATGTAACACTAAGAGTTTGTGGGCCCCGTTGGGGTTAGTTGGGAAGCCAACTCCCTGGGGTCGTAACTTGGTCATATTATCTCCATTTGGCATGTACGATACCTTGTTGGAAAGGTCTCTCCGAATAACATAGGTTTTGCTACAGGCACATAGTCGTAGGCCTATAGCTATGGGCTTGCCGCGGACCCCCAAAAAACACCGTTTAGGGGGTTAAAACTTCTGCAGAAGTTCGAGACCCGAAAAATTGCTAAAAATAGTAATTGTTGAAATGAACAAGGAAACAGAATAAATTGACTTGGGGGTCTAGGTGGAATAGGTGGGTGGCCACCAATATCCACCTAGATCATGATCTCATGGCATTCAAAACCCATAGATATATTAAATATTAGATTAAAACCATAATTCCTTAACCATAATTATAAAACCATGGGATAAACGACCACGTGCCACAAAACTACTAAAAGTGAAATCGGTGTACTGAAAACCACAAAAAATGGATGCAAAATATTGCCCCTATGCCCATCGCATACGAGACATGTATGGGGATTTTCATGCAAATAATATAACACATACCCAACATTAACCATCACAATAAAATGAGGGTTTAAACATTTACCAATTTTTATGGCATCATTGTCAAACTTATGGTACCCTATTGCTGCTATTTTGGTCACCTTCATTTAGGTCGATGCACTCCATTGTTTATAGAAGTGCAATATCATGTGAATGGTGATGTTGTAATTTATTTGATAAATAACTCTACTAGAAATTTGGTTGTGGATCATTTGTGGGGTGTTCAATCATTATAACCTTATCATTTAATCTAAAGCACACATAAGTTGTAATATTGGTGATATGTAAACAATCATGGATATTCCATTGGAAAATTAGTCATAACATATATGATAAAATAAAATTGGAATCTAAATTATGAAGTTTAAATTCCTTTAGATTCCAAACTTGTTAATTATTAATTTTTTTGCTCATGCATGAAATAGACAAACTATAGAAATTAGAGAACAACAAATACAATTGCACATCATCCATAATGAACACAAGGATTTTCTTTGGGAAACCCTTATGAGAGAAAACACAACTAGAATGTGAGGTTGCTTTACTCCTTTTTTTGGTATAGAAATAATGCAAGTACAAAGGATAAGGAACTCTGAATGTAGTAATATGAGACCTATGGCTTATTAGGCTACTACATAAAACTAACCCCATCTATTATTCTCTCTAAATACGACTCCTAGTTTCTCTTCTCTACTGTGGAACAAGATACAATTACCTAGATTGGAACCCTTTCTCCTCCTAGTGGCTTGGTTTTAACATAGCTAAATAGCAAACTAGGGGTCATGTTTGACTCCCTCAACTGTCAAATATTTTATCCTTATAGAGTATTATTCGTAATCGACCTGTAGCTAGCCCCTTCGGCATGTATAACAGGGGATACATGGAAACCTCTTGAACCATGGTGGTCAAACCAAAAGGTAAACTTTTGGGAGGCATAACTTTTATGCACACTAATAAAAATGGAGAGAAATTTTGACGAAATTTTGTCACCATTGCAACAACATTTCATTGCTATAATGAAAAGGGGGAGTTTGTTAAATGTGGAACGTTGTACAATCGCATTATAAATGTTTCCAAATTCAATGTAATTTTTATGCCTACCACTCATGAGTACATTGATGAAAGGATGACTAATATGTCATTGGAATACCGATGGAAAGAAAACTATTATGGTGTCACATGATCGATGATCATTGCAATCGATCTACCATCGAAAATACACTTCGACGAAACTTGTCATCGGAAGACTAACAACCTTTTATGCCACTCTACCGATGGAAAGAAGACTTTTGTGGTGTTGCAGGATTGAATCACAACAGTCAGTATAATACTGAAAGTATAATTAATTCGACAAAAATTGTCATTAGAAGACTGACAACCTATTATGCTACTCTACTAACACCCATGGAAATAGCAGTCTGAAGAACGATGGAAAATTTAGTGTCGGTAGACTAACGAAGGGAGATTTTTTGCAATGAATGTGCTATGTTGATGACATTAACAATCATCACAATGTCCTTTGTAATAGCAACGAGTAGAAATTAGCAATCATCTTAGCAGTTAGAAACCATCGTAACACCTTTTAAACCCCATTCCTTACATTATGCTCTTATAACATCATTTTATTTATTGAACCTATTGTAGAAGTAATCTTATCTTTTCTTCACTTTTCCATATTAGAAAATTACAAAAAAAGATAAATTTTTGCATATTGTATATAAAATGAAAATGAAGTATTAATTTTTTTTTTAAAAAATGATAAAAGAAAAGAAAAAGTTTCAGGGAATATATTTTTATACCTCCCCACTCAATTGAGTGATCTTGGGCCTTTATGACCATTCTTCCTAATTCCAGTCAACATACTTGATACAGGAAGAATTATTGTCCTATGTTGTATCATTCTCCCTAATTCTGGTCATACTTGACACACAAAGAATACATGTCCATGATACTATCTCATCATCACTCTCTCTCACTAAGGGAGGTATTATGAACAAGTCCAAAATTTTCACTAAAGTATACAATATTCGCTTTGGATAGAGGATTTGTAAGAATCTATTATCTGTTTATTAGTAGATATGTACTAGATATTCAATGCTCCCTTCTACACCATGTCACGGATGAGGTGGTTCTTGATATCGATGTGCTTTGACTTATCGTGGACAACTCGATTATTTGCAAGCTTCATGTTGCCTTGATTGTTAGAAAACATTATGGTCGGTTCCAAAACCTGATCAAATAGTCCTATGAGTAATTTTCAAAGCCACACTACTCCACAACTAGCTACATTGGCTGCAGTATACATAGCTTCGGTAATGTTGAGTGAAACTGATATCTACTTCCTGCTTATTCACAAAATCATAGAAAAGCCCAAACTAAAGCAACCTCCATATATACTCTTTTTGTCTTTCGTACTCCCTGCCCAATATGAATATATATATCCCTGTAATTGTTTATTACCGTTTTACATATCTCACACCATAATCAACTATGCCACGTAAATATATCAATACATGATTTGTTCCAATCTAATGATCATGTCTTGGTTCCACCTAGAACTAGCTCAGAGTGTTCAATGCAAAGTAGATGTATGGATTGGTATTAACCAAATACATCAAGGAGACAACCAAATTATGACACATGTATGGATCTACCAAATCTGAATTAGAATCTCTCAACTTCTTCAGATTAGTCACCATGGGAGTTGGCATAGATTTATAGCCCATCATTCCAAACTTCTGAAGGATCTCGATAATATGATTTCCTTGACCAAGGAATATTTCACCAAGATTTTACCAAAATTCTAGTCCCAATTAGTAGTGCATCAAGGAAAGATCCTTGATATCAAATTCAAAGGCCAACTCCCTCTTACACTAAATGATGAGTTGATCTACACCTTTTAGAAAAAAAGTCATCAACATACAATAATAAAATCAAAAGTTCATTCTTTTCAACCTTGATATATAGGTTGAGATTAGAATCACTTTTGGAGAAACCAAGTCTTGTCAGGTAGCCATCAATTCAGAATACAAGGCTCTAGGTTCTTACTTAAATCCATACAAGGCTTTATTTAGTTTTCTAACATAAGACTCCTTCCCATGAACCTCAAAACCTTGAATTTGTTTTATGTACACTTATAATTCAATCACACCATTAAGGAAAGAAGTATTTACATCCATCTAATGTAAATTCCAACCCATATATGAAGCAATTGAAATAATAGATCTAATAGTACTATACTTGAAAACTAGAGCAAAAGTCTCATCGTAATCCTCTCCCTCCTTCTAGGAGAATCCTCTAGCCACAAATATCTTCTTGTATTTGTCAATATTTCCATCCATTGAATGCTTAATGTTGTATCTCCATTTGGAGGTCACCACTAACTTCCCTTTAGGTCTAGGTATAATTTTCCATACATCATTCTTCATAATAGATTGGTATTCTTCCATCATCGTGTCCTTCCAAAATTGATGGCTAGCTACCTCTTCATAGTTGGAAGGCTCAGAATCAATGAGATTAGTCATCAATGTTGCATATGTAGAATACCTCTTCGGTCTCTTTCTTTCCTTGAAGGTGCCATGTGGAGCTGCATGTCCCTTTACTTCCTGCAAGGTAGATCTAATCCAAGTTGGCCTCTTCTTGATTTCTGGAACAACAACTAGATCCATTGGTTCAGTAGGCCCTTTTGGCTCTTCTTGATGAACTTGTTAATTTTCCATTGTTCTATGTTGTTATAATAAATTTGGACCAATATTTTCTTCAATTAGCAATCAAATTTAATCTTCCAATGATATATAGCAATGATAGATAAACAAAATAAATTCAATGACAATATAAGAAATTCAAGAGAAATAACAGGAGACACCAAATTTGGTCAAAGACTAGAGAAAAACCCCACATGGGGAAAACCGTTTCAAATTATTCTTCTTATTATATTGTCATAAAATGTTCAACATAGAGATACAATGATGCAATCCATCAACCACAAAGTCAAAGTCAAATCTTTGACCATCCAATAGATAAACCAACTAATATCCAATATATGAGCCTCAAAGTAAAACATGGCCAACAAGTCAAAGTATGCAAGTTTGTCAAAATAAAAAATAGAAAAATATGCCCTAACTAGTCCATAAGTTAACAATCAAACACCTCCAAAATAGTTCAGTTAACTACCCAAAAAATGCGGCCTTGAATGCTGGTCAAAATGAAGTCAAAAAAGTCCCAAAAAATTGGGTCAAGATTGATCAACAGAGACAGAAAGTCCTCAGTCAAGCTATAGTCAAAGTATGCGGTCAATAGGAGTCAAACTACCCAGAAAATATCAGTCTTTGTGCCAAAGAATGCAACCTCAAAAAATATTCCAAAATGCTAAGTCGGGCCAAGTCAAACCATGCTCTAACTCCAAGAAGTCAACGATGGTCAAAGGTTGATTACAAAAAGTCAACATAGAAAATAGAATACACTTCTTTCATTCGCACATGTGAGAAGGTCACCCTACAATTTTAGATGTATGAACCAATCAAGAGAGGAGAGAGATATGTGTGATTTGTGTCCAAATGAGGTAGCCTTGACTTGTATTTATATGCTTCTTTGAAACCCAATTTTCCTTTAAAGTTGACCCATACTTTTGTGCACATGTGGGTTTTCACATTTAGAATATTCTTTTCCTTGACCAAATTAAATTCTTCCAAGGGAAAAGAGGGTCTTCTCTAGATGATGAAGGTTTTCCAAAGGAGTGAATTTGTCCCTAAGCTTCCAAATTAACAGTCCCTCTCATCTAAGGAGATTTTCCGACTGCAACATAAGTCTCATCTCAAATGTCTCGTCATCATCAAGTCAAGTGTTGTCTCTAGTCATCTGATGAACACTCTTGAATCTAAAGTAAGAAGAGTTTGAAATAATAGGGGAGCTCAATCTACCACCCTCTAACAAGGACAACATGTGAGATCTACTTTCCGTGAGGACAAGGATCACACTCTATCCTATTGACCGATGAAAATAAGCAAGATCGACTTAAGGATCACAAATTTTCCTATTGTCTAATGAAAATAGGTGAGATCGACTTAAAGATCACACTCTATACTATCATATAATGACAAAAGGTGAGATCAAATTAAGGATCACATTTTGTGCTATTGTTCATTAATCCTCCATCTAGACCCTCAAGAGTCAAGTGGTAAAACACCTACATTCCAAGAATTGAGCGAGGTCAACTTACCAGGACGAGTAAGGATCACACCCTATCTTAGGTCACCTCAAACCATTAGATAGATGGGGAGGACCAATCCCAGCAAGCCCATCTTGTGGGTAGGATGCCAACTAAGGTATACTTTTCCAAGTCCCAGACTTGATGGTAGGGGGAGATACCCACTTGTCATAAATGATAAGGATCACACACACCCTATAATGACAATAGGCAAGGTCAACTTGCCACAGGGGGTAAGGATCACACCCTATCCTATTGTATAGAGTTCCCTCAACCCTAGGATCCCTTACTACTCCATTCCTCACCATAGGAGCTCAACAGGGGGGAAGATATATGCTTAGTGTTCTCGATCATCTGGGACCCTTACCTAGGAGGGTCACATCCATTAGTCCAAGTTTCTCTCCAAAGACCAAAAACTTCCATTTCATCAAAGTCTTAGTGAGTATGTCTGTTATCTGATCATCGGTCAAAATATGTTGGAGCCTCACTTCTCCTCTCTGCACCACATCTCATATATAATGATACTTGATTTTAATATGCTTAGACTTGTCATGAAATAAAAGATTCCATGCTCATAAAATCCCACTCTTGTTGTCATATTATATCACTGTTGTATCTAGTACCTACTCAAACAACTCTCCAAAGAGATTCCTCAACCAAACTACCTCACAACTAACCATGATAGTGATAATACACTCTACCTCAGCTGTGCTCAAAGACACAAACTTATGTTTCCTTCTCGTCTAAGATATCAAGGAAAACCCCAAACTAAAGCAATATCCTAATGTGCTCTTCCTATCAATAACATATCTGGCCCTGTCAACATCAGTGTACCCATGAATTCATACATTTCCAACAGTATATCTTAGACAAAGATTAATCATACCATGCATATATCTCAACACGTATTTGGCAGCAACCCAGTGTGCATGAAGGGGCTTAAACATGAATTGACTCAAAGTGTTCACGACAAAACATATGTTTGGATAGGTGTTCACAAGGAACATCAATTCCCCCATAAACTGTCGATACTTAGAAGGGTTAGCCAAGTCAGGCCCAACAAAATCTTCACATAATTGAATTTCATCTCCATCACTGTGGCTAGGGACTTGAATTTTACCATTCCAAATATTTCCAACAAATTCACAACATATTTTCATTGAGAAAGGAAAATCTCACCAGGTATTTTCCACACCTCTAGTCCTAGGAAGTAATGCATCAAGAAAATATCCTTCATCTCAAACTCAGAGGAAAAACCCCTCTTACACTCGAGCATTGGAGACTAAATACATGTTAAGAATAAATCATCAACATATAAAACCAAAATCAAAGGCATACCTTGGACCACTTTGAAGTAGAGGTTTAGGTCAACACCGCTTCTTTTGAATCCAAGCTTCACTAGGTAATTGTCAATGTAGGAATAACAGGCTCTTGGGGCTTGCTTCAGACCATATAATTCCTTCTTCAACCTAAAAACATGAATCTTATTGTCCTTCAGTTAAAATCCTCGAGGTTTCATAATATGTACTTATTCTTGTAATATGCCATGAAGAAATGCAGTCTTTTTATCCATCTGGTGAAGAGTACATCCTTGACTAGAAACAAGGGAAAAAATCGATCTAATGGTGGTGTAGTGGGAAACAAGTGAAAATATGTCATCATAATATTCTCCCTTTTTCTTAGAGAAACCTCTAGCCATGTACCTCCCTTTATACTTCTGAATGCTTCCATTAACTTCATGCTTGATCTTGTATAGCCACTTCGAAGTTACAAAAGTTTTTCCTTTAGGTCTCGGAACAACATCCCATACATCATTCTTCATAATAGACTTATACTCTTCAGCCATGGAATCCTTCCAAACATGCTCTTTCACTGCTTCTTCAAAGGTGGGAGGCTCAACTTGTTTGATGGAGCTCAAAGCTACAACGTATCCATGGTACCCACATGGATTCTTGCTTTCTCTAAAGGTACCTCTGGCAGTGACATGTTTGTCAACATCTTATAATGGGATCACTTGGAGAGGCATCAGAGGGGTCCATAAGATCCATGGGATCATCAAAAATATCTTTCTTAGATTCCGACATAGAAGGACCTTATAGTAAGTCCATGTCATCATCATTCTTCTTAATAGGTGGAGGTAGAGGAAAGTACCTTGCTTTTCCAAGGGAAACATCTTCATCAATAGTTACGTCCATGCTAAACTCGATTTACCTTTGACCAAATATATATATTATAAAGTATTTAGAATTTTCACAACACCCAACAAACATACTTTCATTCTGGTGGCTTCCAAATTGTTCCTCTTATCCTTTTGCACATGAAAATACATGGGGCAACCAAATATTCTTAGATGACCAATATCAATATTCACACTTGTAAAAACTTCTTCGAGAGTTATGTTATCCAGGGCTTAATGAGGAACCCTATTTTGAACATAAACTAGTGTATTTGTAGCTTCTCCCCAAAGGAACTTTGGAAAATTTTGATCATGCAACATGGCTTGGATAGCTTCTGTTAGAGTCGGTCTTTTCATCCCTCTGTCAGCGATCAAAATCTCTTTTGTTGCATTTCATTTTTAAGTGTCTCATTTTGTCCAGTCATTTGCATTCCATTAGGAGCAGCAATCTTCTAACGGAAGGGTCTTGTCACTCATCTCCCTCATGTCATGTACTTGCTGGTCTGTGTTTTCTCATCAAAGTTAATTTTAAAGTCATGTACAGTCTTGTTTGGTCTCGTGGTCAGCAAAGAGTCATTTTATTTAGTAGGTCTAGGGTTTTGCAAGTTTAGTCTTCAAAATGGCTAATAATGCCAGCAGGCACATGAGGGAGATTCGAAATAAGTTTTCATTGCAAAATTTCATCGTAATAATGCTCGATTATGACTTTTCTTCAAAACTCTGTTTTGAAGAAAAATTGTCAAATTTCGTCTTTTATAATAAATACCATGTGATTTTCAAAGTTGTTTCAGTTGTAAAGTCCTTTAGGCGCAACCCTGGTCGCCTTTGCCAAACACCATGCCATCCATCCTTGCAGATCAGATAAAGAGATTCATCATCAGCTCAAAAATCAAAAGGAAACAAGCAAAACATATTTCTCTTGTAAAAGTGTTAAAGTCTTCAATCAGTGAGTTTTTTAAATAAAAAATCAAAGTCCATGCCATGAAAGATATTTTCATTTATTTCACGATTCATTGGCATAGCAAAGGTCAGATAGGAGCCAAGAGAAATCATGGATAAATCAGTTGGAGGGCGAAACTGTGTTTTGAAGGCTGAAGTGTTGACAAAATGACAGTCGCGGTGCGTTGGGAGGTGGTCGCGACGCATAGAGCCGCCCACTGCAGTGCTCTTTTTTAATGTGCGCGGTGCACTGGGTTGTGTGTGCGGCGCACAGGGCCGACACATAAAAACTTTGCCACTGTTCCATAAATTTAAACAACTCAATCTCCTATGCTCCGTGTAAGTCAAATCATCTTGCAATGGCCATTGAATAGTGTTTGGTGTGGTTTTAGAAGGTTCGTTTGGAGAATTTGAATGTTAAAATTTAAACCCTATACTCATATCAAAAACTGCTCCCTTAGGGTTTGAATTAGAATGTCAAAATTTGACTTTGGTGTCAAAACACTCCAATTCCATTTCTCATCTGTGGCTCCTTTCCCCTTCACTATCATATTATCATTTGTCAATCCCTTATTCCCTAACATCCCAAATCACTTATTCCTAAGTTCTATTATCCCTATTCCTAAAACCTACCATTTCCTATCACTCTCCTTCTCTCATTTCACTTATAAAATCCTCAAGTCCCCAAGCAGTCAAGTGACTATCCTCACACTTTAAATATCACTTGACAAACTCCATCATTCTCATTGACCATTTTTTCCCACAGTTCCTTATTTGACTTTGACACATTTGGCAAAATAAAATAAAGCACCAAACTCTTCATTTTCACTTCAGGCGACATAGATGAAGAAGGCATCGAGGAGGTGTGAAAAGACATGATCTTGGCCAAAGCTTCTTTGGCTAAGCATGATACTTGATGATGGACCTTCAGTCCAAATCTCAACAAATTTGGAGAAAATTTTGTCAATTTTGAATTTTTTGGCTTCAAAACAGATTTCCCTGCACAACACATAGCGCCACTTGGCGCACGCTTATAATTGGGAGATCCTTTGGAGGAAAACTTTGTATTTCTAGATTTTTTATGAAAAATTATGCATTCTCATGAATTACCTAAGGATTTCATCAAGTTCTGGGTTTCCTAAAGGGTCAAAAACACACAAAAAATGACCTTACTGCCACCTTTTGCACCCACAGGAAGCAATATTGGGAGATTGACGTTTTGGAGGGTTAAATGATATCCAAATCTAGAAATTACATTTGGGTTGGAAAGTAGATAGGTAGGGCTTTCCAACGAGCTATCATGAGCTCAATTTGGACTTCCGGAAGTGCCTCAAAATCAGCTCCAAAGTTGTGCTACGCATACAGGTTTTGGGCGCGGCGCATAGAGAATTTTGGCCTATTTTTCACTTTTCAGCTGAGAATTTCGGCCAGTTTTGACTAGTTTCACTTTTTCATGTAACTCTTGATTTATCTTGATGTAAATTCATGAATTTGATGTAATTTTGGCACATTTTTACTCATCCATGTAGATTCATTCACTAAAAAGTGAAAATATAGTGAATGAATTAGTTTCCTTTCATATAGGGGCAAGTTGTTTTATTGCCTATTTTTCAGTTCCTTGTTTAGATATGGTTGAAACAGCTCCTAGAATGATGAGCTCGACCCCTAGAGGCATGGGGAGGAGTTAGGCTTGTCTATATCATGTAATTTCTCAATCATTTTCAAGGTTGGACACTTGGGATTGCTTGGCACTTCATTGTACATTCATTTTCAACATTTTTGGCAAAGGAAAGACTAGGGTTTTGCAGCACTTGTTGAGATCCTTGTGGATCTGTGTTTTGATGGTGTTTTTATTCATGTAATTGTAAGTTCATTGATGTTTTATGTATGCCATTTCCCTTCTCTTTGCTTCTGAAATTAAACAAATTGAGTGACAAAGGTAGAACTCATGAGTTTGTTGTGCTCTGCCTTAAACTTTGTTTAGTTTTACATGTTTCCATCTGTTTGGAGAGGATTCTTGTAGCCTCTTTCCCTCTTTAGCTCCTCAGTGGTATTTTCTATCCATTCATTTAATCTAAAACATCAAAACTACTGCCTACCTTGCCCCAACTGGAACTCTGCAAAAGTTTGGCCTCATCACCGGACCCAAATTTGCCTTTCCCTTTTTCCAACAAAACACCCAAAAAAACTCAAATTAAATCCTTGCACTTCATACCTAGCCTAAGATTAGTTGTTAAATCAGTCATCTCAAGCCCCATCTGATTATCTTTTGCTGAGATTGACTCGGAGAGAGCCCTCTCTTGTCCTCGTAGGGATAGCTACGAGGCTGAGCGTGGTTTGATGTGGACCTAGAATCTTACCTTTTCAGCCGGAGGTAAATCTAGGCTCTAATAGCTTCCATGAAAGACCTATTCTTTTTTGTAGCCACACCATTCTACTCGGGATTATAAGGTAAAACAGTTTCCTTCTTGATTCCAACTTCCTTACAAAAGTCAACGAACTCATTTGAGGTATATTATCCAACATTGTTAGACCTGAAGACTTTGATTCTCTTCCCAATTTGATTTTCTATATTAGTGCCTTGAAGTTCTTGAACATATCGAATGCCTCATCTTTATGCTTCAAATAGAATATCCATGTTTTCCTGTAGAAGTCATCAATACAAATATGTAGTAGAGATGGCCACCAAGAGAGTGCATTGGCATGTATCCACATAAGTCAGAGTGGATGAGTTGAAGAATATCATTAGTCCTATTTTTTTTGTATGGGAATAGTCCACTTGTCTTCTTTACGTTGGGACGCCTCAGACATACTCCATCATGACTAGGTTTAACATCAGGCATTTCAAAAACCAACTTCTTTTCAGAAACCAACTTATTTAATTTCTTTGATTTAGGGGGAGGCCTTCTTGAACCAAATGGTCTCCCTCTTCATTTTCTCTTCTTGTCTTGAGAAACAAATGCATAGGGCTCTCCTTCTTCATTATTTTGAATCCTCCCTCTAGAAATCATCCTGGTCTCCTCTTGAGTGAATTTACCAATGAGCTCATAAAATGTGAGTATATTATTGTTGCTTATAGTAATGAATAAGGTTTCCTAAATAGGAGGAAGACCTTCAAGAGTCACCACCACCAACTATTTATAAGATATAGGCTCACCATTAGTCTACAATAGATCCTTTAGTTGGGATGCCCTCATGACATAGGATTGCACAAATTCCCCCTTATTTATCTTCATTTCCTTGAGTTTATTCTTCAAGGGGAGGATATGATTCAAGTTGTTGACCTTATACTTCCCAACTAGCTTGTCATAGATTTCATCACACTTCTTCAATTTTCCAACATAAACAAGAAAATGATCCTGGAAGGAATCAATAAGAATTTTCTTAGATTTGATCTCACCTTTCTTATACTTGGACTTGGTGGCAACAGGAGAATTTTCTGGAGACTTGTGAACTTTTCCTTCCAAATATTCCAAGACATCATTTTCATCCAATATCACTTCTAACCTAATCTTCCAAGCAACAAAGTTAGATGAATTTCCCAATTTCTCATTATCCTTGAAGAAAGAGGTATACATCTTGACCAAGTCAAATAATCTCCTTTAGTTTCTTCCAAAGATGATTTCTCTTGTCTCTTGTCTCCTTAGGTTTGTCTTCACCTTAACTCTGAGAACATGTTAAATTTCCACCATTCTATGTCGTTACAATCTTTTTATCCTAATATTTTCTTCAATTAGCTAGCAAATTTAATCTTCCAATGATATATAGAAATTGTAGATAGAAATATAAATTCAATGATAGTAGAAGAAAATCACACCAAATTTTGTCAAAGACCAGGGGAAAACCCCACAAGGGGAAAACCCTTTCAAATTATTCTTCTTATTATATTATCATAAAATGTTCAGCAGAGAGATACAATGATTCAATTCATCAACAAAAAAGTAAAAGTTAATTCTTTGACTATCCAAGAGATCAACCAACCAATATCCAATAAATGAGCCTCAAAGTAAAATATGGTAAACAAGTCAAATTCTGAAAATATTTCAAAGTCAACTAGTCAAAGATTCCCTAAATAGTCCACAAGTCAATGGTCAAACACCTCCAAAATATCTTGGTCAGCTACCCAAAAAATGTGGCCTTGAATATTGGTCAAAATGAAGTCAAAACAGTCCCAAACAACTCAGTCAAAACTGGTCAATGAAGAGAGAAAGTACTTGGTCAAGCTACAGTCAAAGTTTGCAGTCAACAAGAGTCAAACTAGCCATAGAATCTTAATCTTTGTGCCAAAGAATACAACCTCTAAAAATAGTCCAAAATGATAATTCAAACCATGCTCTAACTCCAAGAAGTCAACATTGGTTAAAGGCTGATTACAAAAAGTCAACACAGAAAATAGAAAACACTTCTTTCCTTCACACATATGAGAAGATGAGCCTACAATTTTAGATGTATGAAATAATCAATAGAGGAGAGAGAAATGTGTGATGTGTGTCCAAATGAGGTAGCCTTAACTTGTATTTATATGATTCTTTGGAAACCCAATTTGTCTTTTAAGTCAACCTATACTTTTGTGCACATGTGGGGTTTCAAATTAAAAATATATTTTTCCATGACCAAATTAAATCATTCTAAGGGAAAAGAGGTATTCTCTGGATGAGGAAGGTTGCTAAAGGAATATTTGTCACATTGATAGATATGTTGGATGTTCTGAAGGATTGGATGGAGTTGAACCCTCTTCCTTGGGAACTTCATGTTCTTTGTCAACATCAAAGTCCATGGGAACATCTTTAGACTTCTAATAAGAAATATTTTAATCAAAAGGTAATGTCCTTGCTGACTTCAACTTGTCACTACCCAAAAACATAAATTCTATAGGTCTTTGATGACTCACCGTATCCAAAAAATATTCCTTTATTTCCTAAAGGATCTATTTTCTTTATTTTATCTTTGGGTACATGTATGTAAACTAGACAACCAAATATTCTAAAATTTCCAACTTTTGGTTTATGTATGGTGAACGCTTCTTCAGGATTCTTATATTCCAAGGTTCGATGAGAATTTTTATTGTGAATATAGACCACTGTCATGGATGCTTCACTCCATAAGAACACGAGAAAGTCTTGATCATGCATCATTGCCTTAACTGATTCAATGGATCTATTCTTTCTTTTAGAAACTCTATTTTGTTTTTCATTGTGAGGGACTATCAACTCCCTCTTAATCCCAGTTTTTTTACAAAAGGAAATGAGTTCCTTGGAAGTGTATTCTCCCCCATTATCTAATCTTGAAATATTGATCTTCTTTTCTGTCAAGTTTTTTAAATAAGCCTTAAATTCTTGAAATTTGTTGAAGACTTCATCCTTGGTATTCATAATGTAAATCCATGCCTTACAAGAGAAGTAATCAATAAAATACACATAGTATAGAGAGCTTCTTAGAGATTTCACTAGCATTGGACCGCATACATCAGAATGAATTAGATACGATATTTCCTTGGACCTACTTTCACTGCTTGGAAAATACTCCTTGACATTCTTCCCACGTGCACAACCTTTACAAACCCCTTCATGCTCCATTTTTAATTCTGTAACACCTAAAACCATCTGATTTAAAGTTACAAAAGCTCTATAGTGAAGGTGAGCATATCTTCTATGCCATAGTTCACATGGATTGATATCATTATGCACTAATGCGTGAGTTGGTCGTTTCAAGAGTCTATATAACCTTCCCTCACGAACTCTAATTACTCTAGCATAGTCTATACTTGAGCCCTTGGGCCATACAAGGATTTGTCCATTAACAAATGATGATCTAGATCCTTTACCTTCCAAACATGAAATAGAAACCAAATTCTTCTTCAAACATGGTACACATGGTATGTTACTACAATGAATGTTTTTGTTTACTTTTCATAGAATCTTCTAAATTGATAATTGTTTCTTATGATTTATTTCCTTAATATTTTCTTACATTCAAATTCATCATAAAGAAATTACATAAAATATATTCAATAGTAGAACACAGTTGACAGTAGGATCATAAAGAGATATCCAAACAAGAAACACAACTATTTAACCTGGGAAAACCCACTTGGAGGAAAATGCCAACAACCTTTTCTTTAGAGAAATTATTCAAGTCAATAGAGATACATCTAAGTCACGCATAAATACAAATTAACAACCTTGGTCACACCTGGTCAAATTTCCCATAAATAGATTTTCCCATAATTTGATCCTTTTCCTAAGATATAGGCCTGCTCAGATTCGGTCCTTTGCCCAAGAACTTCATTTTCCTCAAAGATTTGGTTTGTTCATGAAAATATTGTTTTTTTTCCATAGAGATTTTAGTCTTCCCTTATATTTCATATTTCTATGTAGCCTTATATTTCATCCTTCTTCTTTGCCTCAGATGATCTGAATTGCCTCAGTACAAATGATGAACATGTTGGCATTATGGTACAAGTGTTTTCCTTGATGGAAACTCACTCACACGCCAGTTCAAATTTGATAAAGGGAAACTCACATTATAACAGGTCAATTCAAAGGTAACAGGACATTGATATAGAAGAACAGGAAGTTGGAACAATGGTCTATTGATCAGAATCAAGAAGTTGAATGAAAAGAAAGGTGTAAGGTAGTTTAAGATGTATATGCAGGTTCACCTTGTCAAAGCAGTGTATACACATGGGTTCACATAACGAAAAGGGCATATATGTATGCATACACTTTCACAAGAGGAAAAGCACGTGTGGGTTGGAAAATCAAGGAAATACAATATTAAATAATACCAAGGGTCAATACCATGGTATTAGCCCACAATATTGAGCAGAGTAATGACTATTTGATCTCGACCAAGAATACCATAGGTTCTAAGTGTTGTTTTGGTCCGAAGTATTGAGAAGGGCCAAAAAATATATAAGGAGGAGAATATCAAGGGGTCAAGTGTGCAAGTGAAATGGTTTCTCAGGAATACTTTTATTTGAAGTATATTTTATGTTGCAGGGGCTATGGTTATGATATAATCTAAAATATTTTGTGCACCTTGAATTCAATGTTGGATTAGAATCATGAGACCTGAAATGACTTATCATTGAATGGTCTGATATTGGTTGGGCTAGATCTGATTGCTTACACATGTTTTATTTTTTAAATGTCATGATTTGGGTATGTTTGAAGTCTAGAATAGCAGCAAATTTGTAAGTTTGTATTTACAGATCTATACGATGGTTCGCCTTGGTGAAGGCACATATACACGCTGGTTCGAAGCTTCCAAGTAGCGTATGCAAAAGAAAAGTATGTTATTCACAAATAACTGATCTATCCGATCAGTGCTATTGGTTTACTATTGTATGTCAATGATGTCTTCTTAGATCTAAAAATAGAACTGAATGCGGAAGGAGATTGAGTTTGATTGATTGATTGATTAAGTGGGAAGGGTGATCTTTGTTTTTGACTGTCTAGATCTTTGTATATGTTCAGAATATTACTGGTTGGTACATATTTTATTCAGAAGTTTTTATGATTCAGTAGTTTGGAGGTATACGCAGGCTTGGTTAAAGGAAGTAGCATATACATGCAAGAGCAACCAATCTAAAAATTTATGAAACATGGTCCCTGGAGGAAGAGAGAAGGTCGTAGCCTTGTGTAGGCTGGCGCCTACGTACTAGTAAACATATCGGCTAGTACAAGAGCTAGGGGGTTGTAGCTCCCTTCCAGTAGGAGCTGGAGAATGAGAGAAGGTTGTAGCTTTCTGCAGGTGGGTGCCTGCATACTGGTATGAGTCTGCACCAACACAATATTGTAAACATATGCTATTTATATTAAAAAGGAGATAGAGATGACAACAGCATGTGGTTTTTCCCCGCATTGGGTTTCCACCTTAAATCTTGGTGTTCATGCCTATTGCTTATGTGTGATGGTTTATTATGCTATTACTGCACATAGTTACTATATAATAAAGTATTGATGCATTGATTAAAGATAAACACATGATTAATTAACTAAATAATAAGTTCTATGGGTATACTCTGGTTTCCTTAATCACAATTATGTGCACATGCAAGTTCACTTCACTGAAGTAGCGTATATAAATTTGATTGTGAATTGAAAACTTATTGAATTGTAAATACTGATTCATCCCCCCTCTTAGTATTATTTCCAACAATTGGTATCATAGGAGGTACTTCAAAAGAAGCTTGATTGCTTGAAGTGAGATCTCTCGAGATGAACAATCACGAAGGCATGGGATCTATCAGACCACCAATCTTCAACAAAAACAACTTAGTATATTGGAAGATAAGAACCAGAGCCTATATTCAGTCACTTGGAGCTGACATTTGGGAAATTGTGGAAGGAAGATACCAATTTCCAGCAGCAATACCTACAGATACAATAGGTAAGAAGTCATACGAAACCAATGCCAAAGTAGTCAATACTTTATTGGGAAGTCTGTTAGAATCAAAATTTGTCAAAGTCATGCAAGTCAAGAAAACCAAAGAGATATGGGAAAAAATCATTCAAAGCTACGAAGGAGACTCCCAGGTAAAATGTGCTAAGCTCCAAACTCTCAAAATACAGTATGAAACTCTCAAAATGCATAATGATAAAAGAATTGCTAGTTAATTTTTACGAGTAGATGAGATTGTAAATTGTATGAAGAATTTGGGTGAAGAAATAAAGGAAGCTACTTTAGTAGAGAAAATCTTGAGATCTTTGTCTTCTAAATTTGAGTAAAAAGTATTTTCCATAGAAGAAAAGCAGGATCTTCAATCTATGACTATTGTTCAACTTCATGGCATTTTAACTTCCTTTGAAATTAGGAAAGGAGGTCCATTAGATATTAGGGAAGCCACTTTCAAAGCTTCAGTAAAGGGAAAAGAAAAGGAAGATCTCAATGAATCAGGATATATTTAAGAAGAAGAAGATGAGGTAAAATTTGTCAAGAAGATTCAACGAGGTTCTGGAAGATTCAAAGGTAAGCTACCATTCAAATGCTTTGCTTGTGGTAGAGTTGGCCATTATGCTACAAAATGTCCTCATAAAGATAATCATGAAAAAGGAAAGGGGTTTGCAAGAGGCAATAGGAAACATGTTTTTAATAGAATAAGTTACTATACTCATGAAGATAGTGATGGATTATCTAATAGTGATGAAGATGAAACTGAACAAGATTATAAACTACTCATGGATTATGACAATGATGCTTTTTTGGATTCCTTAGAAGAGGAAGACTTTCTTGAAGAAATCACTAAACTCAAAATATATTTGGAAGAAAAGAATATGATCATAGACATTTTGACACAACAACTCACTGAAAGAGAAAATCACAATGAAAAACTAGAATGTGAAGTTGTGGGTCTAAGAAAAGAACTTGAGATGAAAAAATCTCTTAATATTAGATTAGCTAAAGGATCAGAAACTTTAAATGAAATCATCAAGGTTCAACATTCTCCTCTTATAAAGACCGGTCTTGGATATACTGAAGAATCATCCCAGTCAAAAAAGTTGTCAGCCACCGCCAGAAGCTACCTTGATGCAGTAAAGACCAGTGAACAGTATGCCAATCATCAACAAAAGCTTAAAAGTAATCATCAGGTAAATCATGCTCAATTTACTCCAAGGATGAACATCAATAGAAGCATCAACCAAAAGGTAAACAATACCAAAAGATTCTATGACCACATAAACTTCTTTAATGGACAATTATTTTCATGCCATAACTTTGGGCATAGGTTGCTCAATGTGTTGCTTACAAAACTATCATGACTAGAGAAGCACGAAATCAAAGAAGCATAACAGGAATCTAGAAAAGTTCTTATAATAACTTTTCTCCTCTTGAAGATGAAATTGAATGTTCGTTTTGCAATAACTTTGGTCATGAAGAATTTGAATGTAGGAGAAAATTTCGGCCAACAATTCAAAAGGATAAACATCATCAAATCCCAAGGTATGGAGAAAGAAGCAATATCAATTAGAAAGATGTGGCATAGATCTGTTTGTAGAAGGACAAGAAAACCAGTGGTACATTGACAACGGATGCTCTAAACACACGAAAGGTGATAATGATAAACTTCATTCATATAATTCTTTAGAAAAGGAAAAGAATGTCTCCTTTGGAAATGACACACTAGCTGTCATTAAAGGTAAAGGTTCTGTTTATTTGAAAGAAAAGGTTAAAGCTGGAAATGTCATGTATGTTGATGGTTTAAAACATAACTTGTTGAGTGTCATTCAAATGTGTGATCAGGGAAATGAAATTGTGTTTCGATCAAATGGATGTGAGGTTTGTGAGCTTGATACAGGAAAGACCGTAATCAAAGGTACAAGAACTCCAAGCATATATATATATATATATATATATATATATATATATATATATATATATATATGTCTACTAAAAGGAGGACAAAAAAAATGCTATCTAAAAAAAACAGATGAAAATTGGTTATGGCACAAAATATTGGGGCATTTAAGCTTTTCTCAAATAAGAAAAGCATGCAGGCTCAAGGCAGTTCGTGATCTTCCAGATATTAACATCCCAGAAAATACCATTAGCAAACCATGTCAAGTCGGTAAACAAACCAGAGTTCATTTCAACGAGAAAGAAGGATCAGCAAGTAAGCCTTTTGAATTCATCCATACTTATTTGTGTGGGCCAACAAGGAAAAAATCACCTCGTGGAGAAGAATAATTCATTTTATTCATTGATGATTTTTCTAGAATGTGTTGGATTGGTTTACTAAATCATAAATATGAAGCATTTGAAAAGTTTAAAGCCTTCAAAGATTTAGTTGAAAATGAATCAGATCGAAAAATCAAGTGTCTCATATCTAATCTAGGGGGAAAATTCATATAAAATGAATTTTTTGATTTTTGTGAACAACGTGGAATAAAAAGGTAGTTCTCTGTTTCCAAAAATCCTCAAAAAAATGGCATACTGGAAAGAATGAATAGAAAAAATCAACAAATGGCTCGAGCTATGCTTGATGAACCTAGAACTCCTGCCACCTTCTGGGGTGACGCTGCATTTACTGTTGTGACTATTATCAACAAAGCTAATGTTCGGGTAAATAGCGATCAAACTCCATATGAACTTTGGTATGGTAAGCCTCCTACTATAAAACACTTCAGAGTTTTTGGAAGAAAATGTTTTGTCAAAAAGACTGATGAAAAACTTGGTAAGTTTGAACCCAGAGTAGACGAACGAATTCTACTTGGTTATTCATCTAGAAGTAAAGGATACAAATGTCATAATAAGAGACTTCAGAAAATTGTTGAATGCATTGATGTAGTAATTGATGAAGCATGCAGAAATCCGGAATAGATGAAATCAACAAAGGAAGATGACAATGAGGAAGGCAGTGAATGCTTTCCCGTATCAAATAAAAATGATATAAAGGAAGAAACCAATGAAGCATCAGAAGAAGATACAACTGATAGGGAAAAGACTCCATCTAGGTATGTTCAAAAGAATCATCCAAAATCTCAAATTCTAGGAGAAAAAGGGTATGGAGTACAGAAAAGAAGAACTCTTACAGGAACTTTCAGTTATCTAGCATTACTATCCTCAATAGAACCATAAAATGTTAATGAAGATAACAAATATGAATGTTTTTGTTAAGGCCATGGATGAATAACTTGACCAAATTGAAAAGAATGATACTTAGGAATTAGTTCCTGGACTTCATGATAAAAATGTTATAGGAACAAAATGGATATTTAAGAATAAGTTGAATGAAAATGGAGAGGTTATTAGAAACAAAGAAATACTTGTTTGTAAAGGGTATGCGCAACAAGAAGGTATAGACTTTGAAGAAAATTTTGCACCTATTTCCAGACTTGAAGCCATAAGAATGTTTCTTTCTCTTTTAAGTTTTCGAAAATTCAAAGTATATCAAATGGATGTAAAATCAACTTTTCTTAAGGGAGATTTAGAAGAATAAGTTTATAGTGAACAACCAGAAGGATTCATTTTAGGAAATGATGCAAAACGTGTATGCAAGCTCAAAAGGGCTCTATATGGTCTGAAACAAGCTCCAAAGGCCTAGTATCATTGTCTTGACAAATATCTACAACAACAAGGTTTCACAAAAGGATCTGCAGACAACAACTTATACACAAAGATTGAGAATGATAAACTTCTAATTATTGTTGTCTATGTTGATGATATCATATTTGGTAGCAATGAAGAATCTATGAGTTATAACTTTACTTCAATTATGCAGCGAGAATTTGAAATGTCCTTACTTGGTGAACTTACTTATTTTCTTGGTCTACAAGTACAACAAACAAAAGATGGTATTTTTCTTTCACAAACTAAGTATCTCAAGCAGATTATGAAGAAGTATGAAATGGAAGATTCTAAACCGGTATGTACTCCAATGGTAACAGGATGCAATCTCAGTTCTAACGATGAATCACCTACATTGAATCAACCAGCATACAAATCTATGATTGGAATTCTGCTTTATCTAATAGGTACCAGATTTGATATCATGCATGCAGTAGGAATTGTTGGAAGGTTCCAAGAAAATCCAAAGCAATCACATCTTCAGGCTGTAAAAAGAATATTCAAATATCTTCAAGGAACTCAAGACTTTGGTCTATGGTATCCTAAAGATACAGATCTTACTCTTCATGCATATACAGATGCAGATTGGGCAGGAAATGTTGATGATCGAAAAAGCACTAGTGGAGGTGCATTCTATATTGGATCACGGTTAGTATCTTGGTTCAACAAGAAACAAAGTTCGATTGCCTTATCTACAGCTGAAGCAGAATATGTGGCTACTGCACCTTGTTGCACACAAATACTTTGGATGATGCAAACATTGCTAGACATCCAAATCACATGTTCTCCATCCATCTCCATTCTATATGATAAAACAAGTGCCATCAATATTTCGAAAAATCCAGTCATGCACTCCAAGACCAAGCACATACCCATTAAGTACCATTTTCTACGAGAACAACTTCTTGAACAAAAGGTTAAATTGGAGTATGTTCCCTCCAAAGAACAGGTTGTTGATATATTTGCCAAATTGCTTCCCAGAGAAACATTTGAATATCTCAGAAAAAGCTGGGAGTATTTTCTGCATCATCTTGTTGTTAAATCCAGTTTTCAGAGGAAGGTTCCTATACGTGGGTTTCATGAAGGATAGTCACATATATACACAAGTTTATGTGGCTGCAAGAGTGTATATGTTTTTTTGATATAAAAATAGTGGGTCAAACTTTGACATGGGTGCTCAATCAGATATTGATGATTACAGTCCACTGATATGCTTTGTTCATTGATTTTTATTTGACTGATGAAGATGCCTTGATGAATGATTTGTTGAGAATGCACAAGTAGCACAGGTTCAGGGGGAGAATTAGCCTTCACAAAAAAATTTCATTGTTGGAAATATGGTTTCTGATTTTAGCTAAGGTTTCAGATATTCATTATTGCATAGGTCATGTAAAGATCTAGGGTGTAATATGTCTCCTTCTATCATAGTATATTTTTGAACGAGTCCTATTGGACATATGATGTAATTTTTATCCCCACTATGCATGGGAAGGATGATGTAATAATTTCTACCTTTCAGTCATGTATAAGCAATTGGTATATCCCCACTTCGTTGGGTGGATGAGTCAAATTTGGTGTATCCCCACTTGGTTGGGTGATTGATGTATGTATGAGTCATTGGTGATAGGAAGGTCATGTTAGCTACCTATACCAATAGGTTTCATATTTCATGATTGGCTATGAGAGGTCCAAATATGCTCTGCTTTGATGATTCAAAGATCACATATTTCCAAGAGAATCCAATATGTGCTTATAGCTTGGTATGGACTTAAAATTTTGATGGATGGTCCAACAGTCTAATCTGGATCATTCCATGGTTTAAATTTTCAGTTGTAGAATAGAGAAAGGAGTCTGTCCAAACTGTTTAATCTTGGCAGACAAGTAGTTTAGGTAGAGAAGAAAGGTTCCCAACAGCTTAATCTGGGGCCTTGGAAGAAATAAGGGTAGAAGTAAGGGTCTGCAAGTCCAAGTGCACCCTCCAAGAAGAAATAAAAAATGCTAGGCAAAGTAGCTGGGTAAGCAGATGGGGTTGCAGAAGTGGTATTCATCCCAGATTGAATCTTGCTGGTTTAAATAAGAAAAGCAAGGCAAAGGAGCATGTCTAATTCCCCAAATTCCCCTTCCACTCTTATTACTAACATCCCTTCATCCATGGAGATTGATGAGAAATTTCCAAGGTTTTGTGATAGTCCTTGTTCATTTAGAAGCCACATTTCTTGTCTAAAATCTTTTCATTTTGATCTACTCCCTAAGTTAAGTGTTTCTCAAATAAACTTAGCTTTGTCTCCCCTAATCCACTTCTTTCATCCATATTAACTCTAACTTTACTATATAAATCCCCTATATCACCTTTCCCCTACTAGTATAAACACCATGGTGTATAAACCCCAAATTTTGTATAAATATCCCCCCCCCCCTTGGCATTATAGCCAATAAGTTCTATATCAGGGATCAAATGACACCTGGTCATCTTGATAAACCTAACTCTAACCCTCCTCCCCCTTTCTGAATCCATTTTTAACCCATTACACCCCATTTGCAAACATAAACCTTGTAAAAAACCTTGCTTTACCCTTACCCGCTCTAAATTGCCAAATAATACACAAAAACCCATTTTTGTGATTTTCCAATGGTTCGGGCGCATATATGTGATTTTCCAAATGCACCGAAAAACCTTACAAAAACCCGTACCCTAAGGTTTTTCCACCGAGCACAGATCCCGAAATAAATATTAAAATAACCCCGCCCCTTCCGTATCGGACGATCATTTCATTGATCCGACAGCCGTCCGATTGAGAGCCTCTAATCCAACGGCTCTCATCCATGTCGGAGCGGCTCCGACGTCCGCCAGTTACCCCGTACCGGTCGAGCACTTTTTCCCCCCCCGTCAACCGTCGGATCGGGCCCACGAGATCCGACGGCCCTCGTTGATATCGGAGCGGCTTTGATGGCGGACAGATACCTCCCGATATCTGTCAGAAGGGTTACGTCATGCGGTCGCCACGCGTCTTCCCCACAGCGCATCGGAGGTACGCCTGACAAATACCTCGTCCGTATCATAAGCGGTGCGATATAAAACCGCCAACCGCTTCCGGTTTCGATCGTCCCGCTTGTCCAACATCACTCCCATGTCATCCCACGTCATTGCCACCCTGCCATCGCGTCAACCGCTGCGCCCGACCTTCTGCCAATGTGTCTTGCCACTTCATCATCCCCGTGGACCACTCAGAGCCTGCCACCTCACCTGATGACGTCATGCTGACGTCACCCGGCCCTGACCCCACCGATGACGTCATGCTGACGTCACCAGAAAAGCGCGCCAAAAGTCCGAAAAATCAATATTATAGCCAAATTTCGCGTTTTTTTGGCACTTTTCTACAAAAACGTTTGTTGCTCCTGCATGATTTTTCCACGTCCAACAGTGCACCAACCTGCAGAACTCGACCAGGAGACCGCCAGCGCACCATTTTCACCTGCACTCCTCTCCATTGCTCTCTGAAAACCAGGTATTTATCCTCGAAAATCCTTCCTTTCGCCTGGTTTTGTCTGTAAGTTTCCAAGGACGGTTAAATTTGTGAAAAACATATAATTGACCAGCAGAAAAACTTGCGCCTGGCCCCGTTTTCAATTGTGAACCCGAAAAACACTAGCTGAGCCTTGTTTGCCCCCATTTTCACTAAAAACCATACTCTGTTCGCGCATTCGCGAAAGACTCACTTAAACTGAATTTACCTGCTGAGAAAGACACAATGAGGCCAGGCATTGGTCTTATTTAAACTTTAAACAGTATTTCAATTGTTGTTTATCAGAACTACTCTCTGTTCCTTATAAATTCACCTCCCTGGTAAAGAGACACTCCTCTATACTGTCCTGCTCAATTGAAACCACTTTACACTTAATTCAGAATCCTTTTTTCAATGGAGACACCTATAGTACTAAATGTTCAGCCTCTGAATGCCCCTCAAAGGAACTTGGAATGGCAAGCCTTGGCAGATATGGATTATCAGATTTCAGAAGAGATGTTGATGAGAACCAAGTTTCATATCCACCTGCTCAATGAACTTAAGGCCAAACATGAAACTGGAGCAGATGTGTTGGGTATATGGGATTCTTTTCTTCCTATTTTTAAGTTGCCTCAAGTCAATCAATTCCCTGATTTGATCCATCTTTGTGCTGAATATTATGACCCTACTCAGAGGGCTGTGTTGGATCCTTCTGGTGCTGCTCTCTTTTACATTACTCCTGAAGCCATCAGGAACATGCTCTGCTTCAAAACTCAGAGAAAATTGGTCCCCTTGTCACTAGTAGATTTGATAAAACAAGGAGATAGATTGACAGATGCCCAAATCACTAAGCTAAATCAGTTATACATTGACTCTGATTCTGTGCAATATCCTCCTCTGAATCAAGTATACCTTAACCAGTTGGGCAGGGACTTGGTAGATATGATTAGTCCGATTTTGGGCTATAGCTCAATAGAATTGGTAGACCAAACTGTACTGGTAATGATGCTGATGTTCGCTCCGGGCAGACCTCCAGTTTGCTATGATTATGCCACCTACATCTCCGACAAAATGCATGAGCAGCTAATGAATTTATCCAGAGAAAAGATGTTCAGATACACCTCCTACATTTACCATTTGATCTTGTACCATCAACATGAGAGATTTCATTTTCCAATCAAAAGAGTGGATGCCCAAGGCAATCCCAGATCAGTGGTCTATTGGTCCTCTGTCTTCCACACTACACCTGATTCTCCATACACTTACTGTGAATTCATAGACCTGTTCGTCCATCCAGCTATGGCGATGCTGATGAGCTCACCTCCTCCGAGACTCACTGATGACATGCAGAGAATTCTTCAGCTATCCAAAGCTTACAGCATTGGGGATTGGTACTTCTACCAAAACCACACCGTCATCAGGATATATGGGTGTGATTTGCCTCCATTCAGATTACCTAAGTATGTGCCTATGAGGCTATTTGCCCTAGAGTACTTTAGGCAATTTGGCCGGGTTGATGTGCTTCACTTTTCAGGAAAAGGCAAAAAAGCACAGTTGAAGGTGAAAAGCCAACTTGGCCATTTTATCTATAACGAGAGGGAGCAAGGATGGAAGGAAGCAGATAGAATGCTTGAGTCCCTTGGCCTACAAACCAGTTTCCTATGGACACCCTATGACCCTAATCATTTTATAACTATGAGGAGGCTCAAATATAAGTTATCTGCCTATGATCACTGTAGTATCCCTCACATTGAAAAATATGCTAACCAAGACAAATGGAGGAAAGGGACCTTAGAAGAGCCCATGTCACAAGAAGAGCTAAACCAGAGGGCACTAAGGAATCTAAGGAAGATGGCTGACCTTGAACTTTGTCCACAGGTATTCACACTTCCGAGCACACAAGTGGGAGCAGTTGCATCCTCCTCAACTGCCAAACATCAAACTACCAAGGCCACTGAAAATACATCTAGCAAAGGCAAAGAAAAGGAAATGGAGATAGAACAATCACTCCATGGCAAGGAGCAGCCACCTCCAGTGACTCAAGAGCAGGCAGATAAAGAAATGCAGCAGCAAGCAGAGCAACAACAACAATAGGAACTGAATCAAGAAGAAGGGCCACATGAGGGACAGCAGCCCTTACAGCAAGAAAGAGTAGTTGATACTCCAACTTCCACTGAGCAACAAGCTCAAAACATAGTGCCTCCTAGGCCAGAAACTACCTTTGATGCCTCGGTCCTCCAAACTCCACAGAAAGAGGACATAAACAGAAAAAGGGATAGAGAAACTCCCCTGACATCATCTATAAACCAGGGAGAGAAAAGGCAAAGGTTGAATGACTTTTCTGAGGATGACATAGCAATAAGGCAAGCAATGGGCATGGGCCCACCCAGCAGAGAAGCTTCAGCCAGTTCCTTCCAGCAGGAACAGGACAGAATTATGGGAGGAGAGGTCAGCTCCTCCAGCCAGCAAAGAGAAGGAGAAAGGAGCATCAAGCAGCAGTTTATAGACATCAAAAGGAGGAGTGACCCTATCAAGATACAGCTGTACAACCATTTACTGAAAAATGGCTCCCACAAATCAACAAAGACTGATGTCTGCATTTGATGTACAGGAAGGCAAAATGATCATGAGCCATTTTATGCCAACAGCACTGCAGCCCCAATCTACCTCAGATTACCTCAAAACCAATCTGGAGGTCCTGGCCAAGGACATACACCCAATGGATAAAATTGAATTGCACAAACAGACTGGCGAGATGGTGTATGCCGCCTTGGCAGACAAAACATTAGAAAATTACAAGCTAGAAAGCAGCCTCAATAATACGGCCTCTCAACTGGAGTTGGAGAGGGCATCATCCCAGGCAAAGGACAACAGAATAAGGTCCTTGGAAGACATAATCATTGAGATTGGGCATGATCCCAAAGACATCAAAGGAATACAAGAGATATTGAAGTTGAGGGATGCTGACATGGCTGCCTTAAGGAAAAAGATCAAACTCTCAGCTACCATTCACCCTCAAACAGATGAAGTAGCTCAGCAAAGACATGAGCAGGATGCCACAGCCTTGATGATTTCCCTTTATAAGCAGCTGATTCAAGCACAAGAAAAGTTGGGAGAATCAGAGGCCGCACAAGCAGCATTGCAAACAACACTGAAACAAAGAGAAGAGGGTCAGACCTCTCAGCCTCCTCTGGTCATCAATCTTGAGGAAACTGCTCCTATCACTGCTCCTCCTCCTCAACAGACTGAACAGACAGCAACATCTACTTCAGCAGCACCAACAACCACAGAGCAGGCCCAAAGCCTGGATATGCAAAAGCTAAAGAATGAAATTCAAATCCTGGAAGCTCAAATGACCGAGTTAAATGAGACAAGGGATAAACTGGCCAAGGTGAATGACAGGTATGACAAATCCAAGCAAGCGGTGGCAGAGAAGGGCAGGGAGGTGAAAGCCCTCAAAGACAGAATAAAAGAGCTAGAAAATGAGCTCAAATTAGATAAGGTTATAGCTGGGCTTAAGGCAATGCTATGGGCCAATATTGGCCAGTCTATTACTGACCAATGGCAGTATATAGAGACAATCCATGAGCAGGTAGAGCTCATCCCAAAAGCACAAGCTGAAATTCACAAGTCAAGGGCTGCTCTAGGCAACATGCCTGAAGTTGCCACCAGGATGATCAATGTGCTGAATAATAGAACAAGTACTCAGCTGGCAAACATGGGAATTCCCAATAGAACTGAGGCCATTCAATTGATCAAAAGGGTTCTCACATTGAGAAATTTGGTGCAGACACTGGAGAGAAGAACCCAAGACATGCAGACCGAGGTAAAAAGATTCATGGATAAATTCCTGGTGCTGCAAAACAGGGGACTCCCTAGCTTACTGAACAGCGCAGGGAGACTGCTCATTCATGAGCAGTATGCTAAAAGAGTGAATGCATTTGCCACAAATGACATCAATGAGAAGCCCAGCAGCTCAGAAGAAACAGGGCCAGCCACAGGACAGACTATCTACAACAAGGTAGAAAGTCTATTTTTTATAATGAATGAGATCAATCACCTGTTTGATGTGGCACCCAATTTTTACAAGTATACAGAGGCAGAGGACACTATGGATGCAATTCTCAGGCATCAACTCCCTACACAAGACTGGTGGACAAATACAATACAGAAAATTTTATAAACAGTAAGCCATTCACCAAATTTTGTTTTTAAAAATATCAGTTGTTATGCAAAGCACAGTTAAACAAAATCAGCATGCATCAAAGATTAAAGCTGAGCCAACTCAGCAAAGATTTTGGCCAACAAAGCAAGAATAGGAAACCACAGCTGGCAGAGCCGAGAAGATACAGCGCAGCAAAAAGTAAAGACACATTATCCAGCGTTAAAGCAAAGCGGTTCAACCGACTCAATGACCTCCAAAGGTCAAATTATCCTCTGACAGACTTAAAGAGCATTTATGCTGCATTCAAAGTTGTAATAACTTCTTTTCTACTTTCTGTACGAAGTTATGAAGATATTTTCTCTCTCAGATGACTCAATGCCTGAGATATTTTGTATAAGCATTCCTATAAATTCCCCTTCGCATGAGTTTGCAAGGGTTGTTGTTGATTTCTCCGGAAGAAGTCCTTATGCTGTAATCCTTTCAGAAGTTTAATAAAGAAAGTGATGGAATTTCTCGGATTTCTGAGGTGTTGAATGCGTTCTGGTGTCTGTTGAAAACTGCTGGATTCTTGTGTATCACACAATACAATAAGTCTCTGTAACTCTCTCTGTTATGTATTTTTGATTTGTTAAAATCCATATATGTTTTCTAACTTTGAATATTTAGCAACAAGGAAAAAGGATAACTTTCAGGATTTATTCAATGAATACCCTGAGTTCAATCTGTGTTGTTAATAAATGTTTTCTTCAGCTGTAATCTTGATAAGTGTAATTCTTAATTGCTGCACTTTCATAATACATCCTACACAGTGACCTTTGTACAGGAATTCAAGTTTGCTCCTGTGCAACGTGTTTCACTTTCACCTCGCCAGCTTAATAGAAAATTCTTAATTGCTTTCTGTTGGTTGACATACATCACCATTCAAGTTAAATTTGTTTGTCTGAGATACACAATTGGCCCTGCAGTTTGAACACCACCAATCCTGCATTTCAGAACATTTCACAACTCCAGACTCCATTGCCCAATGATATATTACTCTCTAAACACTACATCTTAAAGCCCTGAAGGAAATCCTACAACCAAAACATAAACCAAAACCTGTGCATAATAGCTAGCCTAAAACACCATCATAACAGAGACAAATCATAAAGAGAGAGCCCTCTCTGATTACAGTTTGGCTAGGCACTGTAATCCAAAGATTGGTTAGTGGTTACCCCGGCCGTATTCCCTTGGGAGTCATAGGGAACAACCTGGGTGTTAACATAATTGGCGACTCCACTGGGGATGCTTGAGATTTTTTAATTACTATATATTTTCCATAGCTACTATCAAGCCTGAAATCAGTCAAGAGGCCTTTAAATCTGTTTTTGTATCACATTAACAGCTTTAAGGAGGAGCTTGTTTAAGGAATCTTCATCTTAGCTCTGAGAATATATAGCCATTCCAAAATCTTCATCCAGTCCTTTCAGATATAAAAATTTCCTACAAAATCCTAAAAAACAGTTAGAAACTGGCTCCTAAGAAAAATCCACGGCATACTAGGGCAAATCCTGACCCTAACCCACCTATCATTGTTGATAATCCAAATACCATCCCAAGAAACATTAGGAGGCAGCAAAAGCAGGAGCAGCCTGCTGACTTAACCTCAGATTCAGATCATCCTAGCCTTATATCTACCCCATGCAAGGTCCTTTTCCGGTCTACCCCTAGTTCCCCTAGTTTACCATCCCCATCTCAAAATCCCCCTCTCACATCTTCATCCACTGCACATATCCCCTTAACAAACACTCTAGGTTCACCCCTACTTGTTACCCCTGTGATACCCACTGTTCCTATTATCCCAGCTGCCCCTGTTAATTCTCTAAATCCTGTAAATATGGCTAACAGATATGCACCCTTGCAGATACCAGCTAATGCTGCAGCTCTACCCCAAGATTACCAAACCAAAATTTCATATTTTGACTCCAATGGCCCTCTGACAGCTGCCCAGCATGCCAAGAGGATGCAAGACCATTTTGAGACCTATGAAATAGATGATGACAGTGTCAGAATGAGGATGTTTGTTCAAAGCCTAACTGGGGATGTAAGAACTTGGTTTAGATCCCTGAATGCAAACTCCATTACAACTCCTGCTGAACTGTATCAAGCCTTTACTAGTAGATGGGAGAAGAAGAAAGATCCTCTGCACATACTTGGGGAATATGACACTATCAAAAGAGGTCCCCAAGAGACTGTTTTGGAGTATTGTGCGAGATTTAACAATGTATATAACTCAATTCCACAAAATTTAAGGCCTCCTCCTGATTTAGCCTTGTACAAATTCCCTGATGGTTTTGACCCTGATATGGCCTATCAGTTGAAGGAAAGAGACTGTCAATCCCTTGAAGAGGCCCAAAGGGTTGCTGTCACAGTGGAAGCCAACCTAATTGCCAAAAGAACCAGGGCAAGGTTGGAAAAGAGGACTGCTTTCAAAGAGGAACCCTCTGCCTTTGATCAAAAACTGGATGCAATACTCAATGGAATGAAAAGATTGGGTGATAGAGTGGAATCGGTTGAAAGAAAATCATCATGGGAAGCACCACAAAATAACCCTCCTAGGAATCCAAATTTTAGGAGAACTCAAAACCCAAATAGTGGCAAGACCAGTGCTGACCAGGACATAAGACCCCCTTTCCAAGAAAATTATGCAGAAACTTCCACATCAGCAGAGCCCAATGAAGATCCTGAGATTAATTTAATGGGTCTAGATGGTGAAAGTCAAGTTTTCTTAACACAAGAAGATCATGAGGATGATGAAATCAAACTGTTCCAAACTAAATCAGGTGAATCCTTTGACTTCAAACAAGGCTATGACACTGCTGTTTATGAAGTCCATAAACAATACAAGCTGAGGAGCAGAACTGTGAATGTTAACCAGCCTGAAAAGAAAAAGGATAATCAGCAGCCTGAAAGAGTTATAGTCATAGAACGTAATGACAAAATGACTTCACATACAGAAGAAGTGATTGTTGAGGAGATCACTGAACCACTGTCCTTAAAACAGCAGCCTATGGTCACTCCCCCTGCTCATCCTTATTCAACTCTTTCTCCTCAAGAGATGAGTAAAAAGGATAAGTCCCAAAGTCAAGACAAAAATCAAGAAGAAGATGTAATAAACAAGGAAAGGACTGTCACCTATAACCCCAAGACCCAAGCTGAAAAACCTTTTGATCTAGAAACAGAAATTGGCAAATTAAAGATAGCAATTCCTCTCTTAGAACTTGCCAAGCATGACATCTATAAACTACAGATCAAAAGGTCCCTTCAACTCACTAGTAACAAAGATGATGTCAATGTGCTGGATGACACCCCAGAACTCCTGTTTGGCCCAGAAGTGGATGGAAAAACAGTAGTCACAGGGGTACTGCCTTTCTATGTCAGTTTACATATTCATGATAAAATATTACATAATGCAATGTTTGACTCAGGTGCCTCTCACAATCTCATGCCAAAAGCAGTCATGGAGAGATTGAATTTAGACATAACAAGACCATATAAGGATCTGTTTTCCTTTGACTCCAGCCAAGTCAAGTGTTTAGGTCTCATAAAAGACTTATGTGTGTCTCTGGTTCAATACCCAAACAAGACAATCCTAATGGATGTGGTAGTTGCTGATATCCCGCCTAAGTATGGGATGCTGTTATCAAGATCATGGGGAGCTAAACTCCAAGGTTCCCTGCAATTAGACATGTCATACGCCACCATCTCTGTTTTTGGGCAACCAAAAAGACTGTACAGAGAAACACTTATGAAATACATGGTCAGCAGTGAAGAAAAGCCTCAAAACTTTCCTATATATGCTGTCCATTCAGACATAGACTCATACATTCTCTTCAATGACACCACAACTCCCTCAAAAGGTGAGGTTGAAACCAAGGTATTCATACAAGAGGAAGATTCAAATGAAAGTATTATCACCCATGAAACAACAGTCAATCAAACACTAGATGTTGCTGCTGCCCTAGTTGTCAAGAACATCCAATCAAACGATGAGACTGTCCCAGAAGACAAGCTAGGGAAAAAACCACAACTGCTACTCACATTGCCAGCCCATGAACAGATCATCAAATCTCCTTTCCAACAGGATATTCTATGGTTCCTTGAATTTGATGGCTCGGTCAACAAATTAGGGGCAGGAGCTGGAGTTTGGGTGCACAATAAAGAGAATAGTCATGCAGAAGGCAGAGCCTATAGATTGAATTTCAGATGTACTAATAACATGGCAGAATATGAGGCTCTTTTACTAGGCCTCAAGTTAGTAAAGTTCTTACAAGCTGCCAGGGTTTCAATCATGGGTGATTCAGATTTAGTTATCCAACAAGTGAAGGGAAACTTTGTCACCAATGACAAAAGACTAAGGACTTATAGGTCTGCTGTTGCTGAGGTACTAAACTTTTTCTCTGAATTCCAAATTACTAAAATTCCCAGAACCCACAATCTACATGCTCATAGTTTAGCTACCTTTGCAAGTACCTGCAAGTTGCCCTTTGAGCCCCATCATTGTTTTACAGCTGAGGTAAAACACAGACCCTCCATTCCAAACAATGTTAATGATTGGCAAGTATTTGAGGATGACAAGCAAATAAACCGTTTTTTAACTCTGCAGCAAGAGTTTGCAGGACTAAATATTGACACTAAGACAGCAAGTCAATCACAAATACTTGAGACAGCAAGTCAATCACAAATACTTGATGGAGCAAGTCCATCACAAATACAGTTTCAACAGATTGCTCACCCAATATCACCCAGAACTGCAAAACTAATGCTGAGTCCAACCATTTTCAACAAGGAAAACATTCAGCAAATTCAACAAATCAACTATGAAGAGGTGGCCAATGCTGAAACTGAAATCATAGACCTGAAAGACAATTTTCTTCCAACGGGCCTAACTCCACTAGAAGACATCTTTGACTCAAATGACATCCCTAGAAAACCAAAAATGCAGCCCTTAAATGCAGCCATTGAAGAGTGCAACATAGGTACAAGTGAGAAGCCCAAGATAATTAAATTATCTGCTTCCTTACCTCCTGATCAAAAGCCCAAATACATTGACCTTTTCAAAGAGTTCCAGGATGTTTTTGCATGGAGCTATGAGGACCTAAAGTCCTATGACACCTCTGTAATCCAGCACACTATCCCTCTCAAACCTGATCAAAAGCCCTTTAAACAAAAACTGAGGAGAATCAATCCTATGCTTCTCCCAGCAATGGAACAAGAGGTACAAAAAATGTTCAAGGCAGGCATCATAGCACCAATCAGATTCTCTGAATGGATCTCTAACCTAGTCCCTACAAGAAAGAAGACTGGTGAAATTAGGTTGTGTGTGGATTTGAGGAATCTGAACCAAGCATCCCTCAAAGACAATTACCCCTTACCCAAGATGGATCACATTTTGCAAAGAGTAGTGGGGGCTTCCAGAATCTCTCTACTTGATGGATTCTCAGGTTTCAACCAGATCTTAGTTCACCCTGATGATCAGGACAAAACAACATTTACAACCCCATGGGGAACTTTCAAATATGTAAAGATGCCTTTTGGATTGAAAAACGCAGGGGCAACTTTTCAAAGAGCAATGGATATTGCCTTTGCCAAAGAGATTCATGACTTCTTAGTCATTTACCTGGATGACCTTACACCTTTCTCAAAATCAGACCAAGAACATATAAAACATTTGAGACAGATCTTCCTTAAATGCAGAAAATATGGAATTTCCTTAAATCCCAAGAAATCCCTGTTTGGTTTAGAGGAAGGTAAGCTATTGGGCCACATCATTTCTAAAGATGGCATTAGAATTGACCCAGATAGGATACAAGCTATCCTACAAATGCCCCACCCAAGAAATGTCAAAGAGTTGCAAGGATTATTGGGAAAAATCAATTTCTTGAGAAGGTTTATCCCAAACTTAGCAGAGCTAATCAAATTATTAAATAACATGCTAAAGAAAGATTCAAAAGTAAAATGGACTGTTGAAGCCAATCAAGCCTTTGAAGGTATAAAATTGGCCCTTACCCAAACCCCAGTCTTGACCAATCCTCAGTTTGACAGAGAATTTATCATTTTCTCTTTTGCCTCCCAGCATACTATTGCTGCTGTCCTATTACAAAAAGATGACCAAGGTAATGAGAAGCCAATTGCTTTCTTTAGCAAAGCTCTTAGAGATGCACCTTTAAAGTATCAAATCATGGAAAAGCAAGCTTATGCTTTAGTCAAAGCAATTAAAGACTTTAGGATTTATATCCTTTATTCCCATGTTATAGCATATGTGCCAAGTCCTATTGTCAAAGACATTCTCACCCAAGAAAATTTAGAGGGCAGAAGAGGAAAATGGATTGCCAACATCTTGGAATTTGACATTGAGATAAAACCTACAAAATTGATAAAAGGGCAAGGCTTGGCCAAATTAATGACAGAAACGAATTTCCAAGCCTTAGACATCAATCAGCTGGACAGTGAACCGGAGCTGGCGACTCCAAAGATCAATGTAGCCTTTGAACAATCCCCCTGGTATTCAGATATCTGTTATGTGTTACAAAACCTGTGTGCTCCCCCAGGACTGTCCAGAACTAAGTGTAGATTCTTAAAAATGAAAACCTCAAGATTTTGTGTGATGGATGGCAATCTGCTTTGGAAAAACCATGAAGGTATATTGCTGCACTGTTTAATTGAAAATGAAACTGACAATATCATAAAAGAATTTCATGCAGGTGACTGTGGTGGACACTTGTACTGGAAGTCCACTGTGGACAAGATACTAAGGGCTGGATACTACTGGCCCACCATGTTCTCTGATGTCAAGAAATTCATCACCTCATGTCATAAATGTCAAGTGTTTGAGGGAAAGAGACAGTTGCTGCCACTTCCTTTAAGGCCTATTGCAACAGAGAGACCTTTTCAACAATGGGGATTGGACTTCATTGGGGAAATTCATCCCTCATCTTCAGGCCAACATAGATGGATCTTGACAGCCACAGACTACTTCACCAAGTGGATTGAAGCTGTCCCATGCAGACAAGCAAATGATTCAATAATTATTCAGTTCTTGGAGAACAACATATTGGCAAGATTTGGCTGTCCTGACAAAATAATAACAGACAATGCTGCTGCTTTCAGATCCAAGAAAATGGTGAACTTCTGCCATAAATTTCACATCACTCTGGGCCATTCCACTGCATACTATCCCCAAGGAAATGGCCTTGCCGAGTCATCAAACAAAAGTCTGGTAAACATCATAAAGAAAGTACTCGAAGAGAACAAAAAGAATTGGCATAAGAAGCTTGTGAATGCCCTATGGGCAGATAGACTAACAACCAAAAGATCAATTGGGACCAGCCCATATGAGTTGGTTTATGGGTTAGAGGCCAAGTTCCCCCCATCATTAGGAGTGCCTGTTATGAAGCTTCTTCAAGAAAGCCAAGCTGAACCAAATGATATGCAAAGAAGAATCAATCAAATCATATGTCTGCAGCAAACTAGAGACCAAGTTTTCAGCAGAGTTCAAGTTCTACAAGAGAAATTAAAGAAGGCCTTTGATAGAAGAACCAAGGCAGAAGATTTCAGTGTGGGAGACAAAGTCCTCAAGTGGGATGCAAGAAGAGAAGACAAAGGAAAGCATGGAAAATTTGACTCCCTTTGGAGAGGACCATTTGCTGTCCAAGCAGTACAAGGTAACAATACCTATTTCCTTAAAAGTCTAACTGAAACTGACTTGGATGAAGGTCCTGTGAATGGCAGGATGCTGAAGCATTATTTTGACTATTACCCATGAGTACAGCCTAAGGTTCCCTTGTATATATGCAGATGTATATATTATATTCTGTTTAGATTGTAAAAATGCAGTTTTTTCAAGTTTATTGACTGCCAGCAAAAGGTAAATAGAATCAGAGGTCTACCAAGAAGAAAAGCACACAATTTGGGCACTTCAAAGCAGAAAACTACAAGATGGGCAAGAGAAATCAAGGAGCAAGGCAATCTGACCTGCTGTTCTTGGTCTTTCAAATGAAACACCATCCCCATGTGGAGCCACTGTTAGCTACCTATACCAATAGGTTTCATATTTCATGATTGGCTATGAGAGGTCCAAATATGCTCTGCTTTGATGATTCAAAGATCACATATTTCCAAGAGAATCAAATATGTGCTTATAGCTTGGTATGGACTTAAAATTTTGATGGATGGTCCAACAGTCTAATCTGGATCATTCCATGGTTTAAATTTTCAGTTGTAGAATAGAGAAAGGAGTCTGTCCAAACTGTTTAATCTTGGCAGTCAAGTAGTTTAGGTAGAGAAGAAAGGTTCCCAACAGCTTAATCTGGGGCCTTGGAAGAAATAAGGGTAGAAGTAGATAGAAAAAACAAAAGAAAAAGCCAAATAAAAGAAAAGGTAAGTAAGGGTCTGCAAGTCCAAGTGCACCCTCCAAGAAGAAATAAAAAATGCTAGGCAAAGTAGCTGGGTAAGCAGATGGGGTTGCAGAAGTGGTATTCATCCCAGATTGAATCTTGCTGGTTTAAATAAGAAAAGCAAGGCAAAGGAGCATGTCTAATTCCCCAAATTCCCCTTCCACTCTTATTACTAACATCCCTTCATCCATGGAGATTGATGAGAAATTTCCAAGGTTTTGTGATAGTCCTTGTTCATTTAGAAGCCACATTTCTTGTCTAAAATCTTTTCATTTTGATCTACTCCCTAAGCTAAGTGTTTCTCAAATAAACTTAGCTTTGTCTCCCCTAATCCACTTCTTTCATCCATATTAACTCTAACTTTACTATATAAATCCCCTATATCACCTTTCCCCTACTAGTATAAACACCATGGTGTATAAACCCCAAATTTTGTATAAATATCCCCCCCCCTTGGCATTATAGCCAATAAGTTCTATATCAGGGATCAAATGACACCTGGTCATCTTGATAAACCTAACTCTAACCCTCCTCCCCCTTTCTGAATCCATTTTTAACCCATTACACCCCATTTGCAAACATAAACCTTGTAAAAAACCTTGCTTTACCCTTACCCGCTCTAAATTGCCAAATAATACACAAAAACCCATTTTTGTGATTATCCAATGGTTCGGGCGCATATATGTGATTTTCCAAATACACCGAAAAACCTTACAAAAACCTGTACCCTAAGGTTTTTCCGCCGAGCACAGATCCCGAAATAAATATTAAAATAACCCCGCCCCTTCCGTATCGGACGATCATTTCATTGATCCGACAGTCATCCGATTGAGAGCCTCTAATCCAACGGCTCTCATCCATGTCGGAGCGGCTTCGACGTCCGCCAGTTACCCCGTACCGGTCGAGCACTTTTCCCCCCCCCGTCAACCGTCGGATCGGGCCCACGAGATCCGACGGCCCTCGTTGATATCAGAGCGGCTTTGATGGCGTACAGATACCTCCCGATATCTGTCAGAAGGGTTACATCATGCGGTCGCCACGCGTCTTCCCCACAGTGCATCGGAGGTACGCCTGACAAATACCTCGTCCGTATCATAAGCGGTGCGATATAAAACCACTAACCGCTTCCGGTTTCGGTCGTCCCGCTTGTCCAACATCACTCCCATGTCATCCCACGTCATTGCCACCCTGCCATCGCGTCAACCGCTGCGCCCGACCTTCTGCCAATGTGTCTTGCCACTTCATCATCCCCGTGGACCACTCAGAGCCTGCCACCTCACCTGATGACGTCATGCTGACGTCACCCGGCCCTGACCCCACCGATGACGTCATGCTGACGTCACTAGAAAAGCGCGCCAAAAGTCCGAAAAATCAATATTATAGCCAAATTTCGCGTTTTTTTTGGCACTTTTCTACAAAAATGTTTGTTGCTCCTGCATGATTTTTCCACGTCCAACAGTGCACCAACCTGCAGAACTCGACCAGGAGACCGCCAGCGCACCATTTTCACCTGCACTCCTCTCCATTGCTCTCTGAAAACCAGGTATTTATCCTCGAAAATCCTTCCTTTCGCCTGGTTTTGTCTGTAAGTTGCCAAGGACGGTTAAATTTGTGAAAAACATATAATTGACCGGCAGAAAAACTTGCGCCTGGCCCCGTTTTCAATTGTGAACCCGAAAAACACTAGCTGAGCCTTGTTTGCCCCCATTTTCACTAAAAACCATACTCTGTTCGCGCATTCGCGAAAGACTCACTTAAACTGAATTTACCTGCTGAGAAAGACACAATGAGGCCAGGCATTGGTCTTATTTAAACTTTAAACAGTATTTCAATTGTTGTTTATCAGAACTACTCTATGTTCCTTATAAATTCACCTCCCTGGTAAAGTGACACTCCTCTATACTGTCCTGCTCAATTGAAAACACTTTACACTTAATTCAGAATCCTTTTTTCAATGGAGACACCTGTAGTACTAAATGTTCAGCCTCTGAATGCCCCTCAAAGGAACTTGGAATGGCAAGCCTTGGCAGATATGGATTATCAGATTTCAGAAGAGATGTTGATGAGAACCAAGTTTCATATCCACCTGCTCAATGAACTTAAGGCCAAACATGAAACTGGAGCAGATGTGTTGGGTATATGGGATTCTTTTCTTCCTATTTTTAAGTTGCCTCAAGTCAATCAATTCCCTGATTTGATCCATCTTTGTGCTGAATATTATGACCCTACTCAGAGGGCTGTGTTGGATCCTTCTGGTGCTGCTCTCTTTTACATTACTCCTGAAGCCATCAGGAACATGCTCTGCTTCAATACTAAGAGAAAATTGGTCCCCTTGTCACTAGTAGATTTGATAAAACAAGGAGATAGATTGACAGATGCCCAAATCACTAAGCTAAATCAGTTATACATTGACTCTGATTCTGTGCAATATCCTCCTCTGAATCAAGTATACCTTAACCAGTTGGGCAGGGACTTGGTAGATATGATTAGTCCGATTTTGGGCTATAGCTCAATAGAATTGGTAGACCAAACTGTACTGGTAATGATGCTGATGTTCGCTCCGGGCAGACCTCCAGTTTGCTATGATTATGCCACCTACATCTCCGACAAAATGCATGACCAGCTAATGAATTTATCCAGAGAAAAGATGTTCAGATACACCTCCTACATTTACCATTTGATCTTGTACCATCAACATGAGAGATTTCATTTTCCAATCAAAAGAGTGGATGCCCAAGGCAATCCCAGATCAGTGGTCTATTGGTCCTCTGTCTTCCACACTACACCTGATTCTCCATACACTTACTGTGAATTCATAGACCTGTTCGTCCATCCAGCTATGGCGATGCTGATGAGCTCACCTCCTCCGAGACTCACTGATGACATGCAGAGAATTCTTCAGCTATCCAAAGCTTACAGCATTGGGGATTGGTACTTCTACCAAAACCACACCGTCATCAGGATATATGGGTGTGATTTTCCTCCATTCAGATTACCTAAGTATGTGCCTATGAGGCTATTTGCCCTAGAGTACTTTAGGCAATTTGGCTGGGTTGATGTGCTTCACTTTTCAGGAAAAGGCAAAAAAGCACAGTTGAAGGTGAAAAGCCAACTTGGCCATTTTATCTATAACGAGAGGGAGCAAGGATGGAAGGAAGCAGATAGAATGCTTGAGTCCCTTGGCCTGCAAACCAGTTTCCTATGGACACCCTATGACCCTAATCATTTTATAACTATGAGGAGGCTCAAATATAAGTTATCTGCCTATGATCACTATAGTATCCCTCACATTGAAAAATATGCTAACCAAGACAAATGGAGGAGAGGGACCTTAGAAGAGCCCATGTCACAAGAAGAGCTAAACCAGAGGGCACTAAGGAATCTAAGGAAGATGGCTGACCTTGAACTTTGTCCACAGGTATTCACACTTCCGAGCACACAAGTGGGAGCAGCTGCATCCTCCTCAACTGCCAAACAACAAACTACCAAGGCCACTGAAAATACATCTAGCAAAGGCAAAGAAAAGGAAATGGAGATAGAACAATCACTCCATGGCAAGGAGCAGCCACCTCCAGTGACTCAAGAGCAGGCAGATAAAGAAATGCAGCAGCAAGCAGAGCAACAACAACAACAGGAACTGCATCAAGAAGAAGGGCCACATGAGGGACAGCAGCCCTTACAGCAAGAAAGAGTAGTTGATACTCCAACTTCCACTGAGCAACAGGCTCAAAACATAGTGCCTCCTAGGCCAGAAACTACCTTTGATGCCTCGGTCCTCCAAACTCCACAGAAAGAGGACATAAACAGAAAAAGGGATAGAGAAACTCCCCTGACATCATCTATAAACCAGGGAGAGAAAAGGCAAAGGTTGAATGACTTTTCTGAGGATGACATAGCAATAAGGCAAGCAATGGGCATGGGCCCACCCAGCAGAGAAGCTTCAGCCAGTTCCTTCCAGCAGGAACAGGACAGAATTATGGGAGGAGAGGTCAGCTCCTCCAGCCAGCAAAGAGAAGGAGAAAGGAGCATCAAGCAGCAGTTTATAGACATCAAAAGGAGGAGTGACCCTATCAAGATACAGCTGTACAACCATTTACTGAAAATGGCTCCCACAAATCAACAAAGACTGATGTCTGCATTTGATGTACAGGAAGGCAAAATGATCATGAGCCATTTTATGCCAACAGCACTGCAGCCCCAATCTACCTCAGATTACCTCAAAACCAATCTGGAGGTCCTGGCCAAGGACATACACCCAATGGATAAAATTGAATTGCACAAACAGACTGGCGAGATGGTGTATGCCGCCTTGGCAGACAAAACATTAGAAAATTACAAGCTAGAAAGCAGCCTCAATAATACAGCCTCTCAACTGGAGTTGGAGAGGGCATCATCCCAGGCAAAGGACAACAGAATAAGGTCCTTGGAAAACATAATCATTGAGATTGGGCATGATCCCAAAGACATCAAAGGAATACAAGAGATATTGAAGTTGAGGGATGCTGACATGGCTGCCTTAAGGAAAAAGATCAAACTCCCAGCTACCATTCACCCTCAAACAGATGAAGTAGCTCAGCAAAGACATGAGCAGGATGCCACAGCCTTGATGATTTCCCTTTATAAGCAGCTGATTCAAGCACAAGAAAAGTTGGGAGAATCAGAGGCCGCACAAGCAGCATTGCAAACAACACTGAAACAAAGAGAAGAGGGTCAGACCTCTCAGCCTCCTCTGGTCATCAATCTTGAGGAAACTGCTCCTATCACTGCTCCTCCTCCTCAATAGACTGAACAGACAGCAACATCTACTTCAGCAGCACCAACAACCACAGAGCAGGCCCAAAGCCTGGATATGCAAAAGCTGAAGAATGAAATTCAAATCCTGGAAGCTCAAATGACCGAGTTAAATGAGACAAGGGATAAACTGGCCAAGGTGAATGACAGGTATGACAAATCCAAGCAAGCGGTGGCAGAGAAGGGCAGGGAGGTGAAAGCCCTCAAAGACAGAATAAAAGAGCTAGAAAATGAGCTCAAATTAGATAAGGTTATAGTTGGGCTTAAGGCAATGCTATGGGCCAATATTGGCCAGTCTATTACTGACCAATGGCAGTATATAGAGACAATCCTTGAGCAGGTAGAGCTCATCCCAAAAGCACAAGCTGAAATTCACAAGTCAAGGGCTGCTCTAGGCAACATGCCTGAAGTTGCCACCAGGATGATCAATGTGCTGAATAATAGAACAAGTACTCAGCTGGCAAACATGGGAATTCCCAATAGAACTGAGGCCATTCAATTGATCAAAAGGGTTCTCACATTGAGAAATTTGGTGCAGACACTGGAGAGAAGAACCCAAGACATGCAGACCGAGGTAAAAAGATTCATGGATAAATTCCTGGTGCTGCAAAACAGGGGACTCCCTAGCTTACTGAACAGCGCAGGGAGACTGCTCATTCATGAGCAGTATGCTAAAAGAGTGAATGCATTTGCCACAAATGACATCAATGAGAAGCCCAGCAGCTCAGAAGAAACAGGGCCAGCCACAGGACAGACTATCTACAACAAGGTAGAAAGTCTATTTTTTATAATGAATGAGATCAATCACCTGTTTGATGTGGCACCCAATTTTTACAAGTATACAGAGGCAGAGGAGACTATGGATGCAATTCTCAGGCATCAACTCCCTACACAAGATTGGTGGACAAATACAATACAGAAAATTTTAAACAGTAAGCCATTCACCAAATTTTGTTGTTAAAAAATATCAGTTGTTATGCAAAGCACAGTTAAACAAAATCAGCATGCATCAAAGATTAAAGCTGAGCCAACTCAGCAAAGATTTTGGCCAACAAAGCAAGAATAGGAAACCACAGCTGGCAGAGCCGAGAAGATACAGCGCAGCAAAAAGTAAAGACACATTATCCAGCGTTAAAGCAAAGCGGTTCAACCGACTCAATGACCTCCAAAGGTCAAATTATCCTCTGACAGACTTAAAGAGCATTTATGCTGCATTCAAAGTTGTAATAACTTCTTTTCTACTTTCTGTACGAAGTTATGAAGATATTTTCTCTCTCAGATGACTCAATGCCTGAGATATTTTGTATAAGCATTCCTATAAAGTCCCCTTCGCATGAGTTTGCAAGGGTTGTTGTTGATTTCTCCGGAAGAAGTTCTTATGCTGTAATCCTTTCAGAAGTTTAATAAAGAAAGTGATGGAATTTCTCGGATTTCTGAGGTGTTGAATGCGTTCTGGTGTCTGTTGAAAACTGCTGGATTCCTGTGTATCACACAATACAATAAGTCTCTGTAACTCTCTCTGTTATGTATTTTTGATTTGTTAAAATCCATATATGTTTTCTAACTTTGAATATTTAGCAACAAGGAAAAAGGATAACTTTCAGGATTTATTCAATGAATACCCTGAGTTCAATCTGTGTTGTTAATAAATGTTTTCTTCAGCTGTAATCTTGATAAGTGTAATTCTTAATTGCTGCACTTTCATAATACATCTTACACAGTGACCTTTGTCACAGGAATTCAAGTTTGCTCCTGTGCAACGTGTTTCACTTTCACCTCGCCAGCTTAATAGAAAATTCTTAATTGCTTTCTGTTGGCTGACATACATCACCATTCAAGTTAAATTTGTTTGTCTGAGATACACAATTGGCCCTGCAGTTTGAACACCACCAATCCTGCATTTCAGAACATTTCACAACTCCAGACTCCATTGCCCAATGATATATTACTCTCTAAACACTACATCTTAAAGCCCTGAAGGAAATCCTACAACCAAAACATAAACCAAAACCTGTGCATAATAGCTAGCCTAAAACACCATCATAACAGAGACAAATCATAAAGAGAGAGCCCTCTCTGATTACAGTTTGGCTAGGCACTGTAATCCAAAGATTGGTTAGTGGTTACCCCGGCCGTATTCCCTTGGGAGTCATAGGGAACAACCTGGGTGTTAACAGGTCATACTCACATGGTTGAGTTATAGAGTCATGTTATTATTTTGAAAAAATATCTCTGCAAACTCTGCATGTACACTGGGGGAGCATGGACAGCATAGGGTATCTCAAAAGAGGAGAATATCTTGGTCCACCATTTGCCCTTGATGTCAAAGGGGGAGAGTATTTTGGTGTTGCTTGAAATCTTTAAAAGTTTCAACAGCTTGAAGTAATCAACACCAATATGGTTGCCATTAAGTCCAAAGGGGGAGATTGTTGGAATTATGATACAAGTGTTGTCCTTGATGGCAACTCAGTCACAGATCAGTTCAGATTTGATAAAGGGAAACTCACAAGGTAATAGGTCAATTCACAGGTAACATGGCATTGGTACAAAAGAACAAGAAGTAGGAACAAAGGTCTACTGATCAGAATCAAGAAGTTGAAGGAAAAGAATGTTGTAAGGTAGTTTAAGCTGTATACACAGGTTCACCTTGTCAAAGCAGCATATACACGTGGGTTCACATAACAAAAAGGGAATATACATATGCACGCACTTTCACAAGAGGAAAAGTGCCTATGGGTTGGAAAATCAAGGAAATACAAGATTAAAGAATACCAAGGGTCAATACCATGGTATCAGCCCACAATACTGAGCGGAGTAATGACTATTTGATCATGTCCAAGAATACCACATGTTCTAAGTGTTGTTTTGGTCCGAGGTATTGAGAAAGGCAAAAAAGTATATAAGGAGGAGAAGATCAAAGGGGCAAGTGTGCAAGTGAAAGGGTTTCTTAGGAATACTTCTATCTAAAGTATATTTTATGTTGCAGGGGCTATGGTTATGATATAATATGAAATATTTTGTGCACCTTGAATTCAATGTTGGATCATGATCATGAGACCTGAAATTACTTATCATTGAATGATCTGATATTGGTTGGGCTAGATTTGATTGCTTACACATGTTTTATTCTTTAAATGTCATGATCTGGGTATGTCTAAAGTCTGGAATAGTAGTGAAGTTGTAAGTTTGTATTTACAGATCTATACGCTAGTTCGCCTTGGTGAAGATGCATATACACGTTGGTTCGAAGCTTCCAAGTAGTGTATGAAAAAGAAAAGTTTGTTATTCACAAATCACTGATATATCTAATTAGTGCTACTAGTTTACTGTTGTCTTTCAATGATGTCTTCTCAGATCTAAAAATAGAACTGAATGCATAAGGAGATTGAGTCTATTTGATTGATTGGTTAAGTGAGAAGGGTGATATTTTCTGTTGACTATCTAGATCTCTGTAATTTGGCAGTAGATGTTCAAAATATTATTGGTTGGTACATATGTGATTTAGAAGTTTTTATGATTCAATAGTTTTGGAGGTATACGCAGGTTTGGTTAAAGGTAGTAGCATATAGATGCAAGAGCATCTAGTTTGAAAATTTATGAAATGTGGTTCTTGGAGGAAGAGATAAGTTCATAGCCTTTTGTAGGATGGCTCCTACATACTAGTAAACATATCGGCTAGTACAAGAGATAGGGGGTTGTAGCTCCCTTCCAATAGAAGCTGGAGAATTAGAGAAGGTTGTAGACTTCTACAAGTGAGTGCCTGTGTACCGGTATGAGTCTGCACTAGTACACGATTATAAACATATTTTCTTTATATTAAAAAGAAGACAGAGACAACAATAGTAGGTGTTTTTTATCCCGCATTGTGTTTCCACCTTACATCTTGGTGTTCATGTGTGTTTCTTATGTGTGATGGTTTATTATGTTATTACTGCACATAGTTACTATATAATAAAGTATTGATGCACTAATTAAATATCAACACATGATGAATTAACTAAATCATAAGTTCTTTGGGTATACGTTGGTTTCCTTAAACCTAGTTGCGTGCACACACAAGTTCACTTCACTGAAGTAGCGTATATGAATTTGAATGTGAATTGAAAAGTTATTGAATTGTAAATACTGATTCACCTCCCCCTCTCAGTATTATTTCCAATAGAACAAGTTGCCTTTTTGGAGGAGTTCAAAGCTTCTATTTATACTTTTCTAGGAGGTCGAATGGGTGTGACCAAAGGGGTAGGTCAACCTGACTTCTTAAAGGGCCAAATTTATGTTTTGGGGCCAAAAATTCAATATTAGAAATTCAAATTTTTGTTCTTTTCAAATCTGAGATGAAGAAAATGTCAAATATATATTACTAGATATACATCAAAGGCCAAAATGTGAATTATGTAGACTAACCATAGCTACAAAATTCAACACTCCCTTTTAGCTAGGTAGGTATTCATAATGACTATCTAGATGTTCTCTTGTTGAAAAATTTATCTAAGAAAAGGTTATAACAATTCATCAACATCAGCATCATCCAATTATCATAATCCTGGTCAACAAATTTGACACGTGTTAAATCAACAACATCAAAAAGTTACCATAATTCCAGTTGGTACCTTTGACATATGGTGTATCCTCGCCATAATCTCGGTCAGTACTCTTGACACATGGTACATCATTAGCATCAACTGGTCACCATAATTATAGTCCATCTGACACATGGTATGCATACTAGCCTTGGTTCACCATCATTCCAGTCAATATCTTTGACAAATGGTTAATCTCCAAAGGCCACACTCTTCCTGAGTAATTCCGGGCTTGATGCTAAATGATCTCACTCCTCCTATCTAGAGAGTTCTAATCTTGATGTTGAAAGATGTTTATTTTTTCAATACAATAGATACAAGTACTTTATTTCTGAACTATGGTAATTAATTCCAATGATATATATGTTTTTTAGTGCAACAGTGAGATCATTAAGTAATTATACTTTAGAAAATCAATCAAATAAATGATAGAGAAGTAGTGATCAAAATGCACAAGAGACAAGAAGATTTTACCTTGGGAAAACCCACAAAGGAGAAAAACCAAACCAACCTTTTGGTTAGAGAACCAATGCAACAAGAGGCACATCAAATTCAATTAACTAGCAATATGACCAACCACCAAGGACCAAGTCAACCCTCAATGTTTTCCACAAATTTATGCAACATCTCCAAGAGAGTCAAGAAAATTCCTTCAATTTTGTCTCATAATTTGCACTATCCCATAGAAATATACAAAAAATATAAGGTCTCCAAGATGGATGAAAGTTTTGTGCAACTCTGCATCAAAATTCACTCTCAGTCACAAATATATGCTACAAAAAATAAGGTCTTACGAGGACTGAGATTCAACCTTTGTATCAGCCTCAGAAAGTCGGATGTCACCCCAAAAATTTTCCTCAGAAACTTTGCATTCCTCCACAAGAATTTCGTACTCTATCACAAAGATATATACCTTAGAAGTTCATACATAATTTGGCCACTTGGATCGCTAGAGAGAGCAAGTCCTTCTTATATTCATCCTTGAACCTTTATCTTCTTCTCTCAAAATCAGAGTTATATTGATGATCGGAAGTTTGCCTATGGAGGAGAGTGAATAAGCTTAATTTATGGCCTTTCATCTATGTGAAAAGGTGTGTCTCATAGGTAGGCCGACTTGTTTCTTAGAGGGCCGACTTGGTCTCTTGTTGAGGAAAATATACCAATTTAAAAATTCATTTTTTTCATTTGCAAAGGTCATGAAGAACATGCCCTTCGTAATTTTTCCTTCGAATATAAAATCAAATAAATATTTTTATTTTAATAATACAATACACGCCCTTCATAATTTTTCCTTGGAATATAAAATCAAATAAATATTTTATTTATTTCATCAATACAAGTACAAATGATACATTATGAAGATTGAATATAGCTACAAAATTTGACATTCCCTCTTATCTAGGGAGGTATTCATAATGATTGTCCAGATTCTCTCTGTATACATGATATCTCTAAGGAAATGTTCAACTCATCAATAGTATCATCATCTAGGTAAACACCCTTGACCTATATCAACATCATCAATAACTAGCACAACCCTGGTTAGATCTCCTAACCAATGGTACTCACTTAACTAGTCACCATGATCTGGTAGGTGCCTCACCTCATGGTACTCTGACTAGTTCAGGGTTGACATCACTCATGATTAAACCCTAGGGAAACCTATGTCCCAAATCCAAAGGCCTCACTCTAGGAGATGATACTTAAGAAGGACCATTCTCTCTAGAATGTTCATCCCTCATGCCATCTCATCAACAACCTAGGATATTCTCTTGTTGTCACTAACAGTTTGAGTCAAACAACTATAAAAATAGTCTAGGTGAAACACTAGAGGCGTCATCAATGATGAAAACACTCACTCTAGAAAGAGAACCAAGCAACCTCTAGGACTATTCTCTAACCAAGGTATAACCAACACATGGATAATATCCTCTATTGTACCATTCTTTAAACCAAGGTCAAAGTGACACATGAAGAATGTTATTCTATCAGACCATTCTTCAACTAAGTTCTAAGTTCTTGACATAGGGATAACCTCCCTAATCATGTCAAAGTATATGACATAGGAATAATGTTAGTCCCTGATGTTATCTAATCTATCAAAAGATTCTCCAACCAAGGTCATAATGACACAAGGAGAATATCATACCATTCTCCTACCAAGGTTGTGAATACATGGGGAGAATTTCCTTCCATAATGGTGTCTCATCATCTGTCCTTATCCATCAGAATCACCAACATCAACATAATCACGGTTCACCATCAAACAACTATAGACATAGTCTAGGTGAAACACCAGACGCCTCATCAATGATAAAAGAGCTCACTCTATAAAGAGATCTGAGCATGATGTTGGGAGGCTCCTTCTCACTATAGAAAGAGAACCAAGCTACCTTTAGTACTATTATCCAACGAAGGTCTAACCGACACAGGGATAATATCCTCTATTGCACCATTCTTCAAACCAAGGTCAAAGTGACATAAGGAGAATGTCTTCGATCATACCATTCTCAAACCAAGGTCAAAGTGGCATATGAAGAATGTCTGTCTGTTAGACCATTCTTCAACCATGGTCTATGTTCTTAACATAGGGATAACATCCCTAATCAGATCAAAGTACATGAAATAGGAATAATATTATTCCATGATGTTATCTAATATATCAAAACATTCTCCAGCCAAGGTCATAATGACATAGGTATAAATTCTCCAATCAAGGTCATAATGGCACAAGGAGAATATCATACCATTATCCTACCAAGGTCATGAAGAAATAAGGAGAATTTCCATCCATAATGGTGTCTCATCAACTCTCCTTCTCAATGAGAGAGGAAATATCCACAAGCCCAAGCTTGTCCCATAAGTACACAAAATTATCTCTACAAAGAGGCATTGTAAGAGTATCAACTATCTTCTCATTAGTGGAGATATACTAGAACTTCACAGCTCCCTTTAGCACCATTTTTCGCACAAAGCGATGCATGCTTCAACCTATCATCATGGTCACCACCAACGCTTGATCAAGATAATATTGCAAGTAACCTTTGAAGCCATACTGCTTCTCAACTTTCCAAGAAATTCTAATAGATCCCAAACTAAAGAAACACCTTGATGAATTCTTTATGTTTTCAAAACTCTCTTCCAAAAACAAATCTGCATGTATACATCTCAAATCATTCATGACCAACTGTACCATGTTGGTACTGCAAACCATGTTGAGCAACACATCATAAATTATTTCACTCCTTTCACTAAATCACATATTCTTTTTGGACACCTGAACTAGGTGTTCCTTCTCAGGCTGAGACATATCCTTCTATGGTAGTTCAGGATTTTCCCTCTGCCATTGTTGTATTTTAGTATATCAAATATCAATGACAATCCAACATCTTGAACTTAGAGGTCAGCTCCCTATGAAGTCTTGAATGAGATCTTTTACTCAAAAACTTGAGGTAGATCTTATGTACACTTCTTCCTTCTCAATTATTGAGGAAAGAAATATCTACATCAACCTAGTGAAATCTCCAAAAAAAGTGATAATATAAGTGTACCTCACATTAGGGATAAATGTCTTGTCATGATCCCCTCCCTCTTACTAGGAGAAATTTCTATTGTTAGAGCTTGTAGACACCATGATCTAAGCATTCTTCAAACTTGTTTATCTAATTGGTCCTTCTAAGTTCAAATCTCATCAGGCATAATGTCTCTCAACACAAGTCATGATTATGGGAAATCCCCCTTTCTTTGCTTCATTCTTGCACTTCTTCCATATGTTTTCAAAGGCTTGGCAACCTTTACTATGTACCTGCAATCCTAATTAGGAGGCCATGGAAGAACAATTACAACGAAGCAAAGAAATCAAAGATGAGAGACTAACTAATAATAAAATGAGAACAAAATTAATAATCTAAAGAGAGATATATAAGATACTTATATTTTGAAAAGAAAATATCAGCTTCCTCTTGATCTAATGATTTCATTCCTTCCTTTCTCTAGCTATGGTTACATGTTTCAATGAAAATATATAACTAGGTCCAACTCTAGGATTTTATACACAAACCCTAGATATTTCTTATCAAGAATTTTAAATTTATAGGGTTTACTAAATCATTCTAAGAAGGAATATATATTGCTTCTAATTTTTATGTGAGGAACCCCTTCAGCTCCCTATTTCTCCTAGGATGCTTGCAGTAATAAAAGTAAAAGAACTTAATGCTACTAAATCATTTGAAGAATCATATATTAGGATGCTCAAAATCATCATCATCCTTTATCTTTCTCTTCTCATTGTTTGATGCTTCAGGATAATTAAATCTATAATGTCCAAATTTGTGACATCCAAAACATTGGACTTTTGAAAAGTATCTCTTTCCTTGTGACTTGGATCTTCTATCCGCATGTTTATTTTGAGTGCCAAACTTCATTCGATTATTCTTCTTCTTGAATTGAGAAAAAAATGATTGAGATTCTTCTTCCTTTTTGTCTCTTAATATTACCCTTGATTCTTCTTAAGCACAAGAGACCCATAGTTCTTCAAATGAAGGAGCTTCCTTCCTGCCACTTATTCTTGCTTCAAATGCATGCCATGATCTACGTAGACCATTGAGTGTTGTGGTCACTAGTTCTTGTTCAAAAACAATGTCTTCAATTGTTTGAATTTGATCTCTTTTTTGTGAATTTCTTATAAGGTATGAAGCCACTATGTCATCATTTTTCATTCTTATGTCACAAAGCCATTCTTCAAGCTCATGGCTTGACCAACGTTCTTGATAGTAAATAGATTAGTTAGGAATCATACATTTTCTTAGAGGTGTCAAACTTTGTAATATAGGGAATTATATGATCTATAACAGAGTGCACAATAAGACTCATGGTGGTGATGTCATCTTCTTTGAACTTCTATTTCCCCGTAGTATCTTTTGGTTCTATTGTCTTCCCTATCACAATATCTAACACTTTGTTGTTTGCAAGAATAATATCAATTCTAACTTTTGATGCTCTGAAGTTTGAGGCTACCTATAGCTTGTTTTCTTATTTCATAAAAGAAGCCATAGATGGAACTTGATTGTAGATATAGGGTTTCTTCAACTTGATCTCAAAGTAGGGTTTCCTAAAGAGTGATCTATGTGCTCTTTCCTTCACCAAAGCTCTAATACCATGTTGAGTTTTTAGTACAATAGATACAAGTACTTTATTTCTTAACTATTATAATTACTTCCAATAATATATATGTTTTTTAGCGCAACATTTTGATCATTAAGTAATTATACTCTGAAAATTCAGCCAATTAGACGATAGAACAATAGAGATCACAATGCAAAAGAGACAAAATATTTTACCTTGGGAAAACCCACAAAGGGGTAAAACCCAACCAACCTTTTCCTTAGAGATTAAATGAAACAAGAGACACATTAGCTTCAACTAACTAGAAATATGATCATAATCCTTGCTTCCTTCCATAACCGAGGATGTTGCTAAGGGTGGAGTTGTTACTGAAGAGAAAGTCATTGCTCGTGCTCAATATTTAGATTTGATTTATACCCAATACGACATGCTCTATGAGAAGATACCCAATGCCACGTAGCCCTCTCATACTATTCCACCTCATCCCTCAAAGGAGTCACATGTTGTTGATGGTGTGATTGGTTTCCTTAGTTAACAGCCAATGAGTTAATCCTATGGTCAATATAACCAAAAGCCTCTTCCTACTGTGACTAATCAAAGCCCCTCTCCTACCGCTCTTGTCACTACTTTTGAGATTAATTTTGTTTAATCTGCTAAAGGAAAATCTTAGCAACTAGGGAGTAAAAAGAAGGGTAAAGGAAAGAATAAACAAGAAAACCCTCCATGAGAAAAATAGAAAAATTAGTCTCCTGACTAGAAACACAAGCCGCATTATCCTTGTTTAATTTGTAATGAAAATAATTTTACCAAGGACTGTCCACATTGAGCATAAATCAATCAATTTTTGAAAGTTTCATCTACTACACCTGCCATGTTGATGGATCCTTTCCCAAAACAAGAGACAAATATGGTTGCGAAAAACACATCCTCCTCTTCCTGAGTATTTGTGTTACAAGGTACTTGAAATAAGGAAGATGTTTTTGTGGCTACATGAAATAAGGACTATGGTAATTCAAATAATTTGAATGGAAAGATTACTGATCAAACTTCTAGTTCGACTCCACCTAACTCTGGTCCTCTGTAAATTGAGAAACTAATTGTTGAACAAACAATTTAACCTCCTCCCAAGGGAATTAGTCATAAATCATCGTTCAAACCTCATGCGAGAGCTGAACAAAATTACAACATAGTTGAAGATTTGGCTAAGCTCCTTCAGCTATGTCAACTCTTGAAGATTTGCAAAACTATCCTGCACAGAAGAAGTCCTTATTAACAACGATCAAAGGAGTATATCCTTCATATTCAAGATGTGTTATGTTTAATCATGAGGACTATACACCTAAACTTCCACCTCAACTTGCATTTATGTTCCAAGTTGTTTTTAGTGGTAAAAACATCTTCTGCATGATCGTGGATGAAGGTGCCTCTACTTGTATCATGTTGGAAAGATTTATGTTCTCCACCGCTTAGCTAGTTAGCAAAAACCCTTAAATCCTTTGATAGAAGAGGGTTCAAACCTCATGGGATATTAAACTCATTGCTATTTGAATCAATTAAGATAGTCTCCGTAGAGGGAATTCATTGATGGACTGTTAGAATATAAACTCTTACTGGGCCGTACTTGGGTGTACATTAGGGTAGCTATAGTATCATCCTATTTTCGAATGATTTCTTTCCCTCATCAAGGGGTATTATGGCTATTGATCATATTTCCTTTTTTTCCACTGATTTCCTGACTACTGGTAACATATCGCTCGTGGGTAAAACCCCACATCCTTATGATATTGTTGGAGTAGGATTATTAAAAGATTCATCTTTAATGGGAAGTTTCTCGCTCCCTCCTCCTGACATTCAAACTACAGTTGCTTCAATTAATATGATTTCATATAGTACTATTCTTTACTATACCCAGATAATACCTGACAATTCCAAAGTCGACTCTTTTGGTGACCATATGACGCTCAATCCCGTTGAGTTAGCTTATGAGGCTATTCACCTAGACTGTCCAGTTGTTTTTGAAAACAAAGACTTAGTAAACTTGGTTTATTGTCCCTCCCAATATTTAGATTCAGTTTCCCACTCTGACCCTTTTGACGACATATTTCCCATAAATCATCATGGATATCATGACGTCAGAAGAGAAACCCTGTGATGATAGTCATCATCGTCCCTTACCTTAACCAAAAATTCTTTAGAATGATTTTCAAGGCTTTTTATCACCCAAGATTACTGAGGAACCTCAAAATCCCATCTCCATCCATGAGGTTTATTTTGAGAATAATTTATTGATTATCAAAGAAATTCCCCTTGATATCTCAATCAAACTCAGAATTGTTGAAAATGTCCACACAGGAGCCTCTTGTTCTCCAAATGAGATTAAAATTTACAAGGCCCTATTTCGATAATTTTGTGATGTGTTTTCTTATAACTATGAAGAGATGTTATGAATTGATCCAAATATCTTGTACATGAAATAAAAACATACTCGGATGCCAAACTTGTTCCTCAACGCCTACGTCCGGTCCACCCTAAGAAAGTTGTTGTGATTAAAGCAAAAGTTGAGAAACTTTTGCGTGTTGGTTTCATTTATCTTGTTCCTTTAACCAATTGGGTCTTGAATATAGTTCTCGTAATGAAGAAATAGGGTACAATTTAAGTGTGTGTTGATTACTGGGATTATCGACCAAATTGTTGATGATTGTGCTAGATGTGAGATTTTTGTTTTATGGACGAATTCTCTAGCTACAATGAAATAAAGATACTCCCTTCAGACCAACATAATGTTGCGTTCATCTGTCCATGGGGTACGTTTTCTTATCACAAACTTCTTTTTGGTCTTAAGAATGTAGGAGCAACTTTCCAACGAGAGATAAACTATTATTTTCACAACATTAATCATATCGTGCAACCATACCTTGATGATTTACCTACCTATTCTAAATGTCTTCAAGACCATCCAATGCATCTCAGAGCGATCTTCTTACGATATCGACATTATAACATATGATTAAACCCACATAAATGTGTCTTTTGTGTTCAATCTGGTCGACTTCTAGGATTCATTGTGTCCAAGCAAGGGATTCGTATTGATCCCCTAAAAGTCCAAGAAATTATTGATTTTCCTGCTCCTTCCACTCTCGTTTAGTTACAATGTCTACAAGGGAAGGCTAACTTTCTACAATGTTTCATTCCTAATTATGCAAAAATTAAAAAAGGATTTACTCATTTATTGAAAAACGGGGTCCTCTTTCATTGGGATGATACCACTCAAAAGGATTTTGATGCCTTGAAATATGTATTAGCCTGAGCATCATTGCAGTATCTTCCTTATTATCATCATGACTATTTCTTGTATCTTTCTATGGCCATTACCACTATCGCTATGGTATTGGTACAAGAATATGACTTAAGTTATTAACACTTTATTTATTACTTGAGTCGTAATCTGACCAACACTAAAGCCAAGTATTCTCATGTTGAAAAGTTAGCTTTGGTAGTTGTTGAAGTTGTTCAAAGGTTTTTCCACTATATTATGCTTCACAAGACTCTTTTGGTTTTTGATTGTAACCCTATGACCTACATCCAGTCACGTCAATTTCTAGGGGGGGAATGTTTGAAGTGGATCGTTATCCTCCAAGAGTTTGATTTGGAGTTCATTAAATCCAAGTCTAAGAAATATTTAGTCTTTGCCGAACTGATATGTAACTATCTCTCTCTTGAGTGAGAATCAACAGTTGACGATATTCTCCCTCATGAAACATTGTTTTTGATTGACTCCTTTTATCCATGGTATGGAGATATCATCATATATATTAGGACCCAAAATTTATGGTCTGAAGCCACTCATTCTGATCAACATCAAATTCGATACTCGTCTCACCATTACATCACAATAAGCAACACTCTTTATCATCATGGTGTTGATATGATCTTTCGAAAGTTCATCACTCATGAGGAGGCTAAGTAAACTTTGAATGATTGTCATGTTGGAGAGTATGGCAGAGATATGTATGGATATGCTACCACCCAAAAAATCTTACCTTCCGGTTACTTTTGGCCTACTATGTTCAGAGATATCTTAATGGTCCAAAAGTGTCACACATGCCAGATCTATAACTGTAAATATTGTGCTCCAACTACTCCATTGCATTTAGATTTTATTGTTGGACCCTTTTCCAAACGGAGTATCGACTTCATGACATGTGACCCTCAGTCGGACCAGGGGCATGGTTACATAATCATTGCAATATATTATTTTACTAAATGGGCCAAAGCAATGCCTACTTACGACAACAATGATGAAACTGCTGCATTATTCCTCTTTAATCATGTTATCGCAAGATTCAATGTACCACAATCTATAGTCATGGACCATGGTAAACATTTTCGTAATTATATGATGTCCAAAACAACTACCAAGTTGGGCTTACAACATGATAAATTAACTCACTAGAACCCACAAACTAATGGACAGGTAGAAGCCATCAATAAAGTATTGAAAACAATGCTTCAACGCATTATAGGGATTCCTAAAACGAATTGGCCTACTATTCTTTTTTCATCCTTTTGGGCATACTTCACCTTTGTCTGAATCATGACTAGATTCACACCTTTTCAGCTGGTGTATGGTCTGGAATTCATTCTTCCAATTGAATGTGAAATTATGTCTTTCTTTCAAACTTGTCGTCGAACTTCTTCCCACTACCTTTGCCTAAGAATAACTTCTTTTGCACTTAGCTTGATTAGATGAGACTTAAAATGATGCTGCAATGGCCAACGAGGCTCAAAAAAAACATATCAAAGCACAATTTTGAAAAAATGTTAAACCTCATGCCTTCTTGGAAGGTAATATGGTCCTCTTGTATGACCGAGAAGCCAATAAATTAGGAGTTGGGAAACTCAAACCAATGTGGTTAGGTCCATACATAGTTAAATTTGTACTTATGAAATGGACCTATGAGCTTGTAGAATTTGACGGAATTCCTTTGGCACAACATCACAATGGGTTGTACCTCAAAATATATTTTGCTTAGAATTTTTCTACATAGTCACTGTGTACATTTTGTTAGGTTTTCCGGTGTGTTTCCAGTGTGTGTTCTTGAGAGTTTTCTACCGTCTCTGCTCATATTGCATTACATTTTATTTTCAGATGTTGGCATTCCATCAACCATATATCGGTTATACTAATGGCATTATTCATAGTACCTAGAACTATTCCTCCGGAGCATGGGAAATCTATGCTCCTAATAACAAGTTAGTGAGTTTGCATGGAATTTGCATCAGTTTCTCAACTAATAATGTCATTGAGTATAACATAGTGATCGGACTATTGTCGGATGTCACTTCATGTGGTATTCATCATTTGGTTGTTAGAATTGATTCACAAATCATGGTGCTACATTTAAATAACGTTTATTCAATATGAAGTCCAACTATGTTGCGTATGTTTTTTAGAGTTTTCCTTTTAGAGATACATTTTGACTACATTGAATATCAACATGTCCAAAGAATTCTAAATGCATTAATGAATGCATTGGATAATTTTGTTTTAGACATACATTTGCAACATTTGTAAATATACAATCATCATCACATATTGTACAAGATAGCAGAATAAAGTAGAAAACATACATAGATTAGATCTGTGAATAGTGTTTGAGTTTTACAAAAATTGTGTCTGAGACACATATGGTTCATGGCTTATAATATCTCAATACATGAAAAAGATAAAATGTGGCTCTAAATCCCTAGGTGACTAATCAAAGTGGTGATCATAGTAGCACATGACTGCATGGGTAACCTTGCATAGCATTCGGTTGATCCAAGCTGGCACCCCTATAGTGTATCTCTGTAAAAGGATTGGGATATTATCAACCCTAGTATCCAAAATAGGGTGGGTTAAACCCTCCACATGGTGCTCGAACTTGGCTAGTGTCTTTGCTAAGTTGTATCTCCTAGCTCCTCCATCTCTAGCATGTCCAAGCTATGAATATGCTCGATGATGGAATGGGGAATGTCTTGCTCATCGTATCAGCCTGATATTTGCATGAAAAATCCATAGTTAGTCTTTGACACTCATAAAAAAAAAAGTTGTAAAACTTAGAAACCAAAATATCCAAAATGACAATGCTTTTTACTTGTGTTTCCCATTGTTCGCCCTCAGACAAAATAATCTTTGGATCTCCACAGAAATATGCTCCAACATAAGAGTAGTACTCAATCATGATCTCCAAAATGACAATGCTTTTTACTTGTGTTGCCCCATTGTTCACCGTCAGACAAAATAATCTTTGGATCTCCAGAGAAATATGCTCCAACATAAGAGTAGTACTCAATCATGATCAACTACTCTTGCAACCATCTGAGGAAATTAGTAGTGAATGCCATCATCGACCCTCCTCTATGTCGAGCCATCAAATCTACCCATTTCCTTATGTGAGGCTCTCTAGGTCCAAGTAGCTCACAAGATATCCACTAAGGTCGTAGTAATTGTAACCTATGCAAAGAAAACAATACTATGATAGAGCCATAACTAAAGTTATTTAACCTTACGGTCATGTCCCTATTGAGATGTTCTCTCACATTGACCAAAATACCTTCAGACCAGTTAAATACTATAAGTTCTAGGAATTCCAAAGTGTATTTCATCTAAGTCTTGGTAGCCATGTGAGGAGAAGCACTACTAACCAATCATGTAATGGTGAATAGGGTTTTCTTAAGGGGAAGTTCACAAACATATTTAATATCGATTTTCCCATCTTTTCTAGGCTAAGCATGAGGTTGAAAATGGATAGAAATGTAATCCCTCATTGTCTCTCTGCCTCTCCTATATCCAGATAAAGAAATGGGAGCCCCTCTACATGAAATTATTGTTAGGAAATAAATGTATTCAACATATATTATGACAATATGCTCACCAATCCTAAAAAATCTCCTTATACGTCGCAGGCTTTAACTAGATATTGCACTCCAACTGGGCCCTCATGTTGGAAATAATACTGAGAGGGGGGGGGTGAATCAGTATTATCAGATCACTAAATTTTTTTCATTTCCATACTTAGATACATATACGCTACTACAGTTCATGGAACCCGCGTATATACGTAGCTTTGTCTAATGCAACTAGCGTATATCCAGAATACTTATGATTCAGTTAATCCATTAAATGTTGATCTTTAGTTAGTGCATCAGAACTTCATTAACCATATGAACAGTAAGTAAGTGCAGTAAAACATAACAGATCATCACACACAAGAAGCACACATGAACACCATGATATAAGGTGGAAACCCAATGTGGGTGAAAACCACCTGCTGCAAGTCATCTCTATCTTCTTTCAATAAGATACTTCATTTTACAATATTTTGTACTGGTGCAGTCCTTTACCAGTACGCAGGCTTCTACCTGCAGAGGGCTACAACCCTCTCTCGTTTTCCAGACTCTCCTGGATGGGAGCTACAACCCCCTTAGCTCTTGTACTAGCTGATGTACTAGTACGTAGGCGCCGACCTACAATCTCCTTTCACCCTCCAGGGACCACATTTCATACATTTTTAGACTGGATACTCCTGAATCACAACACTATAATATGAAGGCCACGTTTCATCAAATTTTCATAATGGACCCATAAATATCATTGAAGCACAAAACAATCAATACTAGCATCATCAATCTCTGAATCTCTGAAACACTGAAACCCTGTCAACAACACAGTCACCAGAACACAGAGCAGAAAACAGAACTCTGCAACAACAATCAGAACCAACTGTACCATCAAAATTATGCATCAGAGTGCATACGCTACTTGGAAGTGCCGAACCTGCGTGTATACGCAATTTCATCAAGGTGAACCAGCATATATGTCATTAATTACTTCTTCATAACTTCGTTGCACTTCCTGACTTCAGACATAACCAGATCATTACATATACAAGGATAATATATGTGTTAGCACCCAGATCTAGTCCATCAGATCTCATAAATATGAGTCATTATGATCCTGATCCAATATTAGTTCTCATCCATCAATACTGAAGCTAAACACAAGCAACCAAACAAGATATGCATAATACTGACACCTTTAAACTGTCATCAGAACCCTTCAACAACCAGAACCACCTGTAACTTCAAATATCATAGCTCAAAAGGTATACGCTACTACAATGAACTCAACCTGTGCACATACGCGCTTACACCAAAGCCTACGTATAGATCTATAATTATTCAATCATGACTTGCAGTGATTTCAAACTTAAGTTATACCCAGTTCAGATCATTACATGCGTCAGTATACAGATCTATAATAAACATAATCAATCATATAGAGATAGTTCATTTCAAACCATTTGATCCCGATCTATCCTTAGATCTTGTTCTCCATCCATCGGTGAGATCCCTCCTTAGCTCAGATCAAGAAATGCATCATCAACCCATAACCTGCATACTGGATCTCATACTTCATTAGATATTCAAGACTCTTTCGATGCACTTGCCTAATGATCTTCTTCTCCTTTTATAGTCTTAGGCCTTGCTCAATACCATGGTCCAAAACCATAACAAACCAATACCATGGACCCAATACTTGGGACCAACACAATTGACGAGATACTATGGTCCAAAACCATAGGTTCAAATACCAAGGACTAACTACCACGGACAAAAAGTAAGTTCTCCAACATATACATGCTTTTGCTTGCATGAAAGTGCGTGTATACTCATACACGCCTTTGTAATGTCTAACCCACGTGTATACGCGGCTTGGTCACGATGATCCTGCATATATATATTTTTCTTCATCCTTGCTGTTGACTTGCTATACTTATAGTCTGATCATCAAATTCCTTGCTGCTGACCTCCTGCACTATGATCTGTCCTCTGTGTGATTTGCCATGAAGGACAACACTTGTCTCATAATTCCAACAATCTCCCCCTTTGGACTTGATGGAAAAGCTAACTTGTCACACTCATCTGATTCCTTTGAGCTGTCCTACATCCCATGCATTCAGTCACATCTGATATCTCTTCTGAAGATTCATCTAGTTATAACTGAGTGAGATGTTCTTCTATGAGTGGGTTGCCATCAAGTACAAGACATGCATCGTAATGCCAACAATATCCCCCTTTGGACTTGATGGCAACAACACCAAAGCACTCTCCCCCTTTGACATCAAGGGCAAAGGGCGGACCAAGATATTCACTTTCTGTGATAAACATCCCGCTGACCATACTCCCCCTGAGTACCTACTGAATTCTCCGAATGAGCTCCCCCTTTGTATATGCCAAGGTGTACCAATCTGACCATGCTCCCTCTGAGTACATGCTAAAGCTTTGCTCTTGCTAAATTGTGTTGTTCATGCTCCCCTTGACTGTAAGCAAGGTCTGCAAAAAGATGTTCTACAAGAAAGAACATGACTCTATACATCATAAGTGACCTTCCTATCACCAAGGACTCATACATACATCCATTTTCCAGCCAAGTGGGGATATACTAGAATTGACTCATCCACCCAACCAAGTGGGGATACATCAAAAGTTTACACATGATAAAACAAGAACATTACATCTTCATCCCAGACATAGTGGGGAAACCAATATAGGTCGTTACATGACCTTGACACCATAAAAGAGATACATGACATAGAGACGAAATATCTAGAGCAAGACTTATGAAAGTCACCAATAACTGATAGCAGCAGCATCTATCAAACACTTTTCAGATCAACAACCATGATCTCCTTCTGTTCTCCTTCTGCACCTATTCTAACCAAAATAGCTTGCGTACACGAACCAAGAGCTTCTAAGGTAATGCCAACAATGCATTATTAGAAGTTAATCTGCTCCCTCTGAACCTGTGCCAGATGGTCTCTGTCAGACCCATATCAGACTCTTCTCATCCAGAGTCTGGCCCACTGATTTTATTCAAATCAACATATACGCGACTGTATCCACAGAAACATGCGTATATACACGGATACTCCTTATGAAACTCGTGTACAGCTAATTCCATATTAGCAACATGTAAATGTCCTATGACAGGGTATGTCTACAGATAGATATCAACTCATCATCATAAAATCATTCACATTATATTATGTGTGAAACCACCATAGCCATTTCATCAACATCAAAATCTACATGATCCAAGAATCATTACTTGGGAACATCTGCATCAATCAACATATGTAAGTATCATATAGATAAGAACTCATCATCATGTCTCCAGCAAAGCAACTCCATGTATCAACACTATGTATCTTGAGCTCAAACTCATCTTTATATCATCATCTATGAGCACCAAGAACTATAGGAACCTTGCATCATGATCTTTATGCATATGACGACAGTAGCATATGAGAGACCCATCATCAAGTAATGAAGATGTGTATTCAATCTTTGTACTTCTCTTTATCCTTATGAAGATCACCATGTAAGCATCATATATGCACCATCTAAGAATCAATCCACAAATATGATCTGAACATCAACTATGTGACCCCAAGAATCATATGAGATTTTATCATGGACAACTCATAACCACATCATAGCAAGATATATCATTTAGCCATATAAGCATCATCACCAAGGACTATTAACCAGAATGCCAACAATGCATTATTAAAGGCAAATGCTCCCCCTCAACCTGTGCCATCTGTTTACTGTTAGATCTGATCATGCATATATCAAAAATAAGCATCAAAACATCATCATCATCAAGTTAGGATTAAAATACTTCTAAACATATTTCAAGTATCAAGGCATTTCCACACATCCTCAGTAGACTGTAACTATTAACCAATAGATCGAATAATGGACTGAATCATATCAGACACTTTTTCTGAGCTTGTCCCCACTGCTTTTCATCAGACTGACATATACGCGACTTTGTAGTGTCTAACTCACGTATATACGTGACTTCCCTTTATGAAACTTGCGTATGAGATTTAGGACACTCAAGTTGTACACTTTCAGCTCCCCCTGAGTCTGTTATGTCTGTGTTGTGTTGCATCTGAGTACATTGTGCGATGTCACATCTTTCTAACTGAACTTCCTTCTTCTTCCATATCTTCAAGCGTGATGATGAAGTTTTCTCCTTTCGATATGGTGCCCATAATTTGATCCTGCATTCCTTTGCTATATGTCCAAGCTTGTTACAGGCATAACATCTTACCTGTTTCATATTCCTTCTGTAGCAATCAACAACTTTGTGACCAAACATATTGCAAGCAAAGCAATATCCATTAAAGTATCTGGAATGTGATGATCTTTCTGCATGATGGTCTTGAACCCTTCTTCTTCTACATCTAGCTGCAACATGTCCAAGATTATGACATACATAACATTCAACATTATTCATAGGAGGAGTAAAAGATTTTCTTTGAAGGACTTCTTTCCTTGCTTGATGATGAGATTGACCTTCCATCTCCTTTTTGAGCATTTCAGATTTTGCATTAGAGTCCCTTGTCTTACTAGATTCACCTTCAACAGTTTCATGAAAACCAAGACCAGTCTTGATAGCAGGAGACCTTTGACTACTAAGAATATCATCCAAGGCTTTAGTACTATCTTGAAATCGTAACAGTTTATCCTTTTCTTCTAATTTACCTTTCAAGATATTTACCTCAACTTGAAGTTGTTCTTCCTTTTCTAGACATTGCTTCTTCATGTCTTCTTCAGCTTTCCTTCCTTCTTCCAACTGATGCCTCAATTCAAGAACTTCGTTTTCTTGTTTTTGGAGTAGATCTTTATTCTGCTTCTTTGATTCTTCAAGATCTTCCTTTAGTGAGCGGATCATAGCTTCAAGCCTTTCATAATAACTGGATCTATCTCTGAGTTTCTTGATGATTGAGCTCCTTTCATTGACTTCATTTCTTAATGATGTCACTTCACCCTGCAACTTTTGACATTGATTTTCCTTGTCCTTGAGTAACTTTCTTACCTTGTTTCCTTCCTCTAATTGAGCTTTTAGTTTGGTAACTTCTTCTTTGAAAGCACATTCCCTTTTGTTCAATAGATCTTGTTGATCTTTAATTTTGTCTGTAAGCCTTCTAAATACTGCCTCTATTTGATATTTTTCTTGCTCACCCATAAGAGCAAATTCAGTTGCTTCACTATCACTTTCATCATCTTCACATGGATGGAAACCAGAGGATACCCAATTCATACCTGATAAATCTTGTTCATCTTCATTCTGAAGAGATTCTGAACCTGAAGTGCTTCTTCCACATAATCCCCAATCGATTCTCCCACTGTCATAGTTCTTCTGAGATGTCTTCTTCTGCTTAGGTGCTTTCTTCTTAAGCTTCTTTCCCATTGTTCCACGGATCTCCTTCAAGCGATCAAGCTTCTACCAAAGGACCTGCTCTGATATCGATTGTTGTAAATAATAGGGGGGGGGGGGGGGTGAATCAGTATTATCAGATCACTAAAACTTTTTCATTTCCATACTTAGATACATATACGCTACTACAGTTCATGGAACCACGTATATACGCAGCTGTGTCTAATGCAACTAGCATATATCCAGAATACTTATGATTCAGTTAATCCATTAAATGTTGATCTTTAGTTAGTGCATCAGAACTTCATTAGCCATATGAACAGTAAGTAAGTGTAGTAAAATAGAACAGATCATCACACACAAGAAGCACACATGAACGCCATGATATAAGGTGGAAACCCAATGTGGGTGAAAACCACCTACTGCAAGTCATCTCTATCTTATTTCAATAAGATACTTCATTTTACAATAGTTTGTACTAGTGTAGTACTTTACCAGTACGCGGGCTTATACCTGCAGAGGGCTACAACCCTCTCTCGTTTTCCAGACTCTCCTGGATGGGAGCTATAACCCCCTTAGCTCTTGTACTAGTTGATGTACTAGTACGTAGGCACCGACCTACAATCTCCTTTCACCCTCCAGGGACCACATTTCATACATTTTCAGACTGGATACTCCTGAAGCACAACACTATAATCTGAAGGCTACGTTTCATCAAATTTTCATACTGGACCCATAAATATCATTGAAGCACAAAACAATCAATACTAGCATCATCAATCTCTGAATCTCTGAAACACTGAAACCCTGTCAACAACACAGTCACTAAAGCCAAAAGGTATACGCTACTACAATGAACTCAACCTGCGCACATACGCGCTTACACCAAAGCCAACCCGCATACAGATCTATAATTGTTCAATCATGACTTGCAGCGATTTCAAACTTAAGTTATACCTAGTTTAGATCATTACATGCATCAGTATACAGATCTAGAATAAAAATAATCAATCATGTAGAGATAGTTCATTTCAAACCATTTTATCTCGATCTATCCTTAGATCTTGTTCTCCATCCACCGGTGAGATCCCTCCTTAGCTCGGATCAAGCAATGCATCATCAACCCATAACCTGCATACTGGATCTCATACTTCATCAGATATTCAAGACTCTTTCGATGCACTTGCCTAATGATCTTCTTCTCCTTTTATATTCTTAGGCCTTGCTCAATACCATGGTCCAAAACCATAACAAACCAATACCATGGACCCAATACTTGGGACCAACACAACTGACGAGATACTATGGTCCAAAACCATAGGTTCAAATATCAAGGACTAGCTACCACGAACCAAAAGTAATTTCTCCAACATATACACGCTTTTTCTTGCATGAAAGTGCGTGTATACTCATACGCACCTTTGTAACGTCTAACCTGCGTGTATACGCGCTTGGTCACGATGATCCTACGTATATATATTTTTCTTCATCCTTGCTGTTGACTTGCTATACTTATAGTCTGATCATCAAATTCCTTGCTGCTGACCTCCTGCACTATGATCTGTCCTCTGTGTGATTTGCCATCAAGGACAACACTTGTCTCATAATTGCAACAATCTCCCCCTTTGGACTTGATGGCAAAGCTAACTTGTCACACTCATCTGATTCCTTTGAGCTGTCCTGCATCCCATGCATTCAGTCACATCTGATATCTTTTCTGAAGATTCATCTAGTTATAACTGAGTGAGATGTTCTTCTATGAGTGGGTTGCCATCAAGTACAACACATGCATCATAATTCCAACACCTCATGCCCGAAATATGAAAAAACTTCAGTATCCCACAGTTTCTCAATGCCTGAACTATGGTTGGTCATTTGTTTCCATCATGTATTACATTTCATTTTCCATTTATCTCCATGATCAAACCATTTTTACTTCAGAAAATTCCTGTAGATGACAAGGAAAAACATATAAGATTAGCTATGTAAAAAATTTGGGAGAAAAATAGCTCAAAACCAATTTTTTGGAAACCTTAATGTGCCCAGCACACTACATTTTCTTGGACAATACGTTCCATCGCACTTACCCTTCTTGGTAAATATACAGGGCTGCACTTTTTAGTGTGGATTTCACTGACCCATCACACCTCCCAATATAGGAAGAGTGCGATGGGCCAAGGGTGATTTCTAAGTTATAAAAACTCCAAAAATTTCCCGAAAAATGCATGGAATAAAAAAAAAAAAACCTTGAAAATGATGAGAAGGGATAAATCTCTTGGAATTGACGATAACAAAAATAGTCCATCGGGTTGGCCATAATATTCTGCTAAAAAATCAAGGTAAAAACTACTCAGAGCACTCTCAGAATGGTAAATGTCAAATGATAAGAAATAATTTACATTTACCTCTTTTTATGGTCAAAATAAATCACTAGTTTAATATTTTTTATGTTTTTTACCTAATTTTAGCATATATCATGTATTTTTTATGTTTTTATGGTGTTATGAGCAAGTTAAATGACGAATAAAGAACGTAATGAAAGTTATATATATTTAAATTGTAAATGCGGGTAATTTTGATGAATGAGTAAACTTTTATTTCTTTTTCGGTCTCGTAAAACTTATGAAATGTTGGGAATCACAATTGTTGTTAAACCAAAACCCATAGGTGTTAGTCAATGATCGCATCGCCTGATATAAGGATCCATGAGAGGCAGTTAGTCCATGTCACGAAACACACAAGGAGCGTTGGTTTATCCAATGTCCAACAATCTCCCCCCCAACGGGAGCTGCGTGTGTATCAAACTCATGACCTACACTCTAATACCACTTTTTGGGAATCACTATTGTCATTAGACCAAAACTTGCAAGTGTTAGTCAATAATCGCATCACCAGAGATAAGGATCCATGATATGTGGTTACTCCATGTCATGAAACACATGGGGAGCGTTGGTTTATCCAATGTCCAACATGAAAAAGGAACCCCATGGAGTCCTCTTTAAACTCTTTTCAGACTCCCAAAACATGACAAGATTTTTGAGCACTTGTCTATTCAAACTCGTTAAAGTAAATAAAAATATGTTTTCCCAATATAAGTTTAACCCTTTTCCAAACTAGATGGAATATTTATGAAAATGGAATACTTTAGTTGAACATGGATAAAGGGTTCTCCTGGGTATTTTTTTTATGCCTTTTTGGGCCCAAGAGAAAAATTTATGAAAAGGAACCTCTTGGAGTTTTCCTTTTCACCTCTTTTTCAAACTCTATAAAGTAACATGAAAAAGAAGTCGAGTTATACATTCGTTGGACTCGTTAAACCATTAAACAATGTAGGATCGTCGAGCATGATGAGACCAAACCACTCCTTCTCAGGGTTTGTTAAAAATACTCAGAAGGATTTTTCTGAAGGATGAACTTATAAACCAAGCATATGTTATTAGCCTCAATATTTTAAAAAAATAAAAAGGTATTGAACATAAATGGTTGTGAAATTGTGAAAATATGGCATAATGCCTATTCATGGTAGCGAGTCGCTCTTGAACATGAAAATCTCTCACATTCATGACTTTTTTAGGTTGGTGAATTTGCTTGCCTCTCTGTTGATCATACCTTAATGAAAGCCTTCATGATGGGTCTCCGAGTCAATGCTACCAACTCCATATAACTGTCGTTGATATGTTCAAGAGAAAGCCCACCCTCAGTTGACATCTGCTATGATACCTTACCCTTCCTTCATGTATGTTTCCCCTGAACCAACTCTTAATCATCAACATTTTGTCTCAAACCTTGATATTTTTTTCGCATCATTGATGTGGGATACATCAAGACCTCTTGCAATGGGTTGCTTCCTGTCAAAATCAACACATTATCCAGGAACTTAACTTAGAAACTCCCTTCGGTGCCTTGGATCTGCATACCTCAATGGAAAGTTTCGTCTCTTTCGGGGATAAGTTTTCATCACTGGCCTTCGACCAGAAGATTTTGTGTGGTGTTTGACTTCAACTCATCCATTCACACCTCATAGATTGTATTGTGGTACCTTGAGGTCCATTATCATTATCAATGGTTCCTCTCTCGTCCATTAAACAACTTTCATCATTGGCCAATAATTAGATGGTGGCTACCATGTTTTACTCACAACATCTATTCACATGGTTAGACTCGTACTATTGAGTGATGAGGTAGAAGAACCCAGATCTAGTTTCATCCATTCGGGGTGCGATTTCAGGATTTATACAAGATTATAAAGTATGATGGCTATAGTCATGCAAAAGTCATTCAAGAATGGGTCCACAATATGTCATCAATGGACATGAATGTGATTATGGTACATGTAAAATGGCTTATATGTTGAGTATGGGTATGCCTACCTCATTAATGATATCATCGTGATAATGTATTGTAACAAGTAATTGATGATCTTGACCAGTTTGTTCTTTATCTGAACTTTTCACATGATAAATCACTTCAGTCCTCAGCCATTACTTTTGAATTTGTACTTTAGGGGGCAATCTGTTACAGGCCATTTTATCACATTCAACTAAATAACCTTGAAACCAAATCAATCATCATCCATTCACAACTCTTGCAATCATCCCCTATGAAGGAAAAAAGATCCCCTTTCCAGAAGTTCTAATAATTCTACATTAAAATGGATAAAACCCCTAATTTAAGTCCCCATATCACTTAGTTTATATAGTGCGATGACACAGGCTGCATCAAAGGGGAAAGTGTTGGTCAATGCATGTTTCTCTTACTACAAGGTCAATGGCCCTTGAAACGAGGAAACAATAAAAAATAATTTCAAAGCTTCCGCTTCTAGAGGCCTATATCATGGAAGTTTCCATTCTCTATTAAGGATGTCCTCAACTTCCTACAAATGGGGTCTTATCTCTTGTACCATGGAGCTTATCCCCTTCTAAAGTGGATCTTACCCTAATTTGATGTATCTACAACCTCCTCCTTCCCTATAAATTCATTTCCTGCTAGTAGGACTAGGTTGGCTTTTGAAGTCTCTTAGTTATGTCCTCATGCTGCACATTTTTTTTAGAGGTCCATAATCCATCCATGTTTTTGAGGAATGATTGAAGGCTTTCTTTGTGACAAAGGATGGAAAATATAGCTGGGAGATATCTACAGGGTCAAGGTTTTAAAAGGGTTGTAATCTTCTCCTACTTCCGTTACAAAAAATATGCTTGGTTTTCCTATACACTATGTATCTTTTATGCATGAGTAGAAAAATGAATCCTTGGCTTACTATTTAGAGATATTTGTATATGCTATTTGTCTATTTTGGTTCTCTTGATTTTTTTATATGTTTTACAAGTTCCACTTATAGCATTTTAAGTTGGAGCTAAATCTTGCAAGCAGGGAGAAGAAGAGAGTCTACATTGGTTTCCAAGTAAGTCTTTCTTCCATATTACAAATTTCTCTAAGGAAAGAAAATAAATTTTGTCTTGGTTTTTTCTAGATTAGGCCACTAGGTCTAGGGAGTTTTCTTCTATCCACATAAGGAAATCATCCATAAAACAATGGTGTTGATTTCATCCTTTTGAACTTCTCTTTCCCTGCAATATTTTTTAGTTCTATAGTCTTCCCTGTCATAATATCTAACACTTTGTTCTTTGCAAGATTAAGATCAATTCTAACTTTCAATGCTCTGAATTTTGAGGCTACCTATAGCTCGTTTTCTGGTTTCATAGAAGAAGCCATAGATGGAACTTGATTATAGATATAGGTTTCTTCAACTTGATCTCAAAGTAGGGTTTCCTGAAGAGTGATCGTTGTGCTCTTTCCTTCACCAAAGCTCTAATGCCATGTTGAGTTTTTAGTACAATATATAGATTTATTTATTTCTTAACTATTATAATTACTTCCAATAATATATATGTCGTTTAGCACAATAATGAGATCATTAAGTAAGTATATTTCATAAATTCAACCAATTAAACGATAAAACAATAAAGATCACGATGCACAAGAGACAAAATGTGTTTACCCTAGGAAAACCCACAAAGGGGTAAAACCCAACCAACATTTTCCTTAGATAATCAATTAAACAAGAGACACTTCAAAGTCAGCTAACCAACAAGATGACCAACCACCAAGAACCAAGTCAACCCTCCACAATTTTGTCCACAAAGTTCTACAACAACATCTCCAAGAGAGTCAAGAAACTTCCTTCAAGTCTGCCTCAGAATTTTCACTATCCCACATAAATATACCACAGAGATAAGGTATCCAAGATGGATTAAATCTTCCTACAGCTCTACCTCTGAATGCACTCTTAGTCACAAATATATGCTACATAAAACAAGGTCTCAAGAGGATTGAGATTCAACCTATAGATATTTTCCTCAAAATATTTTCACTCTTACATAGGAATTCCATTGTCTACAACAAAGAGATATGCCATAGATATTTCCCTCAACACATAGATATAGAAGTCACCATAGATATTTTCCTAAAAATATTTACAGTCTTCCATGGGAATTCCATAGTCTACCACAAAGAGATATGCCTTGGAAGTTTACACAAAATTCGACCACATCGATTTGTTTGAAAATGGTAGCTTTGGTTGGTGTTTTTATGGTCAAAATTGATGAAGAAAATTATTATTTTCCAGCTATCCAAATCGATCTCAAATGGACAAGTCAGCCCCACCACTTCAATGGGTTTTACTCCAAGGTCAAAACCCTCCTCTTGTCTCACATATATATTGAAATTCGTTTGCCTCATTTGGGAATCACATAACACTCACCCATTCGACCAATCACAAGGATATATGATCACAAATGTATGGGAGAAGAAAGATAATTATTTTTGCGTCGACCAACTCATTTGACTTCCATTGACCAATGTTGACTTGATTTTTTTCTCTTTGATTTGACTGAGTTTTCAAATGAAGTTTGAAGGCCGAAGTTTCTGTTGTTCATTGACTGTCTTTGACCAAAGATTTATCTCGATTCTAGGTCCTTGATAGAGTTGATCGTAGGTCAACTGTTGCACTTTGATCGAAGTTGACTATGGAAATTGTAGGCCAATTTTTGACCCTTTGACTAGCAGCCTCGAGCCAAAATTCGACCCTCTTCTTCAGACTTTGACTGTGAATAGTACATTGAATTTTTCTCTATTTTGATTGGTTTTGACATGGAAATTATGGAGGTCAAGGTTGGCATTTTCATTGGAATATTCTGATGTACTATTGATGAATTGTATTCTCTCTGATAAGGAAATATTACTAGGTTTTCTTGCTTGTGGTGTTTTGTCCTAGGAAATTTCGGTGTCTCTTGATTTATTGTTTTCGATGATATCTATTTCTCTACTAAAGTTAATGGCTGAAATTTTCAAATATAACTACTTAATGATTGGAATGCTCTAAAGAAGTCAAATTGCATCATTTGAAGTAGTTATCAGTTTGAAAATTTTTCTAGTCTTATTTGAATCTAGAAAATCAACATGGTATCAAAGATTTGGTGAAAGAAAATATAAATTAACATTATTGGGATCACCTTGAAGAGAAATGAGAGCATCATGAAGAGCATTGGGATCACCTTGAAGATCGTTGATATCCTAAATATTTTGTCTTGATTGGTCATATTCATCACGAAGACAAAAAACAAGATTGAAGGAGCTACAAACTTTAGAGCATGGAAGACTAGAATTGATCTTGTTCTTTCTATTGAAGAATCTAGGGAAAATAAGTGTAGTGTGATTCTTTGTTACTTGATAAAAAATTATGGAGTCCTTTTACTTTTTCTTCTTAGCTTAATCTTCTTCTTCTTATTATTAATGCATGTGTGTGTACTTCATCAATCTGCTACCAAAACATAAGAACAAGAACACAAGATGTTGGTTCTTTGCCAAGGCCAAACTGATTTGAAATGGAGCAGATTAGTAATGTTGTGCGAATTCCCCATTTAGAATAAAACCCAATATTCTTATCATTTTCTTATCAAGTGCTTACAGATTAATCATTTTTGCGTAATTAATTGATTCCCATGAGAGTTTCTTATGGAAATGTTATAAACAATTTAACATAAAACATATGCTAAACAACAACAAAATAACAACAAAGAACATCAAAATGCAACACACAACATAGAGATTTGATGAGGAGTTCACCCCTCCTGAGCTACATCTCCTTGGTCCAACTTCCAATGCTTGGGCCTCCCTATTATGCTCAAAAGTACAACAAAAGTGTGTTTACAATTCTCAAATGCCTCTAAAACCTGTCTCAATGAGTTCATAATACTAAAAAATGGCTATCTAGCCTCCTTTTTCATCCAATTTGGATAAGAACTGAAGAATTTATGCCTTCTCCTAGTTCTCCCATTATTTTTCGACAAATTGCTCCAAAACCGACATAATCCCACAAATTTTCTCCAAAATCCACTAACTGAGTGAATATTTCACCACGCGGAGGGCTATATTGTTTCGGTTGTGTCGCAAATTGCAATCGGCGAAGTTTGGTGGGCTGAAGGTCTTGTTAACATGATGGCGATTTTGAATAGCAATATCACGGACCTGACAAGAGTATTAACTGGAATATATAAAATATCACGTCTGAGCAATCCATCGCAACTCGCAATTCAATGTTTACTGTCAGAACCATCACAAACACAACCATTTTCTGTGATTTTGATATGTGATAAATCGCATCGCAACTGGGCTTCATCGGGGGACGATTCTTATATACATGCGAGATGTGATTGCGATTGGATCGCATCGCAACCTGTCTATGTCGGGGCCAATTTCAAACACCTTTCTCCCTGTGACTACAATTTGTGATATGTGGGGGCCAATGGTAGCCTGCCACTTGGTGCCTCCTCATTCACTATAGGCCTTGCCTCAAAAGGTGAAGTTAGAGTAGAAGAGTGTTTTTCTCGGTTGTAAGCATGTTGAATATAATGAAACTGTCCATCCCACAACTTAGGATGTTTGCTGCAATATCCTCTTAACAAATGAGTAATTGTCATGTTAACCACTTCAGCTTGACCATCTGTTTGTGGATGGAAGGTTGTAATTTTCGTCAACTTGGTGTCCATCAGGTTCCATAAACTTGACCAAAAATTCCCAACAAATCGGGAATCACGGTCACTTACAATAGAGGTAGGTAATCCAAAATGAACCCATACATTTAGAAAGAAAAGTTAAGTTATTTGTTCAGTTGTAGTTTTTTTTTACAAGGCATTTATATGCACATCTTGTTAAACCTATCCACAACTACGTACAAATAATCATGACCTTTTCTTTATAAAGGAAGACCTCCTACAAAATCCATAGAAACACTCTCCCATGGACATGAAGGCACTGGAAGTGGTGTGTACAATCCTAGTTTCCTATTACTAGGCTTACTAGCTGCACAAAATGAACAACCTTTGATAAAATGTGACACACTTTAAAGCATATGAGGCCAGTAAAAATACCTCTGAATATTTGCCATTGTTTTACTCACACCAAAATGTCCAATAATAAGAGAAGTGTGCACTTCCCTTGTGACATTTACTCTATCTCCCTGTGGAACACAAAGTTTTCCCAAATGCTACAACAGATTACCATGTACATGGTAGTCTAATTCCTCAAGTTGGTGACCTTGACTCAAGTTTGAATAGACCTCTTGAAAAATAAGTCGAGTTATATCTTAGCTGGATTTCTTAAACCATTAAACATCGTAGGACTCGTCTAGCATGATAAGACCAAACCAATCATTCTCAGGGTTTGTTAAAAATACTCAGAATGATTTTTCTGAAGGATGAACTTATAAACCAAGCATATGTTATCAGCCTCAATCTTGTTAAAAAACAAAAATTTATTGAACATAAATGCTTGCAAAATTGTGAAAACATGGCATAATGCCTATTTATGGCAGCAAGTTGCTCTTGAACATGACACTCTCTCACATTTGTGATGTTTTTGGGTTGGTGAATTTTCTTGCCTCTTTGTTGATCATACCTTAATGAAAGCCTTCATGATGGGTCTCCGAGTCAATGCTACCAACTCCATATAACTATCGTTGATAGGTTCAAGAGAAAGTCCACCCTCAGTTGACATTTTCTACAATACCCTAAGCCTTCCTTCATGTATGTCGCCCCTGAACCAACTCTTAGTCATCAACATTCTGTCTCAAACCTTGATAGTTGTTTCATGTAATTGATAGGGGATACATCAAGACCTCCTTTCACGGGCTGCTTCCTGTCAAAATCAACACATTATCCAAGAATTTAACTTAGAAACTCCCTTCAGTGCCTTGGATCTTGCATACCTCAATGGATTTAAGTTTCCTTGCGAAAGTGACAGATTTTCATCATTGGCCTTCAACCAAAAGATTTTGTGTGTTGTTCAACTTCAGCTCATTCATTCACACCTCATGGATTGTATTGTGGTACCTTGAGGGAAATTATCATTATTAGTGGTTCCTCTTGCGTCTATTAAATGACTTTCATCATTGGACGATAATCAAATGGTGTCTACCATGTTTGATTCCAAAACCTATTCACATGGTTAGACTCGTACTATCGGGTGAAGAGGAAGAAGACCCCAAATCTAGTTTCATCCATTCGAGGTGCGATTTTAGGATTCATACAAGATTACAAAATATGATGGCTATAGTCATGCAAAGGTCGTCCAAGCATGGGTCCACAATATGTCATCAATAGACATGAATTTGATTATTGTACATGTAAAATGGCTTATATACTGAGTATGGTATGCCTACCTCATCAATGATATCATGATGATAATATCAGACCATTGGTGATCTCAACCAATATGTTCTTTATCCAAACTTTTCACATGGTAAATCACTTCAGTCCTCAGCCACTCCTTCTGACTTTGTACTTTAGGAGGCAATCTATTATAGGTGATTTTTTCACATTCAACTAAATAAACTTGAAACTGAATCAATCATCATCCATTCACAACTCTTGCAATCATCCCCTACGAAGTAAAAAACATCCCCTTTCCAGAAATTCCAAGGATTCTGCATTAAAATGGATAAAAAACCCTAATTTAAGTCCCCATCTCACTTCCTTAGTTCATATAGTGCGATGACGAAATTTGCATCAAAGGGGAAAGTGTTGGTCAGTGCAGGTTTCTTTTACTACAACTGCAATGGCCCTTGAAATGAGGAAACAATAAAAAATAATTTCAAAGCTTCCACTTCTAGAGGCCTATATCATGGAAGTTTCCATTCTCTATTAAGGATGTCTTCAAATTCCTACAAACAGGGTCTTATCTCTTGTCCCATGGAGATTATCCCATTCTAAAGTGGATCTTTGATCCGTCTGTCAAAGAACCATGACTGTATCCAGTCGGACAAATCTCTAAAAATTCCAAAACAACGACCAAAAACACCCTGAACTAGTGGCAATGGCAGCCAGCGTGGAACAACGAGGACCATGGTCAAAGCGCACTGACCAAGGCCCATGAAGACTACGCAGGAGGTCAAAGTAGCCCCTAGGAGCCCCGGATCGGGAAACAGAGGGGAAGCCCCAAGCACATAGACGCATGGTGAGCCGGAGAACCATGGGTGAAGAAGCAAAAGCGCTAAAGGTACAAAGGCGGGACCCCCGCTATGGAAATTGGTGGTATTGATCAGAGCACCCTCAAACAGTAAGTGGTTTTGGATGAGAGTAGAGTGATTCCATTCATCGATTGACGTGTGACAGAGGCGAGAGAAAACCGCCGTTGATCGCGTGCTAACGGTCGAGAAAGTAAACCTCGCAAAACGTGCATATGGCGTTGGATCTGGGGGACTCAGATCGGACGGCTGAGATCACGCCCGATGGAGGAAGTGGAATTGACGAAGGATTAAGCCACATTTTAGAAGGGATTTGAAATCCATTTGACCACCACGGTGGAGGAAGAACTCATCCATGGCGAAACTGAAGAAACAAACTGACGAAGTAGGCTGGCGACGTTTAGAAGAGGACATGTGGCCACTCCCTGGGCGCTGATGATGACGTCGAATAGGGAACTCCAAGCGCAGCTACAAAAGGTGAATCGACAGAGGTGGAAGAGGAGCCGAATGGTCTTGGAACATGTTATCACAAAACCTTGACCTGATAGGCTACTGATTAGGATGGCCTTGTGTAACTCTTTCAAACCTACTTTACGCTGAGGCTTAGCCTCCTCAACCTGAGAGGATCTCTCACAAGATTAAAGATTTGGATAATGAATAAGATGGCTAACTCTATAAAGCAAAATGAACAAGTATAAGAGGTTGAAAACATAATTTGAAAGTATACATTGGGCTTATGGAGTCAGATATGCTTCAGTAGTGACAGTAAGATTAGCTTTGCATAGAATTCAGGGCATTCAGAATCCAACATATGTAGAACACACCAAACACATAGAAGCCCAGCATAGTTTACAAATATATGAAGGAAATTAGAGCACTGTTAGTGATTTCTAAGTAATCACATATTCATAACATTGTAGATAATAGGAAAAGACAACACAAGACATTCATCACATCGAATTCTTTTTGATTCCTGAGAAGCAAAGCCAATACTGCATTACTAAAAAGAGAGTCTTTTACATCAACCCAAATATCAGAGCTTTTCTCAATAAATTTCCAACCCCTAATACATTAGTTCTTCTCCCATATATAGAGCTCTTTTACATACTTGAGATTCCTCCTCCAGCATGAGGTGAACTCGAATTATTCTTATTATGACACCTATTAACATTTTAAACTAACTATTAAAAGCAACTTACTGCTAATTGAAAGCTCTAGAAACCTAAGACAATTAGGAGTGTAACTCCACATCACGTTGGTAATATCATTTATTACAATCAACACTCGTTCTATGACAAGTGGTCTCCTTCAGTTTTTCTTTGGTGGATGTTTGAAGCTCCTTGCTGGCCCTTAATGTCTTATCTCTTTACTGCTGCTGGAAAGTATGAAACTGCCCCTGTTTTTCTGCTTTTGGTCTCCACAAAGATATTCGAAACCAATTATCCATGTTGTTCTTCTTTGATTACACAAAAATGTATTGGAGTGCCATGTTCTTCATGTGTTGTAGACCTGTTGAGTCCCAAACTTGCATCTTTCCTATACACCTTTTCAGCCTTCTTTTCCATTTACTTGACCCACCAAGCTGTCAAATCATTGCATATTAGTTTAAAAAGAGCTTATAAAATGGTTTCCTAAATATGCCTTGTGATTGTTGTTTGATTTAGATTTTTGTTCAATCAGCTGCAGAAACTTGTCACTTTCCGCAGCCAGCTCAAGTTTCCGCAGCCATTTTGTTGAAGACTATGTTACAGGTGTCCAATAGAGAATCCGGTCACATGGGCAAGCTGCAAATGACATGTACATGGAGCGTGTCCCCTTGGTTTAGCCGAATCACTCACAAACAACCATGGTTAAGGAAGGTCAAAGGAGTGGTCAAACCAAGAGTTTTGCGGTGGCACGACTCTGTTTTTCCCACGTGAAGTTTTGCGTGGCAAGTTCCTCAATCTCCGGAGGTGTGCTAACACCTGTGGATCAATCCATGAACGAAATCGAACAACCACCACTCCATAGATTTATTTGTCATGGCTACCATACTGCTAGATCTCAGGACGTGGAGATTTACGTGTCTGTTTGGCAGCGTAGAATTTAGGAATCAGTTATATCATCTTCAGTTATAAATAACGCGTTATCATATGCTTGATAGTTAGCTTTTACATGTAATATTGACTGTGTTTACGAGCCCACTGTGCCATGCTTTATATTTATGTTTTTACTGCACTTTAATATATGACAAGACATCGTTCTTAAGTTCAATTTGTGACTGAGTATTGATTGGCCGAGGTTGCAGAGGGCCCCTGTACACCAAGGCTCTGTATCTACTGTATAGTTTCTCGCTTTCTTTCATTATGTCACTTCTTTCATAATCGTTTACTCGTAAATTATTCATGTTAACTGTTGTCCATATTTCCTTTTTTGCTTTCTCATGATTGTTAGCTTATCAGTGTTTTTCTTTCAGGTTATTGTAGGCAGCCCGGGAAATTTACATAGTTTTAATGACTAATGACATGAGATCATCTTGTCCTTTCTGCTGATTCATTTTCTGAGTTTTAATTCCAGCATTGTCATTTCTTTCAGTTCTTCTTTGCTTATTTACTTTTATGCAATTTAGATATCATATTACTCATCTGTTTATGATTACCTTCCTATAGCCAAGCGACTCAAATAGTGAGGAATCAGAATATTACTTGATGTAGTATGATTTAGTTTACTTTCCTGCAAGTTAGTGATTCAATTACTTATGTCATTTTTAGGGATTGAAGTATGAATGAGTAGTTTAATCTTAGTTTCATTTTATGCAATGTCATTTCCTGCAATGTAGATATCATATTACTCAATTTGTTTATGATTACCTCCTATAGCTAGAGCGAGTCGAAAGGTGAGGGGTCAGAATATGAGTTGAAGTAGTGTGATTTAGTTTGCTTTGCTTACAGTCTTTGAATTGCTTTGAGTTCAGTTTTTATTTTATTTTTATACAGCAGTAAGGATACTAGGCTTCATTGTCACTAGTTCATTGTTTTGGTACATTTTTATTTTCTTTTGAGAATTGATTTCATCACAACTAGTTTGAAACCTTTTTGAGAACTTTAAAGTTTGGAAAATAATTGTAGAAATCACCATTACCATCCATACTTGACTTTCAATTCTTGCATCTCACATTAGGGAATCAACAGAAGATAAACCCAAAAACAAACCAAAAACTCAAAAACGACAAAGAAATAAGAAATCGGTTATCTTGCATATATAGTTCACTTCACTTCAGCAGTTTACGACTCTCGGATTGACATTTTAAATAGCAATTTAGGACACACTAAATTGACCAAACATTTTGGCACCGTTGCCGGGGAAGTGAAACTAGGTAGCCAATTTCTTAAAAAAAAAAACAAGAAAATTTCAAGGAAGGTAAAAATTGATAACTTCTCAAAGTATGCTCTCCTCTTGCACCTAGTGTGATCTGGAGGATCAGAAAAGAGAGTTATTGGTTTAATAATTTCTTTAGTATGCTCTCTTCTTGCACCTAAAGTGATCTGGAAGATTAGAAAGAGAATTATTAGCCCGACTTGAAGAAAAATAAAAAAATGACATGCATAGAGGAAGAGATTCTAGGGGAAGGTTTTTAGCTAGGGCCAAGAGTTCGGTTTTTACAACTCCAACTACTTCAAGGAATAGACAAGAAACACCTCCATCATCTCCAACTCACACTCCTAGCCTTAGGATTCCTGGAATTCAAGAGGCAGTAGTTGAATTAGGAGACTCTCCCACACTATCCACCGAATCTGAATTAGGAAAAGACCCTTTCTTTACTTCTAAAGGAAAACACATTGTAATTGAAGAAGTAGAATCACCTGAAGAAGAAGAGGGATAAATTCCTCCTCATTTGCCATTAGTAGAGGAATGAGAGGACTCTGGAGTCTCTGAGGAAACTATCATGACAGAGGAAGTAGTAAACGGATTTGGTAGAGGTAGAGGTAGAGGAGGAGGAGGAAACAATGGAGGAGGTAGAGGTAACAATGGGGGAACTAGGGATGGAGATAACTCATTCGGATTTCCTATAGTTGATGAGGATTCTCGAGCAACAATGAAAAACATCTCACCAAATGTCCTCCCAAACTTTCATGGGTTAAGAAATGAGGATCGTGAAACATTTCTATTTGAGTTTGAAGTCGTGTATCGAACTTATGATTATCTAGAAGACTCTCAAAAACTCAAATTGTTTCCTTCAACATTGAAGGGAGCTGCTTTGAAATGGTTCATGGGATTAGTCACTCAATCCATTAAGACTTGGAATGATATGAAACAAACATTTTTGGATAGATACCTGGATTATTGTATGCCCACCAATCACAAGGATGAGGTATTCAAAATGGTACAAAGAGAAGATGAAAACTTGGAGGATTTACTTGAAAGATTTCAATAAAATCTGAAAAGAGCAAAAATGAATAACTTAGATGAGGAAACCTTGAAAGCCCTTCTATTAAAAGCCATTAGAGATGAATGGATAGATATTTTGAACATGATGGGAAAAGGAGATATATCTCAACTTCCACTCCATGATATAGGAGAGCTATGTGTCCATCTCTCAAGGGGAAAATCTAAAACTGGAAAAGGGCCTAGAGATCCTTCTCTCATTAGAGCAAAAAAATCTGCAACTGGATCAGTAAGTAGGGTTGAGATTGGCAACATGATTGATGAATTCAAAACTGATATTTTAGGGAGTCTTTGTGAGCAACTAGACACCCTTAAGATATAAAACAAGCAGAAAGCTGAATCTGAAGCTTTGGCCATCTTTTTTCCAAAATGTAGGAAGAAACATGCTCTAAGGGAATGTCCCTTGGATGCAAAATTTGTAGAAACATGTGTGATTTTTTCAGAAAAACATGAGACCAAGGATTGTCCTTCAATTCCTGGACTCAAAGCTGTCTTTCAAGAGGATTCAAATTCAATTGAGTCTCTCTGTTTTGTTGCAAGGAGACCTTGGCAGGGGCAACAAAATCAAGGGCTTAACAACTCTATGAACTTTCAACCCCCACCAAATTGGAATCCTTCGCAACAACCTTGGTCCCAACCTCAAAATCCTTTTCAATCATGGGTACAAGGTATGAAAAATCCTTATGGGAGATTTGCTCAATTTTATCAATATCCTCCATCTTTTCAAAATCAACAAACTCCACCACTTCCAAATCAAAATCCACAACTATCATTGCCATTTCCACAACAACAACAACCTTCTCAACATAATCCAAATTCTCAACTCTTGCTTCCATTCCAACAGAAGACAAATCAACTACCTTCCCAGCCATTGCCGAACCCCAACAATAAAAACCCTCAAAATGCTTACATGGTAGAAGGACAACAATTTCCTACCTATATGATTGTTCCTCTTAATGATGTACAACTCAGATCTGTTAGAGTTTTAGACAAGCCTTCTATAGATGCTCAATAGCAAAGCATTTCTGAGGAAGATTCTCTTGAAGCCAATAAAGGTTTTGAAGCACCTCTTCAAAACCCAAGCACTCAAAAAGAAAAAGAAAAAGAGTCAACCCCCACAACTCCTATAGTTGAGCAACCTGCATCTTCATCTACACCTCCTTTCCCTGAGAGATTACAAATTGACAAAGTGGTGGAAAAACAAATCTTGTTGCCTGACTATGATTTTCTAGATGAATTAAAGAATGTCTATATCAAGATTCCCTTGTTACAAGCCATTAGAGAGATTCCTATTCTAGCAAAAGCAATAAAGGAGTTGAGTCTTAAAATACCAGGAAGGAAACCAAGAGACATAAGAAGAATCCACCTGGTAGGAAAAATTGCAAATATCATGATGGGAAAAATTACTATGCAGAAGTATGTAGATCCCGGTAGTCCAATTGTCAAAACACAAATCAATGGGGTAGAAATTCCAAATACTTTGATTGATTTAGGGGCCGATATCAACATTATGAGTAGACAGACCATGGAGCAGCTAAAACTTCCTAATCTTCTTTTTACACCTACTTTACTGCAGCTTGCAGATCGATCAATTATCAAACCAGATGGTGTATTAGAAGACATCTCGGTCTCCTTAGATTCTTGGGAATATCCAGTAGATTTCATGATTTTAACTCCCAAAAGTAATCTAGGAGGACACCCTCTCATCTTAAGAAGACCTTGGCTAGCCATAGCTGATGCTTTTATCAGTTGTAGATTGGGGGATATGTATATTTCTGATGGTAATTCGACAAAGAAATTCAATCTGTATCCTCCAACAAAAGTAATTACAGAAATAGGAGATAATGAGTGAGTTGATAATGAGGATACTATACAACCTGTCTTTACCATTTCTGAAATCAGTGAAGATAGTCAAATTCTGAACACATTAGAAAACTTTGAAACAACTTCAGAATATGACCACACACAATTTCAGTTAGATTCTGACATTGAGTATCTATCATCTATACAAATTTCTCTTTACTCTATGGAAGAATTTGGTAGTTCCGCCATTGAGATCTTTCCAGGTAAAACATTGAATATCAACAAAAACTTAGAAAAATCACAACAGGGAGTATATTGATATGAAAGGTATTGACCCTAAGACTTGCATTCATCACATCTACATTGAGGAAAACAGTAGACCAATCAGACAACCTCAGAGAAGGATGAATCCAAACCTTAGGGAGATAGTGAAAGAAGAACTCCAAAAACTACTCAATGTAAACTTCGTTTATCCAATTTCAGATAGCCGATGGGTTTCTTCTTTGGTTATAGTACCTAAAAAGAATGGTAAATGGAGGGTATGCATTATTACAGGGAATTGAGCAAAGCAAATTTGAAGGATCACTTTCCTTTACCCTTTATCGATCAGGTATTAGATACTTTAGCAGGCAAAAAGTACTTTTTATTTTTGGATGGTTTTAGTGGCTATAATCAGATTCAGGTAGCACCTAAAGATCAAGATAAGACCACATTTACCTATCCATGGGGAACTTTTGCTTACCGAGTACTTCCTTTTGGATTATGTAATGCACCCGCAACATTTCAAAGTGCAGTACTAGGAATCTTTTCTGATCTAATCCATGATTGTGTAGAGGTTTATATGGATGATTTTACAGTTTATGGTGATTCATTTGAAGAGGCATTAGAGAATTTGGAAAAAGTCCTTATAAGGTGTAAAGAAACAAACCTTTCATTGAGTCATGAAAAATGCTTTATGATGTTTACTGAAGGTATTGTTTTGGGACATCATATTTCAGGGGATGGGATTAAAGTTGATAGATCAAAAGTTGAAGTCATCTCCAAGTTGCCTATTCCAAATTGTCAAAAAGATGTTAGAAATTTTCTGGGATTTACTGGATACTATAGAATATTTATCGAAAACATCACCAAAATAGCATCTCCACTCTTCAAATTACTTACAAAAGACTGTGAATTCAAATGGGATCCTAATTGTCAATCTGCATTTGAAACTTTGAAAACAAGAATATCTGAAGCACCCATTTTGAGAGGGCCAAATTGGAAACTTCCTTTCCATATTTCTACAGATGCTTCAGATACAGCTCTAGGAGTTATGTTGGGTCAAAAGGATTTAGTTCCTTATGCCATTTACTATACCAATAAAAATTTGACTCCCACCGAGTTGAACTATACTGTGATTGAAAAAGAGTTCTTATCTGTTGTTCATGTAATCAATAAGTTTAGACATTATATAACAAGCTATGAAACTTTTGTCCATACTGATCATTCTGCAATTAGATATCTAATGAACAAACCTGTTACTAATGGCAGAGTTACAAGATGGCTCTTACTGTTACAAGAATTCAATATTATTGTGTTGGATAGACCAGGGAAACAAAATACAGTAGTTGATTTCTTGTCTAGGATCCAAAATACTAACGAAAACTCTCCTGTAGAGGATAAGTTTTCAGATGAATATTTATTTGCAGTAACTACTAAGACTCCTTGGTATGCAGATATTGCTAACTATTTGGTTACAGGAAAGCTACCTCCACATTTATTTCCTAGTGAAAAAAGAAGAATTATTCAGGAGAGTTCGAATTATTCATGGATTTCTAACGAATTGTTTAAAACAGGCCTAGATTGTGTGATCAGAAGATGTGTTCGGGAAGATGAAATGCCTGACATCCTCAAGGCATGTCATGATGAACCATGCGGTGGACACTTTGCTGACAAAAGGACAACCTATAAAATCCTTTCTTTAGGATATTATTGGCCTTCCCTCTTCAAAGATACAAAACAATATGTCAAAAGGTGTGACAGCTGCCAAAGAGTTGGGAGACCGACTCTTTCAAATGAAATGCCATTACAACCATAGGTGCTCATCGAACCCTTTGAAAAATGGGCTTTAGATTTCATTGGACCCATTAATCCACCATCTAAATAGAAGAAGTATATATTGGTATGCACTAATTATGTCACTAAATGGGTAGAAGCCAAAGCATTGCCTTCTGCCACTGAAAATTCAGTTGTTAATTTTCTTTATGAGGATATTTTTACTTGTTTTGGTGTCCCAAGAGAAATTGTGACAGATCAGGGAAGTCAATTTACATCTAACTTGATGGAGAAGCTGATGGGAGAATAAAAAATCAAGCACATAAAATCTACTCCTTACCATCCGCAAGCAAATGGCCAACTGGAGTCTACAAACAAAGTTCTTGAGAGCATCATCACCAAAACTGTCCATCTACACATAAGAGATTGGGCAGAAAGGCTTCCTGAAGCCTTGTGGGCCTACAGAACTACACGGAGGAATAAAACAGGACATTCTCCCTATGAACTCGTTTATGGGAAAGAAGTCCTGCTCCCCATTGAGTTTCAAGTCAAGACTTTCAAGATGGCAGTTCAGTTGGGGATGAATCTATCAGAAGCCCAAAAGCACAGAATGGAGCAGCTGAATGAGCTAGATGAGATCAGACAAGAAGCAATTTTAAGAACTGATCTAGTTCAACATCAAAGAGCTAAGTGGCATGACAGATACATCAAAGAGAAAAAGTTTCAAGAGGGAGATTGGGCACTACTGTTTGATTCCAAGTTTAAAGACTTCAAAGGTAAATTTCAGACCCATTGGCTTGGGCCATATGAGATTGACAAAGTCTTTAGCAATGGAGCAGTAAGAATCAAGACCATTGATGAATTTCAAACTCCTCTTATTGTGAATGGCCACAGATTGAAAATTTATCATAAGCCACTCTCAAAAGAGGAATTTGTCAAAATATTTCAAGAGAATTCTGCAATAAGGCTGGTGAAGAAGAATCCTTCTTCCCCACCAGCCTAGCCTTTGTTTCTTTCAGTTAAAAAAAAATTAAAAAATAAAAATTGTATAAGCCTGAAAACCAATCACAGATTGACAGTCTTATACAAAAAATGTAGAGTGAAAATCAGGGACACCTAACACTCTATATTTTCCAAAAAAAAAAATTCTCTCCTTCTTTTTCATTTTCACTTCACTTCATTTGCCATTCCACTCCATCTCCATTTTTATCTCACTTCACCCCGCTTCATCTTACTCCATTTCATCAATAAATGTCTCTTTCAGGACCATTTTCACTCAGTTAGTTATTTTATAATTATCTTTGTTCAAGCCAAGTGGGTGCTATGTCAGTTTCCGTAGCTGGAAGTAGTTTCCGCAGCTGGAGGTAGTTTCCGTAGCCAGAAGCAGTTTCCGCAGCCACCACTCTGTTTTCAAAATTTACAGTCAAAATGTTAGTGCAATAATCATGAAAATGTAGGTGTGACTGAGCATATGCTATGAAGACATGGAGCATTTCCAGACATCAATAAAGACCAGTTGGTTAAAGGCTAATGGACAACAAATGACAAAGTTCCCAAAGGTATGAGAAAAAATTTCTTTCAAATAGCAATTGAAGGCACAATTTTGCATAGTTGTCAAACCATAAAAGCTCTACTATGTGCAATGATTATAATGATAGCTCCATTACCCATTACCATCCCACGACATTATTCCGCACACCATGCATTTATTCCTTAACAGTCTTATGATTGATTTTCGGGTTTAAAATCATAGTCGACTGCACTTTCATACACCACCTGTAATCATGAGATGTGACCTATCTCATTACGGCTCCTCTCCACCACATTTTTTGCAGCCATTCATTAAACGTGTAACATTTCGCACGCGACCGTTTAATTCAAAATCCTGACTTCACTCCATTTCCTTACCATTCTGTTAAGACCATCTTCTTCACATACGTCTGCACTTCATCTTGTGAACTCACCACGGCTGCTCATCCTCTGTTCCGCTTGTAATTCCGAAACACTCTTATTACCTGCTATCCATCTACCAATTGCAGCCACTATATTTTTTCCATAAACCCTGCAACCGAGCCACCTTCCCTCTGCTAAACCCTCACACGCAATTGAATTTTCAACTGAATTTCAAAACAGAGGAAGGAATGGGATGATTACTAAGGGTAGAACCAGAAAGAACTAAATATTTAGAAGGTTACCCTCAAGCAAAAGATTTGCTGAAGAAAGCAAAATGGTTACGCTTCATCCAAAAATTTAAGGGCCATAATAAAGAGGTAACCAAAGCCTTTGCACGGTCTTTTGCTGGCCAGATGGTGGAAATTGGAGACTTAAAGCTCACGGCCACTGAAGCAATAGTAGCAGTTGCCACAAGCTTACCCTAGGAAGGTGAGCGATGGTTTAAAAACAAAAGCGTGGGCGAACAGGCAAGGAGAATTATGCTACGAAACCCAGGTATGGACGTTACTGTGTTTACAAAAGGAATTCTTGTTCATGCATTGTAGGAAGAATGGGCCAGCCTGCTGTTAGTTATCCAAAAGTTTATCGCTTGCGAAGGACGCTTTAGTTCAATGTACATGTACCATGCTAGGTTGTTGATGAACTTCTTAGAGAGTCAAACTCTTAATTTGCCTTATTTCTTACTGCTGAGTTTGAAAAAGATGAGTACCACAGTCCAAAAGCACATAGGAAATATAGAACCTCATCTATATCATCATGGACTTGTAAAGATTCTCATTGAAGACCAACTGAAGAAAAACAAAGATACCTAGGAACAATTCTTAATAAGAAATTACTTTCAAGAGCCATCTGAGGCACCTGAAAGTAGTACACCAAAGACAACGAGAAGGAGTAGGAGAAAAGAAAAGAGTTCCATAGTTCAAGACTCTCCTACTACCGAAACTCAAGAAGTTGGTCAAAAAGAAAAAGAGAACAAAACTAAGGACAAGAAACAGAGGAAATTGAAAGGAAAAAGAAACACAGAAGAAGTCTATCAATCACCTGAGCCATCTATAGAGGAAGACTCTCAAACATTGTCTGAGAGATTATTGCATCTTCAAGAACAGGCTGTTACAGAAAAGAAGAAGGAAAAAGGAAAACAGAGCATAGAAGAAGGGAGTCCTAGTCCACCGTATTTAAGAAGAAGCAACATGCTTAGAGGAAGGGGGATTAAAACACAAGTAAAACGGCCCCACTTCATTGTCTTGGGTGGGGAAACACCCAAGAAACCTCCAGCTGGCCATAGTCCACCTCGTCCTCATCCAAGTATTGAAACTAGTCCTCCACATGTTGATGATAGCCCTTCTCGGCCAGAGCTAGAAAGCAGTCCTCCTCCTCCACAAGACTTTGAAGTCAGTCCAAGAGAAACACCCGAAATAGATCCCAGTCAACAGGAGGTGTATGACTACCTCGAATCTTTAGAAAAGACAGCTGCAGGCCCGAGTACCACTCTGCCCCACATGACACCAGATGCACAAGTCTAATCCTTAAAGCAAGAAGTGTTTGAATTAGAGGTTCTAAACAAGAATATTAAGCAGGAAAATGAAGCACTTAAGGAGCAGAGCAAAGTGGATAAAATTATTCATGATAATAATATGCTTCATTTGGGACTATGGCAAAAGAAAAACAAGAAATTAAAGAAATAGTGCAGAAAGTTGAGCAGAGAATTGATCAATCTCAAATTCAGATGTCTGATAAGGAAACCCAGGATGGTGGTAGCACTAAGAAAGAAGAGAAGAGGACTAGATGTCCTAGCAGAGGCTTTAGAACATATGCATTAAAGGGGAATGACTAAAATTTTGGTTGCATGAGGACATGCAACGCCTTCACAGTGGGGGTATGTTGAGTCCCAAACTTGCATCTTCCCTATACACCTTTTCAGCCTTCTTTTCCATTTACTTCACCCACCAAGCTGTCAAATCATTGCATATTAGTTTAAAAAGAGCTTATAAAATGGTTTCCTAACTATGCCTTGTGACTGCTGTTTGATTTAGATTTTTGTTCAATTAGCTGCGGAAACTTGTCACTTTCCGCAACCAGCTCAAGTTTCCGCAGCCATTTTGTTGAAGACTATGTTACAGGTGTCCAATAGAGAATCCGGCCACATGGGCAAGCTGCAAATGACATGTACATGGAGCGTGTCCCCTTGGTTCAGCCGAATCACTCACAAATAGCCATGGTCAAGGACGGTCAAAGGAGTGGTCAAACTAAGAGTTTTGCGGTGGCACGACTCTGTTTTTCCCACGTGAAGTTTTGCGTGGCAAGTTCCTCAATCTCCGGAGGTGTGCTAACACCTGTGGATCAATCCGTGAACCAAATCGAACAACCACCACTCCATAGATTTATTTGTCATGGCTACCATACTGCTAAATCTCAGGATGTGGAGATTTATGTGTCTGTTTGGCAGCGAAGAATTTAGGAATCAGTTATAACATCTTCAGTTATAAATAACGCGTTATCATATGCTTGATAGTTAGCTTTTACATGTAATGTTGATTGTGTTTACGAGCCCACTGTGCCATGCTCTATATTTATGTTTTTACTGCACTTTAATATATGAGAAGACAACGTTCTTAAGTTCAATTTGTGACTGAGTATTGATTGGCCGAGGTTGCAGAGGGCCCCTGTACACCAAGGCTCTGTATCTACTGTATAGTTTCTCGCTTTCTTTCATTATGTCACTTCTTTCATAATCGTTTACTTGTATATTATTCATGTTAACCGCTGTCCATATTTTCTTTTTTGCTTTCTCATGATTGTTAGCTAATCAGTGTTTTTCTTTCAGGTTCTTGTAGGCAGCCTGGGCAATTTACATAGTTTTAATGACTAATGACATGAGATCATCTTGTCCTTTTTGCTGATTCATTTTCTGAGTTTTAATTCCAGCATTTTCATTTCTTTCAGTTTTTCTTTGCTTATTTACTTTTATGCAGTTTAGATATCATATTACTCATCTGTTTATGATTACCTTCCTATAGCCAAGCGACTCAAATAGTGAGGAATCAGAATATTACTTGATGTAGTATGATTTAGTTTACTTTCCTCCAAGTTAGTGATTAAATTACTTATGTCATTTTCAGGGATTGAAGTATGAATGAGTGGTTTAATCTTAGTTTCATTTCCTGCAATTTAGATATCATATTACTCAATTTGTTTATGATTACCTCATATAGCCAGAGCGAGTCGAAAGGTGAGGGGTCAGAATATGAGTTGAAGTAGTGTGATTTAGTTTGCTTTGCTTACGGTCTTTGAATTGCTTTGAGTTCAGTTATTATTTTCTTTTTATACAACAGTAAGGATACTGGGCTTCATTGTCACTAGTTCACTGTTTTGGTACATTTTTATTTTCTTTTGAGAATTGATTTCATCACAACTAGTTTCAAACCTTTTTGAGAACTTTAAAGTGTGGAAAATCATTGTAGAAATAACCATTACCATCCATACTTGACTTTCAATTCTGCCATCTCACATTAGGGAATCAACAAAAGATAAACCCAAAAACAAACCAAAAACTCAAAAACGACAAAGAACTAAGAAATTGGTTATCCTGCATATACAGTGCACTTCACTTCAGCAGTTTACGACTCTCGGATTGACATTTTAAATAGCAATTTAGGACACACTAAATTGACCAAACAAGACCCTGGCTCATGCACATGTGTTAAGACAACACCTGTCTAATGTTGCTTGAAGCATTATGACCAAAGCTAGCTATGAATAATAACCACTTTATAACACGTAGCTTTAGAGCTCATATATGTCCTTCCTCGACTTGTTCTTCCCCTGCTGGATGCTCATATTTTGTTAATGATCCTTTCAAAAATATTTGTTGCTTTTTCAATCATAATTGATCAACCGAATTATAACATGCAGCTACAACAGTTTCGTAGCGCACTACGAAACTACTGTGTAATTTCAAAAGCACAGTCTTAATGCCAAAATTTGACTTTCTTGAGCTTCATTATCTTGAAGTGTTTCTTTTCATGTGACCTGAAGCTGTTCAAAACTGAATGAAAAGACCCTTTTTAGCTCTTAAACACCACATTCCTCTTGAGAGATATTTGCTTTACCTCTACTGGAACAGACATTGCAGTTGAAATTTCCTCCATCCAATTTCTGCTGAGATCCAGAAATGACTCAATCAAATCACCATCCAGGAAACTTTTTGCATCCACAGTCTTCATTTCATTGCTAAATCCCTTGATCACCTTGACAAGATTTGCTTGCAACTTTTCAAGAAACAGATATTGCTCCTGAGGAAGAGATGCAATGACACCAATAACACCATTGACTATTCCAAATATAGCTGTAGGTATCTGGCAGACGTATAACAAGAGATCCATGCCTAAAAAGATATAACAAACTCTCCTAAGTGGTATTCATCTACAACTTCTAATTTTCCTCTCTCTTCATCAGTTGCAGCATCACTATTTTTCCTCACTGTAAAAAAGTTGAAATTGTTCTCTGCTCCCTGGTATATATCATCATCCAGAATTTCAACTGTTGTCATTTAATTTGCATTATAATCACGAGCCCTCTCTTCCATTGCTCCCTCCTCATGTTTGTATATCAATAAAGAGATTGATTTCATCAAATCACCAACTACAATAAAATCTCCACGAGATTGAACATATAGTGCAAGAATATGACCATGATGGCCACATTCCGACTGCAACTCTCTTGAACCATCATCACGGAGCACCCATTTGTATAACTGAATCTTTTGATTGATGCCAGCAAGCACTTTCCATTAAATGCATTCAGATTGTAAATAGAAACCTTTGTCTCCTTCTCAGTAACAAGTTGCAGTTTACCATCTTCAACTGAAAATACTAAAATTCGGCCCTTGTTAGGTTCGTTCTCCTCGAGAAATACATATGCTGTCCCAACACAATAATACGCATTGTTGTCATCTGTAAATGAAAAACTGAGGATGGAACATCCATTTTCATAAGTATCATTATGAAAAAACTTCAAATGTATGATCATCTAACAGGCGCACAAAGTGTGTTTCAGTCTCCTCAATATTTGTCTGAGAATACTTCACATTGCAAATGGTAAAGGTGCGAAATTTCTCCTGATGGCAAATATGACGAGCATGCTCTCCAAGAGGAACTGCACGGATATGAAGTTTCTGAATGTCATCAATTGACCCAATAGTAAGCAGGTCCTCCTTTGCAATTGCAAAGCTGTCTGGAAAGGAAACTGAATTGAAAGGGCACATGTGATTGACTTCCTTGAGATTCACATTGCTATACAGCAACTTCCGATTGCTACTGTAAATAACTGTCAGCCTGTCTAATGCTGCAAAAACATGTGTTGTGTTCTTAGAGCAAAAATTCCTCAAGGTGATAGCTTTTGTACCCAACGAAATCTTCTTCCGGTCAGAAAACTCTCTAGTTCTCATATTCGATATGAAGTTGAAGAGATGCCCATCCCCAAGACCACATGGAAAACTAAAACTGAGCTTAAGATTGTTTACAAGGGATAGTTTCAGACTACCCCAAATCCAAAGAACAAATGCAAAACCCAAAAGGACATTTCCCTGATTGCTCTGATACCATTTCGAAAAGCCTAGTTGAAGGACCAAAACCGTAGAGCAAAGTACAACTGTAAACATGTGCCAATACCAAGACACCTAATGACCTAATGATGAGGATAAGCGGTTGGATATGATAGACGAAGTGTATAAGCTAACAACTGTTGATGTAAACACAGTAGATTTTGATAAATATGACAGCTGGGTGAGATTTGCTACGGATCCGAATGAATCCCTAATTTCATAGCGAAGCCAGTGTAAATTCTGGGTTTTGCGCTACGAAAACACCTAGACAGTTTCATAACACATAAGAAGCTTAAAACAAATTTGATACAATGGTATCTATGTGAGTTATGTAACCAGTGATGAATGAGAATGGATTGTTTGACCTTTATTTAACCATACCACCAAGACTCCTAGGACTTAGATACTAAGCAAATTTAAAAAAAAACTAAACCCGGACTAACACCAAACCTTTACAATCAAAATGATGTAAATAATTTAGAAATTGTTTCTTAAGTGATAACAGAACGGATGGCTAAAGTCCATGAACAAAGACAGAAGACACACAATAAATAGTGAATTCAGTCAGTTAGAGAACCTCGAGAGGAGGACTGAACACAGAGAGACTGAAAACAGAGAAGAAGGCAATAAAACAAAAGCAGCAGAAGACAGAGGGCCGAGATGACCAAAGGCAGCATCGAGCACCAGAGAGCTTGAGAAATTCAAGCCATCCCATAGAGGATATGTCTGGGCTGAGCACCACATTGGACTCTTTCCACTATAGACCAGAGGGTCACATAGCTGGTAGGAAAAGCTGAGTCTGTGCACTCCAGTGGCTTGGGGAATCCAAGAACCACCCTGCCAAGCAATTCTGCTTCAGGAGAACTCACATTGAGTCCCTGCATTGTAATTCTCTGCTTAAAGACACAATAAAACAAGGTCACCACTGAAAGCTGGACCAGAGATGTAGCCCTGGAGAATAGGGTGAACTCCTTATTAAATTTTTGTGTTCTTGTATTTGCTTACTGTATTTCTTTGTTGTCTTTCCATTTAATTGTTTGTGTATTGGCAATCTGATCGATCCATTGCTTCAATAACACAAAACACACACCAACACATGAGTCTGTAATACCTTTGTTTAATAAATCTTTAGCTGAGGTCACTCATAGGGTGATTATCAAATCAAGTGGTATCAGAGCTCTAGGTTGTAAGGTTAGACAAGCTTGTGTTGGTTTAGCTTTGAATGCTCACTAGATCAAAGCTCAAATTAGGAGAAGGACAGTTGGTGGAAACTAATTCTGAAATTGGGAGAGTCTATCCTCAGAAGACAATGTTAGAGGAAGGTTCTGTGGGGCCAGACCCTCAATTCATAGAAATTTTCCTAGCTATAAAGTCTATGGTAGAAGAAATGTATAGGGACTTTAGAAAGCATAAGGTTGAAGACTCCTTAGGTTCTAAACAAGATAAAGAAGAAGATGAGTCTCACTTCCATGACCACTCCAAACGAAAGGAGAAAGAGGAAAGCTTTCTCACACCTCCTAATAGCCTTGTGCATAATAAGAAAGAATCTTTGATTAAGCTGGATGTTAAATTTGATTTTCCTATATATGATGGAGAGCTAAATGCTGAAAAGTTGGACAATTGGATTATACAAATTGATGTGTATTGCAGGGTATAGAACATAGACTCAGACAAGAGTAAGATTCAGCTGGAAAGCCTACGCCTAGGAGGCACTACCTTGGTTTGGTGGGAAGGCAGAACCCAAGCTGATATGAAAAGACATGGTAAGACCATCTCTGTCTGGAGTGAATTTGTTGCTGCAATCAAAAAGCAGTTCTATCCATTGGCCTACGTGCAACAAGCCATGATGAGTTGGCAAACTCTTCGACAGTTGAAAGGGAAAAGTGTGCAAGGGTATACTCAAGAGTTCAGAAAGAGAGCATTGATGTTGGGTATCTCATTAGACTCACCAGAGACTCTTTTGAAGTACATTGGTGGTCTACACAGCTACATGAGGCATACCATCCTCATGTTTAATCCCACTAGTATAGATGAGGTATCTGTACAAGCTACTCATCTAGAAGCTAGAGGAAAGAATGGAAATATAGAAGTTGGGGGACCATCCCAACCCACTGTAAGCAAGAGCCAGGAAAAAATAAAGCAAAAGTGGAAAGCAAGGAAGGATAACACTGCACAAAATATCAAAGCTTCATGCACTCACTGTAAAAAGGATGGGCATGATGATGAGCATTGTTGGATTCTGCATCCAGAGCTGAGACCTAAGAAGCCTGAGGGCAAGAAGAAGAAGATTGCTACAACTATTCAGAAAGATTCAGGATCAGACTTAGGAGATGAAACAACTATAGTAGCCACATGTATAAAATATAAGAATTCTAAAGCATCTACTAGTAATTTTGCTCAATTTGTTATTGATGAAGAAAATGAGAGAAAAAGACATGAGCTTTTCCATATTTGAGTTATTTCAAAAAATCAAAAGATTGATACTTTTTTTGATAGTGGCTCACAAGTAAATCTAATTTCTGAAGCAATTGTAAATAAATTGGGATTAGCAACTACACCTCACAAGAAACCATACCCATTAGGATGGTTGAATGATAAAGCACAACTACAAGTGACTAGACAGTGCAAACTCAAGTTTTCTTTTGGGTCAGCATTTGTAGATGAGGTTGAGTTAGACATAATTCCTTTGGATATATGTGGAATTGTTTTAGGAAGCCCTTACTTGTATGATAGAAAGGATTTTTTCTATAGAGCTGAGAACAAGTATCTACTTGTTAAAGATGGAATCGAATACTTTGTAAGAGCTCATAAGCTCAAGAATAATTATACTCTCATAAACTCAGGGCAGATGAAAAGAAAGATAAATTCATGTAAACAATTCTTACTGATGGTTGTAAAGGAAAAGAAACCTGATAAAACCAATGTATTTGAGGGCTGTAATGCTGAACAACAAGCTAATATAGAAAACATTGTTTCAAAGTATGATGTCTTATTTCAAGAACCTAAAGGTCTGCCACCCAAAAAGGGAATAATACATGATATTATTTTGTAGCAAGATGTTCCATTGCCTAACATTGGGATGTACAGGTTTTCTGCTTTAGAGAATGTTGAAATCAAGAAGCAGGTGGAGGAGTTGCTCGAGAAAGGGTTCATCAGGCCTAGCACATCACCACGTGGGTCACCAATCATTTTGGTGAGAAAGAAAGATGGCTCATGGAGAATGTGCATTGATTACTGAGCACTGAATAAGATAACAATCAAGAATCGTTATCCCCTTCCTCGCATAGATGATCTTTTAGATTAATTAAAGGAAGATGTTTATTTCACCACGCTGGATTTGCATAGTGGATACCATCATGTCAGAGTTGCAGAGCAAGATGCATGGAAGACTACTTTCAAAACAAAGCAGGGATTGTATGAATGGCTGGTTATGCCTTTTGGCTTGACCAATGCTCCTGCTACTTTCATGAGATTATTGAATGATGTACTCAGACCTTTTCTTGATGATTTTGTTATTGTGTACTTGGATGACATTCTGATTTTTAGTAAAACGTGGGAAGAACATTTAAAGCATGTTAAGCAGACATTAGATGTTTTGAAAAGAGAAAAAATTTATGTTAAACTCTCAAAATATGAATTTGGAAAAACATCTCTAAACTACTTGGGTCTTATAGTAGGGGGAGGTGAATTGAAAATAGATCCCTCTAAAGTGGCAGTCATTGTGAACTGGCCTAAACCCAGGTCTGCTAAAGAAGTAAGAAGCTTCTTAGGAGTAGCACAATATTGGAGGAAGTTCATTTCTAACTTTTCCTCAATTGCAACTCCCTTACATGATTTAACAGGATTGAATAAGGTGTTTTAGTGGGGAGGCAAACATTAGAAAGCCTTCGACACCTTGAAAGAAAACATTAGTATAGCACCTATACTAGCACTGCCAGATCTACAAAGACCATTTGAGATCCAAACTAATGCCAGTGACTATGCCATGGGAGTAGTGTTGACACAGCACGGTAAACCCATATGTTATCATTCTGAGACTTTTAATCATGCAGTAGTTAACTATCCTACATATGATAAAGAATTGTATGCAGTAGTTCAAAGTGTGAAAAAGTGGAAACATTACTTAATGGGCAAAGAGATAGTAATACATACTGATCATCAACCACTTCAATATCTACACTCCCAAACTAAGTTGCAGCAATCAAGACATTATAGATGGATGGGTTTTCTACAACAGTTTCATTTAGTCATCAGATATAAAAAGGGCATACATAACAAGGTTGCAGACATGTTATCTAGACCCATTATAAATGCATCTGCCATACTTAAGCATAATTATGTGCTACATGAAAGCTACATAGAAAAATATGCTCAGGATATGGACTTTAAAGATGTATATGCAACTTTGAGTCAAGGCAAAAGAGTAGAAGAATTGGATTATCATGTAAAGGACCTACTCTTATATCATTGTGAGAAACTCTGCATTCCACAAACTGAGAGGATAAAGATAATTAGGGAAGCACACACTTCTCTGCTATCTGGTCACTTTGGGGTAAGTAAAATAGTTGCACAGCTGCAAAGGTTCTGCTATTGGCCGAAAATGAATGAGACAGTTTCTAGATATGTAAGAGGGTGTGCTATGTGTGCTAAAAGCAAGCCCAGTAACAGAAAGCTAGGCTTGTACACTCCATTGCCAGTTCCTTCTCACCCTTGGGAAAGTGTTTCCATGGATTTTGTTGGAGGGCTACCTAAATCTAGGAAAGGTCATGATTATCTATATGTTATTGTGGATAGGTTTAGAAAAATGTGTATTTTGATACCTTGTAGTAAATAGATTATAGCTGAACAGACCGAAAAATTGTTCTTTGAACATGTATGGGTTCATTTTGGATTGCCCAGTTCTATTGTATCTGATTGAGACACCCGATTTGTGGGGAAGTTTTGGTCGAGTCTATGGGAACTGATGGACACCAAACTAAAGAAAAGCACAACTTTTCATCCACAAACATATGGCCAGATAGAAGTAGTAAACAGGATAGTGATCCAGTTATTGAGAGGATATTGTAGCAAACATCCTAAACTTTGGGATGAATACTTGTGTTATGTGCAGCATGCTTACAACAGAGCAAAGCACTCTTCTACATAGAGATCTCCTTTTGAGACCTATTTTGGTTTCACACCAAGGTCTCCTTTGGATTTTGCCTTTAGTAAAGATACCATGGTTGATGGACACATTGATGTGGACAAGACAACTAGGTTCATTGAATAGATCTAGGAGATCCACCAGGCAGTACAAGAACAGCCAAAAAAGAGCCAAGCCAAGTACAAGGCTATGCATGACAAGCATCAGATGGAGCATAGTTTTCAAGTTGGAGACCAAGTCTGGTTGTACATCAACAAGGACAGGATGCAAGATGAAGGTAAAAAGCTAAAGCATATCAGGTATGGACCTTTTAGGATACTTGAGAAGATTGGTGAAAATGCTTTTTGCCTTGATCTACCGACTTACATGCACATCTACTCAGTCGTAAATGAAAATTGCTTGAGCTTGTTTGAACCTTCAATGATTGAGGACCCTGAAGAGAAAAGTCAATTGCCTTCTATTGATGACCTGCTACTTGAATATCTTAATGAGTTGTAGGAAGATACAGTGTTGGACAGGAAGGTGAGGACAACGTGCAGGGGAGATGTTGAATACCTCAGGATTGGGCTCAAAGGTTCAAATCCGAGCAGTGCAAAGTGGATTGAGATTGGACAAGTGAGAAATCAATACCCTCACTTCGTCGATGCTTGAAAACCAAATTTTGGTGGTCCAAAATCTTTTTCAGTGGGAAGGTTGTGACCCGAATTGGATCCATAAAGAACTATCAAAGAACAATGACTGTATCGGGTCAGAAAAATCTCTAAAAATTCCAAAACAGTGACCAAAAACACCCTGAACCAGTGGCAATGGCAGCTAGCATTGAATGACAAGGACCTCGGTCAAAGCGCGTTGACCAAGGCCCATGGAGACTGCATAGGAGGTCAAAGTAGCCCCGGATCAGGAAACAGAGGGGAAGCCTTGAGCACACAGACGCATGGTGAGCCAGAGAACTGTGGGCGAAGAAGAAAAAGCACTAAAGGTACAAAGGCGGGACCCACACTCTGGAAACCGGCGGTATTGATCGGAGCGCCCTCAAACGGTAAGTGGTTTTGGATGAGAGTGGAGCGATTCCATTCATAGATTGACACGTGGCAAGCGGAGGTGAGAGAAAACCGTCGTTGATCGCGCGCTAACGGGCGAGCAAGTCAATTGCGTGAAACGTGCATATGATGTTGGATCTAGGGGACTCAGATCGGATGGCTGAGATCGCACCCGATGGAGGAAGCGGAATCGACGAAGGATTAAGCCGCATTTTAGAAGGGATTTGAAATCCGTTTGACCGCCACGGTGGAGGAAGAACTCATCCATGACGAAATTGAAGAAATGAACCGACGAAGCAGGCTGGCGATGTTTAGAGGAGGACATGTGGCCACTCCCTGAGCACTGATGATGACGCCGAATAGGGAACTCCAAGTGCAGTTGCAGAAGGTGAATCGATGGAGGCAGAAGAGGAACCGAACGGTCTTGGAATGGATGGCTAAAAGCCATGAACAAAGATAGAAGACACACAATAGACAGTGAATTTAGTTAGTCATAGAACCTTGAGAGGAGGACTAAACACAAAGAGACAGAAAAAAGAGAAGAAGGCAGTAAATCAAAAGCAGCAGAAGGCAGAGGGATGAGCTGATCAAAGGCAACATCGAGCACTAGAGAGCTTGAGAGATTCAAGCCATCCCATAAATGATCTATCCGGGCTGTGCACCACATTGGGCTCTTTCCACTATAGACTAGAGGGTCACAGAGCTGGTAGGCAAAGCTGAGTCTGTGCACTCTAGTGGCTTGGGGAATCCAAGAACCACCCTGCCAAGAAAATCTGCTTCAGGAGAACTCACATTGAGTCCTTGCATTGTAATTCTCTGCTTAAAGACACAATAAAACAAGGCCACCATTGAAAGCTAGACCGGAGATGTAGCCCTGGAGAATAGGGTGAACTCCTTATTAAATTTTTATGTTCTTGTATTTGCTTACTGTATTTATCTGCTATATTTCCATTTAATTGTCTGTGTATTGGCAATCTGAATGATCCGTTGCTTCAATAACACAGAACACACAACAGTACATGAGTTTGTAATACCTTTGTTTAATAAATATTTAGCTGAGGTCACTCATAGGGTGATTATTAGATCAATCTTACCCTAATTTTATGTATCTACAACCTCCTCCGTCTTCCTATAAAAGCACTGCCTACTATTAGGACTGGGTTAGATTTTGGAGGCTCTTACTTATGCCTTCATGCTGCCCATTTTTTCTAGAGGTCCATAATCCATCCATGTATTGAGGAATGATTGAAGGCATGCTTTGTGACAAAGGAAGGAAAGATAGTTGGGAGATATCTACAAGGTCCAGTTTTTCAAAGAGTTGTAATCTTATCCTACTTTCGTTAATATAAAAATTCATGGTTTTCCTATACACTATGCCTCTTTTATGCATGTATAGAAGAGCGACTCCTTGGCTTATTGTTTAGAGATATTTGTATATGTTATTTATCTATTTTGGTTCTCTTTCTTGTTTTAGAAGTTTTACATGTTCCACTTATAGCATTTTAAGTTGGATCTAAAGCTTTCAAGGAAGGAGAAGAAGAAAGTCTACATTGGTTTCCAAGTAAGTCTTTCTTCCATATTACAAATTTCTCTCAAGAAAGAAAAGCAATTTTTTCTTGGTTGTTTCTATATTAGGCCACTAGTTCTAGGGATTTTTCTTCTATCTACATAAAAAATTAATCCATAAAAACACTGGTGGTCATTTCATCCTCTTTGAACTTCTATTTCCCTACAATATTTGTCGGTTCTATAGTCTTCCTTGTGACAATATCTAACACTTTGTTCTTTACAAGATTAATATCAATTTTAACTTTCAATTCTTTGAAGTTTGAGGCTACCTATAGCTTGTTTTTTTATTTCATAGAATAAGCCATAGATACAAATTGATTGTAGATATAGGGTTTCTTCAACTTGATCTCAAAGTAGGGTTTCCTGAAGAGTGATCTTTGTGCTCTTTCCTTCACCAAAGCTCTAATACAATGTTGAGTTTTTAGTACAATAGATATAAGTACTTTATTTCTTAACTATTAGAATTACTTCCAATAGTATATATGTTGTTTAGCGCAACATTGAGATCAGTAAGTAATTATACTTCAAAAATTCAACCAATTAGACGATAGAAAAATAGAGATCACAATGAAAAAGAAACAAAATCTTTTACCCTGGGAAAACTCACAAAGGGGTAAAACCCAGCCAACCTTTCCCTAGAGATTCAATGAAACAAGAGACACATAAAATTCAACTAACTAGTAGGATGTTGAAGAGAGATTCCATACAGGCTGGTAGAGTATTTTTAATTAATGGAAAAACCTGTGAGCAATTTTTGAAACCGACGTTTCGGACAGATCTCATTACCCTGATGATGGACTCACCTAGCTAGTCCGAAATGTCGGTTTCAAAAATTGCTCACAGGTTTTTCCATTAATTAAAAATAACTAGTAGGATGACCATAATCCTTGCTGCCTTCCATAACCAAAGATGTTGCCAAGGGTGGAGTTGTTACTGAAGAGAAATTCATCGTTCATGCTCAATATTTAGATTTGATTTATAACCAATCCAGCATGCTCTATGAAAAGATACCCAATGCACCGTGGCCCTCTCATATTGTTCCACCTCCTCCCTCGAAGGAATCACATGTTGTTTATGGTGTGATTGGTTTCGCCAGTCTATAGTTAGTGAGTTAATCCTCTAGTCAATACAACCAGAAGCCTCCTCCTACTGTGACTAATCAAAGCCCCTCTCTTACCACTTCTGTCACTACTTTTGAGATTAATTTCTTTCAATTTGTTAAAGGGAAATATTAGGAACCATGGAGTAAAAATAAGGGTAAAGGAAATAATAAACAAGAAAACCTCCACAGGAAAAATAAAAAAATCAGTCTCCTGACTAGAAACACAAATTGCGTTATCCTTGTTTAATCTGTAATGAAGAGAAGTTTACCAAGGATTTTCCACATTGAGCATAAATCAATCAATTTTTGAAAGCTACATCTATTACACTTGTCGCGTTGACGGATCCTTTCCCAAACTAGGAGACAAATATGGTTGTGCGAAACCCATCCTCCTCTTCCCTAGTATTTATGTTACAAGATACATGAAATAAGGAAGATGTTTTGGTGGCTACATGAAATAACGACTATATTAATTCAAATACTTTAAATGGAAAGGTTGTTGACCAACCTTCCAGTGCGACTCCATCTAATGTTGGTCCTCTGCAAATTGAGAAACCAACTGCTAAACAAACAATTAAACCTCCTCCCGAGGGAATTAATCGTAAATCATCGTTCAACCCTCATGCGAGAGATGAAAATAATTACAACATAGTTGAATATTTGGCTAAGCTCCTTCAACTATTTCAACTCTCGAATTTTTGCAGAACTATCCTGCATAGAGAAATTCGTTGTTAGCGGTGATCAGAGGAGTATATCCTTCGGTTTTGAGCCTTGTTGTGTTTAATAACAGGAACTATACACCTAAAATTCCACCTCAACTTGCATTTATGATCCAAGTTGTTTTTAGAGGTAAAACCATATTTTGCATGATACTGGATGAAGGTGCCTCTACTTGTATCATGTCATTATCATGATGTAAAGCTTTAGGTTCTCCACCGCTTAGCTAGTCAACAAAAACCATTAAGTCCTTTGACAGAAGAGGGTTAAAACCTAATGGGGTTTTAAACTCATTGCAAGTGGAATTAGCAATTAAGACATTCTCAGTAGAGGTCGAAGTCATTCATGGATTGTTAGATTATAAAATCTTACTAGGTCGTACTACGGTGTATTCTATGGCAGCTATTATATCATCCTATTTTCGAATGATTGATTTACCTCATAAAATGGGAATTATGGCTATTGATCATCTTGCATACTTCAATGTAAATTTTCCTCTCTTTCGGCAATAGGTTTTCATCATTGGCCTTCGACCAGAAGACTTTGTGTGGTGTTCGACTCCAGCTCATTCAAACACACCTCGTAGATTGTATTGTGGTACCTTGAGGGCCATTATCATTATCAATGGTTCCTCTCTCATCTATTAAACAAATTTAATCATTGGTCAATAATCAGATGGTGTTTACCATGTTTTACTCCAACACATCTATTCACATGGTTAGACTCATACTATCGAGTGACAAGGTAGAAGACCCCAAATCTAGTTTCATCCATTTGGGGTGCGATTTCAGGATTCATACAACATTACAAAGTATGATTTCTATAGTCATGCAAAGGTCATCCAAGAATGGGTCCACAATATGTCATCAATGAAAATGAATTTGATTATGGTACATGTAAAAATTCTTATATGCTAAGTATGGGTATGCCTACCTCATCAATGATATCATCATGATAATGTATTGTAACAAACAATTGATGATCTCAACCAGTCTATTATTTATCCAAACTTTTCACATGATAAATCACTTCTTTCCTTAACCACTAATTTTGACTTTGCACTTTAGGAGGAAATCTATTATAGGCCATTTTGTCACATTAAACTAAATAACCTTGAACCAGAATCAATCATCATCCATTCATAGCTCCTGCAATCATCCCCTGCAAAGGAAAAAGAATCCCCTTTCCAGAAGTTCTAAGAATTCTACATTAAAATGGATAAAAAAACTAATTTAAGTCCCCATCTCACTTCCTTAGTTTAGATAGTGCGATGACACAGATTGAATCAAAGGGGAAAGTGTTGGTCAGTGTAGGTTTCTCTTACTACAATTTCAATGGCCCTTGAAATGAGGAAACAATAAAAAATAATTTTGAAGCTTCCACTTCTAGAGGCCTATATCGTGGAAGTTTCCATTCTCTATTAAGGATGTCCTAAACTTCCTACAAATGGGGTATTATCTCTTGTTCCATGGAGCTTATCCCCTTCTAAAGTGGATCTTACCCTAATTTGATGTATCTACAACCTCCTCCTTCTTCCTATAAATGCATTGCCTGCTAGGAGGATTAGGTTGGATTTTGGAGACTCTTAGTTATGCCCTCATGATGCCCATTTTTGTCTAGAGGACCATAATCCATCCATGTATTTGAGGAATAATTGAAGGATTTGTTTGTTACAAAGAATGGACAAGATAGCTGGGAGAGATCTACAAGGTCAAGGTTTTCAAAGGGTTGTAATCTTATCCTACTTTCGTTACAAAAAATATGTTTGGTTTTCCTATACACTATGTCTCTTTTATGCATGAGTAGAACAACGACTCCTTGACTTATTGTTTAGATATATTTTTATATGATATATGTCTATTTTGGTTCTCTCGATTTTTTTATATGTTTACAAGTTCCACTTATAGCATTTTAAGTTGGAGCTAAATCTTGCAAGCAGGGAGAATAAGAGAGTCTACACTCGTTTGCAAGTAAGTCTTTCTTCCATATTAAAAATTTCTCTAGGGAATTTTTTTTTTGTCTTGGTTGTTTCTAGATTAGGCCACTAGGTCTAGGGAGTTTTCTTCTATCTGCATAATAAAATCATCCATAAAACAATGGTGGTGATTTCATCCTCTTTGAACTTCTCTTTCCCTGCAAAATTTTACGGTTCTATAGTCTTCCCTATCAGAATATCTAACACTTTGTTCTTTGCAAGATTAAGATCAATCCTGAATTTCGATGCTCTGAAGTTTGAGGCCACCTCTAGCTTGTTTTCTAATTTCATAGAAGAAGCCATAGGTGGAACTTGATTGTAGATATAGGGTTTCTTCAACTTGATCTCAAAGTAGGGTTTCCTAAAGAGTGATATCTGTTCTCTTTCCTTCACCAAAGTTTTAATACCATGTTGAGTTTTTAGTACAATATATAGATTTATTTATTTCTTAACTATCATAATTACTTCCAATAATATATATTTTGTTTAGCACAACAATGAGATCATTAAGTAATTATACTTCATAAATTCAACCAATTAAACGATAGAACAATAGAGATCACAATGCACAAGAGACAAAAAGATTTTACCCTAGGAAAACCCACAAAGGGGTAAAACCCAACCAACCTTTTCCTTAGAGAACCAATGAAACAAGAGACACATCAAAGTCAACTAACCAACAAGATTACCAACCACCAAGGACCAAGTCAACCCTCCACAATTTTGTCCAAAAAGTTCTGTGACAACATCTCCGAGAGAATCAAGAAACTTCCTTCAAGTATACCTCAAAATTTGCACTATCCCATATAAATATACCACAAAGATAAGGTCTCCAAGATGGATAAAAATTTCCTACAACTCTACCTATGAATGCACCCTTAGTCATAAATATATGCTACATAAAACAAGGTCTCAAGAGGATTGAGATTCGACCTATAGATATTTTCCTCAAAGTATTTTCACTCTTCCATAGGAATTCCATAGCCTACCACAAAGAGGTATGCCATAGATATTTCCCTCAAATACATATATATATATATATATATATATATATATATATATATATATATATATATATATATATATATATATATATATATATATGTCACCATAGATATTTTCATAAAAGTACTTGCACTCTTCCATAGGAATTCCATAGTCTACCACAAAGAGATATGCCTTGGAAGTTCATACAAAATTTGACCACTTCGATTTGTTTGAAAATGGTAGCTTTGGTTGGTATTTTTATGGTCAAAATTGAAGAAGAAAATTATTATTTTTCAGCTATCCAAATCAACCTCGAATGGGCAAGTCAGCCCCACCACTTCAATGGTTTTTACCCCAAGGTAAAAACCCTCCTCTTGACTCACATATATATTGACATTCGTTGACCTCATTTGGGCATCACATGACACTCACTCATTTGACCAATCACAAGGATATATGATCACACATGTAAGGGAGAAGAAAGAGAATTATTTTTGTGTTGACCAACTCATTTTCCTTCCATTGACCAATGTTGACTTGATTTGTTTCTCTTTGATTTGACCGAGTTTTTGACTGAAGTTTGAAGGCCAAATTTTTTGTTGTTCATTGACTATCTTTGACCAAATATTTCTCTCTATTCTAGGTCGTTGATAGGGTTGACCATAGGTCAATTGTTTCACTTTGACCAAAGTTGACCATGGAAATTGTAGGCCAATTTTTGGCCCTTTGACTAGCAGCCTCAGGCCAAAATTCGGCTCTCTTCTTCAGACTTTGATTGTGAATAGTACGTTGAAATTTTCTCTATTTTGATTACTTTGACTTGACAATTATGGAGGTCAAGGTTGGAATTTTGATTGGAATATTCTAATGTACTATTGATGAATTGAACTCTCTCTGATAAGGAAAGATTACTAGGTTCCCCCCTTGTGGGGTTTTGTCCCAAGAAATTTTGGTTTCTCTTGATTTATTGTTTTCAGTGATCTCTATTTCTCTACTAAAGTTAATGGTTGAAATTTTCAAATATAACTACTTAATTATTGGAATTCTCTAAAGAATTCAAATTGTATCATTGGAAGTAGTTATCAGTTTGAAAATTGTTCTAGTCTTGTTTGAATCTAAAAAATCAACATGGTATGATAGATTTGGTTAAAGAATAGATAAATTAACATCATTGGGATCACCTTGAAGAGCAAAGAGAGCATATTGAATATCATTGGGACCACCTTGAAGATCATTGATATCCTACATCTTTTGTCTTGATTGGTCATATTCATCATGAAGACAAAAAATAAGATTGAAGGAGCTACAAACTTCAGAGCATGGAAGACTAGAATTGATCTTGTTCTTGCTATTAAAGAATCTAGGGCAAATAAGTGTAGTGTGATCCTTTGTTACTTGATAAAAATTTGTGGAGTTTTTTTACTTTTTCTTGTTAGCTTAATCTTCTTCTTATTATTATTAATGCATGTGTGTGTACATCATCAAACTGCTACCAAAACATAAGAACACGAAGACAATATGTTGGCTCTCTGCCAAGGCCAAAATGATCTGAAATGGAGAAGATTAGTAATGTTTTGCTAATTCCCCATTCAGAATAAAACACAAGATGCTTATCATTTGCTTATCAAGTGCTTAAGGATTCACCATTTTTGTTTAATTAATTTATTCCCATGAGAGTTTCTTATGTAAATGTTATAAACAATTTAACATAAAACATATGCTAAACATCAGCAAAATAATAGAAAAGAACATCAAAATACAACACACAACATAGACATTTGATGAGGAGTTCACCCCTCCTGGGCTACGTCTCCTTGGTCCATCTTCCAATGCTTGGACCTCTCTATTATGCTCAAAATAACAACAAAAGTGTATTTACAATGCTCAAATTCCTCTGAAACCTGTCTCAATGAGTTAAGAATACTCAAAAATGACTATCTATCCTCCTTTTGCATGCAATTTGGATAAGAACTGAAGAAGTTATGCCTTCTCCTAGTTCTCCCACTATTTGTTCCACAACTTGCTCCAAAACCGACATAATCCTACAAATTTGCTCCAAAATCCACTAACTGAACAAATATTTTGCCATGTGGTGAGCTATATTGTGTCGGTCATATCACAAATCGCAATCGGTGAAGTATGGTAGGTTGAAGGTCTTGTTAACACGACGACGATGTTGCGATAGTTATATCGCGGACCTGATGGGCGTATTAACTGAAATATATAAAATATCACGTCTGAGAAATCCATTGCAAATCGCAATTCAACGTTTATTGTTGAAACCATCACAAACACAACCCTTTTCTGCGATTGTGATATGGCTTCATCGGGTGCCGATTCTTATCTACCTGTGATATGCGATTACGATTAGATCGCATCGCAACCTGTCTGTGTTAGGGTCAATTTCAAACACCTTTCTACCTATGACTATGATTTGTGATATGTGGGGGCCAATGGTAGCCTGCCACTTGGTGCCTCCTCATTCGTTGTAGGCCTTGCCACATCATCCAATCTTGCCATGTAGACAAGTCAAATAGAACTTTGACTTGCTCTAACTTCTGCATACGAGCTCGGATTTGAGTGACGATCGCACCGTTCGATTCAAAATGATGATATTTTTGATCTGGAGTCGAGTTTAACAAGATTCTAACACTTTGAATTTTGAGCATAAACTTGAGCACCTAATCACTCCTCCCCACTAGAAGCCTTTTAGACTCCAAAATATTATATTCAATTTTTGAACAGATGAGGGTATTGTTCCCTCACCTTCCCCTCTTCAATCCATTTGACCTTTGATGAATTTGTACCTTTGAGACTCACTCGAAAATAATCAACATTTCCCCTTGTTGATGACCTCATTATTTTGTTAAGTATGGTGTCTTGTTGAAGCTCATCAAGAAATTCTAGAGAAAAATATTGAATTGATGGAATCTGTGCACTTTCTCCTTGATCTTCAATTAAAGGAGGCTCATACAATCTCAAATTTTCAACATTAACAACAGAATAAATTTTCATATATGAAGGTAAATCAAGCTTGAAAGCATTATTACCAATCTTTTCCATAATTTTAAATGGACCATAATGGATTGGTTTCAACTTTTTACCTTCACCTTCAAGCCTTTCCTTGCTAATGTAGAGCCAAACTTCATCACCTACTTGAAACTGATGATCCACACGATGCTTATCATGCCTTGCCTTATACTTGCCTTGACTCTTTTCTAGTTGTTTTTGAATTGTTTGGTGAATCAACTAAATTTTCTCAATGAATTTCTTTGCTCTGTCTATATCGCTATGTCCATCTACAACTACATATTTCTCAAAGATGAAATCCAAAGGTGATTTAGGAAAATAACCAAGACATGCCTCAAAAGGTGAAGTTAGAGTAGAAGAGTCTTTTTCTTGGTTATAAGCATGCTGAATATAATGCAATTGTTCATCCCACAACTTAGGATGCTTGCTACAATATCCTCTTAACAAATGAATAAATGTCATGTTAACGACTTCAGTTTGACTATTTGTTAGCGGATGGAAGGCTATACTTTTATTCAACTTGGTGTCCATCAAGTTCCATAAACTTGACCAAAAATTCCCAACAAATCGAGAATCACAATCACTTACAATAGAGGTAGGTAATCCAAAATGAACCCATACATTTTGAAAGAAAAATTGAGTTGTTTGTTCAACTGTAATTTTTTTTTTGCAAGGAATTAATATGCACATCTTGTTGAACCTATCCACAACTACGTACAATAATCATGACCTTTTCTTGACAAAGGAAGACCTCCTACAAAATCCATAGAAACACTCTCCATGGATGTGAAGGCACTGGAAGTGGTGTGTACAGTCCTAGTTTCCTATTACTAGGCTTAATGACTGCACACAATGAACAACCTTTGATAAAACACGACACACTTTCAAGCATATGAGGCCAATAAAAATACCTTTGAATATTTGCCACCATGGAACACAAAGTTTTCCCAAATGGTACAACAAATTATCATGTGCATGGTAGTCTAATTCCTCAACTTGGTGGCCTTGACTCAAGTTTGAATATACCTCCTTAAACTCAACATCATATGTGTGTTGTTCAACATAAATTTCAGGCAAAACATAATGATTCTTGAGTAAAATGGCTACATTAACAACCAATCTAGAAAGCATATCAGCAACTTTGTTATGAATACCTTTCTTGTACCTCATTACCAAGTGGAATTGCTGTAAGAATCCCATCCAATGAAAGTGCCTTGATTGCTGCAATTTTGTCTAAGATTGTAGATATTGCAAAGGTTGATGATCAGTATGAATAATGGTTTCTTTTCCCATTAGGTAATGCTTCCATTTCTTCAGACTTTGCACCAATGCGTAAATGTCTTTATCATATGTAGGATAGTTAATAACAACACCATTAAAAATATTAGAATTAAATGAAATGGGATTACCATGTTGTAAAAGAATTGCACCCATGGTGTAGTCACTTGCATTTGTTTGTATTTCAAATGGTTGTTTCAAATCTAGCAATGCTAAAACTGCGGCTGAATTGATCTTTTGTTTTAAAGTATCGAATTTTTTTTGTTTTTTTCCTCCGCACTAGAAGACAACCTTCACGCTAGTCAAAGCATGTAGTGGAGCTGCTATGGAAGAGAATTTGGAAATGAACTTCCTCCAATATTGTGCTGCTCCCAGAAAATGCCTTACTTTTGTGATTGATTTGGGTATTGGCCAATTCACAATAACTAAAACTTTAGATGGTTCAATCTTCAGTTCACCTCCTCCAACTATGTGGCCCAAATACACTAAGGAAGTTTTCTTGAATTCACATTTAGACATCTTCAGAAATAATTGTTCTTTTCTCAAGACATCCAACACTTTCCTCACATGCTTGACATGCTCTTCTCGTGATTTGCTTAATATCAAAATATCATCTAAATAGACAATTACAAACTCATCAAGGAAGGATCTTAAAACATCATTCATAACTCTCATGAATGTAGTTGGAGCATTGCAAATACTGAAAGGCATAACCAACCACTGAAAAAATCCTTGTTTTGTTTTAAAAGCAGTCTTCTAAATATCCTCCTCAATTATTCTAACTTGATGATATCCGCTTCTCAAGTCTAATTTAACGAAATATTTTGCATTCTTCAATTGATCTAGAAAATCATCTATTCTGGGAAGTAGGTATCGATTCTTTATGGTAATTTTATTCAAAGATTGATAATCTACACACATGCACCAAGTTCCATCTTTCTTGGGTACAAAAACAATTGGTGAACCACATGGCGAAGTAGAGGAGCGACTTACACCTTTATCTAACAATTCTTGAACTTGTTTATGAATTTCTAAGCTTTCCAGAATTGGAATTCAATACATACTGATGTTTGGGAGTGGACAGTCTTACTGTAGCTAAATTTCGTGCTGAATTCCCCTTTCTAGTGGCAATCATTTTGGTTCTTGAAACATGTCTCCATATTGATTGACCATATCTTGGTGTGTTTGGAAATAAATCTGATATGAAACAACTCAATTCTGTTTTCTTCATTTAAAGCATTGTTCAAGTTATTTGTTGAGCTGGTGCTTTCCATGGCTTCCTCTTTGCTTTTTTTTTTCACGAATTTTCCTTTAGTGGTTGTGGCCACAATATTTGTTTCATCAACTAACTCAGAACCCAAGTCTTGTTGTACAAAAATGTTTGTCTTATGTTTCCCTTTATTGTTAAATTTATTCGGTCATAATTCAGCATGAAGCTTCCATCAATGCACTCCATCATGGCCCTCTTTGGAACAATTCTTACAGACGGGTTTCTCCCCTTCTTTCTTAACAAAAGCATTTTTCTTCTACTTTCCTTTAGAATTCTTTCCTTTTTCACCACTCTGGAATGGCTTCTTCTTACCTTCTTCTTGTACACTTTTCCCTCTTGCTTCAAGGTGTGTAGCTTGAACACAGACCTCATCAAGGTTCGTGGGATTAAACATAAGAATGGTGTGTCGAAGATGGCTATGCAAACCTCCTATGTATTTCAACAAAGTATCTTGTGACTGCAAGTCTACTCCTAGCGTAAGAGCACTTTTCCTAAACTCTTGATTATACTCTTGCACATTTTGACCTTTTAACTTTTTGAAATTTTGCCAATTCATGATAGCTTTTTGCATATGAGCTAAAGGGTATAATTGTCTTTTTATAGTAGCATTGAAATCAGACCAAGTATTTAGAGATCATACCATGTTTTTTGATCTTGTCTTGAGTCCTCGCTTCCCACCAAATGAGTGTTGCACCCTCCATTCTCAATGAAGCCAACAGAATTTTGATATCATCCTCTTGAAGGTTCTGAATTCTACAATACACCTCCAACTAATAAACCTAGTTATCCATATTTTATACATTAACTTCTCCATTGTACATTGGCAACTCAAATTTAATATCAAGCTTTAGAAAATGTGATTTACCAGTTCCTTTTGCAGAATGATGATGAGTATGAGTAAGGGTTGTTTTAGTGGAAGAGTGTGAAGATTATTATGAAGTAGAAGATGAAGAAGATGGTGGAGTTTTTTCTCCATTCCCATTACCTCCTTTTCCATTACCTCCTCCTAAAGAGCCTTCTCCTTTGGGAGGTTTGGAACTTTCTCTTTGCAACCTGTTATTCCTCTCTTCATAGAGGACCTTCACCATCTCTTTCATATCAAAGAAATCCTTTCTAAATGTCTTCTCATCTTTTGTCATGATAGGTTATCCTTCATGAGACATGGTCTATGAAGACTCAACTGCAACTTCTGTAACTTGAGGATGTACTGGTGTAGAGGACTTTAGCAACCTTGCTCTTCTTCCTCTTGAGCCAACTATAGGGATTTTAACCAACTTCTCTTATCCTATTTTGAGTTTTAACCTTGTTAGCATGACACAAAACTGGAAAATAATACTCCTTTACACAAGAAAATCTAATTATAAAAAACCAGTGCTCTGATACCAACTTGATCTGAAATGGAGTAGATTAGTAATGTTGTGCTAATTCCCAAGATGCTTATCATTTGCTTATCAAGTGCTTAAGGATTCACCATTTTTGCTTAATTAACCGATTCCCATGAGAGTTTCTTATGTAAATGTCATAAACAATTTAACATAAAACATATGTTGAACAACAACAAAATAACATCAAAATACAACACACAATACAGAGATTGGATGAGGAGTTCACCCATCTTGGGCTCCATCTCCTTGGTCCATCTTCCAATGCTTGGGCCTCTCTATTATGCTCAAAATTACAACAAAAATGTGTTTACAATTCTCAAATGCCTCTGAAACCTATCTCAATGAGTTCAAAATACTCAAAAATGGTTATCTAGCCTCCTTTTGCATCCAATTTGGATAAGAACTGAAGAAGTTATGCCTTCTCCTAGTTCTCCCACTATTTGTTCCACAAATTGCTCCAAAACTGACATAATACCATAAATTTGCTCCAAAATCCACTAACTAAGCAAATATTTCACCGCACAGCGGGCTATATTGTGTCAATCGTATTGCAAATTGCAATCAACGAAGTTTGGCGGGTTTAAGGTCTTGCTAACGCGGCAGCAATGTTGCGATAGTGATATCGTGGACCCGACGGGAGTACTAACTGGAATATGTAAAATATTGCGTCCGAGCAGTCCATCGAAAATCACAATTTGGCATTTACTACCAGAACCATCGCAAACACAACCCTTTTCTACGATTACGATATGCGATAAATCGCATCGCAGCCGGGCTTCACCAGGGGTCAATTTGTATCTACCTGCGATATGTGATTCTGATTAGATCGCATCGCACCCTATCTGTGTTGGAGTCGATTTCAAACACCTTTCTGCCTATGACTACGATTTGAGATATGTGGGGGCCAATGGCATCCTGCCACTTAGTGCCTCCTCATTCGTTGTAGGCCTTGCCACATCATCCAATATTTCCATGTAGACAAGTCAAACTGAAATTTCACTTTCTCTAACTTCTACATACGGGCTCAGATTTGAGTGTCATTCGCACCATTGGATTCAGAATGACGAGCTCTTCCATATGAAGTTGAGTATAACAAGATTCTAACACCTTTATTTTTTAACATAAACTTGAGCACCTGATCACAAAACCTCTCTTCTCTTGAGAGAAGAACCCTTTAGTAAGTTTCTCTTATTGAAGCTTCTTATCGATCAATGCCAAACCCCAGACCCCTTACTTGAATATCCTCCAAGCACAAGTTAAGTCCTTCTGGCACTTTGTTTCTTTGGCACTTCGACCTCCTTCTTCCGTCACTTTGTTCTTCTCTCAATTGTTGATAGACCTTGTTGTACTTGCTCTAGAAGAGACACCTTTTGATAAGTACCTTTTCTTGTGATGACCCCTTTCTTCTACTTAACCAAATGAGCTCTTTCTTCAAGGTGTAGGTGCAGACTTGATATGATCGTCCTGTATCCCTAGATTTCCGCACATGTGGTGATTTCCTTGATATGGTAAGCTCTTTTCTTCCTTCGCTTGAGTGTCCTTCTCCTTCGCTTGATTGGGAGACCTTATAGGTCTAGTTTCCTAGCCCAATTAGAGAGATATTCCAATTGTGGGTTTTTGCGGTTATGCCCACAAGTAGCCTTCCCTGTCCTCACATGTGTGACTCTATATTTCCCTAGAAATAGTCCTTTAAGATTTCTTCCTTCCTTCGATGGTGCACTAGAGGCTCCCTTTATCGTCTCTTTTTCACCCTTTACTTGCTCAATTACTGCACTAATTTCAGAGGTAAGTGAATGAGTTTTGGTGTAGTGGACAACCTCTATATATAGAGGAATTCCCCTCCTTTTAGGCCGACTAGAAGGCCGACTTGAGGATAGTTTGTAGGCCGACTTCTTGTTCTTGATTTAGATGGCTTCTTTGGTGGTGTAACATGCTTGAAAGAGCTTCTTTGATGGTGCCTTTGCATAGGAGGGGACTTGACTTTACTTGGACTTATTCTCTTGACCCTAATACGTGGTGTAACATGCCTTTAAGGCCTTCAACATTTCCTTTTGACTATTTGACTCACCTATAGTACTTAACATGTGTTAGAACTATTTCAATGAGTAAGAAACTCATTGAAATATATTATAAAAATAATATTTCTTTTCTTGAATAATTACAAATATCAAAAGTACATTTATGAAGGCCGAACCTAGTTACATTTCCTTCAACACTCCCTCTTAACTAGGGAGGTATTCATACAACATTACAAGGTGTTTGTCTATTATCAATTTCTGAAGAATTCACATAAGAGAAACTGGATTTGCAATCCATCTATTATAGCATCATATCAATCAGCATTGTCATAGTGCAAGGCCTTGACTAATGACTATGTTTCTTCGTGAGATCATGAGCTACAATGCTGGTGAGACCAATGATTTATAGACACCTTCATCATTGTCTCTCAAGGTACATACCCACCTGAGTGTTCACTGAGTATGAATTTCTAAGACTATTCTTATCTTGGGTTCCCAACCCTCAAAGAATATCGATCCTCTTGCCTACTCTTGTCTTGGATGCCCTACACATCCTCAAAGAGTATCGGATTCCAGGTCATTACCTAATCCTCCCATTCTTTCATCCTAAGTGAAGACAAGAATGTTGTGTCTATCTTGTGTCTATATTTCCATTCATGGCCTTCATCTAGACTTATGGTTGTTAGTCCTGGTCTATTGCATGACCCATGAAATGGAAAAACACAATTGTCACTCCTTTGTAATCAGGGGTGATCCAAAACTCCCTTTTTAATCAGGGACTGTTAGAGATCCCTCTTAACTAGGGGCTCTTTCATTCATCATCAACTTCTTCTTCGTGGGTCCTTCAGCTTCTTAGTCTCCTTCCTTTCCTTGATGTCATGAAGTATTTGTTCGAACTTCTTCAAGGTAGGGCACCAACCATTGATCACTTTCCTTCCTAGTTTGTCATGTCATTTCTTCCTTCGTGGAAAGTGGCTTTCTTGTCATACATCATGTTTTCTTGTCATCTGACTACTCCTTTATCATATGTCCATGCTTCGAAATACACTTCTCATGGATACAATGTTGTACCTTCTTTTTTACATGCTTCAACCTAGTATCCATCATGATTTCATCCTAATATTGCTTCAACATTAAATGGTGCTTTTGCTGGATGGCTTCTTCATCATGACATTTTCATAGAGTAGAATTAATTATCTGTATCTTTCATATATCCAAGGCCTTGATATGTGTCAAGGGTCCTTCCTCCCTTTGTTAGAGTTGTCCTGCCTTCTTTCGAGAGATATCTTCAATGGTTATTTGTTAGATAGTTATTCTTTGTGAGCATGGTGTTCTTCACATGATTGATCTCTTTCTTCATTTTCTTCTTCTTGGATAGATTGGTCAACCACATTATGCTCCTTGTGAGAGCACTTCTTCATTTCTTGCTTCCTGGACTAGTAAGCATTTCTTCTTGATTTTTAGTCAGCAATCTTATACTCCTTATGTGAGCATATTCATTTGTTGACCTTCATTGCATTATAGTACATGCCTTCGAGCATGTCCTTGGTGAAAGATATTATTTCATACTTGATCATGTTATATAACTATTCCCATGAATTAATAATATACATATGATAACATGACTAAACTTTGATGCATACATACCTCATCTTGATTCTCCCTTGATCATATTAGCTTCATTTGGTTGTCCTTGGTGTCGCCCTTCTTGCTTCATCTTAGATTTCCTGCATATCATCCTTTTCTTGAATCCTATGAATGGGATTCCTAATGAGACATCTTCTTTGGTTCATGAACCTTCTTTTGAAGATTCCATCATAGGGTCTTAAATACCCTTTCCTTGCAAATGTTTCTTTTCTTTTGATGATGGAGGTCTTCTAAGATTCTTAATCATGATCAATTTTCATCGTGGATGAGGTCCTATACTAGGTATGCTCCTTCTACATGAATATATTAAGCTCTATCTACCATGCTCCTATATTCTAGAAGATATTTCTAACCATGCATTTTGTTCTCATTTATAATTCTCTTTCTACATGAGTATCTAGAATTCTATGTACTTCATGTTTCTAGATTCTAGAAGATGTTTCTATCTATGCAATTTTATTTTATTCCTACATTCTCCTATACTACTCAAAATTTCAAAAGAAGACTTGAAGTAAAGAGCTTGACTTAGTCATAGTAGAGATCCGAAGGATCTTCCTTCTTTTGCTTCTTTTCTTCTTATTTAATCTCTTGATTCATGTGAGCTTCTTCCCTCTTTCTTTTGTTGTTGTTGTCCTTCTTAAGCTTAGGAAAATTCCTTTTGTAGTGTCCATATTCTTGACATCCATATCATTGGATTCTGGACATGTCTTTGTTGTTTGTTCTTCGTGGACCAAATTTGCCAAATTTTCCCTTTCTCTTGGCCATGGTAAGAAATTCTTGCTCCTTTAATCCCTTATCTTCCTTTTCTTTAAGTCTGGTTTCCTCTATCCTACATAGAGACCAAATTTCATTGAGTGTGGTTGTTTCTTCTTGGCATATATGCTTGATGTGAAGTTGCCCCAATCCTCAGGTAGAGAATTGAGTACTACAGTCATCATTTCTCTGTCAGACATGACTTCCCCAAGATCTTGAAGTTGATCCCTCATCTGAGAGATCTTCATGAAGTAGGGATCTATTCCTTCCTTTGTTATATTCATCTTGTATGATTCATTCCTTAGAGATATTACTTCTCCGGTTGTGGATACTGAGAATAGCTTTACTAGCTTATCATAAATTTCTTTTTATGTTTCAAATTTGGAGACATAAGGAATGAGAGAGTCTTTGATTAATTATGTTAGAATCATTTGAGCTCTTGTCTCATCCTTATTGTACTTATCTAAGGCTTGATTTTGTTTCTTAGCAGGGATATTGATATTCCCTTTGACATGTTTTAGGAGTTCATTATCCTTGAGAAGTAAATCAGTCCTCTTTTTCCATGAAAGAAAGTTATTAGTACCTACCAATTTGTTGATTTCCTTGCAAAAAGACATTGATGTATATTTGTAAGGGGACATAGTTACTTGATAGATTTTGAGATGCAATGGATTTTATTTCTCCTTAAAGACTTGATGGCTTGCCTTCCTAGGATCTTGATTCTCTTCAAGTTTCCTTCCCCAAGTGGACTTTCTTGATGATGAGATTTTCTTGATGACTTGTCTCTTGATGTAGGTCCTACTTCGATCTGCTCTTCTTTGTAGGTGCCTTTATTGAAGGCTCTTCTTCTTGTTATGTAGTCTTCCTTGATGAATGATAGCTGATAGGCCTTGTTTTCCTTTAGTATATTTGATTTGATGCTTCAACCTTGTATATGTCTTTCCTTGATGAGTGTTCTTGAGTTTCCCTTTCCTTGATGTGTCACCTTAGCTTTGATACCATGTTGAAGAATCTAGGGCAAATAAGTGTAGTGTAATTCTTTGTTACTTTATAACAATTTGTGGAGTCTTTTTACTTTTTCTTGTTAGCTTAATATTATTCTTCTTATTATTAATTCATGTTTGTGTACTTCATCAAACTACTACCAAAACATAGGAACAAGAACACAAGATGTTGCCTCTCTACCAGGGCCAAAACCTCTCTTTTCTTGAGAGGAAAACCCTTCAGTAAGTTTCTCTTATTGAAGCTTCTTATTGATAAATTCCAAACCCTAGACCCCTGACTTGAATATCGTCCAAGCACAAGTCAAGTCCTTTTAGCACCTCTTTTCTTTGTCACTTCCTCCTCCTGACACTTCGTTCTTCTTTCAATTTTTGATAAACCTTGTTGCATTTTCTCTAGAAGAGACAACTTTTGATAAGTCCCTTTTCCTGTGATGAACCGTTCTTCTACTTGAACAAATGAGCTCTTTCTTCAAGGTGTAGGTGCAGACTTCATATGACTGTCCTGCAACCCTATATTTACACACGTGTGGTGATTCCCTTTATATGTTAATCTCTATTCTTCGTTCGCTTGAGTGTCCTTATCCTTCGCTTGATTGGGAGGCCTTATACGTATAGTTTCCTAGCCCAGTTAGAGAGATATGCCAACTGTGGGTTTCTGTTTTTATGACCGCATGCAGTCTTCCATGTCCTTGCACGTGTGACTGTAGATTTCCCTAGAAACAATCCTTTAAGATTCAGTGTTCTTCCTTCCTTCGATGGTGCACTAGATGCTCCCTTTCTCATCTCTTTTTCACCCTTTACTTGATCACTTGCTGTGTTGATTTCAGAGGTAAGTGAGTGTGTTTTTGTGGAGTGGATAACCTCTATATAAAGGAATGTCCCTACTATTAGGCTAACTAGAAGGTTTGTAGGCCGAATTGTTGTGCTTGCTTCGGATGGCTTCTTTGGTGGTGTCACATGCTTGAAGGAGCTTCTTTGATAGTGCCTTTGCATAAGAGGGGACTTTACTTTGCTTGGAGGTATTCTCTTGACCCTAATACATGGTGCAACATGCCCTTAAGGCCTTCAACATTTCCTTTTGACTATTTGACTTACCTATAGTACTTAACATGTGCTAGACCTATTTCAATGAGCAAGAAACTAATTGACATATATTATAAAAATAATACTTCTTTTGTTGAATAAGTACAAATAACAAAAGTACATTTATGAAGACCGAACCTAGTTACATTTCCTTCAATGCTTGCAAGGCATAAGGTCTTGGGTATTGTTAAAGGAAATGTTACTAAACCAATTGATCAAGCAGGAAAAGACAAGTTCCAAGAAGATGACGTCTTGGCTATGAGCATCATTGTGTAATTTATTAGAGATCTTCCAATTCCTTATATTGATGATCATAATCCTTCCAAGAAAATGTATGAGGACCATACTAGATTATACACCATCAACAACACTAGTCAATCCATAAGTCTAATGAATCAACTTCGTGATGTTAAGATGTCAAAGAATGATACTTTGGCATCATATGTAATGATAATATCTCAAATAAGAGATCAAATCAAATCTATTCATGAAGAGGTACCTGATAAATAACTAGTAGTTGTAGCACTCAATGGTCTGCCTAACTCTTGGGATTATTTTGCATCAAGCATTAGTGGTAGAGAAACTGCTTATAATTTTGAGAATATATGGGCTACTTTCACTCAATAATAATCTAGGCTCATGTCCAAAGAAAAGGTTCCAAATCCAAGTGAATATTCTCAAGATTTTACAGCTCACTCAAAGAATAGCAAGGGAAGAAGAAATTTTGCAATATTTCAAATATAAATAGGTAGAAGACCTGCTTCAATATCTGCTCTAAGACCTGCTCCAAGAAGAGGACCTGCTCCACGAAGAATGCCTCCTCCTCCCTCTCAAGAAATAAGGGAAATGTCTATTGTTCAATGCTTTCATTTCCAAGCATATGGTCACTATCAAAATAAGTGTCCTCAAAGGAATGATGATCAAAAAATGAAAGGGAAGAAACATGCGTCTACAACTGATGTTAATGAACCATCATACAAGAGGAGGCCTAGGAAGAAGGATTTTGATAATGATGAATTTTGCTTTTATTCTGGTTTTACAGTTTCTATTGCAAGTCATGATGAAATTTGGTTCCTCTAGGAACATGACTAGAATTCCTGAGAATATATTTGAATTGGTTGAGAAGAATATAGCTCAAAGGGTGAATCTTGGAGACAATGGAAAGTAAAAAGTCAAGGGAATTAGTTCATCATATTTCCAATTGGAATCAGGAGGTAATGTCTCTATTAATTTTTTTTATATGTTCCTCGTTTGAAGAAGAATTTATTGTCCTTTTCATTGCTTGAAGACAAAGGATATATAATTTCCTTTGTTTATAGTCAAGTCCTAGTACAGAAGAAAGACTCCTCCTTTGAATATGCCAAGGTCATTGGTGTACGAATAGGAGACCTATATTGTCTCCTTGGATGATCAATTCAAACCTTGATACACAACACATCTGATCTTTGTGAACTATGGCATCGAAGGTACGCTCATGTTCATTATAAAGCTTTGAATAGAATTAAGGATTTTGTTAAAGGTGAAATGAAATAAAGATTGAACATGATGGAGTTTCAAAGGATGTGCTCTTGGGAAAAATATCAAAGGAATATTTACTAGCAGTGATAGTAAGTCCAATGGGATCTTGGACCTTATGCATTCTGATGTTTTTGGACTTATGTCTAAAAAATACTTGGGTGGAAATTTATACTATGTCACTTTTATTGATGATTACTCTTGTAAAATATGGACTTATTTCTTGAAATCCAAGGATGAAGTGTTTGAAAAGTTTCAAGAATTCAAGGCATAGATTGAAAATTCTACATGAAGAAAAATCAATATTTTAAGATCTAACAATGCAGGAGAGTATGCATCCAAGGAACCAATTGCTTTTTGCTAGGATCCTGGAATTAAGAGGGAGCTTATAGTTTCCTATAATCCTCAAAAAAATGGTGTTGTTGAAAGGAAAAATAGAACTATTATGGAGGTTTCCAAATCCATGTTTCATGATCATGACCTACCTATGTTTCTATGGGGAGAAACTTAAAATATTGCTTTTTATATTCAAAATAAATGTCCACATCGAATCTTGGAATATAAGACTCTTGAAGAAGTCTTCACAAGTGATAAGCCCAATGTTGAACATTTTATAATTTTTATTTGTCATGTTTATGTTCATGCGCCCAAGGAGAAAAGAAAAAATATGGAGCCTTCCAAAAAGAAGGAAACTTTTATTGGCTATAGTTAAAACTCAAAATATTTCAAAGTTTATGTATTAGGACATCGATTAATTGAAACTTGCAGGGATATCATTTTTTTACGAGGATGTTTCTTTCTTCAAGTCCAAAGGATCACACTTGGACTCTGATGATGAGATGTAGGTAGCTCCTAAGAATGAGGAATCTAAACATAAAGAGCCTGAACCTATGGAACAAGATCCTCCTGAAGAGTGAGATGAACTGCATGAATTTGTTGAATCTCCAAAAGTCATTATACCTGAGATAATATAAATACCAACCTGGATTGAAAGAACCCTAAAGGAAGTAGAGGGACATGCAACACCTTGTGGCATCTTCAGAGAAAGAAAGAGGCCAAAGAATTATTCAGGTTATGCAGTATTGATGTGAAAGATCATTGAATATGAGCCATCCATCTATGAAGAGGAAACTAGACATCAAGTTTGGAGAGATGCTATGATTTAAGAGTACCCATCCATATTAAAGAATAATGTATGGGAAATCATGCCAAGACCTGAAGGAATATCGGTTGTGTATTCCAAATGGATCTATAAAATCAAGCATGCGACTAATGGAATCATTGAGAAGTACAAGGCAAGATTTGTGGTCCATGGCTTCTCCTAGAAAGAGGGAGAATATTATGAAGACACGTTTTCTCCTATCACTAGTTACTCTTCTATTAGAGCTATTATTTCTCTTGCTTCTATTATAGGTTGGAATTGAATCAAATAGATGGAAATACTACTTTTCTGAATGAATCCATTGAAGAAGAAGTATATACTGAACAACCTAAAGGATTTTAGATTCACAATAGAGAGACACATGTTTGTAAATTGAAAAAATACTTCTACAGGCTTAAGCAGGCTCCTCGTGCATGGTGCTCTTGTATTGATAACTATTTATTGAGTCTTGGTTTCAAAAAGAGGCATGCTGACCCAAATTTGTACTTAAAGTTGTTAAAGGTGAGCCCTTGAAATTGATGCTATATGTAGATGATCTATTTCTAACCGGGGTTGGGAATCTCATTGTCTAGTGAAAGAGGGAGCTAATTTGTAAATTTGAAATGAAGGATTTTGGTTTTATGCATTACTATTTGGGATTGGAAATATGAAAATATACTAGTGAAATCTTTGTTGGTAAAGGAAAGTACGCCATTAAGATCCTTCAAAAATTTGGCATGATGAATTGTAAGTCCATGGATACTCTCATGGTGACAAATTTGATGAAGTTGCGAGATTGTGATTCTGATCTAGTTGATCCCTCTATCTATTGAAAATATATTGACTCATTGAACTATCTCGTTAACACTAGACCTGATATCTTCTATGCTATGAAGACGTTGAGATAATTCTTGGTTAATCCCTGACATGTGCATTAGGTTGCAGCAAAACATATATTGAGATATCAACATGGCACCATTGATTATGGTCTGAGATATGTTTCGAATGGATAATGGCAACTGCATGGTTTTACAGATGTTGATTTGGATGGATACATTGAAGATAGAAAAATAACTTATTTCTATTTTAGCTTGGGCTATGTCATAATATTATGGTCAAGTAAGAAGCAGACTTCTATTACTCTTAGTACAACTGAGGTTGGGTATATAGTTTCCTATTCAACCTGTTGTGGAGCAGTTTGGCTTCAAAAGTTGTTTGCTCATTTGTTTTATCAAGTGTTAGAATTGACCATTATATATTAGGACATTTAAAGTTGTGTAAATCTTTATGAGAATCTAGTTTTTCATAAAAGGACGAAGTACATTGAGATCAAGTATCAATTTGGAATATTGTCTAGAGAGGAGTTATGAGGCTCAAATATATCCCTAATAATGTGTGGGTTGCTTATGTTTTGAAAAATCCATTTTATTGAATGAAGTTTACTTATTTCAGAGAACAACTTGGAGTGGCTGAGAATCGATCTCTTGGATAAAGGGAGAATTTGTTGTTTAACATCATGATACTGCCAATTTTCCTTAGGCTTAGTTGAGAGACCTTGGTTTATGGTCAGGAAGATTGTCTTGGTTCCTCCCTTGGGTCATTAAGATTGACTGAGAAACCAATGTGGTTGGGGATTTTGGCTTTGATGCTTGAAGTGATCCCTTAAGTCATTTTGTTTGACTAAGAGAACAGTGGGTTCGATTGGGGACACTGATTTTTAATTCTCTTCCTCGACTCATTTTGTTTGACTGAGAGCCCTAGTGGATTTGGGAAGAATATTGATTCTATGCACTCTCTTGGGTCATTGTGCTTGACTTAGTAACCATTTCATATGGTTGGATATTTTGGCCTCATTGATTGATCCCATGGTCAACTGGGTTCTGACATTGATGCCATTGATTTTGGCTTGTGGGATGGATTTGATGCTATGTATATTTCCTTATGATGAGACTTGTACATATAATCTCTCCCTTAGGTTATTACTTAGAGAAGAATGGATTGGTTGCGGAGATTGATCTTGAGAGAGAATGAAAAGTACCTCCATAGATAAGAGGGAGTTTTGGAAATTTGTAGCTTCAATCGATATTTCATTGGTAAAAATTGGAGAAGAAAAAAAATATTTTCCAGCTATCCAAGTTGGCCTCAAATGGACAAGTCAACCCCACCACTTGAAGGGGTTTGAACCCAAGGTGAAAACCCTCCTCTTGACACAAATATATACTAACATTCATTGACATCCTTTGGGAATCACATAGTACTCACTCATTCATCCAATCATAAGGAGATATGATCACATGTGCGAGGAAGAAGAAGGAGAATTATTTCTACGTAGACCAACTCATTTGACCTCAGTTGACTAGCGTTGACTTGATTCATTTCTCTCTAATTTGACCAAAATTTGAATGAAGTTTAAAGGTTGAAGTTTCTATGGTTCATTTATTGAAGCTTTATCTTTTTTCTGGGCCATTAATCAAGAGTTGACCACAGGTCAATTGTTGCTCTTTGACCAAAGTTTGTTGAGAAATATAGGGCATTAAGATTAGGAGATTTCTCTTCTTTAGATAACTACTTGCGAATTCTTTTTACTTCTTAGATTAAGATATTATTTTACTTATATTATTATAGTCTTCTTATTCATCAAACAACTACCAATGCATAAGCCATAAAGAGACAAGAGACATAGAATGTAGGCAATCAGCTAGAGCCAAAACTTCTCCCACTTGAGAGGAAAACCCAAACGAATTCTTCTTCTTATAGAGACTTCAATTGAAAAATACCAAGACCAAGACTCTTGACCTATTTGACCTCTCCAAGACCAAGTCACAAAGCTTCCTCTTCTTCCTTGAGTCAATGATTGTCAAAACTTCTTGTTTCTTCCTCCTTCTCGGCTACCTTGCAGTGTTTTGGTTCCTAGGACAAATCTGCAAATTTTGGCCCTATTACCCACCATTTTGTGGGTAATATCCCTAGGAGAAAAAATATCTCCAAGATGGTCCTCAGTCAGCAGCTAGCAACCCCTTGCAACCACCAACTACCTCATTGTGCCATTTCTTTGCCACCTGTGCCAACCATGTGGCCCCTCACCCATCTGCCATGATCGAATGTTTGAAGGTGGGCCTCCCGAAATCTAAAGGTATGCCTTGTCATTTTGAAATTGAGTATTGTAGTTTGCTTATCATGGACACTTTTGGACATGGATTAATGGAGGGATTTGGTGGAAAGGATGGGTTAGTTCTGTGATTCTGTCCCCTAGACCCTTTTTAGGAATTAACATTGGATTATAGTCCCATGGGATCTCTTTTACTGACCATTTGGTTTCAGGGATGATATTTCATGGGAAACCATAATTTTGGTTGCATGATCCTCTCCCTTATCCACTTATATTACCCTCTTTCCATTCATTATTACCCCATCCATCATTTTTCTTGCCTGGGTCCTCATTCCTCCATTGGGTCCACATAGGGTAGCTTGCCCCTTCCCCTTGCCCACACCTTGGGTCATGCCCTGGAACGAAGCCCGGAGGTTGATGCAACTGAAAATAAAGTTAAAATCATATATGGCCATATTCAATAGGAAAAGTACCACAAAATGCAAAAGATGGTTGGGACAAAAACATTTTAGCACATGGGAAAAAGCTAATATGATGAGCTCTACCCCATTATCATGGCCATCACTCTGGTTCCTACAGGTTCTACAAGCCTTCTTCATCGTATAGGAACCCATTATTGTCCCAACTTGTGGTAGGCAATGAGCCACCCCACCTTAAAAAGGGGATTCAACTCCTATATCTTACACATCATTCTCTAACCCTTTGAACCCTGTGGAGTTGATCAAAGAAAATCATAAAAAAGGCAAAAGGCATAAGAAAAGGGTGGAAAAATCAAGGTCGGGGCACCTCAGGTACCACGATTTCTCCCTCATATACATTATAAACCAAATTGTGGGCTTCCATCCTATTAGCTACCCCCGCACCCCGACATGTAACCCAAGGCTACTCTTTTCATCCCCTACTTCATTCACCATATTTGCCACACGCCACCACCTTTTGAAGGATTAACCTCGAATATTGTGCCCTTTAGAAGTAGAAACCACCTAATAGGGTGCTTGGTTAACCCCATTTGGAGTTTAGGAGACATTGGCACATCCCGAAGCCCATTATGGAAGGGAAAACCATTATGAAATCCCCACATATGGTCCATGATTAGGTAAGCTCATTTACTCGATTTTTCTAATGACTTGTTTAATAGGAAGGCTAGGGGATGCATTGGAACTTATGCAGGATTGCAAATGGTTTCCATTTGGGTTTTCTCTCCCTATATAGGGTCTTAATCCTCCAGAGGGATACATTAACACATGTAGGGTGAGAATTGAGAGTCGTGGGCCTCCACAACAATAGATTGCACTCCATGGATCCCCACAACCGTTCATAGATTGGTCATGGTTCATATATTGTACAAGGAGGATGCACTTGATCCATCATGTCCAGTCGGCCCCTGATCTACACCATACACTTGGTAGATGATCCAGGACTTCCACGATGATGTGGCATCACCTACACCATCATCTTAGTCATTAATCATAACCTACAGGCATCTTCGATTTCTTTGGAGACTCATGATGGAACCCATGGACCTCATTAGGCCACTTAGAGGACCCTACGATATGCATATATTATTACTTGATCTCTTGAGAGGCTTATCAAGGTTTCATTTATAAGCTACTTTGGTGGGATTGTCACCAAAAGTTGTATTATTAGCAAATTATTTTATTTTTTGGGCTTATGTAGGCCAGGGAGGCTAATTCAAACTCCTAAGTTGTGTATAAATAGGAGTGAGATGATTTCATTTCTCATCATCACTTTGGATTGGATCTCTCTTCTTTAGAGAATTTCACACTTTTTTCTAGAGGATGAATTGGAGCTTTTATGGATGAATTTTGATGTACGGTTGTTGGCCTACCTTCTCTTGGAACTTCTTTATTGTCATTTTTGAATGGTTGGATATACTCTACTGCATGTAATTACAAAATTTTGATATATGTTGGACTAGGATTTTCATTGTTTTAGGGCTAATTGTTGCATGCAGTTATTGCTTAATATTGTGGAATTGTCTCTATTATAATGTTATCTCCATGTATGGGCCATCTAGTGTGAATGAAATATCCTAGGGGTAAATTTTGACCTTGATAAGCCATTCCTCTTGTGCTTTTGAAGTATAAAAGTTGTAATATTTCTTTCACTTGACTTGGAGGGTTTGTGAAGTAATTTTGAGGCCTCTTTGATTAGGAACCAATAAATCTTACACATATTCAACATATACTATATTCTCCCAAGGACTAAGGCACTGATCTACTAAGGTTGATCACCAAAACTCTTATTCTTTCACATTCTCCCAAGTCTAGACACATTGGGGTGCCTAGGGCATCAATTTCACGACAAGTTAGCTACTAAATTTTTTTTATCTCCTATGGTCTCCTGCGTTCACCTTTCCTCTATCCCTCCTCCAAGTTTTAAGACCTTCCAACGGTGGAGTTGGGAGAAAATCCAAACCCTAGCTCTAGGACCAAAACTTTCCTTGCCATCCCTAAGGCTAGCACTTCCCAGGGTCAAACCAACATCTTTGAGCAATTATATTTTCTTTGATCCTCTCTCCACCTTGTCTAGGGTAAGAATATTATTGGTTGTTACATCCCTTCCTCATACCCTAACTGTGTCCCTGTGTGGTCCCATTCCTTTGAAAGAACATTCTTCAAGAACCATACGGGATACCAATTCTAACAAGGATTTTAGGGATTTGGAAACTCCTTCACAAGTCTTATCCCATAAACCCAACCCTCAAATCCTCTCTTCCTTTCCCTAGATTACCTAGTACCATGCTTACAAAGAAAGCAATATTTATCCTTCAAATTCTGGGAAAGGGATATTTGAGTCACTCATATCCATTAACTAATCCTTCATTAGTGATCCCACACATACCGCGTCTCCTCCCATCGGTGAAATTTCGTAAATAGAAAGGAGCCTTAGTTGAGGTGACAGTGTGCTAAGACTCCATTTGTTGCCCTTGGCCTAGCATTTTCCCTTTAGGTCCCCTACTAGTTTGAGCAGTAACATTTTTCTGTTGTTTTCAGGGACACAAAACGTGTGCTTTTTCCCTATACAAAATTTTGACATATCATTATTGGTGATTCCATTGGAATAACAAAGCCCTAATTCTTCATTGAAATTCAAATTCAATTCTTGTAGGGTGAAGCAAGCATTTGTTCAGGCAATTACATTCACCCTAGCGACTCCCATGTCATTAAGGACCCAAAAAAATGTTGACCACATATTGCCCGCCATAAATATGACAAGGGCCCCAAGATGCCCTATATCGAAATCCACAAAGAATATGCCAATGTTCGATGGGGATCCACATTCCACAACCAAACACGTAGTAAGGTTCATAAGGTACCTTTTAAAGAGAAATATAACTCAACCTTATGAGCAAACGAAATTGTTTTTCATATCCATTTCCCCAAGTATTGATTGGCTTGAATCATGTAAACCTAAAAGCATTCCTTCTCTTCCAATGTTGACTATGTAGTTCTTGTTGCATGAATGGTCGAGTTTCCAATCTCATGAAGACATATCCCAAATGTTATATATGTCCCTTCGAGAGGAGGAAGTTATTGAATATGGTTTTATGCTTGAAGAAGGGCCTCTTATTGGTACGTACTTTAATAATAATGCCAAGGGAGAGACTCATGAATTGGAAAGCATTTCCTACAAGGACAATTAGGAATATCTCAACCCCGAGAGCCCTTAGATATTGCAAGAATGGATGATGGAATGTGAAAAGTCTTGTAGAAAACTGATGGCCACATATGACTCTCAAGATATTTTCTCCCACTATTGTGAGAAATCATAAAGGATCTGTAACACAAAAAGTATATATAAAGAGAATCCTACCGATGACCTTCTTCTTGAGGCATTTATTTGAAATCATGTAGTAAATACCTTGGAGATCATTCTTCGAGAACAAATTAAGGAGGAAAAAACCTTCCTATCTAAAGAAGGGAATGAATGGCATTCTAACCAACGCCAAATATATAGTGAATAATTTGAGGATTCCGGGGAATATCATGATAGTCAAATAAATGGAGAATCTATGAGTGACATTGGGGCTGTTGATTGGGGAATTAGGTATGATTATAGAAATGAAGAACCCATGGTTCCTCAAGTCCATAAGAATGAGTTGGGAAGAAGAAAATGCTCTGCCCCTTCCGAATAACAATGTTGGTCCTTATGAATCCCTTCCTAGTGATTGGAAAGGTTCTTTCTTTATGTTCCAAGATGACTCAATAAAATAAGAGCCTTCCAAGGTTATGGGAAATTATGATGACCCTAATATAGAAGAAATTGAGGAGGATGCTTCCCCCTAGGACATGCCACCAACAATGGGTTTTTCTCCGTATCTGAGTATTCTTCCCCTACCCTGGAGATAGATGTTTGTGATGATTTTCACCCCCTAGTTTTGATGAAGAGATGATTTCTCCTACAAAGAACCAAGAATCATGCTTTTTCCCCAAATACGATGATGAGACCAATTCCTATTTTCCCAACGACAAAAATAGTATCATCCTAAATATGTATGAGTCTTTCACCCCTTCTTACCCTTTGGATGATGACCCTAAGTTAGTTCTGCATCAAATATTCATATATTGGGTTACTAACATTTCCATCTCCTAGTTGAAGGGTCAAACCCAATCCTCTCAACTGGTGTCTTTTCCTTTTTCCAACATCCCTTTCTACGACATATGGGTCTCTTATTTTCCCACCTCCCTCCCTCACAACCCCTCATACTATTATTCCCATATTCGAGACCGTTGCAAAAATAATAATGGGAGCATGCATTATAGTATTGATTGATTGACATGTTGGTTGCATTTGGTCTATGATTATACCTAGCATTTGACATTGTTTCATATGCATGGTAGAGTAGGATGCATTGCATGCTGATTTTTTGCATTAGAAATAACATCATATGATATTCCTCATGATAGATAGACGCATATTTTATTTTCTATTGATTTTATGGCCTAACATATGAGCATGTGTAATCATGAGACGTTGCAAAAGCATGTTTCTCAGTGTTTTTCTATCTAGTATATGTGTAGGTGATAGGTCTACGGTAACCAAGATATTACTGAAGTTCTTGTGACCTCCTGTTTGAGTAGCTTTGCCCACTTATTTGAGATATCACGTCCCAGTTGGAGCCAAATGTTACCCACCATTTTGTGGGTAATATCCCTAGGATAAAATGTTTCTCCAATATGGATCTCAGATAGCAACCAACAACCTCTTGTAGCCATCAACTAGCTCATTGTTCCATTTCCTCGCCACCTGAGCCAACCATGTGGTCCCTCACCCATCTGCCATGATCGTATGTTTAAAGGTGGGCCTCACCAATCTAAAGGTATGCCTTGTCATTTTGAAATTGAGTATTGTAGTTTACTTATCATGGACACTTATGGGTATGGATTAATGGAGGGATTCCACGAAAATAATGGGCTAGGTTTGTGCTTCTGTCCCCTATACCCCTTTTAGGCATTAACTTTGAATTCTATTCCCATGGGATCTCTTTTACTGATCATTTGGTTCCAATGATGGTATCTCACTGGAAACCCTAATTTTCGTTGTGTTTTCCCACTCCCTTATCCGCTCATATTACCTCCTTTCCATTCATTATTACCCCATCCATCATTTCTCCCACCTAGGTCCACATTCCTCCATCGGGTCTACATAGGGTCAGCTCGCCCCTTCCCCTTTCCCACGCCTTGGGTCATGGATTGGAATGAAGACCGGAGGTTGATGCAGCTAAAAAGAAAGTTAAAAGAATAAATGGCCACATTCAATAGGAAAATTACCACGAAATGCAAAGGATGGTCGAGACAAAAACATTTAGCATGTGGGCAAAAGATAATACATGAGCTCTACCCCATCATCATGGCCATCACCCTAGTTCCAATAGGTTATATGGGCCTTCTTCATCATATAGGAACCCATGATTTTCACAACCCCTTGTGGGAGATGAACCACCCCACCTTAAAGGGGGGAATTCACCGCTATATATTATACATCATTATCTAACCCCTTGAGCCCCAAACAGTTAATCAAAGAAAATCATAAAAAGGAAAAGGCATATAAATAAGGGTGGAAAAATCAAGGTCGGGGCACCTCATGTACCACGTTTTCTCCCTCCTACACCTTATAAACCCAAGTATGGGCTTCCCTCTTATTAGCTACCCTTGTGCCCCAGGGCTGCCTCTTCTCATCCCCTACTTCATTCACCATATCTGTCACATTCCACCACCTTTTCAAGGATGTACCTTGAATATTGTCCCATTTAGAAGTAGAAACCACTAATAGGGTGCTTGGTTAACCCCATTTGGAGTTTAGGAGACATTAGCACATCCTAAAGCTGATTATGGAAGGTGAGGCCATTATGAAGTCCCCACATGTGGTCCATGATTATGTAAGCTAATTTTCTCAATTTATCTAATGACTTGTTGTACTGGAAGGCTAGGGGATACATTGGATCTTATGCAATATTGCATATGGTTTCCATTTGGGTTTGGTCTCCCTATACGGGGTCCTAATCCTCCAAAGGGCTACATTGGCACATGTAGGGTGAGTGTTGAGATCCATGGGCCTCCATAGCAGAAAATTGCACTCCATGGATCTCCACATCCATTCAGATATTTCTCGTGGTTCACTTATTGGACGAGGAGGACTCACTTGATCCATCATGCCCAGTTGGCCCCAAATCTACACCATACACTTGGCAGATGATCCAATACTTCCATGATGATGTGGCAGCTTTGATTTGTTTGGAGACCCATGATGGCACCCATGGACCTCATTAGGCCTCTTAGAGGTCCCTATGATATGCATAGATTATTACTTAAACTCTTGAGAGGCTTATCTTTTCCTTTATGAGCTAGTTTGGTGGGCTTGTCACCAAAAGTTGTATTATTAGCACATTATTTTATTTTTGGGGCTTATGTAGGCCAAGGAGACTAATTCCAACTCCTAAGTTGTGTATAAATAGGAGTGAGATGAGTTCATTTATCATCATCACTTTGGATTGGATCTCTCTCTTCTTTAGAGAATTCCACACTTTTTTTCTGGAGGATGAAATGGTGCCTTTATGGATGAATTTTGGTGTATGGTTGTTGGTATACCTTCTCTTAGAGCTTATTTATTTTCATTTTTGCATGCGGAGGAGGCTAATTCGAACTCCTAAGTTGTGTATAAATAGGAGTGAGATGAGTTCATTTATCATCATCACTTTGGATTGAATCTCTCTCTTCTTTAGAGAATTCCACACTTTTTTCTGGAGGATGAATTGGAGCCTTTAAGGATTGTTGGGTGCAGGAATTGCACTTAAGAAAACTCCTCAACAATTAATTGTCAACACAGGGGTTTTGTAAACTTAGAGATGAAGCACAGGAAATTCCAGAAGTGGTATGAATTTTTCCTATTCCTAATCCTACTTCTTAAAGGAAATGTTGCAGAATCAGATAGAAAACAATCTTAAAGGAAATCAACACCAAAGCAACCCTAGTGCTGGAATGTAAAAGAATAATTTGCAAGGAAATAAAGTAAAGGAAATTTCACACAACTGGAAGCAATCTTAAATGCTGAAATGAAATTCTATGTTTATCTTCAGTATAGATGGCTAACAGCTTGTCACGTGGGCCCTTGCAGAGATCTGTTTTCCAATTGATTTTCTTTCTACACAAACAACCTGTTCTTGTACTATTGCACTCTGCTTGCACTAGTGCAGGTACAATACTTATGTGAAAAAGTATATTTTACCTTCTTTACTAAATATTTATGTTTTAGTGGAGGTTCTCTAAGCCTCAGGGCTTAGGGAACTCTATTCACGTGACAAGAGACCAGCTCTTGCACCGAGATAGAGCTTCCTTCACCAAAGTCTCCAATTTACTTTCGAAAGAATTAAAAGACGTGTTGAAAGGAATTGCAATTGCAAACTGAATTCTGAGATAAATTATATCTAGAAAGAAATGATAATTAACTGAACCTTGTAATGAAAGTCAACTTCATAAAATGAAAACAATTCAAAATAATCAAAGCAACAGTCAAAGTAATTTGCATGGATCAGCTAACTTCAGAAATTTGCTTGTAACGTTTCTGTTCATTTTTCTTAAGTCATAAGATGCAAGTGTAAAGTGTTTTTAATAACGTCCTTTCTTAATTCATATAACCATTCAGATCCTTCAGAAGCATACTCTTAATGTTAAGAATGATTACTGGAATTAAGAATACTTTTGCTTGTAGGAATAACTGAAATGATAAGTAGAAATGTAACATTTGATGTGAAGTAAATGAATATACCAGAGTGCTAGAAACTACATGCACTGGCATAGGAAGAATCTTCCTACATGACCCGAGCGGAAGCAAACCAAGACAAGAATTGTAGTGAAGGAATTGTAGGAAAGAAATTGCAAGAAAGAAATAAGCTCAATCAAACTTCCAAACTACGGATCCGTTCACACTTAACTACGAAATGAATTTACCTCATAACTTATGAAATAAATACAAGAACCATTCAAATCACGCAATTGCAAATGAATAAATGTTCACACAGACCTTTTAAATGGCGAAAGCACAAGGGTAAATGAGCTGGGTTGGCTAGGCCCTAGCCAACCAGCTCGTTTCCCATTTAGGAAACAAAACGATTCAACACTTAAGTATGCATAAAATGCAAATTAGACATAGCTTGTAGATAACATGGCATGTTCCTTGTATTAACTTGATCAACAAATATACATGATGGCGCGAGTCTAGCCCAGACTCGAGGGCGATACAAAATTACACAGTGAATGAAATTACAACTTAGAGATTGCTCCTGTGGTTCTTCCTACAGTCTACATTATATATAGTCTTTCGGCCTTAGCCCAATTCTGCTAATTATAGTCATTTCCTTATTCAAGCCTTTCAGCTGAACGAACTAACAACCAATATTACAAAACTGGCTAATAGTTATAATGGAACGCGAACTTCGCTGGCCATAGACCATCCTTAGAAAGTATCCCTAATTACACACCACCGATATCTAACCTCAGTTAGTCCACAACCAAACTAGAAGTCGTGGATCAAAATGCCCGCGTGGAAGGATTCAAACTATCACGGAGATCTCAGAGCAACATCGTTGGCGGTGCAGGAATCTGCTTGCACTGATCACGCTAACTCATAATTCACACTTAGTTCTTCAATTACTTTTAGAAAATTAAACATAAGTTATAGGAGATACTAACATGCATGAAATCTATGTAAAATAATTAATAAAGCACTTAATAAATCTTAATTATAAAATACGAAGCATATGTAGGAATAAATCATTATCTTGGACTAGTGCAAGAATGAAAGGGTTAAGTAGAGATAAAACAAAGGTTAAAGTTTATGGAAATGGGGTAAAAATAGAGAAATTTGGGACACCAACATCCTCCCATCCCTAAGTTGTTGTGTGTCCTCACACAACATTTTACCTTTTGCAAAAAAATCTTCAAAAATGGGTGGCCAACTCTCAATCTTGTACTTCAATAGTTATTCCTGCTTTCACTACCTTTGGCTTTTTACCTCGAGCTCTTTTTAGCTGATTAGTCACCTTCTTGAGGAATTTGTAGCATTTGGAAGCCCAATAATTCCATACTTTTACTTTTTGTTCATGCTTCTTGACCTCTACAAGAAGCTCTACCTTGCTTTGCTTTTTCCAATTTTTCTCCTTCATGGTCTAGTTCAAGGCCTCCAGGTCATGAACTTGCTGCTCCAATTCTACTATTCAGTTGTTGAGGTAAAGAGTAGAGGGCTTCGTGCTCAAACCTTCTGGTGTAAATACCTTCTCTGAAACAGACTCAAAACAAGTCCCGTCATTGTCAAGATCAAGCTCGTCCAGCGTTTGCATTATGACATCACCAAAAGTTTCCGCGCCTGAGGTTTCCTTATCACCAAGGGTTTTGGTGACCTCCATAGCCTTCGTGCCAAGGGTTTCAATACCTTGCGCACTCAACTCCATAGGTTTTTTTAATGCCTCGTTCTTCCAATTCTTCAGGGGATTCAGTACCCTATTCATTTAAACCAGCAAGGGTTTTAGTACCATGTTCCTTAAAAACAGTAGGGGCTTCAATACCCTGTTCCTCAATAACATTGAAGGTTTCGGTGTCCTGTTCACAAAAATTATCGAGGGTCTCCATGTATTGTGCCTCATCATCCTCATGACACTCTGCTTGAACTTCACCTGCACTCGGTGTCATCTTCCTCTTTCTTAATTTGTGAACAAAGGTAGACAACAATATGTCATCTTCCACGTTCTCTTTGTTTACCACGGTGTGGGCCGCTGCATCTGCAAGCGCTGAAAGGTTATGATCTTTAGGCGAAACTTGGGGTGATTCATCAACCACAATTGGAGAACTTGACTGATTCTTTCCTGGAGAGACAGTCTTCTTCCTCGTCAAGGTTCCGATATTTCTTTTCTTTGCCGAGGGCGGAGTGTTTTCGACGAGCTCCTTTTCTGCTTGCACTTGCATGCTTTTACCTTTTTTCTTGGAAGGGGATGATGTCTCTGCCTTCCTTGTCTTGCTTGTACTCTTGCTAGCAGACTTCCCTACACTCCTCGCTCAAAACTCCTTCAGGAATGCCTCCCAGGTCACTCCCTTTTCTTCTAGCACTTTCTTGACGAGAATTGTGATAAGCCCATGATGATATAGCTTATTTGTGACTTGGCTTGCGTTCCCATTCTGAACACCCTTCGTCATTTTCTTGACACTTCTAATCAGGTAGTAAGGGAAATTAATAAGTTTTCCTGACTCAAAGTGCAACAATAGCTGAAGTTGATACATGAATGCTAATGTATAATGTCCCTTGCAGGTCACAAATTTCTGCAATATGAATAGGAGGTCTCACCATTTCCTGATCATGGCACTCTGCGGAAGTTCCTTCTTCCAATCAACCTTAAGCTTTTTGTCAACCACAAACCAATGCCATCATTTCTTCCTGAGTTGTTCCTTTTTGAACCACTGCTCCCCTGTAGTTGGCAAGCCTGTGGCTTGCGCAATGGACTCCTCTGTGACCTCGAATTATAATGAGCCAACCCTAACTCAGCCTCCTTCGAACGTCTTCACAAACTCCAATACCACAGCCATGTTGAAACCATCGAACTTCTGTAAAAATGGAAGGAACCCAAATTCTTACAATAGTGAAAGATTGTTCCTATATCCCATGGTCTACTCGATCTCCTTCAAGGATGAAAACTCATTCCTTGCGGGTGCCATGTTCAAATTGCACTTTCATAATTCTTGGTCACAGCCTCAAAAGGATTTCAGTGAGTTATTCCAACGATTACTAAGAGCTTTATGTCGGAGGTTCATCCATCCTCCGTCTTTTCAGTCCCACCCAACCAATCATGATGAAAAAAACTCCTCGAATCAAATGCATATACGTATCAGCCTGCTATGGGTGAGCAATAATGATTGGATGTGGCGGAAGCTTATGCGGCGGTGGTGCAACGATCATAATGATCAGGTTACGAGGTAAGATAATAATGAACAAGTAATGCGATATTGTTTCAAGGGGGTGAATATAGGTTATTAGACAATCAGTACTATCCCACAATCTACCTCATAATTTAATCAAGACATATTTTAGTACTCATTGAAAAATAGGTTTCAAAAGCCAATATATCTTGCACTTTAAAAAATTTCCTACATCATTAAATGATAAAAAAAGGTATTAATTAAAATATATAATTCTATGATCTATCAATACTCATATGCAGGGTAATAAAGTTCCATAAACATCCTTCATAAGATGCTCCTGGACTGTGTGAAATTTATTTTACACTTGCTTCTACAGTCGGTCGCGTTCTTACGCTGATCCTACTTGCACTGCACCGTTCTTGCACTGTGCATCTTGCACCAGGGATTTTACCAAAACAAAAATTCTGATAGAACACAATTCTGTAGCTAGTTTTTTTTTTTTTTTTTTTTCCTCAATACACAAGAAAAATTTTATTCACCATCCTTTGTTGTTTCATGAGCATGCCTTCTAGATTGACTGCATCAAATTCTGCAATCAATTTATGAGGGAATAAAGAAGTGGGAAAGGGATAATTTTTTCAGAATGGGAAGGAAAATTACAGCAGGGACTCTAGGAATAATATCACCAAGGGGGATAAATGAAACGGGATGTGGAAAATTTCAAGGGAAAAGAGGGAATTTATGAAATCGGGTAGGGTAGTTTTCTTAGAAGAAAGAGGAAGGTAATTCAATGGCGATTTTAGAAAAAGAAAATAGTTGGAATTTTCAAAACGGGAAATAGAAGAAAGGCAGAGTTTTTTTTTACCTTGAAAATTTGCCTGCACTGGTGCTGGAAAAAGTAATTGTAGTGGGAATTAAGAGTTTACTTGGATAAAAATTTCCCATGCTAGTTACCCCAAACTTGGGTAAGGGCTCGGTTTCTTGAACCCGCTTCTTCTTGGTGGAAGCCAGCATATCTAAAAATCAACATTCCCTTTTTATTAAAATTTCGATCTTCCTGCCAGCATGCTGGTTTTTAGGTTGATCCTTCTGCAATCATGTTAGTCAACTGATTTTCATAATTACAAGAATTTTTTTCTTTTTTTACTTTTTATTTTTGTTATTTTTGTTTTCTTTTATTATTTTTTCAATAAGGACAGGAAAGAATCAAATCTTAAACAAGTTGGTGTTACCACCTACCAACTCCTTTTCAAATTGTTGTTGGACTTGCTGCATAAAGGATCCTTTAGTAAGGGGCTGAAAATATACCTTCAATTTATGCCCGTTTACTAGGAACACATAATTCCGTCCATCAATAGTTTTAATTTCTACTGCTCCATTTTAAAACACTTTGACCACCTCATAGGGTCCCATCCAGCGTGTGTGGAATTTCCCTTCAAAATATTTGAATCTAGATTCGTAAAGGAGTACCCAATCACCTGGTTGGAATTTCTTTTTCTGAATGAACTTGTCATGCCACTTCTTGTGCTATTATTGAACCAAGATGTTCTGTCGAACAAGATCTCGTCGGAATTCATCTAACTCATTAAACTGTAGAAGACGTTGTTATTGTGCTTCAGAGAGATCTAGCCCCAATTGGATTGCAGTCCTAAAAGTCTTAATATGGAATTCTATCGGCAAGAGGACTGGTTTCGCATACACCAACTCATATGGTTTGTGTCCTATGTTGTTTCTCCAAGTGGTTTGGTATGCCCACAATGCTTTCGGTAATTTGTCAGCCCAATCCTTTCTATGAATATTTACTATCTTTGTGAGGATGGACTCAATCACCTTATTTGTGGACTCCACCTGACCATTTTCTTGCGGGTGATACGGTGTAGATTTCCTGTGCCGTATTTTGTACTGCTCCATCACACCCTGTACCAGATTATAAATAAATTGCGGTCCATTGTCAAAAACAATTTCTCTAGGCACACCAGATCTAGTAAAGATTTCAGTAAAAAGAAAATCAATAACAACTCTTTCAGTAGCAAAAGAAACAGCTTTAGCTTCTACCCATTTTATAACGAAATCTGTACAAACCAAAATATGATTTTTATTTAATGATGTTGGATTTATTGGTCCTACGAAATCAATGGCTCATTTATCAAAAGGCTCAATCATAACCTGAGGACATAAAGTCATTTCATTGGTTTGATTAGGCTGGCCAACTCGCTGATAACTATCACACCACTTGACATATTGTTTGGCATCCTTAAACAAGGAAGGCAAAAAATAACCAGCTTGTAACACTTTGTATGCAGTCCACTTATCAGCGAAGTGACCCATGCAAGGTTTATCATGGGCAGATTTTAAAATATCAAACACTTCTTCCTCTCTTACACATCTACGGATAATGAGATCTTCTCCAGTGTAAAAGAGGTCTCCTTGAATCTAGGAATATGCAACACTTTTATGTATGATGTTCCGCTTTTCATGAGCGGATAAGTGAGGTGGTAATTTTCTAGTGACTAAATAGTTAGCTATGTCAGCAAACCATGGGGATTTTTTTGACATAGGAAAAAGACATTCATCAGGAAAATCATCATCAACAAGAATTGCTTCACCAGGATTATTTAATCTTGAAAGATAATCTGCTACTACATTTGATTTTCCTGGTCTATCGACAATGGTAATATTAAATTCTTGTAAAAATAATAACCACCTAATCACCCTACCGCTAGTTAATGGTTTATTCATCAAATATATTATCGCGGAATGGTCAGTATGTAAAAAGACTTCATATCATGTAATATAATGTCTGAATTTATTAATGGAAAAATTACAACTAAAAACTCTTTCTCAGTAACTGTATAATTTAGTTCAGCAGGTGACAAGTTTTTCCTAATCAAATAAATAGCATAAGATTGTTTTTCTTCTTCTTGTCCTAAAGCTGCGCCAATAGTAGTATTTGAGGCATCAGAGAAAATATGAAATGGCAGGGACCAGTTTGGTCCTCTCAAAACTGGTGCCTGGACTAGTTTTTCCTTCAATGTCTCATAGGATTGTTGGCAAGTTGTGGGCCAAGAAAACTCGCTATCCTTGAGAAATTCTCAATGAATCTCCTAGAGTAGCCCACATGTCCTAGAAAACCTCTCACATTCTTTTGAGTTTTGGGTATAGGGAGACTCAAAATAATTTCTATTTTTGCAAGTTCAACCTGGATACCTTTGTCAGAAATAAGATGGCCAAGAACCACCCCCGGCTTGCACATTAATCTACATTTTTTTCACTCAAGGCGAGATGAGCTTCTTGGCAGCGAAGAAGCACTTTTTCTAGATTCTTGATGGCTTCCTAAAATGAATCACCAAACACATAAAAGTCATCCATATAGATTTCTACACACTCAAGGTCAACAAAAATAGCCAAGACTTCCCTTTGAAAGGTATCTTGGGCATTACATAGCCCGAAGGGAAGCACTCGGTAAGAAAATGTACCCCATGACATGTAAAAGTGGTTCTGTCTTGATCCTTGGGTGCAATCTGTATCTGGTTATACCCGCTAAAGCCATCTAGAACAGAAAAGTATTTCTTACCAACAAGGGTATCGAGTACCTGATCAATGAAAGGAAGGGGGAAGTAATCTTTGAGAGTGGATTTGTTCAATTCTCTGTAATCAATATAAATGCGCCATCTCCCAATTTTTTCGAGACTAATACCAATGGAGAGACCCACTAGCTGTCAGAAATAGGATAGATAAAATCAAAATCTAAGAGTTTTTACAATTCTTCCTTTACAACATCTCTTACATTTGGGTTCATTCACCTTTGGGGTTGTCGTATAGGTCAGGCTCCATCCTAAATATAGATATGGTGTGTACAAGTTTCAGGAGGTATGCCTTTCATATCTTCATATCCCCATGCAAAGGCATCAAGATGGTTTTGCAACAAATTCACAAGCTGCTCTTGCTGGGAAGGATCCAAGTTTGAACTAATATGCAAGGATTTACCTGGGCTAATCTCAACAAGAGTGGTATCAGGGTCAAGAATACACAAAGGTGTCACTAGAGATGATGGCGAGGGAGGTAGAGAGTCATATCTTTCCTGAAAATCTAGACTAAAAATCTGACTCAATGACTTAAAATTGGGCATGGTGTCTAGATTGTTTAGGAAGTCTTGAATCTCACCCTCTTGCGAGAACTCGGCACTCTGATGTATCAAGGAAACAGGCTAAGTCTCCTCATCACTATTGTAGTCTAACCATAAAGTGTCTCGGAGCTCCTGAATGGATCTAGTGGGTGGATACAAGGTGAAATTCTTCTTGGAGTCTCCATGGGAAATATACATATCACCAAAACGACATCCGATATAAGCATCGGCTGTGGCAAGCCATGGTCATCCCAAGATCAAGGGATGTCCTCCCATAGGATTCTTTAGTTAAATCACAATGAAATATACGGGATATTCCCAAGAGTCTAGGGAAACGACCACATCATCCAAAACCCCTTCTGGCTTGATTTTAGATCTATCTGTTAGTTCAAGCACAGTGGGAGTAGGACAAATATGGACCAATCCAAGTTGATTCATGGTTTTCTTGGTCATAACGTTAATGGCTGCCCCCAGGTATATAAGTACATTAGAGACAAGGACATCACCTATATGAACAGAAACAACAGGGTTTCCGGGGTCGGTATATTTCTCCATGTGCATACACCCCGTCATTAACTTTTCTTCTCTACCAACAAATTGAATGGTTTGAGGTTCTAATCTTCTCCTTCCTGGCTTCTTGAGATAGAGTTCCCTATAGTTGTTTTTGTAGATGGGGATCTCTTTAATAGCTTGGAGCAAGGTACCTTTATGAAAAGGTTCCTAAGCTCAGAAGCCAAGCTAGACCCAAGAATGGGGTCTTTCTTCTCCAAAACTAACCTCTCTGGATAGGGAGGTCAGTTGGAATAATATGAAAAGGGCTCAGAAGGTATGGAGATAGGCTTAATGGTGTCATCTTTTTTAGAATGATCATGAGCTTCCTCCTCTCCTTTCTCATTGGTAATCACCATAAGTTGCTTTTGATTTTCTGAGGTTACTATCATCCCTGATCTCAATTGGAGGTCATTGACTTGAACTGGCATAGATTGATATCTAAATGAAGAAAGCGGGTTCATAGAATGGATCATTTTGACCACTTTGTTATTGGGGTTGGGTAAAGGTTGAGCAGGTAGCTAAGAAGGTCGAAACGGTGGAGGTAAAGTTAATGGTGGCATTAGCTAACTCAACTGAGGTAATGATGGTTGTGGCATTGGGTAAGGTGCATATGTAGGAGGGTATGACTGCATAGGTGCAGGATAGGAATGATGTGAATGTTGTGAATGGTTTGGCCCTCTCCATCCTTATTGCTAAGATTGGGAGGGTTGTCCATACTGATATTGGTTCCCATGTTGCCAATGTTGAAAGTGATTAGTGTTAAGATAGGAATATGAATGTGCATTATAACCAAAAAAATGTGGTGGAGGTTCAGGAGCCCTACTTGCACTTACCTGAGGCAAATTTCTTCATGCTCCCATAGCATGCAGTGATTTGGCTTCAGGTTGTCCTCCCTCAAGTATTGCTTTCAACCCAGGTATGAAGGGACATTTTTTTTTGGCATGGTTCTCTACACAAATTTCACATTTATTAGTTTCTTTAATATCAAGAGGACATTCTCTTAAAAGATGCTTTCTTCTACATTTTGGACAAAAAATAGACAATGACTCTTGTTCCTCTACAATTTTTTGTTGAAACTTTAAAGAGTCTATTTGTTTATTAATAGTATTCATTATTTAAATTTTCATATTGTTCATTTTTTTTTTCTAATCCAACAATCATAGCATCAGTAGATTCAATTTTCTTATTTCTATTCTGAATTCCTTTACCAAATCTATATTGGTTCCTTGAGAATTTCCTGTACAAGTCACAGATTTGATCAAAACATTTTTGAGCAATATCCCCTTGTCCTAATAGATTTAAATTATTCCTAGCATCATCAGTAAGCCCACGTAAGAACAAGGTTCTAATGGTACTTGGATCAAATTTGTGCTTTGACCTTTGGAGGATACATAGGAATCTCTCCAAGTAGTCCTCTAGAGTCTCATCATCATTTTTCACAATAGTAAATATTTCATCTTGAATATCTCTAGTTTTACAATATTCTTGATATTTTGACAAGAACACTCTCTTCATTTGCTCCCAAGAAGATATAGTGTTTCCTCCTAGTCCCATGAACTAGCGGAGTGCTGCGTCCTTGAGAGTTGTAGGAAAAAAATTTAACTTCTGGGCATTAGATGAATGATCATAACTTCTACACAAAATATCAAACTCGAATAAGAAAGAGTTTGGGTCTTCATGTACCTTACCATAGAAATGAGGAAGAGTTGATGGTGAAATATTTTTCATTTATACTTGTGTATCAAGATCCACAATTGGGAATCCAAAAGTCGATTGTTCCTCATTTACATAATTTTCACCAGTTCCTTCTGCATGTTCTTCCTAATATACCATTGTTTTTTTTCCACACGAACCATTCCCAATAGGTTGAGAAGGCTAACTATGGGTTCTAATAGTCCCATTCTTCCCCTTTGTGGGTTGTGTCACACCTGGACTACTGCTACCAGAGCCCAAATGGATTGTTCCTGTGTGATGATTCTAAGTTTGTTTGGACTTTCTACCTACAAAAGAAGGCCCAATATGAGATTTGGTTTCAGATTTATCAGTATTTCTTTGGCCCCTAGTGGGCTTCAGACCCCTACCTCTTTTAGGCATTCATCTCAAAAAATGACAAAACAAAATTCAAAAATAAAAGCTACAATTTCAAAAATAACTCTGCACCTATAAATTCGTTCAAACAATAGAAGCACATTGCAGGGAAAAAATAATAGCATACTTACCCCTATTTCAAAAAATAGAAAATTCTTACCAATTCAAATCGCCTCCCCGGCAACGACACCAAAATGTTGGGTGCAGGAATTTCACTTAAGCAAACTCCTCAACACTTAATTATCAAACCGAGGGTTTCGTAAACTTAGAGACGAAGCACAGGTAATGCCATAAGTGGTATGAACTTTTCCTATTCCTAATCCTACTTCTTAAAGTAAATGTTGTAGAATTAGATAGAAAACAATCTTAAATCAATCAACACCAAAGCAACCCTAGTGCTAGAATGTAAAAGAATAATTTGCAAGGAAATCAAGTAAAGGAACTTTCACACAATTGGAAGCTATCTTAAATGCTGAAATGAAATGCTATGTTTATCTTCAGTATAGATGGCTAATATCTCGTCAAGTGGGCCCTTGCAGATATCTGCTTTCCAATTGATTTTCCTTCTACACAAACAACCTATTCTTGTACTATTACAATCTGCTTGCACTAGTGCAGGTACAGTACTTCTGTACAAAAGTGTATTTTACCTTCTTTACTGAAGATTTATGTTTTTGTGGAGGTGCTCTAAGCCTCAGGGCTTAGGGAACTCTATTCCTATGACAAGAGACCAGCTCTTGCACCGAGACAGATCTTCCTTCACCAAAGTCTCCAATTTACTTTCAAAAGAATTAAAAAACGTGTTGAAAGGAATTGCAATTGCAAACTGAATCTGAGATAAATTATATCTAGAAAGAAATGCTTTAATTAATTGAACCTTGTAATGAAAGTCAACTTCATAAAGCGAAAAAAATTCAGGATAATCAAAGCAACAGTCAAAGTAATTTGCATGCATCAGCTAACTTCAGAAATTTTCTTGTAATGTTTCTGTTCCTTTTTCTTAAGTCATAAAATGTAAGTGTAAAGTGTTTATAATAATGTCCTTTATTAATTCATATAAACATTCAGATCCTTCAGAAGTATACTCTTAATGTTAAGAACGATTAATGGAATTAACAATACTTTTGCTTGTAGGAATAACTAAAATGATAAGCAGAAATGTAACATTTGTTGTGAAGTAAATGAATAAACTGGAGTGTAGGAAACTACATGCACTGGTATAGGAAGAATCTTCCTGCACGACCTGAGTGGAAGTAAAACAAGGCAAGAATTCTAGTGAAGGAATTGCAGGAAAGAAATTGCAAGAAATAAATAAGCTCAATCAAACTTCCAAACTACGGATCCGTTCACACTTAACTACGAAATGAATTTAACTTAGAACTTCTGAAATAAATATAAGAACCATTCAAACCATGCAACTGCAAATGAATAAATGTTCACACAGACCTTTTAAATGGCGAAAGCACAAGGGTAAACGAGCTGGGTTGGTTGGGCCCTAGCCAACCAGCTCGTTTCCCGTTTAGGAAACGAAACGATTAAGCACTTAAGCACGCATAAAATGAAAATTAGACACAACGTATAGATAACATGGCATGTTACTTGTATTAACTTGATCAGTAAATATACATGATGGTGCGAGTCCAACCCAGACCCGAGGGCAATACAAAATTACATAGTGAATGAAATTACAACCTAGAGATCGCTCCTTTGGTTCTTCCTATAGTCTACATTATATACAGTCTTTTGGCCTTAGCCCAATTCTACTAATTACAGTCATTTCCTTATTCAATCCTTTCATTCAAATGGACTAACAACCAATATTACAAAACCGGCTAATAGTTATAATGGAACACGAACTTCGCTGGCCGTAGACCATCCTTGCCAAGTATCCCTGACTATACGCTGCCGATATCCAACCTCAGTTAGTCCACAACTGAACTAGAAGTCGTGGATCAAAACTCCCACGTTGAAGGATTCGAACTATCACGAAGATATTGGAGAAACATCGTTGGCGGTGCAAGAATCTTCCTGCACTGATCATGCTAACTCATAATTAACACTTAGTTCTTCAATTACTTTTAGGAAATTAAACATAAGTTACAAGATATACTAACAGGCATGAAATCTATGTAAAATAACTAATAAATCACTTAATAAATCTTAATTATAAAATATGAAGCATATGTAGGAATAGATGATTATCTTGGACTAGTGCAGGAATGAAAGGGTTAAGTAGAGATAAAATAGAGGTTAAAGTTTATGGAAATGGGGTAAAAATAGAGCAATTTGGGACACCAACATGGATGAATTTTGATGTATGGTTGTTGGTATACCTTCTCTTAGAGCTTCTTTATTTTCATTTGTGCATGTTTTGATATACTCTTATCGCATGTAAGTACGAAATTTTGATGTTATTCTTGTTACTTTTTGTCATATATGTTGGACTGGGATTTTCATTGTTTTAGGGATAATTGTTGCATGCAATTATTTATTAATATTGTGGAGTTATCTCTATTATAACATTGTCTCCATGTATGGGCCATGTAGTGTGAGAGAAATCTCATAGGGGTGAAATTTGACCTTGATAAGCCATTCCTCTTGTGCATTTGAAGTATAAAAGTTGCAAGATTGCTTTCACTTGACCTAAAGGGCTTGTGAAGTAATTTTGAGGCCTCCTTTATTAGGAACCAATAAATCTTACACATAATCAACATAGATCCATTCTCCTGAGGATTAAGGCATTGATAAACCAAAGGTGGTCACCAAAACTCTTATTATTTCACCTTCTCCCATGTCTAGCCACATTGGGGTACCTATGGCATCAATTTCCTGACAAGTTAGCCACTAAAAAAATTTGATCTCCTAGAGTCTCATGTTCTAGAATTTCCTTAGCCCTCCTCTAAATTTGAAGACATTTCGATGGTGGAGTTGGGAGAAAAGCCAAGCCCTAGATCCGAGACCAAAACTTGCCCTGAAATCCCCAAGGCTATCACTTCCCAGAGTCAAACCAACATCTTTGAGTAATTATATTTTCGTTGATCCTCTCCACACCTTGTCTAGGGTAAGAATATCATTGGTTGTTACATTCCTTCCTCATACCCTACACTGTGTCCACTTGGCCCAGTGTGGTCCCACTCCTTTGAAAGACAATTCTTTAGGAACCATCCGAGTTACCAATTTTAACAAGGATTTTAGGGATTTGGAAACTCCTTCTAAGTCTTATCCCATAAACCTAACCCTCAAATCCTCTCTTCCTTTCCCTAGATTACTTAGTACCTTTCTTACAAGGCATGCAATCTTTATCCTTCAAATTTCGGGAAAGGGATATTCAGGTCACTCATATCCATTGATGTATCCTTCATTAGTGACACCACACATATCGGGTATCCTCCCATCAGTGAAAGTCTATAAATAGAGAGGAGAATTAGATGAGGTCACAGTGTGCTGAGACTCCATTTGTTGCCCTTGGCCTAACATTTTCCCTTTAAGTCCCATGCTAGTTTGAGCGGTAACAGGCCCTAATTCAGAAACCCTAGTTGCATCACTTGGAAAATGTCAATTTCTAGATAATGCCCTTGACTCCTGCACTTAGGATAGAGAATCCTTCTAGCTTAACTCAACTTCCCTTTTTACTTGTCCTTCTCCAAATTCGGTTACCCAAGATTATTGCATTTTTTCTCAAATTCTCCTACCACAGATGATGCCTCTCTTCTTTGCACGTTTGACAACAAAATATCCCTAAACAAATCCAAAATGAACTTGGCTTCTAGTCTCTTCTTCTTCACTTGGATGAAGGTTCTTCTTGAGTGGATTTCACACTTTTTCTTACTTCAGACCTTGACCAAATTTCTTGTCTTCAAATGAGAGTCGAGTTGCTTATTTATATTGATTTTCCCATGCACATAAGTTTACTTAACAAATATCTAGGTTGACATGTCCTCTAGTGAGGTTCCATTACTCCATATTGAAGCTGACTTGTTGGAGGTTCTTTAGATTGGTCTTGGAGGGCCTTTTTACTCTTTTAATAACTCATACAAATATTTAACATGCCCAAGAAGGGTCCTTCATACATGCCATTGACTAAATTTAACTTTATGACCAATCCTAAGGGCTCACAATGGGAGCCATAACTAAAAATAAAATTCCTTGCTCATGAAACCCATCAGACAAGCATTACAAAAAATAATTTTATTTTTCTTCTTTACATAAAATCACAATTACACGTCATTATGAATACCGAACCTAGTTACTCTTTTCAACACTCCCTCTTAACTAGGGAGGTATTCATAATGGTACTTGGACATTCTCAATCTGAAGAATTCTCATAAGAAAATTCAGATTGGTAACCCATTTGTTTATCATCATATCAACCAACATTGTCACATAGCAAGGCATTTACTAACAACTCTATCTCTCCAAAATATTATAGCTCAATGCTGGCAAGACCAATGAGGTATAGACACCCTCATCATTGTCTATGTTAGAACATACTCAACCTGGGTTCTCAGAGTGTGTTTGTCAACTCAATTTATTGTGTAAATTAAGACATGTATTTTACTATCAATCCAGGTTGGTAATCTTAGAAGAAAACCACAATTTATGGATTTTTTGATAAGAACTAATATAGAAATTAGTTATGAGAATAGAAGTGAATATTACAAATATAAATCATTCTACATAACTAAGAATGGAAATACATGTTATAAATATAAAGAGCTCTTCACAACTTAAGAAAAAAATATCTAGGTCTATTCCATAAAAGCATGCATTATTGGTCAATGAAATTAGGCTATTTTAGAAAAAAAAAGAAGAAGGAAGAAACTCTTTCAAAGAGACCTGGTTGTCCTCCCTCGACAGTTATATAATGACATTGCCAATATCTAAGCATAAAAAATGTAATGAAAGCATAAGAACTTAATCTAAGAAAGCTTGAATGAAGTGAATCTTGTTTAGTCTTAGTCCTAGCTCACAGAGAAGAGGCTCTTTTAAAGAGACTTGGTTGTCCTTCCACAGTCAAGCTAACCACTAAAAGGAAGCAATATTCACTTAGCACATTCCATAAAATGAATTCACATTAAGGATATTTACAAATATTTACAACAAATGAATATAATAAACATGGAGAATTAAACTAGCATATGCACAAATATAAACATGATATAACAAAATGTACTTAGCTTGGTATTGGGGCCCTCCAACCTTGTTGGTACATTGCTAAAATACTCAGCTACAGAAACTCATTCACTCCATCAAACACAAATAAATCATGAAACAAAAGTTGTGTCTTTAATTATCTCAAAATAATAAGTTTTTCTACATAACTAACTATGAATGCCTCTCTTTAAATAGGAAAAATAATAACCATATAATCTAAAAAGTATAAAAAAACCACCATTAATGTTATCCCACTTCATCAGGTTGAAGCCATCCATTAGTTACAAGAAATCTAGAAAAATTCCAAAAAATCCTAAAACTATTTTTAATAGGGATATATGGGTGACAGGTCAAGTTTGACCAGCGTTGATCGGGCCTGTATTTTCTCATTTTAACCAAGCCAATAGTTTTTCATCCATCCTTGGTTCCTAAGCTTTCCAAATATGTATTCATCTCAAGCCCAGATGTCCTGCATATATCACTTTAACGAAACTATTACAGGAATTTCCAGTTCTGTCCAAAATATTCTTAGAACCCAATTTTTGCAAAAATATCTAAAAATTGAAAAACATAATTTATTTATCTAAATATGCATAACAAGGTCAAAATAAGGCATATATGGATGATGTAAGGTGGAATATGATGGAATTTAAGTGGATTTTTAATAAACAAAATTTATCAAAATCAAGGGCCAACAGTGTTCCACGATGACTATTCTTATCTTGGATTCCGAGTCCTCAATGAATATTGGTCCTCTATCACTAGTTTTATCTTGGAAGCCCTAACTCATCCTTAAATAGTATTAGATGCCAAATTTTTACCCAATCCTCCATGATGTCTTCCCTAGTGAAGACAAGAATGATGTGTATATCTCTCCCTTAACTTATGGGGGCATTCCACTAAAGGAATGTACCCATTTGTAATATCCCTCGACTACCAACTCAATATGTAACTCAAGTTACCCAAAAAAAGGTGTGTGTGTTTTTTTTAAGTATACAACCCATCCATGTTTCATACAAACATTGAAAATAAATCCATATTATTTCTATATGTTAACAATACTTTACATAGACTTTGTATCCTGCTTTTGACCTTTCCTAGTACATGAAAACAAAACACATTAATCGTCACATAAATTATAAGTCTTCCAAAAATGAAGAAGAAATCATCATATACAAAACATTCACATAAGTTATTCAATCTTGCAAAAATAAAGAATATCTCAACATATCCTAAGCATTCATTCCATGTAACATAAAGTTCAGATGTTAACATTTTAGCTTGTTGAGGAATCTAGGGCAATTGGGTTAATAAAATTCTTCTCAGGATGATAACTATTTGTGAGGTGCTTTTTACTTTTTCTTATTAGCACAATCTTCTCTTGTTACTATTAGAGTGTGTTTTCGTACTTCATCAATAGCTACCAAAACAAAAGAGACAAGAACACAAGATCTTGGCTTTCTGCTAGGGTCGAATACCTCCCACTCTTTGAGAGGAAAACCCACACAAATTATTCTTATAGAGATTCCAATTGATGAATGCCAAGACCACGAACCTTGACCTAATAGCCACTCCAAGACCAAGACACGAGTCATCTTCTGCTTCTTTCTTCTAAATTCTCCTTCCACTGCTGAGGCTTCATTACTAGAGCAATCTAAAATTCATCACTACAATATCACTGTACTATAAGCATAATTGCATCATTATCAAGACTGTGTTTAGCACTGGACCTTCTTCTAGTGGCAACACCGAGATAGTCTCTTCATCGAACTATAGTTTCCTTTTATCATCAAATTGTATTATGTCTATACTTATTGTCACTGTGATTGCAAAGGTTTCCAAATTTCCTTGATACTACCGAACTATAGCATCTCCATAGGATTGTGATTCCCGAGAAATTATAGAGGGTTACGAATTTCCTTGATACTACCAAACTATAGAATCTCCATAGGATTGTGATTACTAAGCCTTCCACCAAAATATAGATGACCAATGTTATGTTTTGTGGACAGACTTATGAAGTGCTTCATTGTGACCTCTGAAATGCCTCACTATGGTATCTGAAATATTCTTTTGTGACTGCCCTATGAAAATACAGAAGGATCTGAGTTATGTACTTTGTTTCCCATCTGAAATACTGAACTTCTCACTGTAATGCGAAAATTTCAAAGACTGTACCCACCCAAAATTGCAAAGGATCTGAATTCCTGAACCTATCATTATGAGAAAATATTATCTGGGTATTTATAATACTCTGTCCTCCATAAATGACCTACTTGTCCAACCGAATAGGTGTGTCTATTTGAGGTGAGCTGACATGAATGTTCCATATTGTTTGCAGGAGGACTTCAAGATAGGATTGTGCTTGTCTTTTTGGAGGGGATTTCTAGGCACTAGGTTGACTCATATACATTTTATATATTCTCAAGAAGAGCTCTTCATACATGACATTGACTCAATAATAAATCCTAAGGCTCTCAATGAGAGCCACTAAATAAAAACACTTTTTCATGAAACCCATGAAGCAAGGCTTACAATAATAATTTTAATTTCTTCATTACATCATTTATAATAGTCACAATTACATGTCATTATGAATAATGAACCTAGTTACATTTTACAACACTCCCTCTTAACTAGGGAGGTATTCATAATGGTGCTTGGTCATTCTCAATCTGAAGAATTTCTCATAAGAAGAATTGGATTGGTAACCCATCTATATAGCATCATAGTAACCAACATTGCTTCCAAAACAAGGCCTTGACTGACAGCTCTATCTCTCATCATATCATGGCACAATGTTGGTGAGACCAATGACTATAGACACCCTCATCATTGTCTCTCAAGGTACATACCCACCCTGGTGTTCACTGAGTATGACCTTCTAGGACTATTCTTATCTTGGCTTCCCAGCCCTCAAAGAACATCGATCTTCTTGCATACTCTTATCTTGGATTCCCTACACATCCTCAGAGAGCATCGGATGCCAGATGATTACCCAATCCTACATTCTTTCTTCCAAGGTGAAGACAAGAATGTTATGTTGTTAAAATTGGCAACCAGGGCAAAACTTCATGTGGGTCATCTTATTCATGGCTGATAATATTTTTATTATATTTTCTCGTCGAGAGGTGTAGGATTGATATCAAGATCATCCGATTCCGATAAGTATTCATGGAGATATGAATTTATTTTGATTATGGAATTATTATCAAGCCGACCTACAACTCATGTAGGCTCAAAAGCCCAACAGTCGCATCTATTCACCCACCAACGTTGTTTATAAATATAAGAGGAATTTTCCTCATTTGGACTCACTCATATCATCACATCTCTCTCTCTCTCTACTGCGCAGATATGAGTCTCTTCTCTACTGCGCTGAAATGGGTCTCTCTCTCTCACACATGTGAAGCCGAAAGCTGTTGAATTTGAAGCTGCAACTGCAGAAGTAAAGATTGACTTGCGTGGCCTAGAAGATATCCTCTTTGGAACTGTGCTATAGGTTCATCTGAAGCTCCTTTGAAAGCCGCAACTTTTGGTGGTGGAATGAAGTCAATCTGACGAACGGTTTGCAAGATATCGACTGCCCTAGTTTGAAGCTGGAAACTGCTGAAACTGAAGCTGCAATTGCAGAAGTAAAGATTGACTTGCGTGGCCTAGAAGATCTCCTCATCTGAACTGTGCTATAGGTTCATCTGAACCTCCTTTGAAAGCCGCAACTTTTGGTGGTGGAATGAAGTCAATCTGACGAACGGTTTGCAAGATATCGACTACCCTAGTTTGAAGCCGAAAACTGCTGAAACTGAAGCTGCAACTGCAGAAGTAAAGATTGACTTGCGTGGCCTAGAAGATCTCCTCATCTGAACTGTGTTGTAGGTTCATCTAAACCTCCTCTAGAAGCCAAAACTTTTTGTGGTGGAATGAAGTCAATCCGACGGTCGGTTTGTGAGATATCGTCTGCCCTAGTTTGATAATGAAGCCGCTAATGCTGATGCTGTTGATCTAGGCTTTGCTACTGCTGATATGAATCAAACTTATTGTACTATTTCTCTCTGTTGAATTATTGAAGATAAAAGAAGATTTGTTCAAAGGGTTTCCCCACACATTGTGGGGTTTGTCCTTGGCTAGTCGCCACATCTTGTGTCTCTTATCTTGGCTTGTTTTCTGTCGATCGTTTAATGTTCTATCTGCACTTTACTTTATGTACATGTGATTGCTAATTGGTGGAATATAATAAGAAAAATAAGTAAACTATTATAAGCATAGAACATACCATAACTTAACATGGTATCAGAGCTGAGGTGAAGACAAAGCCTGAGCAAGAGCAAGAGCAATCATTGAAGAGAAGATTGGCAAGGCTATCCTAAAAGAACTATGGGGTCCTCAACACTCTTTCCTGCCAAAGACAAGCTCCGTGAGAAATCTGACTATCACGGATGGAAGATGTCTATCGATCTAACCCTTGAAGATCAAGGAGTGCTAGACCATGTAAGAGGTAATATTGTTGAGCCTTCATCAAATGCATCTGCTGCTGCCTGGATCAAATGGAAAAATGGAGAAGTCAAAACAGAGAAGATCATCCGGGACTCTATCGACAAGCGCTTGGTGGCCTACATCTCTGATCTAGACACCTCCAAGGAAATCTACGATAGACTGGTGAGTTTATTTAAAGTTAATGATGCAAATCAAGTTTTTTTTCTTAGAAATAAGCTGAGGGAAATCAAGAAGGGTAAAGATGAAAGTATGCGAGCATACTTCTTAAGAATCACCGAAATCAAGAACGATCTCCTATCTATTGGGGAAACTATTACTGAAAGAGAAATGGCACTCACAAATCTTGGAGGATTACCATCCGAATGGTATGTGTTCAAGACTACTCTTCTGAACTATAATGTAATTCTTGGTTTCGAGGAATTAATGGCTAGATGCATTCAAGAAGAAACAAGGGAAGAAGTGCAAGAAATGCCCATGCCTAAAGGTCCTCCTGCTGCCTTTTCTTCTCATGCAAAGAGAAGAAAGGACTCACACCGGGACAATGATCAAAATCCCTCTGATGGCAAATCAAATGAATGACAAATTCAACAACAAAGGTAAGAGGAGAGTTGGAGATCAAGGAAGAGGACAACCATTCAAGAAGGCTAGAAATTCCAGGATGTATTAAATGCACCTGACCTCAAAAGGAACCTAGTGTCCATCTTGGCAATGGAAGATAGAGGCTACAAGGTAACCTTCAACAATGGCAAGGTATGTATATGGAAAAATAATGTTAAAGATGCCTTTACTCTTGGGTTTAGTGTTGATTCATTATATCAGGTTGATGGAAGTCCGCTAGGTGTCATGTCTTGTGACACAACTCTTTAGTCCGAACTTTGGCATCAGAGGTTTACCCACCTTCATTACAAAGCTCTACTCGATGTAAGACAGATGGTAACAGGGATGCCTAAATTCCAAGTAGAGAAAGAAGGTGTATGTCCGGGATGTGTCGAAGGAAAGCTAAAAAGGGGACCGTTCCCCTCAAGCCAAAGCAAGACCTCCGATGTATTACAGTTGGTTCACTCAGGCATATCTGAGGCTGGCATCAAAAGGGAGACTACTACACCATATACTCCTGAACAAAATGGTGTGGCAGAAAGGAAGAACCGCACAATTATGGAAGCTGTCCGGGCCATGCTACATGATCAAAGTCTTCCTAAGTTTCTACGGGATGAAGCTACAATCACTACCGTATATGTACAAAATCGATGCCCTCATCAAGCATTGGGTTCCAAGACTCTTGAAGAAAATTTCACCGGTAAGAAACCTGATGTTTCTCATTTTAAAATTTTTGGAAGCCCTGTATACTTTCATGTGCCGAAAGAGAAAAGAAATAAATTGGGAGCATCTGGAAAGAAGGGAATTTTCGTGGGCTATGGTGAAAATACTAAAGGCTATAGAATCTATGTAGCCGGTCAAAGGGAAGTCATAATTATTCATGATGTCACCTTGACGAAGATATGGCTCTCAGCAAGGTGATCAATCTTCCGACTTTGAGGAGCTCTCAAGAAGCCGACACCAGGGAACCGAAAGAAAAGGATGATGAATCAATGCCTGATGTAGAAGAACCCATGGATCCGATTGATCCTCATTCACATGAGCCTTCCTCTTCTAGGAAGAGGCCTTCATGGCTTAGGGGGATACTTGATGATGCTGAAGGACATGCTGCACCCTGAGGAACCTTCCATCAAAGTAAGAAACTTAACAGGTATCAGGGATACCTGACCATCATGAGCACGATCATACAAAATGAACCTTCATCATTCTCAGATGTCATCAAGCATTAACTATGGAAGGATGCTATGACCATAGAATATGAGTCTATTATGGAGAATGATGTCTGGGAAGTAGTTCCCAGACCCTGGACAAGACAATTGTTACTTCAAAATGGATTTACAAGATAAATCATGCAACAAATAGAAGTATGGAAAAGTATAAGGTTCACTTTGTTGCTCGTGGTTTATCCCAGAAGGGAGGTATAGACTATGATATTTGCACCTGTTGCCAGATATACGACCATGCGCTTGATCTTAGCCCATGTGGCTTCACAAGGATGGAACCTACATCAGATGGATGTTAAGACTGAGTTCTTGCATGGTTCTATCAAAGAAGAGGTCTATGTGGAGCAACCTGAAGGATTTGAGATTTATGATTGAAAATCTCATGTATGCAGGTTGAAGAAGGCTCTCTAAGGGCTGAAGCAAGCACCTCGAGCATGGTATGAGAGGATCGATAGCTACTTGATGAAGCTGGGATTCACTAGGAGTGAAGCCGATCCTAACCTTTACTTTAAGGTTGAAGATGACAAGCCTCTCATACTGGTGTTGTATGTGGATGACCTCTTTCTAACAGGTGCAAACCCTCTCATTCACAAATGTTAGAGGGAGATGGCTTTTGAATTTGAAATGAAGGACCAAGGACTTGAAGTGTGGCAGAAGCCAAGGGAAATTTTCCTATCTCAAGGAAAATATGTGGTAAATATATTGGAAAGATTCGGTATGATGGACTGCAAGCCTGTGACTACCTCGAGGATCTTAACTTTTAGAAGTTATATGGTAGTGATGTCGGACTAGACTTGGGAAATGCCTCTGAGTTTCAAAAACTCATTCGCATTGATGTTCTTGGTGAACCTCCGTCCGAACATATGTTTTGCAGTTAGCATTGTGAGCTCATATTTGGTTGAGCCTCACTGGATTGATGCCAAGAATCTTCTGAGATGTCTTCAGGACACAATCTCTGATGGATTAAGATACACTGCTGGAGATGTGAGACTACTTGGATATACTGATGTTGATTGGGCAGGCAGTGTGGTGGACCGTAAGAGCACTTCCGGGTACTGTTTCACCTTGGGATCTTCTTCGATATCCTGGATGAGCAGGAAGCAGAAGTCGGTGGCTTTGAGCACCGCCAAAACAAGATATATTGTTGCTAGCATAACCTCGTTGAGGCAGTCTAGTTGCGAAAGCTCTTCAGTGAGCTGTTTGGATTTACATTGGATACCACTGTGATTCTCTGTAACAACCAGAGGTGGGATTCGATTATTGAGGAATCCCGTATTCGTCAATTGCTCCAGCAGATAGACATCATCTGGGATATGGTAAGTCGATGAGCAAGGAAGCTCCATCACATTAAGATGATGTACAGGTTGATACACCTTGTCAAAGCCCCGAGGAAAGATCTAATCTGTGATTTTCCCAAACGACTTGGAGTCGGCAAGAAACCTTTGTACAAGGGTCCTGCATGTTGCATACATTGAGCTCTAAGAGCTCTAAGGGCTTGCGGTTCCTACTGGAGCAACATATGACCACAGGGTGACTCACCCTCCCCTGGTGGTGCACACTGGAACAAGATGATTCGCTCTCTTGTGGGACAAGATGATTCGCTCTCTTGTGGAACAGGATGATTCGCTCTCCTGTGTAGCAGGATGATTAGTTCTCCTGTGAGGCCTGGATTGATGTGTTCTCCATGGCAATTGTAGCAGGATTGATGTGTTCTCCTATGAGGCCTAGATTGATGTGTTCTCCATGGCAATTGTAGCAGAATTGATGTGTTCTCCTGTGAGGCCTGGATTGATGTGTTCTCCATGGTAATTGTAGCAGGATTGATGTGTTCTCCTGTGAGGACAGGATTGATTAGTTCTCTTGTCGAGGCATCCTACCCATGCAGTCTGGGACTCATGGGAAGTACCTCTCATCTGATCAATGAGCAGGGAAATGAAGTTAGGGACCATAGTAGTACCGATGGACGCATCGTTGTAACTACCGTACTCCCTACGCTAGGATGACCTCCATTGATCTGGGATCAATGATACTGGTCTGGGACCAGTGATAGGACTTGTATCATATTATGACGCTGACTTTGGGTCGGTTGAGACTGGTCTAGGATCAGTGGTACATACTCTAAGACTGACTTTGAGTCAGTGGAGGATGATATTGGTCTAGGACCATTGGAGTTGTACTCACTATGACGCTGACTTTGGGTTGGTTGAGACTGGTCTGGGACCAGTGGTACATACTCTGAGACTGACTTTGAGTCAGTGTGATACATCCTCGATAATTTCTTCTTCTTCATAATTCAGACAAAACCAGAGTAGAACAGAACAATGCAAGAGCATAGCAGAATAGAACAAATCAGTACATATTAGTGCAGGGCAGAACAAGACAAAGCAGAACAAGCAAAATAGAGCAGAGTAGGGCAAGGGTCAGGCTGTACAAGGCAGTGCATTTGATGGATGAATAGTAACAACCGATAGACAGATTGCAGATGAAGTTCTCCATGGTTGAGAGGGAGTGTTAAAATTGGCAACTAGGGCAAATCTCCATGTGGGTCATCTTATTCATGGCTGATAATATTTTTATTAGATTCCTCTCGTCGAGAGGTGTAGGATTGATATCAAGATCATCTGATTCCGATAAGTATTCATGGAGATATGAATTTATTTTGATTATGGAATTATTATCAAGCCGACCTACAACTCATGTAGGCTCAGAAGCCCAACAGTCGCATCTATTCACCCACCAACGTTGTGTATAAATATAAGAGGAATTTTCCTCATTTGGATTCACTCATCTCATCACATCTCTCTCTCTCTCTACTGTGCAGATATGAGTCTCTTCTCTACTGCGCTGAAATGGGTCTCTCTCTCTCACACATGTGAAGCCGGAAGCTGTTGAATTTGAAGTTGCAACTGCAGAAGTAAAGATTGACTTGCGTGGCCTAGAAGATCTCCTCTTTGGAACTGCGCTGCAGGTTCATCTGAAGCTCCTTTGAAAGCCGCAACTTTTGGTGGTGGAATGAAGTCAATCTGATGAATGGTTTGCAAGATATCGACTGCCCTAGTTTGAAGCCGGACACTGTTGAAACTGAAGCTGCAATTGCAGAAGTAAAGATTGACTTGCGTGGCCTAGAATATCTCCTCATCTGAACTGCGCTATAGGTTCATCTGAACCTCCTTTGAAAGCCGCAACTTTTGGTGGTGGAATGAAGTCAATCTGACGAACGATTTGCAAGATATCGACTGCCCTAGTTTGAAGCCAGAAACTGCTGAAACTGAAGCTGCAACTGCAGAAGTAAATATTGACTTGCGTGGCCTAGAAGATCTCCTCATCTGAGCTGTGTTGTAGGTTCATCTGAACCTCCTCTGGAAGCCGAAACTTTTGGTGGTGGAATGAAGTCAATCTGACAGTCGGTTTGTGAGATATCGTCTGCCCTAGTTTGATAATGAAGCCGCTAATGCTGATGCTGCTGATCTAGGGTTTGCTACTGCTGATATGAATCAGATTTAGTGTACTATTTCTCTCTGCTGAATTATTGAAGATAAAAGAAGATTTGATCAAATGGTTTCCCCACACATTGTGGGGTTTGTCCCTGGCTAGCCGCCACATCTTGTGTCTCTTGTCTTGGCTTGTTTTCTGTTGATCGTTTAATGTTCTATCTGCACTTTACTTTATGTATATGTGATTGCTAATCGGTGGAATATAATAAGAAAAAGAAGTAAACTGTTATAAGCATAGAACATACCATAACTTAACATATGTCTATCTCTCCCTCTCAACTAGCGAATATATGCTCGTTCTTGTAAATGAATGTACCCAATATTCCTCTGACTAGGGACTTTCCAGAGCTCCCTCTCAACTGGGGATTCTCTTTTCATCAGCAATTTCTTCTTTGTGGGTCCTTCAACTACTTGATCAATTTATTTCCTTGATGTCATAGAATTCATTCGAGCTTCTTCCTTGTAGGGCATTAGCCATCCATCAATTTCCTTCTTGGTTCGTCATGTCATTCCTTTTTCCATGGAAAGAGGCCTTCTTGATACATATCTGGAACCTTCGTCATATGGCTACTTCTTCCTCATCATGTTTCTTTCAGGAATCTCTATCCACCACATGAATCTATTTGTGCTTGCACTTACAATTATTTTTCCAGTAGCCCTACATGAAGCCATCTAGATATTATTCAAGAAATCATAACATTAAATCAAACAATACTTTATGAGATGGATCTTCATCATGACATCTTCCTATAGGTATCAACATCCTGCATACATGTTGACACATCTCCCAAAGATATCCATTGTCAAGGGTATCCATCTTTTTCATACTTCCATCAGAGCCTCCATATCTTTTCAGGAGATTTCCTAGTCAAATATTCTTGTTCTTTTTTATTTTGATCACCTTTATCATGGTAGCATATCTCACGATCTCTTCCTCTTACACATTCCATTCCCAGGAGCTTCCAATCAAAGTTCCTTAATTGTATTCAACCACCTCATACTTCATATGAGGACATATTATGTTGATTTCATCTAGTGTGACTTATGCCTTCTTACATCCTTTCATAGGAGGAGATTCGTTTTCCCTTGATCATGGTTCTCAAGATACAAGTAGTGATCCATGTTACTGGCAACCATATGACATGACTTTATAATATTAAATACAATAACACATACTTCATTTTACCTTTAGGTCATCTAGGCTTCTTTCAGCAGCTTCCTTGATTGAAAAGATCTTCAACCCCTTGAACTGCTTCATTTCTCATGTCATCATACCATCATGCCATGAACTCCACAAGTTGTATTTTTTTGATGAAACACTTGCTTCCTTTCTCAATTGGTGAATCTTTCAATGAAAATTTTATCTCACATATTCTTATGCAGCAAATGTTTCCCTTTTGACTGATGTATGATGAGACTTGCCCTGGATGACTTATTCCTTTGATCTTTTAATGAGGTCACCAAGAGCTATATTATTCAAAGTTGACTACCATATATTTTGTTTCATCGGTCCTTCATGTTTCCCTATGGTGATGTCACGAGCTCTTGCTTCTAATTCTTTTCTTCCTTGTACTTTCTTCTTTCATCTTCCTCCACCTTTTCAATGAAATGGACATCTTCTCTATCCTTCTTGTTATTGTCCTTCTTAAGCTAAGGACAATCTTTCCCTGTAATATTCATAGCATTGAATCTTAGAATTTTCCAAACTTCCTTTCCTTCCAACAAATTTGAGTCCTCAACACATTTTTCCTTAACTTGTCTTCTTCTATCTTGCATAGAAATCACAAGTTGAATAAGGTAACTTACTTATCCCATGCATTTTTGTTACCCTCGTGATAACCTCACATGTTCTTGTTTCTAATGCATCTTATTGTAGACATAATATATGCAAGGTATAGGAGCCAGTGAGAGAAACTATCTTAATGATTTCTTACTCCCTCTTATCATGGAATTATTTTCTTCATCTCCTCCTATCCTTTCCAGTGATATGAACTTTCTTTTCTTGTAATGTTCATAATTCTTCTTTCAGCTACTTTGATGTCTCCAATATTGTTTATGTGAGTGGACCTTAAGAGTTCCTTCCCATTAATTCAAATGATACCTTTTTCATTGATATGTTTCATGACTTCACTTATCTACGAGGACTATGACAATCCAACTTATTCCATGCAAGGACCTTTGATGACCCATCCAACCTATAGATCTCCTTGCAATCACGAAGTCATCTTACCAAATTGATTAAAAAATGAAAAAAATACTTAATTGACATGTGAATATGAATTCTTCACCTTGATCATGTTGAAAGTGGATGAAGCAGATGCATATACATATTATCCTTATGATTAACAAATTGTTGATATACTTGAGATGGCACTGTGTTTCTATTACACAAGTGGACTATGGAACCTTGTTGTAGCATCATGCAGAACCATAGAGCATCGATGTCACTTGCTATGATCATCACCTTATAGTATTGAGACCTATTATTTAGTATTATTATGATTGTATCAACAGAAACCTTCATTCCACATTGAGCACTATCCATACAAACTATGACTTTGGTTAGTAAGACTTATTTATGAGCATTATGTTGTAGATGATCCACTTCTATATGTCATCGAGTATGTATCATCATGCTAAGGGAATCTGAGTTGTCAAGACTTCTTTTCATAGAGAGGATTCAACCTGAGGTTGTGACTATCATTGGTATGTTGAGATCATGCCATTGTGATATTATTGAGATCACCATCGTATGACATAGATCGAGACTGAGAGAGGCATTGAAACTGCTTTCATGTACCTGAATTTTGAGCATTGTGATCTAGAATCGAGACCTCATCTTTTGGACTGAGATTACTTAAGCATATTTTGATTATCTATTGAGGAACCGAGATACCAACAACATAGCACCGACACTGTGGGTAGTATGGAATCCAAGACTATTATCATGAGATTACCCGAGAAATTTAGATAAGGATCCAAACCAGTGTCATTGTAATACTAAATTGCCTTGTTGTTGTGGATTTTTTCCTTGATTATAGAGACAAAAGCCCTTACTGTTGTAGACTTTTTCTTCAATATTTGATGTATATATTAATCCTTTTCTTTGATAACCTTCAACTTTCTTTGATCCTTGAGTGTCTCTTTTATGCCATTCCTTTGACTTCATCACCTTAGCTCTGATACCATGTTGAAGAATCTAGGGCAATTAGGTTAATAAGATTCTTCTCACGATGATAACTATTTGTGAGGTACTTTTTACTTTTTCTTATTAGCACAATCTTCTCTTGTTATTATTAGAGTGTGTTTTCTTACTTCATCAAATAGTTACCAAAAAAAAAGAGACAAGAACACAAGATGTTGGCTTTCTGCCAGGGCCAAAACCTCTCACTCTTTGAGAGGAAAACCCACACAAATTCTTCTTATAGAGATTCCAATTGATGAATGCCAATACCACGACCCTTGACCTAATAGCCACTCAAAGACCAAGGTACGAGTCATATTCTTCTTCTGCCTTCTAGATTCTTCTTCCACTGTTGAGGCTTCATTACAAGATCAATCTAAAATTCATCGCTATAATATCATTGTATTTTAAGCACAATTGCATCATTATCAAGGCTTTGTTTAGCATTGGATCTTCTTCTAATGGCAGCACCGAGATAGTCTCCTCATCGAGCTATAGTTTCCTTTTATCATCAAATTGTAGTATATCTATACTTGTTATCATTGTGATTGTAGAGGGTTCCAAATTTCCTTGATACTACTGAACTGAAGCATCTCCATAGGACTATGATCCCTAAGAAATTAGAGAGATTTCTGAATTTCCTTGATACTACCGAACTGTAGCATCTCCATAGGACTGTGATTCCTGAGCCTTCCACCAAAATGTAGATGATCAATGTTTTTTTTTCTGTGGACGAACTTCTAAAGTGCTTCACTGTGACCTCCGAAATGCCTCATTGTGGTATCTGAAATCTTCTTATGTGATTGCCCTCTGAAACTACAGAAGGACCAGAGTTATGTACTTTGTTTCCTATCTAAAACACTAAACTTCTCACTCTAATACGAAAATCTTAGAGACTGTACCCACCCGAAATTGCAGAGGATCTGAATTCCTGAACTTGTCATTATGCAAAAACGTTAGCTGGGTATTTATAGTAGACTGTCTTCCATAAATCGGATGACTTGTCCAACCGAATAGGTGTGCCTATTTGAGGTGAGCCGACATGAATGTTTCATACAATTTGCAGGCCGACTTCAAGATAGAATTGTGCTTGTCTTTTTGGAGGGCTTTTCTAGACACTAGGTTGACTCATATACATTTTATATATGCTCAAGAAGATCCCTTCATACATGACATTGACTCAATAATAAATCCTAAGGCTCTTAATGGGAGCCACTAAATAAAATCACTTGCTCATGAACCCCATGAAGCAAGGCTTACAATAATAATTTTATTTCTTCATTACATCATTTACAATAGTCACAATTACATGTCATTATGAAGAACTAACCTAGTTACATTTTACAACAGATCCATTCATTTGCAGAATATTTCTTTGCTACAATACCCTATATTTTAAACATAAAATCCTTCCATTTTAGAAATATTTGATAGTATTATGAAATCATTAAATGATCACAGCATGAGGATTCATTTCCATTTTCTCTTCTCTATAACATATTTACTAACGTCACATATTATTACTCGTAATGGAAAGCAATCTTCCTTTCCTTTTGGCTCATATATTTTTGACCCTACTAGAATACTTTCTTTTAAAATCTCCAATACTATAATTAAGCTTGCTAATTTCAAATCCATTCATCTTACTTCTAAATTAGTTATCTTATTTACCCCAAACAACTAAAATTAATCTCTTTATCTACGCTGAGAATATTTCATCAATGCCATAGCTTTACATGAAAAATATGCCAAGGGAATTTATATATATCTTAAAAGGAAAAATCCAACATAATTCTTATTTCATTTTTTAAAACATACGATACAATTTCCAATACTTAATAAATTACATCCAATTTCAATTACTTAAACAATTTCCATTTCTTAATAAATTACATACGATTTCAATTACTTAATAATACGGTAATAGTTATATTACTTTAAAAGAATGAAAAATAAGGTGATGCCATTGAATCTCAAACTTAGTAAAATAAATTCAATTTAATATTCAAATAACATCGCTCTCAAGGAAGGATAACAGAGTATGGTGTCCATAGTGATTGACCATAATTATCAAAATACGTACTATTTTAACTAAAGATCCTTATTGTTACAATTGCATATTGCATGAAACAAAATCAAAGTATATCTCTCCAACCTACAGAAAGACTCAAAATATTCTTCTCAACAATATTCCAAGAACAAAATAGGGTGTTAACAAAAAAAACAGAGTGTTCTTTCACACTTTCCAAACAAAATTACTCCCTGTGGAAACTCACAAACAAAACAAAGTGTTCTTACACACTCACGTACTGGGATTTGGTGTTATGTAGAGTGAAACATTAAAATAAGAATAAATTATTTAAACTCATTCCAAAATCAACTATTGGTAAAATGACCAAAGATCCTAGTGTATAAGACATTTAATAGTATCTTGCTTAAAATATTATTCCTAACTAATATTTTTACAAAAATAAAAACTTTAAACTACATAGTGCAAATGGATAAATAATAAAATCTCCTCTACCAAGAATGCATATAAATATTACCAAGGTTAACCTCTTTCAGAAACTATTCGAGACCAATACTTTTGGTAATAATGTAAACTTCAAACTACTTATTGAAAAGGGAGGTATCATAAACTCATATTTCTCAAGAATGTATATATAGTAGAACTTATGAGGATTACCAGACTAATTTATATTGTAAGGTTTTATAGTAAAAATTACAAAAGATTACCACACTAATTTATCTCACGCATTAACCAAAGTAAATGTAACACCCATCAAGATAAAATCATTATCCACCTTTGCATTTAATGATACAACGCTCTAAATTAGCACACTCACATTAGTAAACAAAAATTACACAGAGATATATGTATTTATTTTTTTCAAAATTAATAAGCATTACATTTCAAAGAATACTTTATTTTCTGCAAAAGGAATAAATGTTATATTTGAAGAGAACTTGCTTTCCTGGAAAAATAATAATTTTTATATTTCCAGGAAAACATAAAGCAGGAACAATGTGCCCAGTGCCTTCAAAACAATGACTGCTAACTTTGAAACAAGGTTACCTTCAAAACAATGATTGCTAACTCTGAAACAAGACTTTTGCAGAAAACTATTATTAGATTCAAGATAAATATATAACCTTAAAGGAAACCAAGTGAAGGAAGATGTCAGAGAATAGGAATATGGACATCATCTCTTCCAATTATAGTTCACATGACATGGTTTGTTTGCTTTTACTAAGGTGAATTACAAGCTTAAATTGTAATCCTCTTTTTTTTTGGTTTTTTTTTTCTTCCCCAAAAAAAATTAACAGAAAATTAACTCTTCTTCAATATAGGATTTCATAAACAAAAATGTATTAATAGAATAATAACGCTTCTTCAACAAATACTTTCATAAACAGAAATGTATAATAAAGCAGAGATCCAAAAATTGAAAATAAGAACAGTAAACTTATAATGGATAGAATATGTAGAGACTACAATTAACAATACCGTGTTGTTGACTCACAACACATTTAAATGGAGAATTAATAATTGGATTCACTATTCACCCATCAATTAAAACAAAAACATATTCTTGCGGTTCTATAATTTCAACATATGTATAACCAAAGAATTAAATGGTAAACCATTGGCTATGATCAAATCTTTCATAACAACAAGAACTATTTCAAAGGTAAACTAACTACATCTTCATCCAAGAAAGGTTAATTAAATCAAAATATAACAAATTGTAAAGTTTACATGATACTCAGCCACTCTAATTTGTTTAGCAGCTCTGCTCGCAAACTCCAACAAATGAGTTAGATTTACCACCCAACCATCTCCAAAGGAAACCTTTTTCCTCAGAACCCCTGAGCTCTATGAACTCACAAACAGTACCAACTTCAACAATAGTGAGAAATTTCGGGCAACTGAGGAAGATATCTTATCTTTCTCTCACACTACCTAGTCTCAATCAACTAGGATAAATAGATCTCGCAAATAGTACCAACTTCAACAATAGTGAGAAATTTCGGGCAACTAAGGAAGATACACCATCTTCCTCTCACACCACTTAGTCTCAATCAACCAGGATAAATTAGTGGGATTTTCATTTAGGAATTGGTTAGTCATTTTGGAAGAATTTCCCTACTCTTTCTTCTCTCCCCTCCATGGGGAAAAATCCTTCAATATTTATAAGCATGGAGTGGAGTGACAGCTTACCCCCTTCATGCAAAAATTAGCCAATTTTTGATATATAAAAATTTGTATTATTCACCACCCCCCCTAAGGTGGCACCTCTCCAAATTTTACCATTTTATATTATTTTATTTAGGTACCTAAATTATGTAATATTCACCACCAATGTGTCTACTTAAGGATTTTTTTATTACTTATTTTTAAAAAGTAGATAGCTAATATTTTGCATTAAAATAATATTTATTTTGAATAATCCTCTAAAGTGGATAAATTGTATTTAATTCAACTTAAAGTTTAAGTTAGATTAATTCACTTCTTTGATATAAGCCCTTAAGTGGTGTTTTTCATTCAGAGAATAGGGATTCCACACCCCTATTGTGCACCTCTCCTGACTTGTTAAGACTCTGCGCCCTTGCCCTGTAGTAGAATCAAGACTCCATGCCTTGATCTATTCCAAAGATCCAAGAATCCATGCCTTAATATTTTGAAAGTTAGGACTCCGCGCCCTAATATTTCCCATATTTTCCCATATATTCTTCTTTGAAGCTACATGGTTTTCCTCAAGGTACTAGTTGTGAGCTCATATGAATCTGATGATCTATTGGCAAGTTCTTGTTTCCCTAGACCTACACATCATAACCTCATAGATTAAAAGCATCAACAAAACTCATAATGAATTTAATTCAATCACATTGTAAACAAATGTATACATGACCTCCATAGTCATCTGAGCATCCTTCTCAGCAGTAACTAAGTTCCTTGCCAAATCCTACTAAATACAAGGTCCATCATGTATAATCATATACATCATAAATCATCAACAAGATTATGGTCTCTTAAATACTTCACATTGTAGCTTCCATTCATATGTCATAAGCTAGATATAAAACAAAAGGAGACATAAATCAGCGTAGATATGATACATATAATCAATCACATAGCCACACATAAGAGGAAATATAACTATGTGTGTAATATATATAATAGTGTTCCCCAATCAAGTGATCGATCCAAGTCCATAACATATAAGTTTGACATATATAATCCGTAAAAAAATGATCCTCAATATGGGTCTCAAAACTATACTAGGAAAAATGGGATGCTACACCATTCCTATAAAGGAATGTACCCAAGCTCCCTCTTAACTAGGGACTTGACCAAGCTCCCTCTTAACCAAGGACTTGCTTCTAGTAGCTCTTTAGGTGGAGATAGTGGGACAACTAGCTTCTAGTAGAACTCATTCCTTTGATGTCATGAATTTATCCTTCGTTATAGAGTCTACATATTTCTGGACTTCTTCATAGGGCACAGACCATCCATCACTTTCATCCAAGAGTCAGCCATGTCATCATTCCTTTCATCGAAAAGTTATCAATCAGTTCATATTTGGCCTTCCTTCATTCCATGTTGCCTTATTCATGCCATGTTTCCTTAAGGATATTTCATCTAGCTACATAGTCACCAGTGGTGGAAGATATTCGTAGCTCTTTCCTTGATAGCCCCACATAATCCCATCCAGGTATTTTTTACAAACAAGAAAATGAACACTAAATCAAAATTACCTTTGTGATGGTATTTTAATCATTACATCTTTTGATTTGCATCAGAATCCTACATATATATTGACATGTCTCCAAAAGATATACATTTTCAAGGGTCTCCTTCTTTCAGACTTCGTGAGAGTCTTCATATCTTTCATGGAGAAGTCAAATCTTTCAGTCCTTGGATGTTGATTTCCTTCTTCATAGTTTCTTATTTCATGATATCTTCCTTTCTTTCTTCACACATTTATTTTTAGGAAATTATGATCATAGTTCATCCAATTAATTTCAACCACCTCATATTTCATATGAGGATATAATATGTTGATTTCATATAGTCTCTGTGCGACCCATGCCTTTCTGCATTTTTTTTTCAATGGAGGATATCCTTTCTTTTTGATCGTGCTCTCAAAGTAGATCATTTATCCATGTTATCTACAACCATATGACATGACTCCAAATTATCAAATAAAAGCATACATGCCTCATTCTTCTGTTAGATAATCTTCCTTCAGTAGATTCCTTGATTGAAAACTTCAATCCCTTGACCTGCTTATTGAAATCATACCATTCTTTCATGAATTCCTCCAAGTTGAAATTCTTGATGAACCACTTACTCCCTTTTTCTTGGTGAACCTTATGATGAAGATTCCAATAGAGGATCTTAAGTATCCTCATTCAGCAGATGTTTCCTCTTAACTAATGTATGATGAGCTTTCTACCAAATGATTTTGAATGAGGTTATTAAGATATATATCCTTTCATATACCTAATTCAACTATCATGATGTCATGCGCTCTTGTTTATAATGCTTCTTATGATGCCATTTCCTAACATGATGCATCCTATCATGCTTCTAATGGTTCCTAATAGTTATGCTTTACAACAGGAAAACTTGAAAACATAACTTGAAAAGAGCTAGGTGAGGAAGACTATCTCAATCATAGTAGAGATATTTTACTTCCTCTTTCTTGGATTTCTTCCTTTCATATTCCTCCACTTCTTCGGTGATATGGGATTCTTCTCTTCCTCTTTTGTTATTTTCCTACTTGATCTTAGGACAAGCTCTCTTGTAATTCCCATATTCTTGAAATCCATAGTCTTGAATCTTAGCCATGTTCTTCTTCTTTTTCTGAGGACCAAACTTTCCAATTTTTCCCTTTATTTTTGTCATTGTAGCATATGCTTAATTTTTCTCACCTAATCCTACATCAGATTTTTCCTTTAGCCTGGATTCTTCAATCTTGCATAGTGACCATAGATCCCGGAATGGAGTAGCTTTTTTCTTCTCATAAATAATTGAAGCTACCCCAAACCTTTGGTAGTGCATTTAGTAATACTATAGTCATTTCTCTATTAGACATGACTTCTCCCAGATCTTGAAGTTGATCCCTGTTTTCAGATATCCTCATAAAGTATGAGGTTATTCCTTCTTCTTTTGACATATTAAGCTTGTAGAGTTCTTTCCTTAATGAGATGACTTCCCTTGCAGTTCTTACGGAATAAAACTCTACCCATTTGTCATATATTTATTTTGAAGTTTCGTGTTTTGATAAATATGGAACGAGCAGATCCTTGATGGATTATATAAGAATCCTTTGAGCCCTCACTTCCCCTTTCATAAACCTTGCACGTTCTTGAGCATCTTCCTTTTGAGGTTTCGTGATTGAGCCATTAACATGTTCCATAAACTCATTCTCAATGAGATTCATATCTGTCCTTTTCTTCCAAGGAGCATCAAAAACATCATCAACAAGGACATAATTATCAAAATCTAAGGTGATAGCCTCAAGAATAAATTCAAATCTCTTGTTTAGAATTTGATTGTGAGAAGTGCATTGACTTTTTCTCTCTCTTTTGACTAGTTTTGACTTGACAATGGTTGAGGTCAGGGTTGGAATTTTGATTGGAATATTTTGATGTACTATTGATGAATTAACTCTCTCTCTTAAGGAAATATTATCAAGTTTTCCCCCTTGTGGGTTTTTGTCCCAAGAAATTTCGGTGTCTCTTAGTTTATTGTTTTCTATGATCTTTATTGCTCCACTGAAGTTATGTTTGAAATTTTCAAGTATAATTTCTTAATGATTGGAATCCTCTAAAGAAGTCACTTTGTATCATTGGAAGTAGTTATCATTTTGAAAATTGTTCTAGTATTGTTTTCAACTAGAAAATCAATAGGATTGCTAGAGAGAGTGGGTACTTTTCCTTCTGATCGTTTTCCTTGAACCTTTATCTTATTCACACAAAAACAAAGATATATTGATGATCCAAATTTTTCCTATGGAGGAAAGAGAATAGGCTTAATTTATAGTCTTTCATACACGAGTAAGGATGTGTCTCATAGGTAGCCAACTTTTTTGTTGGAGGGCCAACTTGGCCTCTTGTGGAGGAAAATATACCAATTTAAAAATTCAATTTTTTATTTTGCAAGAATCATGAAGAACATGCCCTTCATAATTTTTCTTTCTAATATAAAACAAAATAATTATTTTTCTTTTAGAAATACAATTATATTTCATCATTACAAGTGGAAATGATACATCATGAAGATCGACCATAGCTACAGAATTCAACAAAAGACGCCCACTCAACTAGTGATTCTAGGCCTCTAGGACCATTCTTCCTCATTCTGGTCAATATACTTGACACAAGAAGAATGATTTTCCTTTTTTGGACAATTCTCCCTAATTCTTGTCATACTTGACATAGGGAGAATGTTTGTCCCTTATGCTATCACTATGGACTCTTCTCCTTGATCCTGGGAAACCTGACCCCAGGAGAATGATTGTCCTAAATGCTGCAATTGCATCACTCCCTATTATTCATAGAGACATGCTTAATCACTCCAAGATTGTCCTTGAAGTATTCAAACTTCATCCTAGCTTAGAGGCTTTTTCAACAATCTCCTTCACTGAAGAATAGTACTAAATCCATATTGATTCATTATGTACCATGTCTGGGTTCTAGATCTCATTGTGCTTCGACCTGTCATCATGGTCATCACCTGTACCTGATCAAGACAATCCTGCAAGTAGCCTCGGAAGCCACACTACTTCACAACTTACCAAACCAAGCTACAATATACTCGACTTTTGCAATACTGAGTGAAACAAATGTATGCTTATTTCTCATCTAAGAAATCATCATAGATCCCAAATTGAAGCAATATCCCAATGAACTCTTTCCATCTTTTGCACTTTTCCCGATTTGAACATGTGAATCCCTACAATTGTACTTCATTGTTTGAGGCATATATCAAACCAAAAATAAGTGTTCCATGACCAACTATACCATGTTGATACTTCCACACATGTTGAGCCACATGCATTGACTCAACCATAAACAAATCGACTTCCTTCACTAGGTCTATAATCATGGCTACTTTTTGGTTACCTTAACTAGGTGATTTTTTTAAAATAGATTTTTTTATTTAAATTGTGATTATTCTCTTAGCCTAACAGTGTATCATTTTGAACTCAAAGGTAAATTCTTTCTAAAGCTAAAATAAGGTTCCCTAACTACTTCCTTTATTATGAAAGAAAATATATTTTCCACAAATTCTCTCTTTGACACATGAGTCCTTCTGCATCCAAAAAAAATAAGTCACAATAATAAGATCAACCAGTACTCATTAGATATCCATCAATAGAAGAATACCAAGCCTAACATGTCTGCTTATGTGTTAGGTTTTGTAGCATCAGACATGTGTTCTAGTCTCAACTTTGGTTGAAGAGGGTAAGAAACACAAGATCTCCAGAACCCAAAAAACGTTTCGGGAGAAAACGCCCAGAGACAACTCAATAAAATTAATTTATCGATAATTAAAAAATACCTAAGTCTAACTTAGAGAAATTGATTAATTAAAGGGAATTACTTGAGAAAGGTGAGAATTCTCTAGAAACTCACACTGATTGAGTTTGAGATGATATTAGTCATTGATGAAGATCTAATCATGGTCATTGGTTAGCCAACAAGAGATTATAAATGTAAGATGATGGGAATGGAGAAGACACATTGAGTGAGTGTGTGATTTAGACAGATCAAATTTCCCAGATAGAAGAGATTCAACCGGGAAGAAAATTCGAGCCAAAGATTAGTCGCAGAGATTGAGGAGCAGCAACAAGGTGATCCAATGGATTTTTCCAGTGTCATAAGGAGTCAACGAGAGAGACCAATTTATTCCATAGGAGGTTACATAGGGGCTTGCATAGAGCCTCAAGGAGGTAGTTTGATTCGTCTAAAGAGGAGGTTGATTTAGGTGCCGGAGGTTGGGATAATTTTCCATAGGTTTAGAGAATCACTTCCAGAGGCAACAACAGGAAGGAAATCTAATTTAGAGGAATATTTATGGATTGCATGTGAGGGACTGCATAACATCTGCGCAGAGGCCTATGCAGGGGTACTCAGGGAGCCAATTTTTGTGGCCAATTTATTGCAGGATTACTTGTGGAGAAGGTAAATATTCCCTCAATAATTTTTCCAGTCATTTCTCAAAAGAGGATTGGTAGTTTGGCATCCAATTTATTGTACTCATATTTTTCTATTGAAGAATAATAATAAAATTCTCATCCACTACATCGATCTTCCGACATTATGTTTTTTCCAGGGAGAGTTGTCCAAAAATAACTCTGTTGAATTTTTTGTCCGTACATATTATTTCTCAGTTTCTAGCATTTTATTTTCGACAACATTTTATTGGTGAAAATTGTAGTTGTGATTTTATTCATTATTTTTCATAGCAAATAAATTGTTTAATAATTAACTAATTAGTAGAATAATTTCCAATTTCTACAATAATTGAATTTTTCTCATGGTATTAGAGTAAGTTTGACAAATCAGAGGCTTAGATGAAGAGGGATAAATTTGCAGCTCAGAGGGAGAAGTAGCATGATTTATTTAGGGTTGCACAGTGCCTAGCCAGGAAATGTGAATTTCTTGACAAAGGGTCAAATTTCCAATTGCAGAATGCAAGGAGGGTTAATTTTCCCATGAACTGATTCTGGCAAGCAAAGGTGAGCAATCAGTATTTGTCGCGGAGAAAATTCTTGATCTAGGTACATATAATTTGCAACAGTGATTGCAATAGAATTTTAGTGCTGAGTGGAAGATAAATAACACACGATTATACTCGATATGTCTCCAGTAAATTTCCCAGAATCCTCCAATATGACCATGGACAAATTTAATATTTAGGAGGCTATAGAATCGTCTTCCAGATTAGAGGATGAATTTACTTGCTTAATTAGCTTAGCTTCATAGGGAGTCTGGTACATAGACAATGGAGCGTCAACTCACATGACAAGAGTTAGAGAATATTTCTTGAGCTATAATGAGGATAAAATGGACTTCTAGATAACAATGGGAAATAATATGAAATGCACTCCAGTAGGGAGGGTTATCATTGACTTAGAGAGGGAGGCAAGAGCAAGCACCAACATCACAGATCTATTGCATGTGTCAGGATTGGGTATGAACCTGATTTTAGTATACCAATTACAGGATAGGGGATATGATGTTCAATTCGTAGGGAATAAGGTGTTCATTAAACACCAGAACTAGAAGAAGGTGAAACAGATTGGGTTACAAAGCAAAAAATTGTACAAGTTGTATTTTGACTCTCCAATGGAACTAGTTAGCAGTAGCAGTAATTGTGGAAAAGACTTGAATGAATTATGGCATAGGAGGATGGGCCATTTAAATCATGGAACACTTAGGATGCTCAGGGAGACATTGATAGGTGTTCCAGAATTAGACATGGAACACTATGTGTTGGCTTGGTTTGGGTCGACCCAGGTTCAATCTATAGTGTGCACCAACAAAACCCTCAATCACTGGCCCTTTAGACAACGACCTGCAACCAAATTGGAATCACCTGAAGTGACTATGGGAGGATGTAGAACCAGGTTTTTGCAGCCTTGAAGGATTAGGAGATGTGGTATTATTATGTTATCTTATTCTTAGTACTTATAAATCACTTCGCCGCATTAGATTAATCACTTAAACATGCCATATAAACCATCGCTGTGTTGAAGTAAAATGCAATTGTAATAGTTGCTACTCTACAATAGATAATAAGAAAATATACACATCAAAACACCAATTTACCATGGTTCACCCTAGTGTAGGGCTACATCCCCAAGAATTGTTTCTTAATATTATAAATCTTTGAATCAACAAACAATTCTTGGTCTACACACTAAGATGTAGGTTGTCTATGCACTCAACTGTAGAGCCTCGCCTTCTCTACCAAAGTACAGATCACAATAATTTTCCCATAAAACTGATCTGGATCAATTAAATAGATGATTCTCTTACTATTATTTATATTACTACATTGGAGGGTTACATCATCAAAATACCATGGGCCAAACACCATGGACTCCCTAAAACAAGCAACTATGGTCCCAAAACCATTGATCCCTTACAAAATCATGTGCTTTTCAAAAAGGAGGGGCTTCAACCCACCCCGAATCCCTTACGACACCGTGTGGTATATTCAATATGGTCCACTATGCACTCCTCCCCAAAAAATACAGAGTCTTTGCCAAAATCTAGGCCATGTTGCATTGCACCCAATAGGTCCCCAACACTCACATGTGACTCGTCCCAATTCACTTAGTCAATTTGCCTCTTATCTTCGCTACAATGTTATTGTAGGCACTATTGAACTGTTGCAGAATGTTTGTTACCTATTTATCTTCGTTGCGCACCTCCTCCAGCAGTGCTTCTATCATAGGTTCTAGAGCCTTCTACATCACTACTTTCTCTCTCTCTCAAATCTCTTGAATCTTCTCATCTACTGCTTGGGACAATTGGAGAGCCTCATCTTGCCATGGCTGAGTTGTCTCTGTCAGATATTGCTCTTCCTTCCTTAGCTCCTCTATCTTCTTCTGGATAGAATTCCCTCATTGACCTTTGTGATCTTCTGTGAGATTGGTAAGGTTCTCACAGTTGCCTGAATCTCCTCTAGTTGATGTTGCTTTTGCTTAATATCCTCTTGTAGCTTCAGCACATTTGGATATTCCTGCAATGAAGTCCAAATCTGTCAGCTCTCATCCAATAGCTTCCCACAATTTTCCACTGCTGCGGAGATGTTGGCCATTGTAGCCTTCAAGTTAGCCTCCCTCTACTCTCGCACTTCCTGTGGTGTGGTTCATTGTGGCTTCATTTGTAGCTCGTTGACCTTCATCTCATATGTAAATTGTACATCCATGATCTTATCCTTGCATCCATTTACAGCAAGGTTAAGCTTTGTGACCTTTTCCTCCACTGGTTCCTCTTCTCAGACATCAATGTCCGGAATCTCGCGGCATGTTTCTTTGACCACCTCTTTCAGCTTATGTTGTTGTTGTACTGCATGATCCCTCTCCTAGATCGCCTGCCCGAGATTCTGTTGAAGCTCTCTCTCTCTCTCTCTCTCTACTTGAATGTTGAACTATGAAGTGTGTTGTTCACACAGCTTCAACTCATCTATGATCTCTAGAAGCAACTTGTGTAATCTCCGAAGTGGTACTGCTACGATGCTCATGTTCACATACCTCCACTCCTTGGCTTGTTGGTTTACCTTGGTAGAGTCAAACTGCAAGGCTCTGACAGGTATCGGTGCTATCCACATTGCAAGTGTAGGCACTATTGGTATTTCCTCCCCAAGCTTTTCCTCTATCTGTGTTGGTTGTCTGACCATTTGTTCCAATATCTCTAGTTCTGCAATGCATTCCATGAAACTTGTTAGAAGTGTGGCGTAGCGATCTTCTAATGTGTTCCATGATTCTTCCATTGCTTCCTGAATTTTCTCCCCAATCTAGTCCAATTCCCCATTAGTGAGGACCGTTGGCATTATGTCCTTTATCTTGTCTGCCTTCTGCTTCTTTTTTCTTCTTGTGGCAGTTTCAATGTGTGTCTTCATCTTCTGTTAAGTTTAGGTATGTTCTATGCTAGAGCAATTTATTTAAAATTTCACAGTTAGCAAGCACATCAGCATTAAGATAAACTGCAGATAGAACATAAATATAAATCGCAAAAGACAAGCCAAGACAAGAGGACACAAGATGTGGCGCGAGCCAGGGACAAACCCCACAATGTGTGGGGAAACCCTTTGATCAAATCTTCTTTTATCTTCAAAGTTCAGCAGAGAGAGAGAGTACATTTACAACAGAAGTCAACACTTTGACTTATCTAGATCTAGCATAGATCATTTCGTATAACGATGAAATCAGTTGAAGACATTCTGCTTCAACTGATTCTTCAAGGTGACGGCTTCACCTATTGTAGTGTTGCCTTTCGTCCATTTGCTGCACCTTACCGTGTAGCACCATCATGCTGCATCATGCATCATCATGCAGCTCATGATCACTATGCTGCCCATGCATCCTATCTATCATGCTGCCCATGATCTGATCTATCATGCTGCCCATTCAACATGTAGCTCCTCGCTAATGTGCATCATCATCATTATGCTGCTTACATATCATGCTGCCCAGATGCTGATCTATCATGCTGCCCATTCAACATGTAGCTCCTTGCTAATGTGCATCATCATCATTATGCTGCTTACATATCATGCTGCCTAGATGCTGCCCATATACATCATGCATCCATATGCTGCTTTATATATCATGTTGCCCAGATGCTGCCCATATACATCATGCATTATGCTGCTTTATATATCATGTTGCCCAGATGCTGCCCATATAACAATATATATGTTTTCACCTGAGTATATATGTCCATTTTGTCAACCATATACATTTGCTGCGTATGACACTTTATATTCATTATGGACCAGCGTATATATTACTGCCCAGCATCCAGCGTTTATGTTACAGTCCAATGGCCAGCGCTTACATTCATCATAAATATGACTACGTTCACAATGTATACTGCCTAGCGTATATATAGGATTGTCCAGCGAATGTATATAACCATAACCGCAATGTATGACTGTCGTTCTTTGTATGGACATGTGCGTACCCAGAATGGACTATGTATGACTGTGCGGGATATATATATCATGATTGTGTTGCGGGTCCTATGATGGCGTTCCAAGCAGCGGGGGTCATACATGAGTGCGTTTCATATATAGTTGCGTTCCCAACTGTGGGGAACATGTGGCCTCATGACAGCGACTCCAGAGCCATTTGAATATGCGTGAGTTCTGTGCTTCTATGGCAGTGAACAGATCTCTGCGTTTAGGGCATTAACTTGTCAACAGGTCTCAGCGTTTAGGTGTCTTCATGACTACATCGAAAGTTTCAGCATATTCTTTGCGCATATATATATATATATATATATATATTCTGTGTGAAGATATATGATATAGTATATATATATATATATACTGCTGTCATTACAGCGTATGAAATGCTGTGTGAAGATATTGCTGTCCCATGACCCGTGAATATCAGTCTTATTCCTTCCTTTACTGCAGTCCTTCCCTTACTGCGGTTTGATGTCTTTCCTTCCCTTACTGCAACTAGGCTCCACTACAGCGTATAAGCTAGGGCATGTATTGATTGCGTGAATGTCTCCCATGACTCCATGAAACCAGCGTACAACATATCCACCATGAACAACGTGTATTATGAGCAGAGTATATCTTATAAGACTGCGTTGAATTAATCTAGACCAGCGTACTCTTTTTGTGACTCTCCTTCCAAAAACCCAAGACGTGGAGAGGAGATCACATGAAGAATGAGTGAGCCAATTGACATCAAAACTCTTCTATTTATACTAAAGTGAGGATGATGAATAGACACGTCGGTTGGACTTCTAGAGCCTACATAAGAGCTGGTCGGCTTGATAATAATTACATAAACAAAATAAATTCATATCTCCATAAATACTTATCGGAATCGGATGATCTTTGGATCAATCCTGCACCTCTCGATGAGAGGGATCCAATAAAAATATCAGCTGCCATAAATAAACCGACCCACATGGATTTTGGCCCTAGTTTCCAATTTAACACTCCCTCTCAACTAGGGAGAACTCCATCCGCTGATCCATATGTACGATTGTACTATCTCTGCCATTAGTGCCTTGCACTACTCTGCCTAGCTTTGCTGGTTCTACTCTGCTCTGGTCAGCGCTGCTGGCTCTGTTAGCTCTGCTCACCTCTGCTAGCTCAGCTCTGCTCAGCGCTGCTGGCTCTGCTAGCTCTGCTCTGCTCAACGTTGTTGGCTCTGCTCAGCTCTACTGAACTATGAAGAGGAAGAATTGATCGAGAATGTCTCATACCATTCTCCACTGACCCGAACTAAGACTCAGAGTGCGTACCACTGGTCCCAGACCAGTCTCAACCGACCCAAAGTCAGCGTCATAGTAGGTACCACTCCTACTACTGGTCCCAAACCAGTATCGCAGTCTCAGAGAGTGTACACTGGTCCCAGACTAGTCTCAGCGGACCCGAAGTCAGCGTCATAGAATGTACCACTCTCACTGGCCCTAGACCAGTATTGCACTGACACAAAGTTAGTCTCGGAGTATGTACCACTGGTCCCAGACCAGTCTCAGCTGACCCGAAGTCAGCGTCATAGTATGTACAACTCCTACCACTGGTCCCAGACCAGTATCATTGATCCCAGATCAATGGAGGACATCCTAGCATAGGGAGTACGGTAGATACAACGATGCGTCCATCGGTACTACTATGGTCCCTAACTTCATTTCCCTGCTCATTGATCAGATGAGAGGTACTTCCCATGAGTCCCAGACTGCATGGGTAGGATGCCTCGATAGGAAAACTTAATCAATCCTGTCCTCACAGGAGAACACATCAATCCTGCTACAATCGCCATGGAGAACACATCAATCCAGGCTGCCATGGAGAACACATCAATCCAGGCCTCACAGGAGAACACATCAATCCTGCTACAATCGGCATGGAGAACACATCAATCCAGGCTTCATAGGAGAACTAATCATCCTGCTACACAAGAGAGCGAATCATCTTGTCCCACAAGAGAGCGAATCATCTTGTTCCAGTGTGCACCACCAGGGGAGGGTGAGTCACCCTGTGGTCGTATGTTGCTCCATTAGAAATGCAAGCCCCCCAAAGCTCCCAGAGCTCAATGTATGCAACATGCAGAACCCTTTTACAAAGGTCTCTCGACGACTCCAAGTTGTTCAGGAAAATCACAAATTTGGTCTTTCCTCAGGGCTCTGTCCTGTACATCATCTCAGTGCGATGGAGCCTCCTTGATCATCGACTTACCATATCCCAGATAAGGCAGTATTTGATGTCTATCTGCTGGAGCAATTCTCAAATACAGGATTCCTCAATAATCAAATCCCATCTCTGGTTGTCACAGAAAATCACAGTGGTATTCATCATATGTACAAACAGCTCACTGAAGAGCTTCAGCAACCAGACTGCCTCACAGAAGGCCATACTATCAGCAATGTATTCTGCCTTGGTGGTGCTCAGAGTCACTGACTTCTGCTTCCTGCTCATTCAAGATATCGAGGCAGATTCCAAAGAGAAACAACACTGAGAAGTGCTCTAGTGATCCTCCATACTGCCTGCCCACTCATCATTCGAATAATCATGTGGTTTCATATTTCCGGCAGTGTATCTCAATTCATGAGAGATTGTGCCCTGAAGATATCTTAGAAGATTCTTGGCACCAATCTAGTGAGGCTCAACCAAATATGAGCTCACCATGCTAACTGCAACACAGATGTCCGGACAGAGGTTCTCCAAGAACATCAACGCGAATGAGTTTATGAAACTCAGAGGCATTTCCCAAATCTGGTCTGACATCATTACCATATAACTTCTAAAAGTTAAGATCCTCGAGGCAGTCACAAGCTTGCAGCTTATCTTCCCACTTTTAGAATCCAACTCCCTCTGTCTCCTATAAATGAGAGGGTCTGCACCTGTCAAACATAGGTGTCGGTACAAGAGGTTTATCATCCACAACCTTCGAGTAATGGTTTGGATCTTTTTCACTCCTAGTGAATCTCAGTTGCATTAGATAGCTATCAATCCTCTCATACTATCCCCGAGGTGTTTTTCTTCAAAGCCATAGAGGGATTTCTTCCACTTGTACACATGAGATTCCTTGATCACGATTCTCAAACTCCTCGGGTTGTTCCAAACCTGTGAACCTGGTGCATGAGGAGAATGGTCCCCTTATAATATTTTCCTTCGGTACATGTACCTTCATGCTTCTTTTTGAATTCAGGCATCTTAGTCACCATCTGACTCACAGACCTCCAGTGCTGAGTCAATGGACATGGTCCCCAGTGGACTTCCTGCAACTTGATACAACCCTGAACTCAAAAACATCTTTAAAAGATCTATTTTCAAACATGTACCTTTCCATCGGTAAGTGCCACACTGTAACCTTTGACTTCCATTTCCGAGATGGACATCAGGTTCGATCAGGTACATAAAAGATATTTTGGGGTTCCTTGCTTTCGTGGAAGAGTCGACCATTTCCTTGATTACCTGTATTACCAGTCATTCTTTTGATCATTGAATATGTCCCAGGAATGATTGTTATCTTCATCAAGAGATGTGTCTCTGCCATTCGGACACTCCTTCGCATAACGACCGAACTTATTTCAACAAGGCATCCACCTTTCCTTCCACCCTTACATCCAAACTTACCAATGAAGTGATCTTAATATGGACCATCAGAATCTTCCACTGCGCCATTCTGATAACATCCTCTGCTTTGACTTCACCCTAGGTGAATTATGAGGAACCCATTGATCCTTTTGTCTTGTCCCAACTGTCTTTGGTGATTGCTCTTTCACTCTTGCTTGGGCATTGTCTTCACCTCAGCTCTGATACCATGTTAAGTTTAGGTATGTTCTATGCTAGAGAAATTTATTTAAATTTTCACAGTTAGCAAGCACATCAGCATTAAGATAAGCTGCAGATAGAACATAAATATAAATCGCAGAAGACAAGCCAAGACAAGAGGACACAAGATGTGGTGCGAGCCAAGGACAAACCCCACAATGTGTGGGGAAACCCTTCGATCAAATCTTCTTTTATCTTCAAAGTTCAGCAGAGAGAGAGAGTACATTTACAACAGAAGTCAACACTTTGACTTATCTAGATCTAGCATAGATCATTTCGTATAACGATGAAATCAGTTGAAGGCATTCTTCTTCAACTGATTCTTCAAGGTGACGACTTCACCTATCGTAGTTTTGCCTTTCGTCCATTTGCTGCACCTTACTGTGTAGCACCATCATGCTGCATCATGCATCATCATGCAGCTCATGATCACTATGTTGCCCATGCATCCTATCTATCATGCTGCCCATGATCTGATCTATCATGCTGCCCATTCAACATGTAGCTCCTCGCTAATGTGCATCATCATCATTACGCTGCTTACATATCATGCTGCCCAAATGCTGATCTATCATGTTGCCCATTCAACATGTAGCTCCTCGCTAATGTGCATCATCATCATTATGCTGCTTACATATCATGCTGCCCAGATGCTGCCCATATACATCATGCATCCATATGTTGCTTTATATATCATGCTGCCCAGATGCTGCCCATATAACAATATATATGTTTTCACCTGAGTATATATGTCCATTTTGTCAACCATATACATTTTCTGCGTATGACACTTTATATTCATTATGGACCAGCGTATATATTACTGCCCAGCATCCAGCGTTTATGTTACAGTCCAATGGTCAGCGCTTACATTCATCATAAATATGACTACGTTCACAATGTATACTGCCTAGCGTATATACAGGATTGTCCAGCGAATGTATATAACCATAACCGCAATGTATGACTGTCGTTCTTTGTATGGACATGTGCGTACCCAGAATGGACTGCGTATGACTGTGCGGGATATATATATCATGATTGCGTTGCGGGTCCTATGATGGCGTTCCAAGCAGCGGGGGTCATACATGAGTGTGTTTCATATATAGTTGCGTTCCCAACTGTGGGGAACATGTGGCCTCATGACAGCGACTCCAGAGCCATTTGAATATGCGTGAGTTCTGTGCTTCTATGGCAGTGAACAGATCTCTGCGTTTAGGGCATTAACTTGTCAACAGGTCTCAGCGTTTAGGTGTCTTCATGACTACATCGAAAGTGTCAGCGTATTCTTTGCGCATATATATATATATATATATATATATATATATATATATATATATATATATATATATATATATATATATATATACTGCTGTCATTACAGCGTATGAAATGCTGTGTGAAGATATTGTTGTCCCATGACCCGTGAATATCAGTCTTATTCCTTCCTTTACTGTAGTCCTTCCCTTACTGCGGTTTGATGTCTTTCCTTCCCTTACTGCAACTAGGCTCCACTACAACGTATAAGCTAGGGCATGTATTGATTGCGTGAATGTCTCCCATGACTCCATGAAACCAGCGTACAACATATCCACCATGAACAACGTGTATTATGAGTAGAGTATATCTTATAAGACTGCGTTGAATTAATCTAGACCAGTGTACTCCTTTTGTGACTCTCCTTCCAAAAACCCAAGACGTGGAGAGGAGATCACATGAAGAATGAGTGAGCCAATTGACATCAAAACTCTTCTATTTATACTAAAGCGAGGATGATGAATAGACACGTCAGTTGGGATTCTAGAGCCTACATAAGAGTTGGTCGGCTTGATAATAATTACATAAACAAAATAAATTCATATCTCCATAAATACTTATCGGAATCGGATGATCTTTGGATCAATCCTACACCTCTCGACGAGAGGGATCCAATAAAAATATCAGTTGCCATAAATAAACCGACCCACATGGAGTTTGGCCCTAGTTTCCAATTTAACATCTTCTCTGTGACAGCTTGTATTGTCTCTATCTTTTCAGACTCTTTGTTCTGCTCATCACTTTAAGGAGAATCGTGGTGACCCTCGTCGTATTTCTCCTCTTGTTCTGATTCTTTCTCATCCTTATCCTTCCCACTCGCTTACCCATGTTGTGTTGTGTCCTCCTCTGATGGAGTATCATCTGTTTGTGACTCTTGTGTAGTGATCCACTCTGCAGGCCACTGTTGTATCTGTGCTAGGAGATTGTCTTTTTTTCACTAAATATGACAGAGGATGCCATGTCCTCTTTGTGTGCCTACAAGATTGTATGTAAATTCTGTGGAAGTTAGCCTTAAACTTCGCGACATAGCTATACTGCTTGTATAGGCTTGGTGAAAGGAAAAGGTACTGGTTCACCAACATATGTAAGTCCATATGATATAAAACAAAACAAAAAATTGTTATGTTGTGCTCGTGTTGGTTTAGTGGTATACCATAATGAGGCATATCGCACAACTTCACAAACATCTGAGGTTATCGAAGGGCACTGCGAATCTTTTGACTCTCTCCATGCAAGCATCTCAATTATCAAACTTAACCATGTGTAGTGAAATGAAGTACCGTTCTCATGAACCTTGCAGCAGTCGTCCAAAAACTTTTGGCAAATATACGCAGCCTAATTGTACTGAACCCCATCAGCGCACTATGGAGCTAATGAAACTATCAGTGCAGGGACTTCATCAGCCTAACACTTCCTCATGATTTTTCCAGCCAATATATGTGTTGTGAAGCGAACTCCCTCGTCATTGATTGATTTGATATCATAACCTTCCTTCCCTTTTATCAATCCAAACTTCTTCATGTTTTCTTCTATGGCTCTGTCCTAATAATTCCCAACAAACTCCTCTGTGGGGTTCATCCCTTGATAAGGCAGTATTGTGATTCTCCATATTAGCATTGAGTCAATACGGATCCTCTTCTCCATCCACAAGCATCCATCATGTACCATCACAAGAAGTTGTCTCACACAAGTTGTGCTTCCTAGACTTCTGCCAAAGTGTGACACATTCAACATATTCATCAAGCCCGACTGCACCAATCTAGCGGCCCACTACTACGATTCTAACCTTGTCACACCACTCTCAGGGTAGTGTACTTGTTTTAAGTATTAATTTTGTGTGAACTACAGATATTTATTTCTGTCATTGAAATCATAGTCCGCAAACTTCAGCTATGGAATTTTCTCAAGCGTTTTTCCCGTAAATCACACTGACTACGGAAATAAAGGTGTGAAGGTGCTGTTAGAGTCGGTCTGGTCATCCCTCCGTCAGAGATCAAAACTCTTTTTGCATTTCATTTTTAGGTGTCTCACTCGATTCACTCAGTTGCATTCCGCTAGGGGCATGCCATAATCTGACGGAAGGGCTTTGTCATTCATCCCCCTCATGCTTTGCACTGCTAGCTCAGGTCTGTTCATCAAAATCAAGTTTTCATGTCTTTTGATCAGCAAGAGTTATTTTCAGTCACTAGGTCTAGGGTTTCACAAAATGTGTCTTCACAATGTCCAATAAAGTCAGCAGGCCAGAGGGAGGTTCTTACAAAGTTGTCATTCAAAGATTTTCATCATCATATGGATGAATTATGATTGTTCTTCAAAACTATGTTTTGAAGAAAAGTCAAACATTTTGTCCTTTTGCAATAATTTTCAAAATTTTCAGTTTTTCAAATCTTCAGGCGCAGCCCTAGTCTCCTTTGCCAAATTCCATGTCAGCTGTCCCTACAAAAATTGACAAAAAATTTCATCATTTCAGTGAAAAATCAAAAAGGAAGTGTGAAAAACAGAGTTGCATTAAAGTGTGAAAAAGTGCCAATGTCAAACATTATAAAAATGGGTTTTGGAGAATCAAAAATCAAAACCGTGTCTCCATGTCTTTATAAAGATTTCTCCATGAGGGTCAAGGTCATTATGAATGCCAAGAGTAAAGAGGTAACAGTTCAAAGCACTTGGGTGAGCAAGTGCGCGTTTTTGGTGAAGTTGGGGGAAACTTGGCGGGCGCGGTGCATAGAACAGGTGGCGCGGTGCACTGGGAGAAATTGTCCAGTGTAATTTTGAACGGGCACAACGCACTCGGACGGTGCGGTGCGTTGGGTATGCGGCGCGGCACATACACCTGAAAGCCGAAAAACGTTTGAAACTTCGCCAAATTGCCATTTAATCGTTTGGATTTTCCAGGTAGGACCGCCATCTTAATGTTTCATCCATTTTTGTGCCAATGTGATGGTGGTTTGCAGCTGCTATTGGTTGAAATAAAAACTCTCAAACGCCACCTCTAAAATTCCTCAAGCCAATTGCTGTTAGGGTTGCAAATTCATTGTTTTGTTACCAAGGTTCCCCCTCCATCCCATTTTTCCCTTCTTTCCATCATTCCCTTCTCCCTTATTCCATTTCTCCTGAATTTTATTCTTCCCTATCCCTAAAACTTACTAAAATCCTATTCCCAATTCCCTTCTGCACCTTTACAAATGCAAAAACCCCAAACCCTACCTTAGATAAACTTCCCAAAACCCTCCTACATTTCCCTAAACAAAATGTATCCTAATATTCCCTAAACTCTTAATTTTCCCCCCCTTCCTAACAGTCCCTTGTTGCATTTTTCCCCTTGGTGGCAAAATTTGAATACATCACTAAAAAGAGCAGTTCAGCACAGTCTTCCTACACCAGCATCTTTTCCTCTAAGGCAGTTGAAAAACAGCAGTCATGGCATCTGAGCATTCATCTGACTATGAAGTGGAAACTCAAAGTGACTCACCCTTGGAAGAACAAGCTCCCCGGAGGCCTCATAAAGGTGGTAGACATGTTAGAGAAGAACCGACCACCCTTACAGAATTGCAGGCCTGCCCTCTTACCATGTTTTGTTTTTAGCATCAGTCATGCTTTGAGTTTTGTCAAAACGTGGCTAGTGTTCAATTTCATCATGAGCTGGCTCATCTATTTGTGCTGCACTTACATGGAGATCAAGCTATCTTAGCTCGTGTCACCTTCACACTTACACCAAAATCCGTCTCATTAGCAACCGACATACGAATATTGGTGAACCATGGAACAAGAAGCAGAAGATTGACCGGCAGCATTATGAGCCATACATTAAAACCGGTTTCTTGAGGCAGCTCAAGAGAGTGTTCCCATTCCGATATCTAAAAGATGAATATGATCCAATAATGAAATTGATCATGAAATATTTCAGCTGTGAGGAACGGTTCTCTCGTCTCTATGCTTATCACATCAGGTTGCTCATGCATTTCACTAGGGTACGGATGATGAACATTCCATATTTCATTTTCCGGAACATAGAGAGGATGACCACCCTTGTGCAGCATAAAACACCTCAGCAGCAACTTATCAGTGTCTATCATTTTGCTCTTATTAAGATTTTGGTGGTTCATCGGCTTGGAGTACAGGGCATCACTTGGGATGATTTCATCTCTCGTGATTTCTTCAGAGCTTCACAAGGATTATCAGAGGTTAAGCTTGAAGGTGGACCTTCTCATCAGTATGAGCACCATGAGACCGCTAGTGTGCCGGTATTCATCACATATTAGAGAGGCACCAGACATTTGTTTACAGCAGCAAAGCGAGTGTTATCTCCACCCGGGGTGGAAGGGGCCTCACTTCCTCCATCAGCATCACAGGTATAGGACAAAGGCAAGAGGCCAATGCAGGATGAGGGGCCTTCAGGTGAGCCTTCAAGTGAAAGAGAGACCGACTTCATTCTCATTCATGATGATGATACAGATACGGGCCCACAAAGTGCCAAACTTAGGGAGATCATCCAGGAGTAGCAAACAGAGATCCAAGCCTTATCCCTTGACTTGGAGAGAGCTAAGTGGACCATGAAGTACTTGGAGCAAAGAAACAAATAGTTGAGGATCAGCAAGCAATCATGGAGTTACAGAACATCCGCGAGCATCACCAAGCTGCACAAAGGAGAAGAATTGAGCTCACGTCATTGGAGCAAGAGATTAATGAGGATCGGGAGGCTAATCTTGAGAGAGTTAACATGCACTTAGAGAGGCTATTGGACAAGGCTGATAAGGATCATGCATTGCTAAGGCACATGGCTTTCCACTACATGGCACGAAACAAGGTCTGCAAGGCCCGAATCAGGAATTTAAAGGCAAAATTGAGGAAGGCAATAAGGAAACAAAAGAGGCAAAGGGAGCTTGATCGTCTTCAGATACTAGATGAAGCCTCTTTAGCGCAGCATAACACTTAATGAAGAAGCTCCAGCCCAAATTTCAAGAAATTTGGGGCATTTTTAATATTTTGGAAATTTTTGCACAAAAAACAGGGTTTTTCTCCCTGTGTGTTGCGCCACGTGGCGCGCGCTTTTGATAGGAAGCTCCAAATGGAAAAAAGTTTATATTTTTGGATTTTTCATGAAAAATAATGACTACTAGTGCATGGCCAAGAATTTTGGGCAAGTTTTGAGTCCTCAGGAGGTCAAAAACACTCAAAAAATGATCGCTCTGCCCCTATTTTGACACACAAGAAGCAGTCTTGGGAGATTGAAGTTTTGGAGGGGAAAATGGGCACCAAATTCAGAAATTCCACTTGGGTTGGAAAGTAGACAGGTAGGGATTTCCAACAAGCACACTTGGGCTCAATTTGGACTTCAGGAAGTGCCTCAAACTCAGTCTCAAAGTGGCACGATGCACAGAGAAATTGGCGCGACGCACAGAGGATTTTTGCTCAATTTTTCACCTTCCAGCTCAGAAATTCAGCTAGTTTGACTAGTTTTGCTTTTCGATGTAATTTTTGATATATCTTGATGTAGTTGGATAAACATGATGTAATTTTGGAACTTATTTACTTTTTCTAGAGGATTCATTCACTAAAAAGTGAAAATTTAATGAATGAATCAGTTTCCTACCTTATAGAGGCAAGTTGTTTTGATTGCCTAGATTTTAGTGCTTTGTTTAGAATTGGTTGAAACAACTCCTAGAATGATGAGATCGACCCCTAGAGGCAAGGGAATGGGTTGGGCTAGTCTATATCATGTAATTCCTAAGTCATTTTTCAGGGTTGGACACTAGGGATTGCTTTGGCATATCATTGTACATTCTATCTCTACATTTTTTGCTAAGGAAAGACCAGGGTTTTGCAGCACTGTTTGGGATCCATGTGGCTTTATGTTTTTGATGGTGTGCTTCTCTAAGTAATTGTAGGTTCATTAGTGTTATGTGTATCATTTTCCTGTCTTTTCTTCTGAATTTGAACAAATGAGTGATTAAGGTGGAATCCATTAACTGTTATGCTCTGCCTTTGAATTTGTTTAAATTTCCATGTTTTCATCTGTTTAAGGAGAATTCTTGAGACTCTCTTTCTCTCCTTAGCTCCTCACCAGTCTGATCTATCCATTCACTCAATTTAAAGCATCAAAACAATTTCCTTCCTTGCCCCAATCAGAACTCTGCAGAAACTGTGCCTCATCCCCGAGCCTAATTTGCCTTTCCCTGTTTCCAGTACAAAACCCCCAAAAACTCAAATCAAATCCTTTGCACTTATTACCTAGCCTAAAATCAGTTACTAAATCAGTCATCTCCAGCCCCATTGATTATCTTTCGCTGAGATTGACCCAGAGAGAGCCCTCTCCTGTCCTCGTAGGGCTAGATACGAGGCTGAGCGTGGTTTGATGTGGACCAAGAAACTTGTCACTTCAGCCTGAGGCAAATCTAGGCTCTAACATAGTGGCGACTCCACTGGGGAAGAAAATGGTTTTCTTGTTGATGTCATTGGTTTTCTAAGCTACAGATGGAGCCTGAAGTTATGTTAGGTAGCCTTTGAAACGCTTTTGCTTTGCATTAGCGCAAGTAGATAAATGTTGCTTCAGTCAATCTCCGGTCTAACTTGTAATCGTGACACTTGACTTGTAAATCGCCCCAGTACCTTTGAGAATTCTAAGCGTTTGGATGATAAGTTTAGAATTTGAAATTCTGAACAAGTTGTTTATGTTCCTTTGATTTCTTGAAAATAACACGCTGGCTTCAAAGAGATATACCAGAGCTAATCCCGATCCAAATCCTCCCCCTTTTTATGAAAATCCCAATCTGATTTCAAGAATTGTTCGTCAAGAGAGCTCTGTGACTCCCGTGTTCAAATACCATTCTTGCCCTGCAATTTTCAAGTATCTTGAAGAGCTTGATTTTAATAAAAAAGTTTGAATTGTCATTATTTAAAACCAAATCCGAGAACGCTCTTGAGTCTATCGTCCCAAATACGGGTTTTCTTGCTGCTTTAGAAATTGAAAAATCAAATAAGTCCATTGAGAATTTCATTCTAAGACAACTCCAAACTGACATTGAGGTTGCAAGTATCATTGATTTTCTAGAAGTTGCATCTGCAACTCTTGGAGCTGCCACAACTCCATCTAGCTCAAGGGTTCCCACGGAGCCGCCTTTCATTCCCACCCTTCCCCCGTAGCCTACTATTGCTAATCAAAAGTCTGTTGTAAATTCACCTCCATCTACTCCTTCTACGTCCAAAATTGCTTCACCTCTGGATACACCTCCTCATTCACCTCACACATCAGCTGCACCTTCTCCTCGAACATCTCCAAGGCCAATTGCAAATCCACCAAGAGCAATGGCTACTCAGTTTGCACCTCTCGCGCTGCCTCAAGTTTTGGGCGACATGCCCGCAGATTATCATAGTAAAATTCCTTTGTTTAATGGCACTCCTCAAAGTACCATGGCACAGTAACATGTGGATAAGATGACGGATTTCTTTGAGCTTCATGAGATTGATGCAGAAAACGTGACCATGAGATTATTCGTGCAGACTTTCGCAGGTGAGGTGAGAAAATGGTTCAGAGCTTTGACAGCTAGAAGTATCCCCACATTATAAGAGCTTCAAAAATAGTTCTTGGATCGCTGGGAAGTCAAGAAAGATCCTCTTCAGATCACTTTTTAATATACCAAGATCAATCGGAATGCTGGTGAGTCTGTGCAAGACTATTGTACTAGATTCAATGCGGTTTATAATGCAATTCCTGATGATTTAAAGCCCACTAGAAAGTCAGCTTTGCTAAAGTTCCTGGATGGTTTTGATCCAAACATGGCTTATCAATTAAGAGAGAGAGATCCAGCTACCTTAGAAGAAATGCAAAAAAATTGCCGTTATTGTTGAGGCAAATTTGAATGACAAGAGAGCTAGATTGAAAACTGAGAAGAGAGTTTCAATAAAGGAAGAAGCTTCTACTTCAGATCAGGTGCTTCACAAGGTAGAAAAGGTGATTGAAAGGTTGACACTTGATAAGCCTGAAACACAGATCCGGAATCCTAATTTCCATGGGCATCAACAACCTCAATTCAAGACCAAACAACATGAGCAGCGAGCACAAGAACTGGCATCACAACAATAGCAAGTAAAGACACTCTTCAACAGAATTTTGTTGGTCATGAATCTGATGATGAAGATCATGTAATAGGGGAAGAAAATCACTTCTTTACTCCTGATGATCTACCCACATTTATCACTGAAGACGATGAGTATGCAGAAAGTTCAGTTGTACAGCAGGATGCAGATTTTATCTTGGCAAATGACACAGCTCTTGAAGAGGAGTCGGATACCGTTCAGAGAAGTTCAGAGAAGTTTTGAAGAAAGAAAGTCAAGAATAGGGAAATACCGTTCAGCGATCAGAAAAGGATAATGGAAAGCAAGCAGAAAAAATACAGCAAATAGAGTTTCAGCACTTAGAAGAAGAGAAAGATGGCCTCTGGACTATGGATTTCGATGGAGCAGTGGGAAATGATGGTGCTAGAATTGGAATTTGGGTTCGCAATCCTTTTTCTGCTCCAAATAAAGTGTCGAGTAATGTGTGGGTATGTTCTTACAAACTTTCTTTTGATTGCTCAAGCAATGAAGTTGAGTATGAGGCTTTGATCGCTGGCCTAAAAATCCTAAGAAAGCTTAATGCTAAGAGGATTGTTGTATATGGCGACTCCGAATTGGTGATTAAGCAAGTTAAAGGCGAATATCAAGCAAAGCATCCTCGGATGCGGGCATACCGGAATGCTGTTCTAGACATTTTGAAGCTGTTTTTTTATTACACCTTGACATGTGTGCCTTATATTTGTTGAGCCTCAGACCTGCACTTCTTTTCACATCCTCTCAGCCTCCTTTTTCATTCATTTCCCTCATTTGTCACTCATTTCCTCCATCAAATTGCTTAAATCATTGTATTTTAGGACTTTCACATGGTTTATTAATTATGCTAATGACTGTGTTGTTGGATTAGAATTTTGGTTCAAGACCTGCACTTTCCGCAGCTCACACAGACTTTCCGCAGCTGATCCCAGTTTCCGCAGCTGATCCCAGTTTCCGCAGCTGTTTTCTTAAACGGCATGATCCAGGTGTCCTCCGGTCAGAAGAGCCACATGGGCAAGTGCGTGGAACCAAGGACATGGTGTGTGTCCTTCCAGCTCAGCCAAATCAGTTATAAACACCCATGGTCAACCGGGGGGAAACTACGGTCAACAAAGGTCATTGGCGGTGGCACGGCTCTGCGTGTTCGGTTTTAGAGCACGTGAATCACAGCTGGCCTCTTCCTCAGCCATGCAGATGATGGGGAACACGAATCCAACAGGAGATTTAATGCCCACCTCGATCGTTGCCTAAATCCGTGGACTGTGCTAGATTACGTGTTTTTCACACAGCTCTTAGAATAGCGTAGTTTGTGATTAAGTTAGTTTTGTTTTTCTGCTATAAATAAAGCGTATCTGAACTCTGATTAGTTAGATGTTGTTAATATATGAGAAGACCATTCTGTTTCTAAGCGTGTAACTGATCTTTTGAGTTGGCTGGAGTAGGCAGAGGGCCCCTGTTTACTAAGGCCTGTACAGTGCTTTTCATTTCCTGCATTTCTTCTTATTAGTTTATGTATAATAGTTGTACAGAATGCTTTTGATTGCTATGTTTTGATCATGTACAATAGCTGTATATAACTTTGAATTCTGCTCATTTATATTTCTGCACTTTTCCATGACTGATCAGTGTGTTTTTTGCAGATTTCTTAGGTGCCCGGGACAGTTTTCTTACTTCTCTTTTTACAGCTAGTGGCATTTGTGATCATCTTATCTAGACTGCTGATCTTTATTTTTGATTTCCATTAGTATCATTGCTTTAATTTGCACTTTATTTTCTGCTCGTAGCCTATCAAGTTGTTTATCTTTTGATGGCTCTTTTTATCATAATCAACTAACTTTTAATGGAGCCAGAATATCACTTAAGTGCAGCTTGGTTTACTTTGTTTTAAGACTCACATTGCTAACTTGCTCATAACTCTTTATTATATGATCAATCTAGCTGAAGGCAGAAAGGTTAAGGGAAAATTAAGTAGTGTGATTTATCACTTAGATTGTACATTGCTTAAGATTTAATTGAAGAGTTAAAGTAGTTGTTCTTGTTTTTAATTGAGTTAATATAGATGTCATTTTCAATCTCATTTTTATCAGCAGTAGAGGTACTGGGCCAATGCCATTGGTCTTTTATCTAATGCTTTCATTTTCCTTCAAGAGTTAATTTCATTTCAGTTGTTATTCAAAGCTTTCTGGTAGATCACTTTTAAGTTTTAAGAAATCATTTAGTCGCCACACACACACACACACACATTCACTCACTTCATTACATCTCCATCACATTTCATTAGGAAAATACAATCAAAAACAAAATAAAAAGATAAAAACGACAAAATATCTAGAAAAGGTTATCTAAGTACATATAGTACACCTCACTTCATCAGCTTACGAACCCCGGGTTGACATTTAAAAGTTGCAATTTAGACATCACTAAATTGACCAAACATTTTGGCGCTGTTGCCGGGGAAGTGAAAATTAGGTAGCCAATTCTTAAAAAAAAAAAACAAGAAATTTCAAGGAAGGAAAATTAATAACCTCTCAAAGTATGCTCTCCTCTTGCACCTAGAGTGATCTGGAGGATCAGAAAAGAGAAAGTTATTGGTTTAATAGTTTCTTGAGTATGCTCTCTTCTTGCACCTAGAGTGACCTGGAAGATCAGAAAGAGAATTATTAGCCTGACTTGAAGAAAAAAAAAAAAAAAAATGACATGCATTAGAGATTCTAGGGGAAGGTTTTTAGCTAGAGCCAAGAGTTCGATTTTTACAAGTCCATCTACTTCAAGGAATAGACAAGAGACACCTCCCTCATCTCCAACTGACATCCTAGCCCTAGGATTCCTGGAATTCAAGAGGCAAGAATTGACTCTCCCACACCTTCTATTGAATTTGAATCAGAAAGAGATCCTTTCCTTTCTTCTACAGAAAGACCAATTGTAATTGAAGAAGTAGAATCATCTGAAGAAGAGGGAGAAATTCCTTCTCATTCACCCTTTGTAGAAGAACCAGAAGACTCTGAAGTCTCTAGGGAAACTACTATGATAGAGGAAGGAGGTGGTAGAGGTAGAGGTAGGGGAGGAGGATGAGGAAACAATGGAGGAGGTAGAGGTAACATTGGAGGAAATAGGGATGGAGATAACTCATTCGGGTTTCCTATAGTCGATGAGGACTCCCGAGCCACCATGAAAAACATCTCACCATTTGTCCTCCCAAACTTCCATGGGTTAAGGAATGAGGACCCTGAAACATTTCTATTTGAGTTTGAAGTCGTATGTCGAACTTATGATTATCTGGATGACTCTCAAAAACTCAAATTGTTTCCTTCAACATTGAAAGGACAAGCTTTGAAATGGTTCATGGGATTACTCACTCAATCCATTAGGTCTTGGAATGATATGAAACAAACATTTTTGGATAGGTACCTGGACTATTGTATGCCCACCAATCACAAGGATGAGGTATTCAAAATGGTACAAAAAGAAGATGAAAATTTGGAGGATTTGCTTGAAAGATTTCAATACAATTTGAAAAGAGCAAAAATGAACAACTTAGATGAGGAGACCTTGAAAGCCCTTTTGTTAAAAGCCATTAGAGATGAATGGATAGACATTTTGAACATGATGGGGAAGGGAGATATATCTCAACTTTCACTCAATGAAATAGTGGAACTATGTGTCCATCTCTCAAGGGGGAAATCTAAAACTCAAAAAGGGCCTAGAGATCCTTCTCTCCTCAGAGCAAACAAATCTGCAACTGGATCGGTAAGTAGGGCTGAGATTGGAAGTATGCTTGATGAATTTAAAACTGACATCTTAGGGAGTCTTAGTGGAAAACTAGACACTCTTAAGATTCACAATAAGCAGAAAGCAGAAGTTGAGGCTTTGGCCATCTTTTGCCCAAAGTGCAGAAAGAAACATGCTCTAAGGGAATGTCCCTTGGAAGAAAAAGTTGTAGAGACATGTGTAATTTGCTCAGAGAATCATGAGACCAAGGATTGTCCTTCAATCCCTGGGCTCAAAGCTATCTTTCAAGAAGATCCAAGTACACTTGAATCTCTCTGTTTTGTTGCAAGGAGACCTTGGCAGGGGCAACAAAATCAAGGGTTTAACAACTCTATGAATTTTCAACCTCCACCAAATTGGAATCCTTGGCAACAACCTTGGCCCCAAGCTCAAAATCCTTTTCAAGCATGGCTACAAGGTATGCAGAATCCTTATGGTAGATTTGCTCAATTCTATCAATATCCTCCATCTTTCCAAAACCAACAAGCTCCACAACTTCCAAATCAAAATCCACAACTATCATTACCATTTCCACAACAACAACAACCTTCTCAACAGAATCAAAATTCTCAACTCTTGCTTCCATTCCAACAGAAGTCAAATCAACTTCCTTCTCAGCCATTGCCAAACCCCAATAATAAGAATCCTCAAAATTCTTACATGTTGGAAGGTCAACCATTTCCTACCTATATGATTGTTCCTCTCAATGAAGTACAACTCAGATCAGGTAGAGTTCTAGATAAACCTTCTATAAATGCTCAACAGCAAAGCATTTCTGAGAAAGAATCTCTTGATGCCAATAAGGGTTCTGAAGCATCTCTTCAAAACCCAAACACTCAAAAAGAAAAAGAAAAAGAATCAACCCCCACAACTCCCATAGTTGAGCAACCTACATCTCTATCCACACCTCCTTTTCCTGAAAGATTACAAATTGATAAAGGAGTGGAAAAACAAATTTGGTTGCCTGACTATAATTTCCTAGATGAATTGAAAAATGTCTGTATCAAGATTCCCTTGTTACAAGCCATTAAGGAAATTCCTATTCTAGCAAAAACAATAAAGGAGTTGAGCCTTAAAAGACCAGGAAGGAAACCAAGAGATACCAGAAGGATCCACCTGGTAGGAAAAATTGCAGACATCATGATGGGAAAGATTACTATGCAGAAATATGTAGACCCCGGTAGTCCAATTGTCAAAACACATATCAATGGGGTAGAAATACCAAATACTTTGATTGATTTAGGGGCTGTTATTAACATTATGAGTAGACAGACTATGGAACAGCTAAAACTTCCTAATCTTCTTTTTACACCCACCTTGTTGCAACTTGCAGATCGATCCATTATTAAACCAGATGGTGTATTAGAAGACATTCCTGTCTCCTTAGATTCTTGGGAATATCCAGTGGATTTCATGATTTTAACTCCCAAGAGTAATCTAGGAGGACATCCTCTTATTTTAGGAAGACCTTGGCTAGCCACAGCTGATGCTTTCATAAGTTGTAGGTCTGGGGATATGTACATTTCTGATGGTAATTCGACAAAGAAGTTCAATCTGTATCCTCCAGCAAAAGCAATCACAGAAATAGGACATAATGAGTGGGTTGATGATGAAGATACTATACAACCTGTCTTTACCATTTCTGAGATTAGTGAAGATAGTCAAATTCTGAATACATTAGAAAATTTTGAACCATCTTCAGAATATGACTCCACACAATTTCAGTTGGATTCTGACATAGAGTGTCTATCATCTAGACAAATGTCTCTTTTCTCTATGGAAGAGTTTGGTAGTTCTGCCATTGAGATCTTTCCAGGAAAAACACTAAACATCAATAGAAACTTGGAAAAATCACAACAGAAGAGTTAACCAAAATCTTGCAAAGACATTCTACTGCATTTGCATGGGAGTATACCGATATGAAAGGTATTGATCCTAAGACTTGCATTCATCACATCTACATTGAGGAAAAAAGTAGACCAATCAGACAACCTCAAAGAAGGATGAATCCAAATCTTAGGGAGATAGTGAAAGAAGAGCTCCAAAAGTTACTTAATGTAAACTTCATTTACCCTATTTCAGATAGCCGGTGGGTTTCCCCTTTGGTTATAGTACCTAAAAAGAATGGTAAATGGAGGGTTTGCATTGATTACAGAGAATTGAACAAAGCAACCTTGAAGGACCACTTTCCTTTACCCTTTATTTATCAAGTATTAGATACTCTAGCGGGCAAAAAGTATTTCTCATTCTTGGATGGTTTTAGTGGTTACAATCAAATTCAGGTAGCACCTGAAGACCAGGACAAAACCACATTTACCTGTCCATGGGGGACTTTTGCTTACCGAGTACTTCCTTTTGGATTATGTAATGCACCCGCAACATTTCAAAGGGCAGTATTAGGAATATTTTCCGATCTAATTCATGATTGTGTAGAGGTCTATATGGATGATTTTACAGTTTATGGTAACTCATATGAAGAAGCATTAGAAAAATTGGAAAAAGTCCTTATTAGATGTAAAGAAACAAATCTTTCATTAAGTCATGAAAAATGTTTCATGATTTTTACTGAAGGGATTGTTTTAGGACATCATATTTCAGGAGATGGAATTAAAGTTGGTAGATCAAAAGTCGAAGTCATCTCCAAGTTACCTATTCCAAATTGTCAAAAAGATGTTAGAAGTTTTCTTGGGTTTACTGGGTATTATAGAAGATTTATTGAAAACTTCACCAAGATAGCATCTCCACTCTTCAAATTACTTACCAAAGATTGTGAATTCAAGTGGGATCCTGACTGTCAATCTGCATTTGAAACTTTAAAAACTAGAATATCTGAAGCACCCATTTTGAGAGGGCCAAATTGGAAACTCCCTTTCCACATTTCTACAGATGCTTCAGATATAGCTCTAGGAGCTGTGTTGGGTCAAAAGGATTTAGTTCCTTATGCCATTTATTACACCAGTAAAAATTTGACTCCCACTGAGTTAAATTATACTGTGACTGAAAAAGAATTCTTAGTCGTTGTTTATGCAATCAACAAGTTTAGACAATATATAACAGGCTATGAAACTTTTGTCCATACTGATCATTCTGCAATTAGATATCTCATGAACAAACCTGTTACTAATGGCAGAGTTACAAGATGGCTTCTACTTTTACAAGAATTCAACATTACTGTGTTAGATAGACCAGGAAAACAAAATACAGTAGCTGATTTCTTGTCTAGAATTCAAAATACTAACGAAGATTCTCCCATAGAGGATAAGTTTCCAGATGAATATCTGTTTGCAGTAACTACTAAAACTCCTTGGTATGCGATATTGCTAACTATTTGGTTACAGGGAAGCTACCTCCACACTTATTTCCTAATGAGAAAAGGAAAATCATTCAGGAGAGCTCAAAGTATTCTTGGATTTCTAATGAATTGTTCAAAACAGGGCTAGATTGTGTGATCAGAAGATGTGTTCGGGAAGATGAAATGTCTGACATCCTTAAGGCATGTCATGATGAACCGTGCGGTGGACACTTTGCTGACAAGAGGACGGCCTATAAAATCCTTTCTTTAGGATATTATTGGCCTTCTCTCTTCAAAGATGCAAAGCAATATGTTAGAAGGTGTGACAGCTGCCAAAGAGTTGGGAGACCAACTCCTTCAAATGAAATGCCACTACAGCCACAGGTACTCATCGAACCCTTTGAGAAATGGGCTCTAGATTTTGTTGGACCTATTAATCCACCATCTAAACAAAAGAAGTATATATTGGTTTGCACTGATTATGTTACTAAGTGGGTAGAAGCCAAGGCATTGCCTTCTGCCACTGAAAATTCAGTTGTTCAATTTCTTTTTGAGGATATTTTTACTCGTTTTGGTGTCCCAAGAGAAATTGTGACAGATCAGGGAAGTCAATTTACATCTAAATTGATGGAGAAGCTGATGGAGGAATACAAAATCAAGCATAGAAAATCTACTCCATACCATCCGCAAGCAAATGGTCAAGTGGAATCTACAAATAAAGCTCTTGAAAGCATCATCACCAAGATTGTTCATCTCCACATAAGAGATTGGGCAGAAAGGCTTCCTGAAGCCTTATGGGCCTATAGAACTACATGGAGGAACACAATAGGACATTCTCCCTATGAACTTGTTTATGGGAAAGAAGTCTTGCTCCCCATTGAGTTTCAAATCAAGACCTTCAAGATGGCAGTTCAATTGGGGATGAATCTATCAGAAGCCCAAAAGCACAGAATGGACCAGCTAAATGAGCTAGATGAAATAAGACAAGATGCAATTCTAAGGACCGATCTAGTTCAGCACCAAAGAACTAAGTGGCATGACCGATATATCAAAGAGAAGAAGTTCCAAAAAGGAGATTGGGCGCTACTGTTTGATTCCAAGTTTAAGGACTTCAAAGGAAAATTTCAAACTCATTGGCTTGGACCATATGATATTGATGAAGTCTTAACAATGGAGCAGTTCGAGTAAAGACCATTGATGAGTTTCAGACTCCTCTCATTGTGAATGGCCACCGATTGAAAGTCTACCACAAGCCACTCTCAAAGGAGGAATTTGTTAAAATATTCCAAGAAGATTCTGCAATGAGGCTGGTGGAGAAGAATTATTCTCCTCCATCAGCCTAGTCTTTGTTTCTTTCAGTTAAAAAAAAAAAAAAAAGAGAGAAAAAAAAAGGTCTATTGTATAAGCCTGAAAACCAATCTTGGATTGGCGGTCTTATGCAGAAAATATAAGGTGAAAATCAGGGGCACCTGACACTTTATATTTTCCAAATAATAAAAAATCTTTCTCTCTTTCCATCTCATTCTCCATTTCATTCCACTTCATCTCCATTCCATTTCATTTTCATTCCACTTCATTTTCATTTCATTTCATTCATCTCACTCCATTTCATCAATAAAAGTCCCTCTCAGGACTATTTCATTCAGTTAAGTCTTCTCTAACTACTTTTTGTATAGACAGAAGGGTGTTGTTTCAGTTTCCGCAGCTGAGAACTGTTTCTGCAGCTCGCACCAGTTTCCGCAGCTCGCACCAGATTCCGCAGCCAGCACACTCTGTCTCTACAGCAGCAGTACTCTGTTTTCAAAAATCACAGTTAGAGGGCAACAATGATGGGAGGCACCTGCAGGATCAAAAGGTAAGCATGGATCCCTAACTTTAATGGTAAACCCATAAAGGTATGATCAAATTTTTTTTCCAAACAACCATTTAAACGTCATTTTGTGCATAATTATTAATCGTGGACAGAGCCACTAAATGCAATGATTAGGCAAAGATCATCCCATTTCTCCGCCATGATAATCCTTCATCCACCTCATACCCACATAACAGTCTCATAATCACTCTTAGTTTAAACTCAAATCGAGACTGCGCTTCCATTAATTAGCCGTACGAGGAAGAAGAGACCTATTGTACTACGTCTCTTCTCCACCACGATCTCCGCAGCCAAAACCGAAACGTGTATGTAAGCCGTCCGACTCCAAGGGATTTGGCCGTTATTTCATTCCCTTATTACTCCATTTCCACACGCATTTGAACTCATTCTCGTGCTTGTCCTCCACTCCTTCACACTTACACCATTTCCACTCTCGTTTTTGCTGTAAACTCCACGGTTCTGTTTTAAACTCCACGGCTTCGTTTCAAACCCCGCAGCTCTGTTTCAAGCTCCACAGTTCTGTTTCAAACCCGTATTACCTTGCATAACACTGCTGCTATTCCATTTACAGCCGTAGTCCATCCATCTTTTCCGTGAGCATCCTCCTTGAGTATCCATACACAGTCAAAGCTTCAACCGAAGTTGAGATGGGGAAACTGCTTAGAGCAGAACCTGAAGGATCAAAGTATCTAGAAGGATACCCACAGACAAAGGAAGCGTTAAAGAAGGCAAAATGGTTGAAGTTCATTCAAAAATTAAAAGGATATGATAAGGAGGTAACGAAAACGTTTGCTCGTTCATTCAATGGACATACTGTGGAAGTAGGAGATCTGAAATTCACAGTCACAAAGAACTCCATAGCAACAGCAACTAATCTACCTACGGTGGGAGACCGATGGTTCAAGAACAGAGGGGTGGAAGATCAGGAATGGAAAAATATGCTTAAGAATCCAGGTATGGACACTTCAATATTCACCAAAGGGATTCCTGTACATGTTATTAAAGAAGAATGGACTGCATTGTTGTTATTAGTTCAAAAGTTTATCACATGTGAGGGCCGCTTTGGCACTATGTATATGTACCATGCTAGAATTATGATGAACTTCATGGAGGGACATGCCATCAATTTACCCTATTTTCTGTTAAGAAGCCTAACAAAAATGAGTTCCACTGTCCAAAAGAATATAGGCCATATTGAACCACACTTGTATCATCATGGGTTCATTAAGATTCTCATAGAGGACCAATTGAAAAACAACAATGATACATGGGAAAAGTTTTTAGTCAGGAATCATTTTCAAGAGGTAACTGAAGCTTCCGCTAGCAGCTCTCCTAGAGTCCCAAAAATAAGTAGGAGAATGAAAAAGGATATTGCAGCCCAAGATCCTCCCATTTTAGAAACTCAGGAGACTACTCAAGAAGAAGAAGTGGAGAGAGATAAAACCAAGAAACAGAAAAAGGATAAAGGGAAAACAGTTGTCCAAGAATCATATTCATCCCCTGAACCTTCAATAGAAGATGACTATCAAACCTTGGCTGATAGACTAGTACAACTCCAAGCTACTGCCCTCTCAAAGAAGAAACAAAAAGAAAAACAAAGCAGTCAGCAAAATAGTACTATTGTACAAGTGAGAAGAAGCAGTAGACTTATAGAAAAGAAGAGTGTGACTAAAGAAAAACAGCCACATTTCATTGATTTGGGCACACCTGAAAAGACTCCAATCCAGCTAGATATTGAGCCAAGTCCTCCACAAGAGGAAAGTCCCTTCCAAGAAAGAGAAAACAGTCCTCAAGAATTCGAGTTTAGGCCGAGACAAACACCTGACATTGACCCTGACCAGCAGGAGGCATACAATTATTTGGAGACTTTGGAGCAATCAGTTGCAGGTCCAAGCACTATATTGCCTCTTGAGGAACAAGTCCAATCTCTAAAACAAGAGGTGTTTGAGCTAGAAGTCCTGAACCGGCATATTACACAGGAAAACGAAGCATTGAAAGAACAAGGCAAGGTGGACAAGATTGTCCATGACAACACCATGCTTCACCTAGGACTCTGGCAAAAGAAGAACAAAAAATTGAAGAGAAAATGCAAGAAACTGAGCAGGGCCTTGATCAATTTGAAATTCAAGTGTTTAGTCAGAAAACCAAGGACAATTTTGGAAACAAGGAGAAAGAGAAGAAGGCTGGATGTTTTGGCAGAAGCATCTGAGCACATGGACTGAAAAATACTGACAAAGTTTTGGTTGCATGAGGACATGCAACATCCTCACAGTGGGGGTATGTTGAGCCTCAGACCTGCACTTCTTTTCACATCCTCTCAGCCTCCTTTTTCATTCATTTCCCTCATTTGTCACTCATTTCCTCCATCAAATTGCTTAAATCATTGTATTTTAGGACTTTCACATGGTTTATTAATTATGCTAATGACTGCGTTGTTGGATTAGAATTTTGGTTCAAGACCTGCACTTTCCGCAGCTCACACAGACTTTCCGCAGCTGATCCCAGTTTCCGCAGCTGTTTTCTTAAACGGCATGATCTAGGTGTCCTCCGGTCAGAAGAGACACATGGGCAAGTGCGTGGAACCAAGGACATGGTGTGTGTCCTTCCAGCTCAGCCAAATCAGTTATAAACACCCATGGTCAACGAGGGGGAAACTACGGTCAACAAAGGTCATTGGTGGTGGCACGGCTCTGCGTGTTCGGTTTTAGAGCACGTGAAGCACAGCTGGCCTCTTCCTCAACCACGTAGATGATGGGGAACATGAATACAATAGGAGATTTAATGCCCACCTCGACCATTGCCTAAATCCGTGGACTGTGCTAGATTACGTGTTTTTCACACAGCTGTTAGAATAGCGTAGTTTGTGATTAAGTTAGTTTTGTTTTTCTGCTATAAATAAAGCGTATCTAAACGTTGATTAGTTAGATGCTGTTATGTAATTTTGATCCCCCACTGTACTCTTTATTTTGCTACATAATATATGAGAAGACCGTTCTGTTTCTAAGCGTGTAACTGATCTTTTGAGTTGGCTGGAGTAGGCAGAGGGCCCCTGTTTACTAAGGCCTGTACAGTGCTTTTCGTTTCCTGCATTTCTTCTTATTAGTTTATGTATAATAGTTGTATAGAATGATTTTGATTGCTATGTTTTGATCATGTACAATAGCTGTATATAACTTTGAATTCTGCTCATTTATATTTCTGCACTTTTCCATGACTGATCAGTGTGTTTTTGCAGATTTCTTAGGTGCCCGGGACAGTTTTCTTACTTCTCTTTTTACAGCTAGTGGCATTTGTGATCGTCTTATCTAGACTGCTGATCTTTATTTTTGATTTCCATTAGTATCATTGCTTTAGTTTGCACTTTATTTTCTGCTCGTAGCCTATCAAGTTGTTTATCTTTTGATGGCTCTTTTTATCATAATCAACTAACTTTTAATGGAGCTAGAATATCACTTAAGTGCAGCTTGGTTTACTTTGTTTTAAGACTCACATTGCTAACTTGCTCATAACTCTTTCTTATATGATCAATCTAGCTGAAGGCAGAAAGGTTAAGGGAAAATTAAGTAGTGTGATTTGTCACTTAGATTGTACATTGCTTAAGATTTAATTGAAGAGTTAAAGTAGTTGTTCTTGTTTTTAATTGAGTTAATATAGATGTCATTTTCAATCTCATTTTTATCAGCAGTAGAGGTACTGGGCCAATGCCATTGGTCTTTTATCTGATGCTTTCATTTTCCTTCAAGAGTTAATTTCATTTCAGTTGTTATTCAAAGCTTTCTGGTAGATCAATTTTAAGTTTTAAGAAATCATTTAGTCGCCACACACACACACACACACATTCACTCACTTCATTACATCTCCATCACATTTCATTAGGAAAATACAATAAAAAACAAACTAAAAAGATAAAAACGACAAAAGATCTAGAAAAGGTTATCTAAGTACATATAGTACACCTCACTTCATCAGCTTATGAGCCCCGGGTTGACATTTAAAAGTTGCAATTTAGACATCACTAAATTGACCAAACAATATTCAAAATAGTATTGTTGATGCACTTGCTAAGGCAGCGAGTAATTTGAAGATTCCTATGAATTCAAGTAATAAATTTGAAATCCATGTGAAACATCATCCGACTGTCCCGAACAATCAAAGATATTGGCAAGTTTTTCAAGATGATGGAGAGATTGATGATTTTCTGCAAAGTAAAGGTAAGTTCAAAGATACCTCAATTGATGTAGAATATGATGACGGAAAAGATGATGTGCAGATCAATCAAATGGAAGTGTTGTAGCTCAAGGATAATGTGATTCCTAAAGCCTTGATACCTTTAGAAGAACTCTTTGATCATGATGATGTAGCCCGCAAACCAACATTGCAGCCAACAGAGAAGGGAGTCGAAGAGGTGAACATTGGAACAGCTGAAAATTCGAAGATGGTAAAGCTGTCCAAAACATTGCCACCGAATGTAAAGGCCAAATATATCAGTTTTTTGTCATCCTTTGCTGATGTGTTCGATTGGGACTATTCTGATTTGAAAACATATGACACCAATATAATTCAGCACACAATTCCTATTAAGTCTAATCAGAAACCTTTTAGACAGAAGTTAAGAAGGCTTAATCCAAAATTGTTGCCATCAATTGAGAAGGAGATAAATAGGTTGTACAAATCAGGAATCATTGTTCCCATCCGTTTTTATGATTGGATCTCTAATTTGTATCCGTTGCAAAAAATGGATCACATACTTCAGCGAGTAGTTGGAGCATCTCGCATGTCACTACTCGATGGTTATTCTGGATATAACCAAATTTTATTCCATGAAGATGACCAATACAAAACAGCGTTCACCACTCCATGGGGGACTTTTCATTACGCTAAAATGCCTTTCGGTTTGAAGAACGTGGGTGCCACTTTTCAACAGGTAATGGACTTGGCTTTCGCCAATGAAAATGATGTCTTCTTGATTGTGTACCTTGATTATTTGACTGTGTTTTCCAAATCAGATGAAGAACACTTCTATCATTTGAAAATTGTCTTTCAAAAGTGCAGAAAATATGGTGTGTCGTTGAACCCAAAGAAGAGCTTGTTTTCCATGGATGAAGGAAAAATTCTTGGGCACATTATCTCAAAGGATGGCATTCGTATTGATCCAGAACGTGTGGAAGCAATTCAACAAATTGACCTGCCCTGGAATAAGAAGGAGATTCAATCGTTTAATGGTAAGATGAATTTTCTGCGCCGCTTTGTTCCTAATCTTGCTGAACATCTAAGGGAGATTACAAACATGCTTAAGAAGGACAGCCAAGTGACGTGGACAGAAGAGGCTATAAAATCTTTTAATTTAGTAAAATTGGCTCTTTCTTCAGCCCCGGTTCTAATAAGCCCGGATTATACTCAGGATTTTATATTGTTTTCATTTGCTTCGGAGCATACTATGGCAGCTGTATTAATGCAGAAAAAAGATGAGCATGAAAGACCCATTGCTTTCTTTAGCCGGACTATAATAGATGCTGCTTTGAAATACAACATTATTGAGAAGAAAGACCTCGCACTTGTAAAAGCACTGAAAGACTTCCGCGTGTATATTCTACATTTCCATATTTTAGCTTATGTTCCTAATGTTGTTGCCAAAGATGTTTTGGTCCAAACAGACCCTGAAGGAAGACGAGGCAAATGGATTGCAGCTTTGCTGGAGTATGATGTGGAGATAAGGCCCACAAAGGTTGTTAAAGGACAGGGATTGGCGAGGTTAATGGCTGAATCAAATCTGCACGTCTTGCACACAAATCTGATTGCTGCTATGTTCGATTAAAATGAGCAAGGTCCGTCAATTCAGGTAGCTGAAATCTTTGTTCTTTCTCCATGGTATTCAGATATCATATATGTCCTTCAGAATTTGTCCGCGCCACCAGGTATGGCCAGAAATAAAGCTAGAACTCTTAAGTTAAAGGCTGCTAAGTTTTGTATTTTGAATTCTGCACTTTATTGGAATGATCCCGGTGGCGTTTTGTTAAATTGTTTGGTGGAAGAAGCGAAGCAGGTCATGGAGGATTTCCATAAAGGAGATTGTGCCGGTCACCTTTTTTGGAAAACAACGGCAAACAAAATTTTGAGGGCTAGATACTATTGGCCGACATTGTTTGTTGATGTGTTCAACTGTCAAGAGCTGTCATAACTGCCAGATTTTTGAAGGAAAACAGAAATTACAGCCTTTGCCACTTAAGCCCATTGAGGTGAATGCCCCTTTTCAGCAGTGGGGGTTGGATTTCATTGGTGAAATTCATCCCGCTTCTTCAGATCAACATTAATGGATCCTTACGGCGACAAATTATTTCACGAAGTGGATCGAAGCAATTCCCACTAGGCAAGCCACGGATGCGGTAATAATTTCATTCCTTGAGAATAATATTTTTTTCTTGTTTTGGTTGCCCAAGTAAGTTAATCACAGATAACGCAACAAATTTCAAGTCAAAAAGGATGGTTGAGTTTTGTAATAAATATCACATTACTCTGGGGCACTATCATCCACAAGGCAATGGGTTGGTGGAGTCTTCTAACAAATCTTTGGTTAATATCATTAAGAAGATGCTGGAAATCAACAAGAAGAGTTGGCATAATAAGTTGGTCCATTCACTTTGGGCAGATCGAGTGAGTCAGAAGAAATCCATTGGTATGTCCCCCTTTGAGTTAGTTTATGGAGTGGATACAGTGTTCCCTACCTCTCTTGCAGCTCTGGTAGTCAAACTTCTTCAGGAGGCTGGTAGTGAAGAGGACCCAATGCAGAGAAGACTAAATCAAATGATCCACTTGCAGCAGACACGGGACGATGTTTTTCAAAACACATTCAAGTTGCAGGAGGAATTAAAAAGATTTATGACAGAAAAGAAAAGGCCGACACATTTCAGTTGGATGATGTGGTTTTAAAGTGGGATGCAAGGAATGAAGAAAAGGGCAAGCACGGTAAGTTTGAAAATCTCTGGAAAGGTCCTTTTAAGATCACAGCATATCGAGGTCAGAATGCCTTTCTTTTGAAGGAGATGAATGAGGAAGATTTTCCAGGAGGGCCGGTCAATGGTCGGCTGCTCAAGCGGTACCATTTCTGAGTTATTTCTGTTATTTACATTGTCATTGTAAATACCATTTTATTTCAGTTTCACTGCAAGTGTGTGCTGTGATCTTTTCTTCAGTCTGGGGCCCGAAGTGAAGGCTATAATTCTAAAGAAAGATTTCAGTTTTGAGTTCAGTTTGTCGAGTCAGTTTTTCAGTCATTTCAGTTTCATCATCGAGTCGTTTTGAGTCAAGTTTCAGTCAAATAAATTGAGTCAGAGTCTTGTATTGTTTATCAAAATAATGACTCCATATCCCAATGGACGAAGGAACTATCTAGCTCTTCCAGAGATCTGTCGTTCTTCGCACCTCCAAAAAGCTACCATCCCCATTGGAGCCAATGTTAGAGTTGGTCTGGTCATCCCTCCATCAGAGATCAAAACTCTTTTTGCATTTTATTTTTAGGTGTCTCAATCGATTCACTCAGTTGCATTTCGCTAGGGGCATGCCATAATCTGACGGAAGGGCTTTGTCAGTCATCCCCCTCATGCTTTGCACTGCTGGCTCAGGTCTGTTCATCAAAATCAAGTTTTCATGTCTTTTGATTAACAAGAGTTATTTTCAGTCACTAGGTCTAGGGTTTCACAAAATGTGTCTTCACAATGTCCAATAAAGTCAGCAGGCCAGAGGGAGGTTCTTACAAAGTTGTCATTCAAATATTTTAATCATCATATGGATGGATTATGATTGTTCTTCAAAACTCTGTTTTGAAGAAAAGTCGAACATTTTGTCCTTTAGTAATAATTTTCAAAGTTTTCAGTTTTTCAAATCTTCAGGGACAACCCTGGTCTCCTTTGCCAAATTCCATGTCAGCTGTCCCTGAAAAAATTGCCAAAAAATTTCATTATTTCAGTGAAAAATCAAAAAGGAAGTGTGAAAAACAGAGTTGCATTAAAGTGTGAAAAAGTGCCAATGTTAAACATTATAAAAATGGGTTTTGGAGAATCAAAAATCAAAACCATGTCTCCATGTCTTTATAAAGATTTCTCCATGAGGGTCAAGGTCATTCTAAATGCCAAGAGTAAAGAGGTAACAGTTCAAAGCAATTGGGTGAGCAAGTGCGCGTTTTGGGTGAAGTTGGAGGAAACTTGGCAGGCGCGGCGCACTCGGAGAAATTGTCCAGTGTAATTCTGAACGGGTGTGGTGCACTCGGACGGCGCGGCGCGTTGGGTATGCAGTGCAGTGCATACACCTGAAAGCCGGAAAACGTTTGAAACTTCGCCAAATTTCCATTTAATCGTTTGGATTTGCTAGGTAGGACCGCCATCTTAATGTTTCATCCATTTTTGTGCCAATGTGATGGTGGTTTACAGCTGCTATTGGTTGAAATAAAAACTCTCAAACCCCACCTCTAAAATTCCTCAAGCCAATTGTTGTTAGGGTTGCAAATTCGTTATTTTGTTACCAAGGTTCCCCCTCCATCCCATTTTTCCCTTATTTTCATCATTCCCTTCTCCCTTACTCCATTTCTCATGAATTTTATTCTTCCCTATCCCTAAAACTTACTAAACTCCTATTCCCAATTCCCTTCCACACCTTTACAAATGAAAAAACCCCAAACCCTACCTTAGATAAACTTCCCAAAACCCTCCTACATTTCCCTAAACAAAATGTATCCTAATATTCCATAAACTCTTCATTCCCCCCTCCCCTTCCTAACAGTCCCTTGTTGCACTTTTCCCCTTGGTGGCAGAATTTGAATACATCACTAAAAAGAGCAGTTCAACATAGTCTTCCTACACCAACATCTTTTCCTCTAAGGCAGTTGAAAAATAGCAGTCATGGCATCTGAGCATTCATCTGACTATGAAGCGGAAACTCAAAGTGACTCACCCTTGGAAGAACAGGCTCCCCAGAGGCCTCATAAAGGTGGCAGACATGTTAGAGAAGAACCGACCACCCTTACAAAATTGTAGGCCTGCCCTCTTGCCATGTTTTGTTTTCAGCATCAATCATGCTTTGAGTTTTGTCAAAAGGTGGATAGTGTTCAATTTCATCATCAGCTGGCTCGTCTATTCGTGCTACACTTACATGGAGATCAATCTATCTTAGCTGGTGTCACCTTCACACTTACACCAAAATCTGTCTCATTAGCAACCAGCATACCGAATATTGGTGAACAATGGAAAAAGAAGCAGAAGATTGACCGGCAACATTATGAGCCATACATTAAAACCGGTTTCTTGAGGCAGCTCAAGGGAGTGTTCCCATTCCGATATCTGAAAGATAAATATGCTCCACTAATGAAATTGATCATGAAATATTTCAACTGTGAGGGACGGTTCTCTCGTCTCTATGCTTATCACATCAAGTTGCTCATGCATTTCACCAGGGTACGAATGATGAACATTCCGCATTTCATTTTCCGGAACATAGAGAGGATGACCACCCTTGTGTTGGAAATAATACTGAGAGGGGGGGGGTGAATCAGTATTATCAAGTCAATTATTTTCTTTTTTAAACCCAGATCATATACACTACTTCAGATAGATAAAATCGCGTATATACGCAACTACATAGAAGGAAACCCGCGTATACAATGCAGACTTATAATTTAATTTATCTTACAGATGTTGATCATTAATCTATGTATCAGAATCAAATAAATAGTAACCAGAAACAATAAAATAGAGATGAAGACAATCACACACAAGAACACAAGATATAAGGTGGAAACCCAATGTGGGTGAAAACCACCTGCTGCAATTCGTCTCTATCTTCTTTTAATTAGAAACTTCTTTTTACAATGTACTGGTGCAGTCTTTTACCAGTACGCAGGCTGCAACCTATAGAGAGCTACAACCCTCTCTCATTCTCCAGCTTCTCCTGGAAGGGAGCTACAACCCCCTTAGCTCTTGCACTAGCCAAGATACTAGTACGTAGGTGCTGGCCTACAGAAGGCTACAACCTTCTCTTTCTTCCAGGGACCACGTTTCATAAATTTTCAGACTGGATCCATGAACATCAATCAATCATCGAGAATTTCTGCATCAAACAATCTAGTTTTCACCAATTAGAATTGAATCAAGTAGACACTTCTCTGACAGTTGTACCTAGAACACAGTAACAGTAACCACACATCAAATTCTGAACCCAGAACACTGCAGCAATAAATAGAAGCAACTAGAACACAATTCAAGAGATGTACACTACTTTAATAACCTGAAACCTGCGTGCATACGCTTCTGTGTTTGGACCAACCTGCGTATACGCTGTTTTTACTCACAGAACTAGCGTGTATACCCACCTTCTCTTCACTGAACCTGTGTACAGATCTATAAAGGATAATTTACTCTTTCAAATATTCAGGCATTAATGAACCCAGATTACCATATTTATAGATCAAACATGCACCACATATAACGGATCAAAATCATACAAAGATACTATTATTCAAGCCTTAAGGTTATGACCCATCAATAGAACTTATCCTTTTCTTTGTGCTTAGGTTCCTCCTTCATTCAGATCCAAATCTGCACCATAACCCAATCACCAATAGATCTAGCACATTATCAGATATTCAATAATTCAGATCATCCTTTGCCAATTGATCTCCTTCCTCTTTTATAGTCTTAGGCCTTCCACAATACCACGGTCCAAAACCATAACAAAACAATACCATGGACCCAATACTTGGGATCAACACTTCTATGGCCCAAAACCATGGGTTCAATTACCAAGGACTAAATACCACGGACCAAAAGTAAGTTCTCCAACATGTACGTTCTTTTCCTTGCGTGAAAGTGCATGTATACGCATACGTGCTTTTGTAACGTATAACCCGTGTGTATACGCGTCTTTGTCTAGGTGAACCTGCGTATATATCTTTTCCTTCATTCTAAAAGCCTGAACTGAGATCAGTCACTAGAGTGAGTTTCCATCAAGGACAACATCTATGCCATAGCTCCAAACCTATGCCATAATGCCAACAATCTCCCCCTTTGGACTTGATGGCAACCCCAAGCTCCTCAAAGTCATTCTCCCCCTTTGTCATCAAGGGTAAAGGGTTGTGCTCCCCCTGAGTACATGCTGAAATCTCTTGCTCTGTTGTGCTAACCATGCTCCCCCTGACTGTAGGCAAGATCTGCAAATAGATATTCTTCAAGAAGAACCATGACTTATACCTCATAAAAGACCTTCCTATCACCAAAAGACACTATACATACATCCATCACCCAACCAAGTGTGGATCATCCACCCAACCAAGTGGGGATACATCAAAATTTACATATGAAAGCCAAGTACATTACATCATTCATCCCAGGCATAGTGGGGAAAACCAAAATAGGTCGTTACATGACCTTGACACCATAAAAGAGATACATGACATAGAGACGAAATATCTAGAGCAAGACTATGAAAGTCATCAATAACTACTATCAGCAGCATCTGTCAATCAATATTTAGATCAACAACCATGTTCTCCCTCTGCATGTGTTCCACCTGAAACCAATAATAGGTGTGAACTTGAACCAAAAGCTTCTAAGATAATGCCGACAATGCATCATTAGAAGTTTATCTGCTCCCCCTGAACCTGTGCCAGATGGTCTCTGTCAGAACCATATCAGACTATCTTCAACCAGAGCTTGTCCCTACTGATATCCATCAAGCCTCCATATACGTGACTATATCAGTATAAACCGGCATATGTACGCAGATCCTCTTCAGCAAACTCGCGTACAATCACTTTTCTCTGAAACAGACAAGTTTCAACAGCAGGATGAACCATCAACTACTCCCAGCTTCTGTCTGAGGTATTCAAATGTCTCCCTGGGTAGTGGTTTGGTGAGTATATCAACAGCTTGTTCCTTAGAGGGAACATATTCCAACTTGACCTTTTGTTCAAGCACTTGTTCTCAGAGGAAATGATATTTGATAGGTATGTGCTTGGTCTTTGAATGCATAACTGGGTTCTTTGAAATGTTGATTGCACTTGTATTATCACATAAGATGGAGATAGGTGGTGTACAAGTGATTTGAAAATCCTGCAAGGTTTGCATCATCCAAAGGAGTTGAGTGCAACAAGATGCCGCAGCCACATATTCCGCTTCAGCTGTAGATAGAGCAATCGAACTTTGTTTCTTGCTGAACCAAGATACTAATCTGGAACCCATAAAGAATGCACCACCACTTGTGCTCTTTCTGTCATCCATGCTTCCAGCCCAATCTGCATCTGTATAAGCATGAAGAGTGAGATCTCTATCTCTCTGATACCATAAGACATAGTCTTGAGTTCCTTGAAGATACTTGAAGATTCTCTTCACTGCCTGAATATGAGTTTCCTTTGGATTTGGCTGAAATCTTCCAACCATTCCTACTGCATGCATGACGTCTGGTCAGGTACCTGTCAAATAAAGTAGACTTCCAATCATGGATCTATAGGTTGGTTGATGCACTACTGCTGATTCATCATTTGCACTGAGGCTGCATCCTGTAACCATAGGGGTACATACTGGTTTTGAATCTTCCATGCCATATTTCTTCAAGATCTGCTTGAGATACTTGGTTTGAGACAAAAAGATACTACCTTCATTTTGTTGGATTTGTAGACCAAGAAAATATGTCAGCTCTCCAAGTAATGACATTTCGAATTCTTTCTGCATCACCAAGGCAAAGTTTTGACTCATAGCTTCTTCATTGCTGCCAAAGATAATATCATCGACATACACAACAAGTATTAGCAATTTGTCATTTTCAATTTTTATATAAAGATTGGTATTTGCTGATCCCTTTAAAAAACCTTGTTGATGAAGGTATTTGTCCAAATGATAGTACCAAGCCCTTGGAGCCTGTTTAAGACCATAGAGAGCCTTTTTTAGTCTGCATACAAGATTTGGATCATTCCCAAGGATGAAACCATCTGGTTGCTCAATGTACACTTCTTCTTCTAAGTCTCCATTCAGAAAGGTTGATTTCATGTCCATTTGAAATACTTTGAACTTCTGAAAGCTAGAGAGAGCTAGGAACATTCTAATGGCCTCAAGTCTAGCAACGGGAACAAAAGTTTCTTCAAAGTCTATTCCTTCTTGTTGAGCATACCCTTTACAAACAAGTCTGGCCTTGTTTCTAATGACTTCCCCATTTTCATTCAACTTTTTTTTGAAGATCCATTTTGTCCCTATGACATTCTTATCTTTTGGTCTAGGAACCAACTCCCATGTGTTATTCTTTTCGATCTGCTCAAGTTCTTCCTCCATTGCCTTGACCCAGCATTCATCTTTGCATGCCTCTTTTACATTTTGTGGTTCAATGGAGGAGAGCAAAGCCAAATAGCTTGAGGCTTCTGCAATTGTTCTTCTTGTTTGTATACCTGCCTCTTTCTGCCCCAAAATTTGAGATTTTGGATGATTCTTCTGAACGCACCTAGATGGAGTCTTATCTTCTATCCTTATTTGATCTTCTGGTGCCTCTTGAGCTTCTTCTTCATCATAAGTCTAATTTGATGTTGAAGGATAATCCTCATCATCTTCAAAATCTTCAGATCTTACCCGCCTAGGAGTGTTTTCTTCTTCATCAACTACTACATCAATACTTTCAACAATTTTTCCAAGCCTTTTATTGTAACACTTGTATGCTTTGATGTGGGGAGAGTAACCAAGGAGAATGCCTTCATCTGCTCTAGGTTCAAACTTGCCAAGATTTTCATTAGTATTTTTGATATAGCATTTGCTTCCAAAAATTTTGAAATATTTTACCAAAGGAGTCTCACCATACAAGAGCTCATGAGGAGTTTGAGTGTTGTTCACCCGGACATTTGTTTTGTTGAGAATAACAACTGCAGCAAATGCAGCTTCACCCCAGAAGGTTGCGGGAGTTCCAGACTCATCAAGCATAGCACGAGCCATTTTTTGAACTGTTCTGTTCATCCTTTCCACTACTCCATTTTGCTGAGGAGTCCTAGCTGTAGAGAATTCCCTTCTTATTCCATGTTCTTCACAAAAATTGAAAAATTCATTCGAGGTAAATTCTCCTCCTCGATCAGACCTGAGGCATTTGATTCTGTGATCTGATTCGTTCTCCACCAAGGCTTTGAATGATTTGAACTTTTCAAAGGCTTCGTCTTTGTGCTTCATAAGTCCTATCCAACACATCCTGGAATAGTCATCAATGAATAATATAAAATATTCTTCTCCTAGAGGTGACCCTTTCCTAGATGGACCACATACATTAGTATGGACAAGTTCAAGTAGCCTGCTAGCTGATCCTTCTTTCTCAGGGAAGTTAGTTCTAGTTTTCTTACCAAACTGACATGATTTGCATATTGTATTGTCTGGAATTCTGATCTCTGGAAGACCAAGAACTGCCTGGTATTTGCATGCTTTCCTTATCTGTGAGAAGCTAAGATGCCCCAATCTTCTGTGCCATAGCCAGTGTTCATCATTCTTGCTTAGATAGCATTGATGTTGTCCTTCTTTGAATATGTATAGATTATTTGGAGTTCTTACGCCTTTGATCACTGTTTTTCCTGTATCAAGATCATGAACACTACATCCATTTGATCGAAATATTACCTCAATTCCTTGATCACACATCTGACTGACACTTAATAGATTATGCTTTAAGCCATCAACATACATGACATTTCCATCTTTGACCCTTTCTTTCAACTGAACAGAACCTTTACCTTTTATGAGAGCAGGGGTGTCATTTCCAAAAGAGACCTTCTTCTCCTTCTTTAAGGCGCTATATGACTGAAGTTTTTCTTTATCACCTGTCATATGTTTTGAACATCCACTGTTGATGTACCATTGATTTTCCTGCCCTTCCACATATAAGGCTATACCACATCTTTCTGGTTGTGGTACTTTTACTCTCCATGATTTGGCACTTGAGGCTTGCTCCTTCTGAGTTGTCTCCCGAAACTTGCTCTTGCATTTAGATTCTTCATGACCGAAATTGTTACAAATAGAACATTTTGTTTCATTTTCAAGAGCAGAGAAGTTATTGTAGGTACTTTTCATGATCCCAGTCATACTCCTCTATTTATGAGCTTCTCTAGTCATTGTCTTATAGGCAACACATTGTGCTACTTTGTGACCAAAGTTATGACAAGAAAAACATTGGCCATTGAAGAAACTCCTATGATTATCAAATCTACCAACCAAATGATTGTAGTTCCTATCCATTCTTGAGGTAAATTGAGAAGGTTTTACATGTGGCTAGTTGTAGCTTCTGTTTGTCCTTAAAGTAGATTTCCCCTGATTTACCTGGTAGTCTTTGTTCATTCTTGAGGTAAATTGTCCCTGATTTACCTGGTGATTTCCATTGGGTCTTTGTTCACTTCTCCTTGCTGCATCAAGATAACTCTTGGAGGTAGATGGTTTATGTGCTTGAGTTGTTTCTTCATTATATCCGAGACCTGTCTTGATTAGTGGAGAGCGATTTACTTTGATAATCTCATCTAAAGTGTCATATCCTTTAACAAATCTAATATTAAGAGCTTTTGTTTTCTCAATCTCTTTTCTCAGTCCCACAATTTCACATTCTAACTTTTCATGATGTTTTTCCTTTTCAGCAAGTTGGAATTGCAGAGTATCTATGATCACATTCTTCTCTTCTAAACAAATTTTGAGTCTAGAAATCTCTTCATAAAGACCTTTTTCATCTATAGCATCCACAAAATCATCATCTTCAAAAGCCATTAAAAGTTTATAATTATAGCCTTGTTCATCCTCATCACTATTTGAAAGACCATCATTGTCTTCATGAGTGTAATATATTTTCTTATTTACATTTTGTTTCTTGTTCCATCTAACAGGTTCCTTACCCTTGTCAAGCTTATCTTTATGAGGACATTTGGCAGCATAGTGACCGACTCTTCCACAAGCAAAGCATTTGAAAGGTAACTTACCTCTAAATCTTCCTGCACCCCGTTGAAGGTTCTTGACAAAATTTTATTCTTCCTCTTCTTCTAACATGTGACCTGACTCATAGTAATCTCCTTTGCATGAAGCCTTGAAAGTAGCTTCTCTCCTGTCTGATGGTCCTCCTTTCCTCATTTCATAAGCAGTCAGAATTCTGTGCAGCTATGACATGGTAAGGTTTCGTAGATTCTCTTTTTCTTCTATTGCAGAAACTTTAGATTCAAACTTAGGGTACAAAGATCTTAGAATCTTTTCAACGACAATAGCCTCTTTTCTTTCCTCACCCAAGTTTTTCATACAATTAAAAATCTCATCTACACGAAGGAAATAGTTAGCCACACTTTCATCATTGTGCATTCTAAGATTTTCATACTGAATTATGAGGGTTTGAAGTTTTTCTTGTTTTACCTGTTCTTATCCTTCATAGCTCAGAATAATCTTGTCCCATATTTCTTTTGCGGATTTATACTGCATAACCTTGATGAATTTTGATTGAGATAGACATCCTAATAGAGTATTGACAGCCTTTGCATTTGTTTCATATTGCTTCTTACCAGTCGGATCTGTAGGAGTTGCTGAAGGAAAAGTGTACCCTGTATCTATGATATCCCAGACTTCTGTACCAAGAGATTGAAGATAGGCTATAACTCTTACCTTCCAATAGATGAAGTTGGTCCCATCAAAAATTGGTGGCTTGATTGATTCTTCTCTCTCGTAGTTGCTCATGATGATAGATCTTCCTTCAAGCGATCAAGCTACTTCTGAAGGACCTGCTCTGATACCAACTGTTGGAAATAATACTAAGAGGGGGGGGTGAATTAGTACTATCAAGTCAATTATTTTCTTTTTTAAACCCAGATCATATACGCTACTTCAGATAGATAAAACCGCGTATATACGCAACTACAGAGAAGGAAACCCGCATATACAATGTAGACTTATAATTTAATTTATCTTACAGATGTTGATCATTAATCTGTGTATCAGAATCAAATAAACAGTAACCAGAAACAATAAAACAGAGCTGAAGACAATCACACACAAGAACACAAGATATAAGGTGGAAACCCAATGTGGGTGAAAACCACATGCTGCAATTCATCTCTATCTTCTTTTAATTAGAAACTTCTTTTTACAATGTGTTGGTGCAGTCTTTTACCAGTACGCGGGCTGCAACCTGCAGATAGCTACAACCCTCTCTCGTTCTCCAGCTTCTCCTGGAAGGGAGCTACAACCCCCTTAGTTCTTGCACTAGCCAAGATACTAGTACGTAGGTGCTAGCCTACAGAAGGCTACAACCTTCTCTTTCTTCCAGGGACCACGTTTCATAAATTTTCAGACTGGATCCATGAACATCAATCAATCATCAAGAATTTCTGCATCAAACAATCTCATTTTCACCAATTAGAACTGAATCAAGTAAACACTTCTCTGACAGCTGTACCCAGAACACAGTAACAGTTACCACACACCAAATTCTAAACCTAGGACACTGCAGCAATAAATAGAAGCAACTAGAACACAATTCAAGAGATGTACGCTACTTTAATAACCTGAAACCTACATGCATACACTTCTGTGTTTGGACCAACCTGTGTATACACTGTTTTTACTCATAGAACCAGCGTGTATACGCACCTTCGCTTCACTGAACCTGCGTACATATCTATAAAGGATAATTTACTCTTTCAAATATTCAGGCATTAATGAACCCAGATTACCAGATTTATAGATCAAACATGTGTCACATATAACGGATCAAAATCATACAAAGATACTATTATTCAAGCCTTAAGGTTATGACCCATCAATAGAACTTATCCTTTTCTTTGCGCTTAGGTTCCTCCATCATTCAGATTCAAATCTACACCATAACCCAATCACTAATAAATCTAGCACATTATCAAATATTCAATAATTCAGATCATCCTTTGCTAATTGATCTCCTTCCTCTTTTATAGTCTTAGGCCTTCCACAATACCGCGGTCCAAAACCATAACAAAACAATACCATGGACCCAATACTTGGGATACTTCTATGGCCCAAAACCATGGGTTCAATTACCAAGGACTAAATACCACGGACCAAAAGTAAGTTCTCCAACATGTACGCGCTTTTCCTTGCATGAAAGTGCGTGTATACGCATATGCGCTTTTGTAACATATAACCCGCGTGTATACGCGTCTTCGTCTAGGTGAACCTGCGTATATATCTTTTCCTTCATTCTGAAAGCCTGAACTGAGATCAGTCACTAGAGTGAGTTGCCATCAAGGACAACATCTATGCCATAGCTCCAAACCTGTGCCATAATGCCAACACCTTGTGCAGCATAAAACACCTCAGCAACAACTTAATAGTGTCTATCATTTTGCTCTTATTAAGATTTTGGTGGTTCATCAGCGTGGAGTACAGGGCATCACTTGGGATGATTTCATCTCTCGTGATTTCTTCAGAGCTTCATAGGGATTATCAGAGGTTAAGCATGAAGGTGGACCTTCTCATCAGTATGAGCACCATGAGACCACTAGTGTGTCGGTATTCATCACATATCATAGAGGCACCAGACATTTGTTTGCAGTGGCAAAGCGAGTGTTATCTTCACCCAGGGTGGAAGGGGCCTCGCTTCCTCCATCAGCATCACAGGTATAGGACAAAGGCAAGAGGCCAATGCAGGATGAGGGGCCTTCAGGTGAGCCTTCAAGTGAAAGAGAGACCGACTTCATTCTCATTCATGATGATGATACAGATACGGGCCCACAAAGTGCCAAACTTAGGGAGAGCATCCAGGAGCAGCAAACAGAGATCCAAGCCTTATCCCTTGACTTGGAGAGAGCTAAGTGGACCATGAAGTAATTGGAGTAGAGGAAAAAATAGCTTGAGGATCAGCGAGCAATCATGGAGTTACAGAACATCCGCGAGCATCACCAAGTTGCACAAAGGAGAAGAATTGAGCTCACGTCATTGGAGCAAGAGATTAATGAGGATCGGGAGGCTAATCTCGAGAGAGTTAACATGCACTTAGAGAGGTTGTTGGACAAGGCCGATAAGGATCATGCATTGCTGAGACACATGGCTTTCCACTACATGGCACGAAACAAGGTCTGCAAGGCCCGAATCAGGAATTTAAAGGCAAAATTGAGGAAGGCAATAAGGAAGAAAAAGAGGAAAAGGGAGCTTGATCGAGATTTAGATACTGGACAAAGCCTCTTTAGCCCAACATAACACTTAATGAAGAAGCTCCAACCCAAATTTCAAGAAATTTGGGGCATTTTTTATATTTTGGAAATTTTTTGCACAAAAAACAGGGTTTTTCTCCCTGTGCGTCGCGCCACGTGGCGCGCGCTTTTGATAGGAAGCTCCAAATGGAAAAAAGTTTATATTTTTGGATTTTTCATGAAAAATCATGAATTCTGGTGCATGACCAAGAAGTTTGGGAAAGTTTTGAGTCCTCAGGAGGTCAAAAACACTAAAAAAATGACCTCTCTGCCCCTATTTTGACACATAGGAAGCATTCTTGGGAGATTGACGTTTTGGAGGGGAAAATGGGCACCAAATTCAGAAATTTCACTTGGGTTGGAAAGTAGACAGATAGGGATTTCCAACAAGCACACTTGGGCTCAATTTGGACTTCAGGAAGTGCCTCAAACTCAGCCTCAAAGTGGTGCGACGCACAGAGAAATTGGCGTGGCGCACAGAGGATTTTTGCTCAATTTTTCACCTTCCAGCTCAGAAATTTGGCCAGTTTGACTAGTTTTGCTTTTCAATGTAATTTTTGATCTGTCTTGATGTAGTTGGATAAACATGATGTAAGTTTGGCACTTATTTAATTGTTCTAGAGGATTCATTCACTAAAAAGTGAAAATTTAATGAATGAATCAGTTTCCTACCTTATAGAGGAAAGTTGTTTTGATTGCCTAGATTTTAGTGCTTTGTTTAGAATTGGTTGAAACAGCTCCTAGAATGATGAGCTCAACCCCTAAAGGCATGAGAGTGGGCTGGGCTAGTCTATATCATGTAATTCCTAAGTCATTTTTCAGGGTTGGACACTAGGGATTGCTTTGGCATATCATTGTACATTCTATCTCTACATTTTTTGCTAAGGAAAGACCAAGGTTTTGCAGCACTGTTTGGGATCCATGTGGCTTTATGTTTTTGATGGTGTGCTTCTCTAAGTAATTGTAATTTCATTAGCGTTATGTGTATCATTTTCCTGTCTTTTCTTCTGAATTTGAACAAATGAGTGATTAAGGTGGAATCCATTAACTGTTATGCTCTGCCTTTGAATTTGTTTAAATTTCCATGTTTTCATCTGTTTAAGGAGAATTCTTGAGACTCTCTTGCTCTCCTTATCTCCTCACCAGTCTGATCTATCCATTCACTCAATTTAAAGCATCAAAATGATTGCCTTCCTTGCCCCAATCAGAACTCTGCAGAAACTGTGCCTCATCCCCGAGCCCAATTTGCCTTTCCCTGTTTCCAGCACAAAACCCCCAAAAACTCAAATCAAATCCTTTGCACTTAATACCTATCCTAAAATCAGTTGCTAAATCAATCATCTCCAGCCCCATTGATTATCTTTCGCTGAGATTGACCCACAAAGAGCCCTCTCCTGTCCTCGTAGGGCTAGCTACGAGGATGAACGTGGTTTGATGTGGACCTAGAAACTTGTCTTTTCAACCTGAGGCAAATCTAGGCTCTAACAGGTGCCATACTTCATGTCCTTCAACTCTTTCACTAGTTTTGCATCTGGTTTTCTTGGTGTAATATATGGTGGGAGAGGTGATGAAATCGTTGCGCCATTTGTTTCCATTTTCACTTGCTCTACTTCTTCCTCACTATCTCTCACTTGTTCGGGCTCTTTCTAAGGCTCAGCATGTCTCTTTTCTTGTTTGTTCTTCGTTCTCTACTCTCTGATCATTTTCTTTCACAAGGATCTTCATTGCATGCGTGATGATGTTGTTGCAGGTGGTGATGTTGCTACAGGAATATCAGTTGATGTTGCTTCCATGACTCCGACTAAGCCATTCTCACTAAATATATGAAAAAATTCTTCAAGCGTCAGGGCATCCATTGGAAAATTTCTGCAACTTCTTTGTAATAGCAATATTCAAACTCTCAAGACAACAAAGTGCCAAATCTGGGCGGGATGTGGCTTTTTATAACAAATCTAAATTTCTAACCCCATCATTAGCTCAGATTGTGTTCATTAATTGCATATCTATCACTAGATCTGGTCAATCTATCCTTAAAAATGCATCTTTCCGCATATTTCAATGGTGACTTTTCTTTTTAACGATCATATTTTTCCGGTGAAATTCAACGCATCTCATATTGTAGTGAGAAACCTCTCTTACGTCAAAACTCCTATGAACTTCGACATAATCTAGATTGTAGCTATCTTTGCAACGTAGTTTATAGTCCAGACATAATCCATTTTTCTACCTCAAAGCTCTCTCTACAGCGTAGTTTATAGTCCAGTGCCCACTTTCAACTGCAGGTGGCACTAAGACTCTTCTTCTTTCTTCAGAGCAAGTTGTAAGGGCAAGGTTGTCTCTATATAGCTTCAACCTACTTCCATTTACTCTTCCTTGAACCAATTCTCCATTTAACTTTGCTAATTGAACTGCACCTCCATCAATAATATGCTTGATAATGTATGTGCCCAACCAATGCATCTTGAATTTTCTTGGAAATTTTACAAAACTTACTATCATAAAGGAGAACAAGATCTCCTATTTGGAACTTCTTTTGCTTAATATGTCTGTAATGCCAAGCCTTTTCTCTTTCTTTCTGTATCTGCTGAAGGAATCCTTCTATAAATCTATCTTCCTCCAAAGCAAGCAACTCTGACATTCTTTCCTCCATCATATTAGGGTCTGCCATATCTGTAAAGGCTACAATTCTCAAGCTAGACACGATGTACTCCATGGGCATCACAGCTTCTTGCCCATAAATTAACCTGAAGGGTGTCTAACCTGTCAACTTTTTACATGTGGCCCTATAAGCCCATAATATTGTTGGAATTCTAAGGTCCCAGTCATCTCTATTCACATTGGATACCTTAGTAAGTGCATTCTCCAAAATCTTATTAAATGTTTCTACTATTCCATTGGCCTAAGGATAATAAGGGGTACTCTTTTGATGATAAACTTGGAACTCCTCTGTCAATGCTTCAATATTCTTATTTAGGAAGTGTGAACCTTGACCACTCATCAAAATATTTGGACATCCAAATCTAGACAATATGTACTCAAAAATAAACTTCACAATAGTCCTTGCACTGCAGTCCCTTACTAGTTGTGCTTCACCCCATCTTGTCAAGTAATCAATTACTGTAATTATGTAGCTTGCACCATTCCTCTTTCCAGGTGGGTTGATAGGTCCAACAAAATCAATGGCCCACTTTTCAAATGCCTACAACGTAAATTGCGTTACTAATGACATCTCCTCTCTTTTGGAAGGCTTCCCTGTTCTTTGACACACATCACATGCTCGGCAGCACTCCTTCACATATTTATGTATGTAGGCCACCACAATCGTGCTCTCAAAATCTTCTGCGCAATAGCTTTTCCTACATATTTTCCACCAGCTGCACCCCCATGAGCATCTACTAGAATCATTTGTATTTCATGTTCAGTAACATATTTACGTAGTATCTCATCTGGTCCCATCTTATATAATTATCTTACTATTAATGAAAATTCAGTTTCCTTAACCACTAATTCTTTCTTTTGTTTCGTAGTATACTCTGAAGGAGCCATTCTTGTGGTCAAAAACTGAATGATATCTGCGAAGTGGTCATCTGCAACTCTGATTGAAAACAATTGTGCATCAAGGAGATTATCCTCTATGATGGTTGGTTCTTCCCCTATTTCTAGTCTTAACAGATGGTCAGGTCCTGCATTCATTCTCCCTGGTTTAACAATGATCTCAAAGTCATATTCCTGGAATAACAGTAACCATATGCAAATATTTCCTCCTAAGACAGGCTTATTAACCGAATAATTCAGTGCAGAATAATATGTAAACATTTTAAAGTGTGACCTCAGCAAATAGTGTCTAAACTTATGCAAATCATATACCATGGTCAGTCCTTCCCTTTCTGTAGTGGTTTAATTATTTTCTTCTTTAGATAACTTCCTACTTGCAACAGCTAAAGGATGATCAATCTCTCTTGCACGAGATTGTGCTAGTACCACTCCCAAAGATATATAAGAGGCATCCACATGGACATGGAATTCCTTATTCCAATCAGGGAACACTAGTATAGGTGCAACTACCATTTTTTCTTTCAATATTTAGGGTATCTTTTGACGTTCTTCATTCCACTGAAAAGTTACATCTTTCTTCAACGACTTCTCCATAGGCGCAATTATCTGAGCATACCCCTTGATGAGTTTCTTGTAACACCCATTATGTCCCAATGTAGTGTGAATTTGTCTTATTGTCTTAGGTGGAGGCAAGTTCACAATGATAGCAATCGTAGCAAGATCCACCATTAGTCCTTTCTTACAGACAATATGTCCCAATGGTATGCCGAAATGTACACAAAATATGCACTTCTTTAGGTTCAAAGAGATCTGATACTGTCTACATGGTTGGAGCATAAGCCTTAAACTTCCAACATGTTTTCTCAACAATCCAAATATTGTCCAATAATAAAAATATACCTCTAAAAACATGTGGATGTATTCCTTAAAAGCTGCAACCACTACCCTAGAAAATATAGTAGGGACATTTTTTAATCTAAAAGGCATTAATGTGTATTGATATGAGCCCAATTCTGTAGAAAATGTGGTGTTATGCCGATCTTCAGGCACAATCCTAATCTGATGATAACCTGAGAATCCATCTGTAAATGAGTAAGCTTCCTGACCTCCCGCATTGTTTAGCACTTCATCTATGAAAGGGGTAGGGAAGGGATCACGTAAACATGCATCATTCAACTTTCTCAGATCAACACAGATCCTAATTTCTCCTTGAGTCTTTTTCTCTCGCACCACCATAGACTCACCCATTCTGATTCTTCTACATGTTCAATAATTCTTGTTGCTATCATCTTATCAAGCTCTACTTTCACTTTCTCCTTATACTTCGGGTTCAGCCTGTAAGGTCTTTTTTTGACTAACTTTGCATCAATCTTAAGGGGAATTTTCATGACTCTTATACCCTTCATCTCCGAAAACTTGGTGGGAAATAGTTCTTGGTATTCATGAAATAACTCTATAACTTTACTGACTGTCTCTTCATCCTAGTAGTCTCCTATTGTTGCAAACTTGGGTTCCTTCTCTAATCCTATGTTTACCTTCTTGGTCTTCAGTGCTTCGTTATGTATGGTATTTCTAGCTCAAGTCCAGTTACTTCGCAGTATCCTTCTGACTCTTCTCTCTTGATGTTGTGAGTGTCTTCTTCCTCATCTGTAGTGAGGTTATAAAACTCCAGTGCATTTTCTATCTGCGCAGCCCAATCAGGTTGCTACCATGTCAGTGTGGTTACATTCTCAAAGATCCTCTTCTTGACTGTCTAAAGGGCCAAATCTATGTATGGTAAATCATCCTCAAAGCTAAATGTTAATGTGAATCCATCAACCATGTATTCACAATTCACAGTACCATCTCTAAGCTCCGTTTCTAGGTACCAATTCTTAAGGATTGTCTCTAATGTATGAATGAATCCATGTACCCATTCTTGCTGTGAAATCTCCTTCCATGTTGTAGTGCATAGTTGGATATGATTCTTTGGATTAGTTTCACCATCATATTTTATCTCCATCTCTGTATCTATTTTTCCAAACCTTATTTCCATCAATATTCGACATTCCTACCAACCTCCTATATTCTTCTTGTGTGCATTCCACCATCTAGCATGGGTAGATTTCAGAGCTATATCCAAGGATAAAAACCTTTGAATTTTTGGAAATTTTTCTTCATAATCATTAAGAAAAGTATTTACATCACCTAAGTCATCATAAGAAGACATGTTACATACCTCAGATATCATACAGTGAACTAATTTGGTAATTCTTGCACAACGCCTTATGGATACTTCATGCAGCCTATTCTGCCAGTTCTCCAACTCTTCTTCTGAATCTGAGGTACAAGAATTATCATGCTCCCAACTTAACTTGCCTTCTATAGTAGGGTCAACACAATCCTTTTCCTTCGTTTTCATTTGATAAATATTGTCTATGTTATCTACGCAGTATTCTGCTTTGATTGGTTATGTATATCTTACTCCTTCTGATGGATCCAAGGGAACAATTACTCTCATATTGTTTCCTTCAAATATCATATGTCGCTTCTTCAAATTAATTATGACCATATTTTCAAATTCCCAGTCAATTCCAAGAAATGCGGGATAATGGTTATTGTCATTGACAATCTCTGTTACTTCAAAATCAACAGTAGCGTGAACTCCTTCAATATCCACTATGAAACCTAGTAGTCTTCCCAGAGGGAAGATCTTTTTTTTATTTTCCATCCTTAACTGAATAGGTGACCAATGTAGCTTCGGCTTTCCCATTAATTCCCATGTCTACTTTGTTAAGAAATCAGCATTAAATCCCAGATCCAAAATAATTTGATCCATCTCATACTCTCTTGTCTATGCATTAAGCCTCATCTCTCTTCTGGTTCTCTTTTGTTGATCCAAATTATTCACTGCATGCATCTCACTTCACAGAGTTTCTTTGGATGCACAAGAATCCATCAACTCCTGAAACCCTTCTACAACCTTTTAATCTCTTAACAATTTCATACAAGTCTATAGAAAAGACTTTAAAATACCTACTTGATTTGGTGAATCCTAGTCTTATGCCAAAGCTTCATCCTATGTTGGAGCTTGGTCCTCTGTCGAAGCTAATGACACATTGCAGTTACTTTTTTGATCAGGATTTGGTTGTGCATTAGAGGTCGAAGCTCCAGCATTCATAAAACTTTGCTTTGCTTCCATAAATACTTCTTTTCCTTTCTGAATATAAAAAACAAGAACTTTCTCAGCATTCGTTCCGACCCATGCACTTTCATATTCTTTCTTTTCATCTACTTTATCATTACCAGTTGCAGCTCCACTTCTAGTGACAATATTAATTCGAGGTTCATCGGTCCTCCTTTTAGCAGTTGTCATTTGAATATTCTATGTTGGCTACTGATTTATTTTTTCTTGCATCTTCGCCATTAGTACAGGACATTCTTCAATTACATGGTTAAAGTATTTATAGTACTTACATGTCGTTGTGGGGTTCTGGCAGTCTCTCGCAAAATGACCTGGTTGGCCACAGTTATAGAAAATGATTTGTCCACATCCTCGACGAGCTCCACCACCTTGACCTCTTCCTTGGTAACCTCCTTGACCACCACGTTGTCCATTATCCTCATGTCCATGCTCTTCTGATTGCATTCTATAAGCATCATCACCGCACTCCATCATTAGTTCATTAGCCCAACAATTATTCTCATCGTGTCCTACTGATTTACAAAATTTTTAATATAGATTCCTCAGTGTTTGTACATATTTTTGTAACAAGTAACAGTCTTCTGAACGATTTTGGACTCTAGTCTTACATATTTCGCACCACAGGTTGGATCCTGCATTCAAGGGATTCAGCACCCCACCAGCCATGTAATTTCTGAAGATAGGACATTGTTCTTTAGAATGGCCCTCTGATCTACACCTCATACACCATACTTCTTCTCTAACTTCTTTGCCTTTCTGGATGTCTTGTATCTGTAGGGTTAAGTTCGCCAATTGATTATGAATCTGTTGCATGCCAGCATTGGCATCTCCTAAAGGCAAAGATTCCAATTTCACTTCAATATGTAGAGCTTCAATTTGACTTTATATCTTTTTTTGCATCAATGTCAATCTAAAGATAGGACATTGTTCTTTAGAATGGCCCTTCGATCTACACATCGTACACCATACTTCTTCTCTAGCTTCTTTTCTTTTCTTGATGTCTTCTATCTGTAGGGTTAGGTTCGCCAGTTGATTATGAATCTGTTGCATGCCTGCATTGGCATCTCCTATAGGCGAAGATTCCAATTTCATTGCAATATGTAGAGCTTTGGCTTGACTTTCTATCTTTTGTTGCATCAATGTCAATCTGATATGCAGTAGCAGCGCAGCTATAAACCATTCTTGATGTTGCTATAGAGCTATGTAGAAGCTTACTTGATCTAATAACACCTTAAATCTATGATCAAACTCCCAAACAGACTCAGTAGGTTTCTGTTTGATCTCTTTCAACTAGGTGATGCACTGTGAATTACACTTCGGCTTCTTAAACTCTTTTATCAATGTTATTTTAATATATGCAAATATTTTGTTCTAATTATTTGAATAATTCATATACCATGTCAATGCTCTATCTCGGAAAGTCATAACAATTTGTGCTTTCTTTATATTATCATGATTGATCTGCTTCATCTTCCATACAGTGTCACATAAAACAAAAATTGTTCTGGATCCTCCAATCCAGTTCCTTTGAAAGCACGTAGCTTAATATCATCAGCCATACTTCTTCTCGGAGGGGGAAGGGGAGGGGGAGGAGTAAGGGAAGGGGGAGGGGGAAAGCCAAAAACACCTTGGCTATTACTGGATTTTGGCTTCTACAAATTCTCGGGCTGGGAGGATGAATACTACAAAGTTACCTGGGGGTTATTAGGGTGGCTTTCTTCTCTTTCACTTTCAGATTCACTTAAAAGAGGACTATAATCAGTCTCTACAAAGGTATTTGGGTCTTTTCCATAAGATCTCTTTCTGGTATCTACTCTATATATCTTTCCACTTCGTGCTACACCGATATCTTGCTTAGATTTATTCTCTCTTCTTCCAAACATAAGTAAACTAGTAATCTAATTTCATCTATAAAACTCACTTTCCGCACAGAATCACCTTAATCCAAAGTTTCAAAGATTTTAAATACTTACATCATGTTCCTTTGAAGAATCTTCGTTCTGCTTCGTTGTAGGACACGGTCGAACCTATGGTGAACTCAATAATGAATCCTCCCAAGATGCTACCAATTTAGAAATCGACAGCCTTTGAAATTTGATTGCTATTGCTCTTGAGTCGTTGTATCAGTTTAGGAGTCCACACATTAGATTCTTGATTTTTAAAATAGTTCTTCCTTTTGATCAACCTCGATATCCATTCGTAAAGCTTGATAGGAAATGAAGAAAAGAAAATCTCATATTGATCGGTAAAAATATACTTCTGTAACAAAGCTTCGAATGTCAGACAAGGGTTTCTATTTTCTAGATCTATAAATTCTCGCTCTTTCAGGTCTATCCAATCTTGAACCTCCTTCTTCGACGGGTACCACATCCACATATCCTTCAAATAGATCCCAATCCTGGAAACGGAACCATTTTTTATATTGGTTTGGGTTGATCCAAGTTCAATCTATATTTCACACCAAAAAAACCTTTAATCACTAGCCCTTTTAGCAATGACTTGCAAACAGATCACAGTCTCACTTGAAGTGACTATGGGAGGATGCATAACTAGGTTTCTGCAGCCTCAAAGGAATAGGAGATGTGTTATTATTATTTTATCTTATTCTTAGTACTTATAAATCACTTCGCCGCATTATATTAATCACTTAAACATGCCATATAAACCATCATTGTGTTGAAGTAAAATGAAACTGTAATAACTGCTACTCTACAATAGATAATAAGAAAATATACACATCAAAACACCAATTTACCATGGTTCACTGCAGTGTAGGGCTACATCCATAAGAATGGTTGCTTAATAAAATAAATCTTTGAATCAACAAACAGTTATTGGCATGCGCACTAAGATGCAGGTTGTCTATGCACTCAATTGTAGACTAAGGCCTTTGCTCACTCATCTACAGAGCCTCGCCTTCTCTACCAAAGTAGATATCAAAATAATTTTCCCATAAAACTGATCTGGATCAATTCGATCGATGATTCTCTTCTTATTATTTTACCCTATATATACTATTACATTGTAGGGTTACATCATCAAAATACCATGGTCCAAATACCATGGACTCCCTAAAACAAGCAACTATGGTCCCAAAACCATTGATCCCTTACAAAATCATGTGCTTTTACAAAAATAAGGGGCTTTGACCCACCCCAAAGCCCTTATGACATCGCGCGGTATATTCAAAATCCTCCACTACACGATCCACTTCACGCTCCACTGTGCTCTTCACCCCACAAAATGCGAAGTCTTTGCCAAAATCTAAGCCAAGTTGGGTTGTGCCTAACACGATGATGTGTGCAAGGGATGTGTACTTGGAAACTATGCTAAGGCAACATTCCCAAGGAGTGAAAACAAATCATATGGTGTGTTACAACTTATACACTCAGAAATTTGTCGCCCTATGTCCACTAGATATCTCAAGGTTACGAGTATTTCATAACCTTTATTAATGATCATTCCTGGAAAACCTAGATCTATTTTCTAAAAACCAAGGATGAGGTCTCTGATCGCTTCAAGGAATTTAAGGCTCTAGTTGAGAACGCGATAGGGAAAAAGATCAAGGTGCTTAGCTCAAATAATGGACGTAAATACACAAATAGTGACTTCATATATTTTGGTGTGGAGGAAGGAATCAAGAGAAAATGGACAAGTCCATACAATCCACAACATAATGGAGTAGTAGAGTGAAAGGACATGTCTATAGTTGGGGCTGCAAAATAAATATTATATGACCAGGATTTTCCTAGGTTCTTATGGGCAGAGGCATGTAACACGACAATATATATTCGAAGCAAGATTCCTCACAAGGTGTTGGGGTAGATAACACCAAAAGAAGTCTTCTCAAGGAAGAATCCAGGCATTAATCACTTCAGGAGATTTGGTAGCATAGTTTTTTCCATGTGCCAGAGTGAGTCAGCAGAAGCTCCATTGGTCCAAAAACATGGGAAATAGCAAGGACTGCCACAAGGACATTCACAGGGATCTAGTATTGTTACCAGTACCAACACATCCTTAGGTGCAGGGGATTTAGTGAGTTTGCAACAGATGAAGCAGCAAAGGCAGGATGAAGAGTTGGTTGAGCTCTAACCACTAGTGGTCGAGCTTGTAAACAAGTTCATCAGACATTGAGGGATTCATAGGATTTTATAGGAGCTCATAGGATGAACAAGAGAGAACACAAACAACTAGACATGTACCGAGCATTAGTGGCATAGGTTGTAGAACCCTCCAGTTATCAAGAGGTCGCGTAAAATTAGGTGTTGATAGATTCCATGGTAGAATAGTATAGCTCCTTCATGACAAGAGATGTTTGGGAGGTGGTGTGGAGACCTGACGACAGGTCAATTGTGGGCTCTTGATAGATCTATAAGATCAAGTATGTTATAGATGGAAGTGTGGAGAAGTACAAGGCTAGGAAGGGATAGAATATGAGGATACCTTTGTGCAAAAAGAAGGGATAGAATATGAGGAGACCTTCACCCCAGTTTCCAGATACACTTCCATCTGGTCGGTTATATTTCTACCAGCATAGATGGGATGGTAGATTCACTAGATGGATTTCAATACAACTTTCTTGAATGAGCTGATAGAGGAAGAGGTATAGATAGAAAAACCTGAGGGATTCAAGACAAATGAGAGGGGAATGCATGTGTTTAGACTGAACAAATCTCTATACAAGCTCATGCAGGATCCAAAGGCATGCCACGACTGAATTGACAACTACTTGTAGCAGATGGGATTCATCAAGAGTGACGTAGATCCAAACCTTTACTATTTGATGGTAGAGGATGGGCCACTCATCCTATTGTTGTATGTGGATGACCTATTCTTAATATGGTAATCAAGGCTCATAGAGGGTTTCAAGAGGAACTCGTAGCATAATTTGACATGAAGGATTTGGGGCTGATGCATTACTTCCTAAGCTTGGAACTATGGAAGAAGGATGGGGAGATATTTGTTCGGAAAGGGAGATATGCTACAGATATTCTGAAGAGATTCAAGACTGTAGATCTATGTATACACCTATGATTACAAAATAAAGGAAGATCGATGCATCAGAGGATGAGGACATTGACCCAACCTTGTATAGATAGCTTATCAAATCCCTCGTGTGTCTAGTGAATACTAGGCCATATACCTACTTCATAGTTAACACTCTCAGTTAGTTTATGGTGGGATCGAAGAGAGTGCATTAAACATCAACGAGGCACATTCTAAGGTATTTTCATGGCACAATCAAGTATGGATTAAGGTATACATGAGGTGATGGTATCCTATTATGTGTATTCACAGATGCATATTGGGCGAACAATTCAGTGGATCAGAAGAGCACATCGAGGTGTTGCTTCAATGTTGGATCAAAGGTGGTTTCTTGGTGCAACAAGAAGCAGTAGTCCATGGCATTGAACTATGTAGAGGCAATTATATGATAGGTAGCACTTCTACATGCAAAGTTGTATGACTTCAGAAGCTACTAGTGAGCTTGTTTAGTCAGAGGTTGGAGGTGACTATCTACTATGATAATCAGATTTGCATTAGGCTCTTTGAAAATTCAGTGTTTCATGAAAGGTTGAAACACACACACATTCGATATCAATTCATTAGAAATTATGTGCAACATGTAGTGGTTTAGCTACAACTTGTTCCCACAGAAGAGCGGGTTACATATATACTCATGAAAGCTCTAGGGAGAGATACGTTTGTTTATTTTAGAGAACATATGGGTATAGTGGAGAACCCATTTCAGTAGAATTTGGATAAGTGTTCAGCATGGCGCAACTAGATCTTGAGGGGCAGTTGAAGAACTAGATGACGTCAGTTATTGAGGGACACAGAACTAATCAGGGCACAAACAAATATTCAGTAGACAGTGTAGAGGATAGTTGCAATCAGAGACTCATGAGATAGTTTTAGATCCAATCCAGGGATATAGTTTATTTCTCAATTGTAGTAGTTGTAGAAGAAACAACATGATATCAATTACAACACTTTGCAGGTTGGAAAAATGTAGTGTGAACAACAAAGGAGATGTAGTATCTTTCAACTACAGGAGTGGGAGATGAATCAGAGTATGCACAATGGCTTGGTGGGCAGTGACAAATTGTCACAGATGTCAGACATAAATAGTGTGAGGGAAGATGTTGTGGGAGAGAACACCTTCCTCATTAAGAGGGAGAGTTAGATAGTTTTTGTAGCATTGGATAAGTGTTCTAGTCTCGAATTTGGTCAAAGAGGCTAAGAAACATAAGATCTCCAGAACCCATAAAAATTTTTGGGAGAAAACACTTAGAGATAGCTCAATTAAATTAATTGATCGATAATTAAAAAATTCCTAAGTCTAACTTAGGGTGTTGAGAAATCTAGGGCATAGTAATTATGTGATTTCTCTTCTATTAGTAATTGTTTGTGAGTGATTTTTACTTCTTTATATTGTTATCTTGTTTTAATTAGGTTATTAGTTTTCTTCTTCAATAAACAACTACCCATGCATAAAGAGACAAGATGCACAAAATATAGGCTATCAACCAAGGCCAAAGCATCTCACTCTTTGAGAGGAAAACTCGAACAAATTCTTATTCTTATAGAGATTCCAATTAACAAATACCAAGACCAAGACCCTTGACCTATTTTCCTCTCCAAGACTAAGATACAAATCTCATTTGTCAATGATAGTCCACCTTCTTCTCCTTCCTCCTTCTCGACTTCTTCTTCAACCTTGGCTTTATTTAGACTTTTAGCCTTCTTCCACTTCAGCTCTCTAGGAGGATTGCACCACTGCAGCAACATACTTCGGCCTTCACTGTTGTAATAGACTTCTCCTCTTCTCGACCTTTAATGCTTCCATATACTTTCATCTTTCCTTAAGCTTCACTGCTGCAATATACTTTCACCTTTCCTTGGCCTTCACTATTGCAACATACAGGTTTTCAATTTCATGTGTGTGGAGATAAGATGGCCCACAAATTAGTCCCAAATCAACACAAACCTCCTTTTTTTTCTCTTTTTTCCTTCCTCATTGGTAACTCGGCTCCCTTGATGACCCTCGCACTTCAGACTATGATTTGAGAAAATCTTCCTATGAAATGATGTCAAGAACTATTGTTTATAGTTTTTCCCAAGGTAATTAGCTGACCTAACATGTAGGTGATACCACATGACTGTTTGAGGAGAAAATTAATTCCACTTTGAATCCAACTTGAGGTTAATGCTTGTGCTTGGTCTTGGAGGGCTACTTGACATATTCATTGACTCATATAAAAATATAATATACCCAATAAGGCTCCTACTTACATGACATTGACTCAATTTGACTTTATGACCAATCCTAAGGACTAGCAATGGGAGTCAAACTAAAAATAAAATTCCTTGCTCATGAAACCCATGAGACAAGTATTACAATAATAATTTTATTTTTCTTCTTTACATTAATTACATAAAATCACAATTACACATGTCATTATGAAGACCGAACCTAGTTACATTTTTCAACACTCCCTCTTAGCTAGGGAGGTATTCATAATGGTACTTGGTCATTCTCAATCTGAAGAATTTCTCATACGAAGATTCATATCAACCAACATTGTCACATAGCAAGGCCTTAACTAACAGCTCTATCTCTCCACGAGATCTGAGCACAATGTTGATGAGACCAATGATGTATAGACACCCTCATCATTGTCTCTCTCGAAACATACCCCACTTGGGTTCTCAGGGTGTGTTCCACCAGAACTATTCTTATCTTGGATTCCCAATCCTCAAATAATATCGGTCCTCTATGACTACTCTTATCTTGGATTCCCCAATACATCATCATAGATGTTAAACCAATCCTCCATTATGGATTCCCAAGTGAAGAAAAGAATGATGTGTCTATCTCTCCCTCTTAATTAGGGAGTACATATCTATTCCAATAAAGGAATGTACTCATTCCTATGGAAATAATGTACCTAAGCTCCCTCTTAGCTTAGGAATTTCCAAGTTTCTTCCAAGTAAGAAACTTGTTTCCAGGCTCCCTCTTAATTATGGACCTACAAAAACTCCTTAGGTGGAGATGATGGGACAACCAATTACTTCAAGAAATCCTCCTCATGATGTCATGAACTTCTTTTTGTTATCTAGAAATCTTCATGTTTGGAACTTCTAGATAGGGCACCAACCATCCATCACTTTCATCCATGAGTCAGCCATGTCATCATCGGAAATTGATCCATTAGTCCATATCTGTCATTTCTTCATGCCATGTTCACTTAATGATATTTCATCCTACTACATGTGCATCGGTGGTGGAATACATCCATAGATCTTCCCTTGGCATCCCTGCATAAACCCATCTAGATATTCAAAAATAAAGGAATGAACATCAAAATCAACATTACCTTTGTGATGGTCTTTCATCATGACATCTTTTAGTTTGCATCAATATCTTGCATACATATCGACACATCTCCCAAATATATATCTTGTCAAGGGTCTCTTTCTTTTTCAAACTCCATCAGAGTCTTCATGTCTTCCATGGAGATATCCTAGTCAAGTCTTCCTAGCCATTCAGATGTTTATTTCCTTTACCATGGTTGCATATTCCAATATCTCTTCCTTCCTTCCTTCACACATTTCATTCCTAAGAGCTTCTCATCAAAGTTCCTCAATTGTAGTAAGCCACCTCATACTTCATATGAGCACATATTATGTTTATTTCATCTAGTGAATGTATGACCCATACATTCCTTCATTCCTTCGAGGGAGGAGATCATTTCTTTTGATCATGCTCTTAAGATATAGCATTGGTTCATGATACCTGCAACCATATTACATGACTTCCACAAATATATACACACCTCATTTTTCCTTTGGGTCATCTAGACTTCCTACAATAGCTTCCTTGATTGAAGGAGCTTCAATCCCTTGATCTCCTTAACTTTTATGTCATCATACCATCATCCCATGAATTCTACAAGTTTGGAATTCTTGATGAAACACTTGCTTCTCCTCATGATTGGTGAACCTTTCAATGAAGATTCCATCAGAGAATCTTGAGGACCTAAAATATCCCCATCAGCAGATGTTTTCTTTTGACATATGTGCGATGAACCTTGAACTAGATGACCTTGCCACTTATGTCTCCAATGAGATTCCCAAGAGATATATTCTTGACTTTCGTAGATTCTAACCATCTTTCATGCTTCTCTATGATGATGTCCTAAGCTCTTGCTCCCAATGCTTCTATGATGCCTTGACACATCCCATTTAGTGAATCATGATAGCCATATCTTACAATATAATACTTAGGAATTTGAAAAGAACTTAGGTGACGAAAACTATCTTAGTTATAGTAGATATCTCTTACTTACTCTATCTTTGACTTCTTCTTTTTAGCTTCCTCCACTTCTTTGATGATATGAGGTTCTTCTCTTCTTCTTTTGTTTTCCTTCTTGACCTTAGGACAATCTCTTTTGTAGTTCCCATATTCCTGACACCCATAGCATTGAATCTTAGACATGTCCCTTTTCTTTTTCCAAGAACCAAACTTTCCAAATTTTCCTTTTCTTCTTGTCATTGCAACATAAGTTTTATTTTTCTCACCTACTCCCATATCAGATTTTGCCTTTACTCTAGATTATTCAATCATGCATAGTGACCATAGATCCTGGAATGGAGTAGCTTCTTTCTTCCCAAAAATACTTGAAGTAAAGTTACCCCACTCCTCTGGTAGTGCATTTAATACAATTATAGTCATTTCACTATCATGACTTCTCCCAAATCTTGTAGTTGTCCCTGAATCTTAGATATCCTCGTAAAGTATGAGGCTATTCCATCTTCCCTTGACATCTTTAGCTTGTACAGTTCTTTCCTTAATGAGATGACTTCTCCAACAATGCTTACGGAATCTAACTCTACCAGTTTGTCATATATTTCTTTAGAAGTTTTGAGTTTAGATACATATGGGATGAGGGTATCCTTGATGGATTATATGAGAATCCTTTGAGCCCTAACTTCCCCTTTCATATAATTGGCAAGAGCTTGATCATATTACTCTCTTGGTTTAGTGATAGAAACTTTGACATGTTCCATAATCTCATTTTCAATGAGATTCATATCTGTCCTTTTCTTCCATGAAATATAGTTTGAATCCCCAAACAATTTTGTTGCTTTCCTTGAAAAAATAAATTTTAACAAATATACTTACTTGATAGAATGCTCCTTCTTCTTGTTGCTTCCTTGATGTTGATGATGATATAGAGGATAGAAAACTTCCTTTTGATGCAGATAGTTTTCTTCAATAATGATCCTTGAACCCACAGAGAGGGAGATCCCTTGGATCTTTTAATGATGATGATGTCTTCAATGGTAGGGATATTGCTTGAGAGATATCACCTTAGAGCCTTGAAGATAATTCCTTTAGCTTCCTTTCGATGAATAAACTTCAAAACATTTCAACTTGATTTGTACATCCTTTCAACTTGAGTATATGTAGGGATTCGACCGTTTCCTTCTTGACGGTGATCCCAATGCTTCTTTGTAGACTTCCTTGATTTAGGGTTATGATGCTTCAATATGATCTTCACTTTGATGCCTTCCTTGAGATTTTATCCTTGAGTGTCCCTTTACAAGATAACCTTCCTTCACTTAGTCACCTTAGCTCTAATACCATGTTGAGAAATCTAGGGTATAGTAATTATGTGTTTTCTCTTCTATTAGTAACTGCATGTGAGTGCTTTTTACTTCTTTAGATTGGGATATTATTTTTCTTAGGTTATTAGTGTTCTTCTTCATCAAACAACTACCAAATTATAAACCATAAACAGACAAGAGACAAAAATTATAGGCTATTAGCCAGGGCCAAAACCTCTCACTCTTTGAGGGGAAAACTCGAACAAAGTCTTCTTATTATAGAGATTCCAATTTATGAATACGAAGACCAAGACCCTTGACCTATTTTCCTCTCCAAGAAGAAGACACAAAGATCCTTTGTCAATGATTGTCCACCTTCTGCTCCTTAATCCTTCTCAACTTCTTCTTCAACCTTGGCTTGATTTAGACTTGCAGCCTTCTTCCACTTCAGCTCTCTAGGAGGACTACACCACTGTTGTAACAAACTTTCACCTTCACTATTGTAATAGACTTATTCTCTTCTCGGCCTTTATTGATTCCATATAATTTCACCTTTCCTCAGCATTCATTATTGCAATATAATTTCACCTTTCCTTAGGTCTTCACTACTGCAATGTACAAGTTTGCAATTTTGTGTGTGTGGAGGTAATACGGGAGACAAAAAAATCCCAAATCAACACAAAATTCCTTGCTTCAATGATGTTGAGCACTCCTATTTATAGTTGTTTCCCAAGGTAATTAACCAACCTGACATGTAGGTGAGGTGATGTGATTGTTGGAGGAGAAAATTAATTCCACTTTGAAGCTGACTTGAGGTTAATGCTTGTACTTGGTCTTGAAGGGCTACTTGACATATTCATTGACTCATATACAAATATAATTGCCCACGAAGGGTCCTTCTTACATGTCATTGACTCAATTTGACTTTATGACCAATCATAAGGACTCACAATGGGATTCAAACTAAAAATAAAATTCCTTGCTCATGAAACCCATGAGACAAGCATTACAATAATAATTTTATTTTTCTTCTTTTCATCAGTTACATAAAATCACAAGTACACATGTCATTATGAAGACCGAACCTAGTTACATTTTTCAACATAGGGAAATTGATTAATTAAAGGGAATTTATTGAGAAAGGTGAGAATGCTTTAGAAACTCACACAAATTGAATTTGAGATGATTATAGCCATTGATGAAGATCTAATCATGGTCATTGGTTCACCAATGAGAGATTATAAGAGCGGGACGATGGGGATGGAGACACACATCGAGTGAGATGGTGATCTAGGTAGATCAAATTTCCCAAAGACTAAAGATTCAGTCGAGAAGATAATTCGAGCCAGATATCAGTCACAAAGATTGAGGGGCAGCAGTAGGGTGATCCGTTGGAGTTTTCTAGTACCGGAAGGAGTCAGTGAGAGAGACTAAGTTATTCCACAAGAGGATGCAAAAGGTCTTGTGCAGAACCTCAAGGAGGTAATTCGATTCAACTGAAGAGGAGGTTGATTCAGGTGCCAGAGAATGGGATAGTTTTCCCAAGGGCTGAAGAATCACTTCCAGAGGCAAAAATAGACATGTAATTTGATTCAAAGGTAGATTCAGGGAGTGCATGTGAGGGACTACACAACATATGCAGAGAAGCCTACATAGGGGTATTCCAAGATCTATTTTTGTGTGGCCAGTTTGTTGCGGTATTTATTGTGGAGAAGTGAAAATTTCCCTCAATAATTTTAACAATTATTTATCATAAGAGGATTGCCAATTTGGAATCCATTTTATTGTACTCAGATTTTGCTACTAAATAATAATAATAAAACCCTCATCCACTACACCAATTTTCCCACATTGGGTTTTTTGTCGGGAAATTTGTTCAAAAATAACTGTGTAGATGTGTGTATGCATATTATTTCCCACTTTCCAACATTTTATTAGTGAAAAATTATAGTTGTGATTTTATTCATTATTTTTTGTAGCAAATAAACTACTTAATAATTAACCAATTAGAATAATAATTTCCATTTGTTGCAATAGCTTAAATTTTCACATTCTGATCATACAAACGCTTCTTCAATCATGAGACTTATTCTCATGCACCTAAAATCCCTAAGGTATTTCTATGTACACTTCTTCTTCCTCAATTACTCCATTTAGAAAAACAATCTTTTTATCCACCTGATGCAATTTTCAAAGCAATGATAATAGTTCTAATAGAATTGTACTTGACAAGTGGAGAAAACGTGTTATCCAGATCCTCTCCCTCTTTCTGGGAGAACCTTATATTCTCAAATTTTTCTTTATGCTTGTCTATGTTGTCATTTGTTGCACGCTAGATCTTGTAGATCCATTTGGAAGTCACCATTGACTTCTTTTCAATGCAATCAAGGTATACTTCAAACGTGTTGATGTTTCTTCTCCCTCTGATCCTAGATCTCATCTAGTACAATATTTCTCAACATGAATCACTGATTCTAGGAAAATTTTCTTGTCACAAGATTTTCTTCATTCTTCCATTATTTCCATCTATTGTTGGAGCCTTGGAAACCTTCACTATGTAACTGCAATCCTCACTAGGAGACCATGGAAAAACAATTATAACCAAGAAAAGGGAAACAAAGACAAGATGCTAGCTAATAGTAAAACAACAACAATAATAAAGGAAGAGAGGTATAAGTTACTTATATTTTTTAAGATCATAGGAAATGTAATATTTCTCTTGATCTTAGCCTTCTTGCATCCATCTTGCAACTTTATCAACCTTGTCTCCCTCATCAACATAATGTTATTCCATCCTTGCACGAGTTAGGGTTTATTCATTCAGCAGAAATGTTGATATAGATTCATATCCATGGTTTCATCCACAAACCATAGGATTTTCACATCTAAGAGTTTTAATTCTGTAGGATTTTCCAACCCTAATTTTACAATATCTTTTGCAATTTCAACAAACTTTGTAATGTGAAAGTTATTTCCATAATGAAATCCATCATGTAATCGAGATGTTTCATATTGATATCAATAAGTAGAATCAATGAATGGTATTCTAATTAGCATCTTCATTAAGAAAACACTGTCAAGAGGTGTGAGCAAGAATCATAATTAAGAGTCATTAGCAAATTATATCCATAGAATTTGATGAGTTCTCTCTACCCTTTTTAAACTAAGTATCTTGGTTTCTTCAAAATAATCAGTAAGGGCAATCTTCAATTCTGGAAGTGACTTATCATGTCAAGTACCATGGCTTCTTTAGAAACATTGTAACAATAGTAATATTTTTTCTTCAGCCTTTAAGAGAAATATAGTCTCTAATAATGATGAGGAGCTTCGGCCTCTTTAGCATTTTGAATGCCCCTTTTTAAAATTGTACTCAAGGCACCTAGTCCAAATGTATTCAATCTTTAATATGTCTCAACTAGTGATCTTAAAAATTATCTTCTTAAGATATTGAATAAATTATTCAAGTGATTATTAAGAGAATTTGTTTTCTTAAATTAGGCAGTTCTACATTCATTTCAATGTCCTTTCTTAACTCCCTCTACTTGGAGAGGAAATTCATTAAATAAATAGTCATATATTGAAGTTATACATCTCATAATCATAATATTTGAGTACATGGACAACACTTTATTGAACTCAAAGAAAATGTCCATATCGTCAATTGAACACGTCTAGTTCATTGTCACTCATATCCTCCAATACAAAGGGACGTACATGCTAGAAATTAGTAGGATATATACAGTCCTTAGTATGAGAATTTCATAATGGTAAATTTTGTATAATTGATTTTTCATCCTTCAAAGAATACTGAGATCAACCCTTATTTTATCAAACTAGATATCAAAACAAACTTTCCAACCAAACCTCTACTTGGCCTTCAAAGCTATTTAATTATTACAAGCGATTGTTGAAGTCTAAGAATGATGCCAAGAAAAACTTTGAATGAAAACATGATGATGATACATACCTCACATTCCAAGGAGGCATCAAACTTTAGATTTAGCATCCAAACATCCCATCATTATAGTGAAATTTGCATGACTTGTTAAAACACTTTAATCTTATTAACTGTGATATTCCATTGCTACACAAGCATTTAGAAAGAGGCTTCTTTCGGAGATAAAAAATAGTGCCTTTACCCACAAATTTTTGTAGACTTTAAGCATAAGTGACATATTTCAGAATTCTTCTAGGATTCAGACTTATAATAGAATTTTAATAAACATTCTGAGGCTTTTCGGCCTTCCACAATAGGTCAAATTTGTACAAATAGAACTATCTCTTCTAGTTAGAATTTGAGTGGTTCCTCCTCTTTATTTTGGCTTGGACAGAGCACAAATTACCCATAGTAATTCAACCTTAGATTTTGATCACAAATCAAACCATAGGATTTTCTTTCTTTGAGGCTTAACTTTGAGATAAGTAAACAATGAATCTCAATTTAGAAAAACTTCCTTTTGGTTGTTTCCTAAGACTCATCGGCCTTAGTCATAGAGGCTTAGATTTCTATTATACTGATGATCACTTCAGTACAAGACAAGACATATTTCATTCTTCATGGCTTCTTATTTGTTAAATAGGGTATGCTCCAATGGTTCAAGTTAGGGTTATAACCAAGACAAATCATGGGTTGGATTTTCCATTAATTGAGACAACTCTTGGTCATTGTCTAAGCTTCCTCGGATCTCTTGAGGTTTCTCAGGCCATGTAATGTTTGAAAAGGAACTAGGTTCGACCTTCATATTTATTTTTTTACTTGTGTCGGTTTGTATTTTATGTAAAAAAAGAAAAATATTTTTATTTGTTCAAGCATGGGTTTCATGCTCAAAGTCTAGGTCAAAGCATGTTCTTCATGCTTCTAGTACTTGTTGAGTCAAAGAAGAATTTCTTTCGTGTATTATGCAAAGTTGACTACCATAGATTTTGTTTCAGCGGCCCTTGATGTTTCCCTATGGTGATGTCATCAACTCTTGCTTCTAATGCATTTCTTCCTTGTACTTTCTTCGTTCAGCTTCCTCCACCTTTTCAGTGAAATGGACTTCTTCTCTATCCTTGTTTTTATTTTCCTTCTTAAGATAAGGACAATATTTCCTGTAATATTCATAGCATTGAATCTTAGAATTTTCCAAACTTCCTTTCCTTCCAACAAATGTTTGAGTCCTCAACACATTTTTCCTTAACTTGTCTTCTTCTATCTTGCATAGAAATCACAAGCTGAATAAGGTAACTTACTTATCCCATGAATTTTTGTTACCCTCGTGATAATGTCACAAGTTCTTGTTTCTAACCACATCTTATTGTATACATAATCTATGCAAGGTCTAGGAGCCAGTGAGAGAGACTATCTTAATGATTTCTTACTCCCTCTTACCATGGAATTATTTTCTTCATCTCCTCCTATCCTTTCTAGTGATATGAAATTTCTTTTCTTGTAATGTTCATAATTCTTCTTCCAGCTTCTTTGATGTCTCCAATATTGTTTATGTGAGTGGACCTTAAGAGTTCCTTCCCATTAATTCAAAGGAGACATTTTTCATTGATATGTTTCATGACTTCACTTATCTATGAGGACTATGACAATCCTCCTTATTCCATGCAAGGACCTTTGATGACCCATCCAACCTATAGATCTCCTTGCAATCACGAAGTCATTTTACCAAATTGATTAAAGAATGAAAAAATACTTAATTGACGTGTGAAGATGAAATCTTCACCTTTCTCATGTTGAAAGTGGTTGAAGCAAATGCATATACATCTGATCCTTATGATTAACAAATTGTTGATATACTTGAGATGGCATTGTGTTTCTATTTCACAAGTGGACTATGGAACCTTGTTGCAGCATCGTATAGAACCATAGAGCATCAATGTCACTTGATATGGTCATCACCTTATAGTACCGAGACCTATTACTTAGTATTATTATGACTGTATCAACGGACACCTTCATTCCACATTGAGCATTATCCATACAAACTATGATTTTGGTATAGTAAGACTTATTTCTGAGCACTATGTTGTAGATTATCCACTTCTATATGCCATCAAGTATGCATCATCATGCTAAGGGAATCTGAGTTGTCAAGACTACTTTTCATAGAGAGGATTCAACCTAAGGTTGTGACTATCACTGGTATGTTGAGATCATGCCATTGTGAGATTATTGAGATCACTGTGGTATGACATAGACTGAGACTGAGAGAGGAATTGAAACTGCTTTCATGTACCCAAACTTTGAGCATTGTGATCTAGCATCGAGACCAAAATTGTGGGTAGTATGGAATCCGAGACTATTATCATGAGATTACCAGAGAAATTTAAATAAGGATCCAAACCAGTTTCACTATAGTACTGAATTGTCTTGTTGTTTTGGATTGTTTCCTTGATTATAGAGACAAAAGCCCTTACTCTTGTATATTTATGTTGTAGACTGATTCTTCAATCTTTGATATAGATCTTAATCATTTTCTTTGATAACCTTCAACTTCCTTTGATCCTTGAGTGTCTCTTTTATGCCCTTCCTTTGACTTTAGCACCATAGCTCTAATACCATGTTGAAGAATCTAGGGAAATTAGGTTAATAAGATTCTTCTCACGATGATAAATATTTGTGAGGTACTATTTAATTTTTCTTATTAGCACAATCTTCTCTTGTTATTATTAGAGTGTGTTTTCTTACTTCATCAAATAGTTACCAAAACAAAAGAGACAAGAACACAAGTTGTTGGCTTTCTACCAAGGCCAAAACCTCTCACTCTTTGAGAGGAAAACACGCACAAATTCTTCTTATAGAGATTCCAAATGATGAATGCCAAGACCATGACCTTTGACCTAATAGCCACTCCAAGACCAAGGCATGAGTCATCTTCTTCTTCTGTCTTCTAGATTCTCCTTCCACTGTTGGGGCTTCATTACAAGATAAATCTAAAAGTAAACACTACAATAACATTGTATTGTAAGAATAACTGTATCATTATCAAGGTTGTGTTTAGCACTAGATCTTCTTCTAGTGGCAACACCAAGATAGTCTCCTCATCGAACTGTAGTTTCCTTTTATCATAAAACTATAGTATGTCTATACTTGTTGTCACTGTGATTGCAGAGGATTCCAAATTTCCTTGATACTACTGAACTGTAGCATCTCCATAGGACTGTGATCCTTGAGAAATTAGATAGGGTTCTAAATTTCCTTGATACTACCTTACTATAGCATATCCATAGGACTATGATTCTTGAGCCTTCCACCAAAATGTAGATGATCAATGTTTTGTTCTGTGGATAGAATTTTGAAGTGCTTCACTGTGACCACCGAAATGCCTCACTGAGTTATCTGAAATATTCTTCTATGACTACCCTCTAAAACTACAGAAGGATCTAAGTTTTGTACTTTGTTTCCTAGCTGAAACACTGAACTTCTCACTCTAATGCAAAAATATTAGAGACTATACCCACCCGAAATTACAAAGGATCAAAATTCCTGAACTTATCATTATGAGAAAATCTTAGATGGGTATTTATAGTAGTTTTTCCTCCATAAATGAGCTGACTTGTCCAACTAAATAGGTGTGCCTATTTAAGGTGAGCTGACATGAATGTTCCATACAGTTTGCAGGCCGACTTCAAGAGAGGTTTGTGCTTGTCTTTTTGGAGGGCTTTTCTAGACACTACGTTGACTCATATACATTTTATATATGCTCAAGAAGAGCTCTTCATACATGACATTGACTCAATAATAAATCCTAAGGCTCTCCATGGGATCCATTAAATAAAATCTCTTGCTCATAAAACCCATGAAGAAAGGCTTACAATAGTAATTTTATTTTCTTCACGACATCATTTACAATAGTCACAATTACATGTCATTATGGAGAACGAATCTAGTTACATTTTACAACAGATCCATTCATTTGTATAATATTTCTTTGCAACAATACCCTATATTTTAAGCATAAAATTCTGCCATTTTATAAATATTTGATAGTATTATGAAATCATTAAATGATCACAGCATGAGGATTCATTTCCATTTTCTCTTCTCTATAACATATTTACTAACATCATATATTCTTACTCATAATGGAAAGAAATATGTCTTTTCTTTTGGCTCATATATTGTTGACCCCACTAGAATACTTCCTCTTAAAATCTCTGATACTGTAACTAATCTTGCTAATTTCAAATCAATTTATCTTACTTCTAAATTAGTTATCTTATTTACCCAAACAACTAAAATTAATCTCTTTATGTACTCTGAGAATATTTCATCAATACCATAGCTTTACGTGCAAAATATTCCAAGGGAATTTATATATATCCTAAAAGGAAAAATCCAACATAATTCTTATTTCAGTTTTTAAAACATACGATACAATTTCCAATACTTAATAAATTACATCCAATTTCAATTACTTAAACAATTTCCAATACTTAATAATTTACATACAATTTCAATTACTTAATAATACAGTAATATTTATATTACTTTAAAAGAATGAAAAAGAAGGTGATGCCATTGAATTTCAAACTTAGTAAAATAAATTCAATTTAATATTCAAATAACATCCCTCTTAAGGAAGGATAACAAAGTAAAAATTACAAAAGATTACCACACTAATTTATTTCAGGAATTAACCAAACTAAATGTAACACACCAATATATACACCCATCAAGATAAAAGAATTATCCACCTTTGCATTTAATGATACGGCGCTCTAAATTAGCACACTCACATTAGTAAACAAAAATTAAGCAGAGATATATGTTTTTCTTTTCTGCAAAATGAATAAGCATTACATTTCAAAGAATACTTTATTTTCTGCAAAAAGAATAAATGTTATATTTGAAGAGAACTTTATTTCCTGGAAAAAGAATAAGTTTTATATTTCCAGGAAAACATAAAGCAAGAACAATATGCCCAATGCCTTCAAAACAATGACTGCTAACTTTGAAACAACATTGCCTTCAAAACAATGATAGCTAACTCTGGAACACGACTTTTTCATAAAACTATTATTAGATGAAAGATAAATATATAACCTTAAAGGAAACCAGCTAAGTGAAGGAGGATGTCAGAGAATAGGAATATGAACATCATCTCTTCCAATTATAGTTTACATGACATGGTTTGTTCTTTTTTACTCAGGTGAATTACAAACTTAAATTGTAATCCTCTTTTTTTGGTTTTTTTTTCTTCCCCAACAAAAATTAACAAAATATTAACTCTTCTTCAATATAGGCTTTCATAAACATAAATGTATTAATAGAATAGTAACGCTTCTTCAACAAATACTTTCATAAACATAAATGTATAATAAAGCAGAGATCTGCAAATTGAAAATAAGAACAGTAAACTTATAATGGATAGAATATATAGAGACTACAATTAACCCTAGCGTGACGTCAACTCATAACCCATTTAAATGAAGAATTACTAATTGGAGTCGCTATCACCCATCGATTAAAACAAAAACATATTCTTGTAGTTCTATAATTTCAACATATGTATAACCAAAGAATTAAATGGTAAACCATTGGCTATGATCAAACCTTTCATAACAACAAGAACTATTTTAAAGGTAAACTAACTACATCTTAATCCAAGAAAGTTTAATTAAAGAAAAATATAACAAACTGTAAATTTTACATGATACTCAGTCGCTCTACCTTTTTCAGCAGCTCTTCTCACAAACTCCAATAGAAGAGTCAGATTTACCACCAAAACAAATCCAAAGGAAACTTTTTTCCTTGGAACCCCTAAGCTATATGAACTCACAAACAGTACCAACTTCAACAATAGTGAGAAATTTCGGGAAACTGAGGAATATATCCTATCTTTCTCTCACACCACTTAGTCTCAATCAACCAGGATAAATAGAGCTTGCAAATAGTACCAAATTCAACAATAGTGAGAAATTTCGGGCAACTAAGGAAGATATCCTATCTTCCTCTCATACCACTTAGTCTCAATCAACCAAGATAAATTAGTGGGATTTTCATTTAGGAATTGGGTAGTCATTTTGGCAGCATTTCCCTACTCTTTTTTCTCTCCCCATCATGGGGAAAAATGCTTCAATATTTATAAGCATGGATTGGAGTGACACCTTACACCCTTCATGCAAAAATTAACCAATTTTATATATATAAAAATTTGTATTATTCACCACCCCCCCAAGGTGGCACCTCTCTAAATTTTCCCATTTTATCTTATTTTATTTAGGTACCTAAATTATGTAAAATTCACCACCGATGTGTCTACTTAAGAGTTTTTTTTATTATTTATTTTTAAAAAGTAGATAACTAATATTTTGCATAAAAATAATATTTATTTTGAATAATCCTCTAAAGTGGATAAACTGTATCTAATTCAACTTAAAGCTTAACTTAGATTAATTCACCTCTTTGATGTAAGCCCTTAAGTGGTGTTTTTCATTCGGAGAATAGGGATTCCACACCCATATTTTGCACCTCTCTGACTTGTTAAGACTATGCGCCCTTGCCCTGTTGTAGAATCAAGACTCCACGCCTTGGTCTATTCCAAAGATCCAAGAATCCACGCCTTATTGTTTTGAAATTTAGGACTCTGCGCCCTAATATTTCCCATAGATTCTCATCTATTCTTCTTTGAAGCTACATGGTTTTCCTCAAGGTACTAGTTGTGAGCTCATATGCATATGATGATCTATTGGCAAGGTCTTGTTTCCCTAGACCTGCACATCATAACCTCATAGATTAAAAGCATCAACAAAATTCATAATGAATTTAATTCAATCACATTTTAACCAAATGGATACACGACCTCCATAGTCATCTGAGCATCCTTCTTGACAGTAACTAAGTTCCCTGCCAAATATTGCTAAATACAAGGTCAATCATGTATAATCATATACATCATAAATCATCAACAAGATTATGGTCTGTTAACTACTCCACATAGTAGCTTCCATTCATATGTCATAAGCTAGATATAAAACAAAAGGAGACGTAAATCAACGTAGATATGATACATATAATCAATCACATAGCCACACATAAGAGGAAATATAACTATGTATGTAATATATATAATAGTGTTCCCCAATCAAGTGATCGGTCCAAGTCCATAACATATAAGTTTGTCATATATAATCTATCAAAAAATAATCCTCAATAGGGGTCGCAAAACTGTACTAAGAAAAATGGGATGCTACACCATTCCTATAAAGGAATGTACCCAAGCTCCCTTTTAACTAGGGACTTGACCAATCTCCCTCTTAACGAGGGACTTGCTTCTAGTAGCTCTTTAGGTGCAGATCGTGGGACAACCAGATTCTCTTAGAACTCATTCCTTTGATGTCATGAATTTATCCTTCGTTATAGAGTCTACATATTTCTGGACTTCTTCATAGGGCACAAACCATCCATCACTTTCATCCAGGAGTCAGCGATGTCATCATTCCTTTCATCGAAAAGTGATCCATCAGTTCATATCTGGCCTTCCTTCATTCCATGGTGCCTTATTCATGCCATGTTTCCTAAAGGATCTTTCATCCAACTACATGGTCACCAGTGGTGGAAGATATCCATATCTCTTCCATTGATAGCCCTACATAATCCCATTCAGATATTTTTTTACAAACAAGAAAATGAAAACTAAATCAAAATTACCTTTGTGATGGTATTTCACCATTGCATGTTTTGATTTTCATCAGCATCCTGCATATATATTGACACATCTCCAAAAGATATACATTTTCAAGGGTCTCCTTCTTTCAGACTTCGTTAGAGTCTTCATATATTTCATGGAGAAGTCAAATATTTAATCCTTTGAAGTTGATTTCCTTCTCCATAGTAGCTTATTTCATGATCTCTTCCTTTCTTTCTTCACACATTTATTTTTAGGAACTTCCGATCATGGTTTGTCCAATTAATTTCAACCACCTCATATTTCATATGAAGAGATATTATGTTGATTTCATCTAGTTAATGTGCGACCCATGCCTTTCTGAATTTTTTTCAAAGGAGGAGATTCTTTCCTTTTGATCATGCTCTCGAAGTAGAGAATTTATCCATGTTATCTGCAGCCATATGACACGACTCCAAATTATCAAATAAAAACATACATACCTCATTCTTCTTTTAGGTAATATTCCTTCAGTAGATTCCTTGATTGAAAACTTCAATCCCTTGACCTGCTTATTGAAATCATACCAATCTTTCATTAATTCCTCCAAGTTGAAATTATTGATGAACAGCTTGCTCCCTTTTGCTTGGTGAACCTTATGATGAAGATTCCAATAAAGGATCTTAAGTATCTTCATTCAGCATATGTTTCCTCTTAACTAATGTATGATGAGCGTTGTACCAGATGACTTCGAATGAGTTACCAAGATCTATATCCTTTCATAGACCTAATTCAACTATCATGATGTTGCGCACTCTTGCTTATAATGCTTCTTATGATTCCATTTCCTAACATGATGCATCCTATCATGCTTCTAATGGTTCGTAATAGTTATACTTTATAATAGGAAAACTTGAAAGCGTTTGAAAAGAGCTAGGTGAGGAAGACTATCTCAATCATAGTAGAGATATTTTACTTCCTCTTTCTTGGATTTCTTCTTTTCAGCTTCCTCTGCTTCTTCGGTGATATGGGCTTCTTCTCTTCCTCTTTTGTTATTGTCCTCCTTGATCTTAGGACAATCTCTCTTGTAATGCCCATATTCCTGAAATCCATAGCATTGAATATTAGCCATGTTCTTATTCTTTATTTTTAGGACCAAACTTTCCAATTTTTCCCTTTATTTTGTCATTGTAGTATATGCTTGATTTTTCTCACCTGATCCTTCATCAAATTTTTCCTTTAGCCTCGATTCTTCAATCTTGCATAGTGACCATAGATCCTAGAACGGAGTAGTTTTTTTCTTCTCATAAATAATTGAAGTTATCCCACTCCCTTGGTAGTGCATTTAGTACTAATATATTCATTTCTCTATCAGACATGACTTCTCCCAGATCTTGAAGTTGATCCCTGATTTTATATATCCTCATAAAGTATTTGGCAGTTCCTTCTTCTTTTGACATCTTAAGCTTGTAGATTTCTTGCCCTAATGAGATGACTTCTCTTGCATTTCTTACGGAATACAAATCTACCCATTTTTCATAATTTATTTTGAAGTTTCAAGTTTTGATACATATGGAATGAGCAGATCCTTGATGGATCCTATGAGAATCCTTTGAGCCCTCACTTCCCCTTTCATAAACCTTGCAAGTTCTTGAGCATCTTCCTTTGGAGGTTTCGTGGTTGAGCCCTTAACATGTTCCATAAACTCATTCTCAATGACATTCATATTTATCCTTTTCTTCCATGGAACATCAAAAAAATTATCAACAAGGAAATCATTATCAAAATCTAAGGTGATAGCCTCAAGAAGAAATTCAAACCTCTTGTTTAGAATTTGACTATGAGAAGTGCATTGACATTTTCTCTCTCTTTTGACTAGTTTTGACTTGACAATGGTTGAGGTCAGGGTTGGAATTTTGATTGGAATATTTTGACATACTATTGATGAATTGAACTCTCTCTCTTAAGGAAATATTATCAGGTTTCCCCCTAGTGGGGTTTTGTCCCAAGAACTTTTAGTGTCTCTTAATTTATTGTTTTCTATGATCTTTATTGTTCCACTGAAGTTGATGGTTGAAATTTTCCATTATAATTTCTTGATGATTGGAATTCTCTAAAGAAGTCAATTTGCATCATTAGAAATAGTTAGCCGTTTGAAAATTTTTCTAGTCTTGTTTGCAGCTAGAAAATCAACAAGATTGCTAGAGAGAGTGGGTACTTTTCCTTCTGATATTTGTCCTTGAACCTTTATCTTATTCACACAAAAACAAATATATATTGATGATCCAAATTTTTCCTATGGAGGAGAGAGAATAGGCTTAATTTATAGTCTTTCATACATGAGTAAGGATGTCTCTCATAGGTAGCCAAAATTTTTGTTGGGGGGCCAACTTGGTCCCTTGTGGAGGAAAATATAACAATTTAAAAATTCATTTTTTTCCCTTTTCAAGGGTCATGAAGAACATGCCCTTCATAATTTTTCTTTCGAATATAAAATAAAATAATTATTTTTCTTTTAGAAATACAATTTATATTTCATCATTACAAGTGGAAATGATTCATAATGAAGATCGACCATAGCTATAGAATTCAACAAAACACACCCACTCAACTAAGTGATCTTGGGCCTCTAGGACCATTCTTCCTCATTCTGGTCAATATACTTGACACAAGAAGAATGATTGTCCTTTGTTGGACCATTCTCCCTCATTTTGTCATACTTGACATGGGGAGAATGTTTGTGCCTGATGCTATCACTATGGACTATTTTCCTTGATCCTGGGAAACCTGACCCCAGGAGAATGATTGTCCTAGATGCTACAATTTCATCACTCCCTATTACTGAGAGAGACATGCTCAATCACTCCAAGATTGTCCTTGAAGTATTCAAAATTCATCCTAGAATAGAGGCATTGTCAACAATCTCCTTCACTGAAGAATAGTACTGAATCCATATTCATTCATTATGTACCATGTCTCATTTCTAGATCTCATTGTGCTTCAACTTTTCATCATGGTCATCACCTGCACCTGATCAAGACAATCCTGCAAGTAGATTTTGAAGCCACACTACTTCACAACTATGCCAAACCAAGCTACATTATACTCGACTTTTGCAATACTAAGTGCAACAAATGTATGCTTATTTCTCATCTAAGAAATCATCATAGAACCCAAATTGAAGCAATATCCCAATGAACTCTTTCCATCTTTTTCACTTTTCCCGATTTGAACATGTGAATCCCTACAATTGTACTTCACTATTTGAGGCATATATCAAACCATAACTAAGTGTTCCATGACCAACTATACCATGTTGGTACTTCAACACATGTTGAGCAACATGCATTGACTCAACCATAATCAAATTGACTTCCTTCACTAAGTCTATAATCATGGCTACTTTTTGGTTACCTTAACTAGGTGATTTTTTTGAAATAGATTTTGTTATGGAAATTGTGGTTATTCTATTAGCCTAACAGTCTATCATTTTGAACTCAGAGGTAAATTCCTTCTAAAGCTAAAACAAGGCTCCCTGACTGCTTCCTTTATTATGAAAGAAAATATACTTTCCACAAATGCTCCCTTTGACACATGAGTCCTTTTGCTTCCATAAAAAACAAGTCATAATAATAAGATCAGTGAGTATTCTTTACATATAAATCAATCGAATAATATTAAACCTAACATGTCTGCTTATGTGTTAGTTTTTGTAGCATCAAACATGTGTTCTAGTCTCAACTTTGGTCAAAGAGGGTAAGAAACGCAAGATCTCCAGAACCCAAAAAAAGTTTCGAGAGAAAACACCAAAAGACAACTCAATAAAATTAATTTATCAATAATTAAAAATACCTAAGTCTAACTTAGAGAAATTGATTAATTAAAGGGAATTACTTGAGAAAGGTGAGAATTCTCTATAAACTCACAGTGATTGAGTTTGAGATGATATTAGTCATTGATGAAGATCTAATCATGGTCATTAGTTAACCAACAAGAGATTATAAGTGCAAGACAATGGGAATGGAGAAGACACATTGAGTGAGTGGGTGATCTAGACAGATCAAATTTCCTAGAGATAAGAGATTCAGTCGGGAAGAAAATTAGAGCCAAAGATCAGTCACAAAGGTTGAGGAGTAGCAGAAAGGTGATCCAATGGAGTTTTCCAGTGCCGGAAGGAGTCAGTGAGAGAGACCAAATTATTCCATAGGAGGCTATGCAAAGCCTCAAGGAGGTAGTTTGATTCAGCTAAAGAGGAGGTTGATTTAGGTACCGGAGACTAGGATAATTTTTCATAGGTTTGGAGAATCACTTCCAAAGGCATCAATAGGAAGGACATCTGATTTAGTGGAATATCTATGGAGTGCATGTGAGGGACTGCATAACATCTGCGCAGAGGCCTATGTAGTGGTACTCAGGGGGCCAATTTTTGTGGCCAATTTGTTGCAGGATTGCTTGTGGAGAAGGGAAAAATTCCCTCAATAATTTTTCCAATCATTTCTCAAAAGAGGATTGGCAGTTTGGCATCCAATTTATTGTACTCATATTTTGCTACTGAATAATAATAATAAAACCCTCATCCACTACATCGATTTTCCCACATTATGTTTTTTTCCAGGGAGAATTGTCCAAAAATAATTGTGTCAAATTTTTTTGTGTGTGCATATTATTCCTCAGTTTCTAGCATTTTATTTTCCACAACATTTTATTGGTGAAAATTGTAGTTGTGATTTTATTCATTATTTTCTGTAGAAAATAAATTCTTTAATAATTAACCAATTAGTAGAATATTTTCCAATTGCTACAATAATTTAATTTTTCTCATGGTATTAGAGAAAGTTTGACAAATCAGAGGCGTAGATGAAGAGGGATAAATTTGCAGCTCAGAGGGAGCAGTAGCATGATTTCTTCAGGGCTGCACAGTGCCTAGCTAGGAAATGTGAATTTCTTGACAAAGGGTCAAATTTCCAATTGCATAATGCAGGAAGAGATGATTTTCCCAGGAAGTGATTCCAGTAGGCAGAGGTGAGAAATCAATATTTGTCGCAGAGCAGATTCTTGATCTAGGTACAAATAATTTGCAGCAGTGATTGTAGTAGAAGTTTAGTGCCAAGTGGAAGAGAAATAACACATGATTAAACTCTGGATGTCTCCAGTAAATTTTCAAAAATCCTACAGTATGACCATGGACAAATTTAATATTTAGGAGGCTGTAGAATCGTCTTCCAGATTGGAGGATGATTTTACTTGCTTAAATAGCTCAGCTTCATAGGGAGTCTAGTACATAGACAATGGAGCGTCAACTCACATGACAAGAGTTAGAGAATATTTCTTGAGCTATAATGAGGATAAAATGGACTTCCAAGTAACAATGGGAAATAATATGAAATTCACTCCAGTAGGGAGGGTTACATCGACTTAGAGAGGGAGTCAAGAGAAAGCACCAACATCATAGATGTATTGCATGTGTAAGGATTTTGTATGAACCTGATTTTAGTATACCAATTACAAGATAGGGGATATGATGTCCAATTCGTAGGGAATAAGGTGTTCATTAAACACCAGAACTAGAAGAAGATGAAACAGATTAGGTTACAAAGAAACAAATTATACAAGTTGTAGTTTGACTCTCCAATGGAACTAGTTAGCAATAGCAGTAATAGTGGAAAAGACTTGAATGAGTTATGGCATAGGAGGATGGGACATTTAAATCATGGAACACTTAGGATGCTCAAGGAGACAATGACAGGTGTTCTAGAATTATGCATGGAACACGATGTGTTGGCTTGGTTTGGGCTGACCCAGGTTCAATCTATACTACGCACCAACAAAACCCTCAATCACTGGCCCTTTCGACAACGAACTGCAACCAAATCACATCACCTAAAGTGACTATGGGAGGATGTAGAACCAGGTTTCTATAGCCTTAAAGGATTAGGAGATGTGGTATTATTATTTTATCTTATTCTTAGTCTTATAAATCACTTTGTCGCATTAGTTTAATCACTTAAACATGCCATATAAACCACCACTTTGTTGAAGTAAAATGCAACTGTAATAACTGCTACTCTACAACAGTTAATAAGAAAATATACCCCAAAAAACATGAATTTACCGTGGTTCACCACAGTGTAGGGCTACGTCCACAATAACTATTTCTTAATATAATAAATCTTTGAATCAACAAACAGTTCTTGGCATGCGCACTGTGTTGTAGGTTGTCTATGCACTTAGCTGCAGAGCCTCGCGATCTCTACCAAAGTAGAGATCACAATAATTTTCCCATAACACTGATATGGATCAATTCAATAGATGATTCTCTTATTATTATTTATATTATTACATTGGAGGGTTACATCATCAAAATACCATGGTCCAAACACCATGGACTCCCTAAAACAAGTAACTATGGTCCCAAAACTATTTATCCCTTACAAAATTATGTGCTTTTTCAAAAAGGAGGGGCTTCGACCCATCCCAAATCCCTTACGAAACCGCGCAGTATATTCAATATGCTCCACTACATGGTCCACTTCGCGCTCCACTATGTGCTTCGCCCCACAAAATGCAAATTTTTTTCCAAAATCTAGACGAATTTGGGTTGCGCCCAACAAGCTCCCAACACTCACATCTGACTCATCCTAATTCACTCAGCTGATTTTACTCTTATCTTCGCTAGAATATTTTTGTAGGCATTGTTGAACTGTTGCAGAATATCTGTGACCTATTTCTCTTTATTGCAAACTTCCTCCCGCAGTGCTTCTATCGCAGGTTCTGGAGCCTTCTGCATCACTACTTTCTCTCTCTCGAATCTCTTGAAGCTTATCATCCATTGCTTGGGAAAATTGGAGAGCCTCATCCTACCATGGCTAAGTTGTCTCTGTTATATCCTTCTCTTTCTTCCTCAGCTCCTATATCTTCTTCTAGATGGAATTTCCCTCATTGACCTTTGCGATCTTCTGTGAGATTGGTAAGGTTCTCACAATTGTCCGAATCTCATCTAGCTATTGTTTCTTTTGTTGAATATCCTCTTGGAGCTTCAGCGTATTTGGATATTCCTACAACGAAGTCCAAATCTGTAAGCTCTCATCCAATAGCTTCCCACAATTTTCCACTACTACAGAGATGTCGTCCATTGCAGCCTTTAGGTTAGCCTCCCTCTACTCTCGCACTTCTTATGGTATAGTTGGTTGTAGCTTCATCTGTAGCTCACTGATCTTCATCTCATATGTAAATTGTATGTCCATGATCTTATCCTTGTATCCCTTCACTGCAAGGTTGAGCTTCGTGACCTTGTCCTCCACTGGTTCCTCTTATCAAACATCAATCTCTAGAATCTCGTGGCATGTTGCTTCAACCACCTCCTTTGTTATGTAACCAGCTCAAGAAAAGATAGAAAAGATAGATCAACGCCTTAGAATTCAGCCTCTTCGAGGGGGCAACCTCCTTTACATTACATAAATGAACAATTCTTGGATGATACAAATGACAAAACCTCCTTTCTATATATAGGAGTCTATGGAGTCACAATATAATCCAGTCGACCTAACAATAATAATATAAAGCCACAAAAATAACAATAGAGGGATTCTATGGGCACATTAATAACAATATGGGGGTAATGGGGGCACAACAATATAAATAAGGGGTATAGCTACAATAGTAATGGGGTAATCATTAGTATTATAGGGACCCAACTTGCCCCTCTCCTTCAAAAAAGTGTTGTCCTCAACGCTTGAGTAGTTCTGGATACTTCTGCATAAAATTCTCATCCTCCCATGTGGAATCTTCAGCGGATAAGTTCTTCCACTTGATAAGGTACTCTGAAATTGATCGATTCCGTAGCTGTCGAGTTCTTGTTTCTATAACTGCTTCCGGTTCCAATATAATTTTTCCTTCCTTGTCAAGTTCTGGCAATATTGTTTGAACTGGGAGCTTTTCGCCTATAACCTTCTTTAAGCATGAAACATGGAAAACTGGGTGCAATCCAGAAGCTGCAGGAAGCTCCAATTTGTATGCCATAGTACCAATCTTTTGCAACACCTTGTATGGACCATAATACTTTGGTGATAATTTATTATCCTTCTTAGCTTGCTTGAGGGACATTTGCTTATATGGTTGTAGCCGTAGGAATACCCAATCACCTACATCAAAACTTCTTTCACTGTGATGTTGATCTGCTTGTTGTTTCATTCTATTATGTACCAACACGAGGTTATCCTTTAAGAGTTGGAGGACTTGTGATGTTCCACTGCCTGAACCTTAGAATTTTCTCTTAAATATAATGTGATGGATGGTGGTTGATACCCATAAAGTGCCATAAATGGGGTCATTTTTGTTGCTGTATGAAAGGAAGTGTTATACCACCATTCAGCCAAAGGCAACCATTTGACCCATTGTGTCTGTTTATCAGATACAAAGCAACGAAGATATCCTTCCAAACATTTGTTTACTATCTCAGTTTGCCCATCAGATTGAGGATGATAAGATGAGCTATGAGCTAACTGAGTACCAAGACAAGAAAATAATTGTGTCCAAAAATTTCCAGTGAAAATGGGATCTCTGTCACTTACAATAATCTTTGGGTTTCCATGTAGCTTTTGAATTGTTTCCATAAATGCAGTAGAAACTGTACTGGCTTTAAATGGATGTGATAATGCACAAAATTGTGCATACTTGGTAAGTCTTTCAACTACCACCATGATGACACTCTTTCCCTCAGACTTGGGTAAACCTGTGATAAAATCCATTGATACCTCCTCCCAACGTTGGCTTGGAATGGATAAAGGTTGTAATAGACCCGGTGTCTTAATTGTTTCAACTTTATTTTGTTGGCAAACCAAACATTCTGCCACAAACTTTTGAATATCTGATTTAAGGCCATCCCAAAAAAATTCCTTCTTAACCCTGTGGTAAGTTTTTAAAAATCCTAAGTGCCCTCCTAAGGGAGAAGTGTGCAATTCCATAAGAATCTTTTGTTTTAGCTGGGAATTCTTACAGAGGTATAAGGGATCTTTGTACCATAACGAATCATTTTTCCAGCTAAATGTAGCAGACGTACTGGAATCTTGCTATAGCTTTCGAATAAGTGCCCACACTTCTTCTTCATTCTTCCATTCCTCCCTTGCTTCATTTATCCAATCTGGTTGGATTATAGAAATAGCGCACAACAATGCTTCCACATCCTCATCCTTCCTTGAGAGTGCATCTGCCACCACATTTTGCTTCCCTTTTTTGTAGATGATTTCAAAGTCATAACCCAACATCTTTGTGACCCACTTTTGTTGCTCTTCAGAGGATAATCTTTGTTCTAAAAAGTATTTAAGGCTATCATGATCCGTTTTTACCTTGAAGTGTCTTCCCATTAGGTAGGGTCGCCATTTCTTAAGTGCATGGAGTATTGCCAACATTTCCTTCTCATAAATAGCTTTGCTTAAAACTTTCCCTTGATTGGACGACTTTCAAAAGCAATGGGTCTTTCATCTTGCATTAGAACAACACCAATTCCATTTCCTAAAGCATCACATTCCACAATAAAGGTTTTTGTGAAGTCCGGTGTAGCTAAGGCCGGTGCTTGGCACATTGCCTCTTTAAGATGTTCAAAGGCCTTTGTTGCTTCCGGAGTCCATGAAAATGCATCTTTCTTCAATAATGTCGTTAGAGGTGCTGCTATTCTCCCATAATTCTTAACAAACTTGCGATAATACCCTGTCAACCCAAGAAATCCGCGCAAATGCTTTATGGATGTGGGGATTTTCCATTCCTTAATGGCTTTAATTTTGGTAGGGTCTACCTTAACTCCTTCATGAGATACAATATGACCCAAATATTCCACCTCCTGGACTCCAAAGAAACATTTGGATCTTTTGGCATATAATTGTTTCTCTTCCAATAGTTGTAGCACCCTGTCAACATGTTCAACATGATCCTTCCAAGACTTGCTGTAGATAAGTATATCATCAAAAAATACTAACACAAATTTTCTAAGGAATGGTTTGAAAATTGAATTCATCAAACCTTGAAATGTTGAAGGTGCATTGGTAAGGCCAAAAGGCATGACCAAAAATTCATAATGAACCTCATGAGTTCTAAATGTCGTTTTCGGAATGTCTTCAATCTTCATTCTGATTTGATGATATTGTGAACGAAGATCCCACTTGGTGAAGTAAATTGATCCATGCAATTCATCCAGTAATTCATCAATGACAGGAATGGGGAACTTATCTTTAATAGTGAGCTTGTTGAGCTCCCTATAATCCGGACACATGCGCCATGATCCATCCTTCTTGTGCACCAATACTACTGGAGCAGAGAAAGAACTTTGACTCGGTTGAATTATACCAGCCTCTAGCATTTCTGCAACCATACGTTCAATTTCACTTTTTTGGACATAGGGATATCTGTATGGCCTGATGTTTGGAGGAACACTTCCTGGAATCAGATGAATAGCATGATCATGATCACGCATAGGTGGGAGACCTTTGGGAGTCTCAAATACCTTGGAATGATTGTCCAGGACTTTTTGGAGATCTGGAGAAATAGATGATTCTAATGTGGAAACATCTAGCGAACATAATTGTGCAATTACACCCCTTTGCTCCTTTTTTAGAAGTTTTTTCATACCATTAGAGCTTATTATCTTTCCTGGTTTCCCTGTAATACCCCTTAATTCAACTTCCTTTCCTTCCACAGAAAATTTGATGAAAAGTTCTTGAAAATTAAAAGCTATTGTACCCAAGGATTGTAGCCATTGGACTCCTAGTACAACATCAGCACCTCCCATTGGAATGGAAAGCATTGGGCTAGTCAATACATATTCTCCCATGGATAGCTTGATATTATGGCACTTTCCAGAGAAATTTATTGTTCCTCCATTTGCAATCATCACTTGACACTCTGGTGCTGGATATACAAAGCAATTCAATTCTTTTGCTACCCTACAATGAATAAAATTGTGGGTGCTTCCTGAATCAATCAACACTATCACCTTTTTCTTCTTGATTTGTCCTTCTATCTTGATGGTTTGAGGAGTGGTAATTCCCGCCAATGCATTACAAGATATGGTCGGATTTATTTGTTCTTCATCTAGGCTTTGTTCCTGGAGCATATCCTGTTCTTTTGACCTTTCTTGCTCCTTTTCTTCTTCCTCTTCACAATCTATGTAGAATAATTTCTTCTCAGCACACTTATGACCTTTAGTGTATTTGCTATCACAACTATAACAAAGCCCTTTTGCTCTTTTTTCTTCCAATTGTTGTGGTTTCAACCTTATAGGTTGTGGAAGACTAGGGGCAACTGCACTTCCGTCTTTATAGTTGTGAGTGGTATGCTTCCTGGTTGCCATAATTTTGCTTTCCATTTTTCTTGCTAACCTGAATGCCTTCTCTAATGAATCAGTTTCCCAAATTCGAACATCATGTTGGATATTATCCTTTAAAGACCCTATGAACACATCAATCCTATGCTGCTCTGGAATATCTTTTACCCTTATGTTCAATTTTTGGAACTCCTCAATGTGCTCCATTATTGAACCCTTTTGTTTGAGACTTATCAATTGGCTAAAAAAAGTGTTGCTTTTTGTATCCTCATAATGTGCTATCAATTCTTCCGTAAAAATTGCCCAAGTGATAAATTGTTTATGAGAGCAAAGCCATTGATACCATACAAATTGATTTGGTTCCAAATATAAAGTTGCCATACGTACCTTTTGTGTGTTTTGCACATTATTGAGATCGAAGAACTGCTCCATCTGTAATATCCATGTGGCGGGATCCTTGCCATCAAACTTCCTCATATCGATTTTTGGAATATGGTGGGTCTTCGATCCAACATTAGAGTCTATGGAATCATGATTAACATTTCTTTTGTTCACATCATGAGTTTCCTTTACAACCTTTTCACCATTAGTAAGTATTTCTTGTAGAAAATTTGTCAAATCTGTCTTCAAATCTGCCATGTCTGTCTTCAAATTTGTCCTCAAATCTGTCTTCAGAACATCCATCTTAGCTTCCATGCCCTTTATCTTAGATTCCACGCCATTTATCTTAGCATCTGTTAGCTTTTGTGAGTGTGACATTTGTTGCACTTGTTCTTGTAGTTTTGATATATCATGTAGCATTTCTTCCTCTTCTTCATGAGTCATGCTAGAGCTTTCAGGTTCCTTACTAGGTGTTTGCATTTTCTTTCCTCGGAGCATCAGTTACCGATAATAATTCTTTACTATGCCCTTTGAATTCCTTCAAACCAAGCTTATGCAAAAATAAAAAATAAAAACTACACACCTTTTTTTTACTTTGTAGAAGCCTGATATTGAATCTGATGTATCTCTGTAATTTCGAATCATCCAGTTCTGAAATTGTGACCTGTAGTAGCCTTCTATGTCCTCTTTCCAATGCCACTAATCTGAACCAAATTGGATTCTCCAAGAAAGAGTTATGCACAATCTCCCGCAGTGACCTGATTATAGACTAGTTCAGTAGAGCGAAATTGTATGAAGTGCCACGTGTCACTGTTTCAACCTTTGACTCTAAAAAATATATAAAAGAAAACTACATTCCGTCCTCTTTCTGTACCTTATTACGAAATTTCAATCCGATGCTCAGAAAGAAAGTTATGACGATTTTCCCCAGGTCACCTGTTTTGAGTGTAATTCAGGAGTCTACAAAAAGACCAACTTCTTGAGATCATATCTCTGAAAATATCACGCGATTTCTTCTCAAATGGGTTTTTTTGCGACTTCTGAAACATCACAGAAAAAAATTTATAGTGAAAATTCCACGATGACCTGTTTGGAGCAGCGAAACCCTAGAATCCAAAGCTCTGATACCAAATGTTATGTAACCAGCTCAAGAAAAGATAGAAAAGATAGATCAACACCTTAGAATTCAACCTCTTCGAAGGGGCAACCTCCTTTACATTACATAAATGAACAATTCTTGGATGATACAAATGACAAAACCTCCTTTCTATATATAGGAGTCTATGGAGTCACAATATAATCCAGCCGACCTAACAATAATAATATAAAGCCACAAAAATAACAATAGTGGGATTCTATGGGCACATTAATAACAATATGGGGGTAATGGGGGCACAACAATATAAATAAGGGGTATAACTACAATAGTAATGGGGTAATCACTAGTATTATAGGGACCCAACATCCTTCATATTAAGTTGTTGTTGTACTACCTGATCCCTCTCCTGAATTGCCTGGTCGAGATTCTACTGCAGTGAAGCTAGCTCTCTCTACCTAAATGTTGAACTGTGAAGTGTGTTGTTCACACAGCTTCAACTCATCTATGATCTCTAAATGTAGCTTGTGTAATCTCCGAAGTGCTACTACTACGATTTTCATGTTCACATACCTCCACTCTTTGGCCTGATGGTGTACCTCAGTGGAGTCAAACTATAGGGCTCCAACAGGTATCAATGTTATCTGCATTTCAAGTGTAGACTTTATTGGTATTTCCTCTCCAAACTTTTTGGTGGTCTGGTTGTAGTTGTAAGGGATAATCATTCAAATCCTGAAACAATCTCCTCAAGCGCAGGTGGAAGTTCTTCTTCTATTTCCCTTGGAGTTTTTGTCATCCACCTCCAAAATTAGATATCCTACTAAAACAGCCAAATTGCTAATATTACCCGGAAAATAGCAATCTTCACTTACGCGGAATTGAAGGTAATTAACATCGTCGTTGAAAAACTTCTCGGGTTTGCCTTTTCCGCAGTCCTCTACCTCTCTCATGGAACTGAAAGAAAACAAAGCTCCAGCTTATAATTTCTCGGGTCTGAAATCTGGATTAACCCGCAGATATTTTTACCAAGCTACTACCGTTGGATCGTGGCCTCCACAGCGGACGGTTACAATCATCCGAACTTCAACGGAATTAAGCCACAGTTGAATTTCTCATCGAGTCCGAAAATTTTATTAACCACTGTTCACTTTTCCACGCGATATTCATTGGATCTCGCTCCTCTAATCGGGCGGCCTAAATCAATTGCACTATTAACCCAGTTTGATGAAATATCGCATCCGATTTTTGGTTAAACCTCGATGTTGATTTGCACACGACTACCATATATCTAACGATTCTGTCGATCGGACGGTTCTAGGCTTCTTTGGTTTTCCTCACAAGTTTATCAGACTTTTTCCTCCTTCCACTATGATTTTAGCGCTTCCGCTAGGTTTAGCTCTTCACTAATGAATTCATAGATTAGCTAATTAAATTTCCAGGGGTCGAAACACATTCAACTTAACTTAATACACAGTGAATGATGAATTTAAACACGAGAACACCAGATCATACAGAACTCTAAGTTTACAAGCCAAACTAGAATTCAACAATACACAGAGATATTTCGAAGGAATTCAACCTCTGGGATTTAACCTTTCATGCATAAATACATAGAGATATAGAGATATTTCAATTATTTTACAGTCTAATTCTCCATAACCAAGTCCAGCCAAATCCTCTTACAATAGTTCAAAACTTACATAAATACTTTACATCCAACAATCTGATCCTCAATCAATGGATCGAATCTATCTAATCCTAGATAAATACCTAAACTGCTTGATATTCTCCTCGAGAATCTCAACTAAGTCTAAACTACTTGGATTAATTATAAAATCATTCAAATACCTATATTCTAGCTCAATTCCTATCTATAAAACTTGTAAAAGTGACAGCTAAAGGATCCCACTCCTTTGCTGGTAAACTTTTTTGGATTTTTGGAATAAAATGAAGCCTTTTATCTTTAAGCCTCATGCTCCTGCATCAGACTCTGAGGACAAAATTCTTCATGGGCTCCTATCCATGAGCTATTCTACAGAACAACCCAACTTCTGTAGCATGGTTTCTATCACCCACGTAGCATCAACAATTGGTTGATCTTTCCACTTAACCAAGTACTGAAAATACTCCTATCGCCTTGTTTTCTTAAACACTCTTTTATCCAATATCTTCTCTCGTTGCAATTCCTTTGTTGTAGATAATGTTTTTACCCAATCCACCTCTTGTTCTTCCTTGTCTTCTATTGTGTCATCTTCCTGTCCCTTTTCATACCTATACAAATCAGGAACATTGGAAATTGGAGATATTCCAATACCAGGGGGTTAACTCAATTTCATATGCATTTGCAGAAAATTTCCTTAAAACTCTGCATGGTCCAATCTTCTTGATTTTTAATTTGTTATACTCCCTTTTTGAAAATCTTTCCTTCCTTAGGTGTGCCAAAACCAAATCTCCAACCTAAAAAATTACTTCTCTCTTCTTCAAATTTGCTTTGTTCTTGTACTTTGTGTTGTTGTCCTGTAGCTGTTATTTTACCTGTTCATGAACTACTTGAATCTCTGAAGCAAAATCTTCTCATAGAGCACTCCTCATTTCAGCTTTACCTAAATCTCTTAATTCAGACACTCCTCTTAGGTGCATTCCATAAACTATATGGAATGGACTCTGCCCTATACTCCTGTTAGGAGAATCATTATAAGCATATTCAGCCTGTGCCAAAACTTGATCCCATTTTTTGGATGTTCACCTGCAAGGCATCTCAAAATATTACCCAAGCTTCTGTTCACAACTCCAGTCTGCCCATCAGTCTGAGGATGATATGCAAAACTGAAACTCAATTTAGTTCCAAGTTTCTTCCACAAAGTCCTCCAGAAATGACCAACAAATCTGGTATATTTGTCTAAAACAATGTTCTTAGGTAACCCATGCAACCTTACAATTTCCCTAAAAAACAAGTTAGCATCATGAGTAGCATCACTGGTTTTATAACATGGAATAAAATGTGCCATTTTTGAAAATCTGTTAATTACTACATAAATTGAATCATGTCCCCTTTGAGTTTTTGGAAAACCCAAAACAAAATCCATGCTTACCATATCCCAAGGCCTATCTGGAATAGGTAATGGAACATACAAACCTATGTTTTGGCTCCTTCCGCTTGCATACTAACATACTTTACAATTCTTCACATACTTTTCTACTTAAGCTCTCGTCTTTGGCCAGAAATAAAACTGGTTCAACTGCTCATAAGTCTTCTCTACACCAAAATGTCCTCCAAGTCCACCACTATGTTTTTCCTTGATCAAATTTTCTCTCATAGAAAAATTTGGTATGCACAGCTGATTTCGTTTAAATAACAGTCCTTCTTGTACAAAATAATCCAGCCACTTACTTCTGTCTAACAAAATAGGATTTCTACAACCTTCGAATGCCTCTTTAAAATCTAGATCTTTCTCATATAATTCCTTAAGAAAATCAAACCCCAACACTTGAATTTGACTTTCTTTCACTAAAATGCTTTTTCTACTTAAGGCATCTGCTACTTTGTTTGATTGACCAGTTATATTTTTTAACACAAAATTAAAACTTTGAAGGTATTCTACCCATTTTGCATGCTTCTGGTTAAGCTTTGGTTGTTGCATAATGTACTGTAATGCCTAGTTATCTGAATACAGTATGAACTCCTTAGACATCAAGTAATGTCTCCACTTCTTCAAAGACTGCACCACTGCATAAAACTCCTTGTCATAAGAAGAATATTTCTTCTTTGACTCATTCAGCTTTTCACTAAAATAAGCTACAGGTATGTCCTCCTCACTTAAAACAGATCCAATGGCTTCTTCACTGGCATCACACTTCACTTGAAAAGGTTTATTAAAATCAGGCAAAATCAAAATAGGTTTCTCAGTAATATTTATCTTCAACAACTGGAAGTTCCTTTCTGCTTCAACAGTCAATTTAAATGGTTGTCTGTGCTTCTTTATAGTATCAATAATAGAATCATTGATCTTACTAAAATTCCTTATGGATTTCCTATAAAAACTAGCAAGACCGTGAAAACTTCTTACCTCAAAGACACTTTTTGGTGAAGGCCACTCCATGATTGCCTTGATATTCTCAGGATCCATCTTTAACCCCTTAGCAGAAACAACAAAACCCAAATACACCAACTCCTCCTTCATGAATGAACATTTATTTAAATTTAACAATAATTTCTCTTGGTGTAGCCTCTGTAATACATAATTCAGATGTCTCACATGTTACTCTTTTGATCTGCTATAAACTAATATATCATCCAGATATACTGTTACAAATTTACCTATAAATTCTTTCAAAACTTCATTCATGAGTCTCATAAACGTATTGGGAGCATTTGACAAACCAAAAGGCATTACCATCCATTCATACAATCCTTCATTTGTTTTAAAAGCAGGTTTCCACTCATCTCCCTCTCTAATTCTAATTTGATGATAACCACTTTTTAAATCTAAATTTGTAAAATATATTGCTCCACTCAAACAATCCATCAAATCTTCAATTCTAGGTAAAGGAAATTTGTACCTAATTGTTATCTTATTGATTACTCTTGAAGCAGTGCACATTCTCCAGCCTCCATCTTTCTTTTTGGCTCAACATTGTTGGCACTGCACAAGGACTCAAACTCTCTCTAATCAGTCCCTTGTCTAACAGTTCCTGAACTTGTTTACTGATTTCTTCATTCTCTGTGGGAGTCATCCTGTAAAGCTGTTTTATTAGGTAGATTTTCTCCTGGAATCAAATCTATATGATGGCTGATTTTTCTAATGGGTGGTAACTCATCAGGTAAATCATCTACAATGATATCACAATAACTGTCGATCATCTCTTGAATTTCAATTGGTAAATCAAAAACCTTAGTGGAATTTATTATTACCTTGGGTTTGCAAACCAATGTAAAACTTACCTCATTTTCTTCCATCTGCTGCAAGTACTCCTTTCCACTCAGCAAAAGGTCTTTGGATCAGGTTTCTTCAATGCATCCTCTTCTTTCATAGGTAGCAATGTATGATTGACACCATCTTTGCTAAATTTATATGTGTTCTTCTTTCCATCATGCATAACTCCTTTGTCATACTTCCAAGGCCTTCCCAGCAATATGTGACACACATCCATAGGCATCACATCACACAGAATTTTGTCTCTATATTTTTCCAACTACATCTCCACTTCACATTGCTCATTCACTATCAACTGATACCCCTTTTGAAGCCATGACACCTTGTAAGGCGTTGGGTGTTTCTTTGTCTTCAATTTCAACTTCTCCACCACTTCTGTGGATACCAAATTATTTGTACTACCACTATCAATTATCATCTGACAACACTTCCCTTAAACTTTGCACACAGTCCTGAACAAGGTGTTTCTCTGTGTTGGTTCAACAATTTCCTTAGCTGACTTTAGTAAAACTTTGTTAACTACCAAAGACTCTCCTTTCTCTGGTAGATTTTCTTATTCTATTACCTTTGCTACTTCCTCTTCAATCTTAGCAACAATTTCATTCCTCTTATTCATTCTTATGTTTTCTGGGCACTCATAGGCTCTGTGTCCCAGCTTATTACATCTGTAATATCTGACTTCTCTTCCTCTTCCTCTAGAAAAACTCCCTCTACCACTTGCATCACCTCATGTGTGTACATGTTGACTTGAGCTACTGCTAGCTCCATCTCTAGGTGTTGTAGACCTTCCTCTACCACCTTGACTTCCCCTTCCTCAGAAAGTACTTCTATTTCTGGCAGATTTCTTCCTCATGAGTTTTTCTTCCGCCTTCAATACCATGTAATAACCCTCTTCTATTGTTTTAGGAGACAGTACATTTATCTCATCTTGGATCTCCATTCTGAGACCATTCACATATCTTTCAACCTTCTCATCTATATCTTGGATTTGTCCTGCTCTTATACTCACTTTGGAGAATTACTCTGTGTATTCCTTTACTGTCATAGACCTTTGTCTAAGATTCTGCATCCGTCTAAATAATGTTTTCTGATAATCACTTGGAAAAAACTTAGTTTTTAGCTTTGCCACCATTATATTCCAATTCTTAATTGGTTTTTTACCAAGTCTTATTCTTTCTGCCTGCACTCCATCCCACCAAAGTGTTGCATGTCCTTTCAGTTTTGTTACAGAAAACTTCATTTTCTTTCCTTATTTTGTTTCTTCATAATCAAAGAATTTCTCCATGTCATTAATCCAGTCTATCAATTCCTCAAGGCTTAAGCTTCCTGTATAGATTGAAACTTCAAGTCTGGGCTTAGATGTGGATCTCAATACTAACTGAAAGAATCACATTTCAGAAGTTACATCTGTGGATTCCTCATCTTCTGTAGCTTCAACTTCAGGTTCACTGACATCTCCAGCATCTGCATCTCTTCCCATTTCCATTGCTTCCAATTGCATCTGTTGCATAGCTTCCAACACTTTAGCGTTTGCAACTGGTCTTCCTCTTCTTCGACCATCACCTCTTCCTCCAACTCTGAAAGCCATGTTGGATTTCTTTTTTTGATCCTTGAGATCCTGTTCAGTGTCAGTAGGTTGCTCTGATACCACAAATGGTGGTCTGGTTGTAGGTGTAATGGATAATCGTTCAAATCCTAAAACGATCTCCTCAAGCGCAGGTGGAAGTTCTTCTTCTATTTCCGTTGGATTTTTTGTCATCCACCTCCAAACTTAGATATCCTACTAAAATAGCCGAATTGCTAATATTACCGAGAAAATAGCAATCTTCACTTACCCGGAACCGAAGGGAATTAACACCACCATTGAAAAGATTCTTGGGTCCGCCTTTTCCGCAGTCCTCTACCTCTCTCACAGAACCGAAAGAAAACAAAACTCTAGCTTATAATTTCTAGGGTTTGAAATCTAGATTAACCCGCGGATACTTTTACCACGTGACTATCGTTGGATCACGACCTCACAACGGACGGTTATGATCATCTGGACTTTAACAGAATTAAGCCACAGTTGAATTGCTCATCGGGTCCAAAAATTTTATTAACCACTGTTCACTTTTCCACACGATATCTGTTGGATCTCGCTCCTCTAATCGAATGGCCCAAATCAACTACACTATTAACCCAGTTTGATGAAATATCGCGTCCGGTTTTGGGTTAAACCTCAATGTTGATTTTCACGCGACTACCGTAGATCTAACAGTTCTATTTATCGGACGGTTCTAGGCTTCTTCAGTTTTCCTAACAAGTTTATCAGACTTTTTCCTCCTTCCGCTATGATTTTAGCACTTCTACCAAGTTTAGCTCTTCACTAATGAATTCAAAGTTTAGCTAATTAAAGTTCCAAGGGTCGAAACACATTCAACTTAACTTAATACGCAGTGAATGAGGAATTTAAACACGAGAACACTAGATCATACAGAACTCTAAGTTTACAGGCCAAACTGGAATTCAACAATACATAGAGATATTTTGAAGGAATTCAACCTCTGGGATTTAACCTTTCATGCATGAATACACAGAGATACAGAGATATTTCAATTCTTTTACAGTCTAATTCTCCATAACCAATTCCAACCAAATCCTCTTACAATAGTTCAAAACTTACATAAATACTTTACATCCAACAATATGATCCTCAATCAATGGATCGAATCTATCTAATCCTAGAGAAATACCTAAACTTATTGATATTCTCCTCGATAATCTAAACTAAGTCTGAACTACTTGGATTAATTACAAAATCATTAAAATACCTATATTCTAGCTCAATTCCTATCTAGAAAACTTGTAAAAGTGACAGCGAAAGGATCCCACTCCTTTTCTTGTAAATTTTTTTTGGATTTTTGGAATAAAATGAAGGCTTTTGTCTTTAAGCCTCATGCTCCTGAATCACTTTTCCTCTGTCTACACTGGTTGTCTGGCCATTTGTGCCAATATCTGTAGTTCTGCAATGCGCTCCACAACACTCGTTAGAAGTGTAGTGTAGCGATCTTCTAATTTGTTCCATGATTCCATTGTTGCTTCCTGAATTTTGTCCCCAATCTGGTCCAAGTCCCCATTAATGAGGACCACTAGTGTTATGTCCTTTATCTTGTCTGCCTTCTGCTTCTTATTGCTTCTTGTGGTAGCTTCAACGTGTGTCTTCAACTTCTCTGCGATAGCTTGTATCATCTCTCTATTTTCAAACTCTTTGTTCTACTCATCATCTTCAGGAGGATCCTGGTGACCCTCATCGTATTTCTCCTCTTGTTCTTATTCTTTCTCATCCTTATGCTTCCCACTCGCTTCCCCATGTTGCATTGTGTCCTCCTATGATGAAGTATCGTCTGTCTGTGTCTCTAGCGCAGTGATCCACTCCGCAGGCCACTGTTGTATCTATGCTAGGAAATCGTCTTTTGTCACTAAATATGGCAAGGGATGCCATTTCTTATTTGTGTTCCTGCAAGCTTGTATGTAAATTATGTGGAAGTCAGCCTTAAACTTCATGATAGAGCTATACTACTTGTATAGGCTCGGTGAAAGGAAAGGGTGTTGGTTCACCAACATATGTAAGTCCATATGATATAAAACAAAAAAACATTATGTTATCTTGTGCTCACATTGGTTTAGTGGTATACCACAGTGAGGCATATCGCACAACTTCACAAACATGTGAGGTTATCGAAGGGCACTGTGAACCTTCTGACTCTCTCCATGCAAGCATCGCAATTATCAAAATTAACCATGTGTAGTGAAACGAAGTACCTTTCTCATGAACCTTGCAGCGGTCATCCAAAAACTCTTGACAAATATATGCACCCAATTGCACTGAACCCCATCAGCGTAGTGTGAAGCTAATGAAATTATCGATGCAGGGACTTCATTAGCCTAACACTTCCTCATGGTTTTTCCAGCCAATATATGTTTTACTAGTCTAAATGTGTTCTTCAAGTTTTCTGATATGGCTCTATCCTGATAATTCCCAACAAACTCTTCTATGGGGTTCATCCCTTGATAATGCAGACTTGTGAGTCTCCATATTAGAATTAATTCGATAAGGGTCCTCTTCCCCGCCTAGAGGCATCCATCGTGTACCATCATGAGAAGTTGTCTCACACAAGCTGTGCTTCCTCGACTTCTGCCAAAGTGCGACAAATTAAACATATTCATCAAGCTCGATTGTGTCAATCCAGAGACCCACTACTGTGGTTCTAACCTTGTCGCACCACTCTCACAGTAGTGTACCTGTTTTAAGTATCCATTTCGTGTGAACTGAGGATATTTATTTCTGTAATTGAAATCATAGTCCACGAACTTTAGCTATGGAATTTTCCCAAGGGTTTCTCCAGTAAATCACACTAAATCTGGAAATAAATGTGTGAAGATGCCATACTTCGCGTCCTTCAACTCTTTCACTGGTTTTGCATCTGGTTTTTTTGGTGGAATATATGGCGGGAGAGGCGACGAAAATGTTGTGCCATCTATTTCCATTTTCACTTTCTCTACTTCTTCCTCACTATCTCTCACATGTTTGTGCCCTTTCTGAGGCTCAACATGTCTCTTTTCTTGTTTGTTCTTTGTTCTCTGCTCTCTGATCATTTTGTTTTGCGGGGATCTTTGTTGCATGAGTGATGATGTTGCTACAAGTAGTGATGTTGCTACAGGCATATCAGTTGATGTTGCTTCCATGACTCTAGCTAAGCCCTTCTCACTAAATATACGAATAAATTCTTCAAGCGCTAGGGCATCCATGTGAAAATTTCTACACCTTCTTCGTAATAGCAATATTCGAACCCCCAAGACAACAAAGTGCCAAATCTGGGCGGAATGCGACTTTTTATAACAAATTTGAATTTCTAACCCCATCATTAGCTCAAATTGTGTTCATTAATTACATATCTATTGTTAGATCTGGTCAATATGTCCTCAAAGATGCATCTTTCAACATATTTCAATGGCGAATTTCCTTTTTAACAGTCATATTTTTCCGGCGAACTTCGACGCATCCCATATTGTAGTGAGAAACCCCTCTTACGTCGAAACTCCTACAAACTTTGACATAATCTAGATTGTAGCTATCTTTGCAATGTAGTTTATAGTCCAGACATAATCCATTTTTCTTCGTCGAAGCTCTCTTTGCAACATATTTTATAGTCCAGTTCCCACTTTCAACTGCAAGTGGAACTAAGAATCTTCTTCTTTCTTCAAAGCAAAATTGTAGGGGCAAGGTTGTCCCTGTATAGCTTCAACCTACTTCCATTTATTCTTCCTTGAACCAATTATCCATTAAACTTTTCTAATCAAACTACACCTCCATCAATAATATGCTTGATAATGTATGTGCCCAACCAATGCATCTTGAATTTTCCTAGAAATTTTACAAAACTTGCTATCATAAAGGAGAACAAGGTCTCCTATCTAGAACTTCTTTTGCTTAATATGTCTATCATGCCAGGCCTTTTCTCTTGCTTTCTATACCTACTGATGGAATCGTGCTATAAATCTATCTTCCTCCAAAGCAAGCAACTGCGACATTCTTTCCTCCATCATATACAAGAGGCATCCACATCTACATGGAATTCCTTATTCCAATCAGGGAACACTAGTATAGGTGCATATACCATTTTTTCTTTCAATATGTTGAGGCTCTTCTGACACTTTTCATTCCACTGAAAAGTTACATCTTTCTTCAACAACTTCTTCATAGGTGTAGTGATCTGGGCATACCCCTTGATGAATTTCTTGTAATACCCTGTATGTCCCAATGTAGTGTGAATCTGTCTTACTGTCTTAGGTGGAGGAAAGTTCACATGGATCCTAATTTATCCTTGAGTCTTTTTATCTTGCACCACCATAGGACTCACCCATTCTGATTCTTCTACATGTTCAATAATTCTTGCTTCTATCATCTTATCAAGCTCTACTTTCACTTTCTCCTTATACTTCGAGTTTAGCCTGTAAGGTCTTTGTTTGACTAGATTTGCATCAAGCTTAAGGGGAATCTTCATGACTCCTATACCCTTTATCTCTGAAAACTTGGTGGGAAATAGTTCTTGATATTCATGAAGTAACTCTGTAAATTTATTGACTGTCTCTTCATCCTAGTAGTCTCCTATTGTTGCAAACTTGGGTTCCTTCTCTAATCCTATGTTTACCTTCTTGGTCTTCAGTGGCTTCATTATGTCTAGTATTTCTAGCTCAACTATAGTTACTTCACAATATCCTTCTGACTCTGCTCTCTCGATGTTGCGAGGGTCTTCTTCTTCATCTGCTGTAAGGTTATAAAACTCCAATGCATTTTCTATCTACGCAACCCAATCAGGTTGTTGCCATGTCAGTGGGGTTACATTCTCAAAGATCCTCTTCTTGACTATCTGAAGGGATAAATCTATGTATGGCCAATTGTCCTCAAAGCTTAATGTTAATATGAAGCCATCAACCATGTCAGCCCAATTCATGGTATCATCTCGAAGCTCCATCTCTAGGTACCAATTCTTAAGTATTGTCTCTGATGTATGAATGAATCCATGTACCCATTCGTGTTGTGAAATCTCCTTCCATGTTGTAGTGCATAGTTGGATATGCTTCTTAGGATTAGTTTCACCATCATATTTTATCTCCATCTCTGTATCTATTTGTCCAAACCTTATTGCCATCAATATTCGACATTCCTACCAACCTCCTATATTCTTCTTGTGTGCATTCCACCATCTAGCAGGGGTTGATTTTAGAGCTATATACAAGGCTAACAACCTTTGATTTTCTAGAACTTGTTCTTCATAATCATTAAGAAAAGTATTTGCATCACCTAATCCATCATAAGAAGACATGTTACATACCTCAGATATCATACAATGAACTAATTTGGTAATTCTTGCATAACGCCTTCTGGATACTTCATGCAGCCTATTCTGCTAGTTTTCCAACGCTTCTTCTACATCTAAGGTACAAGAACTATCACGCTCCCAACTCAACTTGCCTTCTGCAGTAGGGTTAACACAATCTTGTTCCTTTGATATCATTTGAAAGATATTGTTTATGTTAGCTATGTAGTATTCTGATTTGAATGGTTGTGTATATCTTACTCCTTTTGATGGATCCAAGGGAACAATTACTCTCATATTGTTCCCTTCAAATATCATATGTCTCTTCTTCAAATTAATTATGACCATATTGTCAAATTCCCAGTCAATTCCAAGCAATGCCGGATAAGGGTTAATGTCATCGACAATCTCTATTACTTCAAAATCAGCAGTAGTGTGAACTCCCTCAATATCCACTATGACACCTAGTAGTCTTCCCAGAGGGAATATCTGTTGTTGATTTTCCATCCTTAAATGAATAGGTGACTAATGTAGCTTGGGCTCACCAATTAATTCCCATGTCTGCTTCGTCAAGATATTAGCATCAAATCCCAGATCTAAAATAATTTGATCCATCTCATACTCTCTTATCTATGTACTAAGCCTCATCTCTCTTCTGGTTCTCTTATGTCGAAGAAAATTATTGACTGCACGCATTTCACTTCGCAATGTTTCTTTGGAAGCACAAGAATCTATCAACTCTTGAATCCCTTATACAGCCTTTTGGTCTCTTAACAATTTCATACAAGTCTACAGAAAATACTTTAAAATACCTACTTGATTTGGTGAATCCTGGTCTTGTGTCGGAGCTTGATCTTGTGTTGGAGCTCAGTCCTGTTTCAAAGATAATGACACACCGTAATTACTTTTCTGATCAAGATTAGGTTTTGCATTAGAGGTCAAAGCTCCAGCATTCATAAAACTTCACTTTTCTCCCATAAATACTTCTTTTTCTTTATGAATATAAAAAACAAGAACTTTCTCAGTAGTCTTTCTGACCCATGCACTTTCAAATTCTTTCTTTTCATCTGCTTTATCACTACCAGTCGCAACTCCACTTCTATTAACAATATTAATTTGAGTTTCATCGGTCCTCCTTTCAGTTGTCATCATTTGAATATTCTGTGTCGGTTGTTGATTTCTTTTTTCTTGCATCTTTGCCATAGCTACAGGACATTCTTCAATTACATGGTCAAAGGATTTACAGTACTTATATGTCGTTGTGGGCTTCTGGCAGTCTCTCGTAAAATGACCTGGTTGGCCGCAGTTATAGCAAATGATTTATCCACATCCTCAACCAGCTCCACCACCTCGACCTCTTCCTTGGTAACCTCCTTGACCACCGCGTTGTCCGTTATCCTCATGTCCATGCTCTTCTGCTTGCATTCTATAAGCGTCATCACCACACCCCATCATTATTTCGTTAGCCCAACAATTATTCTCATCGTGTCCTACTGATTTATAGAAATTTTAATATAGATTCCTCGGAGTTTGTACATATTTTTGTAACAAGTAATAGTCTTTTGAAAGATTTTGGCCTCTAGTCTTACATATTTCTCACCACCTACTAGATCCTGCATTCAAGGGATTCGATGCCCCACCAGCCATGTAATTTCTGAAGATAGGACATTGTTCTTTAGAATGGACCTCTGATCTACACTTCGTACACCATACTTCTTCTCTAACTTATTTTCTTTTCTTAATGTCTTGTATCTGTAGGGTTAGGTTCACTAGCTGATTCTGAATATGTTTCATGCCCGCATTGTTATCTCCTAAAGATGAAGCTTCCAATTTCATTGCAATTTGTAGAGCTTCGGCTTGACTTTATATCTTTTGTTGCATCAATGTCAATCTGATATGTGGTAGCAGCGCAGCTATAAATGATTCTTGATGTTGTTGCAGATCTATGTCGAAGCTTACTTCATCCAATAACACCTTAAATCTATGATCAAACTCCCAAACAGATGCAGTAGGTTTCTGTTTGATCTCTTTCAACTCTGTGATGCACTATGACTTAGACTTTGGCTTCTTAACTCTTTTACCAATGTTTTTTTAATATCTGCAAATATTTTGTTCTAATTATTTGAATACTTCATATTCCATGTCAATGCTCTATCTCAGAAAGTCATAATGAGTTGTGCTCTCTTTATATTCTCATCGTTGATCTGCTTCGTCGTCCATACAGCTTCACATAAAAACAAAAATTGTTATGAATCCTCCAATCCAGTTCCTTTGAAAACAGGGAGCTTAATATCGTCAGCAATACTTCTTCTTGGAGGAGGAAGGGGAGGGGGATGGAGTAGGAGAGGTAGGGGAAGGGGGAGGGTGAAAGCCAAAAACACCTTGGATATTACTAGATTCTAGCTTCTGCGAATTCTTAGGCTAGGAGGGTGAATACTACAAAGTTACCTGGGGGTTATGAGGGTGGATTTCTTCTCTTTCACTTTTAGATTCACTTAAAAGAGGACTATAATCAGTCTCTACAAAATTCTTTGGGTCTTTTCCACGAGATCTCTTTCTGGTATCTACTCTATATCTCTTTCCACTTCGCTTTACACCGATCTCTTGCTTAGATTTATTCGCTCTTATTCCAAACATAAGTAAACTAGCAATCTAATTTCATCTGTAAAACTCCCTTTCTGCACAGAAGCATATTAATCCAAAGTTTCAAACATTTTAAATACTTACCTCCACGGTCCTTTGAAGAAGCGTCATTCTGCTTCATTGTAGGACACGATCGAGTCTACGTCGAAATCAGTAATGAATCCTCCCAATATGTTGTCAATCCATAAATCGACAACCCTTGAAGTCTGATTTCCAGTGCTCTTGAGTCGTTGTATCATTTCAGGAGTCCACACCATAGATTCTTCACCTTTAAACAATTCTTCCTTTCGATCAACCTTGATATCCACTAGTACAGCTTGACAGGAAATGAAGCAAAGAAAATCTCGTATTGATCTGTAAAAATATACTTCTATAACCAAGCTTTGGATGTCAGATGAGGGTTTCTATTTTCTTGATCTGCAAATTCTCGCTCTTTCAGGTCTATCCAGTCTTGAATCTCCTTCTTCGACAGGTACCACATCCACATATCCTTCAAACAGATCCCAGTCTCGGTAACGGAACCATTTTTTGGCTTGGTTTGGGCTGATCTAGGTTTAATATATATTGTGCACCAACAAAACCCTCAATCACTAGCCCTTTCGATAATGACCTTCAAGCAAATTGTAGTCTCCCCTGAAGTGACTATGGGAGGATTCATAACTAGGTTTATGCAGCCTTGAAGGATTAGGAGATGTGGTATTATTATGTTACCTTATTCTTAGTACTTATAAATCACTTCGCCACATTAGATTAATCACTTAAACATGCCATATAAACCATCATTGTGCTGAAGTAAAATGAAATTGTAATAGTTGCTACTCTACAACAGATAATAAGAAAATATATACATAAAAACACCAATTTACCATGGTTCACCCCAGTGTAGGGCTACATACACAAGAATGGTTGCTTAATATAATAAATCTTTGAATCAACAAACATTTCTTGGCCTGTGCACTAAGATGCAAGTTGTTTGTGCACTCAGTTGTAGACTAAGGCCTATGCGCACTCAGCTGCAGAGCCTCGCCTTCTCTACCAAAGTACAGATCACAACAATTTTCCCATAACACTGATTTGGATTAATTCGATCGATGATTCTCTTCTTATTATTTTACCCTATATATACTATTACATTTTAGGGTTACATCATCAAAATACCATGGACTCCCTAAAAAAAGCAACTATGGTCCCAAAAACATTGATCACTTGCAAAATCGCATGCTTTTACAAAAAGAAGGGGCTTTGACCCATGCCAAATCCCTTACAACATCGCACGGTATATTCAAAATGCTCCACTACATGGTCCACTTCGTGCTCCACTGTGCTCTTCACCCCACAAAGTGTGAAATCTTTGCCAAAATGTAAGCCAAGTTGGGTTGCACCCAACACGATGATGTGTGCAAGGGGTGTGTACTAGGGAAGTATGCTAAGGAAAAATTCCCGAGTGAAAACAAATCAGATGGTGTGTTACAACTTAGACACTCGGACATTTGTGGCCCCATGTCCACTAGATATCTCAGGGTTACGAGTATTTCATAACCTTTATTGATGATCATTCCAGGAAAACCTGGATCTATTTTCTAAAAACCAAGGATGAGGTCTCTGATCGCTTCATGGAGTTTAAGGCTCTAGTTGAGAATGTGATAGGGAAAAATATAACACCAAAAGAAGTCTTCTCAAAGAAGAAGCCAGGCGTTAGTCATTTCAGGATCTTTTGTAGCATATTTTTTTCCATGTACCAAATGAGAAGCACACCAAGTTGGATTAGAATGCAGAGAGAGGTTATTTCATTGGCTATAGCAAAACCTCCAAGGCATACAAGATCTATGTTCCTAGAAGTAGGAGGATCATATTGAAATAGGACGAGAAGTTTATGGAGGATATTTCCTTCAATAAATCTTGTGAGATGCTAGTAAGTGACCAGAGTAAGTCAGCAGAAACTCCATTGATCCAGCAACATGGGAAATAGAAAGGACTACCACAAGGACATTCACAGGGATCTACTATTGTTACCAGTACCAACACATCCTTAGGTGCAGGGGATTTAGTGAGTTTGCAACAGACGAAGCAGCAGAGGTAGGATGAAGAGTTGGTTAAGCCTCTGACCAATAGTGGTAGAGCTAGTAGAGAAATTCATCAGACATTGAGGGATTCATAGGATTTTATAGGAGCTCCTAGGATGAACAAGAGAGAATGCAGAAAAATAGATAGGTACTGAGCATTAGTGGCATAGGTTGTAGAACTCTCCAGTTATCAAGACGCCACATAAAATTAGGTGTGGATAGATTCCATGGTAGAAGAGTATAGCTCCTTCATGACAACCGATATTTGGGAGGTGGTGCAAAGACCTGAGGATAGGTGAATTGTGGGATCTTGATAGATCTATAAGATCAAGTATGCTATAGATGGAGCATGGAGAAGTACAAGGCCAGGTTTCTGGTAAAGGGGTATGCGCAAAAGGAAGGGATAGAATATGAGGAGATATTTGCCCCAGTTTCCAGATACACTTCCATCTGGTCGGTTATATCTCTACCAGCATAGATGGGATGGTAGATTCACTATATGGATTTCCAGACAAATTTCTTGAATGAGGTGATAGAGGAAGAGGTATAGATAGAACAACCTGAGGGATTCAAGGCACATTAGAGGGGGGCGCATTTTGTAGACTGAACAAATCTCTATACGGGCTCAAGCAGGATCCAAGGGCATGCCACAATCAAATTGACAACTACTTGCAGCAGATGGGATTTGTCAAGAGTGAAGTAGATCCAAAACTTTACTATTTGATGGTAGAGGATGGGCCACTCATTCTAGTGTTGTATGTGGATGAACTATTCTTAATAGGGTAATCAGGGCCCATAGAGGACTGCAAGAGGAACTTGTAGCATAGGTTGACATGAAGGATTTGGGGCTGATGCATTACTGCCTAAGATTGGTAGTATCGAAGAAGGATGGGGAGATATTCCTTGGGAAAGGGAGATATGCTACAGATATTCTGAAGAGATTCAGGACTATAGATCTATGTATACACCTATGATTACAAACTAGAGGAATATCGATGCATCAGAGGATGAGGACATTGACCCAACCTTGTATAGATAGCTTATCAAATCCCTGATGTGTCTAGCGAATACTAGGCCATATACCTACTTCATAGTTAACACTGTCAGTTAGCTTATGGTAGGACCGAAGAGAGTGCATTGGACAGCAATGAGGCACATTCTGAGGTATTTTCATGGCACGATCAAGTATGGATTAAGGTATACTTGAGGTGATGATATCCTGTTATGTGGATTCACAGATGCATATTGGGCAGGAAATTCAGTGGATCTGAAGAGAACATCGGGGTGTTGCTTCAATGTTGGATCAGGGGTGGTTTCTTGGTGCAAAAAGAAGCAATATTCCATGGCATTGAACTCTGCAGAGGCAGAGTATATGACAAGTAGCACATCTACGTGTGAATTTGTATGACTTCAGAAGCTACTAGTGAGCTTGTTCAGTTAGAGGTTGGAGGTGACCAATATATACTATGATAATCAGAGTTGCATCAGGCTCTCTGAAAATTCAGTGTTTCATGAAAGGTTGAAACACATAGACATTCAATATCACTTCATCAGAAGTTATGTGCAGCATGTAGCAGTTTAGCTACAACTTGTTCCCACAGAAGAGAAGGTTTCACATATACGCATGAAAGCTCTAGGGAGAGATAAGTTTGTTTATTTTAGAGAACATATGGGTGTAATGGAGAACCCATTTCAGTATCATTTGGATCGGTGTTCACCATGGCACAACTAGATCTTGAGGGATAGTTGAATATGTTAGCGTTTGAATTTGCCTCAGGCTAAGGAAGGCAAAACTCGAGGCAACATCAAACCAAGCTCAGCCTCGTAGCTAGCCCTACGAGGACAGGAGAGGGCTCTCTCCGGTCAATCTCAGCAAAAGGTAATCAAAGAGGCTCGAGATGACTGAATTGATGACTAATTTTAGGCTAGGTATGAAGTACAAGGATTATGGAATTTATTTTTTGAAGTTTTGTTGAATTCAAGGGAAAGGCAATTTTGGGTGCGGGGATGAGGCACAGCTTTTGCAGAGGTCTACTTGGGGCAAGATAGGCGATTGTTTTGATGCCTTTAAAGTGAGTGAATGAATAGTCCTGACAGGTGAGGAGCTAAGGAGAGCAAGGAAGTCTCAAGGATTCTCCTTAAACTGAAGAAAACATGGAAAATTAAACAAACTTAAAGGCAGAGCATAGAAAATTTATGGATTCTACCTTAACACTTCATTTGTTTAATTGCAGAAGATTAAATAAAGAAAATGGTACACATACACAACTTACAAGTACTGAGAAAAACACACCATCAACACATAAGGCCACATGAATCCCAAATAGTGCTGCAAAACCCTGGTCTATCCTTTGCCAAAATTGCAGATAAAATATGTACAATAGTGTATCAAGCTATTCCCAAGAGTCCAACCCTGAAAATGACTAAGAAAATACGCAATATAGGCAAGCTAGCACATTCCCTTGCCTCTAGGGGTCGAGCTCATCATCCTAGGAGCTGTTTCAACCAATTCTAAACAAAGCACTACAATCTAGGCAGTCAAAACAACTTGCCTCTATAAGCTAGGAAACCAATTCATTCATTAAATTTTTGCTATTTTATGAATGAATCATCTAGAATAGGTAAATAAGTGTCAAGTCAACGTGAAGTTCCATTAATTACATCAAGGAGGGTGAAAAAACCCATCACAAGTCAAAACTGGTCAAACTGGCTTCGTTTCCTGAGCTGAAGATGAAAATTTTGCAAAAAATCCAGATGCGTAGCGCGCCTGAGCCATATGCGTAGTGCGCCTTTCAACCTGCTTTTGGGGCACTTCCCGGCATCCAAATTGAGCTCAGGTTGGCTTGTTGGAAATCCCTGGATGTCTACTTTCCAACCCAAGTTGAATTTTCCAATTTGATGTCGATTTACCCCTCCAAAAGTGCATTCTCCCAAGGCTGCTACCTGTGTGTCCAAAAAGGGGCAGTGAGGTCATTTTTTGCATGTTTTTTGACCTTTTGGGGACCCAAACCTTGATGAAATGCCTTGGAAGTGGCTAAGCAGGTGTATTTCATCATGAAAAATCCAAAAATGCAAACCTTTCGTGATTTGGACCTCCCAATTTTAAGGGTAGCGCGCGGCGCGCTACTCGTTGAGCCTAAAAACCTGTTTTTTACACAAAAATTTCAAAATTGACAAAATTTTCCCCAAACTTGTTGAAATTTGGGCTGGGGGTCCCCAATCAAGTACTATGCTCAATCAAAGAGGCTTCGGCCAAAATCCGAAGACGATCAAGCTCCTTTTTTCGTTTTTGCTTCTTGACCATTTTCCTCAATTTTGCCTTAAGACTCCTAATTCGCGCCTTGCAAACCAGGTTCCGGACCTTGTAATGCATAACCATGTGTTTCAATAATGCATGATCTCTATCGGCCCTTTTCAGCCGTTCCTCCAAGTAAATGTTGACCCTCTCGAGATTAGCCTCTCGATCCTCATTTACCTGTTGCTCTAGAGAGGTGAACTCAATTTGCCTATGTTGGGCAGCTTGGCGATTCTCACGGATGTTCTGTAGCTCTATGATCATGTGATGGTCCTCAAGATGTTTATTCCGCTGCTCTAGATACCTGATATATTGGGTCTTCTCTGATTCTGAAGCTGTCTCATCATGAATAGTAACAAAACCGGATGGCTCACCTGAAGGTCCCTCCTCATGCTTGGGCTTCTTGCCCTTATCTTGTACCTGCGGTTCTGCTGTCAAAAGCGGGGCCCCTTCCACACAAGGTGGAGATAACACTCGTTGTGCCAATGAAGTCAACGAGACCCCTTCCACGATGCAAATAATGCCCTATGACCTCGCTGATATGTCACATATGGAGGAGCACTTATATGCTCAGTCTCGGGAATGTCTAGCTGGTGTGAAGGTCCTCCCTCATCATGAAATATCTCGGGAGGTGGCTGTAATGGTGAAAAGTAATCACGGGAGATGAAATCTTCCCAAGTAATGCCCTGCTGTGCCAACTGATGCATCACTACAATTTTGATCAATGCATAATGATAGATGCTCTTATGTTGATGTGCTGGGCTTTTCCTTTGTACTAAAGGCACCATCCTCTCTATGTTGCGACACATGAAAAATGGAATGTTCATCATACCTACCCTGGTAAAATGCATCAACAAACAGACATGGTACGCATAAAGACATGACAATCTGCCCTCGCAACTGAAATATCCAATGATGAGTTTCATCAGTGGTGCATACTCATCTCTTAGGAATCTGAAAGGAAAAACTGCAGTCAAGTGTCTTACACATCCAGGCTTAATATATGGCTTATCGTGAAATCTGTCTAACTGCTGGCGTTTACTCCATTCCTCCCCTACATTTGGTATCCCAGTGGCCTGAGCAATAATCTCGAGTGACAAGGTGAAATTCACTCCGGCAAGGTTTACATGACCATCCTGCAAATTTAGAACAAATAAACGGACTAGTTCCCGATGATGTTGGATTTGTGAGATCCGCTCACAGTATTCAAAACATGATTGATACCGAAAACAGTCCATTGCAAGTGGACAAGCTTGCAATTGAGCCAAAGAAGTAGGCTCCTCCCTGACATGCCGACCACCTTTGCCACCTTTGTGATACCTCCTTGGCACACTTACCTCTGGTGTAGAATCACTATCATAATCCTGCTCATAAGCTGACTCGGTCTCTGACATGTTCTTTAAAAACAAGGTAGCTCGAATATATATATGCTGATATACAATTGTGTGCAAAATTGACTGTAGACTTTTTCTTTTCCTCAAAATGCTGTGACCAAGGGGACACAAATATACAAGGGAATTGTTAGGAAAGGGGAAACATTAGGGAAATGGGGACAATGGAAATTAAACAAGGAATTTAGGGAAGGGAAGGGACATGAAAATCTTTAAGTTTTAGGGTTTGGGATGAGGTAGGGTAGGAAAAATATGTTTGTAGTAGAAGGGAGGGGTTAGGATTTGAGGGAGAATAGTGTAGGGTTTTGTGAGGAATTATTGGGGAAAATATTGGTGAATATAGGGGGTGGGAAACACAAGAAATGGGAAAACCTTGGCACCATTTATTTTTGAAAACCCTACAGCAATCTTGGCATTTAAATCCTTTCAGCAAACTAATGGAAAAGGAGGGTTTTTACACTTGGTTTTTCATGGGAAATATAGCATGATTTCTTTACATAAATATTTCAAAACCAAGAACGACCGTGGATAAAATCCTACCTGTGATTTGAAGCATGAGAAGAGGTGTTTGAATGTGTTTCAGGCAAAGTTCTGGGCATAAACTCTAATGCGTAGCACGCCTCACCCAACGCGCCGCGCGCTCCTAATGCACCTCACCTGTGTAAAATTGCACTAAGAATTGTTGCCTGATGCGTAGTGCGCCACTGGTGCGTAGCGCGCCCAACCTGATGCGTAGCGTGCCCTGGAAACGGCCCGATTTGCCCACAAACTCACAAAATCGCCTTAGAACAATGCTCTTTTCTCTTGGAATGTGGAATGGGTTGCAAATGAGGAGAAATATCTTCATATAGACTCCTTGTTGATTTTTGCTTAACCCAAAACCCATTTTCTTATGTTTGGTTGTGACACTTTTTGAAAATTAATAGGCTTTGACCTTTTTGGTTTCCACTTTAAAATTGGTTGAAATAATGATTTTCACTGATAATTTTTTGCAGGGATAGCTCTGATATGCTCTGGCAAAGGAGACCAAGACTGCACTTGAACCATTGAAGAACTGAAAATTTTGACAAATTTTTCAAAAATGAGATGGCGACTTATCTTCAAAACAGAGTTTTGAAGAGAAGTCCTAATTCAGCTGTACAATGATGAAAATTATTGAAGTGATGATCTATCAAAGACATCCCTCTGGCCTGCTGGTCTTCTAAGACTTTTCAAGAAAAAATTGACTCAACCCTAGACCTAAGACCTCAAAATTTAAAACATGATTGTAAATGACCTTTGAAGACTTATTTTAATAAACAGGCTTGAACCAGCAGTGCCAAGCACGAGGGAAATGAGTGACACAACCCACTCCATCAGAGTTATGGCATGCCTAACGAAATGCAACTGATCAAAACCGATGGGACACCTAATCATGAAATGCAAAAGAGCTTTGATCTCTGATGGAGGGATAACTAGACCGACTCTAACATTGGCTCCAATGGGGATGGTAGCTCCTTGGACATGCCAAGAACCGCAGATCTCTGTAAGAGCTAGACAGTGCCTTCATCCATTGGGCGATGGAGTCATTATTTCCGACACAAAAGCTTGAGAATTTGACTGAAAAACCAAAAACCTCTTTGACCAAACTAGACTCAAAACTAAAAGTTTTAGAAACTGACTTGACAAACTTAGACTAACTAACTTTCATTTTCAAAATTATTGCCTTTACCTCGGGCCCCAGACTGAAGATGATAAGTTATTTTACATGTGCAATAGAATAAAAGTAAGATGATATGTACAATGATGATGAAATGAGCAGAAAATACTCAGAAGTAGTATCTCTTTAACAGCCGACCATTAATCGGCCCTCCAGGACATTCATCTCCATTCATTTCTTTGAGGAGGAAAGCGTTTTGGCCGTGATATGCTGCAATCTTGTAAGGACCCTTCCATAAATTTTCAAATTTGCCATGCTTTCCCTTACCTTCATGTCGAGCAACCCATCTCAAAACTACTTCATCTAGCTGGAATGTGTCCGCCTTTGCTTTTTGGTCATAAATATTTTTGATGCGCTCCTGCAACTTGCAAGTGTTTTGAAATACCTCCTCCCGTGTCTACTGTAAATGAATCATCTGATTAATCCTTCTCTGCATAGGATCTTCCTCACTACCCGCTTCTTGAAGCAATTTGACTACCAGGACAACAAGCGAAGTTGGAAAAACCGTGTCTGTTCCGTACACCAACTCGAAAGGAGACATGCCAATAGACTTTTTCTGACTCACCCTATCAGCCCATGGTGCATTTATCAACTTCTTGTGCCAGCCCTTTTTACTGATTTCCAACAATTTCTTAATGATATTGACCAAAGATTTATTAGATGACTCCGCCAATCCATTTCCTTGAGGATGGTATGCGGTTGAATGTCCCAAGCTGATATTGTATTTATAACAAAACTCAACCATCCTTTTTGACTTAAATGTTGCTGCATTATCTGTGATTAACTTACTTGGGCATCCAAAACGTGACAAAATATTGGTTTCAAGAAAAGAGATAATTACCGCATCCGTGGCTTGTCGAGAAGGAATTTCTTCAATCCATTTTGTGAAGTAGTCTGTGGCTGTCAATATCCATCGATGTTGTCCTGATGATGCCGGATGAATTTCCCCGATGAAATCCAATCCCCACTGCTGAAAAGGTGCGCTTACTTCAATTGGTTTGAGAGGCAAAGGCTGTAGTTTCTGCTTCCCTTCGAAAATTTGGCATTCATGACAATTCCTAACAGCCTTATATACATCTGAAAATAATGAAGGCCAATAATAGCCTGCCCTTAGAATCTTGTTCGCTATGGTTTTCCAAAACAGATGGCCTCCACAGTCACCTCTATGAAAGTCTTCCACAACTCTTTTGGCTTCTTCCTCTACCAAACAATTCAATAACATTCCACCAGGATCTTTCCAATACAATGCAGAATTTAGTATGCAGAATTTTGCAGCTTTCAATTTCAATGTTCTAATTTTGTTTCTAGGCATTCCAGGAGGTGAAGACAAATGCTGAAGTACATATAAAATGTCAGCATACCAAGGAGAAGAAAGAAACATTTCAGATACCTGAACGGATGAATTCTCCTCATCTTCATCAGACATAGCAGCAATCAAATTTATTTCTATAACTTGCAAATTCGTTTCAGCCATTAACTTAGCGAGTCCTTGACCTTTGATCAAATGGGTTGGTTTAATCTCCACATCATACTCTAATAACACAGCAATCCACTTACCCCGCCTGCCTTCTAGATCTGTCTGTACTAAAATATCTTTAACTGCTGCATTAGGAACATAAGCTAGAATATGGGAATGCAATATATACACACGGAAATTTTTCAAGGCCTTTACAAGCGCAAGTGCTTGCTTCTCAATGATGTTATATTTCAATGCTCTGTCTCTTATAATCCGACTGAAAAAAGCAATGGGCTTTTCAACACCCTCCCTCTTCTGCATTAATACAGCTGCCAAAGTGTGCTCAGAAGCAAATGAGAACAAAATAAAATCCTGAGTGTAGTCTAGGCTGATCAAAATAGGAGCTGAAGAAAGAGCTAACTTCACTAAATTAAATGATTTCAACGCCTCTTCGGTCCACTTTACCTGACTTTCCTTTTTTAGCATGCTCGTGATTTCTCTAAGATGCTCTGCTAGATTTGGAATGAAGCGACGCAGAAAATTCATTTTACCATTGAAGGACTGTATTTCTTTCTTGTTCCAGGGCTGTTCAATTTGCTGAATGGCTTCAACACGTGCAGGGTCAATACGGATACCGTCTTTAGATATGATGTGGCCAAGAAGTTTTCCCTCATCCATGGCGAAAAGACACTTTTTTGGATTCAGCGAAATGCCATATTTTCTGCATTTTTGGAAAACAATTTTCAAATGATACAAATGTTCCTCATCAGAATTTGAAAACACGGTTAAGTCATCAAGATAAACAACTAAAAATACATCTTTCTCATTGGCGAAAGCCATGTCCATTGCGCGCTGAAAGGTGGCTCCTGCATTTTTCAAACCAAACGGCATCTTTGCATAATGAAATGTTCCCCATGGAGTGGTGAATGTTGTCTTGTCACGATCATCTTCATGTACTAAAATCTGATTGTATCCTGAATAGCCGTCGAGTAGTGACATTCTTGATGCTCCAACTACTCGCTGCAATATATGGTCCATTTTGGGCAGCGGATAATTATCTTTTAAGGACACCTTATTCAAATTTCTGAATTCAATACATAAACGGATCTCACCTGTTTTCTTCCTTACTGGTACCAAGTTTGATATCCAATCTGAAAATCGGATAGGCACAATGATTCCTGACTTATACAATCTGTTTACCTCTTTTTCAATTGATGGCAGCAGTTTCGGATTGATTCTTCTCAACTTTTGACGAAAAGGCTTCTGATTTGGCTTAATAGGAATAGTATGCTGAATGATATTTGTGTCATATGTCTTTAGATCTGAATAATCCCATGCAAAAACATCAGAACATAAAGACAACAATTTCACATAGTCTGCTTTCACCTTTGGTAACAATGACTTTGATAGCTTTACTCGCTTGGGATTCTCAGCTGTCCCAATGTTTACCTCTTCAACACCTTTTTCAGTCGGTCTTAAGGTCGGTTTGCGGGCCACATCATCTTGGTCGAACAGCTCCTCTAAAGGAATCAATCCCTTAGGAATAATGTTGTCTTTAAGTTGCAGCACGTCCATTTGATTTACTTGTATATTATCACTACCATCATCATGTTCAGTATCTATTGAGGTATCTTTGAACTTACCCTTATTTTGCAGAAACTGATTGATCTCCTCATCATCTTGAAAGACTTGCCAACATCCTTGATTGTCTAGGACAGTGGGACGATGTTTCACATGAATCTCAAACTTGTTGCTAGAATTCATCGGAATTTTTAAATTGCTTGCTGCTTTAGCAAGTCCATCAGCAACACCATTTTGTATGCGAGGCACACATGTCAAGGTATGATCAGAAAATAACTTCAAAATATCTAAGACTGCATTTCGATATGCCCTCATACGAGGATGCTTGGCCTGAAACTCACCCTTAACTTGCTTTATCACCAACTCGAAATCACCATAGATTGCAATCTTCTTCGCTTTCAGCTTTCTAAGAATCTTAAGGCCAGCAATGAGAGCCTCATATTCTGCCTCATTATTTGAACAGTCAAATGCTAGTTTATAAGAACACACTCTCACCTTGCTTGGAACTTTGTCTTGAGCGGAAAAGGGACTTCGAATCCACACACCAATACCAGCACCCTCACTACCTACTGCGCCATCAAAATCCATGGTCCAAAGACCATCCTCATCTTCTTCCAAGTGTTGAAATTTTGTTAGCTGTGTTTTTTCTATTTGCTGCCCCTTATCTTCAGCTGATTGCTCCATAGTAGCTGGCTTTTCTCCTCTTTCCTTTTGCAGAAATTCTCTGAAATTTTCAGTGATCTCTGGTATATGTTCCACCTGAACTAACTGACTATCTAGATCATTAAAACTATCAGCAAATAAAACAAATGACTCCAAATCTGTATGTACATAATTTACAGGATGATTGATTGGCTTCTCTTTGCTGGTTATTATGTATTTCATCTTTTGCTCTCGATATAGCTTTCTCATTTGACCGAAGACTGGAATTGTAGCATAAGAAAAGTCTAACTGTAGAGTACCCTTCAACTTAACCCCCCAAGATCTTGAAAGTAGCATACCAAAACGTGGAGGAATGTCCGCCACAACCACATCCATCAAGACATTCTTCGCTGGGATTTGGTCTAAGCTAACAACCAAATCTTTGATGAGCCCGATACATCTTACACGGCTGGAATCAAATGAATACAAATCATGATATTTTCTTGTAATGTCTAACCTCAGTTTCTCCATGATCGCCTTTGGCATCAAATTGTGCGAAGCACCCGAATCGAACATAGCATTGTGCAAAACATATTCATGTAATCTCAAACTAATATAAAAGGGAGGAACATCACTTTCAGGGGACTCACCATCCAATGCTGGCCCGAATATCAATTCTGGCTGATCATCTTCAACGTTCACCGTGTCTAACATGGGATCAAAATTCAGAATTTTAGAGACTTGACCTCTGTAGCTGCTGTTTTTCATGATTTCAGTCAAAGGAATAGATACTTTTATTTTGAAAATTTCATTTTCCAAACTAAATGCTGAAACTTTATCGACTTCTTTGACCGAAACTTCTTTCCTATCTTTGATTATATTTGCCTGATTTGTCCTTTCTGCTGCTGATATCTTGCTAGTTGTGGAATCAATTGTCTCCTTTCCTTTCTTCTGTGGTATCGGTGAATCCGTCTTTGGTGTTGTAGCTTCTTTTCTTTTCTGAATCGGATTGATCGGCACATCTCGGTTTCTCAATGAATACTGCTTCTCTTGAGTGGACAAGGCATTCAAATATCCTCTTTGGTAATTATCTAACTCTGCATCATTAGCTAAGATAAAATCTTCATCTTGCTGGGCGCCTGAACTTTCTCCTTACTCTTCCTCTTCAGTGATGTAAATGGGCAGGTCATCAGGAGTAAAGAAGTGATTTTGGTCCCCTACTACATCAACATCTTCATCTGAATCTTGACTCACAAAATTTTGCAAAAGAGGAGTCTTGATCGGTTGTTGGGCTGTCGGCTCTTGTACTCTTTGTTCACGTTGTTTAATTCTGAACTGAGGTTGTTGCTGGCCACGGTAATTTGGATTACGAATCTGCGGTTCTGATTTGTCAAGGTTCATTCTTTTGAACATTTTTTCCATCTCATGAAGCCAAGGCGGTTCTGATGTAGATTCATCCTTTATAGTCACTCTTTTCTCTGCCTTCAACCGTGATCTCTTGTCATTTAGATTCACCTCAACGTTAACAGCAATCTTTTTCATATCTTCCAAAGTAGGTGGATCTCTATCCCGTAATGAATAAGCCATCTCCAGATCAAAACCATCCGGGAATTTGAGAAGAGCTGATTTTCTAGATGGTCTTAAATCGTCCGGAATAGCATTATAAATTGTATTGAACCTGATAATGTAGTCTTGGACAAACTCACCATGATTTCGTTTGATATTATTGTACTCGGCATTGATCTGGAGCGGATCCTTTCTGAGTTCCCAACGATCTAGAAACTGTCTCTGAAGTTCAGCCAAAGTAGGTATACTTCTGGCTCCCAAGCCTCTGAACCATTTTCTTACCTCTCCTCTGAATGTTTGCACAAACAATCGCATAGTTACATCCTCTTCGTCAATCTCATATAAATCACAAAAATTTGCCATTTTGTCTATGTGCTGCTGAGCGGACACACTTTGAGGAGTCCCATCAAATAAAGGAATCTTACTCTGATAATCCGCCGGCATATCATGCAAATCTTGAGGAAGAGCAAGAGGAGCAAACCGAGCAGCCATTGCTCTAGGCGGATTTTGTCTAGGAGTAGTTGGTGGAGTAGATGTAACCGAAGTATGAGGAGTATGAGGAGGTGTATGTGGAGGAGAAGGGACGTGAGATGAGGAAGGAGAATTCACTGCGGACTGTTGATATGTGATTATAGGTTGCAGGGAATAGTGGGAATGAAAGGCGGTTCGGTGGGATTTTTTGAAGCGGAAGCCGTGACAGCAAATCCAATATTCTCAGATGCAGCTTCTAGGAAATCAGCAAGATTTGCAGCCTGAATGTCACTCTGAAGGTGCCTCAAGATAAAATTTTCAATTAATTTATTATGTTTTTCAACTTTAAGAGCTGCAGCAAAGTCGGGATTTGGAACGAGAGAATCAAGTGCACTTTCGGATTGAGTTTTAAACAGTGACAATTCAAATTTCTCATCAAAGTCAAGTTCTTCAAGATACTCAAAAATTGCAGGACATGAATGAGATTTAACCAAGGGAGTCACCGAGCTTTCTTGACGGAGGATTTTTCGAATCAAGTTTGGATTTTCGTAAATAGGAGGTGGATCTGGATCAGGATTTAATCTCGTGTATCTTCTAGAAGCCAGTGTGGAATTGTTCGGAACAATCAAAGGGACACAGTAAATTTCAACCTATCAATTTGCTAGACTCAACCATCCAAGGTCTAGAACAAATAAGTGTACTGGGGTAAATACAAATGAAGTGCTACATTCACAAGCTCACCGGAGATCGACTGAAGCAGCGTTTATCTACTTTCGCTTATGCATAGCAAAAGCGTTTCGAAGGCTACCTGGCATAACTTCAGACTCCGTCTAAGACTCATGAAACAAACACATCAACCAGCGAACTATTTCTTCCCCAGTATGGTCGCCACTATGTTAGCGTTCGAATTTGCCTCAGGCTGAGGAAGGCAAAACTCGAGGCAACATCAAACCAAGCTCAGCCTCGTAGCTAGCCCTACGAGGACAGGAGAGGGCTGCCTCCGGTCAATCTCGGCAAAAGGTAATCAAAGAGGCTCGAGATGACTGAATTGATGACTAATTTTAGGCTAGATATGAAGTACAAGGATTATGGAATTTATTTTTTGAAGTTTTGTTGAATTCAAGGGAAAGGCAATTTTGGGTGCGGGGATGAGGCACAGCTTTTGCAGAGGTCTACTTGGGGCAAGATAGGCGATTGTTTTGATGCCTTTAAAGTGAGTGAATGAATATTCCTGACAGGTGAGGAGCTAAGGAGAGCAAGGAAGTCTCAAGGATTCTCCTTAAACTGAAGAAAACATGGAAAATTAAACAAACTTAAAGGCAGAGCATAGCAAATTTATGGATTCTACCTTAACACTTCATTTGTTTAATTGCAGAAGATTAAATAAAGAAAATGGTACACATACACAACTTACAAGTACTGAGAAAAACACACCATCAACACATAAGGCCACATGAATCCAAAATAGTGCTGCAAAACCCTGGTCTATCCTTTGCCAAAATTGCATATAAAATATGTACAATAGTGTATCAAGCTATTCCCAAGAGTCCAACCCTGAAAATGACTAAGAAAATACATAATATAGGCAAGCTAACACATTCCCTTGCCTCTAGGGGTCGAGCTCATCATCCTAGGAGCTGTTTCAATCAATTCTAAACAAAGCACTACAATCTAGGCAGTCAAAACAACTTGCCTCTATAAGCTAGGAAACCAATTCATTCATTAAATTTTTGCTATTTTATGAATGAATCATCTAGAATAGGTAAATAAGTGTCAATTCAACATGAATTTCCATTAATTACATCAAGGAGGGTGAAAAATCCCATCTCAAGTCAAAACTGGTCAAACTGGCTTCGTTTCCTGAGCTGAAGATGAAAATTTTGCAAAAAATCCTGATGCGTAGCGCGCCTTTCCACCTACTTTTGGGGCACTTCCCGGCATCCAAATTGAGCTCAGATTGACTTTTTGGAAATCCCTGGATGCCTACTTTCCAACCCAAGTGGAATTTTCCAATTTGATGTCCATTTGCCCCTCCAAAAGTGCATTCTCCCAAGGCTGCTACCTGTGTGTCCAAAAAGGGGCATTGAGGTCATTTTTTGCATGTTTTTTGACCTTTTGGGGACCCAAACCTTGATGAAATTCCTTGGCAGTGGCTGATCAGGTGTATTTCATCATGAAAAATCCAAAAATGCAAACCTTTCGTGATTTGGACCTCCCAATTTTAAGGGTAGCACGCGGCGCGCTACGCGTTGAGCCCAAAAACCTGTTTTTTACACAAAAATTTCAAAATTGACAAAATTTTCCCCAAACTTGTTGAAATTTGGGTTGGGGGTCCCCAATCAAGTACTTTGCTCAATCAAAGAGGCTTCGGCCAAAATCCGAAGATGATCAAGCTCCTTTTGTCGTTTTTGCTTCGTGACCATTTTCCTCAATTTTGCCTTAAGACTCCTAATTCGCGCCTTGCAAACCAGGTTCCGGACCTTGTAATGCATAACCATGTGTTTCAATAATGCATGATCTCTATCGGCCCTTTTCAGCCATTCCTCCAAGTAGATGTTGACCCTCTCGAGATTAGCCTCTCGATCCTCATTTCCATGTTGCTCTAGAGAGGTGAACTCAATTTGCCTATGTTGGGCAGCTTGGCGATTCTCATGGATGTTCTGTAGCTCTATGATCATGTGCTGGTCCTCAAGCTATTTATTCTGCTGCTCTAGATACCTGATATATTGGGTCTTCTCTGATTCTGAAGCTGTCTCATCATGAATAGTAACAAAACCGGATGGCTCACCTGAAGGTCCCTCCTCATGCTTGGGCTTTTTGCCCTTATCTTGTACCTGCAGTGCTGCTGCCGAAAGCGGGGCCCCTTCCACACAAGGTGGAGATAACACTCGCCGTGCCGATGAAGTAAACGAGACCCTTTCCACCCCGGGTGGAGATAGTACTCGTCGTGTAGATGCAAATAATGCCCTGTGACCTCGCTGATATGTCACATATGGAGGAGCACTTATATGCTCAGTCTCGGGAATGTCTGGCTGGTGTGAAGGTCCTCCCTCATCATGAACTATCTCGGGAGGTGGCTGTAATGGTGCAAAGTAATCACGGGAGATGAAATCTTCCCAAGTAATGCCCTGTTGTGCCAACTGATGCATCACTACAATTTTGATCAATGCATAATGATAGATGCTCTTATGCTGATGTGCTGGGCTTTTCCTTTGTACTAAAGGCACCATCCTCTCTATGTTGCGACACATGAAAAATGGAATGTTCATCATACGTACCCTGGTAAAATGCATCAACAAACGGACATGGTACGCATAGAGATGTGAGAATCTGCCCTCGCAACTGAAATATCGAATGATGAGTTTCATCAGTGGTGCATACTCATCCCTTAGGAATCTGAAAGGAAAAACTGCAGTCAAGTGTCTTACACATCCGGGCTTAATATATGGCTCATAGTGAAATCTGTCTAACTGCTGGCATTTACTCCATTCCTCCCCTACATTTGGTATCCCAGTGGCCTGAGCATTAATCTCGGGTGACAAGGTGAAATTCACTCCGGCAAGGTTTACATGACCACCCTGCAAATGTAGAACAAATAAACGGACTAGTTCCCGATGATGCTGGATTTGTGAGATCCGCTCACAGTATTCAAAACATGATTGATACCGAAAACAGTCCATTGCAAGTGGACAAGCTTGCAATTGAGCCAAAGAAGTAGGGTCCTCCCTGACATGACGACCACCTTTGCCACCTTTGTGATACCTCCTTGGCACACTTACCTCTGGTGTAGAATCACTATCATAATCCTGCTCATAAGCTGACTCGGTCTCTGACATGTTCTTTAAAAACAAGGTAGCTCGAATATATATGTGCTGATATACAACTGTGTGAAAAATTGACTGTAGACTTTTTCTTTTCCTCAAAATGCTGTGACCAAGGGGACACAAATATACAAGGGAATTGTTAGGAAAGGGGAAACATTAGGGAAATGGGGACAATGGAAATTAAACAAGGAATTTAGGGAAGGGAAGGGACATGAAAATCTTTAAGTTTTAGGGTTTGGGATGAGGTAGGGTAGGAAAAATATGTTTGTAGTAGAAGGGAGGGGTTAGGATTTGAGGGAGAATAGTGTAGGGTTTTATGAGGAATTATTGGGGAAAATATTGGTGAATATAGGGGGTGGGAAACACAGGAAATGGGAAAACCTTGGCACCATTTATTTTTGAAAACCCTACAGCAATCTTGGCATTTAAATCCTTTCAGCAAACTAATGGAAAAGGAGGGTTTTTACATTTGGTTTTTCATGGGAAATATAGCATGATTTCTTTACATAAATATTTCAAAACCAAGAACGAGCTGTGGATAAAAGCCTACCTGTGATTTAATGCGTGAGAAGAGGTGTTTGAATGTGTTTCAGGCAAAGTTCTGGGCATAAACTCCAATGCGTAGCGCGCCTCACCCAATGCGTCGCGCGCTCCTGATGCGCCTCACCCGTGTAAAATTGCACTGAGAAATGTTGCCTGATGCGTAGCGCGCCCAACCTGATGCGTAGTGCACCCTGGAAACGACCTGATTTGCCCACAAACTCACAAAATCGCCTTAGAACAATGCTCTTTGCTCTTGGAATGTGGAATGGGTTGCAAATGAGGAGAAATATCTTCATATAGACTCCTTGTTGATTTTTGCTTAACCCAAAACCCATTTTCTTATGTTTGGTTGTTGACACTTTTTGAAAATTAATAGGCTTTGACCTTTTTGGTTTCCCCTTTAAAATTGGTTGAAATAATGATTTTCACTGATAATTTTTTGCAGGGATAGCTCTGATATGCTCTGGCAAAGGAGACCAAGACTGCACTTGAACGATTGAAGAACTGAAAATTTTGACAAATTTTTCAAAAATGAGATGGCGACTTATCTTCAAAACAAAGTTTTGAAGAGAAGTCCTAATTCAACTGTACAATGATGAAAATTATTGAAGTGATGATCTATCAAAGACATCCCTCTGGCCTGCTGGTCTTCTAAGACTTTTCAAGACAAAATTGACTCAACCCTAGACCTAAGACCTCAAAATTTAAAACATGTTTGTAAATGAACTTTGAAGACTTATTTTAATAAACAGACCTAAACCAGCAGTGCCAAGCATGAGGGAAATGAGTGACACAACCCACTCCATCAGAGTTATGGCATGCCTAACGAAATGCAACTGATCAAAACCGATGGGACACCTAATCATGAAATGCAAAAGAGCTTTGATCTCTGATGGAGGGATAACTAGACCGACTCTAACAGAATAACTAGATGTCGTCGGTTATTGAGGGATACAGAACTAATCAAGGCACAAACAAATATTCAATAGACAGTGCAGAGGATAGTTGTAGACAAAGACTCAGGAGATAGTTGCAGAGCCAATCCAGGGATATAGTTGATTCAAAGTTTATTTCTCAGTTGCATTAGTTCTAGCAGAAACAACATGAGATCAGTTGCATCACATTGGAAGGTGGAAAAATGCAGTGTAAACAACAAAGGAGATGTAGTATGTTTTAGCTATAGGAGTGGAAGATGAATCAGAGTATGCACAATGTCTTGGTGGGTAGTGACAGATCGTCATAGATGTAAGACATAAATAGCGTCAGGGAAGATGTTGTCTGAGAGAACACCTTCCTCGTTAAGAGGGAGAGTTAGGTAGTTTATGTAGCATTGGATAGGTGTTCTAGTCTCAAATTTGGTCAAAGAGGCTAAGAAACAAAAGATCTCTAGAACCCATAAAAAGTTTTGGGAGAAAAAAATTAGAGATAGCTGATCAATAATTAAAAAAATCCTAAGTCTAACTTAGGGTGTTGAGAAATCTACGGCATAGTAATTATGAGATTTCTCTTCTATTAGTGATTTTTCATGAGTTCTTTTTACTTCTTTAGATTATGATCTTGCTTTACTTATGTTATTAGTTCTTCTTCATTAAACAACTACCAATACATAAATAGACAAGAGCCACAAAATATAGGCTATCAGCCATGGCCAAAGCCTCTCACTCTTTGAGAGGAAACATCGAATAAAATTTTCTTCTTATAGAGATTTCCAATTAACGAATACCGAGAACAAGACCCTTGACATATTTCCCTCTCCAAGACCAAGACATAAATCTCCTTTGTCAATGATAGTCCACCTTCTACTCCTTCCTCCTTCTCGACTTCTTCTTCAACCTTGGCTTTCTTTAGACTTTCAACCTTCTTCAACTTCACCTCTCTAGGAGGATTGCACCAATGCTACAAAAGACTTCGGCCTTGAATGTTCTAATAGACTTCTCCTCTTCTCGACCTTTAATGCTTCCATATACTTTCAGCTTTCCTCGGCCTTCATTGCTGCAATATACTTTCACCTTTCCTCGACCTTCACTAATACAACATACAGGTCTGCAATTTCATGGGTGTGGAGGTAATATGGCCCAAAAAACAATCCCAAATCAACACAAACTTCCTTTTTTCTCTTTCTTCCTTTCTCGTTGGTAACTTGGCTGCCTTGATTACCCTTTCACTTCAAACTTTCATCGCAGATTGTTTTTCATGCTTTTGGAGGACCAAAAGTGCCTCAGTGGGGAGGATTAATCTAGGTGGCTCCAGAGACACACACAGGACAAAGAGGACTCAGGAAAGCTTGAAAATCAAAGTGATCAGAATTATTTTGACCTAGGACTAGAGCATAGATCTCGTCGTTCTAATCATGGTAGTGTGAACGGTTCGTCAAACCAAGTCCGTATGCGAAAGTTAGAAGCAATGAAAGTTGGGTTGACTTTTGTTGACTGGGTAGGCTTAAGGAGGCCACAATTTTGGCTTTTCTGGCATATGGAATCTGGCCAAATCTGGCCTCGTTAAAAAGACTCCTTCGGTCTAAAACTGAATTTTCAAAAATGGCCATGTTGTTTGTTATAACAAAAAATTATTAAAAAAAAGGGTGGCGGGCCACCAACCCTGCTAGCCCAACCCTTATCAACTATGCATAATATTGGAGGGGCGAGCGACTACCCCCGGCCCCTCCCACCATATTTGGAACCAAAAATTGGACAGTCGATTTTGAAGTGCAAGGGTCATTAAGGGAGACGAGTTACATAGCAAGGCTACAAGAATATTTTAGACTCCCCCTAGATTCCTCAAAGATTATGCTCCATGGGTGGACTGGAAATCTACAACTCAAAAGGTGAATCTTACCTTGCCATTGTGATCCCTGCGGAAAACCATGAAAAACGACTGTAAACTTGAGTATATTCTGACATGGAGAAAAATTACCTCCTCAGGAAAATTTCAAGGATCATGGTTTCGCTCCCTATTTCTACAGCAGTCATGGTTCCACTTGCACACTGAAAAATGGTCAAAAAATTAAGAACTCTGATGGAGAAATAGAAAGTTTCATTGTGTTTGTGGCATCAAGAAGTGTTGAAACCATATAAAATTTATCAAATTCTGACAAAGTGAAAATTTGGCCCTCCTGCAAAATTCGATCAGTCATGGTTCCACCTGCATCAAAAAATTAATTAAAAATTAACTACCTCATTTTCCATGCCCTCTCTTGGTTCCTCCATCTCTAGGTGCACTGCGCAAATGCTCGGTTTATATACAAATTTCTGGGCAGAGTTTACAAACACATCGTTGGCAAATTGGTTATGGATCCATTTGTTGTGGAGAAGGTCGGGTGGTCAAACCCAGCCCCCTCCCTTTTTTTACATAACGAATTTAAAAAAGGAAGGGAGGTCAGGTTGGGCTCGCCTCGAGCGACCTGCCCAACTCACCTGTCCCTCATCCTACGGTGCTCCATACTCATTAAAGTGGCGGTGGTTTGAGGTTGGGTCCGCACCCCAAGGGTCAGCCCACCTCCATGTATGTAACAGCCCCGCCTAAACTCACGTGGTTCCAAATATGGTGGGAGGGACCGCGGGTAGTGGCTCACCCCTCCAATATTATGCATAGTTGATAAGGGTTGGGGTGGCAAGGTTGGTGGCCCACCACCCTTTTTTAATAATTTTTTGTTATAATAAACAACATGGCCATTTTTTAAAATTTGGTTTTGGACCGAAGGAGTCTTTTTAACAAGGCCATGGTTTTGCCCAGAATCTAGCTGGAGTTGGCCGGATTCCATCTGCCGGAAAAGTCGAAATTGTGGCCTCCTTAAGCCTGCACATTCAACAAAATTCAACCCAACTTTGCATGCTTCTAACTTTCGCATACGAACTCGGTTTGACGAACTGTTCACACTGCCGCGATTAGGACGACGAGATCTACGCTCTGGTCTTGCGTTGAAATCATTCTGATGACTTTGATTTCCAATTTTTCCTAAGTCCGTTTTGTCCTGTGTGTGTCTCTAGAGCCACTTGGATCAATCCTCCCCACTGAGGAGCTCTTGGTCCTCCAAAATCATGAAAAACAATCTGCAACTTTTATGTTCCTTGTCTGCATCACAAGCATCCTGAAAGGCCTCGCTTCCATCTCCTTCACCTTTGTTCTTCGGAGCCTTAAGCGATGAGCCGATACCTTCAACCTCTGCAACCTGTAGTACATTATTTTTTATTTACATGCTTGACTTGCATGACCAACTAATGACCCAAGCATCCCCCACTTGCCACGAGTTTATAACACATACTCGGTGGTCAAGTGTACATCAAGATGGACGCAATACCCTACCTACAAAAACAAGGCCAACATATCATTGTTGCTCCAACGAGTGATGGAAAACACATCATCATTGCAACACATGATTTACAAAGATAAGACCAAGCACTGTTTTGTTTCGACATGTGATGGAAACATGACATCACTTTCATCGTTCATCATGCAACTCAAAATAAGACCAGACATCATTGTTGCTAAACAAGTGATGGAAAACACATCATCACTTTTACATTTTAAAATGTAACAAATGATTTAGAAAAGCATGATCGTGATGATCTAACATATCTAGAAACCATTTTTCACTTATCAATGTGAATGGGTCGCGTCCTTATGGTTGTTTTGCTTGTCGAACAACTGCTTCACCTGGTTCACGCACCGATGCTTTGTCTTTAAGGCACTGCTTTGGATGGAGCCTCCAAAAAATTTCTCTTTGATGTCCATTTCTATCGCAATGACTGCAATACATCTTCTTCCTCCAGATTTTCTTAACCTGTTTCTTTACCTGCTGTTGAGAGGGTCTTTCATGCCTCATCCTTTTGTGTGTGGCCAATCTTTTCCAACACTTAGAAAATGTATGGTTATGTAATCCACAAAAGGTACATGTTTTTCGATGCCATTTTTTACATTCATCTTTAAAAACATGATTATAATTGAAATTAACATTCGAATATCAAAAATGGTTATACCTTTCCTTATCGTCTCTGGTGCAAGTATGGCGATGAGAGCTTACCTCAGCTCTTTCCCTGCGATGGAAACTACCATGGGATGATGGGGATGTGTTCCAATCATTCCCTTTTTGTTGAGTTATGGTATGTTCTATGCTTATAACAGTTTACTTCTTTTTCTTATTATATTCCACCGATTAGCAATCACATGTACATAAAGTAAAGTGCAGATAGAACATTAAACAATCGACAGAAAACAAGCCAAGACAAGAGACACAAGATGTGGCAGCTAGCCAGGGACAAACCCCACAATGTGTGGGGAAACCCTTTGATCAAATCTTCTTTTATCTTCAATAATTCAGCAGAGAGAAATAGTACAATAAATCTGATTCATCTCAGCAGTAGCAAACCCTAGATCAGTAGCATCAGCATTAGAGGCTTCATTATCAAACTAGGGCAGCCCATATCTCACAAACCGACAGTCGGATTGACTTCATTCCACCACCAAAAGTTTCGACTTCTAGAGGAGGTTCAGATGAAACTACAGTGTAGTTCCAAAGAGGAGATCTTCTAGGCCACGCAAGTCAATCTTTACTTCTGCAGTTGCAGCTTCAGTTTCAGCAGTTTCAGGCTTCAAACTAGGGCAGTCGATATCTTGTAAACCGTTCGTCGGATTGACTTCATTCCACCACCAAAAGTTGCGGATTTCAAAGGAGGTTCAGATGGACCTATAGCACAGTTCCAAAGAGGAGATCTTCTAGGCCACGCAAGTCAATCTTTACTTCTGCAGTTGCAGCTTCAGTTTCAGCAGTTTCCGGCTTCAAACTAGGGCAGTCGATATCTTGCAAACTGTTCGTCGGATTGACTTCATTCCACCACCAAAAGTTGTGGCTTTCAAAGGAGGTTCAGATGAACCTACAGTGCAGTTCCAAAGAGGAGATCTTCTAGGCCATGCAAGTCAATCTTTACTTCTGCAGTTGCAGCTTCAAATTCAACAGCTTCTGGCTTCACATGTGTGAGAGAGAGAGACCCATTTCAGTGCAGTAGAGAAGAGACTCATATCTGCGCAGTAGAGAGAGAGATGTGATGAGATGAGTGAGTCTAAATGAGCAAAAGTCCTCTTATATTTATACACAACGTTGGTGGGTGAATAGATGCGACTGTTGGGCTTCTGAGCCTACATGAGTTGTAGGTCGGCTTGATAATAATTCCATAATCAAAATAAATTCATATCTCCATGAATACTTATCGGAATCAAATGATCTTTATATCAATCCTACACCTCTCGACGAGAGGAATCTAATAAAAATATTATTAGCGATGAATAAGATGACACACATGAAGTTTTGCCCTGGTTGCCAATTTTAACACTCCCTCTCAACCATGGAGAACTTCATCTGCAATCTGTCTATCGGTCGTTACTATTCATCCATCAAAAGCACTGCCTTGCACAGCCTGACCCTTGCCCGGCTCTGCTCTATTTTTCATGTTCTGCTTTGTCTTGTTCTGCCCTGCACTGATCTGTACTTTTTTGTTCTGTTCTGCTCTGCTCTTACATTGTTCTGTTCTACTCTGCTTTTGTCCGAATTATGAAGAAGAAGAAATGATCGAGGATGTACATACTGACTCAAAGTCAGTCTCAGAGTATGTACCACTGGTCCCAGACCAGTCTCAACCAACCCAAAGTCAGCGTCATAGTGAGTACAACTCCAATGGTCCCATACCAATATCATCATCCACTGACTCAAAGTCAGTCTCAGAGTATGTACCACTGATCCCAGACCAGTCTCAACCGACCCGAAGTCAGCGTCATAGTATGGTACAACTCCTACCACTGGTCCCAGACCAGTATCATTGATCCCAGATCAATGGAGGTCATCCTAGCGTAGGGAGTACGGTAGTTACAACAATGCGTCCATCGGTACTACTATGGTCCCTAACTTCATTTCCCTGCTCATTGATCAGATGAGAGGTACTTCCCATGAGTCCCAGACTGCATGGGTAGGATGCCTCGACAGGAGAACTAATCAATCCTGTCCTCACAGGAGAACACATCAATCCTGCTACAATTGCCATGGAGAACACATCAATCCTGCTACAATCGTCGTGGAGAACACATCAATCCTGCTACAATCGCCGTGGAGAACACATCAATCCAGGCTACCATGGAGAACATATCAATCCAGGCCTCACAGGAGAACTAACCATCCTGCTACATAGGAGAGCGAATCATCCTGTTCCACGAGAGAGCGAATCATCTTGTCCCACAAGAGAGCGAATCATCTTGTTCCAGTGTGCACCACCAGGGCAGGGTGAGTAACCCTGTGGTCATATGTTGCTCCAATAGGAACCGCAAGCCCTCAGAGCTCCCAGAGCTCAATGTATGCAACATGTAGGACCCTTGTACAAGGGTTTCTTGCCGACTCCAAGTCGTTTGGGAAAATCATAGATTAGATCTTTCCTCGGGGCTTTGCCAAGGTGTATCAACCTGTACATCATCTTAATGTGATGGAGCTTCCTTGCTCATCGACTTACCGTATCCCAGATGATGTCTATCTGCTGGAGCAATTGACGAATATGGGATTCCTCAATAATCGAATCCCACCTCTAGTTGTTACAGAGAATCACAATGGTATCCAATGTAAATCCAAACATCTCACTGAAGAGATTTCGCAACCAGACTGCCTCACACGAGGTTATGCTAGCAACAATATATCCTGCTTCGGCGGTGCTCAAAGCCACCAACTTCTTCTTCCTGCTCATCCAGGATATTGAAGCAGATCCCAAGGTGAAACAGTACTCGGAAGTGCTCTTACGGTCCACCACACTGCCTTCCCAATCAACATCAGTATATCCAAGTAGTCTCACATCTCCGACAGTGTATATTAATCCATGAGAGATTGTGTCCTGAAGACATCTCAGAAGATTCCTAGCATCAATCCAGTGAGGCTCAACCAAATATGAGCTCATAATGCTAACTGCAAAACATATGTTCAGACGGAGGTTCACCAAGAACATCAATGCAAATGAGTTTTTGAAACTCAGAGGCATTTCCCAAGTCTGGTCCGACATCAATACCATATAAATTCTAAAAGTTAAGATCCTCAAGGTAGTCGCAGGCTTGCAGTCCATCATACTGAATCTTTCCAATATATTTAACACATATTTTCCTTGAGATAGGAAAATTTCCCTTGGATTCTGCCACACTTCAAGTCCTTGGTCCTTCATTTCAAATTCAGAAGCCATCTCCCTCTTACATTTGTGAATGAGAGGGTTTGCACCTGTTAGAAAGAGGTCATCCACATACAACACCAGTATGAGAGGCTTGTCATCTTCAACCTTAAAGTAAAGGTTAGGACCAGCTTCACTCCTAGTGAATCCCAGCTTCATCAAGTAGCTATCGATCCTCTCATACTATGCTCAGGGTTCTTGCTTCAGCCCATAGAGAGCCTTCTTCAACCTGCATACATGAGATTTTCAATCATAAATCTCAAATCCTTCAGGTTGCTCCACATAGACCTCTTCTTTGATAGAACCATGCAAGAACGCGGTCTTAACATCCATCTGATGTAGGTTCCATCCTTGTGAAGCCACAAGGGCTATGATCAAGCGGATGGTTGTATATCTGGCAACAGGAGCAAATATCATAGTCTTTACCTACCTTCTGGGATAAACCACGAGCAACAAAATGAACCTTATACTTTTCCATACTTCCATTTGCTGCATGCTTTATCTTGTAAAGCCATTTTGAAGTAACAATTGTCTTGTCCAGGGTCTGGGAACTACTTCCCAGACATCATTCTCCATAATAGACTCATATTCTATGGTCATAGCATCCTTCCATAGTTAATGCTTGATGACATCTAAGAATGATGAAGCTTCATTTTGTATGGTCGTGCTCATGATGGTCAGGTATCCCTGATACCTGTTAAGTTTCTTACTTTTACGGAAGGTTCCTCAGGGTGCAGCATGTCCTTAAGCATCATCAAGTATCCCCCTAAGCCATGAAGGCCTCTTCCTAGAAGAGGAAAGCTCATGTGGATGAGGATCAATCGGATCCATGGGTTCTTCTACATCAGGCATTGATTCATCATCCTTTTCTTTCGGTTCCCTGGTGTCGGCTTCTTGAGAGCTACTCAAAGTCAGCAGATTGTCCACCTCGCTGAGAGCCATATCTTTGTCAAAGGTGACATCATGACTAATCATGACTTCCCCTTGACCGGTGGTGAACATTTCTTCAGGAGTTGAGGAACCCAATGCTTGATGAGGGCATCGATTTTTTACATATACGGCGGTGATTGTAGTTTCAGCCCATAGAAACTTTGGAAGTCTTTGATCATGTAGCATGGCCCGGATAGCTTCCATCATCGTGTGGTTCTTCCTTCCCACCACATCATTCTACTTAGGAGTATGTGGTGTAGTAGTCTCCCTCTTAATGCCAACCTCAGGTATGCCTGAGTAAACCAATTGTAATATATCGGAGGTCTTGCTTTGGCTTGAGGGGAATGGTCCCCTTTTGAGCTTTCCTTTGGCACATCCCAGACATACACCTTCTTTCTCTACTTGGAATTCGGGCATCCCTGTTACCATCTATCTTACATCGGGTAGAGCTTTGTAATGAAGGTGGGCAAACCTCCGATGCCAAAGTTCGGACTAAAGAGTTGTGTCACAAGACATGACACCTAGCGGACTTCCATCGACCTGATATAATGAATCAACACTAAACCCAAGAGTAAAGGCATATTTAACATTATTTTTCCATATACATACCTTGCCATTGCTGAAGGTTACCTTGTAGCCTCTGTCTTCCATTTCCAAGATGGACACTAGGTTCCTTTTGAGGTCAGGTGCATTTAATACATCCTAGAATTTCTAGCCTTCTTGAATGCTTGTCCTCTTCCTTGATTCCCAGCTCTCCTCTTACCTTTGTTGTTGAATTTTTCATTCCTTTGATTGCCATCAGAGGGATTTCGAGTTGCATCACTGCATACTGTACCATGCTTCTCTAATCATGATTATCATCATGCTGCCCATGTCCATGATCTCATTCATCATGATGCTCATGATCTCATACATAGTGACTTGCTTTATCGCAAATGTAACATCGTCATTTTCTTCTAGCCTTAGGTCTAGCCTTTCCTTTTGATTTAGTCCCAGAATTATTTCTTTTCTTTGCATGAGAAGAAAAAGTAGCAGGAGGACCTTTAGGCATGGGCATTTCTTGCACTTCTTCCCTTGTTTCTTCTTGAATGCATCTAGCCATTAATTCCTCGAAACCAGGAATTACATTATAGTTCAAAAGAGTAGTCCTGAACACATACCATTCAAATGGCAATCCTCCAAGAGTTGTGAGTGCCATTTCTCTGTCAGTAATAGTTTCCCCAATAGATAGGAGATCGTTCTTGATCTCGGTGATTCTTAAGAAGTACGCTTGCATACTTTCATCTTTACCCTTCTTGATTTCCCTCAACTTATTTCTAAGAAACAAAACTTGATTTGCATCATTAACTTTAAATAAACTCACTAGTCTATCGTAGATTTCCTTGGAGGTGTCCAGTTCAGAGATGTAGGCCACCAAGTGCTTGTCGATAGAGTCCCGGATGATCTTCTATTGTTTTGACTTCTCCATTTTTTCATTTGTTCCAGGCAGCAACGGATGCATTTGATGGAGGCTCAACAATATTGCCTCTCACATGATCCAACACTCCTTGATTCTCAAGGGTTAGATCGATAGAAATCTTCCATCCGTGATAGTCAGCTTTCTCACGGAGCTTGTCTTCGGCAAGAAAGAGTGTTGAGGACCCCATAGTTCTTTTAGGATAGCCTTGCCAATCTTCTCTTCAATGATTGCTCTTGCTCTTGCTCGGGCTTTGTCTTCACCTCAGCTATGATACCATGTTGAGTTATGGTATGTTCTATGCTTATAACAGTTTACTTCTTTTTCTTATTATATTCCACCGATTAGCAATCACGATCCCACTAATCTCACAGTTCGGGCGAATCCAAATCCTATTGAAGTAAAGACATACTCATAGGTTGCATTTCAAATGAAAAACACCCCAAATGAGGATTCAGTAGTCAAGTCAACAACAACAATGCTTGAAGGAAATCAAGAAACTGCCATAAAAACATTTACCGAAGTTCAAACAAGAAAGAATTTTATTATCTACATTTGAATCACAAGAGTAGACACCTTAATCAATCTACAGATCTATATCATGTAGAACATAAAAAAACTTATATTCTGAAGAATATTGAAGTGAGATCAATCCAGTGATACGATAACTATTCACCACACATCTCCAAGGATCAGAAGATTCCCCAGAAGATTAATCTGGGATGGTCTGATCCATTTTCAGTATGACAACTATGTATATCGCTCAGAACATCATATCATCTTGTATCAACAAAGATAAAAGCTCCTAAACAAGAAGATCATACTTCGAATGACAGAAGAGATCTGATCCTTCATCAGTAAGCTTTGAGGACAAATATTTTTGAAGGAGAAGGTAATGTTATGAACATAAATTATGTAAAAATAGATAATAAATAATAATCATAATAATATAAATACAATAATAATTAATAAGTAAATTAACTAATGGTTAGTTAGTTAATAATGAAAATGCATGTCTTAGAGACATGCTTGTTCATGAAAGGGTACTTACCTGGCTATATATACAATACCCTCATTCTCATTTGTACTCATCTTACATCAATTATTTTATTCAATATATAATTTGTGATTACTATCTTACGATGGATGTCTTTGTCTACGAAGTATTTTAAATATTTCCACTGCATACACGACTTTCGGTCGTTACAAAAACCTCTTGCAACTTCAAGAGAAAATACTATGTTGTTGCATCAAATACTAGAACTTATTTGGGAGAAGGGAAATATAAACAAAAACAATGTCATAAAATGACATAAGTCTTGAAAGTACTTATCTTTAATGAGGATTAAAGGAAGCTATCAGCTCCCTCTTGATCTAGCATCCTTCTTAGCCATGAATTGCCACTGTCCATCACATATGTCAATGTTGTGGGCACAAGAATAAATGTTTCCTATGTATTCTCATTTCTAGATCCTTAATCTCCTTCATCGACAACCAAGCTTAATTATCAATGTACAAGATGACCACTAGATCTACATCATATCGTCTCCTACTTGGAGACAGGTCCATCTAGTGTTACTCTGAATCTGTCATAGGTGCTGAATTTACTGCTTGGATTATATCAAATCGTAAAAAAATCAAAATCACACTAGGTTTCCCATGCTATAGAACCCATGTCTTCACCACATCCAACTCCACTCCAAGGGTTTCTCCCAAACCCTAATCTTTATTTGTAAAAATAAGGTCTCCCTAGGGTTTCCTCAAAACCTTAGCATTCTTTTAGGTCTCCAACATATTCATATATTTCACTTTTCTTGATAAATAAATCCATCACAGGTGTCTATGGGCGTAATATTAATGACTTTTCTTCAACCCAACTCTGATCCCATGCTAATTTTAGGGCTAGATAGTTCTATGTTGTAGATAATTGCATTTTTTTAAATTTTCAACAATTTACACATTGCATTTGCCCCATATCATCGTAAGAAATTATATAGAGACAACATTAACATCAACAATGTAGCAAAACATTAAGGAACAATAGAAGAAAAGCACACATAACAAAGACATTGGGATTAGGTCAGAGACCAGAGGAAAACCCCACAAGGGGAAAACCCAAAAATAAATTCTTCTTCTTCTTTAGATATTCATCAAATGTTCAGCTGAGATACATTGTACAATTAAAGTGAGACACAAGCCTTACAACATCAATCACATTGGCCGCCTAGGGCCAACCTTGGATCATACAGGATCATGATAAGATCGAAGCAGATAAGTCAATCATGGAGGCATTCACAAGACCTCTGATAGGGATGACTCCAAATCATTGTTAGAAGCATTGATCTCAGTCTCAAGCCATATCATTTTCAAGTATCATTGCCACCATCACTGTCATAAGCACACTGCCATATATCATTGTCATAAGGGCACTTGGCACATATCATTGTCATAAGGTCACTATCATATATCATTTTCATTCACACTATCATATCACTACTAGACAAGACTTCCATACATTAGAAATTTAGGGCACATATAGGGTTGCTCAAGTAGGTCGCAAAGACTAACAAACATAAACATAAATTTCCATACAATTTTGTCCAACCTAGAAAAACATCAGACTTGGAAGAATACCCAACATATATTTACGATTATGATTCTTCCTTGAAGATATTCCTTGGCTTATATGCATGTAACTGAAGACTTCAACCCCTGGTTAGGGCCTCCTTAAGCTACTATGACAGCCCTAATCCTGAGTTATAGACCTCATTAAATACTATGTTGATCCTCCTCTTATAAACCTCTACTCTTTCGCTATGCTTCAAGGATCTTTGTCCCCCTTTTGATGGGTCATATAACCATTTTTTTACATAGCCACAATGGCTCGGACCTTCCTATAATAGCATAGAAATATAGCATCCCTATCATAGATACTTAGACACTAAATCATGCTCAAAAAACAACACTTAAGTGTCTCCAAACTCGATCCCTAATTCTAGGTCTACTTCAAGGAGGAACAATGATTTTGGGAACCAAACTTGACAGAGAATTTTGGCCTAGATAGGACACTTCTACAACCACTTCACACCTTGTGACCACCCCAGTCATAAAAATACTATGATTATATCCCTTACAGGACTTGAAACTTCTGCACTACGTCTTAAGGGAATTCAACCCTCATTAGCCCTTATCTCAACCACCAACAAGGTGTATTATCCCTCCTTGAATAATAGACTTTTAACTTTTCCTTGACACATAAGTATACCAGAGAGACATAAAAGAACTATGCCAAAAACCTTACATCCAACTCTCCACAAACTTGACATGTAAAAACACAAGACAACATAACAAACTCATCCTTATTCTCTACCTAATATTTTCTCCTATATGCCTCAGTTTCCTCATATAAAGATGCCACACAATTATGAAAATGAATGTCAAATGGGGGAGGATAGGTGCCAATTTATAGTTGTTTCTTGATGCAAAGGGTCATGACCTTTGGGAAGGTCGACTTGATTATTTTATGAGGCTGACTTGTAAATGGAGGGAAATCATAAATTCAAGTTTGCTAATAAACATCTTGATATTAAAGACAACATGATTAATCACCTATCATTGACTTGAGTCACATTATTTAATAAGAGAAATGCCAAGTCGATTTCAACACATCAATAATGATAATTTTCCTTATCCAATTTAAATTGTATTTTGGGCAAGATGTATTCACTTTGGGGTAGTTGGGCTTCTATTGGGAAAATTTGTCCCGAATCTACCCCAAATTTCAAAAAATAATACATATATTCCTTCTCCTATAATTGAGATAAAACTCTTTAAGTCTAGGATGAATCCTTGTGGTTGATGTTCTACTAAACAAGGATTCATTGTGGTATTACAACTAGGGGCTATTAAGAAATCACCTGAGAAATGGACTTTGCTTCTTGCCATTTTTTTATTGGTTGTTGGAGAGAGTACTCCTGAGCAATTATCACTTCAGACTTTGAATCTGACTTGGGGGTGTTTATCTTTAAGAAAGATTGCAATGTAGTTGGCCTACTGTTAGCTCGAGAGTTGAAGTCCCTCCCTCAATTTCCAGTCATTAATCTATACATATAAGTATATCTACTTGTACTTTAATTACATTATGTAGAAATTTTTAATAATATAAAACTTATTCACAGAGATTATCCTGATTATACACTATTTGCGGAATGCATGCGTAATACATAACCTCCTCTACCATTGATCATCAATTTGTGGAATTAAAAACAATCGCATGCGCACATTGAAACATCAATCACACATATCAACACAGTATGTAATGGGGAAAGCATACAGCTGAAAAACCCAAACTATCTGTATATTATAATGATAGAGAACATGTAATAATACATAGTACAATACTCCTCACAAGTACTCAGTACTATCTCCATCTACTACACACAAACTAGCTTAGATTTGAACAAGTCACGGATTCAAATCTCCTCCACTGTTTGCCTGCCTCTACTGCGAAATCCAAGTTGAGAATAGGTCTGATCCAAGTTTGAATTCCCTTGGCTTGTACTGCGCAATCCTCATTGGCAATCTCAAATCAATGATTGTGCAAATCTCATGCACAGCTATAGTCACAACTGATAGTAGTCTCACCCTTTCACTCACCTCTAACACTTGTCTCCACTGAACTGTCCATGCACTGAGTTAACTGATGTATTCTTTAGTTGATTTATGAGTTAATAATTAGTGAATTAATTAATAATTAATTCACATCCCTCATCACTAGTGTATTTGGTAGATAGATAAAATACAACTATTTCAACTAAGTCAGCCTGAACACAACTCCATCAACTCCACCAAACTCAATCACTTGAGTTCTAACTGAAGTACATCATGCAATAGCTCAACTAACCCATAGGAATATCATATTTCCTTCTAGCAGTTGCATGTGCCACATTTGTAGCTCGAACTGAAGTGCTGCAAGAGGATAAGATAATGTTTATAGTCCAAATATTATTAAGAGCTAATAATATTCGACTGTTCTATTTTTAGACTGGTAGTCTAAAAATAGACTCCGCCCATATGTCTAAAAATAGAGGTCCATATATTTTTACCAACATGAACAATCATCCATAAATAGCATCCTGCAACTCATAGACCATGATCCATATGTCTAAAAATAGACATAGTCTAAAAATAGACTTTGCGCCAAAAATACCCTGCGGGCCCACTTAGTGAAGGCGACTTCTTTTCACTAAGCTCCATCATCTTTTTGCATTTTCAACACTCCCTCTCAACAAGATATGGATTATGTGCAACCCCTATCTTGCCTCTGTGGTATTCGAATTTGCTCCTGGTGAGCGCCTTCGTCAAGATATCAACATCCTGATCCTTCGTGGGAATGTATGAAAGTAACATGATTCTTCGTTGCACACAAGCTCTGATATGATGGTACCTGATGTCGATGTGCTTGGATCTATCATGAAATACTGGATTAGCCGAGAGTTTAATGCAACTCTGGTTATCACAATAAATCACAGTAGGCTCCAAGTGTGACCCGAACAACCCGACCAAGATCTTCCTCATCCATATAGCCTCGCATGCAGCCAAACTTGTTGCCATATGCTCGGCCTCTGCTGAACTGAGTGCCATGGATCTCTACTTCCTGCTGTACCAAGAAACTGTTGTCGACCTGATACTGAAGATCCCTCTAGATGTGCTCTTTCTGTCCATTGGGCTCCCTACCCAATCTGCATCCGTGAAGCCACATAGCTTCACCTCATCTTCATGTATGTACCACAATCCATATCCTGATGTGCCTCTGAGATAACGCAATACATGCTTGCCTGCCTTCCAGAAGAGCTTGGTTGGCTTAACCATAGCTTGTGAAAGCTGGTTAACAGCATAGCATATATCGGGTCGTGTATTGACCAGACACATAAGCGACCCCACCAACTGTCGATAAACAGTGGCATCCACTACCTCCGCTAAAGTAGCATCCTCCTTCCTCCAACCTCCAGGAAGAGGAGTATCAACGGGCTTGCAGCCATGCATGTTGAACTTCTCCAGTATCTTCCAAGCATACTTACCCTGAGAAACAAATAGTCCATCACTGCGCTGCCAAATTTCCAATCCCAGGAAATAATGAAGGAGGCCCAAGTCCTGCATCTCAAACTCTCTAGCAAGATCCTCCTTGCATGAAAGTATCAACAACTCATCTCCCGTCAAAATCAAATCATCTACATAAAGTACAATGATCAGCAACTTACCCTCCGGTCTTGGGACAATCTCCCATGCACTGTTTCTGATAATCGAATCATACTCTTCCACCATGGCATCTACCCATGCGGGATCCTCCACATCTTCCTCAAAAGAGGATGGCTCAGTCACGACACATTTTCTTACAAGAGCCATGTATCCAGTGTACCAATCAGGTGACTGTCTCTGTCTGCGTTGTGTTGTAGGTGGTCCTACAACCTTCTCTGCATCTTGGGCCAGTCGCTCAGCTTCTGTAGTGTGCTTTCACCCTCTAATGATTGGCGCTACATGAGTGGTCTCTTCCACTCCATGAACTTCATCTTGTGGCTGATCCACATACTGAAGCTCATCCTTAGGAACTAATAGCTCCTCATCTGCATGCAAGTGTGGCTCCCTCTCAAGCGAACACTTCATGGCTTTCTCCTCCTAAAATTTGATATCCCGTCGCACAACAGTATTGTGACTATCTGGCAAATACACATGATAGTTGTGGGGCATATCAGTGTACCCCACAAATATCCCAACCTCTGCGGTCAGCTCCAGCTTCTTCCTGGCATCCTTCATCACATGCATGTAAACAGGAGAACCAAAAATCCTCAAATGGGAAATATCAGGCCTCTTACCAGAATAAGCCTCCTCAAGTGTACTCATGCCAAGTATCTTGTGAGGACAACAGTCTTACACATATACTGCAGTATTGCATGCCTCCACCCACAAGTGAAGGGGTAGGCCCTGATCATGCAACATAGCCCATGCAGCACCCACGATCGTTCTGTTCTTCCGCTCAGCAACCCCGTTCTGCTGTGGGTTATGGGGAGCTATGAGCTCTCTGCAAATCCCTTCTGCGCTGCAGAAGTCCTTGAACTCGCCAGAGATGAATTCACCACCATTTTCACTCTTAAGAGCCTTCACCTTCTTCCCCGATTCCTTCTCAACCAGTGCTTTGAACTCACAAAACTTTGAGTATGTATCGCTCTCTTCTTCTGCATGAAGAAGATCCAGCACTTTCGAGAGAAATCATCAACGAAGATCACATAGTACTTGTGTTTTGCTGTCGAAGCTACTGAGAAAGGTCCACACACGTCTGTGTGAATTCTCTCAAGGATCGCCATGGCGCAACTATCCTTCTCGTGAAAGGTGGCTTTCACAAATTTTCCCAAGGTACACCCCTTGCACTGATCTGACTGCGCAAGAGTGCCTTTAGGAAGCCCAATAGAAATATATTGCAGTATCTTCAAGGCTCCATGGTGAAGGTGGCCCAATCTCTGGTGCCACAGCTCGCCATCATCCCGGCTCACCAATCCTTCTACGTTGCATGCCATTGCTGCGCAGCCATCTACATGCAATTGATAAAGGTTCTTGACTCGAACCCCTATCTTCCGAGTTTCTCCAGTTGTCTTACTGCGCAGGAAAGCCTTTCCCTCGCTGAAGACAACATCATATCCCTTGTCTTCTAACATCACCACAGAGATAAGATTCTTCTTCAATCCTGGAACATGCATCACTTCCTTCAATACGAAGGGTTTAGTAGACTCCCTCTCAAAGGAAATGGTACCGATATTAGTCGCACTGTATCTACCATCATCGCCCATCTCGATGTGCACTCCAAGATCTTTCTCATCCAGATCAGGAAACAAATCTCGATCTCCTGTCATGTGAAAAGACGCACCACTGTCCAAAAACCATACTGATCCCATCACACTTGATACCAAGCATGTGATAAGTGAAAAATCCAGCTCAAACTGCGAGGCTACGGCCTCTCCCACTGCAGATCCAGCAGCTTGCTTATTTTTCTTCTTCTGCAGACAATTTGTGGCATAATGTCCGTGCTGGTGATAGTGAAAGAACTTCACCTTGGACATGTCCTGCTTCTTGCCTTTCGCACCGGAATGAGAAGATTTCTTATTCTTCCCCTTCTTTACTTTGGCAGCCAAATTGCAATTTTCCTCATCAGATGACTTTGATGAAGATTCGTCCCTAGTATTCCGCTTGATCTCCTCTTGCACAAGATCAGACCAAAGTCTCTCCCATCCTGGAAATTTCTCCCGACCATTGACAGAGTCCTGATAGGAATGCCAACTCTTTGGAAGACTAAGGAGAGCCAAGCTCACCAAGTCCTCATCATCGACAGTCACCCCCACACTTCCCAGCTCATCCCGGCATTGGGTGAACTTCGTGAGATACTTGGGCATTGTCACACGGAATGAGTCGACCTTGCGGACAAGATAGACCTTCCTAGAATCTAAAGAAGACCTAATGACAAGCAAACCAATCACAAACTATATTTCTCTAAATATGCATTTATAAACAAAGGCAAACAAGTGTTTTAGGCCTACCTTGGGTCCAATGCAAGTTTGTGGAAGCCTTGCTCCTTCGATCCAAATGAGCTCCCTTGTTGTGAATTTGCAAACACAAACAATCAAACAAATTAAATAGCACCTGAAAAGCCAATATCATAAAACATATTTAACATGAAAGTCAAGGAATTCATGAAACAAATGACATGAGACAATTTGTTGAGAAAAATGAATCTGATTGTATTAATTCAAATCAAAGAAGAACTTTACAACCTGTGCCTTGACGTTGTACAAGCTCCTCCCAGGGTCCAGCAAGAAGTCTCCTCTACTTTGACAAGTTTCACTCTCTTCCCAATGAAGCCAAAAAGGTATGTGATCTCTCCTCTCAAGCTCAACTAGGAAGTCATAATTTCACCAGCATTTACCCTCAAAAATGTTCATCTTCCAACCTCCTTAGCAACCAGCCCAATGCCTGAATTTATAGTGCAATGGAGGGAAGTTACTAGGTCCTCCTTCAAAGGGATAAAGCCCTCCTTCAAAGGGATAGCTCCTCTCATCAAGGGATTAGCTCCTTCTCTTTTGGGATGCATGAACCACCGAAGAGCGGCCAATCCACGTCAAAATTCCTTCTAGAATCATCTAGAATTAACCCAAAGTGAGTTTTTTAGAATAAACTTGCACCTTTTTTACTTTCACAGGGGTCCGCACCCACAACTTTAGGGACAGAGCGGGCAGGTCCGCAGTTTTTGTAAAACGAAGGTGCAAGACCGCAGGCAATAGTGAGAGAAAGTGTGGAACCAGAGCTTTGTTGATTTTCAATGTCTTTCTCTAATTTTCAAAGCTTTACTTGAAGAGCTGAGGTCTCAGACTTGCTTAGGAGGACAGTACAAGTGGTGATAGACCCATACTGACTGCAAATAATCATGGTGACGATATTTTTGTGTAACATATTGCCCTCTAAAGTGCGAAGTCTGTAGTAGATGAGGATTTCATTTATCATTTAGGAAGAGTGAAGTACTTTATCATTTCGAGGATCATCTTATGGAGAGCCCGGTCGGAACCTGTAAAACATTCAGTGCAAGATATATATATGAGATCATATCATCGCTGAGGTAGGCATTCCCATACTCAGATCAAAACTGACTTAGAAAACTAACTACTGCTCTGATACAGGAATGATCTTGTAAGACATCACAAGTATAGACTCATGTGGACACAATATGGACGCAGCCATCTGTTTATGAATAGTCCATTATATAATGAATACAAAATTCCTCGCAGCCTGGATTGTGGAAACTAGATCCAGGGTCTTCATTTCTACTTCCCGAAACAGTACGATTCTATCCATGCGAATGATTGTGTTGAAGTCGAACATGGTAGAAACCACTTGATTACCAGTCAATGATGTAAACTGTTAACAAGTGTGAGAGAAACCACCAGTGATGTCAATGGCTCTCAAAGTACCCAGTACAATCCATGAGATGTGAATAAATGTGTTGATGTCGAACATGTCACGGAATCCTTTGATCGAAGGTCAATGATGCAGCCTGTCGTCAAAGGCGAGAATCCTGCCATTGAGGCATGCAGATCCCAAGGTACTGACGATTTCTAGATCATCTTTCTAGATAATGAGCTGAAGTCAATAGAAAGCGATCCATCGCAGGCAAGCCCACAACACGAAATCATAGATCAAGTTGAAGAAATTTAGTTGCAAGGACTGACTCAGGGATGGTCAAGATGGATGACAGATATTTTGCAGATGAATGGCTTATTGGCAGTGACCTTTTGAACACATAACGACACGACAGATGGCTTGGTGACAATTGACCCAAAGTTAATACCCAGAAACCGACTGAAGACTTTCAATGTGGTTTGATCAACTGTTAGGCAAAGGATTTCCCAACCCAGGTGAATAAAAGTGTCGTGTTCAAGAGTGGTTACAAAGTATGACAAACAGGCTCTTTTTCTCTCTTTTCCCCCACCATTTCTGGCAAGTACCTCTTTATTTTTGACAAGCTTGAGGAGGATAACATTTGCTTGATTATAAGCTCATCCTTCGGATGAGTCCAACTTAGTTTAAATTCGAACCCTAAGAAGGAGTGGTTCGTTCCTGTTTGTAATTGAACAGGTCCTTTACTGTGAAATTTTAACGAGTCCAGTATAGGAGAAACTCGGCATTTTTCAATTTTAGAGAGTCTGAAAAAACTTAAGAAGACTCCAGGGTTGACCTTTTTTGTAAGTTTGTGTCTCCCAAGATCGAAAAAGTATAAAATAATACTTGAGAGAACCGCTTGATCTTTACGACCAAGGAGTACTTTTCGTAATTAGTGCCCCTGGTCCGAAAAACTAAAAAAAGCAATCAACGACATGTCGTTTTATAACCAATATCGAATTTGAAACGACAAAAATCCGGCAATCTTTTCATGTTTTTACGGTCAGAAAAGAGTTGTAAGTGGACCGTCTTTTAGTTCCGTTTTAACGAGTTTAAAAGAAAAACTCGGTGATCTTTTCATGTTTTAGGAGTCAGAAAAGAGCTTAAAGGTGACTCTAAATGTTTTTCCGTCGAAAATGATAGATTTCGCCTAAATAATCCGTTATCCTAAACAAAAATGCAAACATTACTCGCACCTGTTTGAAATGGATAAAAATGTTGCAAAAATACCTTTCCAAAGTGAAACATAAACAAATTTGCAATTTATTTACTCAAAAAACTTATAAAAAGGGCTTTCGTCAATTCATTTTTACCGTTTGAGTTTTGGGTGAGAAAATAGTGCTTTTGTTCAGAAAACTTCCCGTGAAGATTGCGGAAAATCCAACCATCGGAATCGAACACCGTCTTCTCCAGGTAATCCACATCATCCCACTCTTCATTTTTAACCGTTTCATTTTTTGTTTTAAGCTTTTATTTCATTTTTTGGAGGGTTTTTAGGCTTAAAACCCGCGCGCAGGGGCCCGCAGGCGTAACACTGGCAGCCCGCGGACCCCGACTTTTTCTCAATGGGGAAAAAGTCAAGGGTCCGCACCTTCCATGTAGGGAAGGTGCGGACCCAGGCACTGTGTCTAACCCAGAGGGTGTGGTCCCCGCAACAAGGGTTTTGAACCCAAAAAATTCTCAAATTTGACCCAAACAAATTAATTTCTAGCATTCTAATTTGTCTTTTTATTGGATGCAGAGAGTACATCATGCTAGATTGGCGTGAACGAGAGCATGAGGACATGGATTTAGCTGCGTTGAATCACCAACCTTTGATCGATGCATTGAAGGCCTGCGGCTTGTACAAATTCTGGGCCATACCTGTCATGAGGGCCCAGGTGGATTTCTTAAAGTGGTTGGTTGACAAATGGAGCATATAGGACCAGTGCTTCTTCATTAGTGGCCACCAACTCGAAATCAAGCCGGAAGATATATATTTCTTGACCGGTTTGCCTAAGAGAGGCGAAGACTTGACTCTATTCGGGACTAGGCCAGGTGGCCAGTCTGTCGATAGCCTCCGGCTAGAGTTCTACAGCAGCCAAGCTAGAAACAAAGGGATAGACATAAAAACCATATCCCTTCCTGAAATCATGGTGATCGCATTTACTGTCACCAGACTTTGCGGGAGTGCCGCATTACATATTGCCACCAGATCCGAGATGCGGATGGTAGTTGACTGCTTTCGAGGCACCATCTTCAACTGGTGCGATGCTGTGTTGGCCAATGTAAAAGGCCAACTGACCAGAGCCAAGAACGGACAACTGAAGACCTTTGGTTATGGGGCTTTGGTTGTGAGCTTTGGTCTGGAGAGGGTTCCCATGTTGATCCTGCAGCACCTTACTGTTGGAGTGGGCTTCCTCGAGAGCCCAAACTGATGCGATGGGTCGCAGTTATGGCCCGTCATCTGGACGATGGGACAGAGGTTGTTCGATTCAAACCTGAGTATTTCCAATGGCTGGAAAACCAGGTTTTTTCTATTCAGTATTTCCCTTACACTGGGGTAGATTTTCGTGGTGACCCAGACATGGCTCTTCCACCAGGAGAGCAATGGGATGACTCAGGGAAAATCATTTTCAACATTTTCCTATTTTAATTTTTTTTTTTTTTTCCATCGTCCCAAAACTGATAGTAAAAGTTTCAAATGCAGATTTGGGTCCACAGTGACCAGCCGCTCTCCGGCCTTATGAGAGGAAACAACCAGTTGCAGTTGTGCCAGCCCCACAGGACAAATCAGCAGAGGTTTTGGCCGAGTTGGAGAGTCATCTAGAGCGCTTGACAGGAGATATTCCAGAGACCACCATAGATGACATTCCTCGTCGACTTCAGCGCTACATGATTGGGGTCCCAGGGCCTTTTAGGAGGTTCCTTTGCAAGGTGGCCCATGCAGTGGTTTCTTATCGAGATCATCACCAGTGATAGGATGATTGCCTATTGTGGGCACATATGACATTTTTGCTTTTTGTACTTATCATTTTTGTCGATCATAAGGTGTTTTTCAACCTATGATCGAGGGCGATGTATTTTTTGACTCACTCCTATATATACATATATATATATATATATATATATCACTATTACCAGCTTATCTTGTAAATCATGTTATGGAATGGTTTTAAATTTACATGTATGATTATTGCAAATGTCTACTTAACATTCGAGAAGCAATTGCATCTGCTAATGTATTTAAAGATCTTGGAATATGCTGATGTTCAATATAATCAAATTCACGTTCCAAGAGACGCACTCTCAAAAATAATCTCAATAACACTGGATTTCTGATGGCATACACTCTATTAAGCTGTAATACAATGAGTTCAGAATCTAACCTCACTATCAAACTCCGAATCCCAAATGAAATAGATTCAGATAATAACTCAATCACTGCACTATACTTGGCAATGTTGTTTGTTGTTTGACCGAGGCTTACCCCATGCATAGATACCAACTCGTAAGAGGGCGAATAGATAACCCAAGCTGCGGAAGAAATGTTCCGTGTATTACGACAAGCACCATCAGCGAAACCAATGTATGTTTGGAGAGGCATCGACATCTGCAATATCAAGAGTAAAACCAAGATAAGCAGGAATAATGACGAAAAACACTCTCTAAGATAAGCACACTTTTTAAACTAAAACACACCAGCTAGAAAGAAAAACTATCCTAACTAAAAATCTCCATACCCATTCTTTAAGCATAATACCTCTTTAGGTAAAGACCATTTCTAGGTTTACCTAAAGAGTCCCTGTCAAAGTCTACCAATTCATAGGCCCCTTTTGCTAGCTTTCGCTTGACAACATAGGGACCATGCCACATAGGAACGAATTTTCCAGCGCCTAATTTATCATTAGCTTGATCATAAACTAAGACTAGATCTCCTTCCGAAAAAATTCGAGGGGTCACATTTCGATCATACTGAGCTTTCATACGTTTTGTGTGAGTCTCGATCGCCAATGCAGCATCACGTCGATTCTCATCTAATTGAGCCAAGTATAACAAACATTTTTCCTCTTCGGAAGTGGCTGGAAGTAACTCGATGGCCATTTGCAATTACGGGATTTCGCATTTAATGGGTAACACAGCTTCCAGACCATAAACTAGTTGGAAAGGAGTGAACCCTGTTGATGTTTTTACTGAGGTACGATACGCCCAAAGCATTGAAAATAGCATGTTATGCCGATTCGACCGATGAATCCCAATGATTCATCGGATCATGATGACTAAAACTTTGTTGATGGACTCAACCAGACCATTAGCTTGTGGATAATAAGGGGTTGAACTATCGTGACGCAAACCAAGCTGGCCTATAAGTTCGGTCATCATAATGTTTCGAAAATGACGCCCATGATCAGTGATAATCGCTTGTGGGACACCAAACCTAGAAATTATATGATTGAACACGAAAATTGCAGTTGTCTTGCCAGCTGCCTCAAATGTAGGCATCACCTCGGCCCACTTGGTAAAATAATCTACCGCAAGAATGATATACGCATGCCCCCCGGCCGAGTTAGGGTTACATGTAATAAAATCGATACCCCATTTGGCAAAAGGACCAATGGCAATTATAGGGTGGAGAGGAGCAGGTGGAGCACGCATCTTTAGATCAAAAATTTGGCAGTTGTGGCATTTTCGGACGCGTTAATACAATCTTTAAACAAAGACGGCCAGAAGTAGCCAGCGCACAATATCTTTTGGGTTGTGGCATACCCAAACATATGACCGCCACACGCTCCAGAGTGACAGTCATTTATAACCCTTTCAGCTTCCTCGTGAGTTAAACAACGTCGAAAAACAGAGTTCGCCCCACGGCGATAAAGAGTATCTCCAATAATCCTGAATTGTTGGGACTGGAATCGTATTTTCCGACGTTCTGACCTTAAAATTTCTGGCCGAAAGGATTGGGTCTGGAGATAAACGATGATATCCCCATACCACGGGTCTAAAGTGCTGATGAGAAACAAGGATTCGTCCGCAATGGGCTCCTCTGCCACAGTTTCCGTGTCAGCACGCGGGAAGTCACACATCAGCTCTGCAAAAACTAAATATTTCTTAGACTTAGATTTTTCAAATTCCAAGTCGAACTCCTGCAGGATAACAATCCATTTAGAGTACTTGCCCCCTAGCAATTGCTTGGTCAAAATGTAGATCATAGAGTTGCAATCAGAAATTACTGTAGTTTTACGTAGTAAAATGTAGTGACGAAAACGTTGGACAGCTTGAACAGCTGCCAATGCCAATTTCTCCACATGTGAGTATTTTAGCTCAGTTGGATTTAAAGTTCGACTAAGGTAATATATCACATGTTCAGTACCAAATTCATCTTCCTGAACTAAGACCATTCCAATGGTGGAATGAGAGGCGGCGAGATACAAGAAGTAATCCTGGTTGTAGTTGGGAGGATGCAATAATGGTGCATGGGTCAACGCGTGTTTTAGTGCATCAAAAGATTTATGAGCTATCTCATCCCAATAGAATGAAGTATTATGTTTCAACAACCGGGTAAAACCATTTGTAACCTCGACGTAGTTAGGAATGAATCGTCATAAAAAGTTTGCTTTCCTTTGCAAACTTTGGAGTTGGCGAAGGCTCGAAGGAGGAGGCAATTTTACAATAGCTTCGACCTTCGAGGGATCGACGTGAATGTCGACTTTTGAAACAACAAACCCCAGCAATCGACCCGTTTCTATACAGAAAACATATTTGTGTGGATTCAACCGAATCCGATAATGCCTACACCTGATAAATATTGTTCGTAAATGGATGAGATGATCAGCTCGATGTAATGAATGAGCAGGCAAATCATCGAGATAGGGTTGCACAATGTGCTTGATGTCATGAAACGTATAAGACATGGCCCTTTGAAAAGTTGCACCGGCATTCTTGAGCCCAAAAGGTAATTTGCAATAAGCAAATGTCCCCCATGGACAAATGAAAGTCGTTTTTGGTTGATTTGCAGGTAGAATGTTGACTTGATTGTATCTGGAAAAACCATCCATGAAGGAGAATATTTCGCTGCCAGCACAATCATCAATGATTTGATCGATATAGGGAGTTGGGTAATTGTCCTTTGGACAGGCTCGATTAATATCCCTATAATCGATACATATTCTTATTGTCCCTTGCTTTTTGTTAACTGGAACAATATTTGATACCCAATCCGTTAACGGGATCGGATAAATGAAACCTGCTTTGAGTAATTTTTCAACTTCTGCTTTAATAGCAGCAGCTTTTCTTGGGTGAATCTGACGCAAACGTTGCCGGACGGGTTTAGCATCCGGGTAAGTCTTGATTTCGTGAACAACAATTGCGAGATCAATTCCTGGTATTTCCCCATAGGACCAGGCAAACACGTCGTGGAATTCTTGAAATAGGGCCTTATATATTTGAATTTCGTCTTCTGTACACGAGGCACCTATATGAATGTTCTCAACAATTCCAGGCTTAACCGAAATGTCAATAGGAATAGTTCGAGAGATGTTTCCCAAATTTAACTCTGAATCAGGATGTTTCAATGGATTCTGAGGTTCCTTGACATATTCAGTCGTAAAAATTGATGAAAAATCATTTTCAAAACGATCATTTTCGGGTAAAAACGAAGATCTGTAATGGAGATCTTCCCATGGTAAATCATCTACACATAGGATTTCACGAATTTGCTCATCAGAGTGAACAAGTTCAGAAAACGTGATTGAATCCGAGCTTGATGTGAAAAGTGATTCCTCACGGACCACATTCATTAAGTCAATTTCGGTTGAAGATGGGTCGGTAAACGATTGCACAGCCTCATACGCAATTTCATATGGACTCAAAGGCATGACATCACCAAATGAGTCTATCTCAAATTCAGAAGGAACGATCCAAGGATCATCATAAACAATGGTGTCTGACGTAATCAGATGAATGGTTGCAAATGAAGACGATGCGTTGATCGGAGGAAAAGGAAAAGTTCCCAGTAAACCAGCATCTTTAACTAGTCCTACTCCAACATCCTTATACAGGATATTCGTTTTACCAACATGCTGAATACTTTCAAAAGAGGTTGGGTCAGATGAAAAGTAAGCCAGCTGGTATATTGTTACAATCTTTCCATTATGAGGAAACTTTATAACCCAAAAGACCAATGAAACGACAGTTGTCATAGCGTAAGACCAACTTCGACCCAAGAGAAGGTTGTAATCTAGAGGGGCATCAACCACCTCCACATCTAGATTAACGATTTATCCTTCAACCCCTATAGGTAAACCCTATAGAATGCCAAAAAGATGAAATCCACAGCCATCAAAGGCCTTTAGAATCGTCGGGGATTGATTTAGCGAAGGATAACCAAGCAATCTCCAACACTGTATCGACATAATACATGTTGAGGCTCCCTCATCAATCACAGTCCGATGAATAGGCCTGTTTTTTACTATCACTGGAATCTAGAAAGCCATTTGATGAGGTAAGCGCGGTGTACTATTTTCTAGATCGAAAATTATTAGGTTCGAGTCCTGAACGTCAACAGCTCCTATAGCCGACAAAAGTAATTTACGCTCTGCTGGACATGATTGCAGCACTTCCAAAGCCGACATTACTGAGGATGAAACAGCTAAATCCTCAACAATGTTATAGTTCTGAACCGCTCTCACATGTGGATTGAAAGCTGACTTTCGAAGTATACCCTTGGCGGGAGGTTTGATTACCAATTCTGGATTAGGTTTCTCGATCTGTAGAGGATCGAAACTGGGAGCTGAGGTTGATGGCTTAGAATGAGAAGATTTTGCTTCTTTACCATCAACAGGACTTTTACTACCATAATCATGTGATCGAGTCGCAATCCTAACATGGGACATCATCAGTATGGGTTCTTCATTGGCACTCGAGGAAGAACCTATCATCTTACTGTCTTGACTTGGAAAAGGATCCTTCAAAACGGCAAGCGTTTGGGAACCTTTGACAATCTTCGCAACCTCTGCGCATTGAGGGTAGTCTCTTGTAAAATGTTCTTCGTCACAAATGAGAAAAGGATAACGAGGTTTGCGCTTTTCATCATTAGATTCCGATTTTTCAGGTTTCTCATTTGAATTTTTGTCCGTTTTATTCTTCTTCTTCCCTTTCTTCTTGCCACCGGATTTTGATTTGGCTGTAGATGACTCTACAACGTGAATATCGGCGGAAATCTCGGCGGAAGAATCTCCTGTCGGGGAATCAAGCACGGTTATGATAGGAGAAGAATTCTTGGAAGACTTCTTCTTACTCTTAGTGTTAACCATACCAATCATACCATCGGCGGCATGAGATCCCGAAGGAGCTGCAGCGATTTGATTTTTCTTGGGAAGATCGGGGATTTTCTCGTGTAACGTACCTGACTGAGTATAGACCAAGTCAAGGTACTGTTCTTGAGAAATTACTTGCTCCTCAGTAACAACTCCGGCCTTAGCTACATCTTCAGTGATCTTTGGCAACAAAGACTTTACAAACCATTCAGCCAAGATCGGATCCGGAATAAAAACCTTCACTAAACGTCGTCGACGTCTCCATTCATGAATATGATCTGAAATGTAGGTGGACATCGATTGCTTTAATGAAGTTAGAAATTATGTGCCATTGTCATATCTGACTGGCAACTGAAAATGAGTTAAAAACGAGGTAGCTAACTGACTAAAATTATAAAAAGTGCCTCACGGTAACTCAATGTACCACTTGGCCACAAGACCAATTAGAGTGCGCTGGAAAAGTCTTAGACAGATTTAATCATTTGAAATGGAGTTAGACGCACACCAGAGGTGATAAGTCATCACATGATTCGACGGGTCCTCTCCTGATTTGCCTTGGAACTTAGGAATATCACTAGGCAACTTGTTCGGCATTGGCGGCCAAAACGAAAGATAATTAATGGGATCGTTCGTTAGGCGCGACAAGTCAGGCAAGTCCAAAGTTGCGATAAACGGTAACTGAAGATTAGGGTCCCTAAAACTCTGGGTCATGACACCAGCCCCAAGAGGAGGATATCCAGGATAACTAGGAATAGGAATTGCATTTGGGATATTGTATCCTCCCGGAAAACCAGGATTAACCGGACCGTATTGGAGTTGCTGAGGTTGTTGATATGTGTACCCAGGGTACGGTTGATACTGATAGACTAGTTGCTGCACAACAGGACCGAATTGGTACTGTCCCTAGTACGGTTGATAAGTAAATTGTGGTTGACTTGTGACAACCGTACTTGAACCAGGTTGTCCTACAGGCATCTGAACCGAAGTTTGAATCGTGGATCCAGACAGTGGTAAAGATGTCTGAGGAGTAGATACAGGAACAGTAGAAACCGGAGCTGTCGATACTCCAGAAGTAGGTGGGGTAGATTGAACAAATGTTGCGGCAGTTGCAACAGTCGTTTGAGGCGGAGTACGAGGCGTACTAGGCCCAGGCTGAGAAACTACCAAAGGTACAGAAGTTTGAATAGAAGACTGGACAAGTTGCTTGGGTGTACCAGAAACTAAGAGTTGTCTAGTTTGAGATGACAACTGTACATTCGGTTGCAAGACCTGTTGAGTTTGCGATGGATCCCACACTAAATTCATTCTGGGGTACGGACCCATAACAGGTTGAGAATATTGAGGACCATAACCGGGTTGAGGGTAGGATTGATAATTCAAAGGTACATTTCTCGTTCCTTGAACATATGATTGACCGAAAGGTGGTTGGAAACCTTGGTTCGAGTACTGACCTTGGGTTTGATACCCTTGAGGCACGTACTAATACTGGGGTTGACCTTGAGGCATAAATTGATATTGGGGTTGACCTTGGGGTACATATTGAGTCTAGGGTTGACCTTGAGGAAGGTACTGTCCCGTAGGTATGTACTGTCCTTGAGGTTTCCCCCCAGGCGCAAATTGGGTACCTTGAGGTTGCCCCCCAGGCGATAATTGAGGATTTTGAGGCTGCCCCCAAGGCGGTAACCGGCCATCTTGAGGTTGAGGATTGGGAATAGTTCCTGACATCATGAGAATATCTTCTACGCTCAACGGCTTAGTACCATTGCTTCCAGTTAATAACCCTTGTTCAATGGGTTGAGGGGATGCTCCCGAAAAAGTACCAGAAAGTGATTGATACCAGAGGGAACAGAAGGACCGCCGTACAAAAAGGATTCGGGCGATTGAGTAAACATGGATGACTGTCTTGACATATTTAACGAAGGATAGTAACCTCTAGGTGTTGGGTGATAAGGAACACGAGGTGGTGAAAAACTTAACCTTGGGTTTTCTAAGAAATTAGTCAAAGAAAGATACCAAGCACTGCTCCTAGGTGGACTGTAAAAAATTGATTCACGCTCCCTTAGCTCAATAGTAGGTTGATTTTCAGGGATAGAGATGCCTACTTCTTCTTCTGGAGTAGCAATTTCTTCGATAGCTATAAGTCCAGAAGGAAGATTTTGGGTAATTATTGTTTCTACCCTAGGTGAACCAGGACCACTAGAAGCTGGAGAAGCAAACCCCGATGTCGGAGTAGCAGCAAATTCACTTTCAGGTTCAGATATTTCAGGTTCCTCACCTATATCACTAGTAGATGAAAAGCTACCAGTAACTTCGGAAACAGACATTGACTGCGGATTATAATCTACTACAAAAGCTTGAAAATCAGGATGTACCACCAAAGAAGACTCTCCTTCTTCAGGTGACCCAACTCTACTGTCTCTAGGAGTTACGAGGACTTTCAATCCTTCAAGCTGGCTTGGTGAAAACTCAAGAGGTTGGCCCCGAAGTCTACGGGACTTCCTCAGTAATTCAGCCACGATTAAAAAATTTTAACTACTTCACACGCAAACAAAGTAAAATCTCAATGAAAACCACCTAAAGCCTCTAAAGAACCAAACAAATTTGAATCACACGCTTAAAGAATCTAGGAGATCAAACACACACAAACAGTAACTTTCCGTACTGAAAACACTAGTTCGTGATGAAATCCAATGTCGCAGAGTTCAATACAGAAATGGTGGTTGGAACAGTTACCCCGGCAACCTGCTTAATGAATAGACTGGCACAAGTTCCCCCACTTAACCGTCTCGAGTGAAGAGAACCCCCCAGAAAATCCAAATGAGTCTAGCCGACGTCTACTCCAGGTACAGTGGGATCTTCCCACCATTGTCACCTTAGGAAGAATCCTAAAGAATATGGCCACTAAGGTTACCAACTGAAACAAATATACCTGGGGGAACAGTCTACGATCGGATACGCATGCAAGGGCAGAGTAGCAAGCTCAATCCCCTTGAAGGCTCCTTGACATAATCCAAGGTTTACCAACAAGTGGCCCCAGGCTCCTCGACAATGGTTAATCTGAGGTTTACCGTTTTTAATACGTGAATATCTGGCGTCGTTCCCAATGAGAAAGGATTGATTCCCACACTGGTTCGGACACGATCTCGTGCTTCTCCTTTAAGGGGAGCTTTCCCAGAGCATAAATGCAACAATTGGATTTCTTCCCTACCACAAGATATAGCTACTTGTTTGTTTTTACTGTCTTGGAGAGTTAATTACTCTCCTACTCCAAGACACTAGCCTAAGCTATGTTGGTGTATCAGAGCCCTAGAAATAAAAATGTTACTAGATGAATTTTACTTTAAGCGTTATTTTATTGGTTTTTGTTTAAGTCAAAAGGTGCGGAGATGAAACTCGTGGTATGAAGACGCGACTCAAAATCACTAAAAATGCACTTAAGATGATTAAACAATCTTTTCCCTTCGATGAACTTCTATCTAGGAAAGAGTTTGAGAATGCAAATACTTGTAAACACAAATCTTTCTTAACAAACAAATTAAAAGAAGAGCTTTTGTCCTTTCCAATGCACTCAAAACGAGACAACTAGTTATTTTCACAAAAAATTCCCTTTTCTTTTCAAAGCACTCAACCGCTACAAAAAACAAACTTTTTCCAAAAGAGAGTTTTTTATTTTTTGTATAAAACACTCAAAACTATGAAAACAACTAACTTTGAGATCTGTAAACTATAAAAACCTATTTGAAGTCAAAGCTTACAAGATGTCTTTTTTAAGGATGTTTTACTTAGCTAGATGTAAACTAAGGACCAATTTATACAGAATCACAAATCAGTCAAAAACAACCAATTTTGTTTTCGTCTTTAAAAATGAAATCCAAACTTTTAAACACAAGTTTTTCAAAGTTTTGTAAAGAGAAAACACAAAGCGGATTCCTCAACAAGGGTAGATTTCATAAATGGTCAGACTCATAAGAAGGCTGGTAGAAACCAAGGTGATCTAAGGTCCCTGTAGCTTCTAAGCTTGGAGCTACTAGAAGACCAAAATGAAAAACAAACCCAACAGCAAAACTTCTAGGAATTTCACCTAAAACCCTAACACCAATGAAATCAACCTAAGGAAAGCTTCTGACAAGTTATATGCAGGTTTGGGCAGTGGATAATAACTTCTAAACAAAACCTAAGCTGACTAACAGAGGAAATCTTAGGTTTTCCAAAATTTTGACAGGGTTCGCAGGCCCACAGTTAACACAGGTGTGGTACCGCTCTGTGCTAAAAGAAAAAGTGTGGATAAGTACGCACTGTGTCAAAAGCCTAGGGTGCGGTCCTCTCCCAAAGTTATGAGAAACAAAAAATAACCTTGGATCTACTATTTCTACCCAATTCCACACACAACAAGCCAAAAACAGAAACAAAAACACAGTTTCTTAGGTCAAAGTAAAAACAAGGAAAAAATCAAGTCCCCAGTATGGTCGCCATTTTGTCACACGGAATGAGTCGATCTTGCGGACAAGATAGACCTTCCTAGAATCTAAAGAATACCTAATGACAAGCAAACCAATCACAAACTATCTTTCTCTAAATATGCATTTATAAACAAAGGCAAACAAGTGTTTTAGGCCTACCGTGGGTCCAATGCAAGTTTATGGAAGCCTCGCTCCTTCGATCCAAATGAGCTCCCTTGTTGTGAATATGCAAACACAAACATGCAAACAAATTAAATATCACCTGAAAAGCCAATATCATAAAACATATTTAGCATGAAAGTCAAGGAATTCATGAAACAAATGACATGAGACAATTTGTTGAGAAAAATGAATCTGATTGTATTAATTCAAATCAAAGACAAACTTTACAACATGTGCCTTGACGCTATACAAGCTCCTCCCAAGGTCCAGCAATAAGTCTCCTCTACTTTGACAAGTTTCACTCTCTTCCCAATGAAGCCAAAAAGGTATGTGATCTCTCCTCTCAAGCTCAACTAGGAAGTCTTAATTTCACCAGCATTTACCCTCAAAAATGTTCAGCTTCCAACCTCCTTAGCAACCAGCCCAATGCCTGAATTTATAGTGCAATGGAGGGAAGTTACTAGGTCCTCCTTCAAAGGGATAAAGCCCTCCTTCAAAGGGATAGCTCCTCTCATCAAGGGATTAGCTCCTTCTCTTTTGGGATGCATGAACCACCTAAGAGCGGCCAATCCACGTCAAAATTCCTTCTAGAATCATCTAGAATTAACCCAAAGTGAGTTTTTTAGAATAAACTTGCGCCTTTTTTACTTTCACAGGGGTCCACACCCACACCTTTAGGGACAGAGCGGGCAGGTCCACAGTTTTTGTAAAACGAAGGTGTGGGACCGCAGGCAATAGTGAGAGAAAGTGTGGAACCAAAGCTTTGTTGATTTTCAATGTCTTTCTCTCATTTTTAAAGCTTGACTTGAAGAGCTAAGGTCTGAGACTTGCTTAGGAGGACAGTACAAGTGGTGATAGACCCATACTAACTGCAAATAATCATGGTGACGATATTTTTGTGTAACAGGCATACTGTCTCCTTTCTCACACTTAATGTTTCTGAGTTTATCCTTGAGCGCCAACTTGCTCTGGTCGCTCTTGCTTTGGAATAAATCTATCAACGCTTTCCACATCAAGTATGGAGAAGCCTTTCCATGTAGACTAGATATAATGTGATCCTTCACGCCCTCCAACAGAATCCTTCGACACTTTGTTGTGCTCTTTTGCCAAGCCTCAACGTGAGCAGCATCAGTAGGATTTGGGACCTTAGCCTCTATGAACTCCTTCAACCCATTGTCATCTAACACCACGCCCATCCTGTCTTTCCATGCAATACAATTCGAGCTGCCTTCAAGGGCATACTCCAATCGCAATCCGTTGAAAGACATTTCAACTTCGACACCAAGAAAACACTACTGCAAATTTGAATTCCGCCAGCTCAAAACTCAACCGCTTCTGATCTAAAATTCGTGAGAACAAAGTATTTCTCGTACAGAGATTGACTGTATGGGCATTTACCGGATATCTCACCTTCCAAAAGAAGGATGAATCCAGAGGCTACCTGGCTCGATTACAGACTCTGCCTGAAGAAATAAAATGTAATCACTTTCTGAATAATAGATCTGATGATCAACTTCGCTCTGATACCATGTAGAAACTTTTTCTACAAATCAGCTAGCTCTGATACCATGTAGAAATTTTGAATAATATAACACTTATTCACAGAGATTATCCTAATTATACACTATTTGTGGAATGCATGCATAATACATAACCTCCTCTACCATTGATCATCAATTTGTGGAATTAAAAACAATCGCATGCGCACATTGAAACATCAATCACACATATCAACACAATATGTAATGGGGAAATCATAGAGCTGAAAACCCCCAACTATCTGTATATTATAATGATAGAGAACATGTAACAATACATAGTACAATACTCCTCACAAGTACTCAGTACTATCTCCACCTGCTACACACAAACTAGCTCAGATATGAACAAGTCACGAGTTCAAATCTCCTCCACTGTTTGCCTGCATCTACTGCGCAATCCAAGTTGAGAATAGGTCTGATCCAAGTTCGAATTCCCTTGGCTTGTACTACACAATCCTCATTGGCAATCTCAAATCAATGACTGTGCAAATCTCATGCACAGCTATAGTCACAACTGATAGTAGTCTCACCCTTTCACTCACCTCTAACACTTGTCTCCATTGAACTGTCCATGCACTGAGTTAACTGATGTATTCTTTAGTTGATTTATGAGTTAATACTTAGTGAATTAATTAATAATTAATTCACATCACTCATCACTAGTGTATTTCGCAGTTAGAATAAATACAACTAGTTCAACTAAGTCAGCCTGAACACAACTCCATCAAATCCTCAATCAACTCCACCAAACTCAATCACTTGAGTTCTAACTGAAGTCCATCATGCAATAGCTCAACTAACCCATAGGAAAATCGTATTTCCTTCTAGCAGTTGCATGTGCCACATCCGTAGCTCGAACTGAAGTGCTGCAAGAGGATAAGATAATGTTTATAGTCCAAATATTATTAAGAGCTAATAATATTCGATTGTTCTATTTTTAGACTGGTAGTCTAAAAATAGACTCCGCCCATATGTCTAAAAATAGAGGTCCATCTATTTTTACTAACATGACCAATCATCCATAAATAGCATCCTACAACTCATAGACCATGATCCATATGTCTAAAAATAGACATAGTCTAAAAATAGCCTGCGGGCCCACTTAGTGAAGGCGACTTCTTTTCACTAAGCTCCATCATCTTGTTGCATTTTCAACACATTATGAATGTTAAGTTCTATTGTTATGGGTTATAATAATGAATTCATTAGTATTTCTTACGGAGGAATGGTGTATTCTTGGTTGTCTATGATGAGATGCATGTATGAATGTTCTCATAGTTTGAGAGAGGATTGTAGATCCTTGAGACTGTTGATAATCTCTTGAATACATGGATACTTATCCAGTAGGTATGATTATTTGATGAGTTCAGTTGAATGTCATTGTGTGTGATTTCTATTATTTTTTATGCCATGAATAATATGTAAAATTGTTATATGTCTTCATAATTGTTGTACTCATTTCAATATGTATCCAATGTAACAAACAAGAAAAAAAAAAAAAAAAAAAAAAAAAAATTATTATCAAAGCATGGATTTTATGCTCATTATTGATGGTATTTTAGGTAAAAGCATGGGTTTTATGCTCATTATTGATGGTATTTTAGGTAAAATCATGTTATTTATGCTTCTAGGGTTTGTTAGGTCTTAGGATTTATTTTCATGACTAAAAGGAGTCAACATCATGTTTATAAGACCATTCCGGAAAATTTATAATTGTAAAGATAATTATTTTTTACGCTAGAAAGTCCTGGAATATCCAAGAGTACAAGTCAACCTTGGGATCGTCAAGTCAATATAAAGGAGGGAATTCAACCCCTTGAGAAGGCTATAAAAGGAAGAATTTCAACCTCATTTGGACACACTCACTCACAAGTTTGATCTATCAAAGAAAAAAAATTATTTGTTGTTGGGAAGCTAAGAAAACGAGGGTGAAAGTATAGGAGAAGTTTGGAGGAATAAATTTGTTGTTTCTGGGCGCTATCTCTATCACATGTGAAAAGAAGCTAGGGTTTCTACAACCAAAAAGACGCTGAAGTTGCAAGTCTAAATTGTTGGGGAACAAAGTTGTTGTTGGGAGCAGAGCAGGAACCAGTTATTGGATAGAGCAAAATCATTGTCTTGACCTCGTTGACCTTGGGAGATATGTCTTGCACTAAGTAGGTCTCGGAAGGAGGTTGTGTTAGGGTTTCCAAGAAGTTGCAGGGATGAAGTTTTTGGGTCGAATCTCCAGGTCAAGCAGTAGTACTAAAGCTGGCAATTCAAAGTTGCAAGGAACGAGCAGTTTTGTACAAAATCAAGGAAGGACTTGAGGAAGGGATGACTTGGTACTGGGAGAAGGACTTGGTCTATGGATTAGGCCTCTATATCTCATTTGAAGCAGATTCTAAGAAGAGAAGAATTTTATGGTTTTCCACTTGGAGGGGTTTTTCCCTGGCTGAGAGCCTATATATGTGTCATCTTTTGTTGTTGTTGTTCTTGATATTGTTTGATGAAAATATCTAACTAAAGAATATAACTAAGATTCACAAGCAAGCATCAAGGTTGAAGAAAATAAGTTATAATTGTTACCACTTTACATTTTCTAACATGGTATCAAAGCTCAAGTGAGCAAGGAAGGTATTGAAAGGACAGTAGAAAGAATTGTTGATCAAGGGATAGGAAGCTCTCAAGGCCTAAAAGAAGAAGATTGTCTCTTGAAGGGATCTGGTAAAAGGCTTGTTGATAAAATACCTTCTAATCTAGGGTTTCTACATTGAAAAAGATCAATATCTACATCAATCTCATAAGAAGGGTGTTGATCTCACAAAAGGAAGTCTACTTGGAAGGCGTCAATGTTGGAAGTTGTTCGTGGAGGAATCCTAGGGAACATCTTTCAAGGGCATCATCAAGAACTCTCTGAAGGTCTTAAGGTCTTGAATACATCAAGAAGGTTGGAGATACTATTCAAGTATTGTACTATCTTATAATGGATGAATCTTCAAGCCATGTAATTTATTTTTTCAAGAAGAGCAACAAGCACATTGGGGCAGTAAACTATCTAGCATAGAAGAAGAGGATTGACATGATACTCAAAGAGCAAGAAGTAATGCGATATGTTACTAGCGAAATTACTAAACCTGGGGAAGACAACACACAAGAACTAGCAAGGTAAAAGAAAGTGGAAGTGAGAGGTTAAAGGATCATAGTAGAGTCAATCAAGGTTTCTCTTGTTCCATTTGTGCTAAACCTAAAAACTTCCAAGGCCACGTACGACAAGCTAGTAAATTTGTACAAAGTATGTACAATAGGTCAAAAGATGTCTTTGAGGAACAAGTTATATAGAATGAAGAAATCAAAGGATGAGGATATGTCATCCTTCCTCGTGATAGTCTCTTAATTAAGAGACCATCTGCAAGGACTTGGGGAACCAATTATTGATTCAGAAGTAACCATATGTGTTCTAAATGCATTACCACCGGAATGGAGCAACTTTGTAACAAGTATATTTTTATCTACATGTTTTGCTCCCTAGGGTTAGTGCCTCTGAGACATCATGTTGATTGACCTTTTACTTAGGCCTTAGACCTTCGTTTTCCAATCATGACACCCAGTCACACGGATGATGACCTGGTGAGATCGACTAGACCCTTTCAATCGTTCGCAGGACCACCTTACGGGAACAACTGCAATATTTTTCCTTTTTTTTTGTGCCTATGACTAGGGACTCCTAAATTTTCATGGTTCCTAGGATATTAGTTCGACACATTACTTATTCGAGCTAGCTAGGGCTTATCATGATGAAGTTTCCATAACTTCTTGTCATCCTGAGCATCCACATTCATCCTCTTAGGAGCTCTCTTCATCCTATTTATATTGGACCACTTGAGAGAGTTAGGCTAGCCATAAAGAGCTAGAGTCATGGGTATACTGAGTTTATGCTTAAGAATTAGATTCTTGCTGAGAGAGACAAATTTTATGAGGGTTATGCTATTGGAGTCCATATTTTTCCTATTATAGTGGGAAGACTCTGCCAATTTTTTGAAGGATACCTGAGCGAAGGTATACTTGTACCCTTTTTTGGATTAATAGAAATTCATGTTCCTTCTCTGTATATACATGTTTTCAATGTCACTTCTTATTATTTCTATGATTTTTTGAGCTAATGATCTTCTAAGGAAGACTAATATTCTTCTTTGTGTGTTTTTTTATTGTGTGTAGGTATTGAGATTTAGTGTGGATGCAGTAGATCGTTCGAGTAAAGCATTGGGATTTTGCATTGAGCTAAAAACCCTTCACCGAACTGTGAGGAGGCTAGGTGCACACTTTTTATCATAACATCTAGATCTGTTTGTATGATGCATGTGTGAGCATTGGGTTGGAATCTATCTACCTATCCACTAGCCATCTTTCTTTTGTTGTCTAGTAACCCTTTTGGACAGAGGTTTACAAATCAAAAGCTCCTTCCATAATTAATTACAACATCTATACTCCAAGAAATATTCAACTCCCTTTGATAAGTTATGGGCACAATTCATTCTAGAAGATTCAAGAATCAAGGTCAAGGACGACATTGGATCTGATGAGCAGTCTCGAGAATTTCTAGCCCTTACATTATTATTGTTATGCAGGCTCTGATTATATTGTGACCCCTTAGACTCCTATATATACCAAGCAGGTCATGTCATTTGTATCATCCAAGAATTATTCATTTATGTAATGTAAAAGAGGTTTCCCCCTTGAAGAGGATAATTTATAAGTTTTTGATCTAACTTTCTTCTATTTTTGTGAGCTAGTTGCATAACATTTGGTATCAAAGATTTGGATTCTAGGGTTTCGCTTCTTCAAAATGGTCATCATGGAATTTTCACTATAACATTTTTTCTACAAGGATTCAAAATATTAAATTGCAACCACGTGGAGGAGAAATATCTGTGAACCTTGTGTATGAATTTTAGATCTTGGTTCGCTATATTTCTAGAGATATGATCTAAGGAAGTTAGGGTTTTGCAGACTCCAGAATTCCATTTCAAACAGGTGACCTAGGGAAAATCATCATAACTTTCTCTCTGAGTATCAGATTTAAATTTCGTAAAGAGTGATTGAAAGTGCATGAACTATAGTTTATCCTATATCATTTTCAGGGCCTAAGGTCAAAATAGTGATACGTGGCACTCTGTACAATTTTGTTCTACTGAACAAGTCTATAATCAGGTCATTGTGGGAGATCGGGCATAACTCTTTCTTGAAGAATCCAATATCGGTCTGACTTATGCGGTTAGAAAGAAGACTCGGAGGGACACCATAGGAAAAAAGATCAAACCTTGAAGATCCGAAATTATAGATATACAATAGTTCTAATATCGAGCTCCTAAAAAAGCAAGAAAAAGTTGTGTATTTTTTAAAAATTTGCATAACTTTTGTTTGAAAAATCAGTTTGAAGTCATTCAAAGGACATAGTGAAGCATAGATATCATTGTTTGATTCCAAAATGTTTTTGAAACAAAAAAATGGACACACTTAGTTATAAACATGAAAGCTCTTCTATGACGCATGAAGAAGAGGAATAAATGCAGCATGATATATCAAAATTACAAGAACAAGTGCAACAAATTTTCACTCTCGCAAAGAATAACCAAAAATGAATTGGAAGCTAAGATGGATGGTTTGAAATCTGACATGGAAGTCGTGATGAATATCAAGATGGAAAGTTTGAAGGATGGTTTAAAAATAGAAATAAAAAGGGACTTGGAAGGTTTGACAAAGTTGCTACAAGAAATGCTTCCTAGTGGTGACAAGGTACTCCACGAAAATCATGATGAGAATAAAAAGAATAAAAATTATGATTTTAGAGACTCGCATAGTGGGTTGAATACTAACCACTTTCCAAAGATCAATATGAGGAAGTTTGATGGCAAGGATTTGATGACATGGATACTACAGATGGAGCAATTCTTTGATCTACATGATGTGTCAAACACACAAAAGGTGTGCATTGCATCTTTATATTTAGAACAAAATCAATTTGTGTGGTATCGATGGTTTTTTTCTCATAAATCAATTGTCACTTGAACATTTTTTTTTGAAGGATTGGTAGCACATTATGAGGATACAAAGAGAAACACCTTCTTTAGCCAATTGATAAATCCCAAACAAAAGGGTTCAATGGTAGAGAACATTGAGGACTTCCAAAGATTGAATATCAAGGTAAATGATATTCTAGAGGAGCATAGGATTGATTTCTTCATAGGGACTTTAAAGAACAACATCCAACATGAGGTTCGCCTTTGGTAACCTAATTCATTGGAAAAGGCATTCAAGGTGGCAAGAAAAGTTGAAAGCAAAATTATGGCAACAAGGAAGTCTACCACCCACAACTGTAAAGATGGAAGTGTTGTTGCTACTAGCCTTGCAAAACCTACAAGGTTGACACCACAGCAATTGGATGAAAAAAGAGTAAAAGGACTTTGTTACAGTTGTGATAGCAAATACACTAAATGTCATAAGTGTGTCAAGAAGAACTTATTTTACATAAATTGTGAACAGGAGGAAGAAAAGGAACAAGAAGCATCAAAAGAAGAGGATATACACTAGGAACTTTTAGAGCTTGAAATTTCACCTCAGGCTGAGAAAGGTAAACTTCAAGGCAACATCAAACCACTTAGCCTCGTAGCTAGCCCTATGGGGTAGGAGAGGGCTCTCTCTGGTCTATCTCGGTAAATATCTTCAACGGGCGAGATAGCCAATGAGGAAACACTGAGTTTAGGCTAGTAAACTGATCAAGAGGTTTGATTTGGGATTTTTAGGTTTTTGGTGGAAAATTGGGGAACGGAAATTTCGGGTGCGGGGATTGGACACAGTTTCCGCAGGGGGTTCTTTGGGGCGAGGTAGGAGACAGTATTGATGCCTTTGATAGAGGTGGATGGATGAGAATGACCGGTGAGGAGTTAAGGAGAGCAGGAAATAACCTTGAATTCCCCTTAAACAGTTGAAAACATTGATATTAAGCAAACTTAAAAGCAGAGCATGACAGTCATGAATTCTACTTTAACACTTCATTTGCCTAATTTGCAGAAGGAAAAGTAAGGAAATGATTCACATAACACACTTACAAGTACAAAGAGAAACACACCATCAATACATGTGACCACAGGAATCCCAAAAAGGACTGCAAAACCCTGGTCTTCCTTTGCCAAAAATTGCAGAGATACAGTGAGTAATACAATAAGAGCTTCTCCCTCAAGAGTCCAACCTTCCAACCTCTGAAAATGACTAATAAAATACATAATATAGGCAAGCTAACACCTTTCCTTTCCTCTAGGGGTCGAGCTCATCCTTCTAGGAGCTGTTTCAACCAATTCTAAACTGAGCACTAAAATCTAGGTAGTCAAAACAACTTGCCTCTATAAGCTAGGAAACCAATTCATTCATTAAATGTTTGCTATTTCATGAATGAATCTTCTAGAGAAGGTAAATAAGTGTCATGTCAACATGAAAATACATTAATTACATCAAAGAGGGTGAAAAATCCCATCACAAGTCAAAACTGGTCAAAGCTGGGCGAATTCCTGAGCTGTAGATGAATTCTTGTGCAAACTGCCTGATGGGTCGCGCGCAATTCCTGGACAGGCCGCGCGCCTTTGGAGGCACTTTTGAGGCACTTCCAGGTGTCCAAATTAGGCAAAAGTGGGCTTTTTGGAAAGGTCTAGATGTCTACTTTCCAACCCAAGTGGAATTTCTGAACTTGGTTGTCATTTGCCCCTCCAAAATTGCAATCTCCCAAGACTGCTTCCTGTGTATCAAAAATGTGGCAAAAAGTCATTTTTTGCTTGTTTTTTGACTTTCTAGAGGCCCAAAACTTGGTGAAATTTCTTGGTAATGGCTGTGCAAGTGTAACTTTCCATGACAAATCTAGAAATGCTGAGTTTTTCCAAAATGGAGTTGCCAAATGAAAGGGTCGCGCGCGGCGCGCGACCCATCGGTGAAGAAAACCTGTTTTTTGCCAGAAAAAATCAAAAATGACGCAAAATGCTCAAAATTTTTTGAAATTTGTGCTGGAGTTGAGTTATTTAGTATCATGCTCCTTCAAAGAAGCCTCAGCCAAGATATGGGGGGGGTCGAGCCTTTTCCTTTGTTTTTGTGCTTTGACCAACCGTCTTTGGAGCACTTTCATTCTTGCCTTGCATACGTGCATCCGCGCCCAATAATGATTTTTCATGTTCCTGAGCAAGTTCTTATCTTGGTTGGCCTTGGCCAGCAACCTCTCCAAATGAGCATTGACCCGAAGAAGCATAGCCTCTCGCTCAACGGGTACCAAATCGTCGGGTCTCTTTCGAGCCAAGCTGCGGTCCTCATGGATCCTCCGCAACTCATCTAGAGTGTGCTCCTCCTCAAGTTGCTTGTTGCGCTGCTCCAAGTAGGTGATGGTCCAATTTGCCATGTCCAATCTTTGCTGCAATGAGTCATTTTCAGCTCTAAGGTGCTGAATGATCTCCTTTGACTCTAGGCTAGGAGAAATAATGTCAAGATCAACCACCTCTATGCCTGGAATACCTGATGGCCCCTCATCAATCCTGGGTTGTTTGTCCCTCTCTGATACCTGTGCTGTTGTCGGAGACGAGGCCCCTTCCACCTGATGTGGAGATAACACTCGTGGTGCTGATGAAGAAGGTGAGACCCCTTCCACCTGGTGTGGAGAAAATACTCACCGAGCTGCTGCAAATAAGGCCCTGTGGCCTCTCTGATAAGTGACCAATGGAGGAGAGCTGACATGTCTAGTCTCAGGGATATCATGCTGCTGTGATGGTCCTCCCTCCTCATGAACAATCTTAGGATGTGGTGGTGGTGCTGTGAAAAACTCATGAGAGATAAACTCCTCCCATGGGATGCCATGCTGAGCCAACTGATGTATGACCACAAGCTGGATCAAGCCATAATGATAAAGGCTCCTATATTGTTGTGCTGGGCTTTTAGTATTTTTGGTAGGGAAACTAAAGAAAAATGATAAGGGAGTAAGAAATGGGATGTAGGAAATTGTAGGGAAAAATAGGAGTGAAAAGGATGACCTTAAAACAGCAAAACAAACACTAGCACTTTGAAATTTTTAAATAAATGCACATGGAGTCCTTATTTTGCAAATGATGGCTTTTTAAGAATATTCTCATGCTATTTACAAGCTTTAGCAAATAGCAATCTTGATGATGGAAGGCCTACCTGCAAGCTTGAAAAATTCTGGGGTCGTTTGGCAGTTCACTGGCAAATTTCTGTGGAGAAAACCCCAACGGGTCGCGTGCACTGCCCAACGGGTCGTGCGCACTCAATGGGTCGCGCCCGTGTAATTTTTGCACTGGCAAAGGCACTCTGATGGGTCGCGCTCACCCAACAGGTCGCGCGCAAGGCTCAACGGGTCGCGCTTTTGCAGGAGGCTTTTGGAGGCCTTCCCGGTGTCAGAATCAGGTGCAGGATAGCTCGTTGGAAAGGTATTTGAGTCTAATTTCCAACACAACTAAAATTTTACAATTTGGAGTTCATTTTCCCTGTCAAAAATCAAATCTCCCAAGACTGGTCAAAAGGTGCCAAATGAGGCTGCCTCAAGGAAGAGTGTTGTTGCAGTCAACTTTTGAATGCCTTCCTCAACCCCAAATTGAGCTCATGATAGCTAATTAGAAAGATATTTGTGTCTAGTTATCATTTTACCCATCAAGAAAATCATTGGGCCAACCAAGCTAGGAGAAAACTTGATTTTCCCAAGGTCACTTCAGAGGTGTCTTTGATTCTCCTGAGGCAACGGTATTCTTGACATTTCTCTCAAACCATGACACCTGTGAAAAAAGTGAAATAGGTTTTTATTTATTGGCATGTTTTGGACAGAAACCTCTCTCAGTTTCCAAAAATTCATCTTTTATTTCTCTAAAACATCTTTTGAGTGAAACTTATCCCGATGTGTGGAACAGGGGATTTTGCCGAAATGAAGCGGAATGAAGGGGATAAGAGGCTTCTAAATTCTTGGGGAAATTTTTGGAAGTAGGGTGGGATGTTAGGAAGTAGGGGAAAGTGGAATCTCAGAGATTGAGTGAGGGGAAGGGGTCCAAAAGGGCAAAACACAGGCCCAACCTAGAAAATTGCCAGGTTGTAGCTAGAAACTAGGGTTTGTGCAAAAATGAGGATTTTGGGGGATCTCAGTGATGGGAAGCATTTGATAAGGTACTTTAAGGATAGGGGAAGGTGTATGAACATCAGGATACAAGTTTCGCTAATGATTTGACTGTCCAAGATATATTGCCATCAAAACCCTAGGAGAGGGAAATGAGCTTGCCTAGGTGCGACTGAAGCATGAACAAGATGTAAAATGACTCATTAGACACTGACATGATAATGAAAACCCTATGAATGATGATAGAATCAGCTGAATAGTGACATAGATTGGAATTTGGGCAACTTTTAGAAGGAGTGAAAGCAAACCCTAGACCTAATGCCTAGTGACCAAATTTTGCTTGAAGACTCACTGAAATGACAAAATTTGACCTTAACACTTCTAAATCACTTTGTAAGAGCACGTTTGATCACTGGAGGAAGGCTGGAAAGACTGACACTAACAGGAACCAACCCCAGAAAAATAAGAAATGAATATGACAATATCTTCTAATGCATTAGTGATAATTACCACTCCTCAGGCTCTCAATATATAAGGATATATCAAGAAGAAAAATGTAATAGTACTAATTGATTCAGGTAGTACCCGTAATTTTATTCATTGTAAAATAGCCAAGGAATTAAATTGTTTTCTATATCCAGCACCAGAGTGTCAAGTGATGATTTCAAATGGAATAGCTATAAATTGCTCTGGAAACTGTCATAATATCAAGCTAACCATGGGATATTATTTATTGAATAGTCCAATGTTTTCCATTCCAATGGGTGGTACTGATATTGTACTAGGAGTCCAATGGTTACAATATTTGGGGACGATAGCTTTTAATTTTCAAGAACTTTTCTTGAAATTTTTTTTGGAAGGAATGGAAATTGAAATAAGGGGCATCACAGTGAAACCAGGGAAGATAATCTGCTCTAACGGCATGACAAAGATTTTAAAGAAATAACAATGGGGTGTAATTGCACAATTATGCTCACTAGAGATTCAAACTTCGAAATCATTTATTTCTCCAGATCTCCAAAAAGTCTTAGACAATCATTCCAAGGTGTTTGAGACTCCCAAAATCTTCCCACCAATTCATTATTATGATCATACTATTCACTTGATCCCAGGAAATTTTCCTCCAAACATTAGGCCTTACAAATACCCCTATGCCCAAAAGAGTGAAATTGAACTTATGGTTGCAGAAATGCCAGAGGCCAGTATAATTTAACCTTGTCAAAGTTATTTATATGCTCCAATAGTGTTGGTACACAAGGAGGATGGATCATGGCATATGTGTCTGGATTATAGGAAGCTCAACAAGCTCACTATTAAAGATAAATTTCCCATTCATGCCATTTATGAATTGTTGGATGAATTACATGGAACAACTTACTTCACCAAGTTGGATCTTCATTGATGATATCATCAAATTAGAATGAAGACTCAAGACATTCCAAAAACAACATTTAGAACTCATGAAGGTCATTATGAATTTTTGGTCACGCTTTTTAGCCTTACCATTGCACCTTCCACCTTTCAAGGTTTCATGAATTCCATTTTCAAACCCTCCCTTAGAAAAATTGTGTTAGTATTTTTTGATGATATACTAATCTACAACAAGTCTTAGAAGGATCATGTTCAACATGTTGACAGGGTGCTCAAACTATTGTAGGAGAAACAATTATATGCAAAAGCCTCCAAATGTTTCTTTGGAGTACAAGAGGTGGAATATTTGGGTCATATTGTATCTCATGAGGGTGTTAAGGTAGACCCTAACAAAATAAAATTCATTAAGGAATGGAAAATACCCACAACCCTAAAGCATCTTCGAGGATTTCTCGGGTTGACAGGGTATTATCTCAAGTTTGTTAAGAATTGTGGGAGAATAGCAACCTCTAACAACATTACTAAAGAAATGTGTGTTTTCTTGGCCTCCATAAGAAACTAAGACTTTTGAACATATTAAAGAGACAATGTGCCAAGCATTGGCCTCAGCTACGCTAGAATTCACAAAAACCTTTATTGTGGAATGTAATACCTCAGGAAATGGACTTCGTGTTGTTTTAATGCAAGAAGGAAAACTCGTTGCTTTTGAAAGTCATACAACCAAGGGAAATTATATACACATACTTATTTATGAGAAGGAAATGTTGGCAATACTACATGCACTAAACAAATTGCGACCTTTCCTAATGGGGAGACACTTCAAGGTAAAAACAGACCACGATAATTTTAAATACTTTTTGGAACAAATATTATCTTCAAAAGATCAACAAAAATGGGTCACAAAAATGTTGGGTTGTGACTTTGAAATAATATACAAAAAAGGAAAGAAAAATGTTGTTGCAGATGCACTCTCAAGAAAGGGTGAGGGTTTGGAATCATTGCTCTATGTCATTCCTGTTATCCAACCTGATTGGCTAAGTGAACCAAGGGATGAATGGAAGAATGACAAAGAGGGTGGACATTTATTCAAAAGTTGCAGCAAGATCCTAGTACATCAGATACATTTATTTGGAAAAATAATTCATTATGATACAAATATCACTTATATCTCTATAAGAATTTCCAACTCAAATAAAAGATTCTTTTGGAATTGCACACCTCCCCTTTAGGAGGGCACTTAGAATTTTTAAAAACTTACCACAGGGTCAAGAAGGAGCTTTTTTGGGATGGCCTTAAATCTAATATTCAAAGGTTTGTGGCAAAATGTTTGGTTTGCTAAAAAAATAAAGTTGAGAAGATTAAGATCATGGGTTTGTTACAACCTTTATCCATTCCAAATCAGTGTTAGGAGGAGGTCTCAATGGATTTTATCATAAGTTTACCCAAGTCTGAAGGAAAGAGTGTCATCATGGTGGTAGTTGATAGACTTACCAAATATGCACATTTTTGTGCATTATCTCATCCTTTTAAAGCCAGTACAATTGCTACTGCATTTATGGAAACAATTCAAAATATACATGGAAACCCAAAGATTATTGCAAGTGATGGAGATCCCATTTTCACTGGAAACTTTTGGACTAGATTATTTTCTTGTCTTGGTACTCAATTAGCTCATAGCTCATCTTATCACCCTCAATCTAACATGCAGATGGAGATAGTGAACAAATGTTTGGAAGGATATCTTTGTTGCTTTGTATCTGATAAACAAACACAATGGGTCAAGTGGTTAATTCTTTTTGAATGGTGGTATAACACTTCCTTCCATACTGCACCAAAAATGACGCCATTTATGGCACTTTATGGATATCATCCACCATCCATTACATCATCTTTAAGAGAAAATTATAAGTTTCAAGCAATGGAAGATCACATCGAGCATCAATGATAATTTCTCCAACTCTTAAAGGATAACCTCACTCTAGCACAAAATCAAATGAAACAACAAGAAGATCAACATCATAGTTAAAGATGTTTCGATGTAGACGACTAGGTATTTTTACGGCTACAACCATACAAACAAATGTCCCTCAAGTAACCGAAGAAGGATAATAAATTATCACCCAAGTACTATGGTCCTTACAAGGTGTTACAAAATATTGGTACTATGGCATATAAATTGGAGTTTCATGCATCTTCTTGAGTACACCCTGTTTTCCAAGTTTCATGCTTAAATAAGGTTATCGATGACAACCTCCCAGTTCAAACAGTATTGTTAGAAATTGATGAAGAAAGAAAAAACATATTGGAGCCTGAATCAGTCACAGAACAACAACTTGGCAACTATGAAATTAGTCAATTTCAGAGTATGTCATTAAGTGGAAGAACTTACCTACTGAAGATTCCACATGGGAGGATGATAATTTTATACAAAAGCATCCAGAACTACTCATGCATTGAGGACAAAACTTTTTTTAAGGAGAGGGGCATGTTAGGTCTCTATAATACTAATGTAGCCCCCTTATTGTTATTGTTAGTGTAGCCCTTATTTTTATTGTTGTGCTTGTGTAGCTCCCATATTGTTATTGTTATGCCCCATAGAAGCACACTATTGTTATTGTTGTGCTCCATAGAAGCACACTATTGTTATTATTGTGCCCTTATATTATTATTGTTAGGTAGGCACCGATTATATTGTGACCCCTTAGAATCCTATATATACCAAGGAGGTCTTGTCATTTGTATCATCCAAGAATTGTTCATTTATGTAATGTAAAGGGGGTTTCCCCCTCGAAGAGAATAATTTTTAAGCCATTGATCTATATTTTCTTCTGTTTTCGTGAGCTAGTTGCATAACACCTCTCTATGCCCCAACTTCCAACACTCAGCTTTCCCCCCGAAATTATTCACCCTGCTAACGTGTCACATTTTTGGGACCTTCAAGGTGCTTTGAGATTCTGAGTTGAGCCCTCCCCCAGAACCCGACCTATCGGCTGACGGTCCACCAACTTCCCTACTAATGACCACGTCACCTCTTCACACCATCTGTCATGGGTCCTTATGGCCCCACTGCCCCAGTACATCCATATGATTGCTTCCGGGTAACGACCTTAGGAACAAAGGACTTTCGTCAACCCCAGTTTCGTCAATTAATAGTCTAGGTCTTTCTTCGGGGTCTAACCATTTCCCGAGTGACATCACCCTGACATCGAAAATGTCCTATTCCAACCTTAGAATGTTTCACATGTCGTCTATAAGTGGATCACTAGGGCACCCGAGATGCCCAACTACTAGCCACGTGTCCTCAAGAATTTGCGCCAATGTTGTCTCCGTGCATAGGAAAAATCCTTTGGCAGTCTGGGTTCGTACTGGGTCCCCACTTAGTGACCAAACCCTCAAACCCAAAACTCAACGAACAGTCCCTTACGTTGCTTCTCGGGGTTCTGACCTTCCAGGCTTTCGAGGTGGCCCTTCTACAACTGTCTTCCCTCACCTAATGGCCCTGGTAACAGAAAAAATTTTATCACCATCTCTTGACAAAATCCCAGCACTCTTTTTTCACTAAGTCCCCGGCTCTTAATTCAATCACCTTTCGGGTCCCCACTCTACTGTCTTCTGCTCTGTCGTTCTAACCGATCTCGTAGAGGGAATCTCGCTCCACCAATCACGAATCCCCTTTTACTAGGGTTTTTTACTATTATGTAGATAAGGTTAGTCTGCTCCTTCTATAATTTCAGGGTCTCCTTCCTCTATGTTGCAAAAAGACCTTCCCACCATGACTCAGTCAAAGGCTCCCAACTCTTCATTGGGAGATGCCATAGATGGAGAACTTGACAACCCTCTTCGAAACAAGCTCAACTGTTGTTCAGACTTCTCCGAACTAGCCTTGTTTGCTATAGAGTTTCCTTATGAGCCTGGTAGACCTCCATATGTGTCTTACAAGTTCACTATGATACTTTTGGTTGCCTATGATGATTTACAAAGTTATCCCTCTCGATCTTGAGTGATTAGTTCTCCTTCAAGATACTGGCCTGCTAGTATTCCCATCCCATGGGGAGGGAATGCCACCATGGGAGGCATAGGCACTCTTGCATGGATTACCTACCACAGACTTGGTGTACAATCCAGGGAGGTTCCAACCTCACATGCGACATGCGAATGGTGCCAGGACTTGTGGTGACCCTGCAAGTAGCTCCATGCTGATACGCAGAGCCTTCAAGTCCCTCAATCGTTGATTTACGACGCCAATAATAGGTATACATCCTGTTGCAAATGCAAGGTTGAAGGACATTCAGGGCAATATAGTGGTTGAACTGATACCAGGGAAAATCTCCCTTCGACATTAAGGTCATGATCTTCGATCAACACAGCAACTTATAACATGACCATAGATGACTCACAAGTGAATACAGACCCTGTTATGCAAAAGGTCTCTTATGTAATCTTATATTAATAAAAGGGTCTCAGAACCCACCATTCTTCAAGTATTAATCCAATCTTTCATGGCTTAGTACTATATTATAATTTGGTCTTAGTAAACATACGATTATTATGCTTTTATGTGCCAATTATTTCATGCATGTCATTAGCAGTTGTTAGACACATTTCACTTTCAACTTTCTCACACATTCATGTGTATATTCAGTTCATACACATACATGGATACCAATCGCTTAACACATCCCACAAGGATTGTAACACATATACAAGTTTCATCAACACATTTTAGTCCCTACATTCAAACCATTATCCATAATACAGTAATATCATTCATCATACATAAACAAAATACACAATTACTTATCTTGGAATATGCAAGGAAATTGAGTTTGGGACAAGGACTCTCCACCCAACCATAGACAGTTGCAGCCACACTTACTTACAGTCATCACCCCCGAGCTAGATTCCAGAGTCTAGGGGGAGTGCTTGCTTCAAGGACTAACACACCAATCTACCACTGATTTCAAGATTCCAGAGGACTTCCTTCCTCAATCCCACCAACTGACAGTTTCTTACTTGGTCAACACTAGGAGTCCATAGGTTCCCAACCTCACCCCCAGGTGCTCACATGGTGATCCACCCCTTTTAGGGAGTCCAGAATCCACTATGCCATCTGGGTGTTAACCATTGGTCTTGATTCTGGCCTTCCTCAGATTTCGCTTTAGAATGGCCTCTACCCAAGCTATTACAGGGCTCTAGAGTTGTTGTCTCAACCCATAGCCTCTAGGGAACCCAAGTTGTTACAGGGCTTCAGAGATTCTATCGCAACCCAAAGCCCCCAGGGACCCAAGCTGCCACAAGGATCTAGAGACCTTGTCTCAACCCAAAGCCTCCAGGGACCCAAGTTGTTACAGGGATCCAGAGATTCTATCTCAATCTATAGCCTCTAGGGACCCCAAGCTATTACAGGGCTCCAGAGACTAGGAGCTCAACCCACAACCTCCAGGGATCAAAAACCAATCCCCTTCTCTTCTCTTCTCTTCGGAACTGCCTACGGAGAGTTATTGTTGCACTCCCCCTTCCTTCCTGTTCACCTTAATCCCCTTCTCTATTTTTTTTGTATCTCCCTTTTCTTATGCATTCATCCTTCTTTTTCTTTTGGTTTCTTCCTCTGCCGCTCTTTACTGATGTGCCCTTCCAGGCCTGTAGTGTGTCGCCCCTTCATAAATGCATGTCCTCTTTTTCTTATGATTGATTCCCAATCGGCATGGTCCTTCATACTTCTTTTTCTGCTCATTTAATTTCAAGAGCCCTTTTCATCAATTCCTACACCAACTAGTCTTTAATCACTTTCCTGTGTTTCAAGTTTCTTCCTTGCACAAGAAACCATGATGTCCCAAACAAATGACTCCCTTCCCAGCTCTGTAATCTGTGTCCTTTGACTCAATCCCCATTTTCATTTCAATTCGTCGTACAATATTTACAATGTGTTTACGATGCCATTTGCATGAGAACCTCAGGTGGGGCTATCACAACCTCGCCAGGACTCTCAATCGTAAGTCTTAGTGAAGGCCATGAGGAGATAATGGTGTCAAGAGGATTGGGTAAGCATATGAGACAAATACTCCTTGAGGATTTGGAATCCAAGATAGGAAGTAGTCTGGTGACGGACGCTCTTTGAAATCTGACAGGGTATCCAAGACAAGAGTGGTCGAAGAGGATAGATATTCTTTGAGGATTTGTTATCCAAAATAAGAATAGTCCTAGAAGTACATGCCATGTGAACATCCGGATGGGTGTGGTGTCCCACGTAAAGCCTCCCAGCATTGTGCTCTGATCTATTGAGAGATAGAGCTTGTTAGTCAAGGCCTTGCTATGTTGACAATGTTGGTTGTATATTGATAATAATGTTGATGCTTAAGTTGGCTTACCTATCTGACTCTTCTTATGAGAATGTTCCAATGGAAGTAATATCCTTGTACCTCCATAGTTAAGAGGGAGTGTTGAAGAAGTAACAAGGTCCGGTCTTCATTTATTATATTTGGATCATGACTTGATGATGAATTTGTCAAAAGAAAATGTAATTATTGATGCACTTGTAAAAAGAAAAAAGAAAATTATTATTATTAAAATGGGTTTCTTTCCCATCATGTTGTGGTCCTAGGTCAAGTACCCACTGTGTGCTCTATGGGTCTTGTTGACAAGTCAAAGGGTCAAGGTCATGATGTACTAGCCTTTGGGGGGCTCATGTAACAAAAAAGAAATATTATTAATCTATTTTGTGGAGTCTAGAAGCCTCCAAGTGATTGGTCGGCCAGCTAGCTACAAGTTGGCCTAGTGAGGGTTAATACACTTCCTAAGACGCCTATAAAAGAATATCTACTCTACTCATTTTCATAGACAACATTCAATTTATTTCATCCCTTATACAAGCGAAGGAAAAGGCATCTGATCCAATGAATTTTCTAAGGAAGGAGGAGCGAAATTTTTGAGATTAGTGAAGAAGTGATATTATGTTTCTATGACTCACATGTGCAAGTTCTTGGAGGAAGACCTAGGGTTTCATCAGTCTGTTTTGCAAAGAATTAATTTGGGGTTTGGCCGGCTTATCACTTGGTTTGGTTTGGGTATTGGTATTGGAAGTCTTCATTGGGCAGATTCTATAGGAAGAGATATATTTATGGGTTTTCCCCTCTTGGGGTTTTGGCCCTAGCTAACAGCCTACATCTGGTGTTCTTGTGTTTGCATGTTGATCTTCTTATTGGCATTTATCTTGATGATGAACGGAACTAAATAATGATGAAAATGTCCTAATATAAATCACAAGAAAATGTCAAGGATTAAAGAGAAATCAAGTTAATAAATAATCTAACTCTCTGCCCTAGATTTCTTAACAACGTGGCATGCAAAATTAGACTTTTCTTGTGCCAAAGTGGCCTACTTCTGGGTGACACATGGTAGTGTCAGTAGGGGACACGTAGCATAGATGATGTTGACATGCTGATGTGGTAGAGGTCTTAAATTTCTTGTCATAAAATCATTATGTTAAAGTTTTCTTGTGTATTTGATTTTCTCGGACTTTGGTAATTTCAACAAGTTGTGCACCCAAAAACAAGGGAGAAGGCTTGTAGTCAAGTAGTTGGGACTAGTCAAGACTTTCGATCCAGTCAGGGAAAAAGTGTTAGTGCCAACTGTTAGGGTTCTATAGATATAGTAGTCCAGTATGGTTATTTACCCATTTATCCCACAGGGATATTGTAAAAATTATTTTTCATTTTAAATTGTTTAGCCTATAAAAGAAAAAATAAAAAGGAAAAAATACGAAGAGAGAGAAAAATAAAAACGGGAATTTTTATATATATATATATATATATATATGAAAAAGAAAGAAATGAAATATATATATATATATATATGAAACCCCGTAGGGCGCGCTAGTCTAAATGGCGCCCAATTATGTTTTATTAAAGTTTTGATTTTAAATAATTTTGATGTGAAACGGCCTTTTGTTGTTTACCATAAAAATTTTGCATGTATCAACGGCTATGATTGTCCCTGCCCGGATCAACGGTGGGGGGCAACTTTTGGACCCCCCCCCCCCCACCAACCCTTTAGGACTTAACGGGGGGGCGAAAAGTGGTTTCTAAATAGAGGGCTCTAACTACGTGTCCATCTCGCAACATTTTCTGGGGGGGGCGGTCCCTTCTCGATACAGCTTACCACTCCTACCCCCCCTCAAAGACTGCCATCATGCGCTTCCTTATGCCCATTCACCCCTGCGCCATCTGCTCACGCTACCTGTTGTTTCATCCTACCATCCACGTCACCTCCCCTCCATGTCATTTGATTGTTACCATTCAAACCACCCGCCAACGGTAAATTAACGTTGGACAATTAATCTCTCCCGCCAATGGATGCATGCTTAATTAATACCCCGTTCCAAAAATGGTAACAATTTTGTTGTAACCCTAGTGAATCCTATTATAAAAATCTCTCAGTAACCTACGATTTTTTCCCTTTCAACAGTTATTTGAATTGTGAAGGTCTACCTTGAAGTGTTTTGAAGTTACCAATGCCATCTACAAGCCATTCCCAGCTGCAATTTCAGGCATAAAATAATCGGGTAATGACGTTCCTTCATTGTTCCTCTGAAATTAAAAATATCATCTTACAAAGGAAAAGAAAAGATGCCAGAGGAGAATCCTATGATACCCGTTGTCCCTGATTTAGATAGGACTCCCTTGATTGATACCCAGTACAAGATAGTTGAAACCCAATGTGAATTTGATCTATATGAGCTCCATAATTGGGCAAAGAAAAAATATTTAGATCAGAGTGATGATTTAAGTATTTGGGAATCATTTCTCCCTCAATTTACCTTTCCTCAAACTCACATTTTCCATGAATTTTCTACCTGGTGTCATCATAGATACCTCCCTAGCCAAAAAGTTGTAATTGCCCAAAACAATGAGGTCTTGTTCTCCATTTCCCCATAAAGCATTTTTCAAGATCTACAGATAAATCCTCTGGTCTCTATGCATCCATTTTCCACTGATGCGCTCATGGAAATATATAAAAAGCTTACTTTCCCCCAGTGAGCCCACATTTTTTAATGTTTTCTACCTGGGAATGTTGAGTGGCCTAGAACAAATCCCCCATACTCTGCTTCTATTTTCCCAGAAATTTCAAGACAAGTCATTTCCATGGTTACTTGTTTATTAGGTTATCATACAAACCAGTGGGTAGATGAGGTAGTGTTAGGGTTCTTATCAATATTTGTAGTTGGTCAGAAGCCTTCAGTTCTTTTCAATTATAGTTAATTCTTATCGGATGTCATACATGAGCAGTTTCTGAAGTTTAAAGCTGAAGTTATGTTCAAACACCAATCAATTTTAGTATATCTGATGTTATTTTACCAAGAAAATATGTACAAATTTCAATTGCAGAAGAAGGATGACCAGGGAAATCCATTATCAGTGATTCATTGGACTTCTTTAGTCAGAAGAAACTCAGAGGATTATTCATTCACCAATTTTGTGGATTAGTTTCTACATAGATCCTTGTGTCTAATCAAAAGTGATGTTATACCAAGGATTTTACCGGAGATCAAGAAGGTTTTACATCTATCAGAGCAGTCAAAAGTTGGAGATTGGTATTTATACCAGAATTATACAAAAATTAGAATCTATGGGTGTGAACTTCCTCCTTATAGATTACCAAAGTTTGTGTCATTGAGAATTTTTTCTCTCGTATACATCAAACAAATGCTTAACATGGATTAGTACCACTTTTTCTCAAACAAGAAGAAAGCAAGTTTAAGTTAAAGGCAAATGTAGGGCCCTGCATTGTAAATACCATAGTAACAGCAAAGGAAGTGGAGGGAATCTTAAAGCAAATAAAATTCAAACCAAGCTTCACATGGTCTTATGATCCTTTAGGGATAATTTCAAATTTGAAGGTAGAACAGAAGAGCACTCCATATGCACATACACCTAGGCAAGAGATAAAGCAATATGTTAATCAAGAGTAGTGGACAGAAAACACATTATATGAGGCTAAAGAGCAGTTAGTCATTCAATCATCTCTGCAAAATCCTATCTCAAAAGACTAATAAATCAAGAGGCCAAGGGAAAGTATGTCCCCTACAGATTGAGAAGCTCAGGCTGCAGATTTCGTTGTGTTCAAGAGAAGAAAGAAACATCCAAAGACCACTACTAAGTCTGATAGTAAGACTAGCCCTCAAGTAATAACTATTCAAGGAGAATCCTCAAAAGAAAAGGTTTCACAGGAGCAAAGTACCCTGGTTTTGGTAGACATCCCTACCACTCCATTCACATATTTTGAGGAGACAATTGAGTTTCCTATCTCTTCTACCTCTCAATTCCAGCAAAACAGAGTATTTTTACAAGGTATAGGGAGATCATGTTGAAGAATGAAGATTTTAAGGCTTCAACATATTTAGAGTTTGGAAATAAACTGCCACCACCCAACATAGGTTTCTATCTGCATTTGACACAGAAAAAGGGCAGTTTCAAATGGCCTTTTTGGAACCTACAGTGCCATCCCCCAGAAGTGTTGAAGATTATAAGGCCTCAATATTTTCTATTGATACCAAGAAGGTTCATGCAATCGATCAAATTGATTTTCATAAGCAAACAGGTGAGATGATTTACTCAACACTGACCAACTCAGCCATGGTTGCTTCTAAATTGTAAACCTCTTTAAATAATATGCACTCACAGTTGAAGATTGAAAGAATGTCTTCTCTAGCCAAAGACACCAGGATTAAAACTTTAGAATATTTAATTATCAAACTAGGATATGATCCCAGTGATGTCAAGGCAGCCGAGGAGATAATTAAGAACAAAAATACAAATATTCAAGCCCTCAAGAAATAGCTTAAGCTCCCAACTACAGAACACCCTCGATCCAAAGAAGTGGCCATTCTGGAGATGGGGAAAGAAAAATCGTTCAAAATAATAGTGGAATAGAATGTTCAAATCCATAAAATGGAACAGGACACGGAAACATTGTTAAAGGAAAAGGAGAAATTAGAGTCAGCAAGTACATCAGCAGCAGGTACATCGGCAACAAGTACATCAACACAGCAGACAGCACAAGCATAAACTTCATATTCTTCAAACAAGTTAGCTCAAGCTTTAGGAGAATTTTCATTAACAAATAAGGAAATGGAAAAGTTAACAGCAAAACTGACCAAGATGAAGGAGAAAGATCAAAGCAAACAATGCATACTTGGCAGAGGTACAAAAGAATTTTAAATTAATTCAGCAGATTCAAAAGTATGAGGACCAATCCCTCATAATTCATGTTAGCAGAATCCAAAGGTAGCAATTAGCACAATATCAATGCAAATATTATAGAATTGTGGCCATCCATTCAAATTATTTTTGAACAAGAAGAACTGGTACACAGAGTTAATGCAGCAATTGAAAAAACTAAAGTTTATATCGAGCACAGACCAGCAGAAGCACATTAAATTATAAGGATGTTAAACTCCAAGACTAGAGATAAGCTTGAACAGCTCAATATTCAAGACAAAACAGAGACAATAATGGAATTCAAAAGAGTATTGACTAAGAAAAATCTTATGGTGTAGTTATAAAATAAGTGCAAAGAATTGGAACTACAGGTCAAAAGATTTAACATAATTTTTTCTTTGTTGCAGGGGAAAGGACTTCCAACTCTAAGAAATTTTAATGGCAAATTGATTCCATTAGAAAATTACCAGGATCAATTATGCAACATAGCTGCAGATGCATATAAAATTGTAAAGGAAAAAGAAACTATTAGTGGAGAAGCTTTCTTAGAAGGCCTACAATATGATCTCCAAATTTAGCATGAGATTCATCATATGTTTCTAAACAAGCCAACTTTCCAAACCTACACAGAGGTAGATGAAAGATTCATAAACATGGTAAATTTTTCTATCCTAGGTGAAGAGAGATGGGACCAATTACTAGAGTTAGTCGAATTAGCACAAACAGAAAACCTACAATTTTGGCAACAAGGCAAACAGAAGGAGACGGAAAATAGCTACAGTGGGCAACAGATTTCTTTCAAAGATTCAACAGAAAAGCCGAATTTGTCCAGAATTCCTATTATTTAGTTATGTTTCAGAAATATCTATAATTTTGTTAGATATTATTTTGTAATCAATTCATTTTTGGAATCTGAAGTTAGTTCAATGGAAATTCTATAAATATTTTATAATAAGACTTAGTAAGGGTTGGATTATGTATGAAGAAAAGAGTTGTACCTTGATGTAGGTTGTGGATTTTACTCAGAGTAATCAATTTTCATAAATACGTAGGCAGTTTTGTTCCAAGATTATTGTGTCAAACAAATGGTGATGTTTCTCTCATGTTAAATTGTTATTTTTTCTCAGTTTCCATATGGATTTCCCTCATGATTGTTGCAAGAAGATTAAGAGTTTAATTTACTTAAGTGCACTTTTCTCTGGCTAGTTGCAAACAATCTTAATGTTTTCCTCACGAGATTAAATATAAAATTCATTTAAATATGTTTTATATTTAATTGATCATCCACTTTTTCATCTCATCCATACCATAAATATCTTAAGATCCAAGGGTTTGCCTACCCTTCCCTGTTACAGCAACTTTGTCCATTTTTAATTGATTACCCAAAAGTTTATGACTCCATGCCCAATGGACTTTTCCAAAATCTTTTAACCAAAAATTTGAAAATCCCACCTCGAACTTCGATACCTAGCCTAAAATCTAAACATTAATATTAAAAAGCATACAAAAAGAGCCCTCTTTGAAGCTGGAAGGGCTAGATCCCAGCTTTAAAAGTGGTTTGTGGTTACCTTTATAGTTTTCTTCCTCGACCTAGGAAAATTACAGAGTGATAACACCAACCCCCCGACCTCCCAACCTGTGTAGGACCTAGTGTAGGGAGACTCGAAATACACATTATGGCTACCATTCGGCATTTGGGCTATTGGACTATATGCACACTAAAATATCTACCGAGTTGTGATTTTTAAGCACTCAACTGTTAGGCTTTTGGTTATAGCCCCTTGGGCATATGATGCCAAGTCATTAGGGGTGCAGAATGGAATGTTTGGTAGCATTCGTTGAATCTAGAATCTACCCAATTTTGGAGATGTAGCTATAGACACTAATTAAAACCTATGCCACACCAAAATTGCTAAACTAAGAAGATTTATCAAAATTCGATGCCAGAACAACAAACACGACACCAAATTGAACTTCATTTATTTAAGGCAGTGGATCATAGTTAATGTGGTTGGTGTAGTGCATTTGTTTCAATTATGGGATTCTTATACTCTTGGATAGATGATATTGGACGACAAGTTTCAAACAGTTCAGATTAAAAATGTAGTTTGTGTTGAAAAATTTTGAATGGGTATTGCGGTCATTTAATTGACAAAGGAAGCCATACAAAGAAATTAAGGATCAATTGTATCGTGCAAGAAAACATTGTATTTACTTTCCTACAAGCTCTTACTCATTTAATGTAGTTCTTGAACTACGTCACTGAGTGGGATGGAACTCTTTGTATAGATTCGTAGTTAAAATATTTGGTGCGAGGGGTGAAGAGTCTATTGTGTGTACATGTTGTGAGTGTATAAGCCAAAACAGAGTGAAACAACAGAGTAAGTTGCATAGAAAAAATTGTATGGTTATGTGTAAATGTTGAGTATGGTAAAGTGAAGTGTAAAGAGTGCAGCAGACCTAAAGCAGATGAGGCAGAGATAGTTGAGTGTGTGTGTGTGCAAAGCAAAGGAGTTCTAGAGAGACAACAGAGAAGAGTCACAAGTTAATTTTTTAATATTGAGGAAAGCCATTGTTCTTAGTTTGAAAATTGTATGAAAAGTAGAAAACTCAACTGAAGCAGGTAGGGTCCTACTATTATAAGAGGTTGGATCCTCTAGCCAAGTTGTGCCTCGTTGATTTAAAGGGAGTTGGGACTCAAAAACATGTGATATAATCAGAGTTAGTGCCTTTATTATCATCATAATACAAAAACAAGCTTTGGTGGTTTTTCTCCTAGAAGGGTTTCCACGTAAATCATTGTTTTCAAATGTATGTGAATGTTGGTCTCTCATATGTTGTTTGACTGTATGAAATTGAAATTTAAACTGTTCAACATAAAGGAAAGAAAAATTGTTAATTATTGATTCACTACTCCCCCCTCATTTATTCTTGATTCCTAACAATTAGTAATAAGAGCCTAGTTCCTTCATAAATACCTTAACCATTGGAAGGTAGTGTTGAAATTTCTAACTCTGACACGTTAGAAATCCCTATTGCATTATCTGGTTTAATTTATCCTACTTGTTTATTCCATTAACAAGTTATTTATAAATAATTAAATAAAAACAAACACAGCCTTAACTCATATACAGATCAACAACTGAAATACTGAGACAAACACACAAGGGACACCGTTATTTTTGGACAATAGTCCCAAGAAAAACCCAATGCGGGAAAACCGTTGCAGCAGTTCTGAGGGTTTTATTATTATGCAGATTCTTGAGTACAACTAGGGTTCTAGAAATGGCTCACCCAAAAGAGATTGTTACACTGCAGTAATACCTCTTCACGGAGACAGATATTCAGCCTCTCAGCTCTAGTCAGCCCCACGGAAATCCTTTTGGCGCTTCCTCTTAGCCCTGCATCAGCCCTGCTAACTTCAACGTAGCTCCTAGAGCCTCTGTGTCAGCCTCCTGGCTCTCTCCGTCAGCTCTAGGCCCCTCTGCGTCACCCACGCAAGCCTCTCTGCCTCTGTGTAGCTCCTTTGGCCTCTGCATAGCTCTAGCTGCCTTTGCATCAGCCTCTTTTGTCTCTGCGCTAAACATCTGGCACTATCCATGCCTCTCTGCTATGTACTCACTGCCCCTCACTGCAACAGACCACTAGCTCGAATTTTCTCAGCAAGCCCCACTCCAAAAAATCGAATTGGCTAATCAGTATGGTGTGTCTCCAACTGACCCTCAAACCTCCTCTTATACTTTTCATGTTGAGTCTTCAAGACTGAGATTAAGTCCCTAATCAATGGCTAAGATTAGATTTGGCTTGGTCCATGTCATTTAGAACATTCTCACCCAGTTTTATATTAATACCCATTAATATTTTACTTTTCCTAAGTTTAGACTTAGAAACCCCATCAGAAATATTAATTATTTTAAAATCTCTCCAACCGGTTGGAATTTCCCCTAACCATTTCTAGGTCTTGGAGATATTATGTGCCTTAGCCTCGCCACCAATTTTCATGGCTAGAGCACATCCGATTCTACCACAAATCGACACTCCCTCTTAGCAAGGAATGTGCTCTAGTAATGCTCCATCACTGAAACATCACACTGATCCTCCCGCACCGGTACCCGTGTTGATGCTTGGCATATTGCCTCACATCATCTACACTGCTACTTCCTGTACTGCTGCCCATGACACTACCACTGCCACTACTACATCTGTATTGCAGCTCCCTCTCAATATGTTTCCTATGTTGCCCCTAGCACTGCCACTGCTAACTGTTGCACTACAACTCAATTACCAAGAAGTAAGTAACTGATCTACCCAAATACTGACATCCTGGTCATTCTGGAAGCCTCATGAAATTGAATTTTCCACTGCCGCTATCCTGTGCTCCCTCTACTGCCACTGCACTATTGCATACATCTTTGTGCCTCTCGCATTACTGCAACCTCCACTGTGCTACCTCAAATTTCTGCACCCAAGCACTGCCTTGCTGTTCCACTAGACTTTGCTCCACCCAACCTCTGTCATCCTGATACTGTCATTAAGGGCTCCCGTAGCTGGATATGATCCAAGAGTTTGGGAACCTCGAGGATCCTGCACCTAGTATGTAGTCCTCTTGACTACAACTTGATGTCTCCCCACCTCTTCTCTAGAGGTGCATGAGCAGTCATGGCACAGTCGTCATCAGTCTCGACTTCTTTCTCTGCATTAGCTAGAGATGCCTTGGAGTCAGAAGCCTCTCCCTTTTTTCTCTTCCTAGGACACTGGGATGCATAATGTCCCAGCTCCTCACTATGGAAGCACTTCACCTTGGAGATATCCTCCTTCTTCCTCTTCCCCTATTGTCGCGCAAATGCTAGAGCTACATCCCGCTCCTCCTCTTTCTTGATTCGACCTCCCTTGCCACTACTCCCCGCCTTGGTCAACCGTCTAATCTCTTCTTGGAGAAGAGTTGCCCACATCTCCTCCCAACCTGGAAGAGTAGCCCTACCCAAAATACTTTGGACAAATGTCTCCCACTCCTCGGAGACTGCATTCAGGTTTGTCCTCACCATGAATTCTAGATCCGGTGTAGACCCTATGGAAGTAAGTTGGTCACGTATCTCCTGCAATATGAGGAGGAACAGATCTATTTGCTCTCCCTTCTGCATCTGACACGACTGCAACTGATTTTCCAATAGCATTTTCCGCTCCACGGAAGAGACTTCATACAGTGTCTTCAAGTATCCCACATCTCCTTTGTTGTGTTCTTTTCAGCAATATGTGATATGACATGATCTTTGACCCCGTCAAGGATCTTGCACTTCACCCTCGTCATTACATCCTCATACTTCTCATTCTCAGTTGGGTCGACTAAGATAGCCATGGGTCTCAAGGCAAACTCCTTGATGTGATGTCGATCTAGGACTGCCAAGACCTTGGCCTTCCAGATAACAAAGTTGGAAGCCTCGTCCAGCCTATCTTGATCCCTCAGCCCGTTCACTGCCATTTCTCCTCCTCTTCTAGACACCCTCTGAGTTTCGACTTCCCTCTTGGAAATCTCCCTCTAAGTCTTGATTTCCCTACTGGAAATCCTCCCGCCAAATGCCAAATTGCTCCTCTCCAATCCTCCTTGCAACTGCAACTCGGATCTGGATTTCTTGGCTAGAAATCCGTCAAGGTAGCTACTCCCTCTACCTTGGTTCTCTCTCGTTAGGTACTGTTCTACTTCGACAGAAATAGCACCCCACCAGCTTCCCAACCACAATTTCCCACAGCTCCCTAGGCCCCAACAACTGAAGAAACTGAGCCTTCCATCTCTGCGCAATCCCACCAAAGGTTGAATCACTCTTCTGGCCAACTGTTTCAATCCTACCTGGCTAAGTAGGATGACGTGGCTCTTCGTGAGCCTCTCTCTGCCTCTACGATGGCCCTCTCCTTGCTCGAAATGATGACGTAGGCCCTCTACGTCGCTTCTTCTCAACTGCCTTCTGTTGAGGAGCAGCTATGTCTCTCAGGACAGCTGTTATTGCTACAAATTTCTAATATCATTGATGCCTTCAATCCTCCTGTGATCTGCAATGCTCCGATACCATGTTGAAATTTCTACCTCTAACACGTTAGAAATCCCTACTGCATTATCTTGTTTAATTTCTCCTACTTGTTTATTCCATTAACAAGTTATTTATAAATATAAATACTGAAATAAACAAAAATGCAGCCTTAACTCATATACAGATCAACAACTGAAATATTGAGACAAACACACAAGGAACACCATTATTTTTGGATAATCGTCCCTGGAAAAACCCAATGCGGAAAAACCGGTGCAACAGTTCTGAGGGTTTTATATGCATATTCTTGAGTACAACTAGGGTGCCAAAAATGGCTCACCCAACAAAGATTGTTACACAGTAGTAATACCTCTTCTCGAAGATAGATATTTAGCCTCTCAGCTCTAGTTTGCCCCACGAAAATCCTTTTGGCACTTCCTCTTGGCCCTGCGTCAGCCCTGCTAGCTTCAGCATAGCTCCTAAAGCCTCTGTGTCATCCTTCTGGCTCTTTGTGTCAACTCTAGGCCCCTATGCGTCACCCACGCAGGCCTCTCTAACTCTGCGCAGTCCCCAGCTACCTCTACATAGCTCTGGTTGCCTTTGTGTCAGCATCTTTGGTCTTTGCGCTGACCCTCTGGCACTATCCCTACCTCTCTGCTATGTACTCACTGCCCCTCACTACAACAGACCACTAGCTCAAATTTTCTCAGCTAGCCCTGCTCCAAAAAATCGAATTGACTGATCAGTTTGGTGTGTCTCCAATTGACCCTCAAGCCTCCTCTCATACTTTTCTTGTTGAGTCTTCAACGGCCGAGATTAAGTCCCTAATCAATGGCTAAGATTAAATTTGGCTTCATCCATGTCATTTAGAACATTCTCACCCAGTTTATATTAATACCCATTAATATTTTAATTTTTCTAAGTTTAGGATTAGGAACCCCATTAAAAATATTAATTATTCTAATATCTCTCCAACTGGTTGGAATTTCCCCTAACCATTTCTAGGCCTTGGAGATCTTATGTTCCTTGTCCTCTCCACCAATTTTCATGGCTAGATCACATCCGATTCTACCACAAATAAACAGGTACATCAATAGGGAATCGTGGACAAACAAGAAAGTCATGATGCTTATTCAAGTAAGATATCATTCTTTGGTGGCAAAAATTATGTATTCTGGAAAGTCAGGATGGAAGCCTATCCTCATGTCCCTAGGTGTAGATGTCTAGAGCTCTATATTAGTTGACTATACTATCCCAAAAACAACTCCTGCAGATGCAGATGGTAAACAAAATTATGAAAATAATGCAAAGGGCAAGAATGCCATTTTTTTGGTCTTTAATCAATATTAACTAATAAAATTTATGCATTATAAGTTGGTGAATGAATCATGGGATAAGCTTAAGAATAGTTATGAAGGATATGAGAAAGTTAAGCAAGCCAAGCTTCAAACCTTAAGAATGAGGTTTGAGAGCTTAGGAATTAATGAAGAAGAAACTATTGCAAAATATTTCCTTAGAGATGAATGAGGTAGCAAATATGATTAGAGGACTTGGAGAAAACTTCAAGAATGAAGTAGTTGTCCATAAGATATTTAGATCTTTGCCTATGAGATTCAATGCTAAGATTTCAGCCATACAAGAAATTTCAGACTTCAAGTCTCTTTCAATGGAGCAGCTACATGAAACTCTCACAACTATGAGATGAGAATAGGAAAACATAAGGAATAGCCAAAGGAGTCAGTATTTAAAGTATCAAAGAAGACTAAGGAACAAAAAGTTCAACAAGAATGTTCCAACTGTGAATTTGATCAAGAGTTGGCTCAGTTTGACAGAAAGCTAAACGTGGTTCAGGTAAGTATAATGGCAAGCTACCCTTCAAATGTTCTGATTGTGGTAGAGTTGGTAATTTTGCTTCCAAGTGCCCCTATAAAGAGAAGCCAAAAAAGGAAAATGATCAAAAACCCACAAATAAGCTCAGAAATCTCAGAAGAAGAAATCCTTCAAGAAAAAGTTACTCTATTCCAAAGAGGGCAGTTTTTCTTTAGAAGGAAACAATGAATTTTTTAAAAGATGAGCCTATTGAATGTTTACTCATGGCATTTGAATCTAAATCTAGGTCCAAGAATGACTAAGACCTTGAGGAAGAAGAAGAAGGTGTAGTGAATCTTGAAAGAGAGATCATCGTCGCTCTTGATGAGCTAAAGAAGACCAAAAGGAAGAACAAAAAACTAAAAGAGAGGTTGTTGCGAGCTGAAGAAGGTGTGTACAACTCCAATAACAAAGAGTTTGTTTATCAAAGAGAAAAAATTGAAGAAGCTATTAAGAGCAAGTACATTCTAGCATGGGAATTAGAATAAAAAGAAAATAATTATAACTAGCTAGAGGCTGAGAAAAAACTCTTGAAACAAGAGTTGACCAAGAAACAGGAGAAAATGAACCCAGAAACATATAACAAGGAAATTATATCTCTGAAAGTCAAGCTTGGGGAAGAAAAAGGGAAAGAGGAGGCCCTGAATAAATTAATCATTGAATGGGAAATAAGTTGTCATAGTTTAGAAGCAGGGATTGTATCTTTGAGGACAGATCTTGGGAAGTCCAAGATGGAGGTGGAAGCAGAAGACTGAGTGTGGACTTGCTTTATCTGCACATGACTTGTAAGGAAAATGGTATGTAGACAGTGGATGCTCCAAGCACGTGACTGGAGATAAAAGAAAGTTGGTGTTTCTAAAAGAGAACAGTAAAGGCAATGTCACATTCGGAAATAATGCTCCAACACAAATTAAATGGCACAGTCAATCTGGATGAAAAGACCAAGGCATAAAATGTCTTATATGTGGATGGTCTCAAGCACAACCTACTGAGTGTAAGCCAAATGTGTGACAACGGCTATGATATGACTTTTCTCTCTAAGGATTGTGAGGTATGAAAAATCTGAGAATGGAAAGTTGTTATGCAAGGCAATGAGAAGTCACAACAATGTGTATGTGTTTGATGATTCCAAAGTGAATTCATACTTAAAAAAAACAGAAAAAATGTGGTTGGGGCATGTGAATTTCGATAGTTTAGTCAAGATAAGTGAGTTAAGGGAAGTCAAAGGCTTAACAAGACTATCAAAGCCTGATAGTCCAATCTATGAGTCTTGTCAATGGAAAACAAAGATAGTTCAAAACTAAGGAGTTCTCATCTTCTAAACCTTTGGAGTTGGTTCACATGAATATTTATGGTCCCACAAGAACAAATATCCCAAGAGGAGAAAGATACTTTATTTTATTTATTGATGATTTTACTAGGGCTACTTGGATAATGTTGTTGAAAAAAAAGTCAGAAGCCTTGAACAAGTTTAAAATATTCAAGGCTCAGGTTGAGAATGAGAAGGAACTTAAGATTAAATTCTTGAGATCTGACAGGGGAGGAGAATTCATATCAAAAGAGTTTGAATATTTCTATGAAAAACATGGCATAAGGAGGCAGTACTCAGTAGCAAGAACACCACAGCATAATGGAGTGGTTGAAAGGAAAAATATAACCATTAAGAAGATGGCCAGAGCAATGATGGATGAAGGGAAGGTTGCACACACCTTCTGGGGAGAAGTAGCCTAGGCAGTTGTTTACTTAGCAAACAGAACACAACTCAGGCCTAATAGTGATGAGACCCCTTATGAGCTATGGAAAGAAAGACTAGCATATGTAAAACACTTCAAGGTATTTAGGAGTAAATGTTATATCAAGAGAAATAATAAAGACCTTGAAATGTTTGATTCTCGAGCAGGCGAAGGATATTCATTGAATATCCAGTTAAGAGAAAAGGCTACAAATGCTTCAACAAGACGAAAAACAGGGTTGAAGATTTCAGTGATGTTGTAGTTGATGAAACGTTGTCTAATCCGATTAAGTCTAAAGAAAATGAGAAGTCATATCATGAGAAGGATTTTGCGCTCAGATATGCAAACCAAGAAGAAGAAGAAGAAGAGGAAGAAAGTGAAGCAAAAGATATGACAGAAAGGCACAAGAGTCCATCTAGGTATGTACAAAAGCAACACCTATAAAGTCAAGTACTTGGTGATCAAAGACTCAATGTCTAAACAAGAAGGGAATTCATTGGAATTTCCAGTCATGCAAATCTTGCCTCGCTCTCACAAATCGAGCCCAAAAATCTCAGTTAGGCCAGTGAAGGCAAGTTTTGGCTAAAAGAAATGAACGAACAGTTGGAGTAGATTGAGAAAAATGACACTTTGGAGCTTGTTCCCAAACCCAAGGATAAAAATGTTATTGGCACCAAATGGGTTTTCAAGAATAAGCTAAATGAGGAAGGACAAGTTGGAAGAAACAAAGCAAGACTGGTCTACAAGTATTATGCACAAATAGAAAGAATAAACTTTGAGGAGACATTTGGACCAGTAGCAAGACTAGAAGCCATTAGAACGTTTCTATTTTTGGTCAGTCATAAGAACATTAAATTATATCTAATAGAGTTAAAATCAGCGTTCATCAATGGAGATTTAGAAGAAGTGTATATAGAACAGCCATAAGGTTTCTTGCTCTAGGAGAATGAAGATTATGTTTGAATATTGAGAAAGGCTTTGTATGGGCTTAAATAATGTAGGAGCTTCTAACATTGTTGTCAAATACCTTTGACTAAGACCTAGGGGTCTTTCATTTACTAAGGGAGTTGGTTACCTAATTGTCAATTATTTGTAAGTTTCTATTGTCTTAAAAAGATTGTAATATTGATGTAATTGGTATAAAATGAGATCTTCTTCTAAGAAATTATCTTGGGAGGTTGAGTGAGTTAGAGAGATCTTGGGATAGGTTTTATTCCTTGAGAAGATTTTGTGTATTTAGAGGATACATGGGAGTTTATTAATTGAGTGAATTATGGATCTAAACTAATTCTAGTTCGGGATCCTTTGGTATATTCTTGTATGCTCAAAGATTATTCAAAAAGCAATCAACAGAAGAGAATCAGAAGGATTAGCAGACTGAATATGGCAACAAGGCCAAGAAGGGTCAAATTAATGTAAATCAGGCCAGGAAATGTTGAGAAATCAATGCAAGTAGATTAGGTTTTGATTCCTCTTACTTGATAATTACTTGAGTTATGTTGGCTTCTTTTACTTCTTTATTATTTTATCTTTCATTAAGAAAATACCATATTATGTGTGTGAAGATCACAAAAACACAAGACACAATATGTAGCCACTATGCCAAGGAAAACCCCTCTCGAGGGGAAAACCCAGTCAAAAATTCTCTTCCTTCAATAGTTTTCTTTGAGACTCTTCAACCTGAATATAGACCAAACCTTCCCTCCACACCAAGTCATCCCTTCTAGATCTTCGACCCCATTGTAGCAACACTTCCACCCCAGCAACTTCGAATATGCAGCAACTTACGACATCAAATAGCAACTGGCAGTAGTAACACTTGGAAGACTTTCATCTCCCAAACTAGGGCACGAAATAGAGAGAGAGTAGCAGCAAAACTTTGATTTCTTCCTTCTCCTTAGCCTTGACCAAAATCGCACTTCCTTTGACTTCCTTGACCCACTTTGCACTTTTCCCAACTTCAATAGAGATATCAAACTTGCTTGAGAAGAGATGCTCCAAACAAATTCGATCTCCTTCTATTTATATGCTTCATGTGAGGTCGAATTGGTGTCCCTTAGGCTGACATGGTGTGGAGGTTACATAAATCATATTTGACTCAATAATAAACCTTTTTACATGATTCAAAAGCCCAAGAAGGGTCCCTTTAAATGTACAATGACTCTATTGACTCAATATTAATCCTAGGAGTCCATAATAGGCAATTTGACTAATATCATGATGATCCAAGCATGAAACCTATGCTTTAATAAGTCATTGATACAATAATAAAAAAAAATTCTTTATTCTTTTGACAAATACATTACATGATGACTCAAATACATTAATGAAGAAAAAAACTAGTTACATTTTCCAACACTCCCTCTTAACTAGGGAGGTATTCACAATATACAAATATAATGGAAGATCTCAAACTATATGAACAATGAATAGTTTAGGCACCACAATGCCATGGACTAGATTCCTAACCAGGGCAATCTATCCATTGGTCTCTCAATAGTTTAGGCACCGCAATGCCACGGAATAGATTCCTAACCAGAGTAATTTATCCAACTGGGACTAAGGTGGACTCAAGCTTTCAGCCTCTCTAGGTACCATAAGGTTTACTTGCTAACCACCGACCCAAGGACCTAGGCGCATATCTGAGTTCTGAGCTCTATGGCCAACACCACCCTCCCTACTTTGGGACCTTGACATCAACACAAATTGTCGGCCAGATGTCCTCCCAAGCAATGCTTCACTCGCAAAGCCTCAACAAATCTCTTCCAATCTCTTATCATCAATAGAATCAGCAATATCTACTAAACCAAGCATGTTTCTTATATATTCAAACTTCTTATTAGGAAGATACTTTGTTAGTATGTCCGCTACCTATTCATTTGCCGAGACATACTCCAACTTTACGATCCCATCCTACACCAAGTTCCTAATAAAGTGGAACTTCTTATTGATATGCTTCATTCCTGCATAAAACACGGTATCTCTAGACATTTTAATACAACTTTGATTATCACAATTAATCACAGTAGGACCTAGAGACTTCTCAAAAAAATATGTCAAAAGCTTCCTTAACCAAACAGCCTCATTTCCTACTTCACATGCAACCACATATTCTGCCTCAGCACTACTTAGAGCAATGGGATCCTGCTTTCTACTCATCCATGAGATAATAGTAGCTCCTAGACTAAAACATCCTCTAGTGCTCATTCCATCGGTCTCACAAGAACTTATTGTTGATATGCTTCATTCTAGCATGAAACACAGGATCTCCAAACATGTTAATACAACTTTGATTATCACAATTAATCACAATAGGACCCAGAGACTTCTCAAACATGCCTATCAGAAGCTTCCTTAACCAAACAACCTCATTTCCTACTTCACATGCAACCACATGTTCTGCCTCAGCACTACTTAAAGAAACGAGATCTTGCTTTCTACTCATCCATGAGATCATAGCAACTCCCAGACTAAAACATCTTTTGGTAGTGCTCCTTCCATCGGTCTCACTGCCACCCCAATTGGAATTTTTTAAGCCAATTAGCTTGACTTCCTTAATATCATACTTTAGGCAGTGATATATAGTTCCACGAATATACCTCAATATGTGTTTCGCAACTATCCAGTGATCTTGACAAGGCTCCAATTGACACTGACTAAGAATGTTTACTGCAAAACATATATCTGGCCTAGTATTTGCCAGATACATTAGGGAGCCCACCAACTGACAATAGGAGGTAGGATCCACGAGACTTGAGTCAGAGCCCCTCAACTTCTTAAGATTGGTGATCATAAGAGTAGTCATAGGCTTAGAATCCATCATCCTGAATTTCTGCAACAACTTGACGATGTACTTTCCTTGCTCCAAATATATCTCCCCTGCCATACTTCTAGACCTAGGTAGTAGCGCATCAGTCCTAGATCCTTCATCTCAAACTCAGCTACCAACATCTTCTTGCATTCTGGAATCCTTTGCTCCACACCAGTGATGAATAGATCATCCACATATAGTAGAATAATGGCAGGCTCATTATTCACGACCTTGATGTAGAGATTAGGATCAGGAGAACACTTTACGAACTCAATTCTAAGGAGATATGCATGCATTCTTGCATGCCATGTCCTAGGTGTTTGCTTCAAACCATATAGAGCCTTCTTGAGTCTACAAACATTAGAGTCCCTGTTATTCACTTCAAAGCCTTTGGGTTGTTTGATATACACTTCCTCATCAATGGTCCCATTCAGAAATGCAGTCTTCACATCCATTTTATGGATATTCCAACCCATTGTAGTAGCCAATGAAACCAAATATCTAATGTTAGTGTACCTTGTTGTGGGTGCAAAGGTATCTTCATAATCAATGCCTTATTTTTTTGAGAACCCCCTTGCAATGAATCTAGCTTTGTACTTGTCTATACTTCCATCAACAGCATGTTTGACCTTATAGATCCATTTGGAGGTGACGATCGATTTGTCACTAGGTCTAGGAATGATTTCCCAAACCCCATTCTTCATAATGGATTGATATTCTTCCCACATCACTTTTTTCCAAACCTCTTGATGCGTAGCTTCCTTGAATGTAGATGGTTCAGCTTCAATTAACTTCGTCATATATGCAGCATAACCAGAATATTTCTTTCGTCTTTTACTTTCCCTGAAGGTTCCTTTCACAAATTCATGTCCTTCAACATCTTCTAATGTATCTTTTATCCAATTTGGCCTTTTCCTTGTGGTTGGGATGATAGGCTCACTTGGCCCTTCTTCTTCTTCTTTATTTGCAGTAGGGTTTTAATGATGATCTTCTTCTCCTTCAAATATTGGAACTTTTTCGTCATCGGAATCAATAGGAATATCCTTTGATTTATTTGTAGGCTTGATTTTCATCGAATATGACATCCTTGCTTACTTCAATGTGTAGTCCTTCCTTGATGTAGATTATATGTCCTTTTGAGAAGAGACTATATCCAACAAATACTCCCTTGATACTTGTGGAATCCAACTTCTTTCACTTTTCGTTTGGAACATGGATGTATGTTGGACTTCCAAAGATTCGGAGGTGATCCACACTTGGTTTCTTTCCTTTGAATACTTCTTCGGGTGTTACGTTATTAAGACTTCTATGAGGACTTCTATTTTAAATGTATACGTGTTAATTTTAGGATAACAATGGTATGTTCTATGTTTAGAGCAATTTTAATTCAATTTCTATATTAGCCCAATATCAATATCTTGTTTAGAAATCACATTAACATGATAGTAAAATGCAGATAGAACATAAACAATAATTGTAGAAGACTAGCCAAGACAAGATGACACAAGATATGGCATCAGCCAAGGACAAACCCCAATGTGGGGAAACCCTTGATCAATTCTTCTTATAATTCTTCAAAGTTCAGTAGACAGAGAGAGTACAATGTATAATATTCACTTGCCCAAATACAATGAAAATTTGATCAGTCAAATAGCATAAACAAAAACCCCTAACCAAAAATCCAACGCTGGTCAACAGGGTAGATTTCTTCCTCAATTCAGCTCGATCAAACCCAGTCAACTTCAGCCTCCAACAACAAGTCTAAACAACCCAAAACAATCCGAAAAATTCCAGTCAAAACTGGGCAACAAACGTCAACCCTGTGGCCAGCCCTAGTGCAGTCAACATTGGTCAAACAGGAGGTCAAATTCCCTTGATTCTTGTGCCCAGATCTACAGCCTTCTAAGACAGAATTCCTCCACCCAAAATCGCACCAAAACAATTCAATGCTTGGTCAACGCAGGTCAAAACATCCTCTGAAATTTTCAGTCAAATATTGTCAACGCATGGAACAAAAAACCCTTCCCTTCGCACGTGTGGAGAGCAGCTTCAGATTTTCGTACCCAGTCAATGAAGGAGAGAGAAGATGAGTGAGTGAAGTTTGTCCAAATGAGGAGGAAGCATCATGTATTTATAGGAAAATGTTGAGGATAAATAGACGTGATTATTGGGCTTCTTAGCCTACATGAGTTTGTTGGCCAACCTTGACAATTTGTCCATAACCAAAATAAATTTATAATTTCATTTTTACATGTTAGAACGGGATAATATTTAGATCAATCCTACACCTCTCGGAGAGAGGAATCCAAGAAAAAATATGAGTTGCCTCATATGAGTAGTCCAATGTGAAGTTTGGCCCTAGTTTCCAACTTTAACACTACCTCTCAACTCGGGAGAACTTCACCTGCAAAACTATCTGACAGTTTGTACCATTAGTGTCCCTACTCTACTCTATTGAACTATGAAGAAAGAAGAAAAGATCGAGAATGTGTCATTCCATTCTCCACTAACCCAAATTCAGTCTCCAATAATAGAGAGTGTGTCATAGCGCTCTTAACCGACCAGAAGTCAGTTTCCATTGATCTCGTATCAATATCAACATCCTAGCATAGGAAGTACAATAATACACGATGAGTCCATCAGTAGTACTATGGTACCTATCATAATTTCCCTACTCATTGGTTGGATGAGAGGTACTTCCCATGAGTCTCGGACTGCATGGGTAGGATGTGCCAGCAGGAGAAGGTGAACCACTCATCCTGCTCATATGCCATAGGAAAAGGTGAACCACTCATCCTATGCATATTCCACCATGCGGTATCACGGGAGAATATGAACCACTCACCCTGTACATCATGCACCAATAGGGGAAGGTGAACCACTCACCCTATGGTCGATCATCACTCCAAGAAGTACTCCAAGCCCCCCGAAGCTCCCAGAGCTCAACATCCATCTCATACGGGACCCTCATAAGAGGGCCTCCCCATGACTCCAAGTCGTTCACGGAAGGTTAAGAATTTGACCTTCCCTAGGGGCTTCGTAAGAATATCGGCGACCTAATCATCAGTCCCAATGTGTTGGAGCCTTATTGCTCCCCATTGTACCATATCCCGGATAAAGTGGTACCTGATATCAATATGATTGGAGCAGTCATCAAACACGGGATTCTCTAAAAGACGAATCTCACTCTGATTGTCGCAAAAGATCACAGTGGTATCCATCACATGTCCAAACAGCTCACTAAAGATCTTCCTCAACCAAACAGCATCAAAGTAGGCTAAACTAGCAGCAATATATTCAGCCTCAGTGGTGCTCAAGGCCACTGACTTCTACTTCCTACTCATCCATGATATCGAAGCATAACCAAGAGAGAAGCAACATCCAGATGTGCTTTTACAATTCACCAAAATGCCAGCCCAGTATGCATCAGAGTAACCATGGAGCCTCACATTCCCGATAGTGTATCTCAGTCCATAAGTGATTGTGCCCCAAAGATATCTCAAGAGATTCTTGGCAGCAATCCAATGTATGTGATGAGGCTCGAGCATAAACTGACTCTATGCATTCACTGCAAAACATATGTTTGAACGGGAGTTCACTAAGAACATCAGGGCCCCCACAAGTTGACGATACTCAGAAGGATTTCCAAAATCAAGCACAGCAGCACTTCTGCATAACTTCTTGAAGTTAAGTTCCATCAGAGTAGTCACGGACTTGCATTCCACCATCCCAAACCTTTCAAGTATCTTCACAATACAGTTTCCTTGAGAAAGGAAAATCTCGCCTGGATTTTGCCAAACCTCCAACCCTAGGAAGTAATGCATCAGTCCCTAGGTCCTTCATTTCAAATTTGGAAGCCAACTCCCTCTTACATTGATGAATAAGAGGGTTTACATTTGTCAAAAAGAGACCGTCCACATAGAGTACCAAGATGAGAGGTCTATCATTCTCAACCTTAAAGTAAAGGTTAAGATCAGCTTCACTTCTTGTAAATCCCAACTTCATTAGATAACCATCGATCCTCTCATACCAAACCTGGGGTACTTGCTTCAACCCATAGAGGGCTTTCTTCAACCTGCATACATGTGTTTAACGATCTTGAACTTTGAACCCCTCAGGTTGTTCTATATAGACTTCATCCTTAAGTGAACCACACAAGAAGCCAATCTTGACATCCATATGATGAAGATTCCATCCTTGCGAGGTAGCAAGGGCTATAATCATATGGATGGTGGTGTAGCGGACAACCGGTGCAAATATCTCATCATAATCTACACCTTCCTTTTGAGAGAAGCCTCGATCAATGAATCTAGCCTCAAACTTTTCAACACTTCCATCAGCTCCATGCTTGATCTTGAAGATCCATTTCAAGGTGACAACATATTTGTCCTTGGGTCTAGGGACCACATCCCAGACATCATTCTTCATAATCGACTCATACTCTTCGTTCATTGAATCCTTCCAAACCTAGTGTTTTGCAGCTTCTTCGAATGTGCAACACTCATATTGAATAATGGTGCTCATAGGAGTTAAGTATCCTTGGTACCTATTCTGCTTCTTTCTTTCACAAAATGTCCCCCAAGGTGCAACATGCCTCTTGGCATCCTTGAGAGTCTCCCTAAGCCATGAGGGTCTCCTTTTTGAGGAGGAGAGTTCATGAGGGGGTGGATGAATGGGACCCATTGGTCCTTCAGCATCAGGCATCTGTTCAGCCTACGGTTCTCCCTGCTTTTCAAAATCTACATCTTTGTCCTTCCTTGGAATAGGAAGGTTACTAATCTTCCCAAGGGTAGCATCCTCATTGAAAGTGACATCATGACTTATCTCCACTTCTCTTTGACCAGGAACATAGATTCTATATGCCTTAGAAGTTTCATTGTAGCCCACAAATGTTCTTTCTTCCCAGAAGCATCCAATTTGCTTCTCTTTTCTTTTGGCACATGAAAATATATGGGGCTACCAAAAATTCTAAAGTGAGAAGCATCAGGTTTCTTACCGGTGAAAACTTCTTCGAGAGTCTTGGATTCCAACGCTTGATGAGGGCATCTATCTTGAACATACACGGCAGTGTTTGCAGCTTCGACCCATAAGAATTTCGAAAGGCTTTCATCATGAAGCATGGCACGGGTGGCTTCTATGATAGAACGGTTCTTCCTTTTAGCAACACCATTTTTCTCAGGATTATATGCGGTAGTAGTCTCCCTCTTAATGCTATCTTCTCTACAATAATCTTCGAACTCATTTGATTCATATTCAGTTCATTATCGGTCCTCAATATTTTGATCTTGTTCCTAGTTTTATTTTCGACCAAAGCTTTGAAATAACAAAACCATGAGAATACTTCGTCCTTCTTCTTCAAGAAATATATCCAAGTATTGCGAGAGAAACCATCTATAAATGTTGCATAATATAAGTATCCTCCCAATGAGTTCACGGGCATTGCACCAAATAGATCAGAATGAATCAATTGCAATATGTCAGTGGTCTTGCTATCACTTGAGGGGAATGGTCCCCTTGTATGCTTTCCTTTAGCACACCCCTGACAAACACCTTCATGTTCTACTTTAAATTTGAGCATACCTATCACCATCTTCCTTGCATTGGATAGAGCCTTATAATGTAGATGAGAAAACCTTCGTTGCCATAATTCAGATTGAAGTGATGTGTCGCAAGACATAGCTCCCAATTGGCTTCCTCCAACTTGATATAGGCTATCAACCCTGAAGCCAAGTGTAAATGCATCTTTGAAATTTTTATTCCACACACGTACCTTTCCATCTATGAAATCCACCTTGAAACCTTTGTCCTCCATCGTCGAGATAGATACCAGGTTCTTCTTTAGATTGGGTACATATAGTACTTCTTGTAGATGAATGGTGTTACCCTAATTCAATTGAAGAGTAACATTCCCAACTCCCTTTACGGGATAGGTGGCATTGTCTCCAAGGATAATTTCTAAATTTGTATCCCTTTCAATCAGATTTTAAAGAGCTTCCTTATACCTATCGAAGTGCCTTGAGGCACCACTATCAATCAACCAATTTCCCAAAGTGTCTGGAGGAGATGCAGTAGAAAGGGCAAATATAAAATAGAATTATTTTTTATTGTTATCAACAACATTAGATTCATCATACCTAGTGTTTCTTGATCTCTTATGAGGGAGACCATTTCCTTGATGAGAAGCGAGAGCATTCCTTTTTCTTTTCCCTTGGTTGTTGAATCAACCATTCCTTTGATTAGTGTTGCCCCTGAAATTGTTGTTGTTGTGGTTGTCATCATCATGAGGTGTATCCCTTCTATTAGGACACTCCTTAGCATAGTGACCAAACTTGTTGCAAATGAAGCATCTTTCCTTCCTTCCATTTTTGAAACCTGACCTTCCTTGACATTGCTTCTTTGAACCTGCATTGCTCTTCTTTTTAGCATGAGTGAAGAATGTAATAGGATCATTCATATTTGAAGGCATATCTAGTTCCGTCATCCTTGTTTCTTCTCGAGAGCACCTAGTCAGCGATTCTTCAAAACCTGGAATCCTGTCGTTGTTAAGAATAGTTGTGTTGAACACGTGTCATTCACGAGGGAGTCCTCCAAGGGAAATGAGGGTAAGCTCTTTATCAGCAATAGCTTCTGCAATCGAAAGAAGATCATCTTTTATTTCCATAATCCTCATGAAGTAGGATTAAATATATTCATTTCTTTATATCCTCCATGTTGTTCTTGAGGAAAAGAATTTGATTTGCATTGCTAGATTTGATTATGCCAACCAACCTCTCATATATCTCATTTGAAGTGTTCAAATAGGAAATGTAAGGGCCTAAATGCTTATGAATAGAATCCTTGACGATCGTCTTGGCTTTGAATTCACCCTTCTTGTATTTGGTCTTAGCAGCAACCAGTGCATTAGAAGGAGGTTCTAAAATCTTTCCCTGCACATAATCCGTCACATCTTTCTCTTCTAATGTTAAATCAAGAGACATCTTCCATGTATGATAATCAAACTTATCATGAAGCTTATCATCAGACTCGAAGTAAGATGTGGAAGCCATTGAATCTTGCCTTTGATAAGTGATTGCTCCTCTTGGTGATTGCTCTTCTCACTATTGCTTAGGTTTTGTCTTCACCTCACCTTTGATACCATGTTAATTTTAGGATAAAAATGTTATGTTCTATGCTTAGAGAAATTTTACTTTGATTTCTTTATTAGCCCAATATCAATATCTAGTTTAGCAATCACATCAACATGATAGTAAAATGCAGATAGAATATAAACAATAACAGTAGAAGACTAGCCAAGACAAGAGGACACAAGATATGGCACCAGCCAGGGACAAACCCCAATGTGGGGAAAGCCTTGATCAATTCTTCTTATAATTCTTCAAAGTTCAGCAAACAAAGAGAGTACAATGTATAATATTCACTTGCCCAAATACAGTGAAAATCTGATCAGTCAAATAGCAGAAACAAAAAGCCCTAACCAGAAAGTCAACAATGGTCAACAAGGCAGATTTCTTCCTCAATTCATCTAGGTCAAACCTAGTGAAATTTGGCCTCCAATAGCAAGTCTAAACAGCCCTAAACAGTTCGAAAAATTCTAGTCAAAACTGGTCAACAAAAGTCAACCCTACGGCCAGCCCTAATGCAGTCAACATTGATCAAATAGGAGGTTAGATTGCCTCGATTCTTGTGCCCATATCTGCGGCCTACTAAGATAGAATTCCTCCACCCAAATCACACCTAAATAGGTCAACATAGGTCAAAACATCCTCTAAAATGTTCGGTCAAATATGGTCGGAACAGAAAACCCTTCCTTCCATTCGCATGTGTGGAGCACAGCTTCATATTTTCGTACAAAATCAATGAAGGAGAGAGAAGGTGAGTAAGTGAAGTGTGTCCAAATAAGGAGGCGTCATGTATTTATAGGAAAATGTTGAGGATGAATAGATGTGACTATTGGGCTTCTGAGCCTGCATGAGTTTGTTGGCCGACCTTGACAATTTGTCCATAATCAAAATAAATTCATAATTTCATTTTTACATGTCAGAATGGGATGATCTTTAGATGAATCCTACATCTCTCGAAGAGAGGAATCCAAGAAAAAATATGAGCTCCCTCATATGTGTTGATTTGGGGTAGCATCGGATGTGCTCTACCCACGAAATTTGTTGGAAGGTTGGAGCACATGAGATCTCCAATACCCAAAAAGGGTTTGGGCAGGTTCTAAACAGATCAGGAGATATTAAAATAATTAATATTTTAATGGAGTCCCTAAGTCTAAACTTAGGGAAAATAAAATATTAATGTGTATTAATATGAATCTGTGTTAGAGTGGTCCAAAAGACATGGATCAAGCCAGATTTAATCTTATCCATTGATTAGGGACTTAATCTCGGCTGTTGATATGTCAACAGGAAAAGTATAAGAGGAGGCTTGAGGGTCACTTGGAGAATACACCAGAGTGATCAGTCATTTTATTCTCTAGAGATGGGTTTGCTAAGAGAGATAGAATCAGTGATCGAGAGAGCAGCTGAGGGGCATTGCGTACAGAGAGGCAGAGATAGTGTCGGGTTAACAACAAAGCAACGAGAGACAGAGACACAAGAGTAGCCAGTGCTCACGCAGGGCCACACAAAGGCATCTAAGTGCTGCGCAAAGCACCAGAGGGGTCAGCGTAGCTGATGTAGGGCCTCTTGAGGCTGACGCGGGCCAAGATAGGCTAACGCAGTGCTAGCGCTGGGCTAGGAGAGGCTGATGCAGTCCAGATTGGGCAAACGTTGGGGCTTCTGGAGTAGATTGGTGTTGAGTAGCTACCGGAAGGATTATCCGGGGTTTCAACCAGTAGATTTGTCAAAAACCAGGAGAGTTATTACTGCTAAGGAAATTCTCTATTGGATAGGCTAGTTTCGGCACCCAAATTGTACTCTGATATTGCTTAATAAGAAAACCCGCAGAAAGTTGCACCGGTTTTCCCACATTGGTTTTTTCTAGGGACATTAGTCCAAAAATAATGGTGTCATGTGGTGTGTTTGTTCTTGTTTCTTTTAGTTGTTGATCTGAAATATGTTGAGCATGCACTAGTGTTTATTTTCAGTATTTACATTGTAAATAACTTGTTAAGGAAGATAACAGGTAGTAGGAATAAATCAGATAAAGTGCATGGAGGGTTTCTAACTAAGTAGACTTAGAAACTTCAACAATATGAGTTGTCGAATTTGAAGTTTGGCCCTAGTTTGGACCAAGGTCACGAGCCTTGGTCGCATGTGAGTGGAGTTAAGGCATCACAAGCGCATATTGTATAGAAGGCTTGGCTCCAACAACTATAAAACAAAAGCTTGGATTCGCACTTTATCTAAAGGTAGTCCCCCCTCCCTTTGGTTATATATATATATATATATATCAGTGGGTCGACGTGGGTCTAAGGCTTGACTAGCCCATGTGCATATTTTGAATTCGATGATTTTAAAGGGGTCTGGATTATACCTTGTGGCTCCTCCAGGCTTATATTTAGACGAATATTAAAGGGATTTGTCCCCCTAAGTTGGGATGAAGGAAGCGTCTTTTGGCCTATGCTAGGCCTTATGGAAAAACTAAGTCTGTATATTGGCACAGTCGATATTAGCTTGGTATCATGTGGTATCATAACTAGAATGCTCTATGAATCTCGAAATATAGGGGTTAAATTGCTTGGAGAAGCAATGAAGAAAGAAAAGAAGACAGAGATACAAAGGACAAAAAGTTCTTGGGGAACAGAGTTACAGAATCGAATTTGGAGGATTTGAATGAGACAAAGGAGGAATATCCCGCGTTAGACAATATTAAAGAAATTGCAAAATCGGAAGAGGAGTATTAGTACATAGCAGATTCAGTAGAATGAATCAAAGAAAGATTTTGGCACAGGTGAAATATGATGTTTTTATGCTAACTCTAGACATGAAGAATTATGTTTATAGATAGCAAAGAGAGGAAGTCATCAACAACTATTATAGCAGTTGTGTTAGGTTCCTATACCAATAGGTTTCATTTTTCATGATTGACAGTGGAAGTGCCAAATATGTTCATCTTTGATGCTGCAAAGGTTCCATATTTTGTATGCAGATAGACAGAATTAAAAAATGTGAAGAGGGTATGCCCTAAAAGAATTATCAAAGGGCAAAAGAGTAAAGTGGTCAGGAAAAATAATAAAAATGAACCCCAAAGAATGACCAGGAAAGTGGCTAGCCAAAATGCCACTACTAGCTTCATGGATGGCCCAACAGTTCAATCTGGACCATGCCATGTTTAAATTGATGTTGTAGAATAGTGAAAGAATACCTGTCCAAACAGTTCAAGCTTGGCAGAAGAGTAGATAGGCAGAGAAATGAAGGAGCCCAACTGCTTAATCTGGGCCCTTGGAAGAGATAAGGGTAGATTTAGATAGGAGGGAAGTCAAAAGAAAAGAGGATAATTAGGTTTGCAAGTCTAAGTGCACCCATTCAAAAGGAAGAAAAAATGTTAGGTGTATTAGGCTGGGTAGGTAGTTTGAGGTTGCAGAAGCAAGGTTTTGATCACCTCATCTATTATCAATCAGAGCTCATCTCATCAATCACAGAAATGTCAAAGCAGTTGTCTAATGGCAGAACTATGCAAGCATGTCTAACTCCCTTTCACCTCCCCCTCAAAGTTTCTTACTAACACCCCTTGAGGACTTTGGGATCTTCCCAACAAGTCCTGCTTTTAGTTCATTTTTGTAAAATATCAAGTCAAGTTTTGACTTCCTTCAATGAAAAGAAGCCACATTTCTTGTGTAAAATCACTCCTCCACATTCCATTCTATTCTTATGTCTAAGTTTCAGTCCATAAACTTAGCCTCTGCCCTACTCCTTCACCTCACAAACTCATATTAACTTCTAATTTTATTATATAGCTCCCTAACCTATGTTCCCATCCCTATTACTACAAAAAACTATATAAAATTCCAAGAAAATACTACATATCCTACCCTATAGCATTATAGCTATGTAAATATGGTTTTGGGAAATAATAGTCCATCTGGGGCTACTATTAACCCATCCGCGTCCTAAACCTGGGATTAATCTAACCTCTGGTTAGGTTAATAGCCTATACCTACTCCTCTACCCATCAAAACCTTATAATTCTACCCCTCCGCAGTCATTTTCCCAAGGTTTAATGTTTAAATGTTTTAATTAAACATTAAATTATCGTTTCCCCCCGCATAAACCCAACCCATAAAACCCACATTTCCAAAGTTTTTGACCCCATTGGCGCGTAATTATTTTAATATAGTGGGCGGGTCCCGTCCCTAACCCCCTATCACCTCGCCTACCCCGTTCGCCGTCCGATTCCCCACGCCACAGATCAATGGTGGGCGGTCATTATCGTATGCCGATATGCCAGAGGATAACGTCCGGGGGATGGGCGGTTTCCCTGCCGTACCCCCGCCACGTGTCGTCCTCCCGGCATGATCGGAGGCCCCTCCCCCAATACCGCCTATGCTGAAAAGCGGTGCGGGAGGAAACCGGATACCGCTCCCCTGCCTCTGATGTCAGCGCCACGTCCTCGTGACGTCATCAACCTGCGTCCCCGCCGCTGCTCCATGTCATTGCCACTTCATCCGCCCGCGTCCCCACCTTGCCACCGTGTCCTATGCCACGTCGCCATCCTCGTCAGATGCCACGTCACCCCGCCATACCCGGGACCCGCCGATGACGTCATCGCAGAAAAGCACCAAAAGCGCAAATATGCCAAATTTTTATAAAAATATGCATTTTCGACCGTTTTGTTAGTCATTTTCATTGGTCATAGTGGAGAGCTGCTGGTGCCGTTTTCGCCCGTTTGCCTCCAAAGTTCAAAATTCGACCAATTGAGCTGCTGCCACCTTCGAATTCGTCTCCACCGTTCGCCATTGGACCAGTCCAGTTGCCCTCGGCGCTATTTTAACCAGGTATTTGCCAAATTTCACCCATTAGCCCTGTTTTTCACCATTTTCTCCATTTTAGCTGCTTGAATACCTGCAAGTACCCAAACTAAAGACACCTCTTGCACCTAAATTCTGCCTAAATTCACTGATACACCCCCTGCTTAAAAGAAAACCTTGCAAACCCCCGTCCATTCACAATTTCACCGTGGAAAACCGTTTTCAAGCTCGGGCTCCCGACAAAATTCCACAGCAGCCCGGCATTATCCTCTTTTGCCACATTCCACTCAAAAACCACAGTAGATTGAGCTGGGATAAACCTCATTTCTTTTCCAAGTTTCCCTTACAGTCTGTTAATCCAGAGAGTTTATCAAAAAGAAAAAGGCCCTTCCAAACTCTGCAAATTGTCCTCGTTGTCATAATCATAAATATTGGAGCTTATTGCCTCAGCTGAACTCATTTTGCAACCTCTTTACAAATCCACAGAAACAGTTATCTTCAATCTGTTACTACTGTAAACTTCACTCCACATACAACATCAGAGAAAGCTTTATAATGGCTACTCCAACAGCTCTAAATATCACTCCTATGAATCCACCAAACAGAGAGCTTGAAGCCATGCCCCTAGCTGATAAAGATTACCTCATTCAAGATTTGGTTGGGGACAGGAATCACTTGCAAACCTTCTGCCAGTTGAGAAACAGTTTTTTGAGCAACTGTGACATGTATGGCATATGGGAGTCTAATCTGCCTCTTTACTTCCTCCCCTCTGTTAATATCTTTCCTGAGATTATCCGTCTATGTGCTGAGAACTATGAGCCAACTCAGAGAGCTGTCAAGTCTCCATCTGGGAGCATACTTTTTCATATTACTCCTTACTCCATCAACCAGATGTTAAACTTCAAACGGACTCAGCTATTGTTTCCTTTCTCTATGAACTACTTGCTGGATGAAGGCTCCAAGCTCTCCAGCTGTGAGGTTGCAAGAATTGCCAAGACATTCATGAGGGCAGACCACCAACCTACTGAGCCACCTCCATTCCTATATGTTAACTTCAATGAGGTGGGCAAGTTGCTTGTAGATATGATCTCTTATGTGTTGGGTTTTAAAACAAGTGAGCATGTTGATGAAACAGTGTTGGTTCTGCTGTCTGCATACAGCCCAGGACAGCCCCCTGCTGTCAAGTATAACTATGCCAAGTTCATAGCCAATAAAATGCATGACCAATTAGTGAGGCTGGATAGGGAGGGAATCTTTAAATATTCATCATATATCTACAATTTGTTCATGTTTTACCAGTCTGAATGCTTCCAATGCCCCATCAAGAAGTTGGATTCTAAGGGTGAAAGAAGATTTGTCATCTTTTGGTCATCAGTTTTCCATGAGGTTGAAAACTCTCCATTTTCCTACTGTGAGTTCATTGACCAATTTGTATACTCCTCCTAGATTATCATATGACATGCAGAAGATCTTGCAGTTGTCCAAGACTTACAAAATAGGTGATTGGTATCTCTACCAAAATCACACTGTCATCAGAATCTATGGCTGTGAGCTCTGTCCTTACAGGCTCCCGAGATATGTACCAATGAGACTTTTTGCCTTAGAATATTACAGGCAACTCATCAATTCAGACCTCACTCATTTCCATAGTGCCAAGAAGAAAGCTCGCCTGAAATTTAGAGACCATCTAGGCCCCTTCATTATGAACAAGAAAGAGGGTTGGCAAGATGCTGACCAAATATTGGGGCAGAAACTCAAGCTGAAGAGAAGTTTCTGGTGGGTTCCTTATGACCCGGATGGCTTTATCAGTGCCAGAAGAGTTAAATATAGGTTGAAAACATATGATCACTATAGATTCCCACAAATTGAACAATATGCCAACCAAGATGAGTGGCTGGCAGGGACACTAGCTGAAGATTTTACTCAAGAAGAAATTATGGAGCAAAATGTCAAAGATCTAGAAAAAACTCTTGACTTGGATTCTTTTGACCAGGTAACTTTCAAACTACCACAGCAAGTCAGAGAAGGTCCATCTACAGCTGCAGCTTCACAAGCTGCCCAACAACGGTCTACACCAGCAATAGGTACAGCAAAAGGAAAAGAGCCAATGGATGCAGAGCAAGAAATGGTTGCAGAACAACCTACCACCTCAAAGGAGCAAACTCAAGAACAAGCTCCTCCACAGCAAACAGAGGCACTACAAGTGCCAATATTACAAAATCCTTCTAATGAAGAACGAGGTAAGAAGCAAGACCGAGAGGACTCCACACCTGCTAGTAGGTCTGCACAACAACCTGAAGCCAAGAGGCAAAGAATTAGTTCTCCAGTTGAGGAGGAAATTAGTGAGGACATCCTAGAAAGTCCAAGAAGAGAAAGGGAAGCAAGCCAACACACACCTACTAGCTCTTTCCAGCAAGAGCAAGAGAGGCAGCATGGCATGGAGGTATCCTCCTCAACACAACAGAGCAAGCGGCCACCTAGTATCAAAACTGCTTTCATGGAAATCAAGGCTCAAAATGAGCTGTTAAGAGTACAGTTGTATGATCAGTTTCTTAAGGCAACACCTGCCAAACAGCAGAGGTTGATGGCAGCATATGACCTCAAGGAGGAAAAGATGATTCTAAGTCATTTTAAGCCCAAGATACCACAGCCACAGTCAGCTGTAGATTATGTGAAGACTAATCTAGAGGTCCTTGCCAAGGACATTCACCCCATGGATCAAATAGAACTTCATAAACAAACGGGTGAGATGGTCTATGCTACTTTAGCAGATAAGGCCATGCTGGCCCATGAATTGAAGGAGTCTTTAAAGAACACAAATACTCAGCTAGATTTGGAAAGACTGTCCTCCTCGGCCAAAGACAACATAATTAAAACATTGGAGGACATTATTGTGGATCTAGGACATGATCCCAAGGACCCTAAGGGCGTCAGGGCCCTTATGAAGAAAAAAGAAGATGATATTGTTGCCCTTAGAAAACAATTGGGGTTGACTCCTACTATGCACCCGCAAACTGCAGAGCTGGCACAAGAAAAAGAGGCTGAGGATACAATGGATCTACTGATGAGAATGAACGAAAGAATAATTCAGATGGAGAAAGAATTGGAAAGAGCAGTGCAAGGCAAGCAGGGAGAGTCGACCTCCCAGCCACCTCAAACAGTTCCTACTGATGTCCCTGTTCCTCCTACACAAGCAGCAATGATCCCTCCTGTCATCCCAACATCTACAACAGCTTCATCCACCACAGATGCTACAGCAGCAGCAACAACAACAACCCCTGAATCTAGCATGAGCATGGATGAAATGATGAAAGCTGTCAAGGAGCTAGAACTTCAGGCAACAGAGATAAAAGAGGCCAAGGATAAGCTGGCCAAACTAGAAGTGAGCTACGATAAGTCCAAGGTGACAGTAGCTGAAAAAACAAGGGAGATTAAGGCCCTCAATGACAAAATAAAGGCCTTGGAGAAGGAGCTGAATTTGGAAAAGACCCTGGCTAAAATAAAAAAGATTTTGTGGGCCAAAATTGGCCAATCAATCACTAGGCAATGGAAATCAATCCAAACCATGCACGAGCAGATAGAATTAATAGGCCTAGCTCAATTTGAGAATCAGAGGGCTAGGGTAGCATTGGGAAATATGACTGAGCAGCCATGCACGAGCAGATAGAATTAATAGGCCTAGCTCAATTTGAGAATCAGAGGGCTAGGGCAGCATTGGGAAATATGCCTGAGCAGGCTACTAGAATGATTCATTTCCTGAACACTCACACCAAAGAAGAGTTGGCAGCATTAGACATCAGCAACAGGACAGATATTGTTCTGACAGCAAAAAAGGTGTTGACTCTGAGAAATTTTGTGCAAAGCCTAGAAAGAAAATGTCAGGAAATGCAGGCAGAGGTAGATGAATTCAAGCTAAAGCTTGAAGCATTGCATAGCAGAGGATTTCCCAGCCTATTGACCAGTGCTGGAAGACTGCTGACCCGGGAACAATATGCCACCAGGATGAATAATTTTATTACAAATCAGATTACAGCATCTTCAAGTTCCTCAGAGGAAACAGGACCTCCATCAGGACAGAGCCTTTATGACAAGCTGGAGAACTTATTTTACATGGAGCATGAAATCAATCATCTTTTTGAGGTCCCACCCAATTTTTACAGATATACTGAGGCAGATGAGACATTAATAAAGATACAGAGACATCAGCTGCCTAGAGAAGATTGGTGGCAAGCAATGCTGGAAATTTTGCCCAAGTAATCTCGGTCTTTTCCCTCTTCGTTCAGCTTCAAATTTTGGTCAGATTTTGGTCATCTACAGGTCAGCAGAATTGAGTACGCAGGCACCACACAGAGCAGTTAGACAATAGGTGGAGCAGGTCAAACCAATGACTCATCAAAGTGCTGGGACAGCAGGCCCGAAAAATGCAAATTTGAAAGCGCAGCCCCAGCCGACTCAGTTGGTCCCAAAAGTCAAAATTCTCTGACAGAATGGACAACTAATACACTAATATTTACTGCAACATTTAATTCTGCACTTACTTCCTTGGAAGAGTTGGTGTTGTAATTTATTTCATGAAGACTCATCATCTAGATATTTTGTATCTTATTTTTGTATATATACCCCCCCATAGAATGTATTTGGGGTTGGTGAATGATTCTCGCTCTAAGAGTTGCGCTGTAAATTTCAGATTTTTCTAATACAAAGAGCTGGTGGAGTTTATGATTTCTGCACTGTCTGGATGTGAAAGTAATGAACTGCGTTCTGCTACAGAATTCCTGTGTTGTCTAATGGAACAATAAGTTTTTCTCAACCATGTTTTGTCTTTTCTATGTTTGTCAAATTCACATATATGTTTCATGATCTTAGCAATAGAGAAAAAGAATAGCTCAGGACTTGTTTGAATGCACCCTCTGCTCAATCTCTGTTTCTAACTATGTTTTCTTCAGAATTGGTCATAAATATGAATTCTTAATTGCTCATGTTTGCACTGATTCTTTCATTATGAATGTTGTTTAGGAATTCTTAAATGCTCCTAGATAATATTCTCACACTTTCCCTCTATCAGCATAGTGAAAGATCCTTGATTGCCTTTCATTCCCTAATTCCATGCCATCGATTCCTAGATTTGAAGATTTGTTTCATGGATACCTGTCTGGCTCTGTAGTATTACCTCTTCCCCAACAAGCACTTTCAGCTGTACACAAGCATTGACTCCATTGCCCAATGGTCTAAGCTATTCTGAAAACTGCATATCAGTTCTATTTGAAATCATCATCCAACCAAATTCAAAACAAAACCCTGTGCATCATAACTAGCCTAAAATTACACCAAAACAAAGTTAAATCATAAAGAGAGAGCCCTCTCTGGTTGCAGGTAGGCTAGGACCTGTAGCTAAAAGATTGGTTAGTGGTTACCTCGGCCGTATTCCCTTAGGAGCCAGGGAACAACCTGAGTGATAACAAGTTGAAGCAATAAGGGAAGAGAAAATTGTGATAGAACCCCAGCAGCAGGTGAAATAGATGAGATGAGGACAACATGAGTTCTCAAAGGAGGAAGAGGTGAGCAATTGAAGTTCATAAGCATAGCAGCTTTAGAAGCTGGGGAGCAGAGGTGCTCAAATTCTAGTGCAGAGAACCAATGGAAGAAAAATACCAAGAGGTTGACTTGGTATTGGTGACAAGTGAGAGACTTGTTACAAAGATGGAAAAAGCTTACTGCAGCTCACAAGTGGACAAGGAGAGTTCATAGAAGAACAAGAAAGCATGGATGACTACTAATAATCATGCCAAGAATTCAGAGAGGTCACAATCAGAATGTCAAAACAGTTGGCAAGAGGCAGGTCACAAATGGGGAAATTGAAATGGAAATGACTGATTTAAGAGTAGAACTCAGTAATATAAAGCATTGTTACTAGATCAGAGATATGGTTTCATAATGAAGAAGAAGATGAGATGGAATTCATTGCAAGTGAAACTAAGTGTTACACAGCATTTTGTCACTGTCCCTGTACTCCCCGTTCCTTGATCCTGGAGGACCTCTACAGTGAACCCTACATGCTTTCCCTTCATGAAGAAACTCCCATTGTGTCCCTCTTCATGAGCAAAACAATTCCCTTTTGCACCATTTCCCACAAATCTTCTGTTTTTCCCAGTTTACAAGACCAGCACTAATGACCCTTGTCCTCCTCACACCGATATGCAGGGATTAACACTATCCCTAGCACCGACCGGAGTGACTAAGCTTTGTTTCAGTCACGTCGATCCTCTTTTGGAAAGTTTTTTAAATAAGGAGCTGAAGCTTCCAGCTCTAGAAGCTTCGTAACGGAAGTATGGTAAATGGTTGGGCTGGATGGAGTCAAGGATGTCAGTTTGGGCTCCTTTCCCCTATAAGGATGGAACTATCTCAAGAGATAAGACATTCTCCCATGAGAAGAGGAACCATCTCCCATCCATTCATGCTATATAAACCTCCATTTTTCCCAAGCACAAGCTAGTGTTAATGTTGGTGTGCTAGTGCTCATTAAGTTTGGAGTAAATAGCAAGCTATTCATAGTTGTAGCTCTTTAGTTGTGTGAGAAAGAAGTGTGAATTTGGTTTAGATTGAAGCTTAAAAGGAAGATTCTTAAAACTATCATTGTTGAGGCCATCATGGAATGCTAACGGAAGTGTGTGGGAACCTAGTTTTGTCGGAGGAGAACGGAAACGTCAAGACAATGGTTGTAATTTTTTCTTGATTCAATATATATGCAAATATCGATTGATTTCCTACATAATGTGTCATCTCACATGTTTATGGCTTAATGTTTCTTGGCTTGTCAAGTAGGTTGAATTACAATTTGTTTATTATCATGGTTGTTGTTTGCTGTTGTTTACGTGTTTCAGGTGTTTGAAGAAAGAAACCGGAGATAGCTAGAGCGAGATAGAAAGGTCATCACCAAACGAGATAAGCGTACTAAGAGGTAGGTCCTCTTAAGTGGTTCTAACCTAAGGAAATCTTCCATAGAATGTAACAGTTGTGGCTAGACCGATTATCGGGCTAGAGAAATTGTCTGTGTCCGTACTCATAATTTTACTTCACCACAAATTGGCGAATCCACTAGGGATCAAATCCTTCTCTTTGTTTGCTTGGAATTTCATGGTTTTGTGTGAACTTTTCTAGTTTCACCATTCCCCTTTGGTTCTATTTGTTTTCCTATGCTTGCTGGTCTGGGTTTGAAATTCATAGTAGCAAGTCTAGTCCCAACTTTTGGAAATTTTTATTTTTTTCTTAGCATCCGCTATTCGGCTACCCTCTCGAGGTGTGCTGAGGAAATCCTCTTACAATCCCAACGCTAGAGCCACTCAGCACTATAATATTACTGAGGATTTTGCTCAGCCACTGTCAGCTATTTCGACTCTCGAGGTGCTCCAAAGTTGTTCGTCTCAACGGAAATATTTGTTGTCAGCTATTGGGGGTATTGATCCTACTGATTCCAATTTGATATGTTTTGATCTAGAGAACCACATTCCGTGCATGCCTCATCAGATTTCCTTTCTCATTCAGGTAATCATCAATGAGAAGACCATCCCCAGGACTGTCATCGATGAAGGTGCTTCCACCTGCGTCATGCCAATCACATGCTGGAAGGCCATTGGTTCCCCTACTTTGAACCAATACCCGGACAATTGGAATCTTTCGACAGGCGCAATTCGCGACCCTTCGGTGTATTATTTAACCTTGTTGTTACTTTGGAGAGCAAGACAGTACAAGTCAAGGAAGAGATTGTTGATGCTAATCTCAATTATAATCTTCTACTCAAACGGCGCTGGACCCATGCCATGCATGCTATAGCCTCCTCCCTTTTCCACGTGATTTGTTTTCCCAATCAAGGGAAGATCGTCACTGTCGACCAGCTGTCCTTCTTTGCCTCTTCCTCCTCGAATGGCAATGTTTCGTACATCAAGCACACTAGTGCTCCCTATGAGAGTGTGGGAGCAGGGCTTTTCAAAGATTTTTCCTTGATGGAAATTTTTCCGCTCCCACCTCCTGATGTTGCCTCTATCAACATGATCTCGGTCAAATCTGACTCTTGGGTCATACCTTCACCGGATATTGTTGATACCTGGGGTGAGGTTATGCCACTTAGTCTTGTCGAAATCAATTACGTGGAGATTGTTTCGGCCTCAAGTCCCGCATCCTCTGATTCTCTTGCTTCGAGGACTTCTCTCGATACGTATTCTCAATCCCCATGGCTTGGCACTTCGGAATCTCCTGATCCCTTAGCCGAGACTTTTCTTGCTGATGAAAGTATCATGGAAGTAATGTCTCTTGAGGAACCACCTTGGAATGATACTCATCATTGTTCCTCGTTCCTGCCTCGCCCGGCGATCATGTCTACCGGTCTCGAAGAGTTCTCTTCTCAGTTTCCTTCCCTCCCACTTCTGGCACCGATCCTAACTCATGAAGTATGGTCAGAAGGAAATTTGGGTAATATTACCCAAACGATGCCAATTGATATTTCTATCAAGCCTAGTATCGTTGAACATGTCCATATTGGGATAACTTGTTCTTCGGATGAGATCAAGACCTATACTCGTCTATTTCAAGAATTTTGTGATGTGTTTGTGTGGTCGTATGAAGAAATTCCTAGCATTGATCCTAGCATTATTGTGCACAAAATACCAACTTATCCTCACGTGAAGCCCGTTCGCCAATGACTCTGCCTAGTGCACCCTAGGAAAGTTGTCGCTATCAAGGGTGAAGTTGAAAAACTTCTCAAATCTAGATTCATCTATCTGATCCCTCTTACAGATTGGGTGTCAAATATTGTCCCGGTGACAAAGAAACAAGGCACGATCCACATTTGCGTTGATTACCGTGATCTCAATCGTGCCTGTCCTAAGGATAACTACCCTACTCCCTTCATTGATCAGATCATTGATGAATGTGCTGGGAGCAAAATTTTTTCCTTTATGGATGGTTTTTCTGGTTACAACCAAATTAACATTGCACTGGCCGATCAAGAAAAGATAGCTTTTATCTGTCCATGGGGTACGTTCGCGTACAAAAAGCTCCCTTTCGCCTTAAAAATTTTGGGGCTACTTTTCAGCAGGCGATGTTCTATGTGTTTCACGATATTCGCAACATCATTCAGCCTTACTTGGATGACCTTCCCACTCATTCTTGTAAGCGCCAAGATCACCCTGACCATCTTCGGCAAATTTTTCTTCATTATAGACACTACAACATTCAGTTAAACCCGCATAAATGTGTTTCCTGCGTAGAATCCAAACGACTCCTCGACTTTATCGTTTCCAAGGACGGTATCTTCCTTAACCCGCTTAAAGTCAAGGCCATTGTAAATTTATCACCTCCATATTCCTTGCACCAACTCCAGAGCCTGCAAGGAAAGGCAAATTTCCTCCGTCATTTCATACGCAGTTATGTTGGGCTAGCTACAGGATTTACCCGGTTGCTCAAACAAGGAACGCCCTTTGTCTGGGATGAGGTTGCCCAAAAGTCTTTCGATGACCTCAAGGTTGTCCTCGTAAATGTTCCTTTGTTGCATCCCCCGGATTATCATCGTGATTACTTCCTTTACCTAGCTGCAGCCCCTAGCACTATTGCTATGGTATTGGTCCAAGACGACGACGAAGGCAACGAACACGTTATCTACTACCTCAGTTGTAATATCCTCGACACCGAAACGCGTTATGCCCATGTCAAGAAGTTGGCTTTGGCTGCCGTACAGGTTGTTCAGCGCTTTCGGCACTACATTCTCTTATGCACTACTACTGTGATTTCTAAATGCAACCCCATGACCTACATCCTAACTCGTCAGTTACTGGGGGGCAAGTATTCTAAATGGATCGTCATCCTGCAAGAATTCGATTTGGTGTTTACCACTGCCAAATCTAAGAAGTCACTAGTTTTCGTCGAGTTGATTTGTTCCCTTCCTTCTACGTCTCTCCCCACTGGTGCAGATGAACAGCTTCCGGATGAGACTCTTTTCCTGATCAGCACCCTTGACCCGTGGTACGGTGATATCATCATGTATCTCCAGACGTCCACGTTCCAGTCCGCGTTGACTAAGGATGATCATCGACGGATTCGGCATCACTCCCAACCCTACTGTATTATTGGTGATACTTTATATCGTGTCAATGTCGATTCAGTTCTTCGCCAATGCCTTACTCTCGAGGAGGCTGAGAGAGTCCTTAATGACTGCCATTCCAGGGCATGTGGCAGTCATATGTCTGGCTATGCTACCGCTCAAAAAATCCTTCACGCTGGTTATTTCTGGCCATCCATTTTCAAGGACTGCATCCTTGTTGTTCGCAAGTGCCATGAATGCCAAATTTACCAACGCAAGATGTGCACCCCACCCGCTCACCTACACCTCGTCATTACCATTGGTCCTTTTGCCAAATGGGGCATTGATTATATGACATGTAACCCTCGTTCGGCCAGGGGGCATGGTTATATTATCGTTGTTGTGGATTATTTCACCAAATGGGTCGAAGCGATGCCTACATACTCTGCAAAGGGTAAAACAGCAGCTCAATTTATTTCTAATCATGCTATTTCCAAGTTCGGCGTACTTCAAGCCATTGTCACAGACCATGGCTCCCATTTCCGAGATTACATGATGGTTGAGCTGACCTCTACGTTGGGTTTGCGCCACAATGGCTCAACCCCATATTACCCTCAGGCCAATGGTCAAGTTGAAGTTGTGAACAAAGTTTTGGTTACAATGCTTCAGCGTACTATTGGGATGCACAAGTCAAATTGGCATCTCATGCTCTTTTCAGCTCTGTGGGCTTACCGAACCTCGACCAAAGACGCAACTGGTTTCACACCATTCCAGCTTGTCTACGGTCTGGAAGCAACATTACCGATTGAATGCGAGATTCCTTCACTCAAGCTAGTTGTCGAACTTCTCCCTGAAACATCACCTCAAGAAGAGCACCTCTTATATTTAGAACGGCTGGATGAGACTTTTCGTCTCACTTCTTTGGTCATCGAAGCACAAAAGAAGAGAGTCAAGTCCCATTTCGACTTTACTATACGATCAAGCTAATGATAAACTGGTGGCAGGCAAGTTCTAGCTCATGTGGCATGGACCCTACATTGTAAAATGTGTTTTGCCAAAAGGGGCCTATGAGCTTATTGATTATGAAAGAAATCCTTAGGATAAACCCCGAAAAGGGCTTTATCTCAAAAATTACTATGCTTATGTTATCTTGCATGGTTACTTGTGTACATTAGTGTGTCATTCATTTTTGTGCAGTGTGTTTTGGTGTGTTAGTTTTCAAACAACTTTCATGTTTACTATGTTTCCCTGCTTTGTAGATGTCTGTGACTCCTCATATCGATTTAAGTACCCGAAATCTATGTTCCGCGGCATGGGCTATTTATGACCCTCACGGTGAGTTGATTGATCTTCAAGGTATTTGTTTAGGTCGTACAACTAACAACAATGTTGAATACAGCGCAGTCATCGAACTGTTGTCAGAAGCCATTGCTCTTGACATTCGGGAGTTGGTTGTCAACCTGGATTCACAACTTCTTGTCATTCAACTCAACGGGAAATATTCTGTCAGAAACCCTCAGATATTGAGAATGTATCTCCGTATTCATCTAATGGAAAGGCATTTTGATTATATTGCATATCATCATATTCCTAGACGCATGAATACATTGATAAATGCATTAGCTAATTATTTTTTGGATAGACATTTATGAAACATGTGAAAAGACAAAACAAATCATTTGTATCATAGTAAGCAATAAAATACAACATATATATATATAGTGATAAGGTTCGATACATCAAAACCCCAAAAAATAATGTGTGTTCAAAATAATATCAACGACTCGCAAGCCTCATATATTCGTGGCACGCAAGCCTCAAAAATGTAAAATGTTGGACCTTGGAACTAATCAACATGGTGATTGTGGTAGCATGACATAGCTCGTGCAACACGAGTCAACAATCGGTGGATCCAATCCGATACTCCCACGGTGTGTCTTTGGCACTGACGAGGAATGTCTCCCACCCGAGCATACTCTGGAATACCACGAATCAACCCCTCAAGGTTCCTCGTGATCTCCTCCTCGTTGTCACTCCCCTCCTAATAAGGAGCAACATCAAACTAGCGGGTGACGTGCCTGGCTATTGGGGACATCCCAGCAGGATGCTCTGGTCCAACATCTGCATTGGCAAAATGAAATGTTATAAACACATATATATCAAAAACAACTAAAAAATCACAAAATTTAAAAAAATGATTTTTTACCTTCGTCGTCGAAATCCTCTCCATCTGGCAGCAGCATGTCTGGATCTCCATGGAAGTCGGTGCCACTGTATGGCCAATCCTCCACGACGATCAGTTGTCATCGTAGCCATGAAAAGAAGTTGCGCATGTAAGACATATGTTGGCCCCTAGTGATCCTAGGCATCAAACGGCTCCAACAGGCCATCTGTGGGTCACGTGGCATCGGAGGATCTACCTCAGTCAACTGGTACTAGAACAATGGCACCCATTCCAAGAAAAAGGTCACTAGTACGGATCTGAAGTAAAATTGCTTTAGATTATCTGCCTTAGCTTTTGTCAGCTGGTGTTTTATGTTGATCTTCATGGCTTCTTCCCAATTGAGATCGTCGGTGTTGTACAGTTAATGGCATCTAGAAATTTCGACTTGTTAGTCTTGTGCACTGCTTGATACCCCCCACTCTGTTGATAGTCAACGGTAGCACTCTCAGTGTCAGGTCTCGCACAGTGGCAATCTCAATCTTTCTGCTCTTGGATTTGAGGGCTTCAGGGAAATGTTCAGCAAACAGCATGGATATGCTTGCCCCAATTGGTCGTGACCATATAGGTTGACTGGTTCCCCTCTCCAAGATAGTCATGTGATGAAATATATGTCTGAAGTTTCTAACTCCAGCTCCTGGTCACCAATGATGAATATTTCCCGATTTATGTCCCAGAGACTAATCAGGTATCGAAGCAGCTCAGGTTGGGCCCGCATCCCTGGTGTGAGAAAGAACTTGAGGAGCCCACAGTTCCTCAAAGCGTTCAGGCAATTTGGATCATTCAATGCCTGGGTGTCCACATCTTTGTGCTCACGTTCTTTCCAGTCTACCATTTTCGACGATTCTTTCCTGCAAAAACCATATATTTAAGTCAATAATCATTTTTGGCCAATAAAATTTGGATTCCAATGGTGGTTTTGAAGGGAAACTGATTTTTTCCCTATTCACGGTGTCAGCACGCCTGTTTTAAAAACAATTGCGTCGACGATGTGATAGGCCGTTTTAATCACCCTCGGTCGGCACGATTCCGTGCCTGGAAATCGCGTCGACTGAGGGCGAAATTTTTTTAACAAAACCTCCCTCAAAAATCCAAAAACTTGATGAAATCAGGAATCAATGGTATGAAAATGGAGCTTAGGGGTTTGTCTCTTACCTACAACTGGCGGCTCGGCGAATGGCCTCCCAGATCTCTTGCAATCTGCTCCGGAACAATTAGGGCAGAAGTGGGTGAAAAGTCTTTCACAGCAAGGTAAAATGGTAAATGGTAAAAAATATTTACTTTTCCTCCCTTTTATTCAGTTTTTTCATGAAATATTAGGTTTTGTAACTGTTTTGACCTATTTTGCCTCAAAGAAGTGGATAATTCACTTGACCTTTTTTGCGCAGCGACAGGTGATGGATGTTCGACAATGATGTTGAGTCACGTTTCAGTGCTTTTCTCGACTCGTAAAACTCAAATGAAAAGATTGCAAAGTATTTTTCCCTTTTTGACTCGTTAAAGAAAATAAAAATGGGGGGTCTGCTTTCAAGCTATTTTCTGACCCTTTAAAAAACGAAAAGATAGCCGAGTCCTTGTCATTTTAAACTCGTTAACGGATGTGAAACGTCATGCGCCCAGTATAAGTTTACTCCTTTTTCGAGCTGGGATGCACTATTTACGAAAAAGGTACTGCTTGAATGAAATAGTTAAGTGGTTCTCTCAAGTATTGTTTTCTACCTTTTCGGGCTCGAGAGACACAAATATACGAAAAGGGATCATGTTGACTTTTCTTTTCCGTATTTTTTTCAAATTCTCTAAACATGAAAAAGATGTCGAGTTACACCTTTGTCGGACTCGTTAAAATATTAAACGAAATCGGATTCGCCACCATGACGAACATGAGCTTCTCCTTCCTAGGGCTCGTTAAACTTACTAGGTCGGATTCGTCCGAAGGATGAACTTACAATGCAAGCATATGCTATCCTCTTCAAGCTTGCGATTAAAAAATAATTGGGGTACCTGCCAGGAATGGTGGGGGAAAATTTGGAAATCTAATGAGTGGTGCCGACAGCTCACTCTTGAACATGACACTTTCTACTTCGTGTTGGGATGGGATATCCTCCTTTGTATCGTTGACCTCTTTGGGTTGGGCCATTCATTTTTGCCTTCCATTTGATCTCTGCCACGTCATCATGACCACCAATCCTATGGATCCAAAAGTTGTCAAACCTCCAGTCGTGTCGCCGATATGTTCAAGAGTTGTCCTTCTGTAGTTACACTTACCCCTGATTCTCTGTATCATCCAAAATCATTTTGCATCCCTTTGTCTCGTGTCGATGATGTGGGATACATTATTTCCCTCCTTCGACACGATCGCTTTCTATTGAATTCAGCTCATTACCCGAGAAGTTGACCGAGAGACTCCCTTCCAGTACCTTAGAGCTTGCATGCCCTAATGGCAGGGTCTTCGCACTCGACGACCAGTTCACATCATTGGCTTTCGATCGGGTGATTTCACGAGTGTTCGACTTCAGTTCCTTTATTCGCATTTTGTGGATTATGCTGATATTACTTTAAGGACCATTGTCATTATTGGTGGTTTCTCTCGCGCTTTTTAACAGTTTACAACATTGACTGGCAATCAAGCGATTTTCTAGCATGTTCAACGTCAACACATCTATTCACATGTTAGAATTTGCATTTTGATCGGGTCGTGTTGGAGCACAAGACCCTAGGCTCAGATTACAAAAGTCCAGGTTGTAAAACGATGTGGCATGATTATGCTGATATACATATCTCTTTCAGATGGATGATTGCGACCATACCATGGGTTATCACATGTGATCCTTCTCATTATTAGATGGTTGCGACCATACCTTGGTTTCGATATGATCCTCTTTATCAGATGGTTGCGTCCATACCTGGATCCATTTACATGATCATTCTCTGGATGGTCGCGTCCATGCCACGATTCATGTATCATTTGACAGAGTTTTTAGTTATTCATATGTAAATGTACTTGCTTGCAGGTTTTTCGACGACAGACTCTGGTTCCCCGCACTGATTCATAAAGCATTTCATACCTCACTCTAGTTCAGCCTTCACGCTTTAAGGGGCATCTGTTACACAGCATTTTTTCATTGTCCCTGTACTCCCGATCCTAGAGGACCTCTACAGTGAACCCTACATGCTTTCCCTTCATGAAGAAACTCCCATTGTGTCCCTCTTCATGAGCAGAACAATTCCCTTTTGCACCATTTCCCACAAATCTTCTGTTTTTCCAAGTTTACAAGACTGACGCTAATGACCTTTGTCCTCCTCGCGTTGATATGCAGGGATTAACAATGTCCCTAGCACCGACCGGAGCGACTGCGTTTTTTTTCAGTCGCGCCAATCCTCTTTTGGAAAGTTTTTAAATAAGGAGCCAAAGGTTTCAGCTCTAAAAGCTTTGTAACAGAAGTCTGGTAAATGGTTGGGCCGAATGAAGTCGAGGATGTCTGTTTGGGCTCCTTTCCCCTATAAAAATGGAACTACCTTAAGAGATAAGACCTTCTCCCATGAGAAGAGGAACCATCTCCCATCCATTCATGCTATATAAACCTCTACTTTTCCTAAGCATAAGCTAGTGTTAATGTTGGTGTGCTAGTGCTAATTAAGTTTGGAGTAAACAGCTAGTTATTCATAGTTGTAGCTCTCTAATTGTGTGAGGGAGAAGTGTGAATTTGGTTTAGTGTGAAACCTAAAGGGAAGAGCATTAAAACTATCATTGTTGAGACCATCATGAAATGCTAACGGAAGTGTGTGGGAACCTGGTTTTGTCGGAGGAGAATGGCAACGTCAAAACAATGGTTGTAATCTCTTCTTGATTCAATATATATGCAACTATTGATTGATTTCCTACATAACGTGTCATCTCACATGTTTATGGCTTAATGTTTCTTGACTTGTTAATTAGGTTGAATTACAATTTGTCTATTATCACGGTTGTTGTTTGTTGTTATTTACTTGTTTCAGGTGTTTGAAGAAGGAAACGGGAAATAGTTGGAGCGAGCAAGCAAGGTCATCACCAAATGAGTTAAGCATACTAAGAAGTAGGCCCTCTTAATTGGTTCTAACCTAAGGAAATCTTCCATAGAATATATCGGTTGTGGCTAGACCCATTATCGGGCTAGAGGAATTGTCTATGTCCACACTCATAATTTTACTTCACCACACTAAGACAGAGGATATGTGCCAGATTGAAGGAGGAACTCAGAGTCGCTGAGAGTGAGGTGGAAGTTTGTTGATGTGAACTAGAGAAGTGATCAATCCTTGGAGAGGATGAAAGTGATGAGATGTTGAGAAGAGACCGTTTAAGAGTCTCACAAATTGTTTGGAGGATCAGCGTATGATGGTAGAATCATTTATTGAGGCTAAAGGGCCTATTGATTTTAAATTTGACATTTGGTGTGTGGATGCAGGAATTGTTGCAGATGATAGAAAGAACATTAACTTTGTTTGGTACATGGATGAAGAATAGTCATTGAGTACTCTCAAGAGAGAAAGGAAGACAGAATTGTCTTGTAATGGCAATCGAGGTGGAGATCATACACAATGGGTAAATGTAGCTATGGAAAAAAAGCCTAAGGTAGAAAGGTTTTTGTTTTTGGATGAGATGCCTAAAATTGATATTTTTCTCTTCTATGAAGAGGTGTTTGGGGTTGACAAGCTTTTTTAACATATGTGTATATATATTGAAAATGTTGAAGAAGTTGTTACAGTGGAAGACGCAGATGAAGATTTGATGAAGGTTCCAGTGCTGCATAAGGAAAGGATGTTGGAAGCACCTAAAGAGACTCCAAAGTCTCATGTTCTTTACACTAATGAGTGGTTTGTGTATGCATGCAGTGAAGAATATAAGAAAGGACATACTCATAATTTTGTCATTTCAGTGGAGAAAACAACATTGGAAATATATGAAAATACAATGAGTACAAATAGTGGAGACTATCAAGAAGATAAGGATATGCAAGGAATGATGAGTTGGCTTGAAGATACTTCAGTGGATGAAGTACAAGAAACTTTGGAAGAGGCCATGCAGGACTACAAAGGAGCAAGCATGGAACTTGCGAAAGAAGGAATGACAACAAGAAAATGGAGCAAAACCATCGAGAAATCTTATACAAAGGTATAAATTGTTTATGGAAAATTTGTCATTTTAACAAGATGCAAAATGTGAGTTTCTTGGAACAAGCAGACAACTTGAATTTGCAACTTAAAGGTATGCAATGTTGGATGCACAGCTTTGTTAAGAATAAGCAGAAGTACAAGGAGCTGGAAATGATAGTAGCCACACAAATTTCATGTGGAAGTTAGCAGCAAACAAATTACAGAAATGAGGTATACCAACAAAAGACATGGTTTGACAATGGACTTAATGGAGCATGGAGGTTGATGAAGAAGGCAACCAGATGGAGTTCCCATAGAATGAAAAGTGCAGCCAACAAGAATTTGAGATGGACTAGGAAGGATTGCATCAATAGGATTATGAGTAAGCAACAAAGCAAGAAATGGGATCCTGGAAAGAAGAATGTACAGCATATAGTGCAGCGACATGACAAGGAAAGAATCTATTGCAGCAAAGCAACAGAGTAGTTGCAACATAAGTCTAGGACACAGGAGGATTTTAATCAGTCTATGGAAGCACATGGTCTGAAGACCATGAATTTTTTTCACCTTGGGAGTATGATGCAAGAGCATCTAACCTCCTAGTCAAATACTTTTGACTAAGAACTAGGGGTCCTTCATTTATTAAGGGAGTTAGTTCCCTAATTATCAATTATTTGTAATTTTCTATGTTTTTAGAAAGATTCTAATATTGATGTAATTGGTATGGAATGACATCTTCTTCTAAGAAGAAGTCTCAAGAGGTTGAGTGAGTTAGAGAGATCTTAGGATAGGTTAGATTTCTTGAAAATATTTTGTGGATCTAAAGGATACTTAGGAGCTTATTAGTTGAGGAATTATGGATCCGAACTAATTCTAGTTCAAGATCCGTTTGTATATTTTTCTAAGCCCAAAAATTATTCAAAAAGCAATCAAGAGAGGGGAATGGGAAGGATTTGGAGGCTGAGAATGGCCACAAGGCCAAAAATAGTCGAATTAATGTAAATCGGGCCAGGATAGGCTTTTTTAAATCTCCGTATGTATGTGTTTATTAATGGAGGAAAATTTTGTTAGAGTGGTTGAAGTCTGTGTAAACAAGCCTCTATCTATTGGTTGTGATAATGCATAGTTGCACTTTATTATTGAATACGAGCGTTATGCAAGCCAAATGAAGTTAAGCTCAAGAGGGAGAGTGTTTTAGAAAGACAACACAATAGCAGCAAAGGAACTCAAGGATTGTAAGGAATTAGAGTGTGCAGAAGAGGCGAAGATCAATTGTTGATCGTTGATCAATGATCCAATTTAATCAGAGTTTTGCAAAGGAAAGGCATAGAGGAAGCGTGTAAGGGTCGAAAGGAAGCCATAGAGAGGAGTGCATGGAAGTCTGGAGTGATTCCTGTGTAGGAGCAACGCAACAGCGACCAAGTGCAAAAAGAAGAAAGGAACACGAGACTTAATTTTTTTAAGGCTGAAGGGAGTTCATCAATTGACAGCACTAAGGAAACATAACTCAAAGTTTTGTCAACATAATCCCGTCAAAACACAGTGTCAGGGTGACGTGTCCCCAGAGGTCTTTCCCGGAAGGTCGAAGAGGAAGTAACCAAAGGAGTGCCAACAGACGTGGCAGTGAGCTAATGTGGAAAACGCCAAGATGACCTGGAACTAGTATAATTGGATGCGCAGTGGGAAAACGGCCCACAAGAATGTTGACTCCTCCCGGAAGCACAAGCCCTTCGAGCGTCATTTAAAAGAACCTGGATAACGTGGAAGACTAGCCAACATGTTAAACGTCAGGGTGATATGGAGTTCTTTCATTGGAAGACAAGACTGACAAGAGGCCCACGAGTAATGCTAATGTTGAAATTTCTAAATATTACCTGTTAGAAATTTTATCTATATCATCTGGTTTATTTCTCCTACTTGTTAATTACGAACAAGTTATTTAAACATAAAAATATCGAAATAAACACAATATAGTCTCAACCATCTAAAGATCAACAGCTGAAATAAATAGCAAACACACAAGTGACACCATTATTTTTGGACAACTCGTCCCCCGAAAAACCCAACTTGGGAAAACCGGTGCAGCAATTCTGAGGGTTATTTTATTATGCAGTCTATCTGAGTACAACTGGGTGCCAAACCGGCTCACCCAATAGAGAAAATAATCCAGCAGTAATACCTCTCTATTCGGAAGCAAATATTCGGAAAATCTGCTCCACGAAACCCTCTCCAGTACAACTGAAGCACTGCATCAGCCCTCCTGACCTTTGTGTCAGCCTGAAAACCCCCTGCGTCATCTCTCTGAGGCTCTGCGCAACCTCTCTGGCTCTCTGCATCACTCCATCAACCTCTGTGTGGATGATGCAGGCCCTCCTGGCCTCTGCGATGTCTCTGTTAGCCTCTGTGTGGCTCCCTTTGGCTTTTGCTTCTGCCTCTCTGCCTCTGCGCTGGTCTTCCAGCATTATCTCTACCTCTCTGTCTCGTACTCACTACCCCTCGCTGCAAATTGGTCACTGATTCGATTTCTCTTAGCAAACATCGATCTAGAAAATCGAATGACTAATCACTCTAGTGTGTTCTCCAACTGACCCTCAAGCCTCCTCTTATACTTTTCATGTTGGTCCTTCAACGGCCGAGATTACATCTCTAATCAACGGTTAAAATTAGATTTGGCTTGATCCATGTCATTTAGAACCTTCTAACCCAGTTTTATATTTATATTCATTAATATTTTATTTTTCCTAAGTTTAGACTTAGGAACTCTATTGAAAATATTAATTATTTTAATATCTCCTTAACCAGGGAGAATCTACTCAAACCATTTATGGGTCTTGGAGATCTCATGTGCTCTAGCCTCTCCACTAATTTTCATGGCTAGAGCACATCCGATGCTACACCAAATCAACAGCTAACTCCTCCTGTGGGTTGGGGGACAGCACTTGACAAAAGTCCGAGGAACAACACTTGACGGGAATAGTTCCCGTTCCCCGGAGTCTATCTACGGGAAGGTTAGTTATTGCACACTTTTGTAACAGGTCGGGATAACATCTAAAAGGCAGTAACATGGAGTTGGCATGTTGGACGACGAGATCAACAGAGGAAAGTTTAGTGAGTTAATGTGTCCTAGGTGGTTAGAGTATTAAAAAAGAAGAGCGAAGAAAGTCAAGGTCAGGGTGACGTGTCCCATAAGACTTTCCCCGGGCGATTGAACGTTGCGCACAATAAGAAAAGGTCGGGCTCCAAGGACCAAGGTCATGAGCCTTGGTCACATGTGAGTGGAGTTAAGGCATCACGAGTGCATATAGTATAGAAGGCTTGGCTCCTGCGACTATAAAAGAAAAGATTGGATTCACACTTTATCTAAAGGTAGTCCCCCTCTCCCCTATATATATATATATATATATATATATATATATATATATATTTGTGGGTCCATGCAGGGCTAAGGCTTGATTGGCCCATGTGCATATTTTGAAATCGGTGGTTTTGAAAGGGGTCTAGACTATACCTTACAGCTCCTCCCACCTATATTTTAAACTAATATTAAAGGTATTTATCTCCCTAAGTTGGGACGAAGGAAGTGCCTTTTGGCCTAAGTAGGGCCTTGTGGAAAAACTAAGTCGGTGTATTTCCACAACCAATATTAGGTTGGCATCATTAAACAAGCTCCAAGAGCACGGTATAACAGACTCTACAAATTTCTCTGACTGCAAAGTTTTAAAAGAGGGATTGTTGATAGTAATATGTACATTAAATCTGAAGATGATCACTTGCTAATTATTGTGGTTTATGTAGATGATATTATCTTTGGAAATGATTTGGAACAGATGGGACAATAGTTTGTTGAGATAATGTAAAAAGAATTTGAAATGTCAATGATAAGGGAGTTATCCTTTTTACTCAGACTGCAAATTACCCAATCAAAAAGGTATATCTTCATTTCTCAATCCAAGTATCTAAAGGAAACATTGAAGAAATTTGGGATGGAAGACTGCAAACTAGTTTGTACCCCCATGGTGACTGGTTATAAGTTAAGTAAAGAGGATGAATCTCCTCCTCTAAATCAGAAAACCTATAGATCAATGATTGGAAGCTTGTTATATCTAACTACTTCATGGCCAAACATAATGCAAGCAATGGGCTTGGTGGCCATATTTCAAGCAAGTCCCAAAGAAAGTCATGTAAATGCAGTTAAGAGAATTTTCAGATATTTGTAAGGCACAACAAACTTTGGCTTGTGGTATGCTAGAGGTAAAGATTTCAATTTAAAAGCTTATACTGATGTTGATTGTGTTGGTCGCATTGATGACACGAAAAGTACCTCTGGAGCAACATTTTTCTTAGGGCATTGTCTTGTATTGTGGGTGGGCAAAAAGCAGAACTCAATATCTCTATCTACAGCTATAGTTGAATATATAGTTGTAGCCACTTGCTGCACTCAAATTCTGTGGATGAAGCAAACCCTCAAAGACATCAAGGTCGTTTTAAACGAACCTATCCCAATCTTGTGCAACAACATGAGTTCTACAGCATCTCCAAGAACCTTGTTATGCATTCAAAGAACAAACATATTCCAATCGAATATCATATCTTAAGAGAACAGGTTGCTCCTAATGTCGTTCATCTTGATTATGTGGCCACTAATGAGCAACTTGCAGATATATTTACAAGGCCCCTATCACAGGAGCCATTTGAATATCTCAAGAAAAAACTCAAAGAGTAGTATCTTTGACAGACAATTGACTCAGCTCAAGCAATGGTCCATAGCTACTTATGATGGTGATTAATTTGGGTATGGCTTTAGGGGGAGGTGGTATTTCCCTTTACCATTGATGTCAAAGGGGGAGATAAATCATTGGCTGTTGTGGCACAAAAATTGTGACATGACAGCATCAAAGGGGGAGTTGTGTCTTAAGAACATTTGTAAGTTTGATAGTTCACAGAGGGTGTCTTCAAGAAGAGAAGTGTCTAGAAGATGTCAAGGGGAGTGTTGTTATTTGCTTGAGTCATCAACATCACAACAATGTTTGTCAGTATTGCCACTGTTGTCATCAATACCAAAGTGGGAGATTGTTAGACAAATTGTAGTCATTGATGTCAAAATGTCATCATTATTGTAAAAGATGTGGGTTCCATGGAGCTTGCCAAGGAATGTGAAATTGAGGGAGAGTTCTCTGGTAGCTGCAGCTTTTAGTTGAGAACCATCATAGTAGCAGGTTAAGTGAGGAAGCTAAAAATATTATAACTATGATGGTTGGGTGGCCCAGTCTTTGAAGGAACTTATGCCTTATGGGATCTGCTCATTTGTCTTTACAATGTGCTTAGATGGATAGACCTTGGAAAGACCTTTCCAATGGTATAAGGCAACTTGAAAAACTCCAAAGGATGATGGAGTTATGACCCGTCAAAGTTTTGGCAGAGTTTTAGGCCTCATGGTTCTGCATAGACCTTGTGTTCTGCAAAGAAATTTCTTTATTAAAGAAATTTTGGACTTAAGCGGATTTGTGAAGTTGGGCCAGTCAGGCCTGTGGCCTAGTCGGTAGGTCGATCCAGTCGGGAGGTAGTCTCATCAGGGGAAAATATTGGAGCATGGCACGTGAAAGCATAGACGATAAGACAAATGAAGCACTTCCATGGAACGATGATGTTGAGTAGGATGATGAAGTCGCAACCACGACGGCGAGATGATGTTAGCACAAGTCGACGTGGCACCCAAGGCTTGGGACACGTGGCATGAAAATTCAAAACTTTTAGGTGCCAAAGTGGCCTACTTTCGAGTGACACGTGGCAATGTCAGCAGGGGACATGTAGCATACATGACGTCAACATGATGATGTGGCAGAGGTTTTGAAGTTCATGTTCGGAAATCATTATGTTGAAGATTATATGTATACTTGATTTCCTCGGGCTTCGACGATTGAACAAGTTGCGTGCTCAAAAACAAGGGAGAAGGCCCATAGTCAAGCAAGTTGAACTAGTCGGTACTTTTAAGCCAGTTAGGGGCAAAAGTACTGGTGTCGACCCCCTGACCTATGTGGTGTGAAATTTCCTTGAATGCATCAACTAGAAATTATTCTCCTAACTAATTAACAGTTTCTTTGTTTACAGCAAATATCAAATAACTCATTGATGCATTCTTCACAAATCAAATATGTTGTGGAACTAAAATAAGGAATTGAACAATAGATGCACACAAATAAAAATAAACACCAATATTTTTAGACTAAAAAGTCCCCGGAAAAACCCTGAAGGAAAAACCAGTGCAGCAGATGAGGATTTATTTTATTGGCAAATTTTGAGAGTACAATAATCTGGATGCTCAACTGGCAATCCTCCAGCAAATATCTAGCCAAAATAATTTGGAAATCCCAAATCTCGTCTACTAAACGCAGGCTCCTCTAGCCTGCTCGAACCCCACACTAGCTACTTGCACTGCAACCTGGAACTCGCATTGTTGGCTTTAGATAAATTCAAACTGCCTGGAAATTGGCTCCAAGTGAGTCGTCATGCATCCCTATGACTCTGGAAGTGACTCGCTCTACCTCCAGGAAGCTAATCTGGCCTCCGGCAACTCAATCATCTGTTTTCTAGAAACTCGCACTAGGGTTTCTAGCTATTCGCAATGGCTTCTGCGACCCTCTCAACAGATAATTCGGCCTCCTTTCTCTTGCAAATTCGGCAATAGAGAAACACTGGAAAACTCTCTGGAATCCTGCTCTAATTTTTGGTTGCTCCCTCTCTTCAATTCTCTCCCTTTAGCTTGAACTGCGACCTCACTAAAGTTGTGAACTAGGTAGATCGATTTGCCTTGTTCTCGCAATTGTAATACTATGTCTATCTCCATCCCATCAACTTGCTCTTATAATGTCTCATTGGAGCATCAACGGCCAAGATCTAATTGTTATCAATGGCTCAAATCATCTTCGACTTCGTCAAATCACTTTTTGGAAGTCCTTAGAGCAAAAGTTAATTTCTTCCATTAATACCCATTTATTAATCAATTCTCCTAAGTTAGACTTAGGAACTTTTTAATTATTAATCAATTAATTTAATTGAGTGGTTTCTAAGTGTTTTCTTTCGAAACATTTTTGGGTTTTGGAGATCTTGTGTTCCTTAGCCTCTCTGGCACTTTAGAGACTATAACACCTGTCTGGTGCTACCACAAATCCATAAACTAACATGTGAGACCCAATATAGGAAGACTCAAAAAGCACATTATAGTGGCCAATTGGCGTTTGGGCAATTAGGTTATCTGCACACTAAAAGATCTCCAAACCCCCGAGTGTGAATTTTTGGCACTTCGTTGTTAGGTTGTTGGTTCTAGCCCCTTGGGCATATATGATGCCATGTCATTAGGGGTGAAGAATGACTTGTTTGCCAGCGTTCACTGAATCTGGCAGTTAGCCAATTTTGGAGATGTAGATATAGACACTGCTAAAAATCTATGATATACCAGAATGAATAAACTAAGCAGGTTGATCAAAATTTGATGCCAGAACAGCAAACATGACACAGAATTGAATTGCATTGATTGAAGGTAGCAGATCACAGTTAATGCAGTTGGTGTCCCACATTTGTTTCAGTTATGGGCTTCCTCTAGTCTTGGACAGATTATATTGGAGGACAAGTTTCAAATAGTTCAGATTAAGAATGCAGTTTTTGTTGAAAAACTCTGAACGGATATTGTGGTCATTTGATTGACAAAGGAAGCCATACTGAGAAATTAAGGATCAATTGTATCGTGCAAGAAAGCACTCTGTATGATTATGATTACTGGTTTCATGCTCTAGTATTTACTTTCTAACAAGCTTTGACTCATTTAATGTAGATCGAACTACGTGACAGAGTGGGAGGAAACTCTCTGTGTAGAGTCATAGTGAAAATCTTTGGAGTTGGGAGTGAAGAACGTATTGTGTATATGTTGTGAGTGTATGAGCCGAAACAGAGTGGAACAACAAAGTAAGTTGCACAAAAAAAAACTATATGGATGTGTGCCAATGCTGAGTATGTTGAATGCACTGCACAGAGTGCAGCTGAGGCAGAGACAGCTGAGTGTGTGTGGGGAAAGCAAAGGAGAGGAGTTGTAGAGAGATAGCAGATAATAGTCACAAATTAATTTTGTAACACTGAGGTAGGTCATTGTTCTCAGTTTGAAAACTGTATGAAAAATAGAACACTTGATTAAAGCAGGTAGGGGCCTGCAATTATAAGAAGTTGGAGCTTCTAGGCAAGTTGTGGCTTGCTGATTTGAAGGGAGTTGGAGCCTCTTGTGAGTAGGTGCTCACAAACATATGATGTAATCAGAGTTGGTGCCTTGATTATCATCATAATACAAAAACAAGCTTTGGTGGTTTTTCCCTCGGAAGGGTTTCCACGTAAATCATTGTGTTCAAATATATGTGAATATTGGTCTCTCATGTGTTGTTTGATTGTATGCAATTGAAAGTTTAAGTGCTCAACATAAAAGGAAAAGAAAAAAAATTGTTAATTACTGATTCACCGCCACCCTCTCAGTGATTTCTGATTCCCAACATCTTTGTCATGGGTACGTCTTTTTTTTAATCCACAGATTGCAGTCTTGTTGAAAATTTTCCATAAAACGAATGGCTGGGCAATTATATGGTTGAGGTTTTTATGGTGTTGGGGCACAAATTTAGATATCAACAACATTTGTATATACATATCCATGACTAAAAATAACTTCAACTGTGGGTAAGTTATAACTTATCATGTAGCCATTCTTAATAAAAATTCAGTTCTCTCTACTATAAGATGTTCACACTTCAGCATTTAATAAAACCTCAAATTTATTTTGAAAGTGTTCTGCTTTGTCTGGCCAGTGCTCTCATACCCGAGTTTAAATGTATTCAATGGTGCTTCAAGTATGTAGTAATTACCATGTGAACACTGGTAAAAAAAATTAGGAAAGAAAAAGCACACTGTTTGCTTACCAAGTTCCGCTCTAAAATCAAAATCATTTATAGACAACCAATATATGTCAGGTATATTTCACAGTTGCCCCTTGCATATGCAAGTTAGTCCCATTGCTAGATACAGAAAGATCAAGCAAAATCAAAATGCCACCAATGAATGAATATATTTATGACATTAAACTCTCAACGAAGGAAGCTAAGTGCAAAAACAAAAATTGAATTGACTGTTTTGCATGTTATCATACTCAAATTCAGTTTAACCACTCTAGTCACCGATGGATGGTAGCACAGAAAATTTCAAGAAAACCTTCAAGTCCAAGATTTTCTTGTCTCAATGTCTCAAAATACCGATTAAAGAAATAAATAAATTTTTCATGTCTTCTCAGTGAATATATTTGCAATTTTGCACACTTTCCATGTTGCGTTACCGTAACCATTACCAATGATTTTCTGATCACTTTTCCTGTCTGTAAAATGAAAGACTTCGGTGGATACAGTTAAATCAAATTGAATAATATACAGTCCATTAGAATATCCTTCAGATTAAGATTCTTGAACTTAGAACAGTTGAATGCACGAGACACTTTCTCCTGACCTTTGCTTTTGAACTGGTCTGAACTGCAAATGCTACTAATTATGACCAAAATAATTCAGTGTTTCTTCACCTGCACCAACATAATTGACCTGTTATAACCAAGGGAGATACATGTAAAACAAACTAATACTCTATATACATGACCTACCATTGAGCGAGCCTCTCAAACTTCAAACTATATAGCAAATTTTGCAAAGCAAAAAGACATCATTAGCATGGCTTCATCTAGTTCTTAATGTTCTAACATGAATGATAAAAGTGCAGAGAAGGAACTTGGCTATGGACATCCCAAAGGCCCGTATTGTTAATTCTACAGACACCTAATAACTTCTTTCTTGAAAATATTCCAATATATTCGCATATAAGTAGGAAAATGAAAGACAAATAAGACTGAAGCCATAATTCAGTTAAGTCAAAATGCCTTCAGATGAGAAAGCTATTGAAGAAATACATAAATAGCCAACCTGATATGATTTAATTAAAAAAGATTATTGTACTCAACATGACAGGAACCATTATACAGGTGTACAAAACTTTATCAATGACATAATAAATAGTGTCCTACTTGATCATTTCAAACTGTACTAAACCTATAATTCTGAGTTTCTAAATTCCAAACTCAAACCAACTTAAATTGAATTGGAACAAAGAATAAGAGCAATGCAAAACAAAGTAGCATGATTAACTTGAATATGTTGGATGGTGGAGCCCTATTACAACATAACAAGTAGAAACAAGAGAGAAACATTAATACACCATATACAGTAATTGAAGTTGTCACGTCAAGGGAATCTACCTAGCAATTGTTTTCTCTCACCTCCATTGTGAGATTTTATGTGATCCAATCTGTTGTTCTGATGATCCAAAAACTTGTCTACATTCTGCCTGCTATATGGTCAATTGAACAGACGAAAGCAATTGCATACCAGTTTTGGTTCTCGGAAATAAGTATCTAGATTCTATATGCAGACTCACACCACTATTTAGTGCAGAAGTTTGGTATGATTACTCTGATAATGTGTGCTATTAGGATCTCAGATAAATATCATTTGGAGCATGAAATAGCGCACCTGTGTACATTGTTCAAGAGATGTTCACAATGAGGAACAGGTCATTAAGGTAAATAAAAATGCCAGTGGGTTCCTCACATGAGAAAGCATGATGGCAGGACAGGCACCAAGGCTATCCTTCCATACATCAAGGGAACAACAGATCAAATAGCAAGGATCCTAAGAAGAACACAAAGTAACCTTGTTCCCTCCCAACACCCTTACATACATGCTTGACTTGTGCAAAGACCCAGTGAATCTAGAATAGTATAAAGGGGTCTATGCTATTCCCTACTCCTGTAGAAAAAGTTATATCAGAGAAACTCGACACTCCGTTCAGCTGAACATTGAAAAACAATATACTGACATTATGCATAAATGCATTCAGAAAACTGCCTGAGCTGATGACTCGTACAATCAAAGCAACCACATTTACATTGAAAATGCCAAGGTTATTGCAAAAAAGAAGCGCTCCAGGAGAAAGAAGAGAGTAAGTGAAAAACCAGTTGATGTATTTAAAGATTTAGAAAATGTCAACTCATTAACTATGAGGAAAACATATTTTAATGTGGGAGATATATAGTCAGGAATAATTGGAATCCTGCATTAGTTGCAGCTACCATCAATATAGCTAAGGAATAGTGGAATGTCATTATAATGTAGTCTAGAGGTGACCCTAGGGTTGTCAATGCATAAGATTAATTAATCCAAAGAGCACGTCTACAGTACAAGAGAGATGGCCTTACAAAATGAATCCTGGGTATGCCACTAAAGTTGATGAGAAAATCCACAAGTTGCTAGCTATTGGGATTATCTTTAAAGTTGCTACCAGAAAATGGCTATACCCCACCAAAAGAAGAAAAAATAGGATTTGTGATGACTTTAGGAGACTTATTGTTATAACCATAAAATGTCCTTTTCCTAATACCTTCACGATCTATCTTAGAAATGGCTAGACAGGATTTTTACTCTTCTTTGATTGCTTTTGAAGCTATAATCAAACTAGCATTGCTAATGAGTATAAAATGAACACTACTTTGTAACAGAATATTGTATCCTCACATAGAACTAATCCCCTTAGGTTCTGCAGTGCATTTCGATAATCATCCTACATTTTTTGGAAAAGTTGTTTATGGCCAAAGCTTTTACTAAATGATTGGTTTCTTTATGGTCGAAAGGTGAGTCATGGATGTTGGAATTTATAATGGAAAAGCATATAGCACAGATTATAATTTGTTTAAAGTGGACTCTGAAATAGCATGGAGCCATAGGGGCTCAAGCTTGGCATGAGAGCAGGAGCCACATCTATAATGTAGTTCAGTTCAGGTGCATTGAAATTTGTAGTGCAAATGTATTCTGGTGCAGGAACTGATTTGGCACAGGCAGACTTGGCATTGGAGTTGACTTGGTGCACTGGATGTGACGTGCCACAGAAAATGACAGTACAAATTGCTGACATGAAAGCAATTATGTGTGAAGTCTGCCTTTGTCAAATTTGATCCTTGGTCCAATCAATTCGATCACTAATGATCAGACTTATACTAGTGAACATGCAGTATAATGTATTATATGTACTTTTTATTTTGTACTATATCCTTATCTCTTCTGGGTGACTTAGATTAAATTGATTTCTAACCCACTTTACTGTATTTTATTGGAGAAATAGTCAAACTTGATCACTCTCCGACAATTTTGTAATTTATATATAGCAATACATATTACAAATGAGTGTACAGTATGTGTATAGTTTGGCAATCCCCTCTAAACTTGCATACTTGCTCCTTTCTCATCTGTGAGTATTTGCATTGTTGGTTTTATGCATATTAAATTTGGTATTTGAAGCCTTAAGATTACAGCTTCTCAAGAGCTTCACCGTTTTCCAATCTCCTTTTGGATTTTCTTCCTCCCAGAATCTTTCTTCAAGTTCATCAAGCTCTTTTTCTTGGAATTTACTTCATTTTTCCCTATAACTCATGGATCACAATTCTGGCTGTAACACCTTATCTGTGTGCACATCTCCTAAGTCCCATGGATCCACATAAAATCTACTATGAATCAAGAGACTCCCAAGACCCCATCCTTGCCCAAGCCTTGGTTGAACAGAGGTAGGAAGTTGACGAAGTATTGAAGCAGACTTGATGGTGCCGAGTTGTGCGCATGACACCCGAATAAAGACACCCGTAGTGGAGGTCGAGTTCACTGGTTGCCTGAGCCATCATTTCTTGGAGGAAGAGTTATTACTTTCAAATCTAGGATGAAGCTGCTGTTGTGCACGTGTCTCTGTCAGAAGGGGACACAAATTTATTACTTTCTCAGTAATCTCTTGGTGCATATTTGTAATTGTAGTAGTGGGCTGAGATAGAGAGTACCACAGGAGATCCTTTTCTTGTGGAAATTTTTGCTGAAGACATACAAAGCAACTGAGCATCACTTGAAGGCTGCTTCATTGTCATTCAAACCAAGTTCCTCTGTAATCCCTGTTGCTATATATTTCCTTTGTCAAGTAAATTAATTCTATGTATAAATCCGCTTGTCATCAAAGCAATACGTATGTCAGTGATTTATGTTAATGTCGGGAATGATGTAATATCTGAATTGTTGGTTTGAAATTAAATTACATATCATAGACTGTTGGCAAAACCATTTGCAAAGAAACCCATATACTCTTAGAGAACTTTGAAAATATCAAGTGGTAATTTTATAGGGAGCTTGAAATTTGCAAATTTATTGGCTCATGGATGAGTCACTCAGGCAACTTGTAGCCCTTAGTGCTGACCCTCTTGTTAGAAGAAATTTGATAAGGAGAATTTTTGGAGGGTTTAGATCTGGAAAAGATGAAGAGCCAAAGAAGGAGCAGTCTCCAGAACCCCCGAAGAAGAGCAGAAATCAAATGAGAAGAGAGCGGATCTGTTTTACATTTCAGGGAGCGTGGACACTAGATCATAGGTGTAAAGCTAAGGGAGAGTTGATAGAGGTAGAACAGGGGGGGACTCATTCTGTCCATTCAAATGAGTATTCTTCTGAAGAGCATCAACAGACATATGGGGATGATGGCAATAGTCGTGGTATGCATAACTATTTGGTGGATCGGTCTAACAAGCAGCAGATTATTCCCATGCAGAGAGGAGACTGGGGAGGTGAGGTATTAGTGGCAATCCAGCATGGTGAGCACATAGGGGAGCTTGAGCAGACTTGTAGAGATGTTGACGACAACCCAAATTTATATTCAGGTGTGTATTATGAGCCGCCAACAGACCCTATGGGAGACATTCATTACTAGGAACAGTTATGCATATTGCCAAAAAAGCCCTTTTTACTCGACAATAGCAGCAGGATCAACAACACGAGGAGTTCCATGCAAAAATGATGTATGATATGATAAGTATGTCCCAACAACTCATCGCCCCAGCAATAAGCCAGGCCACAGCATCAATCTCTAACCAATTATTCACCGGGGCATTCCTACTGTTCAAAACCCTTCAAATTGGATATTGCATTGTTGGTTCCTAAATTTGACAGGACTCCCAGGGTGACAAGCTCTATTCTTGGATACACTGCATAGAAGCCTATTTCAAAACCTAGTTGAACCGAACGGAGGCCAACAATATTCTAGTCGCTAAATTTGACATGGAGAACCAGCCAATTACATGGTAGCAGAGCCACACAAAGCACTTAGCAGCCAATACCCCCAATCAACGCTTGGGCAGACTTCAAGGATATTGTTTGTAAGAGGGTCTACCCATTAGGGTAACAAAGATGCTTTGTTGGCAAAGTGGTTACAACTTGCACAAATCCTGGAACAATCTATCAAACAATGTACTGATAATTTTAATAACATGTCTATCAAGTTCGAGGTAAGAAACTCTGAAGACATCCTCTATGTTAAGTTCATTTTTGGTTATTGTGGCATTTAAGGAACTAGAACTAATCTTTGTTACTTCCCTATAGCATTCCTTCCAACTTGCTTCCAGAATACAGTGTAAGCTACATAAAACCAATCCTATCAGTCAGAATTTGGGTTCCTCTTCTCAACCCCCTGCCACTTCCAAGGGCCAACCCAATGGTAGTGGACAGAACTTGGGATCCCCTATCACAACGCCTACTACTATTATCTAAATCTACAAATCTAAAGAGTATATTGGGAGGCATGAATTTCTATAGGGAATTCATTTTCCACTACTCCCACATTGCTAGCCCATTGAATCAAGACAACAATGAAAGATATTCATTGGACTCTTGAAGCATAATCGATATTTCAAAAGTCAAAAGATGCTCTCTACTTTGTACCAATGCTTTCTCATCTTGATTTTCAAGAGCTTTCTGAAATCAAGACAAATACTTCACAATATGTCATAGGCATTGTTCTTAATTGGGAGGACATCTGGTGGTATACCATTGAGAGACCTTGTCTGAAGCAAAGCTCAGCTACATCTTTATGACAAGGAATTTTATGCATTGATCAAAGCACTAAAGCAATGGAAGCAATTTATCTTGATTCTTTGGTAAGGAAACTATAATACACACTGATCATCAGTCCTTCAATGTGTGAATTCCTAGTCTAAAATTCAACAGCAACAACATTTCAATTGGGCTTCCTACATTCAACAGTTCCGTTTAGTTATTAAATATAAGACAAGTAGCTCAAAGAAAGTGGTTGATCTATACTTAGCAAACCTCCTATAAAGGCTCTTGTCATTTAAGATGTTAGATGTGCAGCCTATAACGAATGGAAACCAAGTATTCCACCAACCCTTGCTATGGTCTATTATGAGACCATATTCTGCAACCCACGTGTCAAAATGTAAACACTAAAATCCTAGATAACTTTAAAACTTGAAACCTATCATGTCGTTGGTTTATATACTAGAACATCTACAAACACACAAGTAACTGAAAATATGAACAGAAAAAGCTAAAAGAAATCTACTGCACTCAATATCACATATGTTTTATTTTATTAACTGAAAAGAAAGTTGTACAATCCAACCACTCCAAAAATCTCTCTAAGTCGCATATTTCAACGCAGGAAATCCTACCTAGTTATATAGATAAGTAGGCTAGGTTATACAATATAGGAACCCTCACTCTAAGCACCCAGGAAATAGTACCTAACTTGCCTTCAGGCATGCGATGTCCTTCCCAAGGCACTGCACCTAGATTAGAGTAGAACTCCTCGTGTAGTGCACCCTTACCCACTCTTCGGTATCAACACTTCCTCCTATAACTAGAAAACACACTCAAATATAAACTTTCAAAGCCAAATGACTTCACAACTATTGAGAATCATGTAATCTTCACATGTGGCTATGCTAGCCCCATTTTGTATCATTCATATATGTGCTAAGACCAACTTATGCTCATTCATCATAATACTAGGTTAGAATTAAGCCCAGCCTAGTCAAATTATATGTGGGCCTTGTTATTGCAAAATCTAGCAGGCCTAGTGCAAAGCCTCACTAAGCAACTTAGATCTTATGGCAACAAAAATATCAGCGGAATTTCTCCTACTATTATGTGGTTGGATGTTATCACCACAAAAGATACTTCCCATGCAAAACTTAGAGGTTAGATGACTAGGGTTCCAAGCCAAATGGCTCTCTAAGGATCTTGCAAATAAATCACCTAGAAAGGTCCTCAATAAAGGAGGAATCAAGGGTGATTGAAGTCTAATGGTAATGGGAGAAGGTACAGGCAAAGCCTTGGAGGCCAAGATAAATCATAATAGTTACAAATTGTTCAAGTACACTTTCCACCAACCATAATAAACTAGAAGAAGGTTGTTATAAACTAAGGTTTTTATGGTATGCAGATTTACAGCATGCAAAAGGATATAACAGCGAAGAAATAGCCTCTAAATGGTGATATCAACAAATGTTCAAAGCCTATCAAGGAGGCAAGCATGGGATAAGTCAACTTTAGCTTTTTTATAGCATTAAAAGCATAAAACAGCAATAAATATCTAGACGTCAAACATATTTGTGAGGTGAAAAATGCAATAAATGCTAGATTTTGCCTTTTTGAATTTATTAAACACAATTCCCATCAACAGGACAATAACATGTAAATGCAAAATTACCATAAAATGCAAATTAAAACCAAACCCTAACCCTAGCTACTAAGAAATAAGTAAATGTTGGACACCTAATTTGCCAAGGGTTATGGTGTGGAATATGAACAGTTGGAGAAGTCCAAGAGACCTATTACTTTGCTGAGAGTTTAACATGGTATCAAAGCGCGCAAAATATTGACCTGCTCAAATTTGAGCCACTAGTTTTGTGGCCTTCCTCCAATGACCTATCCTGCCATCCCTAACCCATCATTTCTCTGCATGATATTCAATACCCAATTTGGCAATCACTGTCATACACGTGATCCTACCATCTCGAAGGTTTTCCATTACTGTGTAAGCGCTCTATTTTTCCTATGCCATGAAACCTTTGCGCCTGTCCACTTGTGGTAGTGCATTATCCTGACGTCAGTCTCATTCATGAAACTTAGTGTTCTATGCAGCATTGAGTGAAGTATAGATCAATGGTTCTGCTTTGAAGAGCAACTAGTTTGACATCTACGCACTAACCTGACATGCAATGTCTCAAGTTTGTCCTCTCCCTAACACCTACTTCCTTTGACATAGTTTGGTTCTATCACTTATTTTAATTTGAGGGCATCACATTTATGGCTTCTGTGAAGCTATTGACACAATGTTCATTGGGCTCATATTTGCTACAAAGAGAACTCTCTTCAAACTACATTGTCCACACCCATTGCATATTTACATTCTGACACCATTGTTCTAACCTCGCATCCAATATCTACAGTTAGTTGGAGATGCATTCAAATCATGGTACTCTTCGCACTCCTTGCAGTCATCTCAAGATATACCATTCGAAGAAGAACATGGAATCGGCTAGTCATTGCTCAACGCCTTTTATCATAAAAAATAAATTCAAATTTTATATTAATCTTGATTATTATAACTATATGTCCTCAAATCTATAAGACCCAGCTTAGCAAAAAAAAGTGGCAAGTTTTTCCATTTTAAAGTCGCTAAATAGAATTGCAGTATGTTTGAGATATTTGTTAAGGGGAAAATATTTTGTGGGTGGTTGTAGTTTTCGTGAGGTGTAAATATTCCTGCATGAAAGCAAACTGAAGGTTCATTTTACAAAATGTGGCCTCTGTAATCAATCCAACACTAAGGTTCACGGCCTCAAATGCAGTGATATATATGTTTGCTCTTACAGGCGTACAAACCGCCCAGTTCATAATCTGCCTCCAGTTTGAAAGGATTGAAACATTGTGGAATTTTCTGAAAGATTATTTGGACTACGATACAATGTTTGGGATAAGACTGAAACCTATTCCAAATCTTTCTCCTCCACATTCACAACAAATTGTCAAATGTGAACAATATGATCGAGTTGGCCATGTTAAAGATCATCGTTTTGATCTTCACCCATGTGAGCATTGTGGTGAAAACACTCATCATTCAACCAGATGTTCCAAAAACAAGCCTCCTACAAGAACGAAGATTCACCTTGAATGGATTGCTTCTTGGCAATGGGATTCAACAGCCAAGAAGATATTTTGTTTATACCACAGAATTTGTTCTCAAGTATTGACACATCTTGCAGTTGATATTTCTTCATCTTCTCACCTTGTATCTGAGGGGGGAATTGATGGTCATCCACTAGATTCGAAGCCAAATCAAACGAGCTTGAGCCTAGAGCCAAAGTCAGGCATACCTAGATTCAGAGTTGTAGCCAAAGACAGAGTAACGCTCCATGAGCATGCTTTTTGGTTGGTGGCCCTCCTTAAACCACCACTGGTTGAGACCTCAATGGTCTCCCATTTAGAACTTTAGGGAGCACTTCCACAAGCAAAAGGCTTCAGCTTCTAACAAGATTTGAAATTGTTCCAAGAATTGTTGAAATTTATCCTTAGGCCCTAGATCTGTCTGAGCCTAATCACGCACACAAACACACTAAGAACCCTCAACCTTCTCGCACTTTGCACGGAAAAAATCTTCAGTACTGAAATCAATTAAGTACATAGAGATTTGAGCCCAAGGCTCGATTATTTTCTTACTTCATCAATAAAAGAATCATGGGGCTCTTGTACCAGGGATCATGGCCCTCAATCACTAGTACAGCTAGTATACAAACTAGGGCTTGCAATATGCAACATCAAATCTGCAATCTACCCACAACAGAAGACAAGAACAAAACCCTTAACTTACTTGTTGATGTAGCCTGTCTATATCAACCCTTTCGATACTTGTAGTCCTTGACACCTGACAGGTCCTTTTGCCTCCTTTACACAGAGAAATACCTCTCTATCCATCAACTCCTAATAGTGGTTTTCCTCCTTGATTTGCACTGTACATCAACCACTAAACACCAACAACTCATAGTTTGTTTGACACTTCAACTTCACTACATATTAAGCTCTAAATAAGATCAACAACTCACAGTGATTTAGTCCTCTAATTCACTACATATTAGTCCATTAACACATTGTTCATAGCTCCTAGATCTCGCCATTCTTATCTAGATTTTGATTCCTTTTTCTTCCAGTGATGAGATACTCAGTCAAATCTTCTTGGATCTCTGGCCAAGTCTACCAGACCCACGGAACCATTCATATAGACCACAATTGCCCTATTTCCACATTTGAGCTGCTACAACACTTTGCTCAGACCTTCAGTACTCTTGATTTGTCCCTCAGCACCCTTGATTTTACCCTTAGTACCTTAGATCTGACCCTTGGCTTACCAAATCTAATCCTCGATCCTCCAAATCTGAAGCATAGGCACCTCTGTCTTGGCAACATCAGGCCATACTAGACCTTAACCACCTTGTGGCCTTCTCTAACCCACAACAAGTTGCTAATCTTTGCCTCAACCTTCATCTCAAGGCCTCGGCCCTCCAAAACTTGCCCTTTCACGGGCCTGTGATCAACCCAACCAACCTGCAGCCCTTTTCTACATATAGATCTTAGGGGTCTCGACCCCCTTCCAGTTGTGGTCTACATGCAACAAGAAAAATAGGGCTTCGACCCTTCTTCAATACCTAGAACAAACCTTGGTTAGGTCTCCAACCTCCTCGACCTTGCCTTAGCAAACTTCGATTGCTCTCATTAGCTCTCCACCTTCTTTAGGGTCTGCAACCTCTCTTTATGGATGATATCGGCCCTCCTAAGACACGCTTAGCACAAGAGGGATACATCTCTCTTGCACACGATGTGTCATATGAACCTCATCTTAGGCTCCATATATACTTTTCCTTGGGTCACTTAGGAAACTTTCTAGATCTAGGTCACTTTTGGGTAAAGCGCCCAACACACAACTTATTAGAGGGTTTTCCTCTCTTAGAAATACCTTCCGAGCTACCCAAAATCTAACACTCCCTCTTAGTGAGGAAGGTATTTCCTTCACGCTTCCAGCTCCATGACTTTCCTTGCATGCCCATGATCGTCCTTACATGAGTCATGACTTTCCATGCGTAGCCATATCCATCCTCGTATGTACCACAATTTCTTTGTACTTGGCCAAGATTTGTTTTGCATGGTGCATGAATGTTATCACATGCAACATGACTTTTCTAGCATGATCCATGCTTGTCCTCGTAAGATCTACAACTTTCCTTGAACCACCATGAATATTCTTGCATGTTTTGTGACTATCCTTGCATGGGCTGAAAACTCTTCTACCTCAATAGAACCTGAAGATTCAAACTTCCATAGGGCAACTGGCAATCCTTTGCAACTGCCTCTGAAGCTAAACTCCCTCTGAGCCTACATAACCTCCACTAGCTCAATCTGCTTTCCCTCTTGGAAAGTGTTCCTACTGAACTTGTGTCCTTCCAAAGTTTTCCACAAGTTGTGGTTGAACACTGGATCTAATCCACTCTATACCACCGCAACTCAACTCTGCATGAGTCCTCATCCTCCTAGGTCAAATACCTCATGTGCACATGGCTCCATTATCAGATGTGCAACTCCACAACCCAATGAAGATATTATCTCGCCATCAACTTGCCATCCACATGAAGCTACCTCATCCAAGCAAAGGCACCTTCTCTATTGAACCTTTTGCTCCATGTCAAGGCAATATTGTTGCTTCTTGTGCACACTTTGATCCACATGCTCTTCAAAGTAGCTTTAAAACCATGTTGAAATGTATCCTTAGGCCCTAGATCTGGTCTGAGGCTAATCACGCACACAAATCACACTAGGAACCCTCAACATTCTAGCACTTTGCACAACGGAAATATTTAGTAGTGAAATCAATTAAGTACACAAAGATTTGAGCCCAAGGCTCAATTATCTTATTAGTTCATTAATAAAAGAATCATGGGGCTCCCGCACTAGGGATCATGGCCCTCAATCAATAGTACAGCTAGTATACATAGTATACAAACTAGGGCTTGCAATCTACAACATCAAATCTGCAATTTTCCCACAAAAGAAGACAAGAAAAAAAACCCTTAACTTACTTCTTGATGTATCCAATCTAGATCAGCCCTTTCAGTACTTGTAGTCATTGAAACCTAATAGGTCCTTTTGCCTACATTACATAGAAAAATACCTTTCTACCCATTAGCTGCTAACAATGGTTTTCCTCCTTGATTTGCACTGTACATCAACCCCTAAACACCAACAACTCACAGTGAGTTTGACCCTTCAACTTCACTTCAAATTAAGCTCCAAATAAGATCAACAACTCATAGTGAATTAGTCCCCTAATTTGCTATATATCAGTCCTTTAACATGTTGTTCATAGCTCCTAGATCTCGGCCTTCTTATCTAGATCTTGATCCCTTTTTCCTCTAATGATGAGATACTCAATCAGTTCTTCTTAGATTTCTGCCCAAGTCTACCAGACCCACAAGACCATTTATCTAGACCACAGTTGCCCTATTTCCACGTCTAAGCTGCTACAGCACTTTGTTCAGACCTTTGGCACTCTTGATGTGTCCCTTACACCCTTGATCTTACCCTTGGCTTACCAGATCTAACCCTCGACCCTCCAAATCTAAAGCATCGACACCTCTATCTTGGTAGCATCAGGCCATACTAGACCTTAACCACCCTACATCGTTCTCTAACCTACAATATGTTGCTAATCTTTGCCTCGACCCTTCAAAATTTGCCCTTTCACAGGCCTAGAGTCAACCCAACCAGCTCACGTCCCTTTTCTGTGTATAGATCTGAGGGATCTCTGCCACTTTCCAACTGCAATTTACATGCAACAAAAAATCTAGGGCTTTAGCCCTTCTTCAATACTCAAAACAAACACTGGTTAGGTCTCCAACCTCCTCGACCTTGCCTTAGCAAACTATGGCTCCTCTCATTAGCTCCCCACCTTCTTTAGGGTTAGGCTTTAGCAACCTCTCTCTATGGATGATCTTGGCCTCCTAGGACACACTTAACACAAGAGGGCCACATCTCTCTTACACACAATGTGTCGTATGATACTCACCTTAGGCTCCTTATATACTTTTCCTTGGGTCACTTAGGAAACTTTCTAGATCTAGGGTTTTTGCTTCTTTCACCCTTAGAATATTTAATTATTTCTCTTTTGGTCCTAAACCCATTGCTTGTGTCCAAAACCCCACTTTTGGGTAAATTACCCAACAAACAACTTATTGGTGGATTTTCCTCTCTCGAAAATACCTTCTGAGCTACCCAAAATCTAACAGGAATTGCATCAAGCGTTCCAGAGCTGGTGGTCAGCCTTAAACCACCACTAGTTGAGACCTCGAGTTCTCCCACCTCATTGGGTTTGTGGCCTTCCTTAAAAACCAACATTTCAAAGAGCACATCTAGCCATTAGTTGTCATGCATTTTTGTTGTACAACTCTCTTCTTAAACTCATTTACACCCCTTTGGACTAAGGGGGGGAATGTTGGACACCTAATCCACTAAGGGTTATGGTGTGGAATATGAATAGTTGGATAAGTCTAAGAGACCTCTTGGAATATGAAAACAAAGAGTCAGAAAATAATGTATTAATATGTATATCTTGTTAATAGAGAGCATTCACATTTATCTTAATTTTTCCTATTACTTTGGCGAGAGTTTAACAAGAAAAAATGAAGAGTTAACAGGTGATCCCACAACTAGACTAGTGCCTCTATTCAATTGAGCTACGTAGTCAAAGAGGGAGAGCTCAATGATGGGACTTGAATTAAGAGGGTGGAACACTCAATATACTCTCTTGGAAACCCTAGAGATTTCTTGTAGTAAGAGATTTAAGGTCAAAGGATGCATGCAACAAGTTCCCTTGATGGATCCTTGAATGATAAATTTTACATAACATGGCATAATAGAAACACTATTTTCAAAATGGAAGAAAAATGACAATAAACTTACAACATTCAATCACGAATCACTTCATCAATCCAAAGATAGTCTCTCCGTGCAAAAAATCCCTCCTAAGACAATTTGCTCTATTATTCATCGATAGCGACCAAGAGAAAAAGAAAAGAAGACTAGAGTGCACATGCTCAAGAGAGAAGAGAGGATTGCGTGATGATGAACAAGTGAAAGGGACTTCCCTCTATTGATATGAGGGCAACAAAGTCACTTTTCACTAATTTACAACAAAAACCCTAAAAATTTGCTTGGAGAATTCATCTAGGACTAAAAATCACAAGTTGAACTTAAGATAGTTCTACAAAATGATAAACATAAGAAATATGTCATAAATTCTCTGCACATGTGTCAGGAAAGGCTCTCGAACATGACATCATCCTCCAAAAATGGGTGTTTCCATCAAGTGACAAATTGGGTCCAAGAGTGCCCCTTGCTGCCATTTGAGGCCCTAAAGTCCATCTCCATTACCTGGTAGCTCATTGAGAACCTTCCCAATGAGTATAACCATTGCACCCCCAATACAACATTGGTGTCTGCCGAATCTACTACATAGAGGTCATTAGTGAATATGTAATTGTTTAGTGTCATGCTCAAGCATGGAACCCTCTGTGTGCATGTAATGTTGTACCCATCAGCCACCACAACGCTAAAGCCCTCAAACTCTTTTGTGGGAATATTGTTGTTTGCCACCAAAGCTGCATCAATGAAGTTGTGAGTTGCTCTACCATTGACCAAAGATGTGATTCGTTGTCCCTGTATGCCCCCTGATCCTGAAGGTGTAGTATGGGCTCCAGAAAGATTGGCTATAGTACCATTCTTAATTCTCATACAAGGTCTCTCATCCCCTTAAAATTCCTCATGGGACTACTCCCCCTCTAAACTGCTAGGCTCACTGCTTGGCGCTGGCATTTTATCCTCTTCATCTTTGTTGTCTAACATCACCTCAATAGAGTGGACCTTTCCCTTGCCAAGTAGTTGTGACCTGGTTCCCATGGTTCCTTGCAAGTCAAACAAAGTTTCTTCCTTCTCAACTCACTTCAAATTTCGACATCCAACATATCCTTCCCAACCCACTCCCTCTAAAATGGCTTTTTATCCTAGTTCTTCTGAGGGATGAGTGGTTTGGATCAAAATACAGTTTTAAGTGTTGCATCTTCTATAGCATAAAAACTTATGGCTGAAGCATGAAAAGTTGAAAACTGATAGCTTGAAGGCTTGAATGTAAAAATACACATGGGTATTTAATAATAATAATTTATTAATATATAAATTTGTATAAGATGATATATGATGATTTGAATGTTACAATGAGGCCCTGCTTTTGTACCTCAACAGGTGACCTTTCGTGAATGGGCATGTCTTTTAGACATGCCTTTTCACCTAACTTAATGACTATTTTAACCTAATTAATATTTAATTATTTAATATTTATATTTATTTTATTTATTTAATTATTATGAATTATATTCATAACATAGCCCCTTCCTTCAGAAGCTTTGTCCTCAAAGCTATATTGTTGGCAATTGTCTTTTTGGTTGTCGTCTCGGCATATGGAAGGCAGAAGTTGGCTCAGCGTCTATAATTCGCTAATAACTCTATTTTGAGTCCAAGGTTGTCTCTTTTTCTTTTATTTTTTTTTAATAATAATATTTTTCAATTCTATTTTTTTAAATTAAATTATATAATTATAAACTATATATATATATATATATATATATATATATATATATATATATATTTTAGTTATATTATAAAGTTTTTAAAATGGTCATATAAATCGAATTTTTTTTTTAAATGTCGATTTACACGTAATTTTCTTTTTTGAACCGGTGCTGGCCACATCTGTTGGTCACGTCAGTTGAGCCCGTAACCTCACCACGTTTTATTATTGTGGATCAAATTCCAATGCTGGAACAAAATTCCAATGCTCAATTACATAACTCGATGGCACATAAACGGGCTTTACTTTATTTAACATATCAGCCTAGAATTCATTCGTATCAGCAACGATAATTTCGAATGGATCACAGTATGGGAGAATGTCTATGGTGCATGGCTTCCCTACAGAAAATTTTGTCATCCAGTCCCTCTCATCTCTGTTCACTGATCCAAGAAAATCTCTTAATTGACATCGAGCCTTTGGAGCGAACTTCGCTTTCATTTTCCTGTTCGCAACATAGTCTAGGATTTGAAAAAAATCGTGTACTGGTAAAGGATGAGGTGAGTGTCCATTCTTTAAAAACTCCACTGCAAACCTCATAACATAGAACCCACAAACCAGCACATTCGATTGTTGTGGAGACAAGATGTCATGCTAGGCTACGTATCTTACATCAACGCAGGCCTTCCTTGCAACAGCTCTTGCTATGGCATATTTATGACTTCTTGATTCTTCAGGGATCGTAGGTACCGGAAAATTCTGCAGAGTTCCTTCATCGTCGTTGTAAAGCCATATGTAGAAGGTGTTATACGAAGGGTATTCCAGGCTTGTCACTCGAACTTCAGAAACAATGACATCTGTGTCAATGTTACGGTTCACTTCTGGATCACCCTTAATACCAACAAGACAATGTTCTTTACTGTGATTCAACCAGTGGCCTGTTCTCCCTATTCTAATAATTCGCTGAAGTTGATTAGTCTTCACCCAGATAAGCTCTTCAATGCGACGATAACCCCATAGTTCCAGACATTCTCGTCCAAGTTCCATTGCACATCCAGTAACCCAAAGGAAAATGAGACCATCAATCTGTAGAGTTGGCACATTCAAATTCCTCATCTCATCATCAGCGATTGTTCCATATGGCAATTCCATGTGAATATCCCAGGGTGGGTCTACTATAATAACACCAAACTGACCCAAAATATCCATTCTGAAATTGCGTATATCACAATTGATCCATTGTGGCTCCCCAAGCTCAATTTCCGAGCATATTCTGCACATAAAGGTTTTTGATGTATTCTGGAATGAAATGGGATCTCAGAAATGTTGCTATCTGTTGACATGTTTTCAAAAATGCCAAGACCACATCCCATATTAGGAGAGGCTTCATTGGTTGTTGTTAAAGGCTGAGCTTCCTGTTTAGATGTGGTATTTGAGGCCTTTCGGAAACCCATAATTATCTGTCCTTCTGGTTCAAGCTGACTGAAGATCATTGTATCACCAGCGTGTAATTGCATGGACTGTATATAGGGTGTTACTCCTTCTAAAACATACATTCGACTATTATTATTGGGCCAAAATCGAAACTGAAATACCCAATCCTTTCCATTAGCATCTTGAATTTTCAGAGGTACTCCTTCTGGCTGTGATATTGATGGAAAATATGCCTCAACACATGATTTTGGAAGAACTAAGCGTCCTATCCGACCTGCATCACTTGCACTCAGTGTTTTCTCAAAAAGAGGTTTAACAATAGAGTTTGAATCGCCACATATTTTTTGAAGTTCCTGGTCAGTTATCCTGGGCCGATATCGTGGCTGTAATTGATTTTGGCTCCTTCCCTCATTGGGTATCTGTGCAACTCGTATTTGACAACGCACACCATTTCCTAACTGAGAATCTGTATTAGGGCTTCCATCAGGTGGCCTGGGAATGAACTGGCATTGTTGTTGGAGCTGTGAACAAGTAGAAATACCTTGATTTTGTTCTTTTGTTTCCATAGGGTTACATTGATAGCAATCAACACCTGTAATCAGAGTAGATGAATTATCACTTATTTCTTTTGGGTCATCATTCTGATCAAAATCTTCTTCTTCTGCTTTCCCTTGTTCCTTTTCTTCACTATCACTATTCTCTTCCTTATTATCAATTTCCTTTTGACATGCTTTAACTTCTGCACATGATTTTTCTAAACGTTAAAATGCTTCTTGAATACTAAATTGTTCAACGTAATCAGGATGTAAACATAATGGCACATTGTGCGGCGAACAATGTTCAAAGACCCGCATGATTGTATCGTGTGCCATGGCTCTAATACCACTGTAGCATAAAAACTTATGGCTAAAGTATGAAAACTGATAGCTTGAAGGCTTGAATGTAAAAATACACACAAGTATTTAATAATAATAATTTATTAATATATAAATTTGTATAAGATGATATATAATGATTTGAATGGTACAATGAGGCCTTGCTTTTATACCTCAACAAGTGACCTTTCGTGAATGGGCATGTCTTTTAGACATGCCTTTTCACCTAACTTAATGACTATTTTAACCTAATTAATATTTAATTATTTAATATTTATATTTATTTTATTTATTTAATTGTTATGAATTATATTCATAACATCTTCCCTGTCTAGAGTCCTAGTGATGGCATATTGTAAGGTGGTGGGTTTGAAGGCCTTGACCGACCCACACAATGGCTTAGATAAACCCTTTGTGAAGAGCATGATCAGAGCATGATCAGCCTTTGTTCACTTATCTCTGTCACCATAATAGCTACTCACCAAAATTCTGAAATGTAAGCATTTGGTGTGCAGATCTGCTTAATCTTTGCTAATTCCTTGAATTGTATCTCCAGATCCTTCCTGTCAAAACAATCTATCAATCCTTGTGTGAATTTCATGTCAAAAGTAATGTTGGAATGTCCCAAGGTGACTATTACTGCTCAAACTAGCAAGGGACCTAAGGAGAATCCCTAAAGGGCAAATGTTAGGCCAAGGGCAACAAATGGAGTCTTAGCCCATTGTCACCTCAGCGAAGGCTCCCTTCAATTTACGGACTTCCACTAATGGGAGGAGACCTGATATTTGACCACTCCAAGACCAAGACACCAATCCTCTTCTTCGTCATTACTGAGATCATCATCACTGTTGTTGCAACACCGAGGCCATTACTAGTGCACCACCGAGGTCATTACTGCTGCACCTTCACCGAGATCATTATTGTTGCACCATTGTTGCCCCTTCACCGAGATCTTCACCATAACAACGAGATCTCTATACTGAGATATGTATATATATAGGAGAGTTGCACCTAGATTCACCGAGATAATGACCAAGTAATTATGTCTTCATCAAGATCATGATTGTATCTATACTGAGACCATGATTACATCTATGTCGAGATTATGACTGCATCTGGAATGCATGCTGAGACAGAGTGTGTCACTATGGGTTCACCGAAATCCTCCTCATCACAAATATGCCGAGCCTGCAAGGAGACAGGTCCGAACCTCACTGTGGCATCACCGAGATCCTATTCATCACAAATATGCCGAGACTGCAAGGAGACAGGTCTGAGCCCTTTTTCTGTGGCATTTGAGGTTGCTTCTGTGATCACTGTATTGATAGGCCGAGACTGTGATGAGTTTGAGACATCATCTCTGTGGTACCCATCCAAAAAACACAGAGATGCTTGTCCGAATTCTCTACCTTCTATGGTGACCCTAGCCGCATATAAATAGTGGTTTGCCTCTACACTTGAGCCAACATGTCATGCTAAATGGGTGTGTCTCCATATGTGAGCCAACTTGACTTCCTTTGCTATTGTTTGGAGGCCGACTTCTTCAAGAGGGATTGTGCTTGTCTTTGGAGGGCTTCTAGACATTTCTATAGACTTGTATACATTAAACATAGGCTCAAGAAGAGCTCTTCATACATGACATTAATTCTAGACTTTAAATGACAAATCCTATTATTCTAAAATCACTTGCTCATGAAACCCATGAAGCAAGTTTACAATAATAATTTTGTTCTCTTTATTACATTATTTACATCAGTCATAATTACATGTCATTATGAAGACCAAACCTAGTTACACTTTCTTCAACAGCTTTGACCCTGGGAAGTGCTATCCTTGGGGATGGCAGGGCAAGTTTTGGTCCTGAAGCTAGGGCTTGGATTTTCTCCCAACTCCACGGTCGGAATGTCTTCCAATTTGGAGGAGGGCTAGAGGAAAGGCCAGCATAGGAGGCCCTAAGGGATCGAACTTTTCAGTGGCTAACTTGTCAGTAAATTGATGCCCTAGGCACCCCAATGTGGCTAGACTTGGGAGAAGGTGAAAAATTAAGTGTTTTCGTGCCCACCCTTGGTAGATCAGTGCCTTAATCCTTGGGAGAACGGAGTCTATGTTTATTATGTGTAATATTTCTTGGTTCCCAGTCAAGGAGGCCTCAAAATTACTTCACAAACCCTCTAGGTCAAGTGAAAGCAATCTTGCAGCTTTTATACTTCAAATGCACAAGAGGAGTGGCTTATCAAGGTCCGATTTTACCCCTAGGAGATTTCACTCACACTACATGGCTCAATACATGGAGATAACGTTATAATAGAGGAAATCCCACAATATTAAGCAATAATTTGCATGCGGCGATTAGCCTTACAACAACGAAAATCCCATCCAACATATATGACAAAAGTAACAAGAATATCAAAAATACGTACTTACATGCAGTAGAGTATATCCAACCATTCACAAATGACAATAGAGAAGCTCCAAGAGAAGATAAACCAATAAGCATACATCAAAATTCATCCATAAATTCTCCAATTCATCCTCTAGAAAAGAGTGTGAAATTCTCTAAAGAGAGAGATCCAATCCAAAGTGATAATGAGAAATGATCTTACCTCACTTGTATTTATACACATCTAAGGAGTTTGAATTAGCCTCCTTGGCCTACATAAGCCCCAAAAATAATATAATGTGCTAATAATACAACCTTTTGGTGACAAGCCCACCAAACTAGCTCACAAATGAAAAAATAAGCCTCTCAAGAAGTCAAATAATAATCAATGCATGTCGTAAGGCCCTCTAAGAGGCCTAATGAGGTCCATGGATACCACAATGAAGAATAGGACCCTCAAAAGAAATGGACAAGAGGTTTGCCCCTTGTCATAATCTGAGGTGCTCCAAATGACTGTGGGGGCACACACGTGTCCAAATGGGTCTTCAAACAAATCGAAGATGCCTGTAGGTTGCCCTCAAGGGCTGGGATGATAATGTAGGAGATGCCACATCATCGTAGAAGTCTTGATCATTTGCCAAGTGTATGGTGTAGATCTAGGGCCAACTGGGCATGATGGATCAGGTGCATCCTCCTCATCCACTAAGTGAACCATGAGTAATCTTTAAATGGTTGTGGGGATCCATGAAATGCAATCTACTACTGTGGAGACCCATGGCTATCAACGCTCACCCTATATGTGCCAATGTAGCCCTCTGGAGGATTAGGACCCCGTATAGGGAGACCAAACCCCAAATGGAAACCATCTGCAATCCTGCATAAGATCCAATGCGTCCCCTAGGCTTCCAATACAACAAGTCATTAGAGAAATCGAGCAAATGAGCTTACCTAATCATGGACCACAGGTGGGGACTTCATAATGGCATGCCCTTCCATAATGGGCTTCGGGATGTGCCAATGTCTCCTAAACTCCCAATGGGATTAACCAAGTACCCTATTAGGTGGTTTTTGCTTCTAAAGGGGATAATATGGTCAAGGTACATCCATCAAAAGGTGGTGGCATGTGGTAGATAGGTGAATGAGGTAGGTAATGAGAAGGGGCAGCCCTGGGTCACATGTTGGGGCACAAGGGTAGCTAATAAGAGAGAAGCCCATCCTTGGGTTTATAAGGTGTAGGAGGGGGCAAACGTGGTACATGAGGTGCTCCGGCCTTGATTTTTCTACCCTTCTTTATATGCCTTTTGCCTTTTTATGATTTTCTTTGATTAACTACTTAAGGCTCAAGGGGTTAGAGCATGATGTATAAGATATAGCGGGGAATTCCCCCCCTTTAAGGTGGGGTGGTTCATCGCCCACCAGGGGTTGGGACAATCAACGGTTCCTATATGATGAAGGCGGCTCATAGAACCTGTTGGAACCAGGGTGACGGCCATGATGATTGGGTAGAGCTCATGTATTAGCTTTTGCCCACGTGCTAAATGTTTTTGTCCCGGGCATCTTTTGCATTTTGTGGTACTTTTCTTGTTGAATGTGGGCATTTATGCTTTTAACTTTCTTTTTGGCTGCATCAATCTCCGAGCTTCATTCCAATCCACGACCCAAGGTGTGGGCAAGGGGAAGGGGCGAGCTGACCCTATGTGGGCCCGATGGAGGAATGTGGACCTAGGTGGGAGAAATGATGGATGGGGTAATAATGAATGGAAAGGGGGTAATATGAGCGGATAAGGGACCGGGAACACACAACCAAAATCGGGGTTTCCCGTGAGATACCATCCCTAGAACCAAATGATCAGTGAAAGTGATCCCACGAAAATAGAATCCAAGGTTAATGCCTAAAAGGGGTCTAGGGGACAGAAGCACAGACCTAGCCCAATCTTTCCACAGAATCCCTCCATTAATCCATACCCAGAAGTGTCCATGATAAGTAAACTACAATACTCAATTTCAAAATGACAAGTCATACCTTTAGATTCGGTAACCCACCTTGAAACATATGATCATGGCAAATGGGCGAGGGACCACATGGCTAGCTCAGGTGGCGAAGAAAATGGCACAATGAGCTAGCTGATGGCTACACGGGGTTGTCGACTGAGGACCATCTTGGAGAAAAAAATTCTCCTAGGGATATTACCCATAAACTGGTGGGTAACAATGATCAATTTGTGGTACCACCATTCATGAACGTCTCCTTTCAAATGGAAGGTGATGAATTTGATAGCCTTTGCTTCCAATAATGAGTTAGGTTGGAAGTTGGTGTCTAACTTGTGTACCCAAGAACTTGTCAAGTACTTCAATGTGTTGAATTTTGTAGCTATGGTTGCTCTTCATAATTAATATTTTAGCCCTTGATGTATATGAAATAACATATATAAGACATGTTCTTCATGTTGCTTTCAAAAGAGAAAAATTGAATTTTTGGCTCCTAATAAGATCAAGTCGACCCTCCTTCAAGTCAAGTCAGCCCCAAGCATAAAGACACCCATTCAGCCAGCCAAAATCACTATATATGTGCCATTCAACTTCCCCCTCTTGGGCAATTCAGGTCACACAAGATAAAAGACATCTTTTGGGCATCCAAAACGAAGAAGCAAAAGACAAGAAGGACGAAGATATATCAAGCATTCTCTCTCTCTTGTTTGACCTCACATGCATGAAATTTTGATGCGGGAGCATCGTAAAATTCAATTGACCAAGGTCAATCCTTTTTACCAAAGGAGTTGGTTCCTCAAAGTGTGGATTTGGTTAGATTAGGAAAATTCTTGGTTTTCCATGTAATCTATTTATTATTTGGAATTTTCTAAGAGAGGATTCAAGAGGTTCGAGAGGTTGTGATTGAAGCCAAATTGGGCTATTCAATCCACTATTCATGGATCTATAAGGATGTCCACTTATGTATTTATTTATGCTTTGAATATAATAAATAACCAGTGTGTGTGGAGCGAGTGGAAATGAATTAATGCCAAACCAGTGCTTCAGCGATCTCATATATATTTGTTTGAATGCGCGCTTGTATAATATTAACATTACAGGGTACTGTTTTGTGGCTAGGTTTTGTTTAAATCTCTATAACCAAGACAAAGGTATTTACGTTCGTATAATACCCCTTGCATAATCTTATGGCAGAACTTTTAAGGATCTGAGATCGGAGACGGAGGTGCCACATCAAAATAATAGTTTCATAAAATCCTGCAAAAACAGCTTTAACGAGCTGTGATCGGAACGCACATGCGGAGGAGCTAAGCACTTAGTCATTTTTCCCTTTCCGCAGAAGTTCATCACCTGACAGACAGGAGCCAAGAGACGTAATTGACTTTCCACCAACAAATATTCGTCAAGAGACAGGCCCGAGGTGATGTGTCAGGATGACAAGGATTGGGATGATGTGGAGGAGCGGTGACATGGAGTGTGCCAGGATGAGGTGGACTCAGTGTATTGGACAATAGGGATTAAGTGGAAAAGGTAATGTGCGTTATTAAAAAGACTGAGGGAAGCATTGAGATGACAAGGATTGGGATGATGTGGAGGAGCAATGACATGGAGTGCGCCAGGATGAGGTGGACTTAGTGTATTGGACAATAGGGATTAAGTGGAAAAGGTAATGTGCGTTATTGAAAAGACTGAAGTCGAGGACCACTTAGACAGAGTTTGAGGGTGGCAATTTATGGAAATATTCACATCCCGAATCCATCTCTGGAAGCCTTTGCGCGTCATTTGTAAGAGTCGGCGTGACGAGGACCTAGGCTGACATGGAAGCCATCCGATGTGTATAAGGCCAAGGTGATATGGAGTTCACTCATCAATGCAAAGACTAACAAGGGGCCACGAAGGATTGCTAACTCCTCCTAGAGGTAAAAGGACTTACGCGCGATGATGAGAGTCCGAGACGACAGCTAACAGGAGCCAGGGACAACAGTTTACGGGAATAATTCCCATTTCCCGAAGTTTGTCTCTCGAACGATCGCCTTTGTGCGCACCTTTGGGACAAGACGAGGTGACGTAAGCCCAAGCGGATGTGGCAACTAGCCAATGAGGAGAGCATCGAGGTGATGTGTTAAAGTGTGGACCCATCTTCCCCTGGGATTAATCACTATGGTCACAAACTCAGTCATATTACAAGAAGCGAGAGAAAAATCAAATTGCCAAGAGTTTATAGAAGGGTGCCTGATATATAATAGATATGTGTGTTCAGTCTTGGCGACTATTAAAATAAGTGTTCCACAGGGATGCGTCCCCCAGGGTGGGGTGCACGCACCTCGGGCATCCCACACACCCAGTATGGGGGACGCCTGGGTAAACATTTCCCCACGTCCCCCTTTTGGGGAGACACAAGGGGAAACATTTCCCTCGTGTGGGGAATACATCTCCCCAAAAGGGGGATGCCTAAAAGCACCCTTTTTGGGGGGTACACCTAGAAGCACCCCTTTGAGTTTCAAGAAATTTTGTGTGGGGAAGATTAATATTCAAGCTTATGGCCCTATTATTGCCATGCAATTCATGGAAATGTTAAATTCTTAAAGTAAAAGTGATTTTTACTTAAATTTTTAACATTACCATGAAATGACTCAGGAATCGGGATGTTTGAGAGTGGCTTTGACCTCATTGGATTTCATATGGAGAAAGTAGAATTTTAGATCTCACTCAAATCCAGTAGACATAACAGCTTTTCAAGATTTTAGGATCGAAGGAATTCCAACATTTCCACACAATTTTGTCATTTACAAGGGTATAGAAATAATATTTAATCAAGAGCACCAAGCCCTTTATGTACCTTGATGTTAGTGGGATTGGTTGTCAAACTCCTCTATCATGACCCTACTAAAAAGGTACCCATCACTCAAACAAAACCTTGACTTGACATGCTACTTTTTTTCTATTTTATTTTAATGCTTAGAGGATGATATTGATAACAAAGATCCCAATATAGGTAATGATTTTGACGATAAGTAGGTACTTGTTGTAGCATGATTTTTGCTTTTATGCTAGAGGCCATCTAGAGCCTGTTTTTTGATGTATTCTTCGTTCAGAGATGGATTGTACTCGGTACTATTTTGGTTGTGTGCACCCTTAAATGCTATATAAATGAGAATTTTTGCTCATTTTTATATAAATGGTTTTGATTCATATGGATGAACATGAATATATATATGTTTTTCTTTAAAATTTGAATATCTAGGTGTTTTTGGTTGACTACTTTTTTGGTCCAATTTTCTTACCAGTTCTGGTCCAGTTCCAACCAATTCTCAGTTCTAGGGGTTTTCCGGTTCGATCACTGGTTCGATTCTGATAACATTGGTATCTACTATAGTCTATTTTGCTTAGTACTAATTAGATTCTAGAATGATGAATGATATACTTAATTTTTAAATCAATGTAAATTCTAGAATGATGAATAATGAATATGGATCAATGTATATCAGTACTGAATCTCATGGTGTATGGATGAATGATGAGTATGAATGACACATATACCAGTATGAATGATGAATAAGGATAAATGTATTTCATTATTTAATTCATATATATATATATATATATATATATATATATATATATTGGCTCCAAGGGCTATTTGATGGTGGATCTCGATTGCGGTGGTTCTTTGAGGATTTTGGGTGATATTTCCCTTCCTCCTTTTGATCATATACATATGTAAACCCGTTGAGGTTGTGCTGGTTTTGGAGTGGACTTGAGCATCTGAATTCATATTTTTGACCAGTATGCTCAGAATGAATTGAAGCACTAGGCCTGCATCATTAGTGGTATCAGAGCAGGATAACCTGCTCGTTTGAATTCTTTGGAATTGAAGAATAGTTTTATAGCAGTGATCTTCTAATTTGATTTTCATTGCTAATTCAAGCCAAGGTATGCAAAGTTGTTATAATGGTGCAAAGGTTATGGGATAGGATTGTTAGCTACAGAGCATGGAAAAGCCAAGCACAAGTTTTGGAGCAGATTGAAACAAGAGAAGTGAAGTAGAAGGTGATGGTTGAGAAGCAAGACAATTGATAGAGATAGATCTGTAGCCAAAACTAGGAGATTGCAATAGTAATCAAGAAAAATTGGATGACGGGTAATTAGTTTTGTTTTCAACTAAGTTGGAAGTGTTGAAATAGGTAGCAGCAAAAACAACAATGTAATAGTTACGGTCAGGAAGTTGTGACAGAAGAGGAAGAGAGGAAGTAAAGATTGTGGCAGGAAAAGTTGTAGCAAGGAATGTTGTAAGCATATTTCAGTTGGAGACTGGAAATAAGGGAACAGTGGAAGTTCTCACGAGAAGATGATTGTGAGCAGGGTGTAAAAGCCAAAGGAGAGAAAACGAGTATTCAAAAGGTTCTAGAGGAAAGAACCAGTAGTACCAAACATCTAAGCTCAGGAGGAAGCTTGGTGAGGTATGTAATATTCCTAATTAGCCATGGCTAATTGGAATATTCTATTTTGCTCAATTTTGCCTTCTATAGTTATTTACAAATAAAAAGGTGAGGAAAAGGGGGACATAACTCACCTTTAGAATAAAGTCACTTCCTAGTAGCACAACATTATGACTTAAAGGGGACCAAGGGGGCCAAAGGACCACACAGAGATGGGGCCCACGCAGACACTTGGAGGGACTACGCAGATGGAAAGGAACACGTGGCAAGAAAGGGACTGCGTTGGAGGAGGTGGGCCTTGGGATTGAGAGAGGCCAATGCTATAAAGGAGAGGGGAGCCTCCTCATTTTGTCATTCGATTATGTGCATTTGAGCTAGTCACTTCGACTTAGAGCACACTGGCTGTTTAGCTGGTCTGCAGCACTGTTTAGTGCATCGAGTGTCTCCGTTCGGAGATCTCACCCTTAGCCCCGAGGGACTTCGAGTGCCTGCTCGGGCAAGGTAGTTTTCAGCAGTCTTTTGCAGGAGGATTGATCTTTGGAGGGAGGAGGAACTAAGCATTTTGGATAACTGCGCAGTCTTGAGAGAGGGACGCAGTTCTTTTGGTGGGAGTTCCGGATTGAGGGTTTTGCGGAGGATTTGAGCTAGGAGATTGAGCAGGGGATCAGCCCTTGCATATTGGAGGATTTTGGCAGAGTTTCAGGTGGAGTTTTGGAGGATTCTATTCAGTGGCAGCGCAGAGCCTTGAGGGACAGCGTAGATCCCCAAGGGGGTGATTTTCGGGGGTCGGCTATTTCAGAAAAGCTTCCCGGGTTTTCCTGGGTTTCTTGAGTAGAGTCTGATTCCAAAGTTTCAGCATTTTTTGAGGAGGGGGGCAACCCCAAATCCTCATTTGATTTCCAACAGTGGCAGCAGTACAACAATTCTCCAGCAGCTTGGACGCAGTTCAGAGAGAGGCCATTCCTTTGCTATTCAGAGTGTATTTCTTCACTTTCCTTGCGCAAGTCGAGGTGCTACCTGTCTGATCACCTCTTGTACTCTTTCCATTACTCAGTATAATAAAATGGCTTAACATTTCTCTCTGCATTTCTTGAGTATCTGCTTATATTTCATGTTCACATTATTATATTCTATACCACTGTTATTTTTATCACTTGAGTTTCCCAGTCACTATATCATTTGGACGTGTTTGGGTTGGAGTTTGCTTGGGTTTGAGGGATATCCTGAAAACGGGATATTGCAATGGTATCAGAGCATAGATCTGGCTCAGCCTATGGAGCTAGCAATCTATGACACCGGGGGAAAAGCCCTACATCTGTTACAGAGGTAGGAGATACAGAGACACTGGGCGTAGGTTGGAGAACACCTACGGAGAGGGAGACTGTGTTCCAGTAGTGGACGCAGAACAGGAGGAGCCTGTGGTGGGCGCGGGACAGGAGGAGCCTATGGTGGACGCAGAGCAGGAAGATCCGATGGCAGATGATGACGGGAAGAAATTCGCGGACATGCTCCTCAAATCAGTGCTGGATCTGTTGAGGTAGATCGAGGTGATGGGGCAGAGATTCACGGCAATGGAGGCTAGACAGCGTGAGAGCCCGCGGGTTTTCCAGGTCGGAGAGGGATCGGGTGCATCTCACCATTTTCCAGAGCAGGGTGCCACTCAGCGTGATACTACTCAGCAGGTGGCCTCACATGCCCCTATACGTTCTACCATGCCCACTTTCCTAGGAGCAGATACGGGGGCCGGAGCACAGCAGGAGGCAGAGCCCGATCATATGGGCGATTATTTTGCAGAGTACCAGGCCTATGGGCAAGAGTTCAAGGATGCTCTCTCATTCAGAGACTTTGTTTAGCTCCAGCGAGATAGTAGACCCTGCGACCATCACAGAGGATATCGGCATTATCATGATGGAGACACCCATTGCACAGCCAGTAGATTTCACTTGCCTATGTTTGATGGCTCATCAAACAGTTCGGCAAGGTTTTGGGTGGAGAAGCTGGACATCTATTTCCAGCTTAACCAGATGTCAGAGATGAAGGCCATCAAGGTGGCGACATTACATTTGGATGGTGAGGCCCAAGACTGGTGGTTCCATGGGTTGGTTACACTCGGACACTCCACAGTGACGACATATGCCGAGTTCACCAGGAGACTGATAGAGAGGTTCGACCGGAGGGATCCAGAACAGCATTTTGTTGAGCTGACGAGGCTCAAACAGATCGGAAACCCAAAGACCTACATTGCAGACTTCTTGAGGGTTTCAGTGATGGTGCCCGATCTATCCACGGCACGGAGGATCTACATGTATGTTGAGGGGTTAACAGAGCCACTTCGGGGTCTAGTCAAGTCCACTAGACCAGCCACACTCCATGATACTATTAGCAGGACTCGGGACTTACGGGATGCCTTACCCAGGACCCAGACAACTTACCCCCAGAGACAGGCCTTCCAGCCTAAGGGGAAGGCTGTGAGGATTCCGCCTCTAAAGGGGAATCCAGGACGAGCACAGATTGATGATGATGCCAGGAGGGAGTTGAAGAAGAAGCGGTTGTGCTTTACCTATCAGGAGTCGTGGGCACCAGGACATAGATGTGCTGCTGGCAAAGCACATTTTATTGAGGTCTTCTCCGAGAGCAACGGCGAAGAGGATGAGGAGGGTGATGTGGAGGCAGGAGGTAGTCATGCCGCGCAGGATCATTTGCCACCTCCACCACCAGCAGCAGGTGGTGCAGCTTTTGCACCTATCGGAGGGGCCCTTGCAGCATTGCGAGGAGTTCCCAAGTATTTGACGTTGCGCGTACGGGGGACAGTACGTGGCCAGCGGGTATCAGTCTTGGTTGATAGTGGGGCAACCCACAACTTCATCGATGCACAGATGGTTGAGCGGAGAGGTATACAGACAGAGAGCTTCAATGGCTTTTCAGTTTTGGTCCCAGGAAATCAAACCATGGTGTGTGCTCATTATGTTCCAGAGTTATGAGTGACGATGGGCACCTACACACTGACTGACCACTTTTTCGTGGTCAATATTCCGGACACTAACATGATATTGGGTGTTCAATGACTTATCACTCTAGGGAAGGTCACGACAAATTGGAAGACCCTAGAGATGGAGTGGGATGATGAGAAGACGGGGAAGCATGAGAAGATACGGGGATAGCACACATATCCGCCTCAGACTGTTTTGGCTCATCGGATGGAGACAGTCTTCCGAAAGGGAGACGTAGAGTGGGCAATGGAGTTGTGTGCATCAGAGGCAGGGACTACAGGGCATACATGCACCCAGAGATACAATCCATCCTTGAACGGTATGCCACAGTATTTGGGGAGATTCCGCCAGGACAGCCACCAGACTAGGGGTTTGAGCACACCATTGAGCTTGAGCAAGGCATACAGGCAGTGATTACTACCCCCTATAGGCATCCCAAGGCCTATCGGGATGAGATTGAGCGGGCCATTCAGGAGTCGCTGGCCCTTGGGCACATTCAGCCGAGCACAAGTCCTTTTGCTTCTTCCGTGGTGTTGGTGAAGAAGAAGGATGGCACATTGAGGATGTGCATTGACTACAGGGCCCTGAACAAGAAGACCCTGAAGAACAGGTACCCCATACCCAAGATCGATGAGTTGATGGATGAGTTGAGAGGAGCCCGGTTCTTCTCAAAGATTGATTTGAGATCTGGGTACCATTAGATTCGCGTGACGGAACAGGACATTCCCAAGACCGCCTTTAGGTGTCACTATGGGAACTTTGAGTTTTTGGTGATGCCCTTTGAGCTAACCAACGCCCCAGCTACATTCCAGTCTTGCATGAATCACATCTTCCGCAGTCACTTGAGGAAGTTTGTGTTGGTATTCTTTGATGATATACTCATTTACAGCAGGACTTGGGAGGAGCATCTCCAGCACATTGAGACAGTGTTGTGCATCTTGGAGGAGCAGCAGTTCTATGCCAAGCTCTCCAAGTGTGAGTTTGGATTGACCAGGATGTTGTACTTGGGACACATCATAGGGGTGGACGGAATGAGGGTCCACTAGGAGAAGATTAGAGCCATCAGAGATTGGTCGAAGCCGAGGAACGTGACGGAACTTCGGGGATTCATTGGTATTTGTACTTACTACCGGAAGTTCGTCAAGAGTTTCTCACAGCTTGTTGCACCCCTGATAGATTTGACGAGGAAGGGGGCATTCAGTTGGTCGGATACAGTGCAGCGAGCCTTTGACAGGCTCAAGGAGGTGATGAGCAGCTGCCCTGTGCTTGTATTGCCAGATTTTTCGCAGCCATTTGTTTTGGAGTGTGATGCGTCGGGAGAGGGGATCGGCACAGTATTAATGCAGGGAGGTCACCCTATAACCTTTAAGAGCCGGAAGCTCCTTCCGCACGAGAGGTTGTATTCTATATACGACAAGGAGATGTTGGCCATCATGCATGCATTGGCCAAGTTCTGACAGTATTTAGTGGGCAACAAGTTCAGGGTGAGGACTGATCACAACAACCTCAGGTTCTTTTTGGAGCAGAAGCAGCTACAGGAGAGGCAGTCGAAATGGATCAATAAGATCCAAGCATATGACTTTGACATTGAGTATGTCAAGGGTAAGAACAACGTGGTAGCAGATGCCCTTTCATGTAGACCAGCCACGTTGTCTCTTATGAACTTGGACACAGACTGGAGGGCTCGACTCTTAGTAGAGTACTCCAAGGACAGATTTGCATGTGAGGTTCTGGATGGGCAGGTGGCGGATGACAGGTACAAGGTGATCGATGAGATCATTTTGCTATAGGGATCGGATCTTCTTGACTAAGGGATCTCAGCTCAAGAAGAAGATACTCCAGGCATCACATGATTCACCTTTGGCCCGCCATCAGGGCTTTACCAAAACCTACAAGGCCATTAGAGAGAGGTTCTCATGGAAGGGCCTCAAGGAGGACGTACTCCAGCATATTCGGGAGTGCGAAGTTTGCCAGAGGAACAAGGGGGAGATGAGCCATCCCGCAGGATTACTACAGCCTCTTCCCATTCTGGAGGGAAAATGGGAATGTATTTCGATGGACTTCATCACAGGGTTGCCCATGGTACAGGGCAAGGATTGCATCTTTGTCGTCGTTGATCGACTGACGAAGTACTCACACTTTTTCGCCATATCCTCACACTACACAGTAGCACAGGTGGTCGAGCTGTTCTTCAGAGAGATCTTCAGGTTACATGGTCTTCCCAAGACCATCACTAGTGACAGGGACAGTCATTTCTTGGGCGGATTTTGGCAGGAGGTTTTCCGGTTGGTGGGGACGGAGTTGACACCGAGTACCAGTTATCACCCCCAGACGGACAGGCAGACAAAAATAGTTAACAAGTGGTTGGAGGGCTACTTGCGTAACTATGTCAGTGGGTAGCAGAAAGCATCGCTAAAGTGGCTGCATCTGGGGGAGTACTGCTACAACACTACACATCACATGTCCATCAGTATGTCACCATTCTCTGCTTTGTATGGATATCATCCTTTATCTTTTGCTGACGTGATGTTTGGTGCTAGCAGGGCTCCGAGAGCCAAGATTTGGATCCAAGAGAGTCAGGATATTCTCCGAGCTCTCAAGGATAATATGGCTACAGCGCAGAACCAGCAGAAGTTGTATGCTGACAGGGGTCAGATGGAGAGACAGTTTGAGGTAGGGGACTTGGTCTACCTACGATTACAGCCATACTGACAGTCGTCACTGAAGTAAAAGGGGGCTAAAAAGCTCAAGCCCCGCTTTTATGGGCCATACAAGGTGATACGCAGGATTGGACAGGTTGCATATGAGTTGGAGCTGCCCCAAGGCAGCAAGATTCATAACGTCTTTCATGTATCATGCCTGAAGAAGGCATTGGGACAGCATGTGACAGTGACAGATGAGCTACCGCCCACGGATGATGAGGGGCATTTGGTGTTGCAGCCAGAGGCTATTATTGATACCAGGGAGAGGCAGCTACGGAGCAGGACGGTCCGGGAATTCTTGGTGAGGTGGAAGAATTTACCAAATGAGGATGCCACTTGGGAGAGTGAGAAAATTTTGCAGCATCCATCACTTCAGTTGCTTGAGGACAAGCAACATTTTGCCAGGGGAGACTATAATATTTCTAATTAGCCATGGCTAATTGGAATATTCTATTTTGCTCAATTTTGCCTTCTATAGTTATTTACAAATAAAAAGGTGAGGAAAAGGGGGACATAACTCACCTTTAGAATAAAGTCACTTCCTAGTAGCACAACATTGTGACTTAAAGGGGAGCCAAGGGGGCCAAAGGACCACAGAGAGATGGGGCCCACGCAGACACTTGGAGGGACTGCGCAGATGGAAAGGAACACGTGGCAAGAAAGGGATTGCGTTAGAAGAGGTGGGCCTTGGGATTGAAAAAGGCCAACGCTATAAAGGAGAGGGGAGCCTCCTCATTTTGTCATTCGATTATGTGCATTTGAGAGTCACTTCGACTTAGAGCACACTGGCTGTTTAGCTGGTCTGCAGCACTGTTTAGTGCATCGAGTGTCTTCGTTCGGAGATCTCACCCTTAGCCCCGGGGGACTTCGAGTGCCTGCTCGGGCAAGGTAGTTTTTAGCAGTCTTTTGCAGGAGGATTGATCTTTGGAGGGAGGAGGAACTGAGCATTTTGGATAACTGCGCAGTCTTGAGAGAGGGACGTAGTTCTTTTGGTGGGAGTTCCGGATTGAGGGTTTTGCAGAGGATTTGAGCTGGGAGATTGAGCAAGGGATCAGCCCTTGCATATTGGAGGATTTTGGCAAAGTTTCAGGTGGAGTTTTGGAGGATTCTATTCAGTGGCAGCGCAAAGACTTGAGGGACAACGTAGATCCCCAAGGGGGTGATTTTCGAGGGTCAGCTATTTCAGAAAAGCTCCCTGGGTTTTTATGGGTTTCTTGAGTAGAGTCTGACTCCATAGTTTCAACATTTTCTAAGGAGGGGAACAACCCCAAATCCTCATTTGATTTCCATCAGTGGCAACAATACGACAGTTCTCCAGCAGCTTGGACGCAGTTCAGAGAGAGGCCATTCCTTTGCTATTCTGAGTGTATTTCTTCACTTGACTTGTGCAAGTCGAGGTGCTGCCTGTTTGATCACCTCTTGTACTCTTTCCATTACTCAGTATAATAAAATGGCTTAGCATTTCTCTCTGCATTTCTTAAGTATCTGCTTATGTTTCATGTTCACATTATTATATGCTATACCACTGTTATTTTTATCACTTTGAGTTTCCCAATCACTATATCATTTGGACGTGTTTGGGTTGGAGTTTGCTTGGGTTTGAGGGATATCCCGGAAACGGGATATTACAAGGTATTAGTAGCAGGAACAGAGGCTTTCTACGAGAAAAGGTTTAGTTGCAACTCACAGTGGGCATGGAGAAGCTCACAAAAGAGAAGATGAAGATGACTAAAGAAATTCAAAGGAAAAGTTCAGGAGGAAACTCTTGAAATATGTAACTAGGTTCGGTCTTCATAATGACATATGTAATCATGATTTTATGTATTTGATGCAAAGAGAAAATAAATTTATTATTGAATTCTTTAGGCATGGGTTTCATGCTCATGGTCAAGCACCCATTGAGTGCTTCTAGGGCTTGTCATTGAGTCATTGTCATGTATGGAAGACACTTTTGGGCATGTTACATATTGTAAAAAAAAAAAAAATTTGAGTCAAATCTAGAGTTAAAGACCCTCCAAGTCCTTGTCATGGTGCAAATATCAAGTCGGCCTTCACAAGTGGAGGAGTCGGCCTAAAAGAAGCAATACAACCTAGTAGGAGACCTATATATAAGGGAGACTTTGACCTCACTTAGAGCACTCACTCACTTCACATAAGTTCAATCAAGGAAGAGGAAAAGGTGCGAAGAAGAGAAGGACAAGAAGAAGAAAAGAAGAGCAAAAATTTTGGACTGTTTTTGGGCTATTACTCTTCACACGTGTGAAGAAATCAGGGCACCTATTGCAGTAGCAAAGACCGAGTTGCAGAAGTCAAGTTAGGGCATCAAGAAGTACACTTTGCAAGTTGAGTTCTCTAGGAGAGAGAATCAACTCAAGAAAAGAGGAAAGGAGGAATCTACCATAATTTTCTCTCGTGCAAGATCTAGGGTTTCTTCAGAAGAATCCACTAGGAGGTCGAAGTTGCAGAAGAATCCACTGGGAGGTTGAAGAAGTTGCAGAAGAATCTAGGGGGTCGAAGTTGCAAAAATTGTTGAGGTCAAAATTTCTAGAAGGAAATCTCATCAAGGAAAGGTTTGACTTGGGGTCTTGGAGGGGTCTTGGTCAAGGGTCATAGGTCTTGGAATTCGTCAATTGAAGTTATATAAGAAGCGAAGAATTCTTGTGGATTTTCCTCTCAAGTGGAAAAGTTTTGGCCCTGGTTGATCTCCTATATCTTGTGTCCTCTTCTCTTATTGTTCTTTATGACTTGGTAGTTCTTTGATGAAAATAACACTAAATATAATCAAGTGAAAGAAGAAGTAAATTAAGTTAAGTAAAAATATATCACAAGCAGTTATCAAAGTAAGAGAAATCACCTATCATATTGCCCCTAGATTTCTCAACATGGTATCAGAGCTAAGGTGACTACATCAAGGAAAGGAAACTTAAAGGAGGATACTCAAGAGTCGAAGCACAAGAAGATCATCAAGAGCATCAATCATCAAGAAGGACTAACCCTCTAATCATCTTGAAGAAAGTAATTAAGGAGAATCAAAGAAGACCTCAAAACCCTAGTTCATTCAAAGAAGGGTTTTTCACTTGAAGCATTCTAGGGAAGCTTACACATTGAACAATCTTCATCACAAAGAAAAGAAGACCTCAAGGATCCAACACCTACTCAATCAAACAAAGACTCCACTTATGAAGTACCATGGAAAAGCCATCACATTCTACACTATTATCCGAGGAAGCAAGAAAAGGTGTCATCATCATCAAGGAATCAAGGTGATCTCCCTCTCTTTGAGTCAAGGATCACTTTTGAAGGAAGAGATATTCATCAAGAAGAAATATTCTATCATCAAACATCATCAAGAAAGGCATCAAGTTGAAGATATCATCATCAAATAAGCATCTTCACTTGACAAGTATCTTTATATTTATGTCGGAATCTATCAAAATGATTTCATTTTGCAAGGAAAGCAACAAATTGGTTGGGTCATCAAATTTCCTTGCATGGAAGAAGAGGACAGATTTGATCCTCATAGAAAATGAAGTCATTGGACATGTTAAGGGTTTAATTGTTGAACCACCAAAGGAAGAAGCTCAAGCTCTAGCAAAGTATATGAAGGGAGAAATAAGGGCTCAAAGAATCTTTATAGAATCAATCAAGGATTCTCTCATCCCTTATGTAGCAAAATTGGAAAAATCAAAAGACATCTATGAAAAACTAGTAGAATTATTCTCCATAAGCATTGCAGGAGAAGTAATATCTTTGAGAACTGAGCTATATAAGATGAAGGTATCAAAAAAAGAAGGAATAGCCTCATATCTTATGAGGGTGTCAAAAATACAGGATCAACTGCAAGAGTTGGGGGAAATAATGTCTGATAGAGAGATGACCACAGTTGTGCTCAATGCACTACCAGAGGAATGGGGCAACTTTGTATCAAGCATCTATAGAAAGAAGGAAGCTACCCCATTCAGTGAACTTTGGTCATTGTGTAAGATTGAAGAAACCAGGTTGACGGCAAAAAGCAGTGTAGGATCAAACGAGTAAGTTCAAGCATTTGCTGTCATGGCTAAGAAGAAAGGAAACTTTGGGAAGTTTGGTCCTCAGAAAAATAAGAAGATTGATATGTCGAAGATCCAATGCTATGGTTGTCAGGAATATGGGCATTTTAAGAGAGATTGTCCTAAATTCGAAAAGGGCAATAAGAAAATAAAAAAAAGTAATGAAGCCCATATCACTGAAGAAGTGGAAGAACTTGAAAAGAGGAAATCAAAGGAGGAAGAAGTGAAAATCTCTACTATCACTAAGATAATCTCCTTCACTTAGTTCTTTTCAATTTTGTAAATGTTAGCTATCATGGTAGGAAGCATTGTAAGATAGGATACATCATATTAGGAGATAGCATCACATTGGAAACATACAATTGAAGCAAGAGCTCATGACAGAAGCTTAAAAGAATAGCTGAAGTAGAAGTCTACATGAATGTAGCAGTCATCATAGAAAGGAAGTAGCTCTTGGTAACCTCACTAAAAGCATGAGTAGCATATAGAAGTCTACATGAATATAGCAGTCATCATAGAAAGGAAGTAGCTCTTGGTAACCTCACTAAAAGCATGAGTAGCATACATGGTCGAGAGAAAGCCATCTAGCATGATAAAAAGAAATCATCATACATCATCATCATTAGGAAGGAGCATTTGCAGAATGAAAATAATTATGATCCTCCATTGGAATCTTCATTAGAAGGTTCACCTCTCTTGGAAGAAGCAAGTGTCTCGCTAATCATTCCACCTTGTGTGAGATCCATTGTTTAGAAGGATGATGGTATGGTGACAAAGGAGTGCAGCATGAAGTACTTTCAATCAAGGAAAGGAAGTTGCCAAAGGAAGTCTGGATGACCAAAAGGAAAAAAGAGGCATGTATATATTTGATAGATTAAGTCATGTCATCATATGGTTGTAGACATCATGGGTTAATGCTCTACCCCATGTGCATGACAGAAGAAAAATGATCTCTTCCTTTGGAAAAATACATTAGTGCAAGGTTCACATATTGACAAGATGAAATCAACATAATATGTCCTCATATGGAATATGAGGTAGTTGACAAAGATGAAGGAACCATGAACGGAAATTCTTGGGGAGCAATATGTGAAGAAAGAAAGAAGAGATCGTGAAAAATGCATCTATGGTCAAGTAAGAAAAGATAAGAAGTCAACATGTCATAGAAGAATTGGTTGTAACATCTCCATAGAGAAGATATGAAGACCCTGATAAGGTCTATAAAGGAAGGAGACCCTTGACATTAAAAGTCTTGGAGATGTGTTTATGCAGGATGTTGATGTTGTAAGAAACAGGCGTCATGATGAAAGGCCATCACAAAAGGCAACTTTGATTTGATGTTCATTTTTTTTTATTTTTGAACAACATCTCAATGGGTTGCTATAGGGCTACCAAAAAAGAGTTGTAGATATCACCTACAACTAGCACTCATGTAGTTGGATGGAAGATCCTGAAAGAAAACATGATTTGGAAAAGGTAGTTGTATGAAGAAAAGCCAAATGTCGACTAGAGGATCACTTTCCAATAAAGATAAGGATGACATGACTGATGTGGTTCATAAAGGAAAGTGATGGATGGTTGATGCCCTACGAAAGATGAATGCTCCATAATGTTCATTACATGGAAAGGAGGAACCCTACAAGCAACTAATAGTACCATGAAACAGCTCAGAGTTGTTGTTGGTAACAAGTCCCTGGTTAAGAGGGAGCTTGGACAAGTACCTCGATAAGGAGGAGTTTGGGTACATTTGTTTTATAGGAATGGGTATATCTTCGCTAGTTAAGAGGGAGAGATAGACACATCATTCTTGTCTTCATATTGTGAAGAAAGAATGGAGGATTGGGTAAGCATCTGAGATTGATTCTAATACTCTTTGAGGATGTGGTAGCACATCCAAGATAAGAGTAGTCGAAGAGGAAATTCCTTAAGGATTTGTTATTCCAAGATAGGAATTGTCCTAAAAGGACATACCTTGTGAACACCTGGGTGGCGTATGTGCCTTGAGAGACAATGATGATGGTGTCTGTCAATCATTGGTCTTGCCAACATTGTGCTCTGATCTTGTGGAGAAATAGAGGTGTTAGTCAAGACCTTGCTATGTGACAATGTTGGTTGGTATGATGAGATGCTTTGGCTTACCAATTTGACTCTTCTTATGAGAATTCTTCAGAATGAGAATGTCCAAGTACCTTGTATGAATTATGTATACCTCCCTAGTTAAGAGGGAGTTTTGAAATATGTAACTAGGTTCGGTCTTCATAATGACATATGTAATCATGATTTTATGTATTTGATGCAAAGAGAAAATAAATTTATTATTGTTATTCTTGAGGCATGGGTTTCATGCTCAAGGAAAATTTATTTATAGGTCAAGCACCCATTCAGTGCTTCTAGGGCTTGTCATTGAGTCTACAAGCCAATTGAGTCATTTTCATGTATGGAAGACCCTTTTGGGCATGCTACATATTGTAAAAAAAATTATGAGTCAAATCTAGAGTCAAATACCCTGCAAGACCTCGTCATGGAGCAAAGATCAAGTCGTCTTTCACAAGTGGATGAGTTGGCCTAAAAGAAGAAATTCGACCTAGTAGGAGACCTATATATAAGAGAAACTTCGACCTCCTTAGAGCACTCACTCACTTCACATAAGTTCAATCAAGGAAGAGGAAAAGGTGTGAAGAAGAGAAGGACAAGAAGAAGAAAAGAAGAGTGAATATTTAGACTGTTTTTGGGCGATTACTCTTCACAGTTCAAAGCAATCAGGGCACCTATTGCAGCAGCAAAGACCGAGTTGCAGAAGTCGAGTTAAGGCATCAATAAGTACACTTTGCAAGCCGAGTTCGCTAGGAGAGAGAATCAACTCAAGTGAAAAGGAAAGGAGGAAGAATCTACCATAATTTTCTCTCGTGCAAGATCTAAGGTTTCTATAGAAAATTCCACTAGGAGGTCGAAGTTGCAGAAGAATCTATTGGGAGGTCAAATTTGCAAAAGAATCTACTGGGGGGTCGAAGTTGCAGCAATTGCGGAGGTCGAAGTTGCTAGAAGGAAATCTTATCAAGGAAAGGTTTGACTTGGTCTTGAAGGGGTCTTCGTCAAGGGTCATAGGTCTTGGAATTGGTCAATTGAAGTTCTATAAGAAGAAAAGAATTCTTGTGGGTTTTCCTTTCAAGTGGAGAGGTTTCGGCCCTGGTTGATCGCCTATATCTTGCGTCCTCTTGTCTTATTGTTCTTTATGGTTTGGTAATTGTTTGATGAAAAGAACACTAAACATAATCAAGTGAAAGAAGAAGCTAATTAGATGACTGGTAAGAGTTAGGGTTTACAAAAATTAATCAGACGTTGAACGCCATGGAGGGGCATAAAGGGGGGAGCTCCACTCCCTCTTACAATCAGGCAGTCTCCAACCGAGGCAAGAAACTGCTGAAGGTTGAAAGAGGTCTTTCAGGAGGAGGGACAAGGGACAACAACGACACACAGGAGCAGAATAATAGGAGGGAGGAAGACAGAAAAAAAGAAAAAGAAGAAGAGGACAAGAAACAGAAAGTAGAAAACAAAAAACAAAATGGTCCATGTAAGCCTAAGACCATTGTCACACCCAGAGTGGTGTTAAGTGATCCAGCACTGCAGGCGCATAGGGATCACATGAGGACTTATGCTATCATTTGTAAATTCATGGGGTTATGGCCCACAGAGAAGGCACTACAGGCGTGGATTAAATATCACTGGAAACCTAAAAGGAATATAGACCTACATCTTGGGTCAAAGAGCTTCTTTACTGTAGTCTTTACTAACATCGAGGATAAAGACAGGGTGTTTGAAGGACGGCCCTACTTCTATGCAGCTGCAAGCCTCTATATGCGGCCTTGGATGATGAATTTTGTCCCGAAGCGCGAGACTTTCACTTCGGTCCTGGTTTGGGTACGACTCTACTCCTTACCTCTAGATTACTAGCAATCAGGATCTTTATCAGCAATAGGAAATAAATTAGGGCATTTTGTTAAAATATCTTAGGCAACTAGAAGGGGAAAGTACGCCTCCTTTGCCCGTATATGTGTGGAGATGGATCTCTCTGGAGCTATACCAGATGAGGTGATCCTGGAAGTTTTTGATAAAGAATAGGTGCAAACAGTGGATTATGAACATGTTCCTTTTAGATGTCACAAATGCCATGAACATGGGCATCTATTTAGAGACTGTCCTCTCAACATTACAGAGAGCACAGAAGTAAAGTTCCAATAGGGAAAGAAACTGAGAGCTTTCATAAAGTGGGAAATAGAGGTAAAGGAGTGAAAAGGGTATGAAAAAAACTACACCGAGGAAAACAGGCAAGTCAGAACAGGTACAAGATACTAGAAGAAGAGGAAGAGGTAACAAAGGCAAATCAGGCCATGGAGGACAGCCCAGGGGAGAAGGAAAAGGAAGAAAATAGGGAGAAGACACCGAATAATAACCAGCAAAATGAGACTATGTTGAGCAACATGGAACTTGAAATGGACCAAGAAATGACCCCGAGTGAGGTGGAAATGGAGGATCATGAACTGCAGGATATTCTCGAAAGAGAACATTTAGATCTGGAAAGATTCCTGAAACAGGGGACCACGGAAGGTATGGATTCATTACCTCAAGAGGAGTTTAATAGAGTGCAACAGTTGTTTCTATGGAGAACTCAGGCTAAAGGGCTGGGAGGGAAAAGAAACCTTGAAAGACAGGACAACGAAGGGGTGAAAACCTTGAAAACCACATCAGGACTCGCTCCCAGAAACCCAAGAAGGAAAAGGGGCAGAAAGAAACAAAATGAGTTACTGATAGAATGTGGAAAACTGATGATAGATTCAGGTAAGATGAAAGATCTAACCAGCTACTCCTTTACAAATCTTTCTTAATGAAGCTCACATCTTGGAATATTAGAGGTCTAGGAAGTAAAAGGAAGCAAAGGAATCTTAACAATAGAATGAAACAAGAAACTCCAGATATGATTTTCATCCAGGAAACTAAATGTTCAATTCAAAAAATAAGAGAAACGCACAGCAAATGGCTCAATAGATATGAATTTCTAGAAGTCAAGGCAGACAAAACAGCAGGAGGTATTCTCACACTTTGGAACCCTCAAAAGATTGGCATAGTGGATGCTGAGGCATCTAGGAATTATTTATCAGTGGTTATTCAGCCTATGGGAGACAGGGAGATTTATTTAATCACAAACGTTTATGGCCCTCAGAGACCTGATGACAAACTCAGACTACTCACTTCTCTAGAGGATCTAAGAGATAGACATTTAGGAATACCATGGATTCTGGGCGGGGACTTTAACATGATCAAATCCCTATCAAAAAAAAAAAGTGGGATCAGAACGCTAAGCAGAGACTCTATAGCATTTCAAAACTTTATAGACAACATGAAGCTAGTTGACACAGATACAAGTAATGGCCTCTTTACTTGGAACAACAAAAGAGGAGGAGAGTCTCAAGTAGCCTCAAAGTTAGACAGATTTATTATCTCAGAGGACCTCATGCTCACAGGCCTTGATATGACAGCGAGAATTCTCCCCTTTGGTGGTTCGGACCATTGGCCTGTTCAATTTGAGGCGACCGGCATTGGAACCCCAAAGAACATACCTTTTAGGTTTGAAAATATCTGGCTCACCCATCCAGAATTTATTAGCAACATTGAAAAATGGTGGAAAGAAGATCTGCAGATCCAGGGAACGAGAATGTTTCTATTACACAAAAGATTGAAACATATCAAACTCAGGCTCAAAGATTGGAATAAGAATGAGTTTGGCAATATTTTTGAAGCGAAAAAAGTTGTTGAAAGAAAAATGCAGGAAATTAATCAAACCCTTATCACAGATGGCTTTGATGGGGAAAGAAATGAACAAGCCAACAAGCATCAACAGGATTGGGAGGACTTATGCAAACAAGAGGAAATATTTTGGAGACAAAAATCAAGAGTACAATGGCTAAAAGAAGGGGAGAGAAACACAAGGTTTTTCCACAGATCTACAATGGAGCACAGGTCTCACAACAGGATCTCATCGATCAAGGACTCCAGAGGCCAACATCTCAATACCCATAAAGAAATAGTTGTGTTGGTTCAACATTTTCAAAGCATAGTAGAGGAACCTCTCTTAGATAGATCACAATTTATCAAGGACTTCACAAAGCACATTCCTAAGCTAGTAACAAGAGAAGATAATTATAATCTTAATAGGCCGGTGAATGAAGAGGAGGTTAGTGAAGTCATCAAAGAAATGCAGAATGGAAAAGCGCCAGGCCCGGATGGTTTCAATGTAGATTTCTTTAAAGCATGCTGGAGTATTGTCAAGCAAGATATTCTGAATGTGGTGGAGGACTCCAAGAATAATAGAACTGTATTGAAGGCGCTCAATACATCCTTCATCTCCTTGATTCCTAAACAGGACAATGCTATGACACCAGACAGATTTAGACCTATAGCTTTATGCAATGTGGTGTATAAGATAATATCCAAAATAATTGCCAACAGACTTAAACCCCTTCTTCCTACTCTAGTTTCTGTGGAGCAAACGAGATATGTGGAGGGCAGACAAATTCTCAATAATATCATTCAAGCGCATGAGGTGGTTCATTCATTGATGAGTAAAAGGCAGGCAGGAATGATTATGCAATTGGACCTAGAAAAGGCTTATGATAAGTTAAATTGGACCTACATCAGGAAGGTCCTTCTAGCTTTTGGATTTGACCACAACTAGGTAAGATGGGTAATGGCCCTGGTGACTTCCTCTAGTTTTTCAATTCTGGTAAATGGTTCTCCATCTAAGACCTTTAAACCTTCAAGAGGCCTCAGGCAGGGAGATCCTCTCTCCCCCTTTCTCTTTATTCTTATGATGGAAGGACTAGGACGAGCCATCAAGTTCGCTAAAGAAGCAGGTAAGATCCAGGGTCTCAAACTATCCGGGAACAGACAGGCTTTGACCCATCAACAATTTGTAGATGATACCATGCTACAGGGCATTCCCATGGTCAAAGAAGCACTAGCTTACAAACAAATCCTGAGTGACTTTGCGATGGCGGCGGGTACAGAGGTGAGCCTCTCCAAATCAAAGATTTTCTTTTTCAATACTAACATTGCTATTCAGCGAAATATCTCCAGAATTCTGGGCTTTCAAAGAGATATGCTACCTTCCAAATATTTGGGAGTACCGCTCACAGACAAACCTCTAAACAAAATTGTTTGGGAGTCTATGATTAATAAGCTGCAGGACAAGACTCGAATATGGACAAACAAATCTTTGAACTTGGCGGGCCAACTGGTGCTTACAAAAGTTGTCCTTCAAACAATCCCCATCTTCATGTTTTCAGCCCTTCCAGCTCCAAAAGGAGTTATGCAACAATGCAGAAATATCCAAAGAGATTTCCTTTGGGGTAAAGGGGAAGAAAGGAAGAAATGGGCCTTGGTAGCCTGGGAAAAGATTTGTAAACCAAAAAACCAAGAAGGTTTAGGACTGGATGATCCTGAAGTGCTATATAAATTTTTGGGGGCAAAATTATGGTGGAGATGGATAAAAGATTCATATGCTCCTTGGGCTCAAATTTGGAACCAGAAATATGCAAGCAATTGGAAAAACAAGGACCACATAAGAATGTCTGGCATCATAAAAGGCTCCCACACAGTGTTGCACGAAGCGCCCCCCCCCCCCCCCACGGTTCCAAGCCCCGAAGCGCGTCCCGTACGGAAGCGCCTAGGAAGCTTGGCCAGAAGCACCGCTTCCGAATTCGGAAGCGCCGCTTCGGCTTTTTTAGCCGCTTCCTGGAAATTTGGAAGCGTCGCTTCCGAAGCGCGCTTCGTACGGCGCTTCGGGCGTCGGAAGCGTGGCGCTTCAGAGGAGGAAGCGTACGCTTCCCGTACGCTTCCAGAAAAGCTTCGGGAAAAGCATTTAGAAAATCGTTTTTTTTCAATTTTTTTTTTTAATTTTAGGTGAGTTTGCTTGTTGGGAGTGGGTCCACCTTGGGTTAGGGTGACGAATGAAGGGAAAAAAAATATAAATATAGCAGATGCTCCCTCATGGTAATGTTAAATTCTTAAAGTAAAAGTGACATTCTCCTTTATTTTTCATTTTCATCCTTTTACTTAAATTTTTAACATTACCATGAAATGACTCAGGATGTTTGAGAGTGGTTCCAGCCTCATTGGACTTCATATGGAGAAAATAGAATTTCATATCCTATTCAAAATTCAGCAGACTTAACAGTTTTCAGGAATTCAGGATTAATGGGATTGTGGCATTTCATTAGATTATATCAAGTATGAAGGTATACAATTAGCATTTAATCAAGAGCACCAAGCCCTATATGTAACCTAGTGTTGTTGGTGTTAATTGTTGAACTCCTTTGTCACGCGGCACACCCTTAGCAAAAAATTACCTTTCAATCAAGTCAAAATCATCGATCAAACATGTTAAGCTTTTTCTACCATATTTTAAGTCTTGAATTAGGTAGTTTGATCAAAATTGGGCAATGTTGACTAATATCCCTAGACAATCGAGGTAGAGGCAAAGGCTAGACAAGAGGAGAAGAATCTAGATTCTAGATCATTAATGTACAATGGATGTTATATCTATCTTGATTTATGCAAAAATATGCATGTTTTCATGTCTTCTACAATTAATTTGGTATTTGGGATGTTTGTTTTGAGTATAAATGCAAAAAATATAAATATATATATATATAGCAGACGCTTCCGCGGACGCTTCGCTTCCTAGATTTTTGGAAAATGACGCTTCGGCGTCCCCGCTTCCAAAAAACGCTTCCGCTTCGTGCAACATTGCTCCCACCCACACCTAGAATAAAGCTTGGGAGAATAAAGGCATAGTTCAAAAGAATAGCTTCTGGGAAATTAGAGCGGGAGACGTGGCATGGTTTTGGGAGGACAAATGGCAACAAAAACCTACGCTGTTAAGAGAGGACTTTGTGGATCTCAAGAATGATACTGACACCAAAAGGTTACTCCGGGTAAATGATTTTTGGGATCAGACTAATAGCGAAGGAAAATGGAGAACCTGGAAGAAAATGGAATACAGGGATAATAGCCCCTTGAAAGCAAAGGTTGATGCTCTAATATCCATTCTGGATCAAAGAAAGATACTGATATCAGCTAATCCTAACCAACTTAGATGGGGAAATAACAATGAAGGTACCTTTAACCTTAAAGAGGCAAAACGCATAGCCCTTGAGCTTGATTCTACAAAACCGGATTGGGTTTGGAAGAATCTCTGGAAGAACCAAGGATGGATGAAAACCAAACTGTTCATGTGGCTGGTACATCACAAGAAAATTCTGACATGGGAGAATATCCGGAAAAGGGGCGTTTTGGGCCCATCCAGATGCCAGCTATGTGAATCACAAGAGGAAACTATGGAGCACCTTCTCAACACCTGCATATTCATCTCTACATTGTGGGATGGTATTGCCTTAATATTCAAACAAACAGACAGGGACAGAGGAAGCATTACTAATACCCTAAACAACTGGAGGAGAAACTTCTCGGATTATGAAACGGTAAACAAAGTTTGGGCTTTAACTCCCATCTTCCTAATATGGGACGTCTGGAAAAAACGCAACAATAGAGTTTTCAAAAATAAAAATAAAAAAGTTCCTACCAGAGCATCATGGAACAAATTTTACGACAACTCAAGGATACGGTTGGAACTTTAATGCAAACACCCCCTACAAATATCCCTTCAAATGTTGATGTGCAGATACTTCTTCAGTTGGGTATGCAGGGGCTTATTCCTCAGGGCAAGAACAGGTTGGTAAAGCAAATAGTCACTGATAAAGATTTCTGGCATCCTTCCCCTCAGGGATTTATGAAATGTAACATAGATGGGGCCTCAAAAGGAAATCCGAGTATGGCTGGTTATTCTGGTGTGATAAGAGATGAAAAGGGCCGCATACAATACATTTTTCATTTCAATTTGGGAAGAGCCACAACAATATGGCGGAGCTAATGGCACTAGAGCAATGTTTAGAAATCCTGAAGAACGACAATCTTCAGAATATCATAATTGAAGCAGATTCTGAGCTGATCATCAATAAGAGAATCTGTTGTGGTTCGACTCCGGAAAAGGTCTTGAGACACTGGAGGCTTCTTCAGGTCTATCAAAGAATCCATCTCCACCTTCAGAACATGAGAACCTTAAGTTTCACACATGTGCGCAGGACGGCCAATAAATTGGCGGACATACTTGCCAATAAAGGTGCTCTCTGCACTAAAAGCAGTAATAAGTACAGATGGCAAGAGGTTCCATAGGGTAGATTGAGGGATGAATGTCTCAACCAGGCGAATGAGGACTGAGAGATACATCAGAACAAAGAATGTCAGTAGTAGCAGAGGTTGGGTTTTGTAGATACACAATCAACATGAAGTGATTTTCCAAAGGTAATTTTGAAAACGGCACGCAGGCCTTTCTTAGCTTTACCAGTCCAGAACAGCTCAGACACAAAGTTCTTGGGTGGGAGATGATCTGCATCTTGAGGATTTTTTCAAAACATTCTCATAACACAGATGAACTCAATTTTACTCGATGGGAAGAGGGGGTGAAGAGTCTTTAGTTAGAAGGAACAGCAGAAACCCACCATAGGTTTATAACGGTTGGGAATGGATACAGTAAACCGGCATGGTTGTTCTACAGGTTTTCGGGTGCTCGGACGGCGGGAATCCCTCCTGCTTTTCTTCAAATGGAGATTCCTCTCATCCGTTGGATCAAACGGCTGAGGATCAAGGGTGGAGATTCAAATTGCAGATTGATGGGTTCAGGTCAGAGTCTTTGCTTCCTCAGCGGACTCGAAACCTTCCTCATGACAACCTTTAGTTTCAATACCGCCCTCAAGGTGGTTTTCGGCTCATCGGAAGCTCTCAACTCTGGAAGTGGTTTCACAGAATTGAGCCCGATGCCACTCAACATGCAACACGTGGCTCTAGTAGGAGAGAGAATACTGCCCTCATTGGGCGGGTATTCTCCGGGCTTTTTTTCCATCCGATATGTTTATCAACCGTTGGATCTTGCGATGCGGATCAACGGCCCAGGATCATTATGCATGTTGGTGGGTCCGGGTCAGAGTTATGCCTCATTGTTATCGTCCGTGCTTGTTCAGCTTCGTGGCGGGTATCAATGAATTTCAGGCGGATCACATACGCAATGTTTATTCCCCTTTTCGGACTCGAAATCTGAATAGTTTGGTTTAAAATTCCTTTTTGGGTCCGGTTTTAGTTCCAACTTGTATGCCTTTTTTCGCTCCGTTGTAACAGATCAAATTACATCTGTATTTTGAAGGACTTTTAGTTAGGGGGTGAGCACAGGGCACAACTGTTTTGCCTTTGGCTCGCTGCCACTTACCCTGAATGGGATAGTTAATTCTATGTCCCCCATTTCCTTTGGGTGGTTGTAATTATGTAATTAATCCTTTTTGTTTAATTTGAATAGAAGGTATGACTCTTGCTTCAGCAAAAAAAGAAAGAAGAAGCTAATTAAGTTAAGTAAAAATACATCACAAGCAGTTATCAAAGTAAGAGAAATCACCTAACTTGCTGCCCCTAGATTTCTCAACAAAAACATAGCCAGAAGAAAGAGGATGTCAAAACAATTGGCAAAAAAGAGAAGAGAATGAGTGATGAAGAGATTGACAAAGAGATGGTCGAAATAAAGGCAGAACTCAGCAACCTGAAGAAGTTGCTACAAAAAGGAATCAGGGAAGAATTGAGACAAGGATTGTATGTAGGGAAAAAGTTCAAGTGGCCTATCAAAGAGTTATTTGCTGAGAAGTTATTGCAGAGAGTGGAGAGAGAGGCAGCACTTGGGGCAGTTGAGTACAAGATGAGAGAATCCATTTGTGAACAAGAGAAAGGACCAATCCTTGGAGAAGAAGACAATGATGATGGAATGACGAGACAGATGCTAGAGGCATCTACAGAGACTGAAGGGCCTCATGGTTTTAATTTTAATTATTTGTGTGAATGTACATTTGCAGGTACCAAAGATGATGGAGTTGAACAAATGTCAGAGATGCTGGAGAGAGCAGAAGTTATACAAAGACAGAACTTTGATTATTGAGAACAACCACTGTTCGCAGAGCTTGAAGATGAACAGAGAATTGTCGCAAGAAAAGTGAATTTAGCAGTAGTTTATGGAGACGACATTGAAGAAAGTCATGGAGAAGTTCAGAATGGAACTCTTCAAGTTTGTAACAAGAAACTTGGAGGTATACTTAATTGGTTTCATTTTCTTTTGCTAAGTTTATATTCAATCATTTTTTAGGGAGTTTTGTCAAATTTTGGAACCAATTGGAGACTGGGTAGAGAGGAGGAAACATATGTTTTGCAAAATTGTGTATCAAGACAATGTAAAGATAGTGAAGGAGGAGTTGGTCCGAGGAACTTAGCTCAAAGATATTTCAGGAAGCTCAGAGGAGACTATAAGAAGTCAAGGACGCGAAGACAGTCAAGAACCTGTTATGGAAGAAGAGGCATCAATGTCTCGTACACGTTAAAAGTACAGAAGGATAACTTGTGAGGACAATTATGAGGAAGCCAAAACAGACCAAAGCAGTGATAAGAATGATGCAGGACAGGAAGTTATCCTACAGCACAGTGATGATGATGTTCAGTATGTCCAGCAAACTGCAAAAGATGAAGAAGGAGCTCATGTGTATGAAGAAACAAGTAACAATACATTTGTTGAGAATGATCAGAAAAGAGAACGAGACATATTTGAAGCTGAGGAAACAATGACTGAGGACGAGAAGTGGTACTCAGAGGCAATGTCTAAGGATTTTAGTGCAGGACCAGAATTGCTAGAAGATGTGTTACAACAGCCTGGAAGTAAAGTTGGAGATATTGAGGTAATGCATTTACCTTTGGCAAATTCCATTTGTTGAGAATGATCAGAAAAGAGAACGAGACATATTTGAAGCTGAGGAAACAATGACTGAAGACGAGAAGTGGTACTCAGAGGCAATGTCTAAGGATTTAGTGCAGGACCAGAATTGCTAGAAGATGTGTTACAACAGCCTGGAAGTAAAGTTGGAGATATTGAGGCAATGGATTTACCTTTGGCAAATTCCATTTTGTTAAATAAATGTAAATATGTGTTAACAGAGGGTAGACAAAGTATTGTTTTTGAAGACAGCAATAGGGTTCTAAGGGAGAATACTTTCCAAGAGAACAAGATGGAAACTAAAAGACCGCTTGAGTTTGAAGAAATACCAAATCAGCATAAGGATTTCGTAAACAAAGGATGGAGTAATCCTTTGAAACAAGCCAGACAACAAATGGATGCTTGTGGTGGAGTTTTCTAGGAGCTAGATACCTTGAAGATTTGTTAAGGGAAGTGGGAGAAAACTCTTTTCACGCCCACACATCACATGTTGACGACTGAATGGAAGAAATTGCTTCAAGGTGACAAGAGGTATGATAATCAGTATGATTTCTAGTTTGATGAAGAACATAATGTTCTACAAGTTGACATGTATCAGAGAGACAGGTTGAATACAGCAGGGGCACAAGCAGAATTACTTGAAGGCAGTCAGAAGAAATTTGATAGAAGTAAAGGTATGAAGGAAATCATCAGGCTTGGAAATGAATTAAATTCCAGGAATGTGAGATAGTTGATAAAGGAGTGCACCAATGCAACTATGGAAGAAAAGATAACAGTGAAAGGAAATGACAATTTTATAGTGTCATGTGCATATCAGCAGCATAAATGTCTAAAGAACTTGAAGGAAGAAATGAATGCAAAGTACAATTTGATTCTGAATTTTAAAATTTTAAATGTTAAATGTATTTTGTAGAATATTTTTGGAGATGTGTTTACTTGTGTAGATGAAGATAAGCCAAGAGGTCTTAGGTATGGAGACAATCCAAAGGATGAAGCTTGGAATGATAGAATAAGATTTCCTACAACTCTTACATTTGATGTCGCTGAAACAAAGAAAGATCGCCAAAATACAAAGTTGCAGTCTGTAACCAGATTTTTTCATTAGATCAACGAGGAAGTGGAAATCAGGGCATTGCTAGCGACGGTAAAAAGGCAATTGAATGCAGCATGAATACAACGAATTATTGGAAAAATTTTGAATTTATTGCAGTAAAAAGGAAGCATATGGAGGACTGTTTCTATGAAAAGATCCCACTTGAGACAATGAATATGTGGCCAGCAGAAACAGAAGAGGAATTAAAGGAAGCATTTTGGAGACAACAATGATGATAGAAGTACAAAACAGAGCAGCTGACAGAGGATGCATGGAACAGGATTTTGAATATTTTGAAACCTTAAGGAATCATTGGTGTAAGTTCCAAATGTTTTCTCAAGGAGTGATGTGTCCAATTCAAGGAGGCAGCAGTCAACAGAAAGCAAAAGTGAAAGTAGTAGGATCGAGGATAAAGACTCTCAATTGGATAAGCAAATGGTTGATAATGGAAGCAAGAGCAGAGAGACTGCACAAAAGCAAAATCAGGTTTGGGATCCTGGATGGTTGCAAGCAGTAACAGAGCAACAAAATAGTAAAACAAATGGCAAGCTACAGCATAAAATTTGGGATCCAGGAGGACTTCTGCAGCAAAAGACTCGTGATCAGGAGATCATGAAAAAATTGTTGTTTGGGAGTATGATGCAGGAGCACCGTAAAACTCAATTGACCAAGAAGTTCAATCCTTTTTACCAGAGAAATTTGTTCCGCAAAGTGTGGATTTGGTTAAATTAGGAAAGTTCTTTTTTTGCCATGTAATCTATTTATTATTAGGAATTTGCCAAGAGAGGATTGAAGAGGTTCGAGAGGTTGTGTTTGAAGCCAGATTGGGGTATTCGATCCACTATTCACGGATATGGAAGGATGCCCACTTATGTATTTATTTAGGCTTTGAATATAATAAAATAAGCAGTGTGTGGAGCGACTGGAATTGAATTAATGCCAAACCAGTCCTTCTGCAATCTCATATATATTTGTTTGAATGCGCACTTGTATATTACTAACATTGCAAGGCACTGTGTTGCGGTCAAGTTTTGTTTAAATCCCTGTAACCAAGACAGGTATTTACATTCGTATAATAACCCTTGCATAATCTTATGGTGGAACCCTTAACAGAGGCGCCACATCAAAATATCTGAATGGAAGCTTCTGTGAATAGAAACATTTAAATAATTGTCTTCCAGATTCATCACATAATTAAAACCAGCATAGATCCATCGTAAGTATGGATCTAACATGAGCCGAGAGGGATCAAATTTCTTCACGTGCAAACTTCTTTCAAATGCAAAATACAATGTGTTATTTTTCATTGTTTAAATTGTATTTTTGAATGCTAATGCTAAATAGAGTATATATAGGACTAAATAAATGTTTTAACCATTAAAACTTAAATTGTTAATGATATATACATAATTATTTTAAAATGATATATAATATATACCTAATTTACATTAAAATATTTTACATCAAAATATTTAAATTAAAATATTGTTTTATTATTAATATATTTTAAAGTATATGTCAATATTAATTCTTATTAAAATATTTTATTGATAACCCACA